>OY776679.1:39000281-40489281 GCA_963675555.1 Leptura quadrifasciata | reverse complement strand
AAACGTACGGCAAAGTGGCTGGGGCAGAAACGTGAGCTTTATTAGCTCTTTTACTCAAGACGTAAGACACAAACTATAATTACCTTTCTTGGGAGTGGAGACTCATAACTGGCTTGGGAAATACTCCGTCTGCGAGACATTGCACCCGCATGAGCCCTTCGTCAGCAGTAAGACGTCTCAAAACTAGGTTCTTCTCTGAAACTGAAACAAAATATATATTTATTTGCAGAAGAATGATGTTACGTGCGTATGTTAGTTCATAATGTGTATTCCTAGGACTGACAAAAGAAAAATAAAGCTTTCAGGTTTATGTATTAGTTTCACTTCCCTTGCTTATAGAAGGTAACTATTGTGATCGTGAAAAAATGACCCTCCGAGATTTCGATTTTCATATTTCAGATAACATGTATTAGAAAATCAAAGTTCTTTTAATTTCATTAGCCTCTATGTTGTGCTATATTTTTATATATATGTATGTACTATCTATGCATCCCTGTAATGTGCTAATTTAATATAACATATTAGAGTTGTACTTGTTGGGTTACTAGGAATTTTATACTAAATATAAAACTAAATAAACTTAATAAATATCACAAGATTAATCTGTATTCTGCATCGGGTTATGAGCCTAGTACTTATATTAAGAAAGCACAGTGTTTTTCTAGCAATAGAAGAAAACTAATTTTGTGTCATCAAATTTAAAACTAATAAGATGAATGAGCTCAAGAAGGAAGGTTCACTGGACTTAACTAACGGTAAAGTAAGAAAACCAACAATAGAAGATGTAGAGAAATGAAGAAATCTTGGGAAAATTTAAATGTTAACGGTATGCTGTTGATATCTACATCAATGATAAGGATATGTGATACTACTGCCAGTACGTGATCGAGGATAAAAATAATTCGTTTTCTGCCAACAGAATAATATTTAAACAACAATTTCCCAGTTATAAAATGTCAGAAACTCAGAGTATTATTCAGCATATTAGTAAAATTGAATTCATGTTAAAAATATAATAAACAAGCCTAAAAATCTGCATTTGACGCTATTAACCACTCTTAGAGCTCGGCCAAAAGGAATTCTGTTTCTAATACTAAAAGCAATTTGGTTCCTGTTCCTACAAGTAAATTTTCTAAAAAGATATACAGGGTTACTGGTAATTCGATACATTCCTTTGAAGATGTGATGGGGCATGAGCTAAGGAGTAAATCTAGCCCTAACATACATTGTGCAAAACTCAATAGTTTTTGAGATATTTCAATTTTTTTGTTTTTCTCAAAAAAGTAGATCTTAATGTCTTAAAAGTTAATTTCTGAAAAATCTACTTGGCATTTTAAAATTTTTTTTTACTGGATTACTTGTTCAATATTATAGATATCCGTTTGGAATGAAAAATATCCGGAAACATTTTGATCATGTGAACATTTAAAATAAAAACTTGTAAAATTTTTTTTTTTAAATCAGTTATGAAATTTACCTATTAGGTTTTTCAAAAAAATATTAATGTAGCACGCGTACAAATTATTATAAAAACTTCCTTATTTCAATAGCTATCTAACTAAGTAGAAATGTTTAATGTACCCTAGATGGTTCTAATAAAAAAATAGTAAAGATAATGCTGGTGGCGGAATTTGTTAAACGACTAATCGTTCATTTTCATTTAAGTCAGTCAGTCCTTGACTTTGACGTTTGTGCATATATGTCATTAACTGACATTCTTATCTCCGTGTACCTTAAGTTTGTTGGTCTTGTTAAATTAGTTATCGAAGATTTTGATTTTGCTTGTAGTTGTTGTTATTAGTTGTTGTTATTGTATTTTCTGTACCATGGCCGCGTATGCCAATGCAGAATACGCTGATATCTTGTTTGTCTATGGATACTGTGGCGGCAACGCTGCTGAAGCTCGCCGAGAATATGGTCTTTGGTACCCTAACCGCCGCTTACCAAATGCACGTGTATTCAGTACGGCATATCGAAATATCGCTGAAACTGGCTCCGTGAAATGTAGAAGAAGTGACGCTGGTGCTCCTCCCGTTTATGAACCAGATGATGAGGAAGAAATATTGAGGTATTTTGAGGAAGACCTATTTCAATTAATAAAGTCGCAAGACTAACCGGAGCGTCACAATGGAAAGTTTGGTCTACGATACGTAGAGTTGGATGTCATCCTTACCACTATACCCCTGTCCAAGGCTTGGAGGAAGGTGATCCTGGAAGGAGAGTGGAATTCTGCCGCTTTATGTTAAATTCAGATGCAGAAAGTGCAATTTTTTTAACAAGTATTTTATGGACGGGCGAGTCGAATTTTAATCGCGAGGGTATAACAAATTTCCACAACCTACATTATTGGGCAGAGGAAAATCCCAAGTTAACACGTGAAACTAGTTTCAAGTTTTCTATTAATGTGTGGATGGGAGTCATTGGTCACTATTTAATAGGGCCACACTTTCTTCATCAAAATTTAAACGGGGAAATCTATGAAAATTTTTTAAGAAATGATCTGGCGGTGATTTTAGAAGATGTTCCTCTCACCCTCAGACAGCGAATGATGTTTCAGAACGACGGTTGTCCAGCACATTATCGGCTGACATACGACAGTTACTTCATCAACGTTTCGCTAACCGTTGGATTGGAAGAGCGGGCCGAATACCTTGGCCAGCGCGAAGCCCTGACTTAACACCCTTTGATTATTACGTATGGGATCATATGAAGGAGATGGTTTATGCCACACCAGTCAATACTATAGAAAACCTTAGACAAAGGATAGTCGATGCTGCCCAACACATAAGGCATAATCTGACAACCAGAGTAACAAGGACGGAAATAAGAAGACGCTGCCGTGTCTGTATACGGAATAGGGGCTCCCATTTTGAGCAAGACATATAAAAAATAAAGTACAACTTTGAAATTAATGAAGAATTAAACTCTACTTTTAAAATGTTTTTTACTGTTTATCTAAAAATAAAATTCGTACTACTTGTGTTATTTTTACTAGTATTTTCTTAGAACTATTAAGGGTACATTGAACATTTGTACCTTGTTAGATAGCTATTGAAATAAGGCAGTTTTTATAATAATTTATACGCGTGTTACGTTAATATTTTTTTGAAAAAACCTAATAGGTAAATTTCATAGCTGATTAAAAAAAAAATTTTTTAAGTTTTTATTTCAGATGTTCACATGATCGAAATGTTTCCTGATATTTTTCATTCCAAACGGATATCTATAATATTGGACAAGTAATCCAGTAAAAAAAAAAATAAAAATGTCAAATAGATTTTTCGAAAATTAACTTTTAGGACATTAAGATCTACTTTTTGAGAAAAACAAAAAAAATTAAATATCTCAAAAACTATTGAGTTTTGCATAATATATGTTAGGGCTAAATTTACTTCTTAGATCATGCCCCATCACATCTCCAAAGGAATGTATCGAATTACCAGTAACCCTGTATATTGTTACGAGCTAAGTGTTCGGGGATTTAGAAATACGCTATGTCTTCTTTTAATGCCTTTATTTCAATAAACAACGTTCTTCTTTATTTCTATTCACTAGACCAATTACTTTTTACTGTCAGTTTTTACATAATCATAAAAATATATATCATTATGTCACCACTGTCACGTCTTCTTTTTCTTTTAACAACATATCTCATAATGTCAAATAGGTGTCGTCGCGCTGACGTCGTAACACTGCCCTCCTCTTATAGAGCTGTTCGTCTCGAATGGCAAACATTCCTTCATTTGTAACACTGTATCGGGACAATCGGTCAATTTACACAATTTTCATTTTCCACGCTGTCCTCGTTGTTGTCGCTGAATTCTATATAGTACAACATTTATTCGAGTAACCACTCGGTAAAGACCTTCCCAGTGTCTTTGTAGTTTTGGCTACTTTCTCTTTTTGCGCCGAATATTCTATACCCATACTGTATAACCTTCTTGAAATCCAGCGCTATCACCTCTCTGATCGTGTCTTGTCTTCATGTGATCGTTCGCAACCTTTATATTATTCCTGGCCATCTTATAAATATTAGATAACTTCTTACTAACATCGAACACATAGTCTTCTACTGAACTACTATTATCTAATAGAGTTCCAAACTTCAAATCATTAGGCAGACGAATATCTCGGCTAAAAAGAGAGATGGAGTATGCCCTGTTAAATTATGGATTGCTGTTCTGCAAACCATTATAAATATTGGTATGTTATGCTGATCCCAATTTCGTTGATGATCATCTAATCATCTAATACAACTAGTAAATTTCCCGCATTACCTTCTAATTCTGTCCATACTACGGACTCGGAGTAGCCTGGGAGATAGGTGTTTTTACACAACACCGTTTGTAGTGCAGGCTAAGCTTCAGAATGTACTGTCATTGGAACTTCTACGTTCTTGCAAAGAAAAGTTCGTTGTCCCAGACAAGACAATTTCATGTCTACGCATGAAATCACATCCCAGAAAGCACTTGTCAGTAATATCTGCTATGAGGAAAAAGTTCTTCCCCTTATTTCAATTTTTAATACTACCTCTACCTCGACCGTTACAGATTGTATTGCCAGTTTGGAGAGAGTAATCCACTGGATTATGAGTCAATGTCTGCTTAACAAACTCGCTTCTTAAAATTGATCTTTCAGTTCCAGTATCAATGGTGAGAATACAGTTTCATCCATCAAGACGGCCATCCGTTACAAGACAATTCTTGACCCTCTAGATCTGTTGAACTTGAATCTTGATGATGTTTTTAGGCCGTATGATTTCGTCAGCCAATCTTTATCCTACCGGATTGGCAGTTAGGAATTTTCCTGAAAAGCTGGAAAAGAGGTACTGCCTCGGCGGGTATCCTCTCATCTTGTTGCTCTACGTAGGCCTTTGTTGTCTCATGGTGTCTTTTTTCTCTTCAGACAATTTCATTGGAGATGTCCCGCCATATTGCAATACCAACATTTTAGAAGTTGTCTATAGTTTGATCCTTCCTGGGTATTCATACGTTGAATTGTGTAAAAAGGTTCAACAGTTAGTTCTCTTACTCTTGTTGCAGTTCTGGAAGCTTGGTTAGCAGTTTCATATCCGAGAGCATAGGAGAGAATTTCAGTACTAGTTTTCTTTTCTGAAAGCATTAAATACCTTTAAAGTTCGAGGTCAGAATTAGTATTAATAAACGCGTCTACTGCAGCCTCATTTATTAAAACTTGACCTAACTAAGACAGATGTGATAACCCCACGATATCGGTTTGAAGTTCTTGCAGTGTTTCTCTTTGTTGGACGTGATTCTCCAACTGCAGACGATACACTTGCTGCATGTGCTCATCACCATAACGCCTGTCAAATAGTTGAACCAATGTTCAGAAATTGTTCGCAAGAGATCTGCTACAGTTCCTCATAGTACCAGTACCAAAGCTATAACCTCAGCTTCTTCATTCCATCCGCAAGATTTGCTTGCTGTATCAAATTGACTTTTATAAACTGTCTAGGATACTTGACCATCTAATAATAGAGCTTTTAGTTTTCTATTGCCGCTATTACTTATTTCGTAGAAGAGCCTAGTATGTTTTACTTTTTCTAGTTCCTTTTTCATTTGTTCTAATTCACTTTCGAGATTAACAATTTTAGTGTCACATGTTCTTTCACCTTCAGTTATTTTCTCACAGACAGTTCTGGATTGTTCTTTTGTTTTTGCCTTCAAACGAAATTTTTGTTTCAGCAAGATTTTCCTCTAAACTTTCTAACTGCGGCTTAAGAAATTGCTGTTGGATTTCTAAATTCTTTTCCTTTACAGACTTTTCCAAAGATAGACTGTTTCTGCATCTATTGAATAATCAACTGCATTATTGTTGCCATGCTGTGACATTCAGGATCTATTTCCTCACCTGCAAGTTCACCAATATCTTAGAAAATGAAAGTGTCAGGGTTTTTACCTTCATCTAACAACGATTGTCGTAATCGATCCGCCAGCGCCACTTTATTGCCACTGGTTGAGAGAGATAAATAGATAACGAGAGATAAACGGATAAATATCCAGGTTTATTTTTAATTATAAAATTTTTAGATCATTCAAGATTTTCGACATTTCTACTGACTAATGCTTCCAGAAACAGTTTTGCACAAAATACAAGCCAACCAATTGTTATGAGCTATGTCTTCTTTAAATGTCTTTTTTTCAATAAATAACTTTCTTCTTTATTTCTATTTACTACAACAATATTTTTTAGTGTCAGTTCTTATATAATCATAAAAATATGTATATCACCACTGTACGTCTTATTTTTTTAACAGCATATCTCTCCATAGATATAAATAATGTCAATAGATGTCGTCGTGTTGACGTCGAACAATATGCTGTTGCTGTAACAAGAAAAGACATTTCAAATCAGAATACAGAGTGAGACTAAGTAAAATAGTGAGTGAATTATGGAAACCAAGCTTTTATGCTGAAATGAAAATATAGTTGTCAATGGAAAATATCTGGCTTGCGATACATGATGTGACATAAAGAATAGTTTCCTGAAATAAAATTACTCAGCCTTATTAAACATTTGACTTATTATTAATAAGAGAGATGTTCAATTGGACAAACATTTTTAGATAACTCGTTTATTATTGCTGAAGAAATTGACTTAGTTCAAATGACAACTGTTGTGAATCCTTGTATATTGGAAAATCCTAATACTTCCAAAGTTGAGAAAGAATCTATTTTCAGTGGATCTATCTAAGACTAAAGTTGCAGGAGGAATTTAACAGTAGATTAAGAGAAGTTAGAAATAAAGATGGTGTTGTTGCCGTTCGGATGAAGCTGGAGATAAGTGGAGAATCAATGCTCCAGTATGCTATTTGAAATCCCACAAATTTCACGCAATTTCCTAACAATATAGAACATTCTGCCAATTAAACAAACATTTTTAATTTATTATTACTTAATTGTTTTTTTAACAATAAAATTCTTCCAGCTAACATTAATATAAATGACAAATATAGTAGATATTTATTATTTTCGAAGGTTATACTATTATATACTATCAAGGAACCAACAAGGGCCTTAAGACCAAAAAAGTTGTATTGATAATATTGTAACAAATGTGGAAAAGTCAAATATAATAATAAAGGTAACAAATCCCTCCCTTTCAGATCATTATAGTATTGAAATAACTATAAATACAACAGAGAATTCTGAAAAAATAATTAAAAGAATAAAATTAATTTCTACGTTTATTTAACCTGCACGGTGGTTTCCTTCTAATAAAAAAAATGTAAGTTGTTTGTGTTATATTTACCTAAAACAATCATTATTAACTGTAATATATCTTTCAAAATATATTTTTAAATCGGCTTTTCGGATACCATTTCATACAAAAGAAAGTGTACATAATAAAAATGTTGAAGACAAGGTAACGGAGTAGATCGAATCGAGTTAGAAATTTAAGAACCAATCCTCACGCCGCATTGTGGGAATTCGACAGGAATATTTGTGTAAAATAAAACAGTACCGCGAATCAAATAAGACGGTAATATATTTTGACGAGACGTGGTTTGATACACGTGATTGGGTAGACATACGACTTAAAATTGAACTTTAAATGTGCCATGTTCAAGGGGAAAAAGTATTATAATTCTGCATGCCGGAAGTGAAAACGGGTTCGTACCCAACACATTGCTCTTGTCAGCCAAAAATATAAAACAGTGTTTTGCTATCTATCACGAAAATATGACCGCGGATTTGTTTGAAAAATTATTCGCTGAACAGCTGTTGCCTAATACTCTCTCAAATCCAGTTATCGTTATGGACGCTTCTTATCATTTGCGACTATTAAATAAAGTGCTAAATGATAATACGAAAAAGCACGATATAACAAAGTTTATGAATACTTCTGAAAAAAATTCCAGTAATGAAAGATTTATTAAAAACTATTAAAGAACATAATTTTAAAATGTAGACCATATTTGCGGAACACACGGCCATAGTGTGTTTGATTTTGGGTCGTGTAAAACACAAGTTGAGAAAATGCAATCAGAATCCGACTTTAAGCGCTGTAATTCTAGATAACATAAAACCGTAATATTCGATTTAGACAAAACCGACATATGGAAAAAATCCATGAATCACACTATAAACAAAGAAAAAGACTAGTCCATTTTGCCGCTCGTAGAGCCTGTTGTTATTCAGGTAGGGAATATTTCTAGTAGAGAGCTTACTGATGACTCCGTTACCATGTAACAATTTTTTTCTGTCGAAACTATGAAAATTCCTTTTATTATTATTTAAACTTTCTTACTTTAATAGAAGTTCTATTTTAATTGAGGTAAAATAATATAGCTAATTCTGTTTTGTTTGAGATACGACGGCCTTTTAATGAGAATTATATTTTATTTTATTCTCGTTGTTTTTAACAAGAAAAGTTATGCTTTATATTATATTTATTGTTTTTAACAAAACTTAAATATTATAATTATATTATTAATGTTATCACTGTTATCAGGTTTGTTAAATTTATTCTACCTTATTAATATTATATACCTTTCCCCTTCCCATCCTGGCAAAGCTACTCACACCTCTCCGTTGGCTATTGCTGGACGGTGACATTTTCTATAATATCAACTTTTTCTGGTTCCCTACATTAAGAGTCAGTGCAATTTTGACGTTCTGTAGAAAATGTCATTGACTAAATAAGTAAAGTTTGTTGTTTGATGGCGGTCTCTTTAACATAGGGCGCTTTAGAGCTTTCACGAAGACACGCATACGATTCATTTGTGATCTCCAGTATGCGGATGACTGTGCACTTTTAGCCTCTACGCCGGAAGAGCTTCAAGAACTTTTAGATGTGTATGCCCAGAGCTATGATTCCTTAGGACTTAAAATCAACATTGGAAAGACTAAGATTATGTCAACTCCTCATCAAGTGAACCAAATAGACATTACACTTAACAGAAATTCTCTTGAAGTGGTGGATCAGTTCAATTACTTAGGCAACGTTGTTAATGACAAAGCAAACATGGACAGCGAGATTCGCAATAGAATTAACGCTGCATCTAGAGCACTCTGGGGACTTAGAGAGAGAGTATTTGACAACCATGACCTTGCTTTGTCAACGAAAATGGCTGTCTACCGAGCAGTTGTCATTCCAACACTGCTATATGGATGTGAAAGCTGGGTCACTTACCGTCGTCATGTGAAAGAATTAGAACGTTTTCAGCAAAGACACCTCAGAAGTATGATGAAAATCCGTTGGTTCCATCACACATCAAACGTGGAAGTGCTCAGGAGAGCGAACAGCCTTCCAATTGAGGTGCTTATTTCAAGAGCACGCCTAAGATGGGCAGGCCACGTTCATCGTATGCATGATAACCGCCTTCCTAAATGTACACTTTATGGTGAGTTGCTAAGCGGTACAAGAAGGCGTGGCGGTCAACGAAAGAGGTTCAAAGACGCTCTCCATGAAAATCTAAAATCCTGCGGTATTGCAGACGAGCAATGGGAACAACTTGCAGCGGACAGAACCGAATGGCGAGGGGTTGTGGCCAGCTATCAAGGAAATGTTGCTGCAAGAAGGCCGAATCCAAGACCTAACCAGGTCTATGTTTGTCCTGACTGCGGTCGACATGTGCTCTTCCGAATTGGCCTCTATAGCCATAGTCGTGTGCACCGTAGATGAATGGGAATTACAATAGACTACACCTTTTACTTGTTTTTTATTGTACACAATTTATCGACTGTAACATTTTTATACTCGGACTCGAGTAACGGCTAATAATAAAAAAAAGTTTGTTGTTAGTTTATATAAAAGTATATAAATATTATCATATTATAATCTCTTATACAAACGAATACACAATTTATTCAGATAGTAAGATCGGTTAGCATAAAAGAAGACAATATTTATTTTACCAATTTACTTCAGCTTTATTTAAGAACTACTCTTCTTATTTTCTTACACATAAAATAATGTAATAAAACTAGAATAAAACTAATAAACATTGATTACTTTCATTACATTAACTGTCCGAAATTGCGACTTTCAGCGACAATGCACATGCGGCATCTTTTAAAAAATTTATCTTTAGACGAATTTATTCATTCTCTTTATAGTGTTTGTAAACAATTACATTCTTTGGGTATACCAATTCTTTAATAGTGATCCGAAATAAATAAGTCAACCAAATTTAAGTCCGGAGATTTTGGACGCTAAGCTACTGGTCCTCTGCGCCCAAATACTTGCGTAGGAAATGTTAGTTTAGAGTATCTAAGAACGTATTGCCATTAGGTTGCAACATTAATTAACATTACAAAAATTGCATCTGGAAATCTCAAGTCAAGTGCCTCTAAAAATTGATACGAAATTTGAAATAGCTTGGGGGTAGACTCCACATGGAAACCCGGAAAGCTCTTTATTAATTTGTAGAATTATATTTTATTAATTTTTAATTTTAACTTAAATCCAAATACTGTACATTTTCTTTATTATTATATTTATATAAAATTTTTGTGTAAATGTATTTTTTTGACACTTACTTCCGAAAGTGACATTTTCTGTTGTTTGTTAATGTATTTTCTACTAGCGAAAATAGACATTTGTCTCCCTTCAGTCGGTTTCCAGTAGCAACGGGAGCCAATATACATTTACTCCCGTTGCTATTACGGGAGCCAACTTTTATCCGCGGGAGGACATTTCCTCCCGCGGATAAAAGTTGCTCGCTTCGCTCGGACAGCAATCATCCAAAGGAGGAAATGACACTTACTCCAGAGTTGAACATATGGAAACCAAAACCATGAGCAGGCTAGTAAATGTATCATTATACACCTCCCTAGGTAAACAAATAACTATTATTCATTTCATATTTCATATGATTTATTATTTACACATTATTCTACATTATTCTTCTAAATTCTTTTATTAAGTATTAATATTTTGACATTTATTCAGTACAAAGATTTATATGATCTAGGCCTTCAGCTTATTGGTATCTTATATAGAAATCCGAAATAACCTTTTACTCACAGTTTATTGAATTCATTTAATTGTTTTGACCCTCACTATATATAATTTTATTTGCATGAAATAGTAACCAGTTTTAAACCACAATTATTAATTACTTGGAGAAGCTTTGTGGACTAAAAAAATGAGTGTTTCGTTGTGCATAAGGAAGTGAATTTAATGGGATCCGCATAAGGTTAATAAGCGGACATTAAAAAGTTACATCAGTTAATAAGTCTAATAGTCTGCGCATATAAATGAGTGAAGCCGGTGGTTAGCTATTAATTCTCGGGTTTCAGAGTCCAACTGAGTGCATGCATGTATAAGTAATGCAAGAGGGATGGAAGTCCATCGACCGTACAGTACTTGGATATAATAGTCACTAAGGCCGGCTCATTTTAATTTCACCGAGGGCGAGCTTAAAGAGATATTTTAAGCTTCATTTTAGGGTTGAACATTTTTTACTGATAATATGGCAAAAGTGTTTTAAGTGCAAAAGTAAAGTACTTGTTATATCACGGCCGCTATGTGCTTTAATGTATTTAAATGTTCTACGACTAATGAATCGATGTGTGAAGGATGTTTCCCGTTTTCTTACAGTTGTTTCACTTGTGGTGATTTTTCAAATTAAAATTAAAATGTATTTTGAGATAAATATTTTATTTAGATTTTTTAAAGAATCGGTGGTAACTTTTGGTATTTCATGGGTACCTCTTAAGTAAGATGCCATCCTAATGTTATTTCACCGGCATGGTAGCTCTGTCGCTTAGAGCATGTTGTGTGACGAAGACGGCTAATTAGACTATCTGTCGTGTTCTCCCAGCTCTGACACTGGCAATGTCGGTGAGTAACTCCCTTTGGACAGTCTTGCCTTTGGCTTTGGGGGTTGTCTACTATATGTGGTGTATTTATGTTGATTTATTCAATTGTGCTTGGGAGTTATTTGTCTGATCTCAAGTTTAAAAATTTGATAATACTAGTCTTACCGATTATAACATTCTTTAGTAATTGTCTTGGCAGTTTATATAGGGTGGGGAAATAGTGCATCGGACCTCGATATCTCGAGTTCTACGATAGCTAGAAATTTTTTAAAAAATTGCAAGTAAACTAGATACTAAACTGGAATAACTGAAAATTATTTTCGAAACTGCCGGTGGATAGATGTAAGGGCAGTTATTATTCTTTCGTTCATATTTTATACTGTTGTTGGTGTGTCTTTATAAACAATTTTCTTCACGTATCCTCGTAAATAGAAATCCATTTTTGTAAGATCTGAGGATCTAGCAGGCCATTTAGTAGGTCCATTTCTTCTAATCCATTGATTAGGGTAGGTAGTATTTAAGTGGTCTCTAACTGCATTTAAATAATGTGGCGGAGCTCCATCTTGCTGAAACCACATCCTATTTCGAATTCTTTCAGGGAGATTTATCAATAATTGTGGCAGACAGTTTTACAAAAATTGAAGATAAATAAGTCAATGTACCATCAAAGAAATGTGGCCCTATTACATGATCTCCAATAATTCCTCCCTAAACGTTTATAGGCCATCTGTGTTGGTTATCAACTTGCATAAAAAGTAAGGATTTTCCGAAGCATAATAATGGAAATTGTGCCTATTAGCAAATCCATTTTTATCAAAAGTTACTTCATCACTGAATAAAACAGGATTAAAGAAGTTGACATCATGTTGCATTTCACCTCTGGTCCAATTATAGGCGCTTTTGAAAATCGTCATCAGATAATTTCTGGTGCATTTGAATATGATATGCATGCGACTTATTTGTTTTTAAGAATCGACCCACAGACCGTCTACTTATTCCTACTAACAGAGGGATTCCCAACTGTTGCCAACACCATAGAAAACTCATTTTCTTCGTTCACAACACTTTTATTCTTTCACTTTTTTTATAGTTGACATTTCCAGTTTCCAGAAATCTATCGAGTAGGTTTTGGAAGCTATAATCATCAGGAAACCTTCTTTCAGGAGAACGTTGGTGAAAATTCTATTGGCAAGCAGTAGACAATTTCTGTCTGACTCGCCCAAAACAAAAGTCATGTTTACAAGTTCCGCTTTATTAAAATAACCGATAAGTGTGATAAATGCTCCTTTGTATACGACAATTTATACCAAACTGAGGTTTTATTGCTTGTCGAATAATAAAAACAGCAAAAAAATTTACAAAAAAACATTACAGTAAAGGATCGGTTAAATACTATTTACTCATTTCAATGGATTGGAAGAAATTGTCCCACTAAGTAGCCTCATTTCTAAATTTCATCAAGATGTGTGTCAATCAAAATGGGCAACACGTTGAACACCTTTTATAAATTTTTGTAATGAGGGAACCTCTTTTTTTAAATTTAATCTTGAATTTGACACTTATTTATTTATACGAAAACGGTTGCAATTAGCCATAGGGAAGTACTTACAAAAAAATGTTCGTTTTTCATTTCTACATCACATCGTCGAAAAATATTCAGGGTGTTCCATTTGAAAAAATTTAGAAAATTCGACTTAAACTGTTCTTAATTGAAAAATAATTTTTGGCCATCCTGTACATTTTTAGGAAATGAAAATGATTCAAAAACATTAATTAGATGTCTCGTAACTGGTATTCACATAAGTTTTTCTTAAAACTCATAATTGTGACTGTGGTGATTTTTTTAATATCCATCTGCAGATTACATTATTTCAACAAAAAAAATCATTACATACAAGTGGTTGGGAGATATTCAATGCTAATAGAGGAATCAATATAGCCTAAAAAGAGGCTTAAAAAAATGTAGTGATATACATAGCATTCAATTTAAAAAAAAGGCTCTTGATCCTGTAATTTCGTCTTGGCTCGCTCTGTATGTTCGAAAATAATAATTTCCAGTTATAGACTTTTTTATCTAATTTACTTGCAATTTTGTTAAAAATTCCTAGCTATTGTAGAACTCGAGATATCGAGGCCCGACTTAATATTGCCCCACCCTCTAACTGATTATCGTAATTTATGCAGTTAATAATTTAAGACCATGTAGAATAAATATATTCTTCGAATACCAAAGTTTTCACCGCAAAAAACTACCTTTTTTTTATTAGGCAGAGTTAGCGCGGACTAAAGTAGAGACATAAATGATTGCTACCTAAACAGGTCAATTTCAATGCATCATTGAAACAGCTATTATATTGTTAAATACAGAAAATAAACTTGCGAACCATCCTTCCCTAATTTTTATCCCTTTCCATTTTCCCTTCCGTTCGAGTGGCGCACATAATAATACCCGAAATTGCCAACAACGAAGAGTAAGTCATTTTAAAAATAATAATTTCCATAAGTTTGCTAAAAGTTAAAATAAGTTAAATAAATTCGAGCCAAATTAAACAGGAATCACTTTTGTCTGTGATTCTACCCTTTATCTATCGCCCACATACACAGTGCGCCAGAATCCGCAAACGTGGCCAAAAATATATTTTTGCAAATTTCGCATCTTTATTATCTGGCAGTTGAAAGGAAGACCACTGTAGATTTTCTTGAAATATCTGTATCTTTAGGTGACATCTCTACCTGAGGGATCACAAGTACGACCTTTTCGCCTGGCGTCGATAGCTATTCAATCTATCATCAACTTTTGAACAGAAACTATGACTTTAAAATGTATTAGTTCAAAGTGAAGATTTTCTCGAAGCTGTTTTTGATCAATATGTTCTTGAACTATTTGACAAAGATGCATAAATTATTGTTACCTTACGTATTACTAAGCCATAAGCGTAACGTAAGGGAACCTATGAAAAAAAGCATAGATTAACAGTGGAACAGCTAACATGTCAGATATAACAATCTTTATGAAGAGCAATCGTTGGTTGAGAATATAATTTTTTTTTCTGCGATGGATTAGAATAAAATATATCGAGTTGATTTTCCAGGTGTGTATAGTTAATAAATATTTGATACAGCAGTGATGACGTAAAGATATTTTTTCTGGCAGTGGGGATATAAAAAAGTTTTTACTTCAGGAGCAAATTCTAGGTACTTTATACGCGATTTGATCGATGACTCTGATGCAATCAAGGCGATTATTTACAATTTTGTACAAAAACAATTCGGAGTCGGCTATTCTCCTTTTGTCCTTTGAAACATTGAAGTAGTATTTCGTGGGAAACCCAATTTACATGTAATAACTGTCAATTAGATAGGTTGCCGATTTGAGAAACCTACGTTGTATTTTTTCGAGTAGAACGATATGAACACTGTAAACAGAGCTCCAAACCATAGATGCATGCTCATGCATACATTGCAGTTCCGTATAAGCGATCCTATTTAATGGTTCCAGCTACTATTGCTTCAATATGTTTTATGAAATTGAGTTCCTAAATATTTTAAAAAGTCTAGCCTGTGAAATACGACGTCCTGTAAGTTGTATTCATATAGAAATACGCTATGCTTTCTAGTGAATGATAAAGCATTACACTCTTGCGCATTAACAGGCAGCATATTGATAGCGCACCAATCGTTACGCTTATTTAGGTCGTTTTGTTGTCTATAAGAAGATCATGGAGATGGTTCTGTAAAGGGATAGATGAAGTAGCCCCAGCAATCCGTCTACAAAAAATCCTTGCAAAATACCACTCAAATGGATTAGGGCTGCTCAAAGAACGCAATGACGAATATACAGGGAGTAAGAAGGAAAATATGTGTACTTTTAGATACAAAACATTCCACATAATTGAAGGTGAATTTTCCATGCTTTAGAAGTATATTCATAGCAAACTACACTCTTAGGCATAATCCCTAAGCTTGGAGGAAGGCAAAGGTGGCGTTTTTCCAAAAATAGGCGGGCGTCCACCAGATAGCCTAAGAATGTAGACTATTTCTGAATCAACTGGCAAATAACAACGAGGTTACTTTGATGTGGGTGCTAAGGCATGAGAGGATAGAAAAAAACCGATTAGCTGACAGCCTTGCAAAAGATGGAGCTGAGGAACCATTGAACCAGAGCTGTTTTGTAGCTTATCCAAGGGACACATAACGGAGGAGATCCAAGCATGGAAAAGGAACAGAAGAAGTTCTACTGGAGGAATTCTCCAGGCCAAACACGTACGAAAAAATGTATACATTATTCGGCAAAGAATGCCACAAGGCGTCTCGAACTCGAAAAACCTGAATTAAGGTTGAATACAGGTCTTTTAATGGGCCACTGCCCCTTGAGATACCATCTCAAGAACATGAGCAAGGCAATAGATGACACTGCGATGCTGCAACTGAGACTACGGAATATATACATTGTGAATGCAAGGTATTAATACGCATTAGGCAAAATAGAATAGAATAGAATACATTTATTCGTCCAATAGATCATATACATGATATAGGACAAGTCAAACAAAAAAAAACTGATAAGTAATTAGATATGAAAGCACAAAAATGTAAGAAAGAGTTAAATGAAGGAAATAAATAAAAGTAAAAGTATTATATCAATTAATACATCATAAATTCATCTACTGAATAAAACGCATTTGTAACAAGAAATAATTTTAACCTACATAAAAATATTTTTATACTACCAATATTCTTTAAATCAGGAGTGTTTATTGTATAGCACATGGCCCATAAATATGGGTTAGATTTATACAATTCAAGTCTGTGTATCAATTGTTGCAAATTAGAACCATGACGAGTTTGATAGCTGTGATATGTATTTAATGAATTAAAATTAGTTAAATTCTTTTTTATCAACTTCAAAATCTCAAAAATGTATAAACACGGTAGAGTAAATATTTTTTGTTGTTTAAATGTCATTTTGCATGATTCTCTAAATTTTAATCCCAACATACAGCGTATGGCTCTTTTTTGCAATACAAACACTACATTTGCCCATGTACAGTTAGTACTTAGAACATGCGGAATTAACGCCTGAAGACAGAAAAACTAGCTCCCAGGAAAATCATAAGTTTTGTAAAAGTCTTAGAATCCTGGGCAACAATTGATTGTAGGGTAACTCACAAAAGATCTTTTAGGTCCAAGTGAAGTAAAACTAACTCAGAGCCGAGCGACTCCTTAAACAATCTATAATCTACAACTACACCTGGTCATGTCCTGTTAATGACGTTGAAGGTAAAGCGGAGCAAGTATTCGCATTTATAGCTCGCTAGCTGACAGCAAAAAAGTAATTCGCAGATATTTATACCTCTTATTACAAGATTAAGACAGCCACGCTTTGATAGTCAGGAAGAGAAACTCAAATTATCACTGAAACTTCAGCAGAAATCTGCTTGTAAGATCATCTTAATCACACTACATGCCAAATGCTCGAATTGCAAAAGCATAAAACCGATGTTCCATGAAAAATAATCAATTTAATTTTGTTACTGAAAAGGGGTTGTGATTGAAACGCTGAGCAAGTAGTTCAGTAGCTATAAACTTTGCGTCCACGACTCTAATCAGTAGTTGATGAATGGCATTTCGTGTAGTATGCGACGGTAAAATAAGCATAGGTTCATGTTTTGTAAAAGCCTAAGTTTGGCCGTGCGTAGAAGGGCCACAAAATATTTATTTTTGAAATTTCGACTTGTAATACGAAATTTAAGAAATCCTCAACTTATAATCTGAGGATTAGGTTAATAGAACCTAGTGATATTGATATAGCATTTCAACACTACACTAGAATACACTACATGACGCGCGTTTCGTTAACCATATTATCGTCATCAGGAGATGATTAAAACTGAAAATCAATCTTATTCGTCTCTCGATGATGTTGACATGGTTAGCGAAACGCACGTCGAGTAGTGTATTCGAGTGTAGTGTTCAAATATTTTGACATTTGGTTTTTAGATACCAAAGATATTGATCTGTGGCAAATAGCTCTCATTTGAAAACGCCCCCACCCCCGGGACTTGGAACCAGCGTAGAGTTGTCTCCTTAAACAGGACTACGCACCATAAAAGTTGAAGGAGGTTCCCAGACACCAATTGAAAAATTCAGTAGCTCTTGGTCTACTAGTTTTACTTTAAAAGCATCATTTTTATTTGTATTTTAATAGTATCAATGTCTAATCAGTGTAGAACAGCCAAATGGAATAAATTCAGTATTTCAATTATTGTGCATATTTATAAAAAATTCCCGAGACAAGTCGATTTTGGAATCTGAAATGACGTCCTGCAACATACAAATTTCATGCCTAAATTCAACTCCCTTCGAGTGGCAGTTGCAACCCCTAAATTTTTTAATGGGAAATAGGGGCTTGTGATACTTCATTTAAGAGGTCTTTTCAGTCTATATTCAAAAACGTAAAAATTAACGGTAAAAATATTAATTAATATGCTTGGCGTAATTCACTACAACAAACAAAAAAAAAGTGTCAATGTAGATGTTCAAAATGTGTTCCCTGAACGTCTTGGCAGCATCCTAATTGTAAATAAAAATGTCTTCTAACGTTTTCTAACATCTGAGGTGTGATCGTCCGACCTAACCACAACCGTTATTCTTCTTCTTAAGTCAGCTATATCGCGTGGCTTAGTTTTTTATACCATATATTTTTCACATATCCCATAGAAAGAAATCTAAGGGTGTAAGATCAGGAGAACGTGCTGGTTATTCTAGCGATGTTCGCCTCCCTATCCACCGATTTGGAAATGTTAAGTCGAGGTGTTGCAGGACATCGATTTGGTAATCCTGCTCAAGCAAACCCACAAGTTCCAACGGATGTAACATGGTTCCAGTAGGATGGAGCACCACCACATTACCTATATGCACAATAATTGAAATACTGAATTTATTTCATTTGGCTGTTCCACCACACTGATTAGACATTAATACTATTAAAATACAAATATTTATATTAAAAAATATTTAAACAATAGCTTTTATTTAAATGCTCTAAAAAGTAGAAAATAAACTTTGAAGTAAATCAAACCCATCATTTTGTTACATTATATAATTATTTTTATGATATAAAAGCATGTCGCGAGCAATCTCCTTTACATAGGAAAATCTCGCGATAGCTTTTATATCGTGAAAAAATTATTTTTATTATTTTAGAGCATTTAAATAAATGCTTTTTTAAAAATATTTTCTTATATAATTTAATTTTTTACTTTTTAGTCTTTTGATATGCTGTAATCCCTCGATATCGATTTTGAAACGAATCGGATCATAAACGGGAAAGTCGTCCGCCATCTTGAACTAAATATTTGACTAGAAATTCATAATCTGCAACCCCGAAAATCCTCAGATATCGATTTGGATCAATTTGGACTTAAATAACAAAAGTCGTCAGCTATATTGGTGCCGTCATTTTGAGTTTCTGAATTTTTACTAAAAATTCATAATCCGCGACCTAGAAAACCCCCAGTTATCGATTTTGAGTTGAATCTGATCTTAAACGGTAAAGTCCTCCACCACCTTGAAGTCGCCATTCTAAGCTAAATTTTTGACCAGAAATCGGCGAACCCGAAAACCTCCAGGTATCGATTTTGAGTCAAATCAGATCATAAACGCTAAAATCGTCCGCCATCTTGAAGCCATCCTGTTTTTTTCTCATATGAAAATGTTAAAGTATATTGTCATCGGACTTATACACATGTGCAAAATTTCAAAGCTCTAGATTAATTAGAACTAATCGAAATTTTGATTGCGACATTTGACCTAAACAAACTAACTAACACACTAACAAACATTGCAAGTTTAATAAAAGCTTTTTAAAATGATGGTTTTTTAAAGTAAAACTAGTAGACCAAGAGCTACAGAATTTTTCAACGAGCGCCTGAGAACCTCCTTCAACTTTTATAGTGCGTAGTCCTGTTTAACCTTACGCTGATTCCAAGTCCCGGGGACGCGGTGGGGGCGTTTTCAAATGATTTGTCACAAATCAAAATCTTTGGTATTTACAAAATGCGTTTCACTAACTACACTACTCTTCGTTACTCCTAGGTCCTACGTGAAATATGTAAATACAAAACTTGTAGACAACTGAAAAATTTACAATTGTATCTGACCATGAATCTTATTGTAGGATCGACTAAAGCTATGCATGACAATTTGATGCTTTCCTCCCATCTATTATGGATTAGCAGTTGATGTACGCTACTACTTTTTTGAGATTGAATTATAATCGATTGTTAGTAACATGTCTGGAATATGTTATTGTTGATAACTTTTTTAGCATCCGCATTATTTTAACTGAATTACAGTATGTTCTGTTTCATACTAAATAGATAAACAACAGAAGAAATCTGTATATACAGTTGATAACATGAAACGTTAATATGAGCGATTTTGTCACTATGTCGCAAAATAATGTTTTCGAATATTCTTTTTCTTATCGCGCACTCGTGGATAGCGAATAACTTGCTAAAATAACAACTTGTGGCATTTCATCAAAATTTCACTAGCATGCTGACAGACTTTATTGACACCATGTTTTTGTAGCAACCGAGGACGAGTTTTAAGATTCTTCAGTATTTTGCATTAGTTTTGCACCCCAGAGTGGGTTATTTAAAAAGAATCTATGACATGTAGACTTTTTAAACATAGTCAAAAAAATTCCTCAGGTAGGTGCTTAGGGTTATATCGCTTGATACTCATTAAATATTTTGCGTAAAAAAATTACTTGCAACTTTATTGAATTATTATGAAACTTTTACATTCATTAATAAATAGTATTACTTAGATCTGATTAAAGGCACTAGTCTCTATAAATCATAATTTGGTAAAAAATAAGTTCATTATGATAAATCCTTCTTTACTTTCTGTTAAAACTATTCTTAAAGTAAAATTTGCATGAATAAGAGTTATGACCTATCTTACCCTAGAAACTACATTTTCATTTTTTCTTGGTCTTTTATCGGTTTAATTCTTTTTAGCAAGGGAAGTTGTTTTTAAATTTATGGGGCTCGGCACTGCCCTTAGCTTGTTAATGTATTCTAAAGTGCAATATAAATTCTTTTTGGATCAAGCTCTTGCAGCTGAATTTCTTTTGTACCAATAAATTTACCATCAGACTCTTTTTGAAAGAAGATTACGTCTATATTTTATATTGTTGTGACGTAATTATAATTCAAGCATTACTGGTTTAATTTTAGCGCCACTCACCAATTCTAAAATTAATGAAATTTAAGATCACAAATTGTGCATACACACATTAAATGGCTGTCTAGAAATTTATAAATCAAATGAGAAGCGGAGGAAATATGAAACTTGTTTAAGCTTGTTGGGCAACTTATGTGCAGATCTAACCATTTAGAAGAGAAAAGAACAGTATGCTTTGCTATAAAACATGTAGGTTTATTAAACAGCCTTGCCGTCGCTATTGACTATCAATTTCCTTCAACATAGCTACAACTTTACGCCGATGCTATATCTATTTCGTAATAACTTTATATCTCTACAGCTCTCTGTGTAGCGTCTCCGTCATACCCTTTCTCATTTCGCAACTTTTTTAATTATGTTGTAAATAGAAATAAACGTACTTTGAAATTGTTCGTACACCTATATTATTCGTTAACTTTAAAGTTTTTTAAACGAAAAGAACACTTCAAGAAAACTTTTTGAAATCGACAAATGCGCTGCTAGAATTTACGAAGTAAAGTAAAAACTTTCATGTAGCATATGTCGATATTATTGTCTTGGATTGTCGACTAATTATTGGTTTTCAGATCTATACAGATCTTTGAATAATATTTATTGTTACCAGTCATACAGCTGTATAAACTACTAAGGTTTTTCCATTCGCGTATTATACACACCTGCACTTACTATTGTTTGAAATTGGACAAACAATCGTTAGGACTGTGAAATATGAAAAACTATTTAGGAAATTAAATTGTGGATAAAGGAACATTTAATGGAATTCAATGAAGTAATGAAAGCCACATGTACATTTTCTTATACTCTTCGAAAAGTAGACGACGAAACGAAGTGAGGTGATGAAGATTGCTATGTCCATTTACCATATATGCGGTATAGCGGTTAGAGCTAAGGTTCTCCATACACTGTATTTTATTCGTGAAATTTACAACGTGAATTAAATAATAGCCAATATAAAGTATATGACAAATTTAAATACATAATAAATAAGAGAAGAATGAGAAGCTTCACTAGTTTTTGATTTTCACTTTATTTCTTTTCTAACATAACAATTGTTTCGACACACAATGGCTTCTTCAGATGCAGAGCCGGATAAGGGGGTTAAACGCAGGTAATGGACATTATGAACATCTAAGGATGCCGTTTGGATTAAAGAACGCGCCGGCAACTTTTCAACGAGTTATGGACCATGTTTTACGCCATCTTCAAAATAAAGTGTGTCTCGTTTATATGGATGACATCATTATTTTTTCGACTTCTTTACAGGAACATATTTCAAACTTACGTTTAGTATTTCAAAAACTTAGAGAAGCAAAATTAAAAATACAATTAGGCAAGTCAGAGTTTCTTAGGCAAAATGTAGAACGCGGAAAATTATATTTTTTTAATACTAGTTCACGTGTCCGTTCAAGTGCTTTAGGGCCTTGCGAATCGCGCGCCTATTATTACTAAGACATTAAATTTGTTTTAACTTTCTTTTAATAAAAGAGCAAGCGTTTTAATATCAGAAAAAATACTAACATTTCGTTTTAGTGGAAATGCAATTTTCCATATGACCGAAAAGCGTGCAACGGACTACTTTTTCCCAGTTTCTCTGTTGTCACAAGGTACATCTTCACTCCTCCAAAATTCATGTTGTAAGAAATCGGAGACAATCAACTTGCGGTCCATATCTGATAAATCGGTAGGAAGACAACTTGGCAAATCCCCTCGCAGATGATAAAGTAGCGTTGCCTTGCTAAGTTGACCTTTTATTAGAGTAAATGCGTCCGTTTTACTCCATCTCCAAGGTACCACTACTCCAAGGAAGAAATTGCAGGCAGCTGATCATATTTGTAAAGTTCTTAACGTAGATCCAGATGAAGTTGATAAGACGAGACAGTTATTTTTCGCAGCAGTTTATAGAGCCAACAATGATGAAAGCATATTAGATGAATTAAGGTTTCAAATATTTCCACAATCGTTAGCAAAACCACCCAGACTACTGAGGATAGAGAAACTACAAATATGGTTTAGTTTCAATTACTACCTCCAAGGATCCGAAGTCACTCCTAAACATAATACCTTGGCATGTTCAAAAGGATGCAGGACACCTTGCAGAAAGTTGTCTAGGATAATCCTGTACCAATATTGAAGATGCGAAAGAGAATAAAGATTGTGACGACAATATAGGGGTTCAATCAGAGCGTTTAATTTATCAGTAGACAGTAGACAATATCGTTTTAGAAGAACAGAGTGACAGTGTCGACACTTTTGTGGAAGACTAATAAAATCCGCCTTGATCGACGAAGCGAATAGAATAAATTTGAGCTTGAATAGAGGAGTAGATCTATGGAGGACACCACTGTAAAAAAATGTATCAGTACTCTACTACAAGGTGGTATAGATATGAGTATAAATTTTGGATTCTCAATTATTTACTATTGTCGTAAGGCCCACGGTCCGACCTTCTTTAATTTAATGTTCAATTGACGTTTTACAGCTTCCACTGGTGGGCGGAATCATGATGACAGGGTACGCTGATGACTTGGCTATAACAACTACAGGAAATTGGGTGGCTGAGGTAGAGGCAGGGGGAAATGAAATCATTAGAAGAATAGAGTCGTGATTAAATGGGTGCATTATTATTACTAAGAAAAGAATTCTTCCACCATTCATAGTAAGAGTAAGGCAGATGGAGATTGAATCTAGCAGGGGCTTAAAATATCTAGGAATATGGTTAGACCCGCGGTTAACTACATGCATGGAAGACAGCAGAAAAGGAGGAGATAGCCGCCTCTACCTTAGGCACCGAAAGAGGGTTATTATGAAGTGTCGTGCATCCATTCTATTGTATGCAGCTCCAGTATTGGAGAGTTCGATGGCGGTGCAGAGCACGAGAAGTAGGCTAGAAAGGATACAGCACAGTATTGCACTTAGGGTTTACTGTGCATACAGAATTGTGTCATACGAGGCAGTCTTAGTGCTCCCCTCGATAGATCTACTGCTTATGGAGAGAAAAGAGGCATATGAAAGGATGGAGAAGTAAGGGAGAGGCTTTTTCAGAGATGGTAGACTAAGTGGAGTAACTCAGCTAAAGAGAGGTAGATAAGACGACTTATTCCAAATTTAAGAACGTGGGTGGAGAGGGGGGGGCATGGGAAGGTGAGCTTTCACTTCACCCAGGCTCTCACGCGACATGGTAGATTTGTAAATATCTGTTAGATATAGGAACTGTTAACATACGGGAGTGTGTGTGCTGTAGGAAGAAAATGTAGGAAGTCGCACTAATACCGGTTTATGAAGAGTGACCCGTGGCCTGATGGAAAGCAGTTCCAGGTTACGTTGAAACACTGATCCGGAGGAATTTTAGCCGGTTGGAGTCCGGCACTACCCGGCGTGGCAGATCATAGCGCCGAATGTCCATGAAGGATTTCCTCTCCATAGAAAGAGAGAAACTACGTATCGCACAGAAACTTATAGGTATTGCAAGTAAAAACCATTGTTTCTAAATAGTCATGCAAAGTATCGAAATGGGCGCGACTACATTTCCGGCACGGTTAACTTTAAGGAAAAGTGTTAAGAGCCTTTCTTGCAGAGAATTCAATGATAAATATAAATAAATAAATAAATAAATATCAATTTATCAATTTACCAATTTATCGATTTATCGATGTATCGGTGTATCGATTTATCAATTTATCCATTTATCGATTTATCGATGTATCGATTTATCGATTTATCGATTTATCATTTTATCAATTTATCAGTATATCAATTTATCTACGTATAGCGCCGAATGTCCATGAAGGATTTCCCCTCCATAGAAAGAGAGAAACTACGTATCGCACAGAAACTTATAGGTATTGCAAGTAAAAACCATTGTTTCTAAATATTCATGCAAAAGTATCGAAATGGGCGCGACTACATTTCCGACACGGTTAACTTTAAGGAAAAGTGTTAAGAGCCTTTCTTGCAGAGAATTCAATGATAAATATAAATAAATAAATATCAATTTATCAATTTACCAATTTATCGATTTATCGATGTATCGATTTATCCATTTATCGATTTATCGATGTATCGATGTATCGATTTATCATTTTATCAATTTATCAATTTATCAATTTATCAATTTATCAATTTATCAATTTATCAATTTATCAATTTATCAATTTATCAATTTATCAATTTATCAATTTATCAATTTATCAATTTATCAATTTATCAATTTATCAATTTATCAATTTATCAATTTATCAATTTATCAATTTATCAATTTATTGCCCAACAGAAATTAATCCAATTACAGGACAAAATTATATGAGAGAAATAATAGAATTAAAATACAATTTTATAAGTAAATTGACACACAAAAATAGCAACCGGCAAATATATATACGCATACACATGTTTATATACATATTATACATACATACATATAAAAATATAAAATATACAGTAATAGAAGTTTAGTGGAATTTATGCAGATATAAACTGAAAAAATTGATCAGAGGCCTGTCTAAGCGTATGCAAATTGCAGTAATTAATATCACACAAATCAGATATTATAAACACATGACATTTAATGGAGATTTGATGACAATATTTGTTCTAGAAGTGGCACAGTGAAATGTAAGGTCTTGACGTGAGTTTAGTCTGGGAACATGAAAGTGCACTTGGGACAGTAGAGTTGAAGAATCAATTAAGTTATGCAAGAGCTTATAAAAATATGAGACTGGCATTAATTCGTCTATGTTCTAGAGTTAAAACATTAAATCGGGAAAGCAGATTTGCATGAATGTATCCTCTTTCAGGGTATGTGCGATCTAACTTAAAAGCTAAAAATTTCAAAAAGCGTTTTTGAACTCGTTCAAGCGAATATTTATATATATTATAATAGGGGTACCATATCAGCGAGCCGCACTCAAGTTTAGAGCGAACCAATGTAAAATATAAACTATTTAGAGCGATTACGTTGGTGAAACAGCCTTATAATGAAACAAAGCATCTTTAATGCAGATGAGGTAATTTGTTGGATATGATTAGCAAAAGATAATTAGCTATCGAACAGTATTCCAAGGTCCTTAATTGAGGTGCAGCGAGATAGCAGCGTACTGTTATACGTGTAATCGTAAGTTATTGGTACAATTTTGAGAGTGTATGAACAATGAGCATTACATTTAGATATATTCATGAAAAGTTTATTTTCGTAACATCATCTTTCCGCAATATGACTAATCTTGGTAAGTGTCTCTGCCAAAAGTTAATATTAGAGATATTCGCGAAAATCTAAACCTTAGTATGGGGGAAACTTAGTTTGGGAACCGGGAAGCATAATTAAAGCGATTAAAATGAATTCCAGATTTTCTGGGATTATTTCCTTTTTAGGCCTTTCGTTACTCCTTGACTCCTGATCTAATTGATCAAGGCACTGAAAAATATGAGCTCTTTTTCACCTGAATAATCAATGTTTGACCACTTACATAAAACCCACAAACAAAAATGTTGCGACAAAACCACGTTTTCATTACAGATACACATCCCAAATGTAATACTCATTGCTTAAAGCAAATTTTCTTTATTAAAAAGATATTTTCAAAGATATTTGCCGTTCGATCGCACAGAGGTAAGTTTCGCTAAGTCGTCCAATTTTAGTCTCTCTGAGTAGCTTTTGTGCAGATTTTTTGGAGATACCCTATATATAATGTTTATCAATGATATTAAACTAAATTTCATAGCCTATCACAGTTTATACAATTGAAACTAAAAATTAACTTAATACTGTCTGTTTGAAATAAGGTATAAACTTGATTATTTTCTCAAATTCATGGATGTAATGTTTCTTGGAAATTATTTAAATTACAAAAGTTTTTACTAAGGTCTATCAAAGTAAATCACTTTCGTCATCTCGTGCACGCTTCATCAACAGATGGCGCTCAGATTGCAAATAATTCCTTTAAAGTACTCGAGAAAATGAAGTAGAAATGTGGATTTAGAATAAGAAGTTTAATATTACCGACAAAAGACGGAGACAAGTATAAATATTATGACTAAGTTTGAAACTTCGTTACAAATGTAAAGCGAACGAATTTAAATGTCTTTGCCTGTTAAATACAGGTCATGAAATTTAAAATTTATCGATTCTTTGCAACATTTTCTGAGCTTTTGCAATGGGACTTTCGTTAAATCACGTAGTTAATAGTTTCATTTGGAACAGATGTTGACATTTATTTTAAATTTACACGCTTTCTTTTACTCATTTTTATCAGAGTAGGCTGTGCCAGTTTGTAACAAAGAATTTATATGTTCAATTGAAAATGGGGAATATATATGGGGAGCAGTTGTTGATAATAAGGATGATAATAATACGTCTAACGGTTTGGGACTAATTGGGGTGATATTAGTTTTTCAAATTTGTTTATTTTTTAAATTTCATTAAGGCTTCAAGTTTGTTTTTATTATTTTACTGTACATATGAAAATTATTTATTTCAAGTTTAAAATAATGAAAATATCGTATAATTTATTTAACTCAATTTATTTATCTCATTTTGATACATTTGAAGAAATCAATGGCTTAGCCAATTTTGCCTTATAGTCAGAAATATACAACTAAATTGAAGATAATTAAGTTTATAAATTTCACATATAACTTAGTTCTCTTTATAAAACTCTTCGAAATATTTCAAAATAGGCGTTGGAATAATCGCCCAATTTCGAATTTTTAAGTTTTGTTAATTTTTTACCAACTAGTTTCTAAATATCGGCCCTCAAAAGTACTTAAAATCGTTATGTAGGATGTCATCGAATGAGGTTACCTGTACCACAAATGAAATGAAATTTTAAATTTTGCACAATATCCACTATAATTTTCCTGTCAAAAATAAATATCATTTATTTTATTTACAGGGTGCCCAAGAGTAAACTACCTTTAGTTTGTATTTTTAAGGAAAATGATATTTGAAAAAGGTGGTTAAACTTACTTTCTGTCATAATCCAATGTTTAAATTGAATCTTGTTTACATCGTTATTTTCTAATGCCTTAGTTTCTTCATTTCTCCGTATAGTCTATGAAAAAGTTGAAAAACCTCCAAAAGTTCTGTGACAACATTAAAAATATCACCATGAACACGATGGCACCCATGTTTCATCCGTGTCACAAAACTTTTGTTTTAAGCCTTTTTCTGCAAGTTTTTCATGAACTAGTATGTAAAGAATGTACCAAAATTAAAATAACTATGATGTTTTTGAAGTGTCAGTGTCATTGTCATAACTACTGTGTGTTAACGGTCGTGAATTACGCTTGAAATCGTCGAGTATTTTTTCAGTTGTTCTGCGGGTTAAATTAGATAATATCTTTTATTATTTTTTTTGTGGTGATTAAGAAATGTATGAAGTGGATTAATTAAAACTTACTAATAATAATAACAAAACTTTGTAGTAACTTTGCCAACCTCGTTTGTTGATAATATTGTTACGTGTTTACAATCTCTGTATGTAGGGTCAAAAAATTGCAACAAATAATTTCATAAACCACTGATTTATTAATCACTTAATTACAATAATTAAGTCCTTATACACATTAGTACACACTAATTACAAGTTCCATCTACTATAGTCTCACTACTATGATTCATAACTTTATTATTGTTTCTTATTTCATCTTATCACGTGTTCATCTCATATTAAACTGCCCTCCTTGCGTTTAGATCCACTGTATATATACCCGCGTCGAATTTACTTGATTAATCACGTTTCATGAAGCAGTTTCGTAGGCATTTAACAATATGTTACTTTTTCTTCTAAAATGATAAGTTTTAAGGTCATCGGTCTACTTTTCCTGTAATATTTGCTAGATCTTCTATCAGGTGTTTAAATTTTTTTGGCTTTAATAATTCGAATATAAGGCAGGGACATACTGTCAAGCGAACTTCTTCGTTATTATGTGAAAAACTACGCGATTTAACATGAAAGAAATATCGTTATAAAATTTTCAATAAGCGCCCTTTCACAGGATACCTACCATATTTAAGCCGTGGCAAAAAAAAATTTGAACCTCAATTTTTGGACCCCCCAAAAATAGACAAAAAATATTTTTGGACTTCTGGCAAATAATGTTAAACTTACCTTCTTTCTGAGAAATTAGGCTAGTACATACAGTTAATGAAGTTTCGCCATAAAGGTGTCTTTTGTACCTTTTAAAGTACGGAATCCTAAAGAAAGAAAGAAATTTACAGTTTTTTAATACCGAAATTTAATATCTACATTCACCCTGGATGGAAAAATGGGAAGAAAGATAATAAAGATAGAAAGAAAGATAATAAAATAAGGGTAAGTAGAAGTTGTGGAAAATATTTTGTCTAATACTTTGGCCCTACAGAACTTCCTTTTTTAACCAAATTATTTTTTGAACCACGTTTTTTCTCACTTTTTGTTGAATATCTCCGGTTGTATTCATCATATCGATAAAATAAAAGTATGGGCTTCTACACAATTAAATTTCTGATAAAACTTAATAAGTAGAAGTTATTTTTGTTAATTTATAAATTGAAGAAATAAGAATTTACAAAAAGAACAGCAGATTTTTTAATTGATCCCAATATTCATTATATCTATATAGTGAAAGCGTTCCATGTACTATTCGAAAATATTGTGCCAAAGAAGTTAAAATACTTGCTTAAAGGCCTTGTAACAAATTATAAATTCAAAAATTCGACCGTTAATCCTGTAGGTAGATTTGAAAGTAGAGACATATTTTTGATCTGGAATCCTGGATTTTCATGTACATTTTATTTTAATAAAGAAAAAAATATATTGTAACGAAAGACTTATATATTTTTTTCAATTTCAAGTGTTTTCGTTCTGAACAAATTATATGGGCTCTTTGGCTTTTCTACTAAAATGAAAAACAAAAACATGGTTTAATTATACTCGTGGAATCAAGTTGTTGGGAATTATTATTTATTCTTCGAGTTCTGACAAAGTACAAGTTGTTCATTTTGTTATATCTATTTTAATCATGGTTTTAATCCTGAATTTTAAATAATCAGTAATTGTTTACCTTAAATTGTGTACCTGTAAAGCAATTTGTGTATGAATTTGTCTACATTAAGATAAAAAAATGCGACTATTTTATAATACATGTGACCTTAACTTTTTAACCTCAAGTTAATGTCTTGATAAAGGGAATAAATAATTTCCGAAAGCTTGACAAAGTAACAAAAGAGTTTTTCTTTTTCTGTTTTGCGGCCGTAAACTTTTCACCTCTGACTGCAACCTCAAGATACACTACGTGTGTTTAATTTTGGTTATATATATATATAGTTTTGGGTTCATATTATTCTTTACTTTCACTCTGCTCCAAATTTTTGTGCTCCGAAATTTTCATTTTACTAAATAGAAAAAAAAACGTTTAGTTTTTAGACCATAACTCCTTCAATTTTAAAGCTATCACAACATTAAAAAAACCATTTTAAAGGTAATTGAAAGAGCTACAACTTTTTTCATTATGACATGTGGTGTAAAACCCTTCATTTTGAAACGGTGGAGGGTCAAAGGGCTCGATAGAGACTGTGATTGCGCTACCGCGCGCTCTTTAAACAGTCATATCTTCGTCAATTTTGGTCTGATAGAAAAAAAAAACTAAAGTTTTTGTCAAAAGAAGACCTACATTTTTTATCATTACAGTTTTTTACGTATCTTTCATTATTTTTGAAATATTATGAAAAAAATGTGTTTCTTTTAAAAATGAAACAAATTTTTTTCTCTTAAAATCGTGATTTTTTTGAAAAGTATGCATTCCAAAGCAGCCAAACGACTGGAATCCAATAAACTCTTCATATTAAAGTTAAATCTAGACGGAATATGATTAATTTTAATTTTGGTGGAAATGGCACTTATGAAACACATCGATTTTAAAAAAAATATATTAGATGTCCCTCTTTTTTTCATTACAACTCACTCACTTTACGTGCAAAAGACTTTTAACACTGCTCATTTTAAAGATTATTTTAAGCACTATAAAAAAGTTTCTCATTGTCATATGGATAAAATGTATCCGATGTCCGCTAGATGGCATTGAATACATCGATTAAAGTTCAGACAAAAAAAAACGGCTTTTATTTTCAATATCTCGCTTAATATTGCACTTAGAACACTCTTTAAAAAACAAATTTGTTCATTTTCTTACCTTCTACAATTTTGTTTATTATAAAATTATCGTTAAAACGCATATTTTTTGAGATATTTGTAAAAAACCGTTGAAAAACGTGGGAAAATTCCGAGTTTTCAATCGCCAATAACTTGAAAAGTATTGAGTTTTCGAAAAAACTTTATAGAACACTTTTTGCTTAGAATTGGGTCTTCTATCGATCCCCGAGGTTATTTTGACCAAAAAAATTTCCACTAACGAGAAGGGGTGGCAACCACCCCTAGGGTAAGAACGGAGGTCGGGTCAATATCACTTTTGAAGTTAAGGGTAAGATAAGCCTAATTCCAAAATTTCATTTAAATCGATTCGTAGTAAAATATTTCTGAGGTATAAAGCTTCAATGACTGGACTACTTCCCGGTTCAATCATTCTTGACAGGTAGATACCTATAAGTTCGAGTGAACAATAAACTGTCAACACGGCGAGACATTCACGCGGGGGTTCCCCAAGAGTCGTGCCTGTCACCTTAAAATGTTTTCTTAAAATGTTTTCTTAACCGCTCAAGTTACCGAAGTAACCTCCTGGAAGATCTCAAGGATCTTGTGCTAGGCAAAGAGAGACGAGGCCCTACAGTTTAATGTGGACTCCGAACCACTCTTGGGGCAATTTTTTTAATGAAAAATTGTTTCGCCTTGCGGGAATCGAACCCACTTCGCTAGGCAACTCAGTTTGCTAGCCAGCCGCTTTAACACACTGAGCTACTATTCCAAACTATATAATTTGTACGTTTCCGATTACTAAGCTGGTCAAGTACGCCGACGACATGGCCATGTATGCTCACTCCTATAATGCTCAAGCAGCAAACACGCTACTAAAAGTACACATGACCCATGCCACGGCGTATTACGACCGGTGGAAGATTCGGGTAAACGCCGAGAAGTTGGAAGTAATCGTCTTCACGCGCTGTTTTACTGAAAACAAAATTCTAACGCCAATTTTGATAGGGGGAACCAAATTCCGATTAAAAATTGCGTAAAATACTTAGGAGTCGGACTGGACAAAAGATTGACATTTAATACCCACAGTAACGAAACTGTACGGACAATCTACTCCATGCCCAGGGGTCTGTATCTGCTTCGCAGCAGACTCAACAGACAAAATAAAAAATTAATATATACCATGGGTCAGGCCGGGAATCACGTACGAAGCACGGGTGTGGTGCAGCACATCAGTCACAATATTTAAATAACTCAAAGTGTTAGAACACAAATGTATGCGCCTCATCTAATTCTAGCAGATACACTTCCCTCAGAGACCTCTACGTTCGCTGTAACGACATAACCCCAATAGCGGACTACGTCGAGGAAATCTCCCAAAGATCCTATGCTTTCAACTAACAACATTACACGAATCAGAGAGCTTAATGCCCCCTTTCGGATCAAACACAAATTACCGTGCCAGGAGCTGCCCATTTTCCGGCAACCTCTTAGTTGCCTTTTCCCGCATCATCTACCAAAATGTCTAAGTGTTTTGTCAACAAGCGTTTACAGTGTTAGTGTTTTTTTAATTGCTCTGCGAGAAATATTTTATTAATTGGATTAAGCATTTTAATCCGCCCTGCGCGGCGAAAGGTGTTGCCTTTTAAAATTGTTTTTAGCCATCGAAGCAGATGCGCCCCGCCCCGTTCTTCTTCTTTCTTTCTTTCATCCGCCGCGACGACTCATGTCGCGGTTGATCGACTGGTCCTGGGACGTGAGCTGGCGAGGTCATATTTGTAATTTTAATTAAAAATAAATGTGTTTTGAATTCAATTGAATCTGATAAAGGAAAATCCATAGATATCTCAATGAATTGTATGCCTGTCTTGTACATTTCGATGCAGTATTCTATAAATGTAGGTAACTCTTCAAAGAATATTCTTAGAACGCGATCATCATACTGAACCACCAGAGGTACAGAACCAACATAACCTCATAAAGAGATATCGATTTTAATGATTTTTCCTCATCGCTTCAAAAAAATACACTAATTTTTATGCAGTTCTCTATAACTGAAAGATAATTCTCCAGAGCACGTTCTTAATTGGCCATCATATTGAAATACCGATGATAGGTGTATGTTCGGAGGATTGTGTTTATAAAGTAAAACCTACATTGCATTTCTGTACGTATCTTATTTCAGGCACATCTAATGAAAAACAGAGTTTTGATCTAAACTTTTTTGAAAATTCCATTTGCTAATTTTATATAGTAAACGGTCAATAAGTCGAAAAATTTGAAACAGAATATACATGTTTGAGTATTTAAAAATTTCTACAGATGTATTAAATAAAAAATGAAAAAATAAATTGCAAAAAGGAATATGTGGAATATTGTTTAAGTACTTGAATTTTACAAATACTTAGAAGTTGTTCAAACTAGCAGTGGAAAAGAAATATACGAAACTCTTTTATTAATTTCAACTGTATAAGTCAAGAGAGCATGAAGTTCTCGGTATGAGGATAATAAAATCCTAGTTGAAGTCACGGTTCTCGTTGCCTGTTGACTTCAACTTCAACAAACTTTACATCTAATTATAAAAGGAAGATAAATAAAACTTTAGTTTAGCGAATACCGTTCATTACATCATCACTACAATGTTGAAATGCATTAGGGAAACAATGGAAATTTGTCAATAATGAATTATGCATGTAAAGTTCACATAAAAGCAAAATGCCTTGACATATTTTCTTCTAATTTATGACGCTGGCAATATATGACTTTAAGTATGAGTAATGTTATTCAGAGGTAATCTATTTGAGTCCTACATAGTACAGAGTTAATTTGAAACACACAGTGAATATTTTTGTTATATTTAAACAAAAGTAATATTTATATATTTATTTATATATATATATATATATATATATATATATATATAAAAACTCCACAGAAATGTGCGGAAGGGGGTTACACATTGAAAAAACGTAGACATACAACCATTTCCTCCGACAGCGCCAGTGCCGGAGCGAGGATTCGAACCCGGTAGCACGATACCCGTGTGATTAATAGCGATTGCCACCTCGTGCCTTAACCCACGCGGCTACCGGCCAGACAATATAATTGCGAAATAAATAATGTATGTTTAACTTGTAAATCTCTATAACAAATAAATGAAAAAGAAAGGCACACTAGACGACTTACCCTTAATGTTCTGGTGGTCTTTTTAAGGGATGATCGTTGGTGAAAAGGCCTTTTCTGTTGAAAAACCCTTATTGTCTTCCTTTCTCTCAAATATTTATCACGATCCACAACACCAGTGACAATGTTCAAATAACTCACAACTTGTGAAAAGGACCCAAATTAAAGATTTCAATTTCGAATTTTAACAACTAGCGAAAATGTCTAAATTAATGCGATGCGAAATTACACAAAACGGCCTGGTTAACAACACCATAAAATTATATCTCGGTATATCCCAAAAGTAAAAAAAAGAAGTGTTCTTTTTGTTTGAAGTAACAAAAAAGACTTGTAAAAGCCGTCTAGTGCCAGCATTTAAATGAATCCTAAATATATTCAACCAGCAATACACGACAAGTTTTAATGAGATTAAAAATTTAAAATTTGTTGTAGAATCTTTAAGAAAAACAATAATAAAATTAACTAATTATTCTAATCAATTTATACCTGTTATCGGAGAATGTCAATTACATTGCATTTACAAAAATTCTGATTATTTGTTGAATTTTGTTGTAGTAACATCGAGTCACCTTCAATTTTAGGGCTAGAAATGTGCACCAGATTAAATATGATTCAAAAAATAGACAATATCAATACAAATTATAATTTAGTGTTTGAAAAGTATAGCGAACTATTCAGTGGAATTGGTTGCCCAGAAAAAGCATTTCACATTCAATTAAAAAACAATGTTAAACCTGCAGTTCATGCTGCTAGAAAAAGACCTTTTCCCTTGATGGGTAGTCTTAAAATAAGTTTATCTAAAATGGAACAGGAAAATATTATTACTGAGGCAGATTATCTAACGGAATGGGTGAATTCTATAGTATTAGTCAGAAAACCGGATGGATCATTAAGAATTTGCCTCGATCCTCGTGATTTGAATTTAAATATTTCTAGAGAATATTTTTCATTGCCTACCTTCGAAGAAATTACTTCAACGTTGGGCAATGCAAAATATTTTGGTACATTAGATGCTATGTCAGGATTTTGGAAAATTATGTTGGATAACGATAGTTCTGATTTATGTACTTTTGCAACTCCCTTCGGGAGATATAAACTTTTACGGTTGCCATATGGCCTAAATTGTGGTCCAGAAGTTTTTCATAAAAGATTCAAAGAGATATTTAACATAGAAGGGGTTGAAATTTATATAGACGACATTTTAATTTGGGGTAAAGATAAAAAGGAACACGACGAGAAATTAGAGCAAGTACTAAAAATTGCACAAGAAAATAACATAAAATTTAACAAAAATAAGTATAAATTTGCTATGAAGGAAATTGTTTATATGGGACCTGAAATATCACAGAACGGCTTTAGTCCAGATAATTCTAAAATAAAAGCCATCACAGAAATGCTGACACCAAGAAATAAAAAAAGAACTGCAGACATTCTTGGGAATGGGAATATGTTGGAAAATTTGTTGAAAATTTATCAGATATTACTGCTACATTAAGACAATTACTTAAAAATTATATACTTTGGGTGTGGGAAAAACAATATAATGATGCGTTTAATAAATTAAAAGAAATTTTAGTAAAACAACCAGTGTTGCAGTCCTATGATCCCAAAGAGCCTATAGTAATTTCTGCAGATTCGTAAAAAAATAGGGCTGGGGCTGTTCTACTGCAAAACAGAATGCCTTGTATGTATGCCTCAAAAGTTTTAACTGAAACCCAAAAAAATTATGCTCAAATAGAGAAAGAGCTTTATAGTTTAGTTTTTGCTTCCGAGCGGTTTCACCAATTTATATTTGCAAAACCCATTGTCATGGAAACCGATCATAAACCTCTAGTACAGATTTTCAATAAATCTTTGGATGATTTTCCACCAAGGTTGCAATGAATGTTTATAAAATTGCGAAGATATGATATCAAACTTATTCATAAACTAGGTAGAGAGCTTTTTATAGCATATGCTTTATCACGAGCTTATATCCTGAAAATATTAATAATGAATTTGAAAATGAGGTTGAGTCACAAATTTGTTTGCTAAGATTAAATTTAAATGCTACTGAAGAAAAAATCAAAGAGATAAAAATGGCTAATTTAAATAATATTGAAATGCAAATATTACATAATTATGTGAAAAATTGTTGGCCAAAATTAATTAGACAAGTTAATTCATTAGCTAAAGTTTATTACAAATATAAAGATGATATAACAGAAGCTGATGGTCTGTTATATAAGAATAAAAAACCTTATAGCACCAAAACCATTACGTAACGAGATATTGTCCAAAATTCATTACAGTCATTTAGGAGTAAATAAATGTAAAAATCGAGCAAGAGAATGTTTTTTCTAGCCAAGCATGTCTAAACATATAGAGGATTTTGTATTAAATTATTCAATTTGTAGATCTTTACAAAAAAATAAGCAAAAGGAACCTATGTTGCCCCATGAGGTGCCTAATCTACCCTTGGAAAAAGTTGCATGCGATTTGTTTTATTTAAATGGGGAGATTTATTTACTGGTTGTAGATTATTTTGCAAAATACATCGAATTAGCAAAATTAATTGATAGTTCCTCCTCAATACAGGTTATTAAACATTTAAAATCAATTTTTGCACGTCATGAAATTCCTAAAATTGGTGATGGGGACCACAAATTTCTAGTCTTTATTTTAAACAATTTTTAAAAGAATGGCAGTTTACTCATATAATGTCAAATACTTTATATGCACAGTCAAATGGACTGGTTGAAAAAAATTTATAAATTTTAAAAAAATTTTTAACTAAGGCCAAAGACGATAATAAAGATTTGTATTTAACGTTGCTATATTATAGAAATACACCGATAGATGAAAAAATTGGTTCTCCTACTAAACTCTTAATGTCTAGGTATTTAAGGGATAATTTGCCTCTCAAAATTTAAACCTCAAAATAATAACTATGGAGATATTCAAAATAAATTACAGGTCAGACAGGCCTATCAAAAAAATATTATGACAGGAATGCAAATCATAATGAATATGAGTTTCAAAATAATGAAAATGTTTACGTAAAAAAAATTGTCAGATAAAAAATGGAAAGATGGTACAATTCAATCGAATCAAAAATTAAACCTAGATCATATAATGTACAGTTAAATAGTGGTCACACTTTGTCAAGGAATAACAGGCTTATTAAAATTTGCCCACAAAATAATAATGATGTAACACAAACAATGCCTAGTAAACAATATGATTTATTACATAGTTCAGATGATAGTGAGGATGATGTTATTTTTGTACCAACTAAAACACGGAGGGGTATGATAGTTAATGTGCCTGATAGGTTGAATTATTCTTAGTTAAGTTCAGTTAATTAAGTTCATGTTATGTATTTTAAAAATACAAGTAAATTTCCATTAAGTTTTAAAATAATACAATTGGGTTTATATTTCATCTAGGATATATGAAATGCATTTTATTAAAATTATTGTTGAAATGAACAAGGGAATGTCATAAATACCATGTTTATATAGTGTTGTCTGTTATTTCTTTACTTACTTCTATGTGCCTATGCATTATTGAATAAATCAGTCTTAAATGTAATCTCGTATTTATTACAATTATAATAACACTACAGTTAGTAACAGAAAACGAAAGGTACGTAAAAGTAATATTTTAGTAATAATTATTTGGTTCATTTCACCATTAAATTTTATTTTTTTAATTTATTTTTTTTTGCCCTAGAAATACTAAAAATATAGTAATAATTTAACTTTAATAATAAGATAATTTTATTAAAATAACTTGATATATGATAACTTATGTTATACAAGCCATCTCTAATGTCTTTGATCTAATATTTTAATTGTAACTTCCATGGTTGGAAAGAGCAAGAATCAGTTCCATTAATTTTATATATTTATACCCCGAAAAAATCTTTAAAAATCGGTTTATTAACCTAATTTTGCAATATTTTACATTTTCATCCGCCATTTTGATTCCGCCATATTGAATTTCTGAAATTTGATATCAGATTCATAATCACCATACTCGAAACCCCTAGAAACCCATTTTCATAATTTATCATCGATTTATATTCGAGATATGTAAATTTACAACTAATTTGGCACTTATTTGTTGTTAATAAACAAATGAACAATTAGCACCCTTTTTTAGGAAGAGACACTTTTTATTGACACTATTTAAAAGTAAATGCAAAAGGTTTCATCAACAAGAAATATGGAAAGAGAAATTATTCCGAAGTTGAAGCCTTATTTTGTCTAATATGACTCCCCTAAATATTTTAACTGTCCTTTCCACGTCATATTATTAACCAACTAATTCAGTAAATTAACCAATCTCGTACGGTTTAGTTAGTTATTAATATAATTTCATTGAAATAATGGACGCCCTGCATACCCAGTGCTATATATGTATTTTACCCGGTTTCACCAGGGCTACGACATTTTAGATAGTTAAAAATAATACCGGTGTATGTATTTTCATTGTTCAATGGATTGATGTATTTTTAGGCAGATACAATTTTCCTACATTTACCACCATTCCAAAGTAGCAGCACGCCCTATATAAGTTTTATTTATTTAGAATTAATTGTAAAAGATAAACAATGCTTAATTAAATTTCGTAGGGTTCGAAGCATTTTAACTGCAAAAGACAAACGTAACCAAGATTAATTTTTGGAGGGGACGTGCATCATTTTAAACCGCTGAGTTTAAAATAAAGTGTATAGCTCTCGGGGTGGACGTAAAATTTATGTTTTATATATTTTATATGTTCAGTATGGTCCTAGTAGGCCAGGAAGAATTTTTGTGGTTTGAGACGATAACCTATTCACCCACCAAATTCGAAACAGAGTTTGTATTTACATTTTCGTGTAAACCTGAATTTACTGACATGCATAAAATTACAAGTTTATTGTCTCTTCTTTCTCTTATTTTTGTTTCATATGCCTCTCAGGCCCATCCGTTCTGGTTGCCGTGGCTGTCTCACTTTCGTAATGATTTATGCAGAAAATATTTCTGTTCCTTCCTTGTTTCCAAATTTTCTTTGGGATTAAAATAAGATATGATCATGATATATTAAGTCAAAGGTGCAATATCAACAGGAAATTTTTTAAATATTTATATACGATACGGGGTATAACTAGTTTCCTGTAATTAAAATAAGCCAGTAATGGGAAACCTCCAGACAAACAAGAAATTTAGACAACTTTCCTCTAGGGGCGTTCTGAAAAAACAGTCCAACATCAAACAATAAATGTGAAGAGTTTATTTGAGAGTCTATCCCTGAATCAATGTGTCTACAGTTTAGAAGAAAATTTTTAAACTGTGTCATTTATAGAAAAAGTCATAGAAAACAGTAAAGATCACCACTCAAATTGAGGAGCATCCGCGCAAAACCAGAAATTCTACTTTTTGCAGTTCTCAGCAAATCGACAAAAATGTATACTATGCAATCAATCGGTTGGGTATTTTTAAATACATTTTTCGGCAAAACATATCTCTGAAAAATCCTGAAATTTTAGCAAAATTCAAGAAAGCTCTTTCTAAAAATCATCGAATTTATCAGCTTTTCCACAAAATTATTGGTTTATTTCTGTTTTTTCCTTACTTGGCTAGATAAATACATTATGAAAAACATTTATTTTAAAATCATCACAAAAACTGCAATGCAGAATGAAACAGCTGTAGTACAACCCCACCTGGGGAACAGCTTAAAAATATTTTGATACTTTCACTCCTTCAAAACAGGTGACAATATTACTATATTAAATATTGGATTTATCAGTATTTGCTGGAAATGATCAAGTTTATATAGGATTCTACACGGGAAATATCGTCTTCGAATAAAGAGTTGATGAATCGTCTTCATGTTATAGGGGATGGTAAAATTAGCATAAATTAATGTCTATAAAAACTGGAAGTTTGGCGTTGCACAGCCATATTAAAAAAAATTACTTCATAAATCGTCGAATTTCGCACTGAAAAATCTTCAATTCTCATCTGATTGATTAGTGTCTGCGATGAATAAATTACACAGTGCTGCAAAGTTCGAAGTGACCGCACGATGATGGAAGACGCGTGACATGGAGCGATGTTATTCGGCATATTATTGTACCTCTATTCCACACAACGTCAGAGGTAAATTATAGGCCCGTTTTTTAACATGATTTCCAAAGGAGGCATAATCCTCAAATCAATATCCAGTAAGAGCTTCAAATCTTCAAATTCATATTACTTGAAAATGCAACATAATATCGAGCCCCAACACCGACCTTCAAAATTCTTTCTAATTGACCAATCGAATCTATTCATGACGTTTGAGATGTTTTCATTATTTTGCAATCATCATTTCTTCGGTTGCTTCTTTGGCGCAAGTGAAGAAGTTGTTTTTAAAGTCGAAAAGTTGATTTGCAGATTCAGTCAATTACAACGACGGCTCATATTGTCTGAAAGTTATTTGTTGCATTCTACGAATATTCTTTCCTATTATTTGGGTTTTCTACCACATGTACTATTATCCTCTTCAAAACAAATCACCGAATCTACAAAATAATAGAATTATTGGAAAAAAAGCCTCTGCGCCCGTGACGTTTACGCCAAAGGAAAAGTCAGAGGTTATGTTTTGCAAATAATATAAATCGGAATAAACACAAAAATAATGTATTTTGCTGACGTTTCGGAAAGTAATCTCTTTCCGTTTTCAAAGCTATTTTTTGAAGAACTCTTATTTTGCTGTGTATGTCAAATAATTCTCATAATTTGATGAAAAAATTGTAGTATCAGATACATTTAAGAGATGCGAAGTTGTCGCTCATCGTAAACTTGCTTGGACCATTTTCTCATTAACGTATGCGACATAATATAATACGTGCACAATTACTGCCAACTTCTTGAAAAGTACGGAAGACGCTCTTCTTTTCCTATCTTAAGAATTCCCACCAGAAAAGATTTAACGCCTTCCTATTCACGAATTTCTCTTCTTTCACCCAAAAATAATTAATTTTTCTTAAAATGTTAAAAAAATATGACATTAATGACAGGTTTTGTGAACTTAACCTATCATTTCTCTGATATTTTACCTCAACGGCCCTAAAAGTCTTTTACATGGATAGTTGCGCAGCTCTTTGAACTTTGCAATGCTGTATAAGCCATGTGTTCATTCCATAAATTAATGTGCCAGTTGAAAATGGAGCTTGAGAATTACAATAAAATATTAAGTAAGCCACTTAAATGAAGTTCCAGAGAAATGGCAGTTTAAATTCACAAAATTCGTCATAAAAGTAGTTTTTTTCGTTCAAAGAATTTTTTTTTCTTTATTCCTATATTTCACGCGATGTAATTAAAAAATATATTAATCCAACGGTAATGGCGCAATGGACAAAGTTGTAAGAAATTTCGAGACCTTCAAAATAGTTTCCTATTAATCGATTTAGGGAGATATTTTATGAAACAAGTTTTCCAATATGGCGGCAAAACCAAAGTTTCTATTTTTAATACGCTTTTATTAGCTTCACCTCTATGTTTGTTTGTAAAAGAATCTTTGAACGTAATTCTCACCCACTTCAAAACGTCAGATTAAACTGAAACTTTGCACACTTATCAAGGACCGATGACAATACAATAATTTGACAACTTTGTCCTCATGTCCTTGCCAGGATCATCAGGATAAAATAAAATTTAAAAAATGACTAATCAATTGTCGAGATCGGAGGAGCCGTTGTCATTAATATATATTTCATTATTGGTGAGAAACTTGCCGAGGGATAAATGGCAAGAGTGTGACAAAGAAAATTATAGTTCAAATGTGTTTTAGAGGGCGGAATATTAAAACATAATATTTTTAGTCGCAAACTCCTATGAGGAACATAACCAGACTGCAACTAACAGCTACTCTCCGGGCTATGTGCCCCGCCGAGCGCTGAATTACAAGTTACAAGCCTGGCGCGTTAAGTGTAATAATTGCATATTACCATTCTAATACTTCGATTGCAACAAACACCAGCCGGAAGACTGATCCTATTTAAAGGAACTCTCGTGCCGGTCGCCCCACGCCACTTGCAGACTGCAGTTTCGAGCTATTGGCTCTCATCAGTACAAGGTAGGCATGTGACGACCGAGACGAGGATCCCTTGACCATTTGATATATTTCGGTATCTTTAGAATAGCGACATATAAAATAGCAGACACTGGACCGCTAGATGGCGCCTGCTGACAATTTTATATGTCGCTATCCTAAAGATACCGAAATGTATCAAATGGTCAAGGGCTTCTCGTGTCGGTCGTCACATGCCTACCTTGCACTGACGAGAGCCAATAGCTCGAAACTGCAGTCTGCAAGTGGTGTGGAACGACGGTACGAGAACTCCTTTAAGTAGGATCAGTCTTTCGGCTAGTGTTTGTTGCAATCGAGGCATTAGCGTATTGGTGGTAATATTACAATTATTACACTCAACGCGCCCGACTTCTAACTTGTCCCGCTCGGCGGGACACATAGCCCGGAGAGTAGCTGTTGGTTGCAGTCTGGTTACGTTCGTTATAGTAAAATAAGGATTTTATAGAGTTTGCGACTAATAATATTATGTTTTAAGAAAAATTATAGTTTAAAAAAACTAAAAAAACACGCTTTAATAGCAAACCGAACTAAAAAGTAAAAAATGATGCTTAAATATTAATATTCTTTTTATTGTAAAAAGCGTGGGATTTATAACAATTGATATCAAGCACCCCACGCTTTTTACAATAAAATGAATCTTAATGTTTAAACATTATTTTTTACTTTTTATTTCGGCATGTTTTTTTAGTTTTTTAAACTATAATTTTTTTATATAAACTATAGATTGATTTATGCTTATTTTACCATTTGGTACCATATAACTTGAGATTTATTAACTGAGGCCTATCTATAGAAATGTGCTATAGATATTGGACTATCAGTCAGTAAGTATTAAAAGGGACTCTATAATAGTATTTTATACAGCAAGTGGCTAAAATGGTGTTTTTTTTTTACAAGCGGGGCGTTATAAACTGCACAAGTAAAAAACACATTTTAGTCCTGAGAATATACAAAATTCTTTGTAACGCCATATCCTAAAATGATATTTTTTTATCGCCATTTGAAATTAGAAAACAATATAATTTTGTAAAAAAACGTCAAAAAGTATGAAATAAAGACATTTTATTTCACACAATGTGCCTTCATCCCCTATTGGCCAAAAACCATCCCCAAAAGGTGTAGCAAGTGGAAGCACAGTTTTTGTAAGGAATTTTCCCTGTTCAATTGATACGGGGCCACCGAGAGGGTTGATCAAAGGAGGTGAAAAACCATTTGAAGCAAAAAACGGTCGTAACTGATTTTTTCGCGCTGTTTGGAAGGAATGTAATTTAAAAAATGTCGAGGAAGATGGCGGAGGTAAAATCAATAGACTATAGATAAGAGGTGGGAGGTTGAATTTTGTCTCCCTTATTCTCCTAGACCTTTTCTTAGTTACATTCTCTTCGATCAGCGCGAAAAATCAGTTACGACCGTTTTTTGTCCCAAAGTGGCAATTAAATATTTATGTTATAATCATAGACAAAGTATAGTATTTACCTTGCGATAACTTGCGATATTTGCTGAATTACAGCACTCGCTTGCTGCTCGTGCTGCAAAACTTATCTGCGTGAGTTATTACTTACATTACCGTTCGTTGAATAATGTACTATTATTTTACACTTTTTTCTTTATTTTTCACTTGTCAATAATGGCCTTATTTTGATTCATTGAAAATGTTATGATATGGCGTTAATAAAAATGGATATATTATAGAACTAAAATAATTTCACATAATAACGAAATATTAAACAATGAGAAACAATTAATCAAAGGTGTTCTAATAAACAATAAATATCCTCAAGCCTTTATTGCTAGATCTATGGTGAATATTGAAAATAGAAACAATCAAGTACAGCAAAAACACGAACGTCATTACGCTATGTTTATAATTTCTTATGTATACGGATTATCGAAAAAATTGCGTCGTATAGGTAATAAAGATGTATTTCAAACGAAACACTTAGAAATCTATTTGGACAAAAACAAAAGCATTAAACCAGGAGCAAACTTCGAAAAACTGTGTTTACAGTTAACATTATGTGGCTAAATTGTCCAGATCTTTCACTTATTGGCCGAATACAAAAATTGAATTAGAAAGAATGAAATTCAAAAATTGAAGATTTGTGAACACGCTTGAGAATATGGTGGGAAAAGAGTTAGATAACAAAAAGGAAGTAAAAAATCAGCTATAATATTACTAAGAAGATACTTGCGTATCAAATTGTTCTGCACATGTTTGCGCGACATGGTTACCAATAAATAATAAATAAATAAACAGTACAGAAAGTAGACAATCCCCAATTTCAGAAGCTAGAGGTTTATGTAGAAGGGGGTTATACATTGAAAAACCGCGAACATACAACCATTTCCTCCGGCAGTGCCAGTGCCGGAGCTGGCATTCGAACCCGGTGGCGCGATACCCGTGTGATTAATCGCGATTGCCACCTCGCGCCTTATCCATCACGGCTATCGGCCAGACAAAATAGTAAAAGTACTTAACAATAATATAATTTACAATAGAATATTAGCAGTTCTGTAAATACAATTTTCGCAGCAAACAAGAATTCATTTAGTAACTTTGAAAAGTAAACAGATTCAGTTTCTGAAACGTCGGCAAATTTCTTTATTCTTGTTTTTGTTATAATTTAAAGCGATTGGCAAATATATCCTCTGACTGTCCATTTGATATAAACGTCACAATATTCTGATTAATTTTGTAATTTTTGTAGATGTTGTCCTCAATTGCCGAATTTGCTCAAATACCGAAATTTTGTTTATATCCTAGGATTGAGTAAAGAAATATTCGTAATCGGCGAAATAGTAGTCAAATCGTGATCGTGACAGGCATAAATTAATTTTTTATTTACAAATCTGTAAAAAACCACCACCAATCCTACAGATTGTTTATTAAAATTACATTAAAAAGTAAATTGCCAGTCAGTAGCGAAATATGCCTGCGTTCCACAACATGGTTAGGACTCGCTCAAACTTTATCACGATATACATGTACTTGTTCACTATAGTCTAGTATACTTTAACTTGGCGTGTGTATGTATGAGTTAATATTTCCGTACGATTTAATTTTCTCTTGCACACAAAGATCCAGAAATATTGTCCACGTAGACAATGTTTCTGGACTATTGCTCATTATTCTTGTCTTTTCTGGGCTATTGCTTTAACTTTGTGTACAATATGGGAGAAAATGAAATCGTACGGAAATATTAACTCATACATACACACGCCAAGTTAAAGTATACTAGACTATATCTCATTTCCGTTAACTAGGAGATAGCGAGTATCTTCTATTTCATAATATCTATCAGTTTATTAGCGCAAGGCAGCGCGCTGAATGATCTAAGACCTGACCCTGTTTGTTAAATCCAGATGTATGATGATTAGCAGCCAAACTTTTCTTTGGCTTCTTTTTGACTGTTACTGACAGGATATAGAAGAATAAAGAAGTGCACTTCTAGTAACAGTATAGTACTTTTCGTCTACCGACGCAAACGGCAATATGAGGAACATAGCTTTTCATTTTCTGCCTTAATGAGGTGATATTTTTTTTGTTAGTAAATTGTTAAAATTATGCATAGTATTACATTGAATCAGTTGACTTTATCAAAAATCTCTTTTTTGTTGAAGGTATTAATCTTGAATCTTCTAAACCACAGTCATAAAATTTAATAAAAAGTAGAATTGCAATAATGTACACGTGAACAACATTTAGGTTCTGCACTAGACAGACCTTAGATAGTAGTTGGGAGACAACAGATGTAGACGGCAGACGGCAGACAAGACATTTTTTTAAAAACTTTTTTGTACTCAGGGGATTTGAGGACATGTAAATTCACCAATAAAATGTACGGTGTTTTAACATACTCCTTTCGTCATCTCGTACTTCGGAAAAGAGGCGTAAATTTTGTTCGTAAATTAATCTAAAAAATCGCCTCTTGAAGAATTCTTACATAACTTAAGAATTACCCTGTATATCAATAACCGAAAATATTTAATCAGTAATAATTGTGCCTTGTCTGCATTATGTAATTTATCAAATTTACTTTCTTTTAATTCATAAAAATGCACTTGGTAAATTATATATTATTCATGTAATATGTATGCAAAATAGATTCTGTCTTATGAATAATAATACTTTAAATTTTTATACCACTTGCTTATCCCTACCGTATATATGGATAATTAACACTACAATACCGAGTTCTGTAATAAAGCAGTTAACATATGGCTAAATAAAAACAATGTAATTCCAGACCGCGCCCGTTTTCACCACCCCAACCCCGTTTATAAAGCTGTCGTTGGTACAGATTGCGGCTAAACATGCACTGGGTACATCTATTTTTATTGATATTAATAGATAGGTGCAAACGGATACTGCATTCTATTTCTGGCATTTGCTGCTGGAAATATTTATTGCTTCCCTCGATAAACGGTAACTTATGGTTATATTGTGGCCTGATATTAATTTTAGGTCATACCCTAAATGCCAACACAAATTTCAGCTGCAATACTAGTGAATTTATTACGAATTGAATGGAAGAATAAATGCACGTACTTTGTTAGTATGATATATTCATGATGAACGTAACTCAGCTTTTTTAATATATTTATTTAACGTTGGCCTATTTCTGCAACTGAAGTCTATCGACGTCTTGAGACGAGTTGTCCTCAACGAAGAATCTTTTCCAATCTCTATCTGTCGAAGAGAGATCTTTTACTTTTAACATCTAATATACGAGGGTCCTACTGCTTTACATTTCCCACGCGGGATGGTATCCATTACGCAATCCTCGCCTAAGATTGCATAGCTTCTGTGTATACACTGATATGCAAAAGATCGCTCTCACTGTATTTCCTTGGCGGACTACCACCCAAATACTAACCACCATTAGCAGTTGCTTTACTTCAACGATACGAGAGAAAGAACTAACTAATTAATATACAGATGACAGTACGTACGCCCGCCCATAATTCTACTTTTTGAATTATATAGCGGATATAATTAATGTCAACCCATCAGATAGTATTGATTTATTTTTTATTCGGTTGCAAATATTCACACCGGCGGTGAAAGACACCAATTCACAAATAAAACACATTTTATAGGATAGCCAAAAATTGATAGATGGCTAGAGAATCTCCTTTGGTTGTTTATCTAAAATATTTTTTAGTGAATTTTTCTTAATATTTCTTTAACATTAATATTAATGTTTTAACATCTTTAATATCCGATTCCTAAATTTTAATTCTTCGGGAACAAACACATCACTATTGTCATTGTACTGTCATGAGCAGAAAAAAATAGGACAAATATGTAAATCTGTCTCTATTTGAATATGTAATGAGTAGCCGAAATAAAACAGATATCACTTTTAATTTATTTTAATGCTGTAGTTATTGCTATAGTAAATGATGGATGGTTAATGCGACAAATTGCACTTCTATAAATCTGTTTGGCATAAAATTGAATAACCTTATACAATAATCATTAGAAATAATATTTTTCCATGCACTATTTACTATTTCCAGTAATTCTTCGGCATTCCGTGGTCTGACATTTCATTTTTGGATACTTCTTACGAGTAGTCCCCATACTTCTTCCACAGAGTTAAGATCTGGACTATGACTGGGCCAGTTAAGAACATTGATATTGTTATCTTGAAACCAGTTAGTTACGATATGAGCAGTATGAACGGAACAATTGTCTTGTTGAAATATGAACTCATTATTAGGATATAATTGTGTTACAGAAGGGAGCATAATATTGTCTAAAATTCTAATATACGTTTCACTATTAAATCATTCCTCAATATGCCACAAAACACCAGGACCACGTGCCGATATCCAAGCCCACATATTGACGGAAAATCTACCACTTGTATCATTGTTAGATATATATTTCTCATCGAATCGAGTATTCGGAGGGCGGTAAACACGAATACGCTGTGTGTTGACTGGAAAGCTTTTCGTCTGTAAAGATTACATTGTTCCAAAAACTTTACATTATGCGCTAAAAATTCAAGCGCAAATCCTACTCGAGCTTCTATATGTTCAGCTTAAGTAAGTATTTCTGTGCTGCTGCATGACAACGTAGCTCCGATTCTTTTACTCGCCGGCGACCAGTACTATTCGATCCAGGAAAATTCGTTTCTTCAGCAACCTGAATAACTGAGTAAAATGGATTTTCTACTAAAGCATTTATCAATTGCAAATCTTGTTGTTGAGTTGATATCCTTCGTCGCCCTGATACAGGATTTCTACTAATCGTATCGTTTATTCTCCACTTTCTTAAAATGTTACACACCGAATTTTTGTCAATATGTCAATATTATAACGCAGTGCAATTTGTCTCATTGACCATCCATCTTCTGCTTTAGCAATAATTCCAAATTTAACTAAATCGCTTATATGAGGCATATTAGTTTTTTGCACACTTGCAATAAATTATGACAACTAACTGACAATGTCACAAAAATTAAAGTTAGATTTACACAACTAGATTTTAGCAAAATTCCGTTATAAGGCTTGTCCTATTTTTTTTGCTCACGACCGTACTTAATGATCATCCCGGGTGGTTGAGATACTTACCGCGCACGTCCCCAGATGGTGGATACAGGTACACCATGGAGCCGTCACAGGCTTCATGGTAAAGAGTGTCATAAACGGATTCTCCGGAACTCCTAGTCGGATCTACCGAAAGCACTCCCGCAGGCCGTGTCCACAACACATCACTTTGGTCCGGAGTTCTGCCAGACGAGTGTTTGAGAGCTAATCCACTCGCGATCAATCGGCTCCGTCGCCCCGTCAGTGAGCAGGATGAGCTCTTGGAGGCAGGGAGCGCGTAGGGAGTTGCAAATCCGGATGATGATTGGCGTCGTCATTCGGGGACCTTCTCACGACGTTTCCTGAGACAGAGGGCTATATCCACTTGGTAGTCCGGACTTGCCGTGCGACATCCCCAACATAGGACTCCGAAATGGGCAATACAGGGCTTCTCTCCTTTCAAGTTGCCAGGAATTAACGGTATTTATCCCGCCTTTCTGCGATGGGGACTGAATGAATTATTGGAGCACCTGGTTGGAGTATTTAAGGCGTGCTTAGCACACCTTATATTCCAGAGATATGGAGAGAAGTAAAAGTATTCATTCCAAAGGTAGGGTGAATAGATTATACCACCCCCCGCAGCTTAACCTCGCTCCTGCTCAAGGCGATAGAGAATATCCACTGACACCGCCCTTCGTGCAGTCAGGAGCCGGACTGAGATATCCTAGGATAATAAAGAGTCCACCACAGGTGTCTTCATAGCTATAGAAAGTGCGTTTGATAAAACCAACTTTACAAAAATCTCAACGGCCCTAGTGGAGAGAAACGTCTCTACGATTATGGGAAGCTAGATATCCAACATGATCTCAAAAGACCTGTACAAATTAGCGTGGGAGATGCTTCTGTACTGCGAGGAGGTGTAATACCACTGCTATCTATAGCAGTTCTTGATAGCTAGACGATACTGGCGGATATGCTCATAGCAGCAAAACAGATTGTCCGCAGATTAACTACGGGCAAAACTATCAAGATCTACACAGATTGTAGCCAATCACTGCTAGCCTTTTTTTTAAATACATTTATTTAACGTCGGCCTATTTCCGCTACTGAGGCCTATCACGGACGCCTGTAGACGAGCTGCCCCCAACAAGGAATTTTGCTGAAGAGTAGGGATATTTTACTTGCCTAACATTTAATAGACAAGGGACCGACGGCTTTACATCCCCTCCGAAGGATGGTATATCCCCTATACAACCCTCGCCTAAGGTTGTATAGCTTCCGCGCATACACTGATATACAAACCGCTGGAAGATGTGTGAGGCGAGAACGCGGTCTTCGTTGGAACGGTCACCCATCCAACTACTAACTGCGCCTGACGTTGCTTTACATCGCATATCAAAGTATGTACATAGTAAAGACGCACCTACGCTCGCCCCCCACTACTAGCCTTGAGAAGTTACAAAATTACCACAGGATTAGTATGGGAATATCACCCAGCACTTGTGGGTGCCTCCAGCATGAGTAACATTTCGATTAACTGGGTGGAAGGATATACACAGTGCAGTGGTAACAAGGATGCTGACAGACTGGTCAAGAACAGCAGGTCTAAATATCTTTGGATCAGACCCAGCCAGTTTGTTATCGATCACGGCGATAACACAATTAATTAAGGAGAACCCACAACGGATTCAAGAAGCTGTGGGATGAAACAAACAGCTGTCAGCTTGCTATTTTTTTTTTATTATTATTAGCCAGCTTGCTTATTACAGCTTGCTAGGGAACTACTAAAATATCGCAACAAGAGTGCAGCAATGGACTATCTGGCAATGTCCAAAGGAATTCTACGTTATATAACGGGAATCCAGACTCGACACTGTCCTTCAAGGAAGCATCTTCACAATATGAGATTGAACGAAACACCTGTCTTCAGAGGTTGTGAACAAGAACATGAGATGGTCCAATAGGTAATTTGTGATTTTTCTGCCTTCTCTTCAATCAGAGAATCCATTTTAGGAGAACGTTGGTCTACTCTGGCCGATGTAAGAGAGATGCCCCTAAGCAGAATCACCATTTACTTCGCAAGACTAGGATGGTTGGAAGCCTAGGTGAGGGTCTGCCTACAAGGGGAAGTTCAAGGTGCCCAATGGGAGCCAAGTGCTATGATTGAATATTTTTCTTTGACCACTCTCCCTCCCAATTGCAAATTCCATTTCCATATTAACATAAAAATCACATATACTTTAGAATACCACAATTGAGTATTGTTATGGCAACGAAGTGACGACGCGCCAGTCTGTCATTTATAATTATTTAGATTTGCTTTTTTAAAAGTTTTCATGATATAAGTCTCTCAATTGTTATGCTAAATAACGGAAATCAGTACCTAGCGAAAATGATGTAGAAAATATGCCTCATGAAATTTTTAATGCAGCAGCTACTGTTGCAGGACAGTTACGGCCTGAAAACTCAATATCTAGCTACAATACGTTTATAATATATTTACAAAGTGAATGGAAGCATATAAACTCATAATTATTGTTTCAGAAGACGTAATTTAACTTATTTAGTGGAAGAATCAGCATCTGTGAAGTCCTCGAGCCTACGGATTAAGTACTCTATGTTGAGCAGCGCCATTTTAACTGAGGAAAAATGTCCCAAAGATTCTTGCATTTTTTAAAAACTAGAACATTAGTTATAAGGCAAGAAATCAACTATCTTTAGAAGGGAGCAGAACAACAAGTTTACTACAGAAGCAGACAATGAAACCTAATAACTATTACTGTATTAAGAGCGCAAATAATACTTTATTCCTCTCAAATTTCCTCGTCAAAGCACAAATTTGCTTTATTTTTTGGAAAACACCTACATGCATATTTGTCGGTGTTATGTCCGATGTCAAAAACATTACGGCTAGATCTGGCAACACTTACATATTTTAAATCAGGTAAAGATATCTAAAAAAGCATGTAAAAATATACCGGGTTTTCCATTTAAATAACAAGCCTCATTGTTATATCACGTGACCTATGTAAGCAATCGTTTTTAAATCGTATTTCAAAAAAATATATGTACAACCCTACTTGTTTACGAAACTTTTTTTATGTCCGACAATAAAAAAAATAAAGGGAGTCAAATTTTAGTGAATTACCCTGTATATACAAGTGACAACATATTGGGCAATATAACAACAGGTTTTGAATGCGTCTGATGTAATAATTGTTAATACGCTCAGCGTCTCTTATTATCCTGCTACCAATACGTTATGATCTTTCCATATGGCAATTAAGGCCATTAATTGTAAGCTCAAATATGCTCTCTTTTCATTCTTAACCACTAGCTACTGCAATCTGTAATAGATACGGGAAATTTCCGCCTTTGAGTGACAACATTTACTTCGATTTTTTTCCCAGAAAACGTCGGAATCGTAGTTGGTAAGTAACCCACAGGAAGTATTTTTGTGAGTTCAATTAGTTCAAATGAACACGTAGTATAATAATTAAGAAAATAATTCAACATACGCAACACAGTAAACACAATTAATTATAAATTGAATTATTTCTTATATTAATTATACAAATAATTTATAATCCATTTATCAAAGTATGGGATAATCGCCATTGAAAGTATCACAATGGGGCACCTGGTTGCAATAGAATTGACATTGGGATGTCTCGTAATATTCTACTGAAAGGTACGTTATATATTGTAGCAGACGCGTCAGATCATTATTACAAACTGGAGAAATTAGATTTTGTAAAAAATCAGAATTTAATGTACAAGTAGTACACAAATCCGTGTCATTAAAATTAGACATAGATTTAGTAGGTATATTTCATTAAAATTTAATAGCAATTATATTGTTCTTCAAACACATAACTGTCAGTTATGATTAGATATTCTATGCGTCTTCTTCATCAATTCTGAATTCTGACGGCTACAGTCGACATTGATAATGGTCAATTTAATTATCCAGCTATGTATACCATCAATTATAACTGAAGTGGAATATGTACACGGTATGCAAAGTGAGGGATGTGCCACTGGCACTGACACCGCATTTTAGGTTAATTTAACATAATTATTTGTTTATCTGTTTGTCCATTTGCACTTTTCATTTAGATATAGCGAACATTTTTAAAATACACCATATGAAAATCCTTTCACTGCAGATAGTACTTTAAAATGTAAAGCGAAAGCGTTAAAATTTAGACCTGTATTAAAAGAAGCCAGGATCAGATTTTAAAATGGAAGTAATAAAATCGTAGCCGACTTACTTGGTGATAATTAGTACAAAATTTCTGTTATTATACGAAACAATTTGTTGCAAGTTAAAACCTTTAAGAATCGATAGTACTGGTGGCAACTGATAACAGAGAAAAATGATTATATGATTGTAGTAGCCAATATAAAAAATTCACGAAAAAATTAACGTTCATATCACTTAAACTGCGCGAAACACATTGACACTGCTCATAAAAAGTCAGGTAAGCCAAATTTTATGAATTTAGTTAACGTGCTGCTCGAAAATGCATCGACTATTTCACTTTTGGGTAAATCATTTTAACCATGCACAGAATAAGTTAAAACAAGTCCCTAGACAGGCCCACCAAGAATCGTTAATTCATTAATTGCATTTTGGAGCTCAGACCATGATATTCTTACATGCAAATAGGCAATACAGGGTGTCTCACCAGTAATTGCATCGATCGATATAGGGAAAAGTACGGACCAGAAAATTATGAAAATTTAGAGAGGTAGTGTGGCCAACCCAACTAAAATAATTACAAGCATCTGGTACTTCCTGTTATACCGGAAGTCGATACCAACTTGCTTATTTTAAATGGAACGCCCTATATATTTTAGGGTTTTCGAAAAGAGAGTCAAACACATGTAGGATAACCTATGTCTAAACCCAGCCGTTTCAGAGATATTTGAGATTTAAAAAAATTGACAGGTGTAATGATTTACAATAACCTTTATAAGTTTCTTCATGTAGAAGATACTCATTTGCTTTTTGGCATATAGAAAGAACACAAGGAGAGCTGCACTATACAATTGAATTACGTTCAATAATAGAATACCAAGTGTTCCATTTTCGAAATTACATTTTGTAAACTTCAAACCGCGAAAACTGGTTTAGGACAAATGCAACAACCTATATTTTTAAGAACATTTTTTTACATAAACAAATTGAGAAATGCACTCAAAAATCGACGTGTTTGAGCGAATTTTTGTCACTTGCTTTGTAACGATTTTAAGTAATTTATTCCAACCTCTACGCCCACTGTATATTGTAATATTTTCTATGTAATTTCTACATTATGTAAATAAACTCTATTATTATTATTAATAAGGAAATGAGGGAGTGGCGTCGTGCATGAACCATATATTTAGCCGAATATCCAGGCCAACGCTACTTAAAAGCATCTCAAAATGGTTCTAAAGTCCAAGAACACGTCTTTACTTAAACAGTTGTAAACGCAAATGGTTCAATTAACTGATTGCTTATTATTCCCGCCCAATATTTATACAAAATCTATGTTAATTTCTAATTTGCATAACACTATATATTCTCCTCATGACAATATGTGCAAATTGTGGGAATTAATAACACCATCTCTAGTAAAACCCGTTTCATCCGTAAAAATTACTTTGTCAATGAAGCTTCGATTCGCTAGTGGTTTTCCTAAAAACCAGTTCGCATATTGGATTATGCTTTGTAGCCTTCTGGTATCATAGCATACTGTTCTTGAATCAAGAAACCCGGTCGGGTTTCGCAGCTAATTTTCGAGTGAAACAAGACCTTATTCATATACAGCAAGATACTGCATTCTGCGCCATCTGAATATTTCTTTTCTTTTATAAAAAGAACATAATCATTTAACATTGGTAATTACATTTGAAATGGATTGTTTATCGTTTCATCTTTCAAATAAATACCTGTCTTTAACTTCTCATCTTATTACGGCATTGCTATTGATGTTTGAATTTTGAGATCTGTCATTCCGGTTATATTTGGGTGCTAGACGAAAGTACGTCTTCAAAAACAGAAATATGACGTCGACGGATACGGAAGTCGCTTAATTTAATCCTATGATAGTGACATTTATAAATAATGTGAATATAGACACTAACAAACTAGTATAAACATAACCTAAATTTTTTTAAAGACAGTGAAGTTAGGCGCGAGGATCTAAAGCACCATTCATTGGACCCGAACCGTTCTGTGGCCTGGCCAAGGGACACATAGCGGAGGAGATCCAAGAATGGGAAAATGACCAGAAGAAGTCCTACTGGAGGAATACTCCAGGCCAAAGACAAGCGAAAAAGTTTATAGCTTATTCGACAAAGAATGCCACAAGGCTTCTCGAACTTGAAAAGTCCGAATTAAGGCTAACCACAGGCCTTCTAACTGGCCACTGCCCCTTGAGATATCATCTCAAGAATATGGGCAAGGTAGTAGACAACAAATGTAGATATTGCAATACTGCAACTGAAACTGCGGAACATAATCTTTGTGAATGTGTTAGTCTGCATTAGGCTAAAATTCCTAGAACAGGCGGAATTAACGCCTGAAGACATAGGGAAATTAGCCCCCAGGAAAATTACAAGTTTTGTAAAAAGTCTTGGAATCCTGGGCAACAACTAGATGTAGGGTAAATCACAAAAAATCTTTTAGGTCGAAGTGAAGTAAGGCTGTTCGAAGCCAAACGACCCCATAAAACAATCTACAATCTAGGCGCGAGGAGTTCTCTAACTTAACAATCGAATATTTAAGTAGGATTTTGCCAGCACCCCCAAGGTTGGGTGGGGTAGCATTTTTCACTATGCCGACCACGAAGAATCGATTACGATGGTTATCAAATCGATCCGATCACTCCCGTTATTCACCGTTTTATCAACGACTTGGGGAATTGAAAAACTGAAACAAGTTTCAGGGGAGTTCACACGTGTGGAAGCTACGATTTTAAACAAAAATCCGAACTTCGCACAACATTTCCGAAATTTTCCGAAGACACCCGAAGACACATGAAGGCGCGGGAGATGTCGTTATTGTTAAAGAACACGATAAAACCCTCGGTGTACTTTTCGAAACTGTAACAAAATCCGAAATATTTTGCATGAAAAGCGTGCTTCACGTAAAATTATCTTGGAAGAGGTTTTTAATATTTTAATCATATTTTCGCTCTACGGAGCGATTTTTATGCAAAAATTCCAATAACTCCTTGAGGAGCGTCATTTAGAAAGTGTAGTAAATGTCGCTGCACAGGGACGTAATGTCGCCCCGACCACCAAAATTTAGAAAGTATAACAAAATTTGACTTTAATTTCGGAAATTTCAAAGGGGTCGATTTTGACGGGAAAATGATGGGTTTTAACGCGATTTGCCCTAAACCGGTTCCTCAGTAATTCGGTGTCAGAAAAGTATCTTTACCATGTACTTATATGTGCATGGGACCGACTTGCCTGAACGTATGAAATTGTAATTGCCCAAATATAAATCAAAGTCGTTGCGATTCAAGCATTTTAAAGCTCCGAGGAGCGACCAAAAGTGATATTGAAATAAAAATACGTGAATAGACAGGCAAGCAAAAGTCCACAAAAATTTTATAAACATTGAACTTTTCTTGAATCTTTTTGTGTAATCGTTAGCTCAAAAACTGCATATTGGATGGTAGTTGGTACATTATAAATCGTTCCGTTCCTCACCATGTGTTGTACACGGGCCAGACTATTGTTTGTCAAAACATATTGCTTGAAGTTGTGGTAAAACATAAATTTTTTGAAGATTTAATATATATATTTTTGAACTTTATATTATATTTTACTTGTGTTTGCAAAATTCCCTTTCAGATATAATTTTAAGAAAGTGTTAGTACCTCCAGTGTTAGGTTTATAATGTTACGACGTCCAATAGATACCATCAGAGCAGCAGTTAAGCAGTAACGAACAGTAAGTATAAATTTTATATTATTCTCCGTCTGAAACAGTCGTTTTGAACCCTTATTTTGTGAACGTTAACATTCATTTTTGATAAATATAATAAAAGTCCTTCAGACTCCAAAAGATGGATCGTTCACATTATCAACTAAGTCGACCACGAAGAATCGATTCCGACCATTGCCGAATCGATCCGACCAATGGTTGCGAGAAAAAGTGTGCTGTGGCCAAACTAAAGGTCAGGAATAAGTGAAACGTTACTAGAGGACAACCAGGATCTCGATACACTTTTTGCACCACTTTTGACTTAATTATTGACTCTGGGAAAAGGAGTTAAAGGCAACGCGACCCCTCGTTTTCGCGTACCTTGAGGTCATAGAATCGATTGCCACCAGTTTCAGTTCGATCCGACCAACCGTTCCGGGAAAAAGTGTGCTGTGACCGAACTAGAGGTCAGAAATAAGTAAAACGTTACTGGATGATAACTAGGACCTCGATACATCTTTTGCACGACTTTCGATCGACCACCCAAATTTTGACCGGGATCAAGAAACCCGGTCGGGTTTCGCAGCTAATTTCTCTCTCTCTCATGCGAGAGCGAAACGGAACAGAGATTCATATCAAGCAAGTAAGCAAGCAAGCAAGCAAGCAAGATATTGCTTTCTGCGCCATCTGAATATTTCTTTTCTTTTATAAATAGAACATAATCATTTAACATTACATGCGAAATGAGTTTATCGTTTTATCTTTCAAATAAATATTTGTCTTTAACTTGTTATCTTATTACGGCGTTGCTATTGATGTTCGAATTTTGAGATCTGACATTCCGGTTATATTTGTCTACTAGACGGAAGTACTCTTTGAAACGGAAGTATGACGTCGACGGATACGGAAGTCGCTTAATTTAATCCTGTGACAGTGATATTTATAAATAATGTGAATATAGACACAAAGAAACTAGTATAAACATAACCTAAAAACTTTTAGAGAAAGACAGCCGGCGTCCTCCGAGTACAGGCCGAGATATTATCTATGCAGAGTGTTGTGATAAAACAGGTCAGGATGTTATCCACTGAAAGTGTTCCGCATAAACAGGCCGGGATATTGTCGCCCGCGGAGGGTGTTGCGCATCGCAAAAAGGGCTCAAAAATAAAGATGCGGGAAAGTTACACGAACGTGTCGGGAGGGGGGGGAGGGGGTTCTTGTGCCGTGAAGACCGCCCCCGCCCAACCAACATACAGAAAGCGAAGCAGACAGATGTACTGTCAGCATAGACAGGTCTATAATTCTTAGACGAAAACTAAAAAAAATGAACCAACAGGACACAGGAAAGTGCGTCGCACGCTCCTGTTTAGAGCGTTAAGCTGGCACCCGGCTGCTTATAAAGTAACAAAAAAAATTAAGACCTGTTGAAGGTGAACTTGTCATCTTATTATGGCATTGCTATTGATGTTTCAATTTTGAGATCTGTCATTCCCGTTATAAAAATCTACTAGGAAGTGGTGTCGATCGACGGATACGGAAGTTAAATCGCTTAATTCAAACAGCGGATAAATAGATACAAGTTTGAATTTTGAGATCTGTCAAAATAACACGAAGTATTAAACACATGTGTGCAGTTTTGATCTCTGATTTTTTAATCAAACATCAAAATACTAATTGTGTTAACTTTAAAAATATCCAAAATAACAAATTTGTAATTATCTGATATAAAAAATAGAAATGTTTAATGGCAAAAACATATTGAGTGTCGTGTCGGATTACGTGCCGGATAGATTATGAAATAGATGTTTTCTAATTATTACACATATTGTTTTACAGATTTTTAGGAGACCGTCGATAAAGTTTACGTTTGCACCGGACATTAAAGTAAGTGTGTGAGTGTAAAGGCTCAGTTCTTTTTACATTCGGATTTCTTTTTCATTGCCAATATGGATAAAGAATTTGTGTGCAGAGAATTAATGAAAACAGATGTCAAAATTGTCAAAGAAGGTCAGTGGCTCGAAGATTCTCACTATTTTTTCGTACATTTTAAGTACAAATGTTCATTATAAAATACCATACCAGTCAGGAAGACATGACTGCCAGTCCTGAGCTTGCAAATGGGAAGGGAATATTATTTCTTCTTATCTGATCCAACTAGCGAAGACGAAGAGCATTGCTTGAAGCAAATGGGAGAAGTATGCTATGGCATTGTACTTTACTACTACTTGCAGGGCTTTTCTTCTTCATATTATTATACATTGGAAGTGTTGTTATGATATTGTACAAATTCAATGGATGGTTGTTTTTGGAATGTGGAATTTCGCAGATAATTTTCGAATATTAGTTGCAGGCTCATCTACACCTAAAATATATTCTTTTAGTTCCACAGTACGTACTATTCTTAGTCGTCCATCACTACTTCGTTTTCGCACGTTTCTAAAAGATTATGCATTTATGAGGTATTTAAATTTTCCTGTATATACTTATCTCCCGCAATCTTAGATTAATACGTTCAAAAATTTTCTGCCTGCCTAAATAACATTTCTCGGACTACCGACTAATTTTTTTTTTTACTAATTCTAACGTTAGAGCTAGTGCAACTAGCTCGATAGTAACTTAGTGTCCATAGTTGTGAATCAACGTCGAAACAATGTTGCTTTGACCTTGCAAACATAGTACTTTGATCCGGAACATTTTCCAACCTTGGTTTGACGTCAAAAAGTGACCTAATTAGGTATCGTGTGTTTATAAGTCATTTCCAAACGTTTATTAGACGCTAGTAACTGATTAAATATGACTGGTCAGCTTTTAGGTAACCTACCGGCGTCGGTTGGACGTTCATAAGCAACTAGGTAGATTTAGTTAGTTAGTGGTTAATAATAATGAAGAAACGTTGATCAAATGTTGATGATTAAATAAACAGGTTAATAGTTAATTTTCAGGAATCTACGTATCCACCTGCAATAAATCAGTTCATTTCATTATCTAATTTTATTCATATAGCTACTGTATCTACGACTAGATTGCGTGTCCTCTGTTTGTGAGTTTTCCAAAGTGACCCAAATCTGACTTCACTTTTCAGACACGCGTAACCATGTTATAACCGGTCGACAATAAATAACATTTCTCGGACTGTAGTTGTAGTAGACTGTAGTTTATATTAATTTTGCATTATGAGTAACAGTAATGATTTTTGTATAAATTGAAGCTCTTCGGGAGGGTAATATATAACGTCTATATTTATTAGGTTAAAGCCGCTTTACAGTCTGCAACTTTCTTGCAAATTCAAGAAATCTTGATCAAAAGCATGCGCAGTTGAGAGTCAGCTGATCACATTTGGCAATTTGCTTGCACATTTCAACATTTTGCAGATAATCGGTTCTGCTCGATTTTTCTTGCAACTTATGTGCAAATCTGGTGGATAATTTAGTGTTTTCCATTTTACCAATACAGACAAAAAGTTACGAGAAGTACTAGAATATTACTTCATGTCGCATGGCCTGATTAAGAGGTTATAGACGATAAAAGTAGACGAAAGCATATTGATATGAATATTGTCAAAGACTAAAGCGAGCAGAATAAGTTAGATTCGTGATACTAATTTCTTAATATAGTCCAAGTGAGGACTTCCCTGCACTCAAACAACGCAATAAAAACTTTACGACATAATTATTATTGCCGCGGGCCATGGCGGCATGCCTGTCATCAAACGACCCGACGCACATTAAAAACTTATTAAGGTAAGCGAGTCAATTTGCGAGCAGCAGTACAGAGGGTACCGGTATTGTAATGAGGTCGTAAAGTTTTTGTTGCGTTTTTTACGTGCCGGAAGCTGACTACTTCAACTATATCTTGGTAGTTAACGGAGATCGGTGACTAAAGGAGCAGACGATGGTAAAGCGGTTAAATGGTCGCAGACAAAGTACAGATACCAGGAATGAGAAGATATAAACGGAACTTGGCTTATCTATCAGTTTGCTTACTTTTCTATGGACTTACTCACTTCCTGTGGTTACAGTCGGAATTGTCTGCTGTGGAATTAATTCGGCCGGGCACGTCTGCTGCGGTGGAGCAGTTGGAATGGAATGAACCTGGACGATGTTCTCGGATCCTTCCTAAAGTGGAACCTTCACTACGGCAGAGGGAGTAGTCGCCAGACGCATGCACTGCTGGCTGATGACATATTATGGACTTTATCAAAATTCTGCGGTTCGAAAATAATATATGACAATAAGGATACCTTGGTTCTGTTCGGATCTGTATAAGCTATGTAATGAAGTAATGAGATACGAATACTCAATTTCGTACCGAAATAATGACTGGTCGGATAACAGGACATTTCTATTTTCGATGAGTGGCTCTGGCTAACTGAAACGTTGGACGGCTCCAACTGTTTCTCTTGCTATTGCAAGAGTAAGAGAATGACGGGTGCGCCACGAATTGTAATGACGTCAAAATAACTTGTAGAATATTTCGGAACAATATCAGTTTATGAAAGACATATCTGTCGCCTATATTTTGAGATAAATATTTTTGTGCAGAATGGAACTAGCAGCGGCCAGCGCGTTTGAATAGTATTTGCTCATGCCTGAGTATATCCCGCTTGCGGTCGCCCCTTGTCTCTTAACTACATACTAACGCAGATTATTTGTTACGTGGCCGAATAAAAAATGAAATTTTTAAAAAACAAATTTATTTCACGCAACAAATAAGTACAAGTATTACTTTTTACAATTAAAATATTCAAGGTTCAGATTGACAACTGAACAGTAAAATGTCTGAAACAAAACTCTATGAGGAAATGGCATCCTCTTCTATTTATATTTTTCTGAAACTAAGTACTCTTAAAGTGGCACGTTGACCCATATATTTCTAGAAAAACATGGGAATCTTATCTTAAAAAGGTTTTGATCTCGACCCCAAAGCTGATCTAACTAGCCAATGTCACATCCTGTACATTAAAAGTTAAATTTCATTATAACACTTATGATATTATGATAAAAGCTTCGAAAATAAATAAGAGGGTTACATTTGTATATGAGGCGAAGACTTAATTACTTAGTTATTTTTATAACAGCGGATATTCTAGGGTGTAACATGCCTGTGTGTATCCCCCCTTGCAATCGCCCCTTGTCTTTTGACTACATATTAACGCAGATTTATTTGTGATATGATTATAATTGTATACATAACAATAATTATGGCCTATATTAATACGGTTCGATTTAAGGAGACACAACAAATAATTTAACACTTATGCAAACAACAATAAAGTAACAGCGGGTATAAAAATACATATTCTAGGCAGATTTCCGTGACGAAAATTTCTCCGTTAAAAACTATCTTAAAATATATTTTAGACGATAAGCGACTCGGAACTTTCTTCATGGAAAGTTAATGCGAAATATGCTAGAATAAACGAAAATTTACAATTGTAAGTTTATAAAGATAGCCGTAAACTTACCAATAAAGAAAATTTTATTGAAATTTAAATTATCACTATTACCTATTTCAGAATCAGAATCTAAAATCGCAAGTGTTTTGGAATTCCTTGATAACATTTGACATTGATGTTTTAGATTTAATTTCAAATGTCAATTTTTGTGAATAAATGGGTATACAACATATAAATCTGGGCAAATGAAATATTAATTTAATTTACCGAGGATGGTGTAAGACTGCTTCTGCAGCTGTGGTTTTATATGAAAGCCATTTTCCTGAGACTCAACTCTTTTAGTGAGAAATCGCAATTTTCTGGAACAAATTATGTGGAATGATGAATTTCGATTCCATAATACTGAAGTTATAACGAGACATAACTGTCGATATTGATCTCAAGAATATTATTGGCGGATAAGACGAACCAGATTCCAGACACAATTTGGGGTAAATGTTTGGTGTGGCGTTGTAACTGGATTCATAGTTGGACCATATTTAAATAGCGATCGCTACTTACAATATTTGCGAAATAATTTACCTTTGCTATAAGATAATTTCTCAATTCAATTAGACATAATCTGGTGTCATCAAGACGGTGCACGTCCACGTAATAGCAACAATGTCAGTAATTATCTTCACCATACTTATCCAGGAAGATGGATAGGTACAAGAGGAGTACTCAGGTGGCCCGCTGGTTCTCCTGATTTGACTTCATTAGATTATTATTTCTTTAAAAATGAAATGTATAAGAAATCAATAGAAGACATGGCCGATCTTTATAATAAAATATATGCTAGTGTTGCAGCCATCAACAGAAATACACTATTGAAAGTGTGCAGAATTGAATTGATTAATAGGTGCAGAAATGAATATAAATGTTATAAACATTTTAACCGCCTTCCAGATCACTTGAATAACCCTCCTTAAGCTTAGGCTTCTGTGAGTAAAGAAGACGGGGTCCTACAGCTTATAGTGGGATCCGAACCACTTCTTGGACGGTAATTTATAATTGAAAATTACTTTGCAGTACGTGGGGCTCTAACACACTTCGCTACGTATGCTCAAAGTGATGGGCTAATCACTGTGCTATCGTCCCTCTTGGCAATGGACAATGGCAGTAATTTTGCTTTTTCCATAAATTTCTCTTTAGACATTTTGTTTTTTGTTTTTGTATTAATAAAATGTTTCTTTATATTTTATTGTATTATTTAACTAATATTTTACTCAATTCACCACCATATATATTGTATTATTATTTTCTTTATTTTGTGGTAAAATAAATAAAATAAAGTCATTTTCGGTTAAACCGAAAGTTGTCAAGTTTGTTTTATTGTAGCGTGATTCGTATCAACTTTCCATGAAGAAATATTCCAGTGATCTACCGCCTAAAATTTATTTAAAAATAGTTGCACAAGTTTCAATTTTCAAAAAATTACAACATTTAAACTCAAATACCTCGAAGAGAGTTGGATTTTCGAAAATATCTTACAGCGAAATTTGATTGAAAATTTCATGTGCTTGTCATCTAAAACAAATTTATAACAGAGCGCCATCTACATGAACATATTAAAAAACAATTTGCATTCAAAACTGAAACAGCAATGAGGTAGTATCAGCTGACGTCACAACCGAGCTGCAACTTCGGTTCAGTGGATAGATAAGTTTTTGCGACATTTACGGTCATTTAGTTATCCCAAATTTTAAAGAATTTCAGAGCTTTTTTAAAAGCTTTTTTTTGTGTAAAATTAACAGTTAGTGTTTCCTTTTACTAATACGTTTGGTGATTTGTTGAACTGACTTTAATTTTGTGTTTTATTTGTGTTTTTTAACCGACTTTTTTTTCCGTACTGTCAACAGGTTTTTATTTTCGAAATGGTGAGTTAATTTTAGCAATTAGGATTGTTAAATTCATTGAAATTTGATCTATACACTTCATTTCAGGAGTCACCAAATTATATTTTTAAGTTAGAGTGTATTAATGGCGTTGATCCATATAGTTTAAAATTGGCAGATTTGACAGCATCTTTAGATGATATCCCAAAGATTTCTAAAAGTGTGGTGATGGATTATTTATTATTTCGAACGAGCCCTATGACCAATGATGAAATTAGAGCATGTAAAAGTTTAGATGCCTTTGCCCAGCTTGCCTGTAAATGGATAGAATCTCTGGGGGCAAAAAAAATTAGCAAACGATATCTCATTGTTGGTAAAGTAAGTGTAGATCTGTATGAAATTTAACGTTTATTATCAAAGTATATTACTTTTGTCTGCAATGTTTAATCACAAATTATTGTTTTTCAAGCATTAGAATATTATTAAAATGGGTTGATGAATATAATTTTTGTTTTAGGTTCGGCATTCTCAGAGTGTCAGAAGCAACACTTAAGCCTTGGATTGTTGTATGAGGATACGTTCTGTGACGGATGTATTGGCTTATTGAATAGAACTCAGTAACAAGAACATTGATATGGCTGTAGTATTAAAAAACAAGGCCAGTATGCAGTGCGCTTTGGCATTTCACAAAGATTTTTATGTAATCTATACATTTGTAAATTATGCAGTTATGATATTTAAAAAGTTAATGGCTTTATATAATGTATATACAGATGTATGTTTCCTAAGTTTACATGTAGAATATGTTAATAAAAACAACAAAACCACAATGTATTGCTACAAAGTAAAGTATTTTGCTCTATGCTGCTCTATCAACATTTAATATATTCATCGCTTTTTCTTCCTGAATTTAAAAATGTTCAGATACATTGAAAATCCAACGAAGTTTTTCAAAAAGTTGGGGTTTTATTTTTCACTCTTCCATGTATTTTGCATTGTTTAGTACACTCAGTTTAAAATCTGATTTGATCTTAAAACCCACCTTCATTTATCTACCCAAAACTATGTCTATTCGTACGTTACTGGAGGAGGATGTAATTAATAACCATATAACTACATATTCAATCAGTTTTATTTGTGTTATTAACAATACTTTTTTACACAAGTATAATAGAATACATGTTAAAATAATGTGTAAAGCATACTAAAAAAAACGTTACATATCACCTTAAGAACAATCTACACTTTAAGTGAAATCTTAAGAACATTTATGCATCCTATTTTGACTAAATAGGCAAATTCACTGTCAACATTGCAATATCTTATAAATGATGTAAAAACTATCGTATAGGTACCCATGACAAAATGTTTGGAACATATTCTTGCATTTTTTATTTTCGATTCGAGAAAATCATCTTTACAGAATGCTGCTGGGCTGAGTACGTATTTCTATTCTTGCAAGCTCTACTTGTCGTCTGGTTTGAGCAGATGGAAATCCCAAAAATCTAACTATTCTTTTTCGATTCTATCGATTAGTGCACACAACAACAGCCGTCGTCGACATTCTGTTTCTAAAATGGTAACAAATTCAAACTCATTAGAAACTTTTGAGCTTGAAGTACAACCCTGCCAAAAATGCTCATAGAAATAGATAAAAATAAAGCTATAAGGTTCTATGAGATCGATAACATTTTTTGAACGAAATTAGTCGATTTCACATACAGTCATATTAATAACCATAAAAATCCCAAGAGACATTCTTCCTCAGTATGACGGGAAGTCGTTGTGCAATAGAATGGCATAGAAACTCATATGTAAAACTGTTTCATCACCTACATAGATCCTCTCCATAAAGTATATATTTTAAATTACTTTGGAGATATTTCTATATGCCATTTTTGGCAGGGAATTAATAATATTGTCAGAAAATATAAATTTCACAGCAATGGATATTAATCTTTTATAAAACCATCAATATTAGTAAATAGAAATTACTACTACCTAACCTATTATATCCTATGTCAATATTGGCTTATACCAAATCTATGAATACATACATTAAATGAATATTTAAGCAAATAAGTCATACAATATACCTACTTAACAAAAAAAACCGAAAAACTAAATTATTAGCGTTATTAATGCTTATATTTACAATTTACGATTTAACAGGGATGTTATCATACCTGACAACAAATTTTTCTTTTCCAATAATAGCACTGATACGATATGTATCGAAATTTCTTTCACACTAGGCTTTTAAAAAAACCTTAATAAATGTCTCCACACAAATTTGTTATTAAAATTATGCACCACTAATTTTAGAATTGATCACAAACTAAGACTTGCTCTTATGTCAAATTCTTCAACAATCCACTTAACCGTTTTCAGGCTGTCAAATGATGACGTCACTGATACTACCTCATTGGTTTTTGCAGAACTCAAATGTCGATAGTATTTTCCGAAATATTACACCTGGGAGATTTTATTGGTGCACTTTGTATACAAAAATAACGGATATTTCTCCGCAATGACGCCATAGGTGTACTATTGCGACCGAAAAGAAGTAATCGACTGATTTCCCCATTGTTAATATGGTTCTTACCAGTGACGCATCAATCATAGTATATTTCATTATTTTTATTAGTGTCAATGTCTTTGTGATACCCACTAATGATTACTTGTCAAATAATTTGGCAAAACTTACATAAAAATACCTATTTATAACAGACTTTCTTTTGACAGAAACATACTACTTGATAAAGAACCGATTACTTTAATTCGTATGAGTACATCGGCATGCCATAGATATGCTCTTATAACTTAGTCTTCCGTGAAAAGTTGACACTTTGTAAATTAAACGTCATATATCATTACAGAAAAGTAGTCAGACAAAATTTTTGTCAAATTTAAATATCAAAAATGTTGACGGTAGACTGCCTTCTCTCTAAGCTATCGGAACCCGCCGAAACCACCGGTCACAAAGTCACCGTGGTTGGAACTGGATCCGTAGGGATGGCGGCTATTTTCAGTATCTTAGCGCAAGGAATATCAAATGAGGTATGCCTTATAGATGCAATGGAAGATAAACTAATGGGTGAATTAATGGATCTTCAACATGGAGCTTTCTTTCTAGGATGTCCTAAGCTAAAAGCTTCCACTGATTATGCAATTTCTGCTTCTTCAAAGATCTGTATCGTAACAGCTGGAGCACGTCAGCAGGAGGGAGAAAGCCGTTTAGATCTCGTCCAAAGGAACGCAGACATTCTGAAGAATATTATTCCCAGTCTAATTAAGTATTCGCCTGACACAATCCTTTTAATTGTGACTAACCCTTGTGATATAATGACTTATGTAGCTTGGAAGCTTAGCGGCCTACCTCAGCACAAGGTCATAGGGTCCGGCACGAATCTGGATACATCTAGGTTTAGGTTTTTGATCTCGGAAAGGTTGGGAGTAGCTCCTTCCAGTATACATGGATGGATTATCGGTGAACATGGCGACAGTAGCGTTCCGGTATGGTCCGGAGTCAATGTAGCAGGAGTGAACCTTCGTGATATCAACACGGACATCGGCACTCAGCAAGACAAAGAAGATTGGTATAAAATCCATCAGGATACCGTCAGCGCTGCTAATGAGGTTATTAAACGGAAGGGTTATACATCATGGGCCATAGGACTTAGTTGTGCCCAAATTACGAAATCTATATTGAAAAACTCGAATAGAGTACACGCTGTGTCAACTTATGTTAAGGGTCAGCATGGTCTAGATTGTGAGGTGTTTGTTTCCTTACCAGCGGTGTTAAACTTCGATGGTGTAAGTCATATTGTACAACAACATTTATCAGAAAGCGAACGGTGCCAGTTTAAATTTTCTGTATCAACTGTTGCCCAAATTCAAGACGGTGTCCAGATGTAAGATAAGAAAAATGTTACCATATTCACAACATTGTAAGTTATTGTATTGTAAAAACAGGAGACCTATGTAATGTTCAATTTGTAATAAAGCATTTTTAAAGCTACCATTCAATATTAGGCTGGGGCCGTTACGGATTTTTAATGCTGAGAAAAAAAAATAATAGCAGGCAACGGCCGGCTGGAATACATAGTTGAGGTCATAAACAATGAAAAAAAACTTTGGAACTTGAAACGAAGGGAAGTAGTGAAATGGGGTGCTATTTAAGGGATGAAAACCGTTTCTCGTGATTTGTGGCAAAACGTGACCTCCTAGAGAAGTATTTCATATAAAAGTTGTAGATAATAAAAAAATCTAAAACTTTTATTCTATATATTTTTCGACATAACCTCAAAGTTTGCGAGAAAATGACGAAAAACCGATTTTTCTGTTTTTATTTTTTTTCTCGCGTGAAAATTATTTAATTTAAATGAAACTTTGTGAAAGTACGTAATTGTTTGCATATAATAAGCATGAATTTTTTCAATTATGAGAAGTGGATATTTTTCGAGATTTTACCATTTTTCCGAAAAAACACCCCTATCTTCGGCGAACAACTTTATTGATTTTTTTTTGGATTTTGAAATTCTACTAGTACTCATTTTTTTCGTCGAGATGTCTACTTTCAAATGGTATGTCGATGTTAGTAATTTATTGTCATTTAGCAGCTTAAAATGAAGAAAAACCGAAAAAAAATTTTTCGAATCTCGAATTTGTCGATTTTTTTCTATATTTTCAATTTCTTGGCATATTTATGTCAATAATTCATAACATTTTAATGAAAAGCTTACTTTGGTATAAGATAACTAAAGTTGAATGAATTTAGTTATTGGAAACCACGCTAAAATTGAATACAAACAAAAAAAATCGGCAGCTACTGGAAGCGACTGGAACCTCCCCACTCGGTGGATCTTTGAAGTCGAAAAGAGCATTAAATTGTGTGACAAAACGGCACTAAACGTAATCCGATCTCATCCAAAATTTTTCCAGATCTTCTGGGGCACTAAAAAACCCTCAACTTAATGAATTTACAATCATCTATGCGAGTTATTACCTACATTATCGCTCGTTGAATAATATACTATTAGGATATTAACAACATTAACATCACTTGAACGACTAAGAAAGTCTAGTTATCCTAAATACTACAGATTTGTAAAGCAACAATTTGAAAATTGGTAAAGTGATAATCTATAATAAATTGACCAACGAAGGTACAGAAAGCATATGATATTGTTATATCTACCTTTAAAGTTTGTGACAATCCACTAAAAGTTTCAAATATGCCGAAATTTTATTAACATGACATGACACCAACGTTATCGGATGACAAACGATGACAATGACAATCGTCAAAATTTGCTCATTGCAATCCGATCGCTCGCGGCTGTCTTTGTTAAATGAAACATTAGCATTTCAGTAATTTTACTAGTATCATGCGAAATGCGATCTATGCCATATTTGCTTTGTTTTTAATTTTTTTCACGGAAACCAAATCGAAAGGGTGGAAGTGTGATATATCGTTGAAATCAGAATTTTAACTGCTTTTCAATGGCTCCATTGTAAATTGAAAGTAATTATACAATAAACAACTTGTTGCGTCAAAATGGCATTAAACGTAATCCGATCTCAACCAAAACCTTTTCAGATCTTCTGGGGCACTAAAGAAACGCACACGCAAAGTATGATTCAAATCAGTTCAGTAGTTTCGGCGCTATCGTGCTAACACACATACACACATACACACACACAGACATTTTTCAAAAATCACTTTTTTGGGTTCCTAGGACCTCAAAATGTAAAGATTTGATGTTATCTCAATTTTCGTTTTTGTACCAATTTTAGTAACCTCTCACAATTTTATTGTGGAGAGGTTAAAAATACTGTTACGTTCAAACAAAAAAAAAAAAAATTACAAAATTTGAAATTACTCAGCATACAGGTATTTGAAATGCCCGCCCAAAACGACTGAAGGAATTTTTATCAAATCAAAATAATAAAAACAATTTAATTATCACAATATCAAATAAATTACAGTCCGAGGGCTTTTTGTGTAAGCGAGCTCCTGAAGACGCCGACGCACTGATTGTTAATACTGCGATCCAATTAGCTAAACAAGATGATAAATCTGTAATAATCGTGGGTCAAGACATCGATTTACTAGTTCTTTTACACCAATTAAATTCGAATGGGCTAGATATTTATTTTCACAAACCAGGCTCAAGCAACGTCAAAGATTCATTTTATACATCCCATTGTTTTAAACACGAACCATACACAAGTGTAATAGCGTTTCTTCATGCTTTCTCTGGGCGTGATACAACTTCAAGTTTTGCTGGAAAAGGGAAAAAAACAATAGTAAGATCTTTATTGGACAATAAAAATTTATTAAACCTAGCCAGTGTTTATTATCAAAAAGATGCAGACCACATAACCATAGTAAAAATGGATCTCAACTTACAGCTAGTATTTACAAAAGTAAGAAAATTTATAACTCATTAAATCAATTACGATTTGAGCTGTATTAGCAAGCTACAAACAAATCCACTTTTAAATTGGAAAAACTCCCTCCAACTGAAGAAGCAGCTGCACAACACTCCTACAGAGTCTATTACCAATTGCAAACTTGGTTGGGTAATTTTGATAACGATCAGGACAACAAAAAAGCAAAGAACTGGGGCTGGAACGAAAATGTAGGAAGACACGTGCCGAAATACATCTCAGACAGTTCCGACTTGATTCCCGGAAAGTTGTTAAAAAGCGTTAGCTGTACTTGTGAAAGTGGATGCAATAATCAAAAGTGTGGCTGCCGAAAACACGGCTTAAAATGTACCAATCTATGCAATACATGCACTGAGAACTGTTCAAATAGAGACAGAGAAGTATTTGTAGATTTAAGTGATTCTGAAGATATTGATGAAGAGCCAGCAAAGAATAATGATATCGAAATTGAAGAGCCTGAAAATGCCAATGATTTTGAAGATAATATCGAATTTGAGAGTTTGATCGATGAAGAAAATGAACCACAACAAAGAAGGCCTAAAATTGATGAGATTTTAACAATTATTTTATTGATTTTTCTTTTTATAAGCTATACACAACCAATATTAATAAAGTAAATATTTGTAAATAAAGTAAAGAATTCGTAGCCAATATAAATAAATTGTATGTTGTATTTTATCATATGTATTTAGAATAATTTAATATGCATATAAAGTTTTCGAAGCTTAACTGTAGCTTATGAAAATTAATAAAGTACTATTGATTTCCATGTAAATGTTAAGTTTCATGAAGTTTTCCCTACCTTTCCGTGATGAAATTCATTCAACTTTATTTATTTTATACCGAAGTAAGTTCTTTCATTAAATTAACATAAATATGCTAAGAAATTGAAAATAATGAAAAAAATCGACAAATTCGAGATTTGAAAAAAAAAAATTCGGTTTTTCTTAATTTTAAGCTGCTAAATGACAATAAATCACTAACGTCGACATACCATTTGAAAGTAGACATCTCGACGAAAAAAATGAGCACTAGTAGAACATCAAAATCAAAAAAAAATCAATAAAGTTGTTCGCCGAAGATAGGGGTGTTTCTCGAAAAATATTTATTTCCCATAATTGAAAAAATTCATGCTTATTATATGCAAACAATTACATACTTTCACAAAGTTTCATTTAAATTAAATAATTTTCACGCGAGAAAAAAAATAAAAACAGAAAAATCGGTCATTTTCTCGCAAACGATGAGGTTATGTCGAAAAATATATAGAATAAAAGTATTATATTTTTTTATTATCTACAACTTTTCTCTAGGAGGTTACGTTTCGCCATAAATCACGAAAAACGGTTTTCATCCCTTAAATAGCACCCCATTTCACTACTTCCCTTCATCTCAAGTTCCAAAGTTTTTTTTCCATTGTTTATGACCTCAACTATATATTCCAGCCGGCCGTTGCCTGCTATTAATTTTTTCATCTCAAAAAGGTAACGGCCCCAGCCTATATCAATATAAAAACATCTATTTTCCAACTTTAACACTTATTCTAATCTAACTTCTACCTCTGAGGTGTAAAAAAATTAGTAGAGCGCTCACCATTCAAAAGGTCGCTTAGAAATTTATTCCGTGGGCTCCGTAATTCTAAAAGCTGGCTTATGGTAAATTCAAGTGCCCTAAATAGCTTAAATTTAAAGTTACTCAAAAATTGTTAATGTTATTTAGAATTTTCGAGTTATTAATAGTAGCGGAAATGAATGCATTTCGGTCTTAATCGTTACTACTTCTATATAAAGGCTTGAAAGATTTTGCATTATGTTAAGTTTCGGCAACATACCTTTGAAAATTAGTGCAATTACCTCGGAGGGTTGCAGCCCCCATTTCACACCCCCAATGCAATAACTCGCAAAGTTTTCAACGAAATCGGCTAAAATTCATATTATGAAGTTTTTGGGGGGGGGGGGGGTCGCTGATTACGAGCCCGAAGTAAAAAATGGAAAATTCAAAATGGTGGACCTAAAACGGCTGATATTAAGAATTAATTTCTGATGTACGCCATTTCTATTGATTTTACTGAAAAATATGCAGAGTAAAAAAGTTTTTAAATGCCATTTTGTATAAGAGTACACTATTTTGGTAACTTTTTGCAAAAGTTGCGATAAAACTTTTTAAATATTTTTTATTATAGTTTGATAATATTGAACTAATAACTAAAAAAAAGCTAACCCTAATCGTTTCAACCCTTTACTGGGGGTGAACATAGAGTGACCTACCAAAAAATAAGAGCTTTCTATATTTTTACTACAAACTGATGGGGGAAAATCTTTTCTCTTATGCAAACTCGCATTCTAAATACTTCTTTACTCAAGGCATTTTTCATTAAAATCAATAAAAACGGCGCAAGTCGCGTTTTTATATGACTCCTTAGAAACCATGATTACCTACGAGGACAAAATGAAAGGGTTAAGGACAAATATTTTTAAAATTATATATTCTTATGCAAAAACGTATTCTAAACATTTTGTTAAGGTGGGCATATCCAAAAGAGAGAGATCCGATAAGAAAATATTTATTATTTTTAGCCATAACTTTTTGGTAAAAAAAAAGTATAGAACTACCTAAATAATACTATGACAGGTGTAGTGATATGAATTTTCACTCAATAACTCGTATTTCGTAAATTTAAATCTAACTATTTTGCATATTGAAGTAGTTTCTTCCGGGTCTTGCCGTGGTCGTCGAACTTTCGCAGTTCATCCTCTCAGCTGACAGGATGATCAGCGAAACGTCAAGTCAAGTTCGACGACCACGGCAAGACCCGGAAGAAACTACTTTATTAGACAACGGCTGTGAAAACCTGCATTCTACTATTTTGCATATGTTTGAAATTATTGAGTGAGAATTAACACTACTCGTGTTATATATAGTTCTACTTAGGTAGTCTTATAGTTTGTTTGCAATATGTGTTTTAGAATAAGAAGTTATGATCCAAAAGGCAGTAAATATTTACCTATCAAATATCTCTTTCTCTCTTGGATATGGCGACCTTAATAATCATATTTTTCTTAAAAAGTAATAGAAACAGCGTAAATATCTTTTGTTCTAATAAAACGTTTATGAGGACTGTAGCATTCTCAGACTACATACAGACTACTGACTTAATTACCCCAGTTTATATAAAAAACAGTTGATTTAATTTATTACAGGTATCTGAAGGTTGTAAGTCATAGAGGGGGGTTAGTTATTCTTTTATAAGCAACGACCAGACCGGAAAATTCAGTTTTCGGGCCGTAGAATTTTCCAGTTACGTTTTAGAGAAAAGCTACATTAGTAAAAGTTGTAGGCATTAAAAGCCCGTTAATTTCATTTTTTATGGGTTAAAATCGATAAAAAATTATCGAGATAATGGCGTAAAACCCTCTTCTGTGCACTATTTTATAAATGTTAATAACTTGCAATAATGGTAGTAAGTGACAGGTAACATCTTGGTGATGAGGCCATTATGGGTCTTTATAAGTGTGCGAAATTTCAGCCAAATCTGTTTGATAGTCTATGCATTTTTTTATCCCAGAGAGCACCTGTTCGAATCGTCATAAGCAAGACAATGGATCTAGAGATGTTTAACAAAGCGGAATGGATTCTTGAAAGCTTAAACTACAAGGTAAGCTGAAAAAAATAAACTTTGTTATTTTTAATGATAAATGCTTGGTAATTAGGCACATTTAAAATCCGTTTGAAAAACACGTATTTAATGAACCCTCCACAACCAATAGTAGTCAAGATAGCAACTTTAAAAAAAAAATCGTATCTGTATTATTTATAAATATTAAGAGTTGAAATTTTCATAGATTTTCAATGAAGACCTATATTTTATGATTCAATTGATAAGTATACAATTTATGCAATGAGTATGAAGTCCTGGCCCTTGAAAGTGAATGTATTCTTGCAAGAACGCCGTGGTGAGGAGGTGGGGAGAGCAGCCCAAGCTCCGTTTTTAAGCGGCGACTTTTTGAGGTCGAAACTTGAAATTGGAGCGCGCATGTAAATTTTGCAATATTTCGGCTTCTATACAGCGTAGAACCTTCAATTTTTTTAATCTGGGGTAGCTCGACGAAATATTAACAACTGGGTAATTGTCATTGCCCTAGAAAATTAGGAAATGCCGGAAAAATCTACATACCCATACTTTATTCTCAACGTGAATGCTAAAATGGTCCAATAAATCTTTTATCTGCTTCCACTATGGTAAGTAGATTATTGTCACATTGTTTTCAAGCGGGTAAGTTGATTTTACTTGTAAAGTGTTAGTTGCTATTGACGACGGGAAGTAAGTGAGTTACATAGCTCCCTGGGGAAAATAGTGATTCCGAATCGTGCAAATCAAAATATGTTGAACTTGAAATTCTATTAATTATTAATTAATATTTATAGTAATAGTACAATTATTACAATTAGTAACATTTTTCACAAAATTTGGATGATGTAAAAAAAATTACTCAGTATCACTGTCAAAATAAATTGATCATACACCACGCAAGAGGTACGTTTTGACCAGTCCCGTACTCTGTTGCCAGCCCTCGCTACGCTCGGGTGCAAAATCATTCTCGACTGGTAAAACCTACTTACCTCCTTTTGTAGTGTAATATACTGTTGCTTCAATTTTGTTCTAAATTATTTATTTCTTATGATCTAATTATTTTATAAATTAATGACGCAGCCATTTGCACTTTCGAATTAAACATAAAAATGACTGATTTTTTTCTGTGCAATATATTTATTTTCTTTATATATTTATTTTATCAGCATCAAATTATTATTAAATAATATTGTTAATAAAAATCATTACTAATAAATGTATCACAAAAAAATATAATTTTTGAATGAAATATAAAAATGATTGTTCTTCGATTTATATGGGTTTCCTTTGCATTAAATTTGTTATAAATGACATTCATTATTATTATTTTTAAAGTAATAATTTTTAAATTGTTACAATCGTCTTAAAAATGAATTGTATAATAAATGTATTTGAAAAAAATAAAGGAAAAATTTGCTATTCTCATTTAAAAGTTAGTACACACGTGCTTTTGAATACTTATTAAAAAATATTTCAGTTGTTGAAGAAAATAAATATAGTGCAAAAGAAAGAATCAGTCACTTTTATATTTAATCTGAAAATGTTTTATTTGGTACAAACAAATGGCTGCTTCATTAATTTATTGAATATTTAGATTATAAAAAATAAATAGTTTAGAACAAAATTGAAGCAAAAGTAAAAGATTAATTGCAAAATTTTGGCATTCACCTTGAAAATAAAGTATGGGTAATAAAACATGTAAATTTTCCGGAGTTTCCAATTTTCCAGGGCAATGACAATTAGCCAGTTGTTAATATTTCGTCGAGTTACCCCAGATTTAAAAAAATTAAGGTTCTACGTTGTCTAGAAGCCGTGATATTGTAAAATTTTCATGCGCGCTCCAATTTCGATCTCAAATAGTCGCCACCTGAAAACTCGGACTGCTCTTCCCATCTTTTCACCACGGCGCTCTTACAAGAGTACCTTCACTATCAAGGGCTAGGACTTAGGCATAAATTGTATATTTATCAATTGAATCGTAAAATATAGGTCTTCATTGAAAATTTGTGAAAATTTCAAATCTTCATGTTTATAAATAATAATACAGATATGATTTTTTTTTAAGTTGTTATCTTGACTGCTATTGGTCGTAGAGGGTTCATTTTTTAAATACGTGTTTTTCTAACGCTTTTTCAATGTGAGTAATTACAAGCGTTTATCATAAAAATATAAAAGTTACTCTATTTGTTTATAAGCAAAAAAACACCCACCTTTTAAACGGAATTTTTAACAACAATTTTTTGAACAAATAGTTTATTATTTCAACTTACCTTGTAGTTCGAGCTTCCAACAATCCATTCCACTTTGTTAGACATCTCTAGATCCATTATCATGCTTATGACGATTGTTTAAACAGACAAAATGCAATTATTCATAAATTATCAAACCGATCTGGGTGAAATATCGTACACTTATAAAGACTCACAATGGCCTCGTCACCGATATGTTATATGTCACTTATATTTATAAAATAGTGCAAAATAGAGAGAGAAACGAAATTAAAGGTTTTTTAATACCCATAACTTTTACTAATACAGCTTTTCTCTAAAACGGAACTGGAAAATTCTACGGCCCGAAAACTGAATTTTCCGACTTTGGTCGTTGTTTATAAAAAATAGGGCAAATCTGGCTGTACGTCTATGACCTACAACCTGTTTCGGGCTTGGTGCATATGCGATCTGCAACACACATTTGTGTTTCGCGGGTTATGACCCGACTGTTGGCGGTATATGTACCGCCAACAGTCGCGAACCGAGATTTGGCTACCGTCTGCTAAAGAACGGTCGCGCTCTTCCAGCTGAGAAGAACGGTGACGTGATTTACGTCAAAAAGGTAAACCTTAGCTCCTGTGTATGTGCGCTGCCGATAATTCCTAAAAGCTTGTTTATTTGAGCCATCTTAATGGATTTTGGATTATCGTCAACAGTAAAATTTCCTGCGTTTTAAATTGTTGCTGTTCACCAGAATATTTCGTTGCTTCTGAGGGAGTCTAATCCGCATCTGTGCGGGATTTCTGTGTGCACACGTGAGTTACCTTATTATCGCCATCTTTTTCAAATTTATATCAAATATTTATAGGCTGGTTGATCACTTTCCCTTAGGAGTATCTTCGCTGTCAATTGAGCTGCAGCATTATACAAGAATATTGGTGGATTGTATCCCTCAACAAGTCAGAGGTTTGTAAATTATTTCTTTTATGGATTATATCTGTTTTCAATTGCTTTCATTAGGTATGTTTACGTGCATTTCCGACTTACAAATTAAATGGGTATATCTTAGGGTCCACGGACTGGGTTAGAACGTTCCACGGACGAGGTTGGAACATTCCACGATCTAGGTTAAAAAGTTCCACAGATTAGGCGGAAACGTTCCATGATTTAGGGAGGCTATAAACCCACCACCATCGTCTGTCCCGAAGTTACCACCATAGGGCTGCAGTCTCATCACTTGTTGACGTCTGGGTATCGTACCAATATTGTGATAAGTATTATTGTGTCCTTTATCAAGAAACCACCTTTAGTGGTTCTATGTAATAGTATTTGTTTTCTTTTAACTTGCGTTGTACATATTTAAACAAAGATTTTATTCACTCATATTGATAGTATACTACACATATATACTTAAGTTCCTGGGTTGGTTAAATACTAATTTGCACGACAAATCCATTGATACTTTCAAATCGAAAATCGGTTTAATATTAACTCAAATACACAAGATCTTTGGTGAATAATAGAAAGATAGAGAAAAGTATGTCATGAAAATTGAATGAAACTAAATTATAAGTATGCATTTTGTCATCAAAACAACACTGCAAATAAAAAAGTGTGCTGTGGAAACAAAAAGAAGTTTGACAAATGGCTTGTGTATTGTTAACTTAACAAATTTGCTCTTTATCATCAAATTCGTTGTTGTTTGTTGTCTTTTAATTGTTGTTATTGTTTAACATGTATACAAGGGAAGAAAACATGGACATGTTATTAATTTTTGTATGCCCAAAGGTATCCGAACATTCCGAACAGACATCATCCATGCTTTCAATATTTTTCAATTAGGAAAGGAATTGATAACAATCGTGAAGCTTATATCGTTAATAAAGGAGCAGAAATTAATGTGTTGGCTTTTGTAGAAGTGAATCGTACTGCTTCTACTAGAGAAACTGGGTACGAGGTGTAAATTAGCCATGAGTCATCAAAAAGCATTCTCAAAAAAATATGGTTACTGCTCGTTTAAATATCATTGCACCAGCATTTGTACGAAGATGATGGTAACCAAAGATTGGCCTATTATGCATGGTTACTTCAGAACAATACCGCTAACCTGAATTTTCTTTCTTTCATATTGTTCTCTGATGAGTCGAGATTCGCCAACAATAAAATATTAAATAAACAAAACAATATTGGGCGTAAGAAAATCAATATTTAATGAAGCAAGGTAATTTTCAGGAAAGATTTGGAGTAAGTATTTGGGCTGGGGTGATTGAAACAAGAATTATTGGACTTATTTTCTTTCAAGGACCTTTGATAGGAGAGAAATATTTAGAATTTTTCAATAAGATTTTGTTTTATATAAAGAAGGTAATGTTATTAATACTAATTGGTATCGCGTTGTAAGCTCATGGGCTGAGATATGCGAAACATCTTTGTCTACCTATTAAAGTTTTAGAAATTTCAAGGTTATTATTTAGATTTCTTTTGTGCCTTGAATCCCGCTATTTTACTATACATTTGAATGTAACTGATGTACAATGCATTGGAGAAAATATAATAGTCATATGTCCATTCCATTAACTTCTTTAAATAGGCTATTTGAGGGGAAGTTGAGTTCTTTATTATAATTTTTAGTAATATTTTTGTGTGTCTAAAAGTATTTAGGAGGAGATTCACACTTATAACAATAAGTGCCTAAAGTACTATATATTAGGTGGGATTCAACAAGTGAATGGTATATCGTTTTAGTTTGCTGATAATCAAGAAAATCTGTTAAACATTTGAGCCTACATATTAATTTTCTTACTTTCTTTGGTACATAATTAATATCTAGATATAATTACATTTTCAATCAATATTAATGCTTAAAAATTGAGCTTCTTTTGCTGGTACTATTGCTAATTGTCATTAATGACAATTAATAAAATTTAACTATCGTGAAAGCCAAATTTTTTTGTATAGTTTACGTAACACATAATTTTTTCATAAATATCTAATTGGCTGCGACAAAATGGATAGGGGGTTTATAATCACCCTGTGTAATGTAAAGAATGGGCTAAAATTAATTAAATGATGATTATTTCATTAACATTTATATTCGTATTGCACGTATTGACAACTTATTTTAAAATGTTTCAAAATTAATACATTTTTCGGTCAATATTTACTTTATGTACTGAATCGTGGGGTAAATAGATAATGCCGTTAACTTCACGTATTTAGCATCTTAATTATATTAGCTCTCTGGGTTAAGGTAACATTCTAACCAAATGAAGTGTTCCTCATTGTAGGGTTGAGGTTTCTGGTGTCAATGACTAACATTTAACTAGTAGGACCATGAGTGTAATCAGATTGATTTTATCGAAACGACTTGAATTCAGTCTTTACTGAAACCTAACCCTCGTGCCATAGCTACCGAATCGTTGTCACGTCATGTTTGCTGACAGCGAAGATTTCAATATACGTTATCCAGATGACCGTCAGCAGCAGGGTATATGTTATATTATGTAATATACTGTTCGGGTCATGTTCCTTTCCGATCGATATCAATGTACAAATTTTACAATTTCAGGAAAACATAAATTTTCATCCAGTTTTGCACAGCCTGGACTATTTACATTTATTATTTGTTTTTCTTTTTATTGCTGTGACATAAAATGCGACATATACAAATCATTTTATAGTGATTTTCATGTATTTAAATAATTAGACTTAGAGTGTTAAATAGTTAAAAATATTTCATCAAACAATGATATTTATACGAGTTTAAAATGAATAATAACACTGTAGTTCAAGCTGCCTTACATAACTTAAAATTCCAATAGGTATGCTTCTAAATTTACCTTCGATTATTTTTGTGGCTAATTCCATTAGTATAAATCAATCAAAGAGGGACGAGGGACACGTAAAACTGTATTTAAGAAAATAATTAATGAGTTTAAATTTGCAGAAGATAATGGTCGTGTTAATGTACGATTTTCTTGTATCTCTAACGAGCCTTTGAATTACTTAAGGACATTGCTAAACAAACTGAATAATAATTCATAATTTTTTGTCTTTTGTGACCTTGAGTTTATTTTGATTTGTTTACGGAAAGAGGGAGTACGAAACAGGACATGCGTAGGTCTGATGTATATAATTTATATAAAAGGGAGACATTGTGGGTAGGAGCGAATTTAATGATAGAGTATAAGTGGTCATATGTTTTGCTTGTTGCATTTGCTTCGCTTCGCGAAATTTAGTAGTTTATCGATAATTATACCTAGGAATTGATTCGACCACTTCATATATTTACTTTTTTATTACTTATTTGTTTTCTGGGTATGACTGGGCTCTCGAATACTTGGTTAAGACTAATAGAGTGGTAGTTTTAAGTGGATTAACCATTAATTCCCATTTCTCAAAATGATCTGTAGTTTTATCCGTTTGTTTTTGGAGTAGTGTGTATTAGTTCTGTTTCGTGGATATCCAGATAGCGGCAGTCAAGTACGTACACGGGCGAATTTATGAATATCTAGATATTCCATATTCATAGGTGTTAAGCAGGTTGAGTGCATCAGGATACAAAGGAATATAAATGGTGGGGGCTCGATCGAGACGGCTGCGGCTTATTGCATGCTACATGAAGGTATTTACATTATTCTACTTTGAGCAGAAGCATATAAACGATTGTTTTGCAGAATATATTACATTGTTCATTTAATTAAATGGATGGCTATCAGGTTTCCGAAAAAAAAAAAATTGGCCTTAAATAAGTATTTAAGTAAATCTAACGCAACAGCACATTGTGCTGGAAATTAGATGGTTAGCAAGCCGAAAATTTAACGACATCTGGTTTCAACAAGATGGTTATCGTCCTCATGATTGTGCTGCAGTTCAGGATTTTCTGAACATATCACTTCCAGGTCGTTTATTACGTGGACAGGGAATCATCTTGTGGCCAGCTAGATTTCCTGTTCTAGCTATGAGGCCACATGAAATCTCAAATGTATGGTCTCCAGAAGGATAGGGCTAATAATATTTCGCTTTCGAAGAAATTAACCCAAATATTTTGATAAATGTCAGAAGTTTTTATGATCGTTTAGATTATTATTCAGCTCAAGAAGGGGCGGAGCCTATTTGAACATTTATTACAATTCTTTACCTTTCGTTTCAAAACTATTTTGTTATTTTAAGGATGCATTTTATATTAAAAACACTCTTTTCTAGCGTTTCATAGGGCCGAGCTATTCGGCCAGTTATAAACTTTCTAAGATCTTATAATTTTTAGATGCTGTGATACATGCATACATCATGAAATGAATAGTTGAACGTGCGTCCATCCCCAACGAACAACAACTGAGACAGCTAAGTTTGTGACCTCCTGACTAATAAATACCCATAATCGCTGGGATCACACCTGCGTGCGCTGCAAGTCGGTTGCTCATATATTTCGCATGTAAACGCCGCCTCAAAATGTTTAGACCCTGGTTGGGTTTTACGGTCATGAGTTTACCAACTCAAAGGAGCTGTTAGATTTGGAATGCTGTCTTCAGAAACCGCACTAGAAGTCACCTAGGATGTGGTTACTCTCGACGTCCTTCAGCACGTGAACAATATTACAGAAGATCATTTGCTATTTTCACGTCCACATAGACTAGACAATGTTAAGTTCAAATTAGCGCAAATTGAATTTAACCATATGTTAGAATTGGGCATATGTAAACCTTCGTCTTCTACCGTCTCTTCGCCGCTTCATACGGTAGCTAAAAAGGAGACCAATGACTGGTGTCCTTGCGGAGATTATCGGCAATCGAATATGGTACAGTCCCTGACAGGTATCTCTTACCTCACATTAACGATTCTAATTCCCAGTTGTATGGTTGTACTATTTTTTCCAAGATTGATTTGATCCGTGTGTATCAAATACCCATCGCATAAAGTGACGTTGTTAAAACAGCTATAACCACCCCTTTTGGTTTATTCGAATTTACGCGAATGCCATTCGGGTTACGCAATGCAGGTCAAACTTTCCAGAGGTTCATGAACGAAGTGCTTTTCTGATTATCATTCGTTTTCATCTATTTAGATCTCATTTTAATAGCAAGTAAATCAAGCTTACAATAGTTGTAATATTTAAGAATAGTTTTTGAAAGATTAAACAAGTATGGCATAAAATCGTATAAATGTATTTTAGGAGTTGACAGTCTAACATTTTTGGGACATCATATTTCTTCAGTTGGTATATTACCAACTAGTGAGCGAGTAGATATTATTATTAAATTTCCTCTACCAACAACACTTAAGCAGCTCCAGCGTGTATGGTAAACTTTTATCATCGTTTCGTACCTAATTTCGCTGAAATTTTAATTCTCTTACAATCAATCAGTACCCGCTTACTGCACGATAACATTAAAGTGATAGATAATTGGCCTGCCGTCTGTTTAGACAGTTTCTCAAGAGTCAATAGTGCTGTAGCTAATGCGACAATGTTAGCTCATCGTTGTGCTGTCGGTATTTTATTGGTGCTAACAGTCGATTGTTAAAATGTCTCCATGGGAGCAGTTTTGCAGCAGTGAAGAGGCACTTACGCCTTTAGCTTTCTTTTCATGTAAGCTTACCACGGCCCAAGCGAAGTATTCAACGTTAGACAAGGAGCTTTTATCTGCTATAAATCATTTTAAATTTTTACTTAAAGATCATAAATTTGTTTGTTTTACCGATCATAAACTTTTGGTTAATGCATTATCCACCCAGGCAGAAAATCCTCACGACAAGTATGACATTTAGAGTATATCGCTCAATTTATTAAAGGAAAAAATATCATAGCAGACATTTTATCACGTGTACATGATACATATGCTCTCAATCAATGTATCTTTCCAGTTCAAATTGGAAAATTCCCTTTAACTGATAAGAATTTTAACTTAAAATTATTGAGTGATGCTCAAAAGGAGAATTCCCAATTAGAATTTTTGTTATCGAATCAAACATTAGATTCTAAATCCAATTTCAATTTTGCAAAAAATTAAGATTCCGAAATTAGATGTGTTTATTTGGTGCGATATTTCTCAACCAAATATTATTTTATTATTATTATTATTATTATTATTATTATTATTAGCCGTTACTCGAGTCCGAGTATAAAAATGTTACAGTCGATAAATTGTGTACAATAAAAAACAAGTAAAAGGTGTAGTCTATTGTAATTCCCATTCATCTACGGTGCACACGACTATGGCTATAGAGGCCAATTCGGGAGAGCACATGTCGACCGCAGTCAGGACAAACATAGACCTGGTTAGGTCTTGGATTCGGCCTTCTTGCAGCAACATTTCCTTGATAGCTGGCCACAACCCCTCGCCATTCGGTTCTGTCCGCTGCAAGTTGTTACCATTGCTCGTCTGGAATACCGCAGGATTTTAGATTTTCATGGAGAGCGTCTTTGAACCTCTTTCGTTGACCGCCACGCCTTCTTCTACCGCTTAGCAATTCACCATAAAGTGTACATTTAGGAAGGCGGTTATCATGCATACGATGAACGTGACCTGCCTATCTTAGGCGTGCTCTTGAAATAAGCACCTCAATTGGAAGGCTGTTTGCTCTCCTGAGTACTTCCACGTTTGATATGTGATGGAACCAACGGATTTTCATCATACTTCTGAGGTGTCTTTGCTGAAAACGTTCTAATTCTTTCACATGACGACGCTAAGTGACCCAGCTTTCACATCCATATAGCAGTGTTGGAATGACAACTGCTCTGTAGACAGCCATTTTCGTTGACAAAGCAAGGTCGTGGTTGTCAAATACTCTATCTCTAAGTCCCCAGAGTGCTCTAGATGCAGCGTTAATTCTATTGCGAATCTCGCTGTCCATGTTTGCTTTGTCATTAACAACGTTGCCTAAGTAATTGAACTGATCCACCACTTCAAGAGAATTTCCGTTAAGTGTAATGTCTATTTGGTTCACTTGATGAGGAGTTGACATAATCTTAGTCTTTCCAATGTTGATTTTAAGTCCCAAGGAATCATAGCTCTGGGCATACACATCTAAAAGTTCTTGAAGCTCTTCCGGCGTAGAGGCTAAAAGTGCACAGTCATCTGCATACTGGAGATCACAAATGAATCGTGTGCGTGTCTTCGTGAAAGCTCTAAAGCGCCCTATGTTAAAGAGACCGCCATCAAAACGGTATCTGAGACCTATTCCTCTGACTGTCAGTTTGTTGTCAACAATAATTGTTAGAGCAGTGGTAAACAAATTAAAGAGTAGGGGTGCCAGGACACATCCCTGCCTAACTCCAGTGAGGGTTTGGAAAGGTTCGGTTGCCTCATTATTATACATAACCTGGGCGTTGTTGTTTGTATGTAGACTGCGACATACTTCCACAAATTTTCTAGGGATACCTAAGCGGAACATAATTTTCCAGAGCACTTCCCTGTCCATCGAGTCAAAAGCCTTGGTTAAATCAATGAAGGCCATGTGAATTTCTCCTTGATGTTCGAGTGCTTTTTCTTGAAGCTGTTTAAGTGTGAAGATTAAATCCGATGTGCCTCGGTTTGGTCTAAAGCCACTCTGTGTTTCAGGAAGTAACTTTTCCATAACAGGTGTTAGCCTATTTGCCATCGCTTTAGTGAGTATCTTCCCTCCAACAGCCAGGAGAGCTATACCCCTGTAATTTCCACAGTCCGCAGCGCTCCCTTTGTTTTTGAAGAGGTTGATTAAAAGTGTATCACGAAACTCCTGCGGAGCTTGACCACTTTCCCACACGACATCAAAGAGTTTTTTGAGGTAGGGTATGAGCTCTGATGACACAGCTTTAAAGATCTCAGCTGGGAGTGAGTCGGCGCCGGGAGATTTGTTATTTTTTAGCTGCCCAATGGCGGTTAAGATCTCTTCCGTTGTTAGTGGTTTATCTAAGTCTTCGAAGGTGTCATACTGAGGGATAAGATTTATAATATCGTGATCGGCTTGACTTTGCTGGTTAAGAATGTTAGAGTAGTGTTCTTTCCATCGGGCTCTTATTTCCTGGTCTTCTTTGAGGAGATTTCCATTTAAATCTTTAATAGGGCACATATTTTTCCGGCTGGGGCCGTACACTACTTTTACTCCTTGAAAGAAATTCCTGTAGTCGTGTGAATCGGCGTACCTTTGAATTTCTCTGGCCTTGCTTGCCCACCACTCGTTCTTTATTCTTCTGATTTCGCGTTGCGTTTCATACTTAGATTGGGTAAAAGCTTCTGCTTTTGATGAGTCGTTGGGGTGGTTGATAGCGTTTTGGAAGGCAATATGTTTGCGGTCAAGAAGTTCTTGTATAAAAGCTTCATTATCATTGAACCAGTTCTCCTGTTTTTTACTTGCTACAGTGCCAAGAATTTCCTCACTCGCACTTTTTAAACTGTCTTTAATTTGTGTCCAGGTAGCAGCGACATCTACAGAATTGGTTCCTTCTAATGCACTCAAATTCTCTTGAACTTTTTGCTTTAGCTGTTCGACGGTTTGTTGGTCACGCAATTTACTAATACAGAGACGGGGTCTACGTTTTACTTGAGTTCTTCGGTGTTTGGGTCTCATAACAATTTTCATTTTAGAGACAACAGGACGATGATCGGTCCAACACTCGCTATTAATGCGCGCCTTTGTAATTTGGACGTCCTTGAGATGCTTCCTACGTACGATAACATAGTCCAGTAGATGCCAGTGACCTGATCTGGGGTGACGCCAGGTGCCTTTAAATTTATCCTTTTGTCGGAAAATGGTGTTAGTTATAACTAGATCATGTTCGGCGCATTTAGTTAGGAGTAGTTGACCGTTAGCGTTCATGTTGCCCAAACCGTTCTTGCCTATGATGCCTGGCCAGGTGTCTGCATCTCTCCCTACTCTAGCGTTAAAATCGCCAAGAATAATGAGTCGTTCCGTTTTAGGTATTCTACAGAGGGTTTCTTCCAGCTGTTGATAGAAGCTTTCCTTGGTTTCGTGACTTGCATCCAGAGTGGGAGCGTAGGCGCTTATTAGATTTACCGCGTTGCCATCTGATAGCTCATAGCGTAGCAGCATTAGACGCTCGGATAGGCCTTGTGGTACTTGTGTTAAGTTGGATACAAGTTGATTCCGAACGGCAAATCCTACTCCATGTTGTCTTCTTGAATTGGTGGGAAGACCTTTCCAATAGAAGGTGTAGTACTTTTCTGTGAGATAGCCTTCCTCCAAAAATCGAGTTTCGCTGAGAGCTGCAACGTCAACATTGAGTCGGTGAAGTTCTCTATCTATTAGAGCAGTTCTTCTTTCAGGCCGATCGGTGCGAGTGCTGTCGTTCAAAGTACGAACATTCCAAGCGCCGTAGATGAAAGAATTAGTTTTCTTGGATTTAACTTGTCGGTGTTTTTTCGACATTCGATGAGGTGTCCCTGTGGGCACCCTCCCCCGGAGATCCGATCGGGAGGGTATTTTACCTCCGGATGATTTTGTCCCACTTGAACGCTCCATCATTTTTTTAAAGCCTTAATCGACTGAAAACGAAGCTGCATTTGAAGTTTTAGCTGGAGCAGGTATGCAACTGACCAGCTCGGTTGCGGAAGGCGAGTGGTGTGGTCCCATGGCACAGAAGGAGACTGCGACGATGGGGTAACCAAACGATTCCAAAAGCAACCATTGTGTGCGGTGGGTTATTTTTACCGCACTCTTCGTGAGAAGGTGGATGTGCTCACGGCAAAAGGTAAGGGTTATTCCGCCCTTACTCGGTCGTTAGAGCCTCGTTAGTGAAAGCAGGGTGCACCAAGTTCAAATTGAACTCATCGCGAAGGTGAGGTTAACAATTGAGTAAGAGAGGCTATAACTTGCGCTTCACTACCCCATTACACCCAACCAAACAACCAAACCAACCATTACAACCAAATATACGCCCTTATGTTCCGGATATTTATCGACGAACAATATTCGATATATTTCAAGGTTTGTCTCATCCTGGCATAAAAACTACTAGACAATAATTGATTACGAATAAATATTTCTGGCTCAAAATGAATTCCAGCTGTAGCTTGTGGGCAAAAACATGCGTCAAGTGTCAGACTGCTAAAGCCATCCGTCATACAAAAAGACCGGTAGGTCAATTTGCTATACCTAAGGGGCGATTCGAACGCATTCATATAGATTTAGTTGGACCATTAACCCCTTCCAGAGGTTATTCTTACATATTGACTGTGATCGAACGTTGTACCCGATGACCGGAGGCTTTCCGCTCTCCGATATTACGGCCGAAACAGTAGCATGCACTATTTCAAAATTTTGTTTGTCGTTTTGGCGTGCCATTATATGTTACTGATCAAGGTGTATAATTTGAATCAAAATTATTTAATGAATTTGCAAAGTTTTTGGGATTCCATAGAATACGTACCACCACATATCATCCCCAGAATAATAGTATGGTGGAAATGTTCCATAGAACTCTTAAAACTGCATTAATAGCTAGGGCTAACACGTGACATTGGGTAGATGATCTTGCTGTTGTGTTAGCTTTTAGAACTAGCCCCAAAGACGATTTGCAATGCTCTTCAGCTGAACTCGTATTTGGTCAGAATTTACGGCTACCTGGCGAATTTTTCACTAAATTGTATAACTACCCTGATACTCCTTATTTTATTGACAAGTTACGGCACTTATCTTGGTAATTTAACTTCGTTTTCTCCATTTCACCACAGTAGTCAAACGTCATTTGTCAGTCCTGACGTTTTGACCCTTGCTTATGTTTTTGTTCGGAAAGAATGTTTTAAACAAACCTATCTTATCTCCTTTGTACGAGAGTCCATTTAAATTCTTGTCCCGTACAGATAAGTTAATCACTTTTGATAATGGAGCTAAAGTTGTAACTGTCAATTCAGAAATTGTATACCGCCCATCCTATTAATAAATGAAATTACTATCGTATTACCAATTCTCAATAAGATCTCATAGTTTAATATGTCAGACGCCGAGCATTTCAAGCCAAAAAATGCTGATAATAATTCCACATAATGTATGTGTTTCTTTTCCATCCACACTCCAAAAACCGTGAGACCTCTTTTCTCCAGAAATTATACCCCAATCACTCAAAGATGCGTCAGAAAAAAATTTCATACCAAAGGAGTATAATCTTACCATCCACCTTCTCACGAAGAGTGCGGTAAAAATAACCCACCGCACACAAAGGTTGCTTTTGGAATCGTTTGGTTACCCCATCGTCGCAGTCTCCTTCTGTGCCATGGGACCACACCACTCGCCTTCCGCAACCGAGCTGGTCAGTTGCATACCTGCTCCAGCTAAAACTTCAAATGCAGCTTCGTTTTCAGTCGATTAAGGCTTTAAAAAATGATGGAGCGTTCAAGTGGGACAAAATCATCCTGAGGTAAAATACCCTCCCGATCGGATCTCCGGGGGAGGGTGCCCACAGGGACACCTCATCGAATGTCGAAAAAACACCGACAAGTTAAATCCAACAAAACTAATTCTTTCATCTACGGCGTTTGGAATGTTCGTACTTTGAACGACAGCACTCGCACCGATCGGCCTGAAAGAAGAACTGCTCTAATAGATAGAGAACTTCACCGACTCAATGTTGACATTGCAGCTCTCAGCGAAACTCGATTTTTGGAGGAAGGCTCTCTCACAGAAAAGTACTACACCTCCTATTGGAAAGGTCTTCCCACCAATTCAAGAAGACAACATGGAGTAGGATTTGCCGTTCGGAATCAACTTGTATCCAACTTAACACAAGTACCACAAGGCCTATCCGAGCGTCTAATGCTGCTACGCTATGAGCTATCAGATGGCAACGCGGTAAATCTAATAAGCGCCTACGCTCCCACTCTGGATGCAAGTCACGAAACCAAGGAAAGCTTCTATCAACAGCTGGAAGAAACCCTCTGTAGAATACCTAAAACGGAACGACTCGTTATTCTTGGCGATTTTAACGCTAGAGTAGGGAGAGATGCAGACACCTGGCCAGGCATCATAGGCAAGAACGGTTTAGGCAACATGAACGCTAACGGCCAACTACTCCTAACTAAATGCGCCGAACATGATCTAGTTATAACAAACACCATTTTCCGACAAAAGGATAAATTTAAAGGCACCTGGCGTCACCCCAGATCAGGTCACTGGCATCTACTGGACTATGTTATCGTACGTAGGAAGCATCTCAAGGACGTCCAAATTACAAAGGCGCGCATTGATAGCGAATGTTGGACCGATCATCGTCCTGTTGTCTCTAAAATGAAAATTGTTATGAGACCCAAACACCGAAGAACTCAAGTAAAACGTAGACTCCGTCTCTGTATTAGTAAATTGCGTGACCAACAAACCGTCGAACAGCTAAAGCAAAAAGTTCAAGAGAATTTGAGTGCACTAGAAGAAACCAATTCTGTAGATGTCGCTGCTACCTGGACACAAATTAAAGACAGTTTAAAAAGTGCGAATGAGGAAATTCTTGGCACTGCAGCAAGTAAAAAACAGGAGGACTGGTTCAATGATAATGAAGCTTTTATACAAGAACTTCTTGACCGCAAACATATTGCCTTCCAAAACGCTATCAACCACCCCAACGACTCATCAAAAGCAGAAGCTTTTACCCAATCTAAGTATGAAACGCAACGCGAAATCAGAAGAATAAAGAACGAGTGGTGGGCAAGCAAGGCCAGAGAAATTCAAAGGTACGCCGATTCACATGACTACAGGAATTTCTTTCAAGGAGTAAAAGCAGTGTACGGCCCCAGTCGGAAAAATATGTGCCCTATTAAAGATTTGAATGGAAATCTCCTCAAAGAAGACCAGGAAATAAGAGCCCGATGGAAAGAACACTACTCTAACATTCTTAACCAGCAAAGTCAAGCCGATCACGATATTATAAATCTTATCCCTCAATATGACACCTTCGAAGACTTAATGTAATAAACCACTAACAACGGAAGAGATCTTAACCGCCATTGGGCAGCTAAAAAATAACAAATCTCCCGGCGCCGACTCACTCCCAGCTGAGATCTTTAAAGCTGTGTCGTCAGAGCTCATACCCTACCTCAAAAAACTGTTTGATGTCGTGTGGGAAAGTGGTCAAGCTCCGCAGGAGTTTCGTGATACACTTTTAATCAACCTCTTCAAAAACAAAGGGAGCGCTGCGGACTGTGGAAATTACAGGGGTATAGCCCTCCTGGCTGTTGGAGGGAAGATACTCACTAAAGCGATGGCAAATAGGCTAACACCTGTTATGGAAAAGTTACTTCCTGAAACACAGAGTGGCTTTAGACCAAACCGAGGCACATCGGACCTAATCTTCACACTTAAACAGCTTCAAGAAAAAGCACTCGAACATCAAGGAGAAATTCACATGGCCTTCATTGATTTAACCAAGGCGTTTGACTCGGTGGACAGGGAAGTGCTCTGGAAAATTATGCTCCGCTTAGGTATCCCTAGAAAATTTGTGGAAGTATGTCGCAGTCTACATACAAACAACAACGCCCAGGTTATGTATAATAATGAGGTAACCGAACCTTTCCAAACCCTCACTGGAGTTAGGCAGGGATGTGTCCTGGCACCCCTACTCTTTAATTTGTTTACCACTGCTCTAACAATTATTGTTGACAACAAACTGACAGTCAGAGGAATAGGTCTCAGATACCGTTTTGATGGCGGTCTCTTTAACATAGGGCGCTTTAGAGCTTTCACGAAGACACGCACACGATTCATTTGTGATCTCCAGTATGCGGATGACTGTGCACTTTTAGCCTCTACGCCGGGAGAGCTTCAAGAACTTTTAAATGTGTATGCCCAGAGCTATGATTCCTTGGGACTTAAAATCAACATTGGAAAGACTAAGATTATGTCAACTCCTCATCAAGTGAACCAAATAGACATTACACTTAACGGAAATTCTCTTGAAGTGGTGGATCAGTTCAATTACTTAGGCAACGTTGTTAATGACAAAGCAAACATGGACAGCGAGATTCGCAATAGAATTAACGCTGCATCTAGAACGCTCTGGGGACTTAGAGAGAGAGTATTTGACAACCACGACCTTGCTTTGTCAACGAAAATGGCTGTCTACAGAGCAGTTGTCATTCCAACACTGCTATATGGATGTGAAAGCTGGGTCACTTACCGTCGTCATGTGAAAGAATTAGAACATTTTCAGCAAAGACACCTCAGAAATATGATGAAAATCCGTTGGTTCCATCACATATCAAACGTGGAAGTACTCAGGAGAGCAAACAGCTTTCCAATTGAGGTGCTTATTTCAAGAGCACGCCTAAGATGGGCAGGTCACGTTCATCGTATGCATGATAACCGCCTTCCTAAATGTACACTTTATGGTGAATTGCTAAGCGGTAGAAGAAGGCGTGGCGGTCAACGAAAGAGGTTCAAAGACGCTCTCCATGAAAATCTAAAATCCTGCGGTATTGCAGACGAGCAATGGGAACAACTTGCAGCGGACAGAATCGAATGGCGAGGGGTTGTGGCCAGCTATCAAGGAAATGTTGCTGCAAGAAGGCCGAATCCAAGACCTAACCAGGTCTATGTCTGTCCTGACTGCGGTCGACATGTGCTCTCCCGAATTGGCCTCTATAGCCATAGTCGTGTGCACCGTAGATGAATGGGAATTACAATAGACTACACCTTTTACTTGTTTTTTATTGTACACAATTAATCGACTGTAACATTTTTATACTCGGACTCGAGTAACGGCTAATAATAAATCTTACACACAACAATACAGTACTATTTAGTAGGAAGTTTTAAGTGATTCTTCTCTCTTGTATTTCAATTTTATTGTTAATTAAATTGATAATAGGTACATTGATTTTAAATTGTAATTATTTTTAAAATCTTGGCAGAAAAATTAATGATATCTTTAAGCTAGACTAATTACTCACAAACAACTGACCTCAATAATGTTCACTCTCCACCAACCAAATTCTTTATAAACATTACTATGATTTGGAATTCGCCGCTCATAATTATCCCTGGAATCCAAAAGGGCAGCGTATTTTATATGCTCAAATTTTTTTCCGTAGATCTAGCCATTGTGTAGACCTTACAGCAGGACACACACAGAAACTAATCGGCCAACAAAATGGGACCCCATCATCTGATTGAATAACTGTTGATTTTTTCAAATCTTTAAATATATTCCTTAACTTTAACTTTCTCAGTTGGGAACTGCAAGGACATCGATGAACTATTAAAAATAAAACTCAGAAACTTATAGGTTAAAAGGATATTATTCGCACTTTCCATCATTAATTGTGAATCATAAACATCTTTGTAATGAGCAAGTCTCCACATTTCCAATGCAGTCCGAATAGGTTGGGCCTAAAAGGAAAAAATCGTTTAGATACACTACAGATAAGAGACCGTTATTTCTTAATTGTTTGATCAACTTGGTAAATTACAAGGGCGCAGTGTACAACCGAAAAGGCAAACAGCAATATTCAAATACAGAATGTTCAAATTGAAATCTTAAAAATGTCCTATTGTTTGGGTGGATTGATATCAAGTTATAGGCATTCTTTAAATTAATGCGTGCTAAAAGACAATTTTTGCTATTAATTTTAAGGTCGTGCATGTGCTTTCCAACTTGAAATGATTTGTTGACGCGAATTTATTTAGGAATTTTAAATTTAAAGCAATTTGAAACATTATATCTTTTAAAATTTGGCCTTTTGAATACATGTTCTAATTGTTTCAATATATAGAAGAGCTCTTGTTGCTAACCGATGGGATTTTTTCTCCGTAACGGGAACAGTATATTGCAGTAGTAAGACAGTCTGAGCATCTTACCTTTGAAATGAGACTCTGTATCTCTTAATACAATTTATAATGTGTATATTTATTTCTTTCCATGCCAGTATAATTTTTTACATATAAATCCTCTAACTGATTGATGCTGAATTTTCTTTTGAGGTTCCGATGATTGTTGTTGATTATTGTAACGATTGGTTTGCCAGTGATTGCGTTGATGCGAGTAAGGGTGATCCTGGTAATATCATTAGTTTCGTCCGGTCTATCGTTGGTGCTTGTAACACCGACGGACCGGACTCTTGAACATGAAGCACTTCTCAAGTACTGATATGATTTCAGTACTTTGGCTACCTTCAACAGTTCACCTAGGTTTGCCCCAAATATTAAACTCAAACTAGAGTACGCCGTAATTTTGATTTTTCAAAATGTAAATGAGCCAAAAGGCTCCGCTTGCCACTGAGGGCCACTATAATTGGGACAAGGGTCATCTCCCCTCCCTCCTTTCTATTCAACAGAGTAGTGAAAGCTTCTGCTTGAAGAGTGGCTAACCGCTTATCGTTGCTGACTGCCGCTGAAAAGAGAAACTTTTTATTTTAGGATTTAATTTAGGGACACAGTGAACAGTTATCTATTCGTGGATATTTTTTCGTAATTAGCTTATGAGTATCCGCATCAAGATCATACTTTAGAATTACCTCCCACCTTTGCAAAATTTCATCATGGAAGGTCTCAGATTTGTCAACATCTAACTGAGGAAGTTTTAGCAAAATATCCACCATTTCCAGGTGTTGACGCAGCTAAGGATATATCTTAACGAGTAACCTCCGGTTGGTCTGGAGAATTACTTCATAATGTAGTCAACAAGACAACTAATTTAATTTAAATCCAACTAGGATCTAGGAAACGAAACCTCTATACCCCTAATTATACGAATGATTTCTCCACCGGATCGTCTGTGAAATGGACTTTATTCATTCGTTTTTATTATTCAATTGTTTATTTGTATTTCTCAATGCAATGGTACTTTAATTTCATAATACCTTCTGTTTTTACATCTTGGCCATCTTCTAAATACTAAATCTATACTAACTTATCCTCTGAAGAATCAGATATTTCTCTAACTATTCTTTTACTTGATCGGGATCTGAAGCGAGAGTATTCAAGTGTGGAATATCTTGTATCACTAGTTGGAGTTCGAAACCCAACTCTCCGAAGTAAGCGAGAGAAGCACGAACCAGCCATATCAAAACCTCGTGCAACATTTTGCAGGTCACGTACCTACCTGTTTTTTCACACAAAGAATGAACGATGCTTTAGGAGCGATCAAAGTGAATGTAATTAAGATGGTTCGGCAACAAGTTTCGTCATTAATTGTAGCTTTAAATCTGTGGCGTTTTGACACCGAATTGTTGTTACTTATCATTATTATTATCTAAAGTAATAATTGCAATTATTGTAAGTAATATTATTGATTTAGTTTGTTGAAATTTTTGTTTTTCCTAATTTTCACAAATTTCTAAGTTTCAAAATGGCAACTTTCCACCATAAAGGATTTAGCATTTTACATTTACAACATTTTAGAGAAGTTCCATTGAAATTCCGGTGATTTGACCCGCTTTCGAGATAATTCACTTCGCTATACGAGAGAGTCTATCAAATATGTATGAGCAAATTATCGAATTAATTCCATACTCTATGTACTCACATAATTTTATAGTGGTATGTTTCTAATTCTATAACTCTTTTTTACATGTCTAATATATACGTTAGTTTTTATGCAGACTGTTTGAATATTTTGAATGAGGTATTCGATATATTTTATTTCCGAGTGAATCATAAATATTAAGGCGAAATAAATAGGACGGAATTATTGATATTTTTTATTCGACTGCCAGCGAAAGTATAACGAAATTGAATTCCAGTAGGCGTTAAAATTAATTTTATCACACAAAATATATTTACACTCGACGGAAATTGCCGATAGACCAATAAGTGATAAAGGCAATAACGCCATCAAAACTATAATTGGCAATTTTCAAACGATCTCCTGGAAATTTTAAAGGATGTGGTGGAGGAGGAAGCGTGAATAATTGTGTTTACAAAAGACTTTGGTAGTATCTTAAATTTCACTGAAATTCGGTCTTTGTTAAGAAATATTTACAATTTTCATGAAATTGAAAACTGAGCTAAAACCATAATGGAAGGAAGCACTTTATTGAGATGAGATTTAAAATTTTAATCCATCCAAGTAACAATGGTTGTTTTTGCATATAAATTGCATGTTTGAGTTTTTGATGGACTTTTATATCCTCATAAAATTACAAATTTCAATCAATGGAGAAGCTTATTTGTTTACAGTCTGGCTTAATTTAAAAAATAGCCCTGGAATAAGTCTGGTATCTATTTTCTATTATGTAAATTGTCTCACACATTAATATGGAAGCCACTAAAATCTCATTTTTAAGATCGTTGCATCACTTAAATGTCATAGTTAGCAGTAAAACAAATAGACCCACTTTTGATAGTTCCTACATGCAATTTTATTACCTTGAAGCTCTTTATACATAACAGTAGGAGGGTAGTGCGTAGATTTTTTTAAATTCAAAATGCCTCTGTACTTAAAAGCAGAATTATTATCTTTTTCTGCCTTGAATCATTTGAATGTTGTCTTGAAGAATCGAGCCAAGTACTTCCTGACATGCAATCTCAGTCCCTTTGTTGGATAAAGCTTTCTAATAAGTACTTATATAGTATAAGTTGATTTGTCAAATAATAATAATAATAATAATAATAATAATCTCTTTATTTCCAACAGGTAAGCACCCAATTACAGGAAATACATGAAAACACATATACTAGTGAATAAAAAAGAAAAATAATATTGATACTTAAGTTACAAACAAAATTAAACCTACTATTCAGTAATAATTGTATGACTTAATATACTGCCTAGACTGTCAAAATTAATACCACATAGATGGGAGATTTTATTAAAATTATAGCACATTACATAAATTGGAGGTCTCGCTATAATATTTGTCCTGTAGTTCTTGACATAGAAGGTTGTGTGACGGCGGCTTTCAAGTTTCTGTATGTGTAAATTGATGTTATCTAGCAAAGGGGAATTAAACTGAATAAATATTTAATGGAAATTATTTCGCGACGAGTTTCTAATGAAACGATTTTAAAACGGTTCGTTAAAATGGACGTATTAATTCATCGTGGCGGGTAAATGCCATCCTCCTTAAAATCAAATACTTTAGGAACTTCCTCTGAACTGACTCAATATTATTCACGTGACATGTGTACCACGGATACCATATGATGGCACCATATTCCAATCTTGAGCGAACGTATGCGTAATATAACAACATTAGACTAGAAGTTTTGTTAAAACACTTGCAGTTTCTTAATATGAAGCCTAGCATTTTATATGAGTTTTATACAGCACTATTAATATGGGCTCGAAACTGGCTATCGAAGATAATTCCGAGAAAAAGTGATAACGTAACATTTTTTAATATTAATGCACAGATGGTTCGTACTACATCAATCAGATACGGCTTTAAGGTCATTCTTGATCATTCTACAATCGCTTATTGTTCTTATCTCTCTATAGATTTTCAAATCATCCGCGAAGAATAATTTTGAATAGCTAATAACATCATTAATATCGTTGATGTAAATGAAAAATAGAGGTAGTCCTAAATTGGAGCCTTGTGGTACTCCGAATGCATTAATGTACTAATCCGAACTAAAACCCTCGTACTCGACAAACTGCCTGCGGTTAAATAAATAAGACGTAAATAAATTAATTAAGCCTGCGGAAAATCCAAAGTTATCTAATTTCTTTATTAATAAATATGGATCGATTTGATCAAAGTCTTTCTGAATATCTATTATACTGTGTATACTTGTCCTTGCTTATAGAGAATTTCAGAGGCAAACTGAGTTAAGCAGGTTAAGTTTGTGATCGTAGATTTTTTTATCTAAGAATCCGTGTTGGTGTATGGAAATATAAGGTCTAACATTAGGATAAACGCGATTATATATTATTATTTCTCATAATTTTGCAAAATTACATAAAATAGAAATAAGCCGATAATTTTGGAGTACAGTTGGATCACCTTTCATTAACACCGGGAGTAATTCGAGCGATTTTCCACATATCGGAAAATGTAGCTGTTCTCAAGATTAAATTATAAAGGAAAAGTAGAGGTTCTAACAAGGCACGGCTACAATCTTTAACAAAAAAGCAGGGAAGACCATCAGTGTCTTTTAATTTCTTAGATGCTTTAATAATATCGTTTCCATGTATGGTGTTTATATATAGGGATGGGTCATTTTGCAAAATGTCTCCATAATTTTCAGCGAATGAAACATCCGAAATTCGACACTTTGGAAGCATTCACAAAAAGCTTGAACAATTGACTGACGATCACTAATAGTGTTGTCGTTATTTACTATACCTCCTGGAATTCTAGAACGAGCTTTTTTACTGGTAGTATCAGACCAAAAGTTCGATGGATCCTGAGATATATTGTTCTCTGTATCAGTTATGTATTTTACATGTGCGGCTTTAATTTGCTCTTTAATAATTTCCCGGAGGGTTTTGATATCGTTCAAGTATTCGTCAGAGTTGGACAATTTGTACTTTTTCAAAAAAATTTCTTTCTTCGAATATTGCTTATGATATCTTTATTATACCATGGCGGGTATCTACGAGACGTTTTAATTTTTTGCGGAACGTGATTATCAAAACATGTATTAAGTGAACTGTAGAAAAAAAATCACATGCTGTGTTTACGTCAGTGGTATCATATAAAACTGTTTTAAATTAAGAAATTCCTGAAAGTTGTATAGCGTTTGATTCTTAGAGTTATTCGCATCAAGATTAAATGGGGAGTTAAAATCTCCGATTATGTTAACATTTTTGCTTTGTACAAATTCCAATGATGACAGACTTTCCATAAACAAATTGAAATTATCAAATGAAACGAACGGCGGAATATAAATAACAAAAATGAAAATATTAAAATAATTAAATAATATTTTACAACCAACAATATTAGTATTTAAATTTAGTAAACTTGACAGATCTAATTTTAGTACTTTATGTTACTTAATAATACACCTCCTCCCCTAGTAAGATTTATGATGGCAAGGAAAACACTGTATGCTTCAGGAAATAATATCTCACTATTTACATCATTAGTTAACCAAGTTTCACTAAGACAGTTCAAGTCAAAATCACCAGGTAATACTGCAAGAATAGAATACAGCAATCGGTCCTGACTCAGAACTTGACAGACATACGTGAACAAGACAATAGTACACATACGCATAAATTACTACACCAAACATTACCTACCTACTACGAAAGGAGATAACCTTACGAATACACACAGAACTTACTACCACATATACTTAGACAGATTGACGGACAAATATCCCTTCCTCTCCTTCCCGCACTTTCCCCTTCCCAAACACACAAAATGTATGCCTGTGTGTATATATATTACGGTTAAATAAACAGCCATATATATTTTTTTATTATTATCAAATAAACTTGTCTTTTATTAACTTCGCGACATTAAAGTAGGGTTTTCTTTGGTTTCCCTACAAGCATAACATAAAAAACGAACTAATATAAACTTTAAATTTAGACTTTTAAACTCATTTGAGATTCATAAAGAGAATACGCCATATCTTTGTGCAAGGGCAGTACGGTACCGTAGCAAGTACAAGTTTGTGTCTATATATCTCGGGCATAACACCTGCCGCCCGCCGCCTTGCAGTGCCCAGACACTTTGTAACGCGCCGGGATTATTTATTCATTGTAAAATGAAGTAATAATGAGATAATGAAATACAAACAATGACATGTATATATCAATTAATAAAAACTTTTTAAATGGTAAATGGTAATACTGCATTGTAGAACTGTGTAGTTTTGGTATTAAGTCCTCTGACATTCTGGTAGCAGCATAACAAATTACTGGTTATGCAATTGGGTGCTGTAATTCTTGTAGTGCTCGATTTGTCTTGGTGTTCGGTCATAGGAAATCGAAATGTTTTGATAATTGACTCAGCTCTTCAATTTTTTGGCATTACGTATAACATCATAAATATATTTTTCGTCATCCAAGCAGACTTTTAAAGGACGTGGACGAGAATTGTTAATATCAAATCGACCAAGTCGTAAAGCACGTAAATCGCTACAGGGTACGGCTGGTGAAATGGAGTTTATTATATTAATAGCTACTTGGGTATCAGCCGACGTACGTTCCTCTTTATTAAGTGTGGCGGGCTGCTCTGCAACGCCAAACAGAACTAAGTTGCATTTACGACTTTGACGCTCATTAAATTCTTGGAGAAGTTCCTCAAATGAATCATCATTAATTTGTTGTGTATTATCAGGTAATTTTATTGACTTCAATTCTTTGATTTCCTTTTGAAGGGCTACGACGGCCTCTTTTAAGGAATTAATATCCGAACCAATTTGTCTGCAGTTTATGTAGGTCCAAGGCAGCCCTTGCGATTTCTTTGAATTTATGGATCTAGTTTCAGGGGAAGTTAATCCCACACAGGTATGCACATACATTTTCTGGCAAATGCAACAAGTCACCATTAAATGCGCTTCAGTTTGCTTGGAGCAACAGATACAATGTTTGTTACTTATCCTTGATACGCCCCTGGTGAATTAGTCACGCCTATTGATAAAGTAAGCTACAGAAATTTGAAGTAGAATTATGGTTGCCTTCCTGTTCCCGTTTGTCGTCCAAGTTTTGAACACTCTCTAAGAGCACCTAGAAACAGATGTTGGTAGGTACTTCTCCCTTTATTGCAGATTTTGCCAAGTTTGGTCTCTTTGTCACGTTTTTAGAAATAGAACTAGCACAGTATTTTAAATAAACACTACTCATATCCTAATTGTCAATTTTTAATTGTTTATACACTTGGGATTTTTAACAAATTTTATGCGGAATATTTTTAGGTGTCTTTCAGTTTAATTATGTCTAATTCCTTAAAGATTTAACCGATTATTATATAAATTTTAACTGGAGCGACGCTCAACCACACTCAACCACTTATCCCAAATTATCAATCGTTCTCTAATTTCTAGACATAAGCATCTAACTGCGCTTAAAAGAAAAGTATTTCTCTGACAGTTTCTAATATTTTGCTGATTAAAAATAAATTGGATAAATCAGAATTATTCTGGATATAGACATATCCAGAATAATTTCTAAAAACGTTTCAATTAGACATCTGCGCAGCAAATCATCACCAAGATGTTTCTTGATCCAGTTCGCTTTTTCTTAAAAAAAAAAAACAAACAATATTTATCAACCTTGTCGAATCTATCTGTAGAATAGACGAAACTGACTGAAAGAAAACTGATCTACTAATTTTATACGGAACTTTTCTCACAAGAAAATTGCGTTTCTTCAATGCATGACAACTTTATGATTTTTTGTAAGTATCCACTCACAGTATACGTTTTTTGATATTTATTTTAACCAAAAATGAATTCAAGTATAAATCTAAAAAGACAGCAAATTACTTGATTTGAAAATACTTATAAAAAATTAATATATAATAATTCATACCAACTTTGAACTAAAAATACTATTAAATACATAAGTTATTAAATAATACCATGAATTACAAATATATTTTGTAACCAAAATCATATAACAACTCCCTAGTAACAGTAATAATTTAAATAGCACATCAAGCTAAGCCAGTTTTCATTTGTTTTACTACTAGACATAATTTTTTTAACTGTCATTATTTTTAATGTTGATTAAATTTAGATAATAAACAGTAATAATATTCCATCATCAGCATAACAAAACGCCAAATGATATAGTTTTAAAAGTGTATATATAATTAAAATTACTAGTTAGCATTTTATAGTGTAGACTCGTAAACACCTAAAGCTGTTTTAATGCTAAGTTACCGACTTAAATGTTAATTTTGTTCTTGCACTTATTAAGCGGCATATTTAAGCGGAAAATATGAGTTGCATTTAATATTAATTCGGTTTATCTGGTAGGTACAGAACAAGCTAATCTAATGAATAATGGTGAAAGACTGGCCTAAGTTTGGAGGCGGCAGCCAGAAATTAAAATTTCTTTTACTATTATGGGACCGTAGGTATTAATATTCACTTCATTTTAATTTTAATAAAATTTAAACACTAGCCAATTTCATTACATAGAATTTTATTATTAAATCCGCTGCCGTATGCGGTGAAATCAGAACTCGAAAACTCGTATATCATACATATTTAATTTTCACTTGTATCTAAGATATTAGAAAATAAAAACTATTAAAGAGCCTAATCCACTAAGAAAAAAATCCACAAAAAATGCCAAAATCAAAGGGGTTGACTTTGTTTCTTAATCTCTCCACAATAAAGTTGTGAGAGGTTACTAAAATTGGTTCAAAAACGGAAATTGAGATAACATCAAATCTTTACGTTTTGAGGTCCTAGGAACCCAAAAAAGTGGTTTTTGAAAAATGTCTGTGTGTGTGTATGTGTGTTAGCACGATAGCGCCGAAACTACTGGATTTGAATTAAACTTTGCTTGTGCGTTTCTTTAGTGCCCCAGAAGATCCAAAAAGGTTTTGGTTGAGATCGGATTACGTTTAGTGCCATTTTGACGCAACAAGTTGTTTATTTTATAAATACTTTCAATTTGCAATGGAACCATTGAAAAGCAGTTAAAATTCTTATTTCAACGATATATCACACTTCCACCCTTTCGATTTGGTTTCCGTGAAAAAAATTAAAAACAATGCAAATATGGCATAGATCGCATTTCGCATGACATGATTGATGCGCGTAGCCGTTACATCGTGAAACTCGTCACATCACGTGTCAATTCACGTGTGAGGGTTTCTTCACTGCTCTAGAAGTAGAGCGGATTACGTTTAGTGCCGTTTTTAAATATATATATATATATATACAGACAAATCGAAGAATTAAACTACAAATATTCCTCTAAAATCTAGTAAAATTACTGAAATGCTAATGTTTCATTTAACAAAGACAGCCGCGAGCGATCGGATAGCAATGAGCAAATTTTGACAGTTGTCATTGTCATCGTTTGTCATCCGATAACGTTGGTGTCATGTCATGTTAATAAGATATCGGCATACTTGTAACTTTTAGTGGATTGTCACAAACTTTAAAGGTAGATGTAACAATATCAATATCATATGCTTTCTGTACCTTCGTTGGTGAATTTATTATAGATTATCACTTTACCAATTTTCAGTTTGTTGCTTTACAAATCTGTAGTATTTAGGATAACTAACTAGACTTTCTTAGTCGTTCAAGTGATGTTAAAGTTGTTAATATCCTAATAGTATATTATTCAACGAGCGATAATGTAGGTAATAACTCGCATAGATGTTTGTAAATTCATTAAATTGAGGTTTTTTTTAGTGCCCCAGATGATCTGAAAATGTTTTGGATGAGATCGGATTACGTTTAGTGCCGTTTTGTCACACAATTTAATGCTCTTTTAGGCTTCAAAGATCCACCGAGTGGGGAGGTTCCAGCCGCTTCCAGTAGCTGCCGATTTTTTTTCATTTAAAATTTTTTATTTAGAAACTACAAAGGAATATAAAATGTGAAATCTAAAATCAAGAATACTCTTAATTTTGCAAACTTTGTATTAAAATTATAATTTGTTTCTTGTTCATCCTAATGACTAAAATTGGAGCTGAGTAGATTCTCTATTATAACGCCGCTATTTCGGTGCTGCAACTTGCACTATACTAGTAAAGTGTATACGAACTTAATTGAAACCGTATAAAAACTAAAAGCCGGCAAAAACAGTCGGCATCTCTTTATTGTACATGGGTGGAGGTAAATAGAAATGCTTGTCATAAGAAAATGACAAGATTTTCGGACGTTATTATATTATATATATATTATATTATCCTCTGTTTCAAATGGTCTCCAGAAAGCCATGGTAAATTAGTAAATAATTAAAATATTTTACCTTTTATATAGTAGTAAATTTTTATAAATATGAACAATAACTAACTAAACTCATACGCTTGATATTATAATAGGTATTTATGCACGGCACTGGCACATTGACAACACATCTCACAAGTCCACGTTACTTCTGAGAAAGGATTTACAAATTTTCTCTGTGCTAGTAGGCCTGTCCGTTTTATTATCTTTAAGCCAGTGCAGTCGTAGATGGTTCATTCAGGTTGATTACATTGCCAGTTTCGGACTCGCCTGCACAGTTTCAACTACTATTCGCATCTCGATACTATTGCTAAATATATAGAACAAAATATCAAGTTCAGTGCGCACGGTCCTGTGCTTTAACACTGACCAGTTTCAATTGTGCTCGTATAAAGATTACAAGCGGGTTTTTGCCTCTAACGCCAGTTTCTGTTTAAAGTGCAGAAACACCACTTTTTTTATTAAAAAAAATAATAATAAAGGCCCCAGATAGAGTCAGTGACGACGGTTTATTGCCAGGGGTCAAAACTTAGGCCGTCGCTCTCAAGGGATGGACAGCTGTAAAGATTTTATATTTGTAACCCTTTTACTTAGTAGTAGTGTGTACACACTAGAGTAGAAACTCAAAATAAGGCACACAAAACGTTTTAATATTATATTAAAAATATTTACACTTTAAAATAAGGATAAACTAAATTAAAATATGCGAAATTAAAATTTCGAAGAAATATATATATTTACAGGAAAATCAGAAAATAGTACAGTTAAAAAGAACATTTCAAATATATTAATACTTTTAATTACCCAAGTTCAAGTAATAATTATTAAATCTTTAATTTTTTTAAATACAAAAACCTCTATAATCATGATATACCAGGGTTCATAGGAAATGATAGCAAGCAAGTAAATGATAATATACAAGAGCGAAATGCAAAATAAAGCAAACAGGAGGTAAATATGACTAGAAAAGCAAAGCGGCGGTTTGGCAAATGTGAGAAAATGTGACCTGGACTGCTCTTTGGTAATATACAGGCGGTTATTTAAATTTTAAAGAAATTTTTGACCAGAACTTTACTTTTATAAAAATAACTAAATTTTTTAGAACTTGACGTGGTGAACCTGGTAAAATAATATTTAGTGATTAATCAGTGAGGTACATCTCAAATGCAGTGTCCCACTTAAAAGCAGCGTCCCCGACTGAGAATTTCGCGGAAAAAGCCACGTGATTCTGCTCTAAAAGAACATCCAAAGAACGGTACGGCTCAGGTGGAGTGTCCCATTTAAAGGTAGCGTCCCCAACTGAGAATTTCACGGGCAATAACCAGTGTGATTACTAAAATATCAAATAACAAACACATTCACTTTACTGAATATTAATTTGCCTTTATTTAGCACGATCATGTAAAATATGACTTTTTAACAGTTCGGTTCATGTGGAGTGTCCCACTTAAAGGCAGCGTCCCCGACTGAGAATTTCACTGACTAAATAGTCATTAGATAAAATTAAAATAAAATTTGAAATTTACAGTTCAAATCTTCGGCGTAACACCTCTGGAGTATCCCACTTAAAGGCAGCATACCCTGAGGGTACTATTCACGGTAAAATGTTTTTCCCGAATAAGCGAGACATGATCGTTAATTTAAATTTTTTAAATCCGGTTTTATGTTAATTATTTCAAGCGCTAATTAATTCAAACAATTGACTCACGGTTTAAACTACTTGCAATCAATTTGTAATGGAAACTTTATCTGGTTACTAAAGAAAACTGAATTCTATCGACCCTAGTTTATTAATTACTCATTTAAACAAAATTAATGAATTCCAAATGATTCTCTCATGAGTTTTAAATACAATCTTTCCCTGAAATTGAATTGCTTGACAGCGGTTTCTTTCCAATTTACTCTATATACCCAGTGGATAAGAGAAATCTATGACATTAAATTTAAATTAAAATGGATATTTTCAAAACAAAAATGACTTCATTATACTATACTATAAAAGGGTGGCATTATTGCCGAAACCAACACTTTCCGCCCAATGGCCACGTCAAAGTATTGTTACATGCTTACATCTCTTAGGGATCTTTCATGAATTACGTAAGGGTCCCGAGAGGGAGGGGTGTTTAAAAAATCTCTACATGGCCTTATACCTCGGGGGGAAGGGAGGTAAAAGCCATTCTTACGTAATATTTTACTACGAATCAAAATTCGCCTGGGAGCGCGCTTCAAATGGCTGGCGCGCAGCAGTACCAAAGCTTCGGCGTGCTGCCGCGTGGGTCTTTGGTGGCGCTGCTTACCCAAAATATTTCTAGTGTAGCTGCTGCCAACACGTATAATAAATATTACGCAAAGTATTCTTCGCTTGTACTTTTTTGACTGATTTGTTTCCTTACTTTATAAGATTATTTCAAATCTTACCTTTAATTATAATGCGCATTTTCCAAAGACTAAATAATTTTTTTTTTTAATAAATATCTTTGATTTATATCAAATAATAACGCGTTTTATTGTAAAACTGAAACTTTTCTAACGACATTTAACTATTTAACGCTTTTTAGGGAATTCTAGGTAATATCTGAAGGAGGAAGGGGTCCGAGAAATCTTATGTGTCCTTTAATGGGGGTGGGGGGGTGTGTTCAAAAATTGCCAAAATCGTCCTTACGTAATTAACGAATGACCCCAAGCGTGGATTCAATAATCACTGTCTATTTCCCTATTTTAACCCCTTCCCTTTTCTGATCTAAACATTTCACTTTTCAATATCGAACTAAATCACACGTAATAGCTCCACCCTTTATTTATCTCTTAATTGGGATTTTGGAATATGCTTGATCTTTATGTAATATTCTAATCCAAGGTTTTAGTACCAAACCACAAGATTATCTTTTGTAGAACGAGTAGCGTCATCTCCGACCTTATTGCCGAACCACAATTATAACTGTGACTCGATTATCTAGACATTGTTCCGTCCTGCTTTCTGTTTATTAAAAATTATAAATAATTTAAAATGAAGGCAAAACAAGAGGGCTAACGATGATCTGTTGGAAAAGCAGGTTCTGTTATAGGGGGCTCAGAGGTCAAACTAGAAATCCTCGAAGTACCTAGCCGGGCTAATTTGCTTTGTGACTTAAGAGGACAAAAATATAATAATGTTGGAATGTTGGTCTAGACGCCACCCGCCAAAATAGAAGTGTGAAATTTACCCGCTTAACGCCAGAAAACAGATCACTGCGGGTAGATCTAAAAGAAGTATCTAGTAATAATTTACAAAAAAATTTTATCAGGTAAAAAAATTACTATTTATTTTCAACATATATATATATATATATATATATATATATATATATATATATATATATATATATATATATATATACATATATATATATTTGGTGAGCAGACAATTTTAAGAAAAATAAAAAAATACTTTACAAAAAATGATGAAACCTACATGGAAACAATGACGAAAAGTATCAAATTGATCATAAAGGCACACTTTCCAGGCTCACTGGTTTTAACAGATATAGAGGATAGACATTATCCAGACCAAGGCCAGAACGGCTCAAACTCGCGGACTGGAGGTTGGCCATCGAGGTTATAAAACCTGATAAAATCAGATGGGCAATTAGTAAGTTCCAACCACTCAAATCTCCTGAGATGGACGGAATATGTCTAATTTTGCTCCAGAAGGAGTATTAATACCTTACTTATGTAAAATATTCAGAGCCTGCTTGGCCTGAAAATACATACCAAAAATATGGTGGAAAGTGAGAGTCATCTACCTACCAAAAATAGGCAGATTATCGGACCAAACGTTCAAGTCATATAGGCCTATAAGCTTATCCTCTTTTCTACTTAAAACGATGGAAAAACTGATAGAAGGTACATAAGAGACGAACTACTAAGGGAAAATCCTCTGAGTAAACGTCAATATGCATACCAGCCAGGTAGGTCGACAGACCTTGCGCTGGATGAATTAAACAGATTACTAGCAAAGTCCTTAGATGACAAGGAAATGACAGTAGTAACATTCCTAGACATAGAAGGAGCGTTTAATAACACGACAACGCACTCACTAACGAGTGCATTACCAAACAAAGGAGTCCCAACAACGATATGCCGGTGGATTAAAGCCAGCCTAGATAATAGGATTATAATATCCAATCTAGGTGAGGTCTCCATTGAGGCGAAAGTGAGCACACAGGCTGCTCCCAGGGAGGTGTACTATCTCCACTACTGTGGGCAACCCTGGTTGACGAACTCCTCCGGAAACTTTCCACAGAAGACATCTATTTCTTAGGATATGCTGATGATCTAGCAATAGTAGTTAAGGAACGATTAGCGAATACAATGACGGAGCGTTCGCAAAGAGCCTTAAATGTTGTCGACAAATGGTGTTGTAAGGAAGGACTCTCTATAAATCCCCACAAAACCACAGTCATCAATTTTACATGGAGAAGAGCATTGCAAGGCCTAAAGTCCCTAAGACTCAACGGAGTGGAAATTTCATTTGCCTGTGTGGCAAAATATTTAGGAGTCATTATTGACCAAAAATTAACATGGAAGTCTCACATCCAAAAAGTCACACAGAAAGCCACAATCGCCCTGGGAAGGTGTAGGCAAATGTGTGGAAAAAACTGAGGGCTAAATCCCAAAATGAACCTGTGGTTATACGCCAAGGTAGTGAGACCCATGATAACCTACAGATCAGTGGTATGGTGGACTAATACGGTGCAGTCGGGAGCAATAAGGCCGTTAAGGGGGCTATAAAAACTGCTCCTAAGACTGCACTTGAGATTCTCTTGAACCTGCCACCATTACACATATTAACGCCAATTAGCCAGCAACACGGGACGGAGTACCAGAAGGTATACTCGGAAATGAGGGCAGATCCTATTCTAGGCGTGCTCACGGACGTAATGGTCTCAAGGTATAACTTCAACAATAAATGTCAGACTGTAATACCAGACAGGGAGGACTGGAAAAACCATCCTCCCATAACAGCACAAACAGTCTGGTACACTGACGGCTCAAAGACAGAACAAAAGGAATCAGAGCCGGAATTTACGGGCCAAGGTCAAAAGTCAATATTCCGATAAGTCTAGGGAAATACGCAACGGTGTTTCAGACTGAAGTGATCGCCATACACTGTTGCGCAAGGGAGATAATAGGACAAGGCGCTGTTAACCAGTCGATTGCCATTTTCTCTGATAGCCAAGCGGTAATAAAGGCAATCAGTTCCATGCAAATCAACTCAAGATTGGCGTGGGACTGCTTGAAAGCCTTTACAGAGCTGAGAAGTCAGAACAGAGTGACCCTATCATGGGTATCAGGACACGAGGGACACAGAAGAAACGAAAAGGCTGATCAACTGACCAAGGAAGGCGCACTTGGAGCCCCAATAGGACCCGAGCCCTTTTGTGGTGTGGCAAAGCCATGCATACGAGCAGCCATTAAGAAATGGGTGCGAAATAAATCTCTGAATGGTGGAGGAATCTCCCAAGACAGAGACAGACCAAAGAGTTCTTTAAAGAACGTTCGGCCAAATTTATGGAAGATCTACTAAGCCAGAATAGGAAGGCCATCAAAGTAATAGTAGGCCTTTTAACTGGGCACTGCCGGCTCAATGGACACATGAATCTAATAGGCCTGACAGAGGACACAACATGCAGGTTCTGTCAAGAGGAAGAGAAAACCTCAGTTCACGTATTGTGCCACTGTGAAGGCCTGGCGAGACTAAGATTCCAAATACTCGGAGAAGAAAAACCAAAGGCGGACTGCTATACAAAAGGGCCTTTATCAAAGCTGTGGAGTCTAGTACAAAGGACAAAGCTGGATGGGGTACAATAAGGAATGTATTCTAGGAGCACTACAATAGACCTGAAAAGGTTGCGGTGGTAAAGGCTAAATAACCTGCTCCGTTGTTAATCTAATCTATCTAATGGTCTCCAACCATAGTCGAAGTTTTTATCGATGTATAACTTTATCCATTAAAATTACAGTTTTAATGATAGTCATTTTTTTGCTTAAACTCTGGAGTTTACCAGTAAGATATCCCCGGCGTTTTCAAAAAAAAAAAAAAAATTGTTGAAGTCGAACTGAAATACATGCTTTTATTACAACGAACTAAAAAGTATACACTATTTTTTAAATTGATAACTACTTAAATGTAAAAACCGTGGGGCGCTTAAGTCAATGAATGATAATAGTGATAAGAATGATAACATTCAATTTAATATATTACTTAAACCCACTGTGTCCAATTTAGAATTTATGAGTTCAATATCAATACTGTCGAATGCACGAGAGAAATCAATGAATAAACCTGTTTCTACCTGAGTATTTGATTTTAAATATCATTCCAGTGATAAAGTGATAAGAAGCTGACTCCCATTGAACTCTTTTCACAAGAACCACAACAAGTTAAATTTGTTACAAAAATTTACAACCCTCTTGTGGATATCTTTTTCAAAAAATACACCGAGAACACACAGGGCTCTATAATTTTGAATATAATTGAAGTCGCCTTAAATAATTACTATCTTTACTAATTTTAATAATGAAGGAAAACTTCTAGCTGAACTTACTATCAATAGCATCAGGGGATTAGCTATTGCACTGGCCATATATTTTAGATTTTTTACACCATCATAATCGCAAGACGATTTATTTGGTAGGTTGATCATTATTAAGTAAAGAATGAACTAAAAAAAAATCCCAAAATAATATTTATGATAATTCAATAAATAAAACAATTTGAACCACATAATGATGCCTAAATATCGAAATAATGCTCACGTGTATAAAGTTTTGCTTGTTCTGAGTTCGTGGCATTGGATTTCTAGGGAACTTGAAATGACGTCTGATCGGCGTGAAATTTTACATGGACGTTCTGGGTATTGAATATGATCGTTTACGGTAAGGGTCGTTCCTTTAACTTTGTCCAATTTCAGTCGAACGAATACTGAAATTTTTAAAAATATTAATCAATCAAAATCACAAAAAAAATATTTTTGATAAATCAATGAATAAAAATATTTGACTTCTTAATGAACAGCCCCTTAATGAACCTTGAATATCGAAATATTCGCCTATACTGCAGTCAAATTAGATAGAAAATCGCCTTAACCTGAACATTTGAAATAAAAAGCTGAAAATTGGTAAAAACGTTGAGGATGATGCCCTAGTTCGAATTCCAAAATTCCCAAACAATTCCACTTGGGGAAAATTCGCCATCTTGGAAAAATCGCTGCCATCTTGGATTTTTGAGTTCTGAGCTTAGAGCCCGAATCAAACGTCCGATTTTGTTCGTCTTTGCGTCAAATTGTTTTTTCTGCCCTATATCGTTGTATAAACAACTTACATTATTTAATAACAAAGATAGTAATAGGTTACACTGGGTTAAAATTTAGTTTGAAAAAAAAACGAAACTACTACTACCGTTTGTTTTGACTGACATTGAATGCTATTCATTTAATTAGTTTTTTCATAATAAAAAGGGGAAATAAACATTTAAGACGTCTTTGTTATGTATAAATACATAGTGCATTCTTCAGGCAAGAAATAACACAAAAACGCAAATGCATGGGATTCAAATTAGCCATCTCAAGGTACCGTCGTGGTGTGTTGTGCTCCAAAACCGAGCACTAAGGATGAACAACATTCTAGAAGAAGCGTGAGTGGAGCAGCGGCGGAGGCTGTAATCGACGATGCCACATCTTCATCGTCACCTCAAGGAGCATTCTTGGCAAATGTCAAAACCAATATGTGTGTCATCACGCTGCTATCCAGGCACCTCACCGGAGCTGGAGTCAAAGTCATTTAAGCTCTTGACGACGCTGATATTGTGATAGTGAAGACAGCTGTGCAAGCTACCAACAACGGTGCGCAATCAGTAATAGTAGGCGAGGACACCGACCTTCTCGTTCTAATGGCTATGATATCCAACTCTGGAAGTAACGTCCAAATGTTGATACCAGGAAAAAACAATGCAGAACTCCGGCTCTTCAGCAGTGAGAAGTTGATCGCCGTCTTTGGAGAGCTCCGTAACCACCTCCTGTTTTTCCATGTAGCAACAGAATGCGATACCACTTCTGTCCCCTTCAGAAAAGGTAAAAAGGGTTCCTTCAAGAAGTTCCGAAACGGCGCCTGTTTATGGGATAAAATGTCTGTCTTCAATCAACCGAAAGCTACACACGAGGAAATCGCAGAATCGGAATATTTTCTTCTCGTGTTGTATGGCTGTGATGTTAAAGAGGGCTTAAACAACGCCAGGCATTGGCTATATCGGAGGACAGTTTCTAAGTAGACCGTCAAAGCAGTATTTGACTTGGCTGCACGTCCACCTACATCCGTTGCGGCTAAACAACACTCATACCGAATTTACCACCAGGTAAGGGTCAAATTCCGTCACTTCCTCTGGTTTAAAAAGTTATAGTATGCTAATTCAATAGATTCAATTATGGATGGAAAATCGCCGCCCGGAAAAAGAATGAGGATGGATCATGCAGGTCAGCTAAAACCCATCCCGACTGAAGAGGATACAGTACCAAAGCGTGTACACCACATCATATCCTGCAACTGCAAATCCAGTTGCAGAAAGAAATGCAAATGCAGGATATGTGGTCTCAGTTGCACAGATATGTGCGATTACTGCGCTGGGTATGGATGCGCAAATCGCATTGAATTGGCTGACTCGGACATCGGTGACGACGTGGAACATTTGGCTAACGTGTTTCCATAGAAATACTACATTTAACGTAATATTTACTATGGCCAAAAAATGCAAACGTTTTAAATAAAAACGTACTTTCTTAAAAAAAATAATTAAATAAATAAATTAAAATGTTTGATTTTATTTTTTTTTTTAAATTGACAATATTTCATATTTTTAGTGTTTTGAAAAAAAGAAGTAAACTACGCAATTGGACGTTAAGACGAACAAAATCAGACGCTTGGTTCAGTCGCTATGTTCAAAACTCAAAATCCAAAATGGCGAATTTTCCACAAGTGGGATTGTTTGGGACTTTCAGGATTTCAATTAGGATATCATCCTCAATATCTCTGACAATTTTCAGCTTTTTATTTGAAATGTCCGGGCCAATGTCTTATAATGGACTACTATATGAAATTTCACTTAATTCAACTTCGTAGCATTGAATTTCAATGAAAATTGAAATATATATAAAATAAATAAATAAATTTCTATTTCTTTTTGCTGTATTAAAACTAGGCATAAGAATCGTAATGTTATTAGAGTTTAATTTTATATAATTTTATTTCTCATGGATAACTTAACTTTTAGAATTTCATGAAAATGATGTATTGTGTATTTTTAATAATGTGTGCAAAAACGTTATTACTCAATCATTTTCGACAAAATTTAGTACTGGCCTGTTTTGAGGGCGTGCATAGATTTTTTTAAGAGCTAATATGAATTATTAAAATGTTATTCCTAAAAAATGTCGTAGTAGGCCTTAGATTTTATAGGAATCTGCTGCTTTTTGCTCCAAAAATGCAGTTCAACAAGCTCTACACCCGTATTTCAATAATAAAATCAACGACAAAATTTCCTCTAAAAAGTTGTCGCCATAAACAATTAATTTTTGTGAATTCAACTAGAAACGAATTCTCTAGACGAGCATAAAATATCTGAAACAAAGCATTTTGGTCTAACGGATTTATTTATTTGAAAGGGAAATATTTACATGGAATTCTGGTCTGGTGAATAAAGATAGATTTTCTTCAGTGCTAATTCAGTCGTAATTCCTACGGAAGGCAAATGGAGCGCAAAGTGCTGTGAGTTACTTGGACCCGAAACGGTCCATTGGGAAGCCCAAATGAGCAAATAACCACATTCATGTGATCGATAATGATTTATTATGGGTATAACACAAGGAAATAAAATATAAGTCTATCACTTGTGTCATTGACATTGAAGTAAAACAGACTTATTGTGATTAGAATATTTTAATTGACTTAATTTGAATAAACGTTACTATCGAGCGTTGCCCACTGACCATACATGTTTAACTAAAGTTTACCTCTAATATAAACAGTTTTTAAACTTTACAGTGTGTTTATCCGAAATGACAAATTTTCTAATGTGTTTATGATGAAGCTGTAACTCAGAGTACATTGACCAGCAGAAAATCTTGTTAGCTAATCTCTAAATCAAAATTGTATACAAAATTTAAAAAAACATTATTTTTCTGTATTCAATATGTTATTTTAAATATTTTTTTCGCATTATAACTGATAATACGCTATTTTACTAAATTCAAAATCGTTTAATAAAGTGGCACTTTACCATATTAAAGTATCGCTTTACTATATAGTAATGTCCTTGGATTTTATAGGAAGTAAGTTCGAAGATGCATTTCAAGTGGCATTTAAAATGTCTTCAGAACAATTTTCTAAATTGTTTTCAGTAGCAAGACTAATTTTTGTAATTAATATACAGGGTTACTGGTAATTCGATACATTCCTTTGGAGATGTGATGGGGCATGATCTAAGAAGTAAATTTAGCCCTAACATATATTATGCAAAACTCAATAGTTTTCGAGATATTTAATTTTTTTGTTTTTCTCAAAAAGTAGATCTTAATGCCCTAAAAGTTAATTTTCGAAAAATCTATTTGCCATTTTTAAATTTTTTTTTACTGGATTACTTGTCCAATATTATAGATATCCATTTGGAATGAAAAATATCTGGAAACATTTCGATCATGTGAACATCTGAAATAAAAACTTTAAAAAATTTTTTTTTTAAATCAGCTATGAAATTTACCTATTAGGTTTTTTCAAAAAAATATTAACGTAACACGCGTATAAATTATTAACTGCCTTATTTCAATAGCTATCTAACAAGGTACAAATGTTTAATGTACCCTTAATAGTTCTAAGAAAATACTAGTAAAAATAACACAAGTAGTACGAATTTTATTTTTAAATAAACAGTAAAAAACATTTTAAAAGTAGAGTTTAATTCTTCATTAATTTCAAAGTTGTACTTTATTTTTTATATGTCTTGCTCAAAATGGGAGCCCCTATTCCGTATACAGACACGGCAGCGTCTTCTTATTTCCGTCCTTGTTACTCTGGTTGTCAGATTATGCCTCATGTGTTGGGCAGCATCAATTATCCTTTGTCTAAGGTTTTCTATAGTATTGACTGGTGTGGCATAGACCATATCCTTCATATGACCCCACACGTAATAATCAAGGGGTGTTAAGTCAGGGCTTCGCGCTGGCCAAGGTATTGAGCCCGCTCTTCCAATCCAACGGTTAGGGAAACGTTGATCAAGTAACTGTCGTACTTGGGTCCTTTCGGCTTGTCTTTGGGGCCTTGGGACGCCCTACACCAGACCACACCCGAAAATCCGAAATTTAGAAAAAATTCGGGGCCCAACTGTTCCCCTCTCGCACTTTATCAGGGCTTTGCCCCTCGCGTGACTCCCCTTTAATCGCTCGGAATTCTAACCTCACTTTCTTCAGCTTCTGATAACACGTCTGCTCGGTACAAATATCAAGCGCGTACTAGTAACTGTCGTACTGTCAGCCGATAATGTGCTGGACAACCGTCCTTCTGAAACATCATTCGCTGTCTGACGGCGAGAGGAACATCTTCTAAAATCACCGCTAGATCATTTCTTAAAAAATTTCATAGATTTCCCCGTATAAATTTTGAGGAAGAAAGTGTGGCCCAATTAAATAGTGGCCAATGACTCCCATCCACACATTAATAGAAAACTTCATTTGGAAACTAGTTTCACGTGTTAACTTGGGATTTTCCTCTGCCCAATAATGTAGGTTGTGGAAATTTGTTATACCCTCGCGATTAAATTTCGACTCATCCGTCCATAAAATATTTGTTAAAAAATTTGCTCTTTCTGCATCTGAATTTAACATAAAGCGGCAGAATTCCACTCTCCTTCCAGGATCACCTTCCTCCAAACCTTGGACAGGGGTATAGTGGTAAGGATGACATCCAACTCTACGTATCGTAGACCAAACTTCCATTGTGACGCTCCGGTTAGTCTTGCGACTTTATTAGTTGAAATAGTTGGGTCTTCCTCAAAATACCTCAATATTTCTTCCTCATCATCTGGTTCATAAACGGGAGGAGCACCAGCGTCACTTCTTCTACATTTCACGGAGCCAGTTTCAGCGATATTTCGATATGCCGTACTGAATACACGTGCATTTGGTAAGCGGTGGTTAGGGTACCAAAGATCATATTCTCGGCGAGCTTCAGCAGCGTTGCCGCTACAGTATCCATAGACAAACAAGATATCAGCGTATTCTGCGTTGGCATACGCGGCCATGACACAGAAAATACTATAACAACAACTAATAACAACAACTACGAGCAAAATCAAAATCTTCGATAACTAATTTAACAAGACCAACAAACTTAAGGTACACAAAGATAAGAATGTCAGTTAATGACATATATGCACAAACGTCAAAGTCAAGGACTGACTGACTTAAATGAAAATGAACGATTAGTCGTTTAATAAATTCCGCCACCAGCATTATCTTTGCTAATTTTTTATTAGAACCATCAAGGGTACATTAAACATTTCTACCTAGTTAGATATCTATTGAAATAAGGAAGTTTTTATAATAATTTATACGCGTGCTACATTAATATTTTTTTGAAAAAACCTAATTGGTAAATTTCATAACTGATTTTTTTTAAAATTTTTTTACAAGTTTTTATTTTAAATGTTCACATGATCGAAATGTTTCCGGATATTTTTCATTCCAAACGGATATATATAATATTGGACAAGTAATCCAGTAAAAAAAAATTTAAAAATGTCAAGTAGATTTTTCGGAAATTAACTTTTAAGACATTAAGATCTACTTTTTTGAGAAAAACAAAAAAATTTAAATATCTCAAAAACTATTGAGTTTTGCATAATGTATGTTAGGGCTAGATTTACTCCTTAGCTCATGCCCCATCACATCTCCAAAGGAATGTATCGAATTACCAGTAACCCTGTATAAATTAGAATCAATTCAACTCACAAAAATTATAGCTAACAGTTATTATACAAATAAACAAAGCCGTGTCAGTTGCTAGGTTACGGAAATCCTACAAAAGTACACTATAAAAAAATTTAAATTTCAAACTTTGTAATGCTTTCATATCTATCACCATTTGCTTATTATTACCTACTAACATAAAATGCGAAAAAATAGTATAAACAAATCTTGTAAGAAAAAGCTGTTTTACTAAACGAATATAGTATTTGAGTAACTCAAAAACTATGATATTTGCTTTTCTACTATTATTCGTGGTTATAGAATATTGTCATGTTTAATTTTTTATACTACTAGGAAAAGTTTGTTTTTGTATGTTAACATCATTTGACTAGTTAACACAGTAAATGGGTGTTTCTTGATAAAATATTAACGTTACGAATTTAAATTTAAGTGTGTAGTATTTATTTAAAATTTTGATTGATTGACTGACCAGTATACATTATTACCACATTATAGTTTCATCGCTGTATTATTTTACTTTTTCTTACTGTTTTCTCCTAGTATATTTGGTCCGTTCACAGTCTGCTCATGAACATATCAATTATTGCTATTTCTTATTATTTTCACTTTGTTACTGCTCCGTATCAGCGTTTTCATCAGTATCGACCATGAGCTACGAATATGAAACCCTCCCCCCGGTCCCGTGAGAATTTATGACTCACATATTTTTTTGTTGGTATTGCCATCTAGTATAAGGTTTTTGTTGTTTGCCTCTTGTTAATTACAGCATATCCCGAAAAAAACACAGAGATACGGAGAAAATGTATTTTTTGAAATTAATTTCCATTTCATTTAAATTTTTAGTTAATGAGTGTATATTTACCTATAACCAATATTTTGTGCAAAAATTCTTCTCCTAGTTTTCCTTGCTTTTCCGGGAAAATGGCTGAAAAATGAAATTATTAGTTACATAATTTTCCATTTTTTTATTGTAAATATGAACCTTAACACAAAATTCTTATTATATGAGTATAATTGAAAAAATTCAAGTTATAATAATGAAAATTCAAACTTTTAATCGCAAAATCCAATAACATGATTTAATTTTATAACAGCATTTGTAATCAGCAGTCTTCTTCATCCTCATTTAGTACATCGGCTAAGTTATCTAGTTCTGGCTCATCTTCATCTTCAAACTCATCTGGATCAAAGCTTTCCATAACGTCGGTTAGTTCGAGTGGTAACGGATCCTCTTTAATACAATCAAACTTAAGTTGTCCATTCTTCAACTTTCAGCCATGTCCCACAAGAAGATTGTGGGTTTAACAAAGTGTGCATTGTTCCATATGTAGCACTGGTAATTTACACGGCCGATGTGTTTTTCAAGTGAAGCTTTGCAAGAAGGTAGTAGACTTAATTCGACATCTTCTGTATTTGGCAGTGGAATTGTGGGAAAGTATTTTTGTACGAACAAATCGTACCGTAGCTTATTATTTATATCTGTGTATCCCTTATTATCGTACAAGTAACAGACGAATTCCTCTAGGCCTGTCAGTAACACTGTAATTGTACGTGATGATCCTAATGATCCTAGAATAGCCACGAATTTTGAATATTTTTCCAATTAGATTTCAATGACCACTTTCTACAATGAACAAAAGAACTGGTAGTGCCGCATTCGGATAATACATGCATATTCAACGTAGCATGTCTCATTGCTACACCTAAATCCAAAGAACTGATGGTGACATTAATGACCCTTCGCATGTTTCCAGTTCCTGTATCAAATAGTAACACGTTTTTAATTTCATTGGCATACCTTAACAACAACATAAAAATATCTGTGTCTGATGACCTAATTCTGATAAGCAAATTGGACTGAGAGCAATGTTAATTTAATTTTAGTATCCGCTTCCTCTTGTGAAGAGAATAGCTCTTCTTGTATAGTATATACTTCGCAGTTGAACCGTCTTCGCTAGTAAACAATGTGCACCGATTATTATGTGATAATTGAAAGTTTGTACTATATATGAAAGTCCATTCATTATGGGGAAGGTTGACAAGTTGTTCCTTATTTTTGCCATTACTGAGAAATCTTAATCTCTCAAAATTTTTAATAGATGCATTTATGTAAGTATCCGTCACGAAATCTATCCTTTTGCATTTTGGACAGCGGCTTAAGACAATCTCGGCGAGCTCACCAAAGGTTTCTGGAATGTTAGTGAGAGCCTGGAAATAAGTCATACCATCAATCATATTGTCACGCAGTAATTGTCATTTACATATTATTATTTATTTGATTATAATATTTCAAAATGTAAAATGTCGTAAGTACAATGCCGAGTCAGCTACTGCATTTAACTACTATGTCATCCAGTAACTCGGCCACTGGATAGAAATGCGGAGTTGCGGAAATCAGTTAACAAGAGTAAGGTAACAGCTGGAAGAAATTTGGTGTAATAATTAGTTGGGATTTGGAAATGTAAAGAAGAAGATATTTTTTTGGTGTATGGTGTGTGACTCAACTCCTCTCTGCTAGGGGTGGCTTCAGGAGGGTTATATTGTAAGTACACCATTTGTTTTATTTTTATTTGTCATTAAATAAACTTGTACCTTGTTTGTTTATAAAAAATAGCAGCAGTCTTAAACATAATTTGCTGGTGTATCTGAAGTCTTAGTTGTATAGTAAGATGTGACTGTAATCTATGTGTGTACGTATGTGGTTGAGCTATTTAGGTGGGGAGGGCACAATGTTTAAAATAGGCTAATGTCGAATCTAAATTTGATTTATTTGCGTCTTTGTGTTTTATTCTTTTTATTTTTTGTTTTTGTTAATAGTTTTGTAAGTTTTATAAATAAACTAGTGTATGTTTATATTAGGATGTCCTATTTCCAAAATAAATCTTATCTTATCTTATTTACTAAGTATTCACTAAGCCCCCAACGCGACATATGGTGGTAAAATAGTCACTAACGTAAAAATATAAATACATTCTTCAATCTTAGGAGGTTCGTCTATCACACCCTTGATTTCCAAAGCATGCAGTAGTTTATACTTGTCTGTTTTTGTAGAACACCCATCAGCAGTTGTTGTTGCCCATACTACTGGGCCTAATGGATAGGGCAACAGCATCTCTAGACTAAATTTACGTTCCTGGGACAAATATTTCTTTCTGCTCTTATCTTAACTAATCTATTTTGTGGTAGCTAAATGGAAATATTAGGAGCAAAGAATACAGATGTTTTGGAAAAAGTTATTTTCTCTGTATTTCCGTGGTGTTTCATGTCTTTCAGCAATATTCTATAATTGACAAGGGGCAAACAACTAAAACCTTAAACTAAAAATATGTGAATCAGAAAACTCCCACGAGGGTGGGGGGTATACACTAGCCTTCGCTCTAGTAGATGGGACCCGTTTGGTCCCCATCCTTCATTCCATACGTTTGTATTGTTTTTTAATTATTTTTCCTCCTATTAACCTTCACGTTTGCTGTTATTCCCTTAATCATATTGTTTTTATGAGTAGTTGAGGTGTTTATACGGTTATATTCATAGAGAAATAAAGTATGACTGTAGAAAAGTTATTATTGAGGTAAAGTCTGGTGAACTTTAACTTGGCGGGTCCAAAGGTCGCTTTGCCGTCTGTATTAAATGGATCAGAAATGCCAGTAGTTTTCAAACAGTTCATGAATGATAACTGATGCAGTCGCTAAATAATTATAACAATATTAAAAGTGTTATCATAAAATGTTAAGAAGCATTAATTTACTAACTTCATTGTTTAGCGTAATTCCGATAACAAATAGGCACAAATGAAACTGATAACAACACAACATTAAGTGACGTCATTTCTGGAGCATGACTTGATGCATCAAAGACAACCCTTAATAATGTAGTACTAGGTTTCTTTTTTTTATAATGCAATGATGCGGTTTGTAATAAGCATTAGGAGGTGTGACAGTATACGGAACCTGCTGCATCTGTCCATTATTTAAGTATTCATATAAAAAATGTGAATAGGTATTATATATCATTATTTAATAATCGGCGTTCAAGAAGCTGAAACGTCGCAGAGCAATTGACTGTGTGTCACCAAAATTTTGGTATTCATATTTAAAAGATAACGAAACTATGTACCGCCGTCCCAGTTTCTCGTAGTAGTTTCAGAAAAATACTTTTCACAGAAAATATCTTAACGTGAAGTAACCTTAATATTAGGTACCTCGTCAATTTGCCAAAAGCGATTTGAAGTATAGCCTGTTTCCATTATTGTTAAAAGAAGCAAGAAATGAATTGACTTTCATAATACAAGCTGATGGTATTTTGTCAAGTAATGTCCAAAAGACCCAACACAATAATTCTACGTAGAAGAGCCAGGTTCTTTTCAGAGCCAAATCAGCTAACTAATTTTAAGGCCGTCTTTGCACGCACCAGCCAATTGCGAGTAAATTTGCAAATAAAAGCTAGACATCGAGATAAATCGTACGTAATGTTTAAAAATTGTCAAAATATATGTGAAAAGCAACAATACTGGAATCAATTTAAAGTGTTTAGAAACGATGTTGTAAATACACTAAAAATCAAAACAGAATGTATTATGAAAACAAGATAGACTCAAATAAAAACAACCCTAAAGCAATGTGGAAAACGCTAAAAGCACTAATTAAAAAGGAAAATCATAGTTTTCTTAATACCATACATTTTGTAATTGAATAGAATAGCTTCTTTTAATGAGGGTACAGAGTTGGCAGAAAACTTTAATAGATACTTTATTGACAGTGTAGGCGATATAATTAATTTTATCAATCATACCACTGAATGGACTGATGCAGAATTTATAAACATAGATAGTAATTTTTCTAACTTTAGATTATTAATAATGAACGATCTACAGGAAATTGTATCAGATTTATGTAATTAGACAAATGTACAAGATATATTACGTGCTAAAATTATTAAGAGTTCTTTCGATGTCATTGGACATACCGTCTTACAATTAGTAAACACCTCATTACGAACAAGTAAATTTCCAGATAATTTGAAAACCAGTATAAGAACACCTATACCAAAAATAATAAATACAAAAGAATCTTGTAACTTCAGACAAATTAATACTTTGCCAGCTATAGAAAAAATCATAGAAATAGCAGTACATATACAACTCTCTGAATATTTTAATAAGAATAATTTATTAATCAGTCTGGTTTTAGAGAGAATCCTCTCCTCCTGTGAGTCAGCATTACAATTAACTATATCTAATTGGATTAACCAGATTGATAACGATCGACATATCCTAGCTGTATTTGTAGACTTCAAAAGAGCATTCGAAATTATAGATAGACTGACTCTTTTAAAAAAATTAAAATATTATGGTATAGATGGCATGGTATTAAACTGGTTTGAGGACTACCTGAGTAACATATATCCAATTACAAAAATTAACAATACATTTTCTAATTCTCGTCAAAATAAATTTGGGGTATCACAGGATAGTGTCCTCGGACCTCTATTGTTTATAATTTGTTTAAATGATATTGTTAAATTTACGTCTTGTGACTTTTTAAATCTATTTGCAGATGATACCTTAATTATTGTAGTTGATAATAATTTAGATAATGCCGTAATGAGGATGAATAATGAACTAGCCGAAATTAGTATTTAGCGATAAACAAACTCAAACTAAGTGTCAACAAAGGCAATGATTTTGACTACGTAATTTAAATATAATAACATTAACGTAAATAATATAAATATACTACTAGAAAGTAATAAATTGGAACTGGGTAAAGATTTTTTTCTTATATATACAAAAGAAAATAACAAAAAAGCTATACTTTTTTTCAAGAATATCTAATCAGCTCTCTATTTATACAAATATTACTGTGTATAAGACTTATTATTCAACCGCACTTCGATTATTGTGCAAGTATTTTATACCTTTTAGACAACAATTCAATGAACGCTTACAAAAATTACAAAATCGTGGCATGAGGATAATTCTGAAATGCAGTAAATACACTCCAATTAGTTTAATGTTAGATATATTCTTCAGTGGATGACAGTTTCTAATAGACTAGTTTATTTTTCGATGATATTTATTTATAAAATAAATCATAACTTACTTCCACCTTATCTCAACCGATTTATAACAATAAATAGAGAAATCCATAATTACCAAACAAGAAACAATAACAATTTCCACGTACAAAGAACTAATTTCAAGAAATCATTCACTATTTCACAAAGGTCTTAAACCATTTAATGAGTTACCGATGGAGATAAAAACAGCGCAAACGCTAACAATCTTTAAAAGACAACGGTCTCATTTTTTATTAAATAGAGTAAATCAAGCATAACATTTAATGTATGGAAAATGTATCGTAAGTATTAAGTTATATTTTGAACTTCTATAATATTTGTTCCTCTTCGTACTTTTTACTTCTTAAGATGATATGGGTGTATTAGAACTTGTGTACTTACATTAATATACTATGTAGACCCTATAATTTGTATTACACTCGTACTATGTGTATATAAATGTGTATAATTATATTCTATTATGTAATTTGATATTATTATGTATTGTGTATATTAGGCCCGACCTATTTAATAAATTTCATTTCAGTAATGGAATTACATCGTCCTGTCGATGACACAGAAGCCACAGTAGTCTAGGCAGCGTACAGAACCGTACGAATGTAATCGCGACGTGATTTTGTATTTATAGGTACCAGTTACAAACAAAGCCTCGGTAATACTCAAAACATCTTGAAGTATTGTGGGTTGCGCGTATTTAGTTGGCATAAAAGACGAAATATTAGTAACTCACCGAATTTAGCTATCAGGAGCACATAACATATTTATTTACATATGATACCGCCACTCGAAGCTCTCAAGGCTAAATGAAAAATTATGAGCCCGATCCTGCTTTTAGCAATGGTTACCGCTATACTAACTATTTTATATGAAATTTAACAATTTCGTATTCGACATTAAACTTTGATAGGAGCAGACTTTTCCCTTTTTTTTATATTATTATATTTTATATTACATCGTATTATATTTTATTTGAAAATTATGTCCCTTTGTAGAGTATAAAACAATTTATGGTGAATTTGAGATGGGATACGTTCGCGTTGAATAATCAAGAAGGGAAAATTTTTAAAAACATAATTTTAACTAGGATTACAATATAAAATATAAGTTCTTTTCTTAAGTTTGCCAGTTTACATATGAAATGGTAACGCACCCTTAAACGATGACAACGACGAATAGATCGGCTTGGTGGCGTGATGGAGAGTTGCGCGTCCTCCCACGCAGACGACCCTGGTTCAAAACCAGGTCACAGCAAGTCGATAAGATGTAGTGGATGAGCGGATTTGCTCGCGTCACCATCTTTCGATAGAGCTGTAAAACTATGGATTCCGTGTATCTACGATGTGAGCACGTTAAAGATCCCTACCCCACGACAAACTATCCCAGTGCCTACATTGATGAGCTTATCCCCTGACGTCGGTAATTGGCCTTGGTAGCGGAAATAGGCCGATGTTAAATAAATGATTTTTAAAAAACGACTAATAGCTACGGGATCTCAACGATATGTATAAATATTTAATAAGAAAATTCGCCAATACTATTGGGTACACAACTTCCAATTACCCACTCTCCGAATTCAACTGTTCCTGACCGACGCTTGTAAATATTTGTATCCACATTAGAATCCGTAGGACTCCAACTCTACGGACCCTACCTTACCAGTCCCTTCACGTAAAGAACTCCTCTACGTAGAAGACACCTTTTTTGTTTGCAGTTTCCTAAAATTCCTGATTGACGTCCTAACCTAACCGCCACTTTTTCTTCGGAATGAGCAAGGACGTTTGTCTCGTGGTCGCCGAGAACGATCCCTAAAGGGCTATCGTTTTCAGGCCGCTGGCCAAACACTCTTCTTGTAGGAAATTAAATGTGCGACCGAGGCGACAGCACCTTCTGTGCGACAACCAGTCCAGATTTCCTTAGTTTGTCTAGACCGGGCATCAGTGACTTGACGAAGTAGCTTCAGAGAAGTGGAAATTTCGGGATCTAAATTTTATTGTTAGGGACCGACTAACGCCGAGGCCGAGAAGACTGCACGTGCTCTTCAAGTACATCCTTCCGTCTCTCATAGCTTCTAATTAAACTAAAACATTCATTGATCGAACTCGCCCACCAGCAACGCCAATGACGTAGTTTGCCCAGCCAGTACCTGTGACATCACGGTCAGCTCCACCCAAAACAGAAACGGGCCTCTATGAAAAACATCCACAACAAACGTTCAAATGAACTCAACAAGCCCTCCACCGAAATCGAAAGAGGATTCCCCCAATCAACGATGAGTTTGGAGGACAAAATATTACATAACATTCCATGCAAGATGTAACTGATTTCCTAGGGTTGCTGCCTGCCCATATATTTATCAACCCAGAAATGCATATCCCGTAAACTAAACATGCCTTGTCGTGGAATGAATAGAATAGAATATCATTTTATTAGTTTCTTGTACAACATACATAATACCCTATCGGTTGTAGAATATGTCAAAACATTACAAAATTCAAACAGAAAAAATTAAAGTTAAAAAAATGCTAGATAAGTGTAAAAAGCTAGAGAAAAATAAGAAAAGACTGAAAACACTTAGGCATAACTGACAATAAAAACTATCGGTTATAATGGGAGGCATCTAAAAGTAATAATAATAATAATAATAATAAGTGCAGGAGGGGCTAACTTCCATCTATTAAGCCTTTGGTGAGTAGCGCCACCACTTACTCCAGCTAGGGGTGCAAAACCGAACCGGCAGCCCTAGTGCACCCGGGAGGGGAAAGCATCTTCCCCTCTGGTGTCGGTCGTGGGCCTGCTGGGCTAACCACCCACAGACCCTAATCTTTGGTTCCAATAGGCCGAAGACAGGGCCCCCACGATCGACCCCGTTCGGATAGGGGTCAAGGGCAAGGTGGTGGGGCCCAACCGGACGGGCCGCCCGTTGACGAAATTGGCAATGTCCAAGGACGCTTTGAGTGGACAGATGAGCTGAGGGATGAACTTCTGCATTGCTATGAAAGCAGTGAGCCCGCGCGGAGGGGATACATGGCGCGGATGCATGCTCTGTGGTGTGAGAGGCTACCAGAGCATAGCGCCTTCACGCCACAAAATCTGCGTGACTATGTATCCCACCTTCGTAGTAGGGGCTACGTGAGGACTGCTCCTGGACCGGTGAATGAGGTGGTCGAAGGACCGCCACATTCACCGGTTGAGGACGTAGTTCTCCTCGTTCCGCCAATACCAGAGGGTCTCAGTACCAGAAGGGGGTTACACCGTCTGAAAACCTCCGGGCCACAAGACCTGGCCAGAGTGGACGCTGAACTTCGCACAGCGCTACCAGAAGAGGCTGACATCTGGCACATAAATTGTGCCGTGTATGCCGCTGCTCAACGCTCGTCTCAGGTGGAGAGGCGAAATACCTCTTCCCCACAGGAGAGAGCGCAGCGGCGCATACAAAAGATGGAAGCCAAGATCCGGTCGGCGAGGCAACACGCATCCCGTATCCAATGTGTGATGGACTATATGGCGGCCAACAGGCCGTTCACGCCTAAAGTGCGTCGATAAGCCACCAATTTAAGACGCGCCCATCACACACTTAATGAGGCAGTGCTGCGAACCACCAAACAGCACTGTCTCGACAGGATACGGATGCTAGTGACTTGCAAAAAGTCATTAATGAGGCGGGCGAGAGCCCCCTTCTGTTTTGCATCTCACTTCTGCCATTATCCGTCTCGCTCCGGAAAACCCGTGGCTACAACTGCGGTACCCCCGGCGACAGGAGGCATAAGGTCACCCATCTATTTTATATGGATGACCTTAAACTTTATGCCTCTGGAGAGAGGGATCTCCAGCAGTCCCTTAGGGTGGTACAGGAGTACACGCAGGCTGTCAGTATGCAGTTCGGGTTGGACAAATGCGCACTGATCCATCTCAAGAGAGGACGATGCGGTGACTACGGAGAGGACGCGCAGCTCGTGGACGGAAGCATCTTACACCATCTAGATGCCGGAGAGTCGTACACTTACTTGGGTGTCGAGCAACGCTCCACCCAAGAAGTGAGTGTAGTGAAAAACGCTCTCCCCGGCAAGTATCAGCACCTACTCCGACAGATCTGGTCTTCAGAACTGTCGGGGAAGAACAAGGTATCTGCTACAAATATGCTTGCCGTTCCGATCCTTCTCTACTCTTTCGGAGTAGTGAAGTGGACCAGAGAAGAGCTGCGTCAACTTGATGTAGTAACTCGCAAGAAGATGCATCTCAATAGGAGCTTGCATCCTAAATCGTCCGTTCCACGGTTATATCTCCCACGACATCGGGGAGGCCGTGGACTCTTGAGCTTGGAGAGTTTCCATAGCAGGATGGTTCTGGATGGAGCATGTAAGGTCATCAGGAGTTCGGATCCCCTCCTCTGCATGGTCCGAGACCATGAAAATGCAGAGGTAGGAGCTTTTCTCTTTAAGGCAGCACGGAGAACAGCCGATGAACTTGGTCTCATCTTCGACGTCGAGCGGGTAAACCCCGACTCTGTCACCGAGTTGGAACCCGTTCGACTAAAAGCCCACATTAGAGCTGCAGAACACAGCATCCTTCTGCAGCTTCATAAGGATAAGCCATTGCACGGGATCTTCTATAAAAATATAGAAGACCTCGGCTTATCCGAAAGGCTGACCTTCGCCTTCTTAAGGTCAGCTGGGCTGAAGTCTGAGGCCGAGGGATTCATAATGGCTTGCCAGGATGGTGTATTTAACACTCTCGTCTATCGACGTCGTGTCATGGGTATGGAGGTCCCTGATGTCAGCTGCAGGGCCTGCCGCAGGGCGCCGGAGACTGTAATGCACTTACTGTCGGCTTGCCCGACATACGCAGTCTCGGCCTATATTCACAGACACAACGCAGCATTACGAGTGCTTTACTATCATCTAAGGCACTCGTATGGGATAGACGAAACACCAGTGCTGCCTTACGTTCCGGGGGATATTGAGTCCGTTGTGGGGAATGAGAAGTGCCTAATTTATTGGAACTACTCGTTTCCCACCGTCAGGCAAATACAAGCCAACAAGCCTGACATAGTACTCCTCGACCACCAACTCAAGACAATGTATGTCGTGGAATTCTCAGCTCCCGCTGAGAGCAACATTGTCTTGAAAGAGGAGGAAAAACGGACAAAATATCGAGATTTGCTCTTCGAACTCCGCAGACTTTATCCAGGCCATTCTGTTAAAATAGTGGTACTGATTATAGGAGCCCTCGGTGGAATGAGACAGACGCTGCTTTCAGAACTAAAGATCATACCGGCATACCGAGATTCGGCAGAGATCTTAGCCGGCAGAATGCAGAAGGCTGTCGTCCTCGGTTCATTACGTCTACTCAGGGCACACGATTCGCGGACCCGGTAGTCACTCACCCCACGGGCGTGGGGAGTGGCTATTGGTATTACCAGCTCCCCTCTGTGAGGGTCGGAGCCACAGAGTAGGGTGACTGGTTTTTTGTATACAAAAATAATAATAATAATAATAATAATAAGCAGGAGGGGCTGACTTCCATCTATCAAGCCTTTGGTGAGTAGCGCCACCACTTACTCCAGCTGGGGGTGCAAAACCGAACCGGCAGCCCTAGTGCACCCGGGAGGGGAAAGCATCTTCCCCTCTGGTGTCGGTCGTGGGCTTGTTGGGCTAACCACCCACAAGTTTCTACACTCCGGTTCCCATAAACCGAAGGCAGGGCCCCCACAATCGACCCCATCCGGATAGGGGTCACGGGCAAGGTGGTGGGGCCCAACCGGATCGATTGCCCAATGACGACCGCGAGCTAAGGGCGCTTTGAGTGGACGGATGGACTGAGGGATGAGCTTCTGCATTGTTATGAAAGCAGTGAGCCCGCGCGGAGGGGGGTACATGGCGCGGATGCATGCTCTGTGGTGTGAGAGACTACCAGAGCATAGCGCCTTCACGCCACAAAATCTGCGTGACTATGTATCTCACCTTCGTAGTAGGGGCTACGTGAGGGCTGCTCCTGGACCGGTGAATGAGGTGGCCGAAGAGCCGCCACATTCACCGGTTGAGGACGTGGTTCTCCTCGTTCCGCCAACTCCAGAGGGCCTCAGTACCAGACGGGGGTTACACCACATAAAAACCCCCGGGCCACAAGACCTGGCCAGAGTGGATGAAGAACTTCGTGCAGTGCTACCAGAACGGGCTGACCTCTGGCACATAAACTGTGCCGTGTATGCTGCTGCTCAACGCTTTTCTCGGGTGGAGAGGCGAAACACTACCTCCCCACAGGAGAGGGCGGAGCGGCGCATACAAAAGATGGAAGCCAAGATCCGGTCGGCGAGGCAACACGCATCCCGTATCCAATGTGTGATGGACTATATGGCGGCCAACAGGCCGTTCACGCCTAAAGTGCGTCGATTAGCCGCCAACTTAAGACGCGCCCATCACACACTCAATGAGGCAGTGCTGCGAACCACCAAACAGCACTGTCTCGACAGGATACGGATGCTAGTGACTTGCAAAAAGTCATTAGTGAGGCGGGCGAGAGGGCTTGCGGAAAATAAACTGTTCCGCGAAAAGCCCTCGCGCCTTTTCCAACCGCCTCCGCGTGTTGTAGAAAATCCGCCGACTGCAGATCAGGTGGAGAACTTCTGGAAAACGCTGTACGAGGAGAGGCTTCCACTCAACCGAGATTCTCCGGCCCTTGCACACTTTGAAGCCTTTTCTCAAAGGCTTCCGCAACTACAGGAAATGTGCGAACCAATAACCCCAGAAGAGGTTCGTAGGGCTCTTGAGGGCTCTAAGAACTTTGCTGCTCCAGGTCCCGATGGGATAAATAACTTTTGGTGGAAAAAGTTATCGAGCACCCACCACCATTTGGCCAGAATTTTTAGTTCCTGGTTGAATGGGGAGCAGCAAATCCCTTCTTGGGTTGTTGAGGGGCGGTTCCACGGTTATATCTCCCACGACATCGGGGAGGCCGTGGACTCTTGAGCTTGGAGAGTCTCCATAGCAGGATGGTTCTGGAGGGGGCATGTAAGGTCATCAGGAGTTCGGATCCCCTCCTCTGCATGGTCCGAGACCATGAAAATGCAGAGGTAGGAGCTTTTCTCTTTAAGGCAGCACGGAGAGCAGCCGATGAACTTGGTCTCATCTTCGCCGTCGAGCGGGTAAACCCCGACTCTGTCACCGAGTTGGAACCCGTTCGACTAAAAGCCCACATTAGAGCTGCAGAACACAACATCCTTCTGCAGCTCCATAAGGATAAGCCATTGCACGGGGTCTTCTATAAAAATATAGAAGACCTCGGCTTATCCGAAAAGCTGACCTTCGCCTTCTTAAGGTCAGCGGGGCTGAAGTCTGAGACCGAGGGATTCATAATGGCTTGCCAAGATGGTGTATTTAACACTCTCGTCTATCGACGTCGTGTCATGGGTATGGAGGTCCCTGATGTCAGCTGCAGGGCCTGCCGCAGGGCGCCGGAGACTGTAATGCACTTACTGTCGGCTTGTCCGACATACGCAGTCTCGGCCTATATTCATAGACACAACGCAGCATTACGAGTGCTTTACTATCATCTAAGGCACTCGTATGGGATAGACGAAACACCAGTGCTGCCTTACGTTCCGGGGGATATTGAGTCCGTTGTGGGGAATGAGAAGTGCCTAATTTATTGGAACTACTCGTTTCCCACCGTCAGGCAAATACAAGCCAACAAGCCTGACATAGTACTCCTCGACCACCAACTCAAGACAATGTATGTCGTGGAATTCTCAACTCCCGCTGAGAGCAACATTGTCTTGAAAGAGGAGGAAAAACGGACAAAATATCGAGATTTGCTCTTCGAACTCCGCAGGCTTTATCCAGGCCATTCTGTTAAAATAGTGGTACTGATTATAGGAGCCCTCGGTGGAATGAGACAGACGCTGCTTTCAGAACTAAAGATCATACCGACATGCCGAGATTCGGCAGAGATCTTAGCCGGCAGAATGCAGAAGGCTGTCATCCTCGGATCATTGCGTCTGCTCAGGGCACACGATTCTCGGACCCGGTAGTCACTCACCCCACGGGCGTGGGGAGTGGCTATTGGTATTACCAGCTCCCCTCTGTGAGGGTCGGAGCCACAGAGTAGGGTGACTGGTTTTTTGTAAAAAAAATAAAAAAAAAATAATAATAATAACCAGTTTATTATTTTCCACATAATTACAAGGCAAGTTATGCAAATACACAGAATTTTGTTGAAGATAAAGGGCCATTTCGGCAGCTTACTGATGAGAATCAGATGCTGATAAGGCCATATAAATTTGAATTTAAAATTTAGTAGTGGCAAAAAGTTTAAATAAATACAAATAATTTTATCTCAAGAGAGAAAAAAATATATAAAAAGGAAATAGAGAGAAGGTATAGAGCGAATAAATAGAAAGAGAGAGCTAGAAAAAGAGAGAAGGGAGAAACTAGAGAAGAGAATTTAGAGGCAATAACGTACAGAATGACGACACAAGGAAAGGTATATCTACATAAGAGGGGGCACACATGAAAATGAGATTACTGCTGCGCAAGGAGAACTTTCATTAATTTTCTTTTAAATGAGAGGCAGGAGGGTGAGAAATCGGTATAAAAGGAACGTTTAAACATTTCTTTACGATGTACAGGGATAGTTAAAATATGTCTTCTACGTATGTTCAAATTATGAATGTGAGTGCGGTAAATAATTTTATTAATAAGATAAGGAGGGGATTTAAACTTTAATATTTTATGAAAAAAACAAGTTGTGTGTAGTATCCTTCGATTGTACATACTTAACCATGCTGCGTCTTTTAGTTTGTGTGATATTCTCTGCCTGCGTCTAATACCAAATATGAATCTTAAACATGAATTTTGTAATTTTTGAATGCGTCTAATGTCGAAACTGTCCAAGCAAGGTCCAATGATATTATCACAATAATTAAATTTAGAGAGTATAGGAGAGTCACATAGCATTGTTTTAATATTTGTATTTAAGTAATGTCTGTGTGAATAAATCATTTTTAATGTTGGATATTTTTTTCTCAAGAGAACAGTTACATGTTCTTTAAATCTAAACTTGCAATCTATCATAACACCTAAATTTTTGCAGAGTCTTTAAATGGAATATGATCATTACCCACTTTCAGCCGAGGGGTACCAAGCAATGCATTTCTGACATTTTCGCTACAAAAAAGGACTGCAATTGATTTCTTTGGATTAAGTTTAAGTAAATGATCTTTCGATGAAGATAATAGTGTGGCGAGATCAATATTAATATTTGAATTGCCTACTGCTGCTTCAGAAATGGGAAAGGAGTAATAAAGCTGCGTATCATCAGCATACATATGATAATCACAATATTTTATGGATTTAATTAAATTCAATGTGTAAATGGAGTAGAGAAGTGGGCCCAATATACTTCCCTGAGGAACTCCTGTAGTTACACTGAGCGTATCTGATTTTTTTATCTTCTAATAATACTTGCTGTTTTCTGTCAGCTAGGAATGAGCCAATAAATGATGAAGCAGAATTATCAAATCCTATATAATGCAAGATTGCTATTAGTATTTGATGGTTGAGCATATCAAAGGCCTTTGTGTAATCGAGCAAAATAAGAATTGTGGCTTTACTATTATCAAATGCGTTAAAAATATCATCGGTAATATCAGATAGTGCCGTAGAACATTTAAATCCACGTCTGAAGCCAGACTGTATCATAGGAATAATATTATGAATGTTCAAAAAAGGAGTAACTTGCATTTCCATAACTTTTTTTAGAATTTTACACAGCGCGGGGAGAATTGATATTGAACGTAAATGACTAAATTCCATAGGAAGGTTAATTTTAGGTAGTGGAATAACATTAGCGTGCTTCCAGGCACTAGGAAAATAAGATTTTGCGATACACGTATTTATGATACGTATATACGGACAACATAAAAAAACGAGAGTTATATTTAATTGGTCATATCCATATGCATTAGATTTTATATTCTTAATTATATTTAGAATAATGTTGTCATTAACCTGCTCGAAACTAATTGAATCGTTCACTATCTTATTATTTTTGTAGAAGTTAAGCAAGTTCATGTTAGGTGAGCCGTTGTTATCTGCCGAGCTAACAAATTATTTATTTAGACTATTTATATCTCTTAAATTGTCAGGTAAATGTATATCTTTTTTATTATTTATATTCAGTTTTTTTAATTCCGTCCATTTATCTCTAATATTTGAGTGCTGAAATTTGTAATTAAGATATGCTTTCTTTTCTGATCTTATAGCCGACGTTGTGAAATTCCTAATTTGTTTATAGTAGGCCCAATGTTCAGGACGTTTAGTTGTCCTAAATTTATTTAACGCTTTAGTTCGTAGCTTCCGCATTAATTTAATAATATCTGTGATCCATGGACAATACGATTTTAATTTATGATTTCTTACTCTAACAGGACCATGCAGGTCAAAAAGTTGAGGTAAGTATTAGTGAGAAATTGAATTTTTTCATCAATGCTATTCATAGTAAAGACTGTTTGCCAGGGTAAGTTTTCAAGATCATGCTGAAATTCATTGAAATCAATATTTTTAAGAGCCCTGTATGTAACAGATTTTTCAGTAGGCAAATGAAAGTCAAAGTTTAGATTGTAGTAGGTTAATAAGTGATCAGAGCTCTCAATATCCTTTACGTCAACTTCAGCGATATTATCGAAATTACAGAAAATTAGGTCTATTAAAGAACATGAAGTATTTGACATGCGCGTAGGTTCGGTAATCAGTTGCTTTAAATTAAACATTTCAGTTATATTAGTTAAATTAGTAGTATTAGCAGAATCTAAATTCAACACATTAATGTTCTAATCACCAAAGCATAAAATTATATCTGACTCGGAATAAAAATTGGTCAAAATATCCTCAAAATAATTAAGAAACTGTTTAGGCGGTCTGTACATATTACCCACAATCATATTTTGTACGATACTACCAACTTAATCCAGATGTGCTCAATAAATTCCCTGCATTCATTTATTATAATATTAAAATGTATCCCTTCTTTAATATACATACCGACACCGCCTGCTCTCTCGGGTCTGTCCTGCCTTACAACCAGGTTTCTGTTACACCGAGTATATCATAACTAAAAGAATTTAAATGTTCCTCAAACGTATTAAATTCCCTCAGTAAAGATCTCACGTTAATATGCGCGCAACTTAACATCCAAACAGTAAGACAAAGAAGTTTTGTAGATAAGTAATGAAGAGAAGGGAGAAATAATATTTAGTACTAACTGTGTATATATAAGAAAAGAAAGAAGAAAGAGAAAGAGACAAAAAAGAATCGCAATAATAATGATAAAGTCTAAGGTATAAAGATAATCACAATTGCTGTGCCGTCTATAAGAGGAAAAAAAAGAGGAGAAAAAACAAAATTTTATCATTTTTTTATCTGTGCTCAAATAGTTACGCTATTATAATTATATACGACATTGATTACCTTAGCAGCTTATTAATGCATCAAGGAAATATTCATCCATTGTGTAATAAGCCATTTTTAGCAATATTTGTTTAAATTTCCGTTTCATTACTTCTGTGTGGTGGATGTAGTCTCGTCAGTAAAAATTATTTTACTTTAAAAAATCTGGAGCATTATCCGTTTGTTCAAGCAACAATTCACAATAATTAACTATTATTGGAATATCCTCAGGTAATTATTGAGTTTTTCGGTAATGGATTGGATGTAATTGTTGCTTTTAAAGTGCTTAAAGTGCTTTGGCGCATATCCATACTTAGGTCGGCGTTTTGTACTTAAAAAAGTTTGGCATCAGGAATATTTCTGTTCAGGGATTTATCTTTTTCACAGCTGCAGCAGCATTACCAAAACATTCCCCCAAAATCAAAACTACGTCTATTAATTCAGAGAACGTGTAAACATAACTATGTATAAATAATATTAACAATTAAACTAGAATTATTAAAAAATAGAATCAAAGTCTAATAAATAACAGAAATGTCAAAGTAATATTTCAAAGCATTCTTTATGTGTAAAAGAATGTATTGATAAAATATAAATGCACGTTGTTTTTTAAACATAAATTACTCGAGAACGGCTTGGTTTATCGAAATTCAATAAGAATATCTTTTTTATTTCTAATGATCTAAAAATTTGTTTTTTATAATAATATTTAGAAATATTTAAAAAATTAAAAAATTATGGCGGAAATACTGACAGTCACCCCTTAAAACTACCTCTGATGCAGAGAGGGTTTGAGATATTGCACTGATATTTATTATCCCCTTTTAAGGGGCATATATCCCGTATTATTCATTTTCGGAAATAAGTTTATATAAAAGATTGCCATTATTTTTGGATGTACTATCAGTACTATTCACCAAAAGTATTCATTTGAGCTTCCTCTGATGGCAGTGATGATATCAACTATACGCAATATTATATTTCATTATCTAATATTTTGCGCAAAGGGACAGTTATACAGAATAATATAATTGAAAGTCCTTAATATGTATTCGTTATCTATACCTTACAGTCTATTGTAAATTTGATAATGAAAAGAAATCCCTGAGAGTAATTTCATTACTTCCGTTGTATTTAAGAAAAAGAAAAATACATTTTCCTCGAAACTAAATAAGCCAACTTGAAAGTATATAGATGCTCCATTCGTTCATTTAACAACGGATAAAATGTCAAAAACTAAATGTATTAAACTAATAACTCTTTATTTAGTTCGATATATGTAATCCCAAAGTCTCAGAGCTACCAGGCACCGTAGGATTAGAGAGACAAATTAAAAGTATTTTACTTGGGAATAATCTGGTGTGGTAAATTATGGTTTCAATCAGACAGTCTGTCCAGTTGGCTGGACTCAAATTACATGTGATATCCATTCCGGGATTTCCAGATTACGTCCTGTAGAGTTTGCACACTCGCATGCTTTTATTTTATTCTCCACAGTTTCTGCTCTCATTCCACTCTAATATGCCTTTGTAATTCTAATTCTAAATGTATAAAAATCGATCTAAAGTGATATGGATCTAATTTCTCCTGTCAAGTGGAAAAGCAATTTTACGAAACTAATTCATAATAACCTGTAAATGGCTGGATACTTTCTCTAACCCATTTGTAAATAATATACTAACAGTCTTCTTTTCCACTTATTCTGCCACATTCTCCTTATTGACAAAAATGGAGCACTGAATCAATTGTTTCTCTTTGTGTTAAAAGTAGCGTGTTTATCGAAAAAATCTTTAATGCAAGCTGAAGATAATGAAAAATGATTTCTTGTGTTTTTTATAGATTTTATGAAAGTTGTGTAGCTACTAACGGTGAAGATGACTGTGAGCACTTGAGTTGGTGAAACAAGTAACATTCTGTCGGTTACTTAACTTTGACAACATATTGACGTCTGAGTAGAAAAGTAGATATCAGTATTTTTTAAATGCTTATCTAAAATGACAACTATATATACACAGTAATTATTAACATTATGATGTTGACACCCGAAAATTTTGAAAGACAAAATTATTATCTTAATTTAATAATAACAGAGTTTTAAAACTAGGATATTAGTTAAAGCCCCGACTAAAGCCCTTTGTTTTTCATGATCATATTGTATAAGTCTATAGTGAAACTGCTTAGGCCGACATAATTTTAATCTTTAAAAGTGTATAAATTGTGTTTAATAATTATAATTATTATTGTTAGCCGTTACTCGTGTCCGAGTATAAAAATGTTACAGTCGATAGATTGTGTACAATAAAAACAAGTAAAAGGTGTAGTCTATTGTAATTCCCATTCATCCACGATGCACACGACTATGGCTATAGAGGCCAATTCGGGAGAGCACATGTCGACCGCAGTCAGGACAAACATAGACCTGGTTAGGTCTTGGATTCGGCCTTCTTGCAGCAACATTTTCTTGATAGCTGGCCACAACCCCTCGCCATTCGGTTCTGTCCGCTGCAAGTTGTTCCCATTGCTCGTCTGCAATACCGCAGGATTTTAGATTTTCATGGAGAGCGTCTTTGAACCTCTTTCGTTAACCGCCACGCCTTCTTCTACCGCTTAGCAATTCACCATAAAGTGTACATTTAGGAAGGCGGTTATCATGCATACGATGAACGTGACCTGCCCATTTTAGGCGTGCTCTTGAAATAAGCACCTCAATTGGAAGGCTGTTTGCTCTCCTGAGTACTTCCACGTTTGATATATGATGGAACCAACGGATTTTCATCATACTTTTGAGGTGTCTTTGCTGAAAACGTTCTAATTCTTTCACATGACGACGGTAAGTGACCCAGCTTTCACATCCATATAGCAGTGTTGGAATGACAACTGCTCTGTAGACAGCCATTTTCGTTGACACAGCAAGATCGTGGTTGTCAAATACTTTCTCTTTAAATCCCCAGAGTGCTCTAGATGCAGCGTTAATTCTATTGCGAATCTCGCTGTCCATGTTTGCTTTGTCATTAACAACGTTGCCTAAGTAATTGAACTGATCCACCACTTCAAGAGAATTTCCGTTAAGTGTAATATCTATTTGGTTCACTTGATGAGGAGTTGACATAATCTTAGTCTTTCCAATGTTGATTTTAATTCCCAAGGAATCATAGCTCTGGGCATACACATCTAAAAGTTCTTGAAGCTCTTCCGGCGTAGAGGCTAAAAGTGCACAGTCATCCGCATACTGGAGATCACAAATGAATCGTGTGCGTGTCTTTGTGAAAGCTCTAAAGCGCCCTATGTTAAAGAGACCGCCATCAAAACGGTATCTGAGACCTATTCCTCTGACTGTCAGTTTGTTGTCAACAATAATTGTTAGAGCAGTGGTAAACAAATTAAAAAGTAGGGGTGCCAGGACACATCCCTGCCTAACTCCAATGAGGGTTTGGAAAGGTTCGGTTGCCTCATTATTATACATAACCTGGGCGTTGTTGTTTGTATGTAGACTGCGACATACTTCCACAAATTTTCTAGGGATACCTAAGCGGAACATAATTTTCCAGAGCACTTCCCTGTCCACCGAGTCAAACGCCTTGGTTAAATCAATGAAGGCCATGTGAATTTCTCCTTGATGTTCGAGTGCTTTTTCTTGAAGCTGTTTAAGTGTGAAGATTAAATCCGATGTGCCTCGGTTTGGTCTAAAGCCACTCTGTGTTTCAGGAAGTAACTTTTCCATAACAGGTGTTAGCCTATTTGCCATTGCTTTAGTGAGTATCTTCCCTCCAACAGCCAGGAGAGCTATACCGCTGTAATTTCCACAGTCCGCAGCGCTCCCTTTGTTTTTGAAGAGGTTGATTAAAAGTGTATCACGAAACTCCTGCGGAGCTTGACCACTTTCCCACACGACATCAAACAGTTTTTTGAGGAAGGGTATGAGCTCTGACGACACAGCTTTAAAGATCTCAGCTGGGAGTGAGTCGGCGCCGGAAGATTTGTTATTTTTTATCTGCCCAATGGCGGTTAAGATCTCTTCCGTTGTTAGTGGTTTATCTAAGTCTTCGAAGGTGTCATATTGAGGAATAAGATTTATAATATCGTGATCGGCTTGACTTTGCTGGTTAAGAATGTTAGAGTAGTGTTCTTTCCATCGGGCTCTTATTTCCTGGTCTTCTTTGAGGAGATTTCCATTTAAACTTTAATAGGGCACATATTTTTCCGACTGGGGCCGTACACTGCTTTTACTCCCTGAAAGAAATTCCTGTAGTCGTGTGAATCGGCGTACCTTTGAATTTCTCTGGCCTTGCTTGCCCACCACTCGTTCTTTATTCTTCTGATTTCGCGTTGCGTTTCATACTTAGATTGGGTAAAAGCTTCTGCTTTTGATGAGTCGTTGGGGTGGTTGATAGCGTTTTGGAAGGCAATATGTTTGCGGTCAAGAAGTTCTTGTATAAAAGCTTCATTATCATTGAACCAGTCCTCCTGTTTTTTACTTGCTGCAGTGCCAAGAATTTCCTCACTCGCACTTTTTAAACTGTCTTTAATGTGTTTCCAGGTAGCAGCGACATCTACAGAATTGGTTTCTTCTAGTGCACTCAAATTCTCTTGAACTTTTTGCTTTAGCTGTTCGACGGTTTGTTGGTCACGCAATTTACTAATACAGAGACGGAGTCTACGTTTTACTTGAGTTCTTCGGTGTTTGGGTCTCATAACAATTTTCATTTTAGAGACAACAGGACGATGATCGGTCCAACATTCGCTATCAATGCGCGCCATTGTAATTTGGACGTCCTTGAGATGCTTCCTACGTACGATAACATAATCCAGTAGATGCCAGTGACCTGATCTAGGGTGACGCCAGGTGCCTTTAAATTTATCCTTTTGTCGGAAAATGGTGTTTGTTATAACTAGATCATGTTCGGCGCATTTAGTTAGGAGTAGTTGACCGTTAGCGTTCATGTTGCCCAAACCGTTCTTGCCTATGATGCCTGGCCAGGTGTCTGCATCTCTCCCTACTCTAGCGTTAAAATCGCCAAGAATAACGAGTCGTTCCGTTTTAGGTATTCTACAGAGGGTTTCTTCCAGCTGTTGATAGAAGCTTTCCTTGGTTTCGTGACTTGCATCCAGAGTGGGAGCGTAGGCGCTTATTAGATTTACCGCGTTGCCATCTGATAGCTCGTAGAGTAGCAGCATTAGACGCTCGGATAGGCCTTGTGGTATTTGTGTTAAGTTGGATACAAGTTGATTCCGAACGGCAAATCCTACTCCATGTTGTCTTCTTGAATTGGTAGGAAGACCTTTCCAATAGAAGGTATAGTACTTTTCTGTGAGAGAGCCTTCCTCCAAAAATCGAGTTTCGCTGAGAGCTGCAACGTCAACATTGAGTCGGTGAAGTTCTCTATCTATTAGAGCAGTTCTTCTTTCAGGCCGATCGGTGCGAGTGCTGTCGTTCAAAGTACGAACATTCCAAGCGCCGTAGATGAAAGAATTAGTGTTCTTGGGTTTAATTTGTCGGTGTTTTTTCGACATTCGATGAGGTGTCCCTGTGGGCACCCTCCCCCGGAGATCCGATCGGGAGGGTATTTTACCTCCGGATGATTTTGTCCCACTTGAACGCTCCATCATTTTTTGAAAGCCTTAATCGACTGAAAACGAAGCTGCATTTGAAGTTTTAGCTGGAGCAGGTATGCAACTGACCAGCTCGGTTGCGGAAGGCGAGTGGTGTGGTCCCATGGCACAGAAGGAGACTGCGACGATGGGGTAACCAAACGATTCCAAAAGCAACCTTTGTGTGCGGTGGGTTATTTTTACCGCACTCTTCGTAAGAAGGTGGATGCGCTCACGGCAAAAGGTAAGGGTTATTCCGCCCTTACTCGGTCGTTAGAGCCTCGTTAGTGAAAACAGGGTGCACCAAGTTCAAATTGAACTCATCGCGAAGGTGAGGTTAACAATTGAGTAGGAGAGGCTATAACTTGCGCTTCACTACCCCATTACACCCCAACTACCCCATTACAACCCCATTTAATAATAATTAATGGATAGTTTACATATCTCTATTTGCTATGTATTATATACAATACAATACAATACGTTTATTGAAAAATCGGTCCGCGACAACTAATACATCCTGGTCCCGGCATCGAATCTTTTCATCGTCAAATCTCTATTTCTTCTCAACCAAATCTTGCTGAAATTTGAAACGTTTTGTTTTAACTCCATGCTCCATGCGACCTCCCTCCCTGCATTTCTTAGGTGCAACTGATCATGTTACCTTATGATATTACTACAGTATTCATGTGTTAATTTTGATTAAAATTGTTAGATCCGTTTTAGATAAAAAAATTATGAAATTATTTCAAACTCCCCCCCCTCCACAGCTCCCCTCTCTGCATTTTAATCAACATCGTTAGAATCGTTTTATATGAATAATTATTTAATTCCTTTCCCCCGCAACCTCCCTCCCTGCATTTCTTAGGTACAACAGGTCATGTTATCTTATGCTACTACTAAGTTTAATCAAAATCGTTAGAGCCGTTTTGGAGAAAAAATTATTTTAAATTTTTTTCCTGTTTTTAGAGGTTTACTCCCCCTCATATTTGAGCTAGGATCGATTTTGAGATTTTGCCTCGAGGTGTGGTCGTCTTGAATACAAATATAAAATTTAAACAAAATCGATCCAGTAGTTTGGGCTCTAGGTGCGACCACAGACGGCAGACAGACATTTTTTAAAAGCCACTTTTTTGTGGTCAGGGGACTTGAAAACGTGTAAATTCATCAAGAACTCAAAATCGAATTTTTGCACGATCACCATACTTCCCTTCTATACTACGTATATGGGAAAGTAAAACAATAAGCAGTACAAAAATACAAATTTTCTCAAAGAGAAGTGTATCAACAATGTTGTTTTTCAACACTTCCTGAGTATAGAAATAAAAAAAGATACAACATGTCCATAAACATAGCAACTTATACATTTACAATACATACAAATACATACCTACATATCGATACAATTAAGCACACCCATGTAATATTATAAGTTAGCCCAGGTAGTATCTGCTTAAAATCACCTATTAGACCGTCAGATAGTGACAGATTTAGGTGCCCCATTTTCGCATACAAGCCTTGAAGAGGGTTGAAAAGTACACCGATGTTGAGTAGAATGAAGGGAAATTTACGAGTGGCCCGGGGGACAACATATGGAAAATTCTATTTTCCTTAACAGATCCGAAAATATACTTATTCATTCGCGCCACTCAAGCCAATTTGTTTTTCGGGCTAGTGATGATGTACGTTTTCATACTTTCGATGGGCTAGTGTGGAAGAATCGGTCAATATCTCGATTTTTCTTTACAAGATTACGCCCTTATTTCAACCCTTTAGCCACCTGCAACGCTTAAGACTTTGGTTTTCAGAAGCCAGGTTCTATTAATTAATCATTTATTGAACACGGCTTGCGTGAAAATATAGGCAACAGACATATGTTGCGAATGCGGGATTTGGATTGGCCAAAAAAAGTAGACAAGATATTTCTCTCAGGAACATTCTGCTCTTGATGATAAAAATGAACTTACGCCTATTTATGCCCATATCTAATTTTATGGGTTTTTTGACTTGATTGAACCTGAACCTTGGATATTTTAAAAGAACAAAGTGAATATTAAATAACATTTGTTTTTCTGTGGATAATAAATATAATATTACTGATGTGCGATATATTGAAATAAATAGATATAAGTAACTAAAATTGGTTTTTATTAATGAACACGTAGATAGGTAATTTATTATTTATATTATTTGGTATTTGAGAAGGCGCATGTTTATGATTGCACTACATAACCACGACAATTTTGTCCAATGCACTCAAACAATTTTCTCGTTTTGACAATATGCTTATGGGTATTGTTCCATGAAAAATCCTAATTTTTTTTGAGCAAACCTATAATTCTTTTTACATGAATTCGTACAGTTGCAATGTTTCATGTGTTTTCCAAATTTATAGGATACAACTGAGGTTGGTAAAAGCGGGTATTTGTAGTTTTATCCTCTAAAGCAGCTAGTTTTCCTAAAATCACACACATCATGTAATTATAACCTTATAAAACCTAGAAGGAGTTTTTGTACAAAAATTACGTACTTATCAGTTATAAAATGTATTGAATAAATACGACCGTTTTTATATGGCTTGTACTTAGTGGCCCCCGTTTCAATGCCTTAATCCGAACATTTCTTCTTTCTAAAGACGATGCATAAGATGATCTCCCTATTTGTTAAAATAGTGGGAAATCGAAAAAACGATCTCTTTCAGCGCGCATTGAACATTTAGATATTGAAATGTTTTTCTTGAAATGTTTGAAATGTCTTCTTAACCGCCTCTTACCGAAGTAACCCCCTGGAAGATCTCAAGGATATTGTGCTAGGCAAAGAGAGACGAGGCCCTACAGTTTAATGTGGACTCCGAACCACTCTCGGGGCAATTTTTTTACTGAAAAATTGTTTCGCCTTGCGGGAATCGAACCCACTTCGCTAGGCAACTCAGTTTGCTGTCCAGTCGCTTTAACACACTGAGCTACCATTGTTAACAACAATACAATACAAAAATGTGGCACTTTCTATAAATTAGACCAGAATTAAACAATTTAATGATGAAATACACACAATGTTTACGTACGCAAATAGTTTTGTGTGCCACCCAGTAAATATGGCCGAACTGTCATTCTGGAATGGTCAATTGAAGTTACCTGCAATTGTATTACGTTCCGCCCACATAATTTAAATTTTAAAATTCTTCGAATCCATTGGAGGAAACTGCTGCTGCTTTATATTTGGCATTATTAAAATAAAATTAAAGGTTATTATTAAATCTATATAAATACAAAATATTTTAACATAGCTTGTGTATATGAGATTGGCAGTGGAAGTTCTTAAATATTTCTTTCGAGAGATTCATTAAAATGTATAGTTTAGCATCATATTTTATGGTTTTTATGAACAAATAAATAATGCTCAAATTCCAATGTTGTTCGACGGGATCGAAATGTCTATGACAGTAGTATGTTTGGTTGCATACGTTGTGACGTCATAGATAATGTCACTGTCAATGATACAGAGAATCGCCCACGTTTCGCGTTTAAAGAGTTAGGACTCTGTCTTCAATTTTACTGTGCTTCTTGCAATTTCAAAAACGTTATCTATGTTTCACTTTTATTTATGTTTCGAAAAATTCGAGAAATTCTGCTTGACGACACCGAATTGTCGCGAAACGATCTGGTTGTAATCTTTCGCTACCAATAATTTCTCGAAATATGTGTGTAGTAAAAACGCACCTACGCTCGCTCCTTATATTTGTTTTAACGTTTTTACTTTTTATGTAATAATAATTGATTGTATAGCTATTTTAAATAATAATAGTTATTTATGAATTTGAAATTAAACCTCATTTTATACCGAGATTTTCGTCAGCTGGTTCATGAAATAGGAAAAAATGTAAATTGAATATCAGACTTGTATTATAGTTACAATTTTGGAATTACATATCTCTGAATTAGAATTCGTTAGAATTTCCTTTAAATATCTCTTAAAGTGGACGTAGAGATTGAAATGAAAGATAAAGGAAGTATGTCGGAGTTGGATAAATATTATTATCCAACTTTTACCTAGTAGAAACTTTTCCAAATTGATTGTCGCTGTGAAATTACTCCTTTCTGAAGTTGTGCTATAACTTTATACAGTACAGTCCACATAAAATGTATGTTATAATCTAAAGAGACCTGTACACGATTTGTCAAAAGCTTTCCTTTAATAAATCAACGGTTTCTAAAATTTTATTTCACTTGTCGGAAATAATATGATATCCAAAGCTAGTGTTATTTGTCAAAACGTAATAGAAAATAAATAATTTATAGCTAAGTTATACTTCTCTTCTTGAACTTTAAAATTACAGAGCTTCAGAAAAATAGGAATAGTGTTTCCCTAAGATATTTATCAGCCATTAGTAACTAGCAGGTTATCATGTTTACTGCAACTTGGTTAATAAATATTTTATTTTACTAGTACATTCACTTGATTGCACCATTATCAAGTAATTTTTAGCCTAAATGGAAAAATTACAAGGTATATAAACTATAAATTACAAAAATTACAGTGAAAAGAGAAAAGGACATGACAGTTAAGTACCGAGGAATGTTAAGTTTTGATCATGAGTTGAACATATTAGCTATAAAATTTTGTTCAAGAGGGTTGTAATGTTGATATTTTTATATGTACAGTTTGCAACATGCAGTCTCAGTTAGAATAAAGACATGTCAATATAAATTAGAATTATATAATAATTTGATTCATATGTTCTTCAATTCTAAATATTTAATCCATAAGCAACATAAAGCTCGCGTTGTAATTTTTTCACAGTTTACCCGTATAGTTCAAAATCTATAGCATTTTTCTATAGAGTGGACTCAGGACACTAATTGATGGATCTCAACTCATGTTGTATAGGATGGTATAAATAGTTGTCTATAATTTTAGTCTGCAGATAAAAAAGGCAACAGAAACTTTACGAGTTCACTATTAACGCCGTTGAACCATTTGGTATGGTGTCATCAAACATCCTTTGCGGACGAAACAGAGAGTAACGGTATTTTAATGAGGTCTTGAAGTTTTATTGACATTTTTATCCGCAGAGTAAAATTGCAGTTGAAAATAAGCTTACATCCAAGTCTGTAAAAATCAGAAGTTTGGCCTTGCACCGCCATATTGGAAATATGGTTTTATAAAATATCTCGGCTCCTGTTGGATAACTAAATCGATTTTCAAAAAAACCATTTTAAAGGTCTTAAAATGTTCTACAACTTTACTAGTTGTACCATTATAGTAGAATTAATATTTTTTCAACTACAGCGCGCAAAATGTAAGAATTATGAATAATATTTTTTTTTTCAATTTCGTTTTCCCGTCGTCATATATCAATGTAAAACTTGTAGAGTAGTGAGGAATCTACCATTTTCATCTGGCTCATTAATTTTTACGATGACCACATGGCTTACACAGTGTCGCAAAGTTCGAGGGGACCATCCAACGATCCGCGTGTATCGGCTGTTCTTGCCGGACGAGCGAAACGAGTCACTCAAGTGCATCCTCGACAAAGAAAATGTCAGTTACAACAATATAATATTTGAATGAAATAGGAGAAATTCATGTGGTCAAGTCGAGGGGTGTTAAAACATCAAAACTTTTCTGGTGGTAAGCATTAGTAGAGGAAAAGAAGAGGATATTCGTATATTTCAGGGACTTGACTCTGTAAGTGTGCACGCTAGGTCGTTTACGTTAATGAAAAATAATTCAAGCGTGTCTCTCAAATATATCCGTTACCTCGATTCCCTCAGCATTAAATTCTGAGCCATCGTTGGAATTGACCGAACCTGCAAATCCAATTTTCGACTTTAAAAACAATTGCTTCATCTACGTCAAAGAAGCAACTGGTGAAATGATCATTGCAAAACGATGAAAGCGTCAAAAGTCATGAATAGATTTTAATAATCAGAGGGAAAGAATTTAGCAATGTAGTTCTAAAAAATTTGATGAAAGACGATGACGAATGTATGAGAAAAATTTCGGACTTGAACGGTTTTGCTGGGGCTCGATACCATTTAGTTCTTTCATAGTCTGAATTTGAAGATGATGAATAGAAGCTTCAACTGAATATTGATTTGTAGATTGTGCCTACAATAAAACCACATTTTAACCCACCTTTGAGATGTTATGGAAAAGAATTACAATATTGCGCCGAATACCTCCGTTCCGTGTCATGCGTACCTGGACCGTCGCCCGATCCTTTCGAACATTGTGGTGATATGTGATCGCAGAAATTAATGAGTCAGATGAAGATAGTAGATTTTGAAGTGCTTTACAAGTATTGCATATTCAGTTTAACGTAGAACTTAGGGATAACAAAATAGAAAATTTTTGTTTCATAATTCTTATCTTTCGCGCGCTGTAACTAAAAAATTATAGTTTAAAAAAACTAAATAAACACGCTTTAACAGCAAACCGAACTAATAAGTAAAAAATAATGTTTAAATATTAAGATTTTGTTCAACAGCAACAGAAAGTCCACTAACTCAATATAATTAAATGATTTTTAATAAATTTAAAATAAAAATCAAGTGATTGACAAAAAAAATTGTTTTATTGTAAAAAGCGTGGGGTGCTTTTTACTATATTTTTATAATTATACTTTTATCAATAGCTACCAATAAAATATTATAACAATTATTTTTTACTTTTTAGTTCGGTTTGCTATTAAAGCACGTTTTTTTAAACTATAATTTTTTTGTGTTGTAGTTTCATTTTTCATTGTTGACGCCAGCTACATAACATTTTTAGTCGCCCACTTGCCATTCATTTCTCGGCATTTCTCACCAATATATTGGATTGGGTGAATTTTAGAATCAGCATCATGAACACTGATACATAAAAATCAGCTGACGCTGATACCCGCCTGCTTTTGGAAACCGCTGAGTATCCGCTAGTAGTATATAATTAATATTACATCATAATGTATGTATTAAAGTTGGAACTAGCGTTTAACAAGGGCTTATACAACGGCAAATACGTTACAGACAATTCCGAAGATACGTACATGTACTCTGGTATGCAATGATCACAACTGTACCGCGGTTGCTTAACTCTCGTCGAACGCTGGGTATTGATGCTTATATAATAATACCAGAAACATCCAAAACTCATACCGTTTTTGCGTTTTGCAATATTAGCTTAAACAAGGGCGGATAGTTGCATAGCTGTCTGCAATGAATAACCGCTGCTCACTTAGATGTACAACGCATATGCGCAGAAGATTGCGCAAAACTGTACACCTATGTGCGCATCGCTCTTGTGCTAACCGCTGAGACAGTTTGGGTGAGAATCACATTCAAAGATTCCGTTACAAACAAACAAACACACAGGTGAAGCTAATAAAATAATAATTTAAAAATATATATATATTAATAACAGCGGCGCCTCCGGCAAAATCTCGACAATAAATTAGACCCTTTTTTTAATTTTTATTTTATCCTGATGATCCTGGTGAGGACATTAGGACAAATTATTGTATTATCACCCGTCCTTGATAAGTGTGCAAAGTTTCACTCTAATCTGACGTTTTGAAGTGGGTGAGAATCACGTTCAAGATTCCGTTACAAACAAACAAACATACAGGTGAAGCTAAAAATAAAAAATAAAAATAAATAAAAAAATTTAAAAAAGCATGTTAAAAAGTATTAATCCTACAATAATGCTGCTACAGACAAAGTTGTAGGAAATTTCAAGACCTTCAATATCGTTTCCGGAAAATTGATTTGACACTAACTGGAGCTGAGATATTTTATGAAACTATTTTTCCAATATGGCGGTGGAAGCCAAACTTCCAGTTTTTACAAACTTGGATTTATGCTTATTTTACCATCTCATACAACATGAAATGTGATTCCACAACTCTTTATTCCAGTTTTGGGTCTAATGCTTATAATTATTGGGCTAGTAATACTACATGTTTTTATGTTCTGTCATGTTAGAGCACCCACTTGGTTAAATAACAAACAAGTATAGATGTTGAGGGCGCCACCATAACTTGTTAACAAATTTAGAAGTATAATAAACGCTATGGAAAATAATACTTGATTATCTTAGATTATATTATAAACTCACCAATATTCCTGCTGAACTGCTAAGAGAAAGAACACACACATGTTAACAAGTTAAACTTTAATAAGGGAGATTCAAACCGTTACGTTAATATAGAAAGTTGATAAATAATTTTAAAAATTGAATTATAAAATTTACAAGGAATAAATTGAAATTTTGACAGAGATTTGACCAATGAAAAAATGTATACATAGATATTTTAAAAAATAGTAAAGTTGAAATTTTGATATGTACGAAATATATAAAGAAAAATCTTGAAGATTTAATAAAATGGTACCACTTTTGCTAAAAATAAAAAATCTAAAAACTGGTTGTAATTTTAAATTATGAATGTTAACAAAAAAATTATGTGAAAATGTTACGTGCATTCTTACCACAAATAAAGCACCTTGTGTAACTTGAAATGCACTTGAAAAATTGACGTTACTTTGGTGAATTCCAGACTTCAACCATTTGAAATAAATGTCTCTACTCTCCGTTAAAAAATTACCTGTAGTCTGTCTGTCGCTCCTTTTCGGACAAATTACCAAACTTATTTTATTGACCAATCGGGTCAATACAATAAGTCTCCTCTAGACCATGACAATGATATATATAAATATATATAAAAAACTGTGCCTCTTACGAGGGAAACTTGGAACTCCAAGGATATAAAAAAAACACCCCTTACAAAATTTTATTAGAAAAATAATAGGAAATCACGAAAACTTACCTCAAGTAAATATGGGGTCTCAGTTTCTTAGTAATAAGCCTAAATTTATGTCTTGAAGCACAATTTCTACGACAAAATATATAAGTCAAAGCATGTACTCCTCTTCCAAAGTATCACGCCAGGAAATAACGCTAAGGTGGCTTCGCTTTCTTATGCATCCTTGCAAACCACAAAAAAACAAAATAACACGCAGATTTCAAATTTTATATAAAATGCGTGAACCCGCGAGTGTACCAAAGTGTTTTTAAAGGAAATAAAACCCGAAGTTCATCGAAGATTAGTTGCTAAACCATCCAGGAAGAGAAGACATCCTTCGTTTCCTACATAATTTGTGATATTTTAAAATTACATAAATTATGTGGCAATCAATATAAATCTTAAAATCTGTTATAAATTGGACTTGTAACATTTAAGATGTTACAAACAATGTTCATTAACTTATTATATTAATTACATCAAAATATTCTAACTTACAATATCATAAGTAACCAAGTATTATTATTTATTTAATATATTATGACAATGTATCAGTAATTTGACGAGGAGTATATTTTAGATATAAATCATAATTTTTTAGACTGCACTCATGGCACAACATATGTCGACCGTTACCTCGTATGCTTGGTTTTCCTCCATATAGTCTTTATCTAAGATAGATAACTATTTACGTTTATTCGATATTGTATCAATTTCATAACACTGAAAAACCATAACAACGGTTTTTTATGATGTTCAGCAATATAATGCGTACCTCTTCCTTTAGCTTAATTATATCGAAATATTCCAATTATATTATATTATATTACCTCGTATAATTGATTTTTCTCCACGTGGTTTTTATCCAAAATTGGTACCAACTTGCTTGATCTGTCAGATTTGAATTCTTGATTTTCTGTTTTATTTTTTTTTATTGTCTATCACTTTTCGTTTTCTCTTTTTCCATTTTTAAATCACTAGCCACTTTAACACGTCGTTCTCGATAAGTACGACAAACTACAGCGATGTATGTGACGAACAACTGCTGGGTGGTAGAAGTGACCACAGGGGCGTACTGGGCAGTCACGCACCCAGGATAGGATTCAAAAAGTTTATTCTTTGAACGTCGTGCTATTCGTGCAGCAATCTGCAACTACGTAGTGTTATAATCTGAGACGAGACTGCGAAACATAATAACGCACAGATACACATCACTCCCTACAAAAACATACTTCAAATATCACAAAACTTATAAATACATCTAGATTTCGAAGGGGAATTTTACATTAAAAGTAATTTTTAAATAGGTATCAAAATTTATAGAAGCTTATTAATATTTAATGTACTATAGAAACTTACAAATAGTGTCCAACATCGGTAATTTACATTAAATCTCATTGTAAATATATACATCAAATTTTATAAGAACTTCGCATTTCTTATAAAAACTTACGAGTGCTAATAGACCTAGGCGAGAAATTTATTTTGAAAACGCACAGATACACATCAACTCCTACAAAAACACACTTCAAGTACAATGGAAACATATAACATATAACAGGTTTCGAAAGGGAAATTTACATTAAAAGTAAATCTTCAATAGTCATCAAAATCTATACGAAGTTATTTATATTTCATTTATTATATAAACCTACAAATACTTATCAATACCTGTAATTTACCCATTGTATATACATCAAATTTTATAATTACTTCATATTTCTCATAGAAACTTACGAGTGCCAATAGATTTCGGCAAGAAGTATATTTTAAAAACGCACATGTGCCCATCACTCCCTGCAAAACCATATTTCAAATGGCAGAAAAACATATAAGTACAGTTAGGTTTCGACGGAGAAAAGTATATGAAAAACAAATCTTAAATGATCATCAAAATCTACAAGAGCTTATTTATATTCTATTTATCATAGAAACTTACAAATAATACTGATAAATACCGACAATTTTCACTAAAAACCTTTTGTAAATATACACATCAAATCTTATAAAAACTTCGCATTTCTCATAAAATCTTACGAATGCTAATAGACCTTAGAGAGGAATTTATTTTGAAAATGCGCTGATACCCATTAGTCCCTACCAAAACATATTTCAAATAGTAAAAAATCATGTAAATACAGATTGGTTTCGAATGGGAAATTTAAATTTAAAAGCTTTATTCATATTTCAGTTATCATAAGAAGTTACAAATACTGGTCAATATCGTATCAATACCGTCTGATTTATTATATTAGTGGTATCTACTAGTACTGATAAACTTCAGGAATAGAATTTACATAGAGACCCACCAAAACCTACAAACACCATGGAAACATATAAATACTGATACGGGAAACACGTTAAAAATACAATTCAAATAAATCGTCAAAATATAGAAAAACTGAATTTTAATGAGTTATAAAATTAAATATCACAATGTTTACTTTTGGAAAAATAGTAGGTTGACTATGTTTCCCTACTGTTCTCACCGCTCGCCAACACTCGTTGCATTTACTGTAGACGGTTACCTATATAAGCTCATAAAATATCTTTTGAAAATAATCGTTGAAACTCTCACTGACTGACATCTTATAAATACTCTTGGATACTATTTCAGATACACAGATAAAGGTTATTGAAACTCACAAAATGTAGTTTGGAAATGGTCATTAAAGCTCTGACAGTCTTACCATATTATGTAAATTATCGGAAACTGTTTCAGATACACATATAAAAGGTTTTTTTTTCTTGCTTATTTATTAGCAATCAGATACATATTTTAACTAATGTGTTGTCTTCTACTGGCGACGCTACAGACTTAAATGGACACTGAGGTGACTTCGTTGAATTTTCACCTCTTCACGCCACCAGTGCAAGCAACCATATAAAAGGTTATATAAACTCATAAAATATGTTTTGAAAGAGATCCTTAAAACTTATAAAAAAAATTCAGAAGTTATCTGAATATTCTCGCCATTTCCATCAATGCAACTCCTAAAATTTCATCAAAACTCGTTGTCATCTAAAAGATATATCTCTTTATTATTATTTCAAATACACATATAGAATCTTTTAAAATCTTGTCAATTCTTACGTATTTTTGGTTTTAGAAACTTGTCAAACTTTATGAGAGATTTTTAGCAGGACAGTAGGTATAGACATACGATCAAAAAGAATTATTTCATGTAATATAAAAAACATGGCCTCCTCAATAATATAAATAAAAGTTTACTCATCTTTAAAGCCTAAAGACATCATTTTACATTTAAAGTATTTTAAAACGTGACCGTTCATCTCAAGAGTTTAAAGTGATCTAACATCAATTCAATATTCATATAAAACAAAAAATAATTTTTTAGGTTAGGCTATTTTTCGTTTCCTTTGCCTTTATCTGCGTTGTTGATACATATCATTCTTTTCCGACAATATTTAATTTTACAATAATGGTTGTGCTACAAAAGATTGTATCAGTTCCTGAACGGGTTCAAACAAAAAATGTATATCCGTATTTTATCCCTTACTAGATCCTTTTTTGATTGCTTCTATCACGGTAAGTATCTTTTAAATTTATTGTGGTGATATTCTCTAAATACTTTCTTACAAACATATTAGATTCCTTAGCTGTAAGGTTATTAGCCTAACATTACAAAGTAATAACACAGAAATTTACTATACAGGGTTTCACCTAAGTAAGTGAATATAGAACTAGTATTTGTAGATCAGATCAAAATCAATCATCGTAAATAAACTTTTCTGTGCAAAATTTCGGCATTCTCTAATAAAATATAAATAGACTTTATTTACCTATATATCTGTTTATTTATTTATACAGACTGTCTATTTTACGAGGGCCACACCAAATATCTCGCTGAATATCTATTTTAGAAGAATAAAGTTTTAGAAATAGTTATCCCATTTCTTGTGAGATATATTACAAAACCTGAAAAATAGGAAAACCACAAACGGTTGAGGAGATACGAAAAAAGTTAAAGGGATGAAAGTTGACAGCAAAGACAATAACAATAATAATGTGTATAAGAAAATTCGAAAAACTCAGTTGGCTTTGACATACGCTCTTGTGCAAAAATGAACAAATCTCAAAGTAGGCCATGCCACCATTATTTATATTTTCTCTTTCCAACGATATCAAACATGTCACAAAAATTTTAACTGATAGTGTCAGTATTTAATATTTTACGAAAACCACAATTCATATCATTGCATCTCAAAAATCAGCTATACCATCATTATTGAAAAACAATGTATACAATTATTAACAAATTTGACAGATTGTCACTATTGTATGTTGCATTGTCGAGTTCTAAGACAGGTTTTATATCAATAATTATGGTGTACGGTCGTGAGCATAAAAAATAGGACGTCTTATAACGGTATTTCTAAAATCTAGTTGTGTACATTTAACTTTAATTTTTGTGACATTGTCAGTTAGTTGTCATAATTTATTGCAAGTGTGCAAAAAAACTAATATGCCTCATATAAGCGATTTAGTTAAATCTGGAGTTATTGCTAAAGCAGAAGATGGATGGTCAATGAGACAAATTACACTGCGTTATAATATTGACAAAAATTCGGTGTGTAACATTTTAAGAAAGTGGAGAATAAGCGGTACGATTAGTAGAAATCCTGGATCAGGGCGACGAAGGATATCAATTCAACAACAAGATTTGCAATTGGTAAATGCTTTAGTAGAAAATCCATTTTACTCAGTTATTCAGGCTGCTGAAGAAATGAATTTTCCTGGAACGAGTAGTACTGGTCGCCGGCGAGTAAGAGAATCGGAGCTACGCTGTCATGTAGCAGCACAGATATACTTACTTAAAGCTGAACATAAAAAGCTCGAGTAGGATTTGCGTTTGAATTTTTAGCGCATGATGTAAATTTTTGGAACAATGTAATCTTTACAGACGAAAAAACTTTCCAGTCAACACACAGCGGTCGTATTCGTGTTTACCGCCTTCCTAATACTCGATTCGATGAGAAATATATATCTAACAATGGTGAAAGTGGTAGATTTTCCGTCAATATGTGGGCTTGGATATCGGCACGTGGTCCTGGTGTTTTGTGGCACATTGAGGAACGATTTAATAGTGGAACGTATATTAGGATTTTAGACAATATTATGCTCCCTTCTGTGTCACAATTATTTCCTAATAATGAGTTCATATTTCAACAAGACAATTGTTCCTTTCATACTGCTCATATCGTAACTAACTGGTTTCAAGAGAACAACATCAATGTTCTTAAACTGGCCCAGTCATAGTCCAGATCTTAACTTTCTGGAAGAAGTATGGGAACTACTCGTAATAAGTATCCAAAAACTAAATGTGATACCACGGAATGCCGAAGAATTGCTGAAAATAGTAAATAATGCATGGGAAAATATTATTGCTAATGATTATTGTATAAGGTTATTTAATTCTATGCCAAACAGACTTAAGAAGTTATAAATAGAAATGGTGCAATAACGAAATATTAATAGTTAGTTTCTTGTTAAATAAGATATCCTTTGTCCTTTGATCCAGGATTTCTACTAATCGTACCGTTTATTCGCCACTTTCTTAAAATATTACACACCAAATTTTTGTTAATGTTATAACGCAATGCAATTTTTCTCATTAACCATCCATCATTTACTATAGCAATAACTACAGCATTAAAATAAAAAATAAATTAAAAGTGATATCTGTTTTATTTTGTTTACTCATTACATACTCAAATAGAGACAGATTTACATTAGAAAAAAAAAGTTATCCTATTTTTTTTCTGCTGACGACAGTACACCAATAATAACAATTTCGATATGATTAGCATTTACTGTCAGTGCAATTTTGACGCTGAGATGGCAGTCACGGTTTACGGAGATAGATTTCCAAATGCTCCGCAGCCAAGTCGAATTATGTTTAGGAAGTTAGTTCAAAATCTAAAAGCATTTCCAAAAATATTAGTAAGGCGAGGGCATGTTGCGGATGATATAAGAAAAGTGAATAGAGTATTGAATTATGTTAACCAAAATGAAGAATTCAGAGAAACTGTTGCATAAAAGAAGACAGTGCAAGAAAAATACTTAAAAAAAAACGGATTCCGATGCCACACAATGAGGAAAGTTCAACATTTAAATGAGGGAAATAAGCCGAGGAGAGTAAGGTTTTGTTGTTAAATAAAAAAAGGAATGACCCGCTGATATGTAGCAAAATTCTTTGGTTGGACGAATCAAATTTTTCTAATAATGGATTTTTCAATAGAAATATGCACGACGATAAAATACACATTGGTGCAGAGAGACTGGTTTCCAAGAAAGATTTTCCACCTATGTTTGGGTGGGTCTTTTATCGGCTAAAGTAATTGGAGCTTATCTTTATGATGGCAAATTAACCACTCGCAGATACCTTAATTTCCTGCAAAATGAATTTCAAGATTTTCTTTATGAATTAACAGTGGCAGAAGGATTAAATTATTCATTTTTCAACAAGATAGGGCTCCACCTCACACTGCTGTAATATGTATAAATTATTTAAATAAAGTTATGCCAGATAGCTGGATATGAATCCATTCTATAGCTAGCTCGATCAGCAGATATTACTCCCTTGAATGTTTTCGTCTGGGGTTACATTAAAGACAAGGTATTGCAAACTGCTCCTGAAAGCATTGAGGACATCAACACCAGAATTGGAAACGTACGTAAGGCAATTACTCCTGAAATGATCCAATATGTAATGCATGAGGTGTCTCGTAGAGCACGTTTGTGTATTAGAATGCATGGTGCACAATTTGAGCATTTGTAGTTAGAAAAATAAATACACCCATTTCCTTTTCAGTATGGTAATAGGTAGTACTGTTATACATAGTTTTTCGTTTTGTTTTTTTTTTGTTCATTTTTTTTTAGACATTTATTTAACGTCATCCTATTTCCGCCACTGAGGCCTAACACCGACGCCTGTAGACGAGCTACCCCCCAATCAGGGATTTTGCCGAACCTCTTCCCTTCAGAAGAGTATGGATCTTTTACTTGCCTAACATTAAATAGACAAGGGACCAACGGCTTTACATCCCCTCCGAAGGATGGTATATTTCCTAAACAACCCTCGCCTAAGGTTGTATAGCTTCGGCGCATACACTGATATACAAGCCGCTGGAAGATGTGTGAGGCGCGGACACGGTTTCCGTTGGAATGGTCACCCATCCAACTACTAACTGCGCCTGACGTTGCTTTACATCGCATACCGAAGTATGTACATAGTAAAGACGCACGCAATTCAAATACTTGATACAAATATATGCTAAAATACTTAAACAACTAAGAGTGTCTACACTTGTATCTTAAATAATGATGATGATGTGTGTGGATATCGCTAGATTTTTACATTCATAGAAGGAATTAAATTCAATTTAGTGGCGACATTGTTGAAAAGTTGTAAGAAGAAAAAATAGATTTCAACTTTTATTGCTATGACACTGATCAAGACAAATAATAAAAAGAATGTGACCGATATTATAAAGTCAGAAGAACCTAATATTAGTACAAAGGCCAGACTTAACTCAATCTCTATTACACCAACAGATAAAAATAAGGTTAAAAACATTATTCTTCAACTAAAAACTGGCAAAGCTCCAGGCAAGGATGGTATTACAGGAGACGTTCTAAAATATATCGTTGAGGTAATAGTAGACCCACTGACTTATTTAAATAATTGGTCAAGCCGCTATTCAAAAGTGGAGATAAACAAAAATAATAAATTATAGTCCTATTTCATAATCTCAACAATTGCAAAAAATTTTGAGAAAATCATAAAAATTAGAATCGATAGTTACTTAACGAAGTACAACATTCTTTCAGATAAACAATTTGGGTTTAAAAGCGGTCTGTTTACAGAAGATGCGATATCATACCTAACAATTGAGATATATACAGCCTTAGATAACAAAAAACCCACCTTATGTATTTTCATCGACCTTGCCAAGACTTTCGATACGGTTAACCACCTCCAGCTTTTAAAGAAATTAGAGAAAATTGGGTTTAGAGATAAGGCTTATCGATTAATGGAAAGCTATTTAACTAATCGAAGCCAATGCGTGGAAATTGTTATCAGCAACCATGACAATATTGAGGTACGGAGTACCCCAAGGAACGGTATTGGGACCGATATTGTTTAGTATTTATATTAATGAACTACTAACGACTGAAATTGAGGGGGAAATACTTAGTTTTGAGGATGACACAGTCATCATATATAAAGCCGATAATTGGATTGATCTCAAAAACCTAGCTGAAAAAAAAAATTGAAATAGTGAAAAATTGGTTTGATTATAACCATCTTACAATTAACGGTGACAAAACTAAATATCTCCCATTCACATCGTACCAAAACAACTTACCCAACTTTGGTCCTCTCCAGATCAGCCACAATGGTAAGTTACTAATCACCATTAGTGAAGCAGAACATATAAAATATTTAGGTACTACAATAGATAAACACCTTAGATAGAACGTACAAATAAATAACATTGTTAGAAAACTACGGCCTCTCCTTTCAAAATTTAAAAACCTAAAGTCGTTTTTAAGTATACGTCACCTGGATATATTATACTTCTCCCTTGTCCAGTCACAACTTGCCTATGGAATTATTGGATGGGGTGGGGTTAACAACAACTATCTAAGAATACTAAATACCATCCAAAAATGGTTCTTAAAAATAATCTACAACAAAAATTTTACTTACCCCACTAATGCCTTATTATATGAGGCCAAAAAATTAGATATTAGACAACTTTTTTGCAAAAAATTGTTACTAAATTTATTTAGGAACAAGCAGCAAACAATAATTTATCACGAAAATTCTCTTACCTTGCCGCTCATATCTATCATTGTTTTTCATATCAGGCCCCAAATGTTTTTAATGGTATCAAAGAAAGTTTTAAAACACTTGGTATTACTAGCTTTAAAAGAAATCTTAAAAAAAATCTGCTAAATTAACAATTAAAAAAAAAAATTATTATTGAATTGCTACAGACATGCGTATTTGATGAGTGATCTTGTGGTTCATTTTTATTTACTACCTCACCTGTTTTGTATTTGTGTTTTTCTTTTTTTTTGTTCTTGCTTTGTTATTGAAGATTTACAATAAGTATGTTGTTTTAAGTAGTTTTTTTATATACGTTTTTTAGGTTAAGTGTAAGAATAGTTGTAATAGCTAAACTTCGCCTAATAAAAGACCATTTATTATTATTATTATTATTATTATTTAATCCCACCTGACATAAAAACTGCATCTTCATATGATATGTATAAAAAGAAAATTAATTTATGGTTACTGAATACACCAAGACTAGTAGTACATCAAATATTTGAAAAAAAGGAATATATAGACTTCCCTGTAAAAATAAATTCTAATTCTCATGCATTCTGCCGGCTAAGATCTCTGCCAAATCTCGGTATGCCGGTATGATCTTTAGTTCTGAAAGCAGCGTTTGTCTCATTCCACCGAGGGCTCCTATAATCAGTACCACTATTTTAACAGAATGGCCTGGATAAATCCTGCGGAGTTCTCGATATTTTGCCCGTTTTCCTCCTCTTTCAAGACAATGTTGCTCTCAACGGGAGCTGAGAATTCCACAACATACATTGTTTTGAGGTGGTGGTCGAGGAGTACTATGTCAGGCTTGTTGGCTTGTAATTGCCTGACGATGGGAAACGAATAGTTCCAATAAATTAGGCACTTATCATTCCCCACAATGGACTCAATATACCCCGGAGCGTAAGGCAGCACTGGTGTTTCGTCTATCCCATACGAGTGCCTTAGATGGTAATAAAGCACTCGTAATGCTGCGTCGTGTCTGTGAATATAGGCCGAGACTGCGTATGTCGGGCAAACCGACAGTAAGTGCATTACAGTCTCCGGCGCCCTGCAGCTGACATCAGGGACCTCCATACCCATGACACGACGTCGATAGACGAGGGTGTTAAATACACCATCTGGCAAGCCATTATGAATCCCTCGGTTTTGGACTTCAGCCTGGCTGACCTTAAAAAGGCAAAGGTCAGCCTTTCGGATAAGTCGAGGTCTTTTATATTTTTGTAGAAGACTCCGTGCCATGGCTTATCCTTATGGAGCTGCAGCAGTATGTTGTGTTCTGCAGCTCTAATGTGAGCTTTTAGTCGAACGGGTTCCAACTCGGTGACAAAGTCGGGCCTTACCCGCTCGACGTCGAAGATGAGACCAAGTTCATCGGCTGCTCTCCGTGCTGCCTTAAAGAAAAAGGTCCTACCTCTGCATTTTCATGGTCTCGGACCATGCAGAGGAGGGGATCCGAGCTCCTGATAACCTTACATGCTCCATCCAGAACCATCCTGCTATGGAGACTTTCCAAGCTCAAGAGTCCACGGCCTCCCCGATGTCGTGAGAGATATAACCGAGGAACGGACGATTTAGGATTCAAGCTCCTATTGAGATGCATCTTCTTGCGGGTTACTACATCGAGTTGAAGCAGCTCTTCTTTAGTCCATTTCACTACTCCGAAAGAGTAGAGTAGGATCGGAATGGCAAGCATATTTGTAGCAGACACCTTGTTCTTCCCCGACAGTTCTGAAGACCAGATCTGTCGGAGTAGGTGCTGATACTTGCCGCGGAGATCGTTTTTCATTACATTCATTTCTTGGGTGGAGCGTTGCTCGTTACCCGAGTAAGTGTACGACTCTCCGGCATCTAGATGGTGTAAGATGCTTCCGTTTACGAGCTGCACGTCCTCTCCGTAGTTACCGCATCGTCCTCTCTTGAGCTGGATCAGTGCGCATTTGTCCATCCCTAAGTGACTGTTGGAGATCCCTCTCTCCAGAGGCATAAAGCTTAAGGTCATCCATATAAAATAGATGGGTGACCTTATGCCTCCTGTCCTGTCAGGTTTTCCGGAGCGAGACGGATAATGGCAGTAGTGAGATGCAAAACAGAAGAAGGCTGAGGGAATCTTTCTGAAATACTACTTTCTGAATGTTACCGACTCTGTTTGGACTCTATTGTTACCCGATGTTATGGTAAAGTGAGTCCTCCAAAGCGGCATCGGTTCTTCAATACATCTCACTACGGGACCGGGTACCACAAGACATCGGAGCAAGTGAACAATGAGCTCATGCGATGTCATGTCAAATGCCTTGCGGTGCTGTTTGGTGGTTCACAGCACTGCCTCATTGAGTGTGTGATGGCGCGTCTTAAGTTGGCGGCTAATCGACGCACTTTAGGCGTGAACGGCCTATTGGCCGCCATATAGTCCATCACACATGGGATACGGGATGCGTGTTGCCTCGCCAACCGGATCTTGGCTTCCATCTATTGCATGCGCCGCTCCGTCCTCTCCTGTGGGGAAGCAGTATTTCGCCCCTCCAACCGAGAAAAGCGTTGAGCAGCAGCATACACGGCACAATTTATGTGCCAGAAGTCAGCCCGTTCTGGTAGCACTGCACGAAGTTCTTCATCCAATCTGGCCAGGTCTTGTGGTCAGGGGGTTTTTATGTGGTGTAACATCCGTCTGGTCTTGGCGGAACGAGGAGAACCACGTGAACAACCGGTGAATGCGGCGGCCCTTCGGCTACCTCATTCACCGGTCCAGGAGCACCGGTCACGTAGCCCCTACTACCTTAGATGTTTGTCTATCAGAATACCTAAATATTTTGTCTCATTGGATGACTTTAGTACAACTTACTACCTTGCACTGACGAGAGCCAACAGCTCGAAACTGCGGTCTGCAAGTTGTGTGGGGTGAGTGGCACGAGGGCTAATTTAAATAAGACCAGTCTTTCGGCAATGTTGCAATTGAAGCATTAGCGTTATGTTGGTAATGTGCGATTATTACACTTAACGCGCCAGGCTTGTAACTTGTAATTCAGCGCTCGGCGGGGCACATAGCCCGGAGAGTAGCTATTGGTTGCAGTCTGGTTACGTTCCTTATAGTAAAATAAGTATTTTATGGAAGAGCCTGCGACAGAAAATTTTTTATTTTCTGCCCTCTAGAAGAACATTTGAACTATGCTAAGCCCAGTCAGGCTATTTATTTTTCGATTGCAACAGACACTGGACCGTTAGATGACGCCTGCTGACTATTTTGCATGTCGCTATCCTAAATGAATATGTCGTCGTCGCGTTCACACGTGGGCTCGCAGAGCTCCCAGAATATATATTATAAATGCTGTAAATCAAAAGTTATTTCCCACTATGTATGTATAAACTGTTTGATGGTATTCCACAAGTGCTGCATCCCAAAAGTAAAATCTCAGATTCGCTTTGTTGGACAAAATAAAATCATATATTGCGAGGAACAAAAAGCAAATTCAGATGCAAACACTGAAGAAATAACGGAAGTCTTGGAAAAAACTATATGTGAACTTTCTACTGATGGTGAAATTAAGAACAATTATATAAAAAAGTTGAAAGCTGAAAATAGCATATTTGTAAAAGAGGCATTAGAAAGAGAAGAAGACATGAATGAGCAAATACACAACTTAGAAAAAACCATCGATGAATTGAGAGAACAACTATATAAACTGCAAAAAGCAAATGAACTATCAATGATTAAAGAAACAAAAAATGTGGGTACACAAACGATAAGAAGTAGTAAAAACGCTTCAAGTCTCACTCAGTCAGATAATACAGGGAGAGTCGAAATTGGACATAAGTTGTCTAAACCAGAGAAATATATAAATCTTGAACCATCAAGAAATACAACAACAAACAAAAATCAAACCAGCAAATATAATTCTAAACAAAAAATACTTATTCTCAGTGACGAATTTGGACGAAATGTCAATAAAAGTATAATGAATAGAATGGACTCACAAAATTTCAAGGTTGAAACTGTAATTAAACCTGGAGCTGATTTGCAAAAAGTTACCGAAAACATAGAGGCGTTAACATCCACATATTTACCACAAGATCATGTCATCATTATTGCAGGATCAAATAACTTTAAAAGACACAAAAAGTACCCGCTATTTAGAGACATATGCAACAAAATTAAGAAGTGTGTTAATTTAAATGTAACTATTGCTATAGTAGCGTACGGAAGAAATTACAATACAAATAAATATATTTTCAAATTCAACGAAAAGTTGAAAGAATTTATTATTAAGAAGAATCAGTATGTGCCCGGAAATATAGCCACCTTAGAAGTGTTCCTACATCTCTTTCGGAGGAAATTTCCAGTGCAATTTTAGACAACAGCAATTCAGATGAAGTGTCATACGATGTCAAAAATGACAAAGGTACGAGTGATTTTTTATATCCCATCTTGTCTCAAATGAGTTTAATGTGAAGTCAGATTTAATGAGAATTGCTCATGTAAATGTTCAAAGCTTAACGAACAAACTCAATGAGGTTGAGTTATTTAGTAATGACAAAAATGTTGATATTCTGCGTATATCTGAACATTGGATTTTAGATGTTAATATTGATTACTTTCACTTACCTAGCTTTAATCTTGGTGCCTATTTTGCCCGTAATAATCATATTCATGGTGGATCCATGATCTTTATTAAGAAGGGTTTAAACTTCTGCAAGGTCAATTTGATTAATAACTGTTCAGTGGAATGTCACATTGAAGTGTGTGCAATCTCCTTTTTTAGCAGTCATAATTTTAACACCGTAGTATGTTGTATATACAGGCCTCCAGCTGGTGATTTAGATATTTTCTTCAAAAATTTAACAGCCACATTAGATTTTGCAACTAAAAGATACGACTATGTGATACTTTGTGGAGACCTAAATATTAATTTGCTTGATAAGTCTCTCAATACAAAAATATTGCGTGATATATTTGAATCTTACCAATTAAGTGTAACTACCAACGAGCCAACACGTATTGTTAAAAATATTAATGGAGACATAAGCTCCTCCTCACTAGATTACCTTGTAACTATCTGGTCATCTTTTAACTATAATGTTGAACTATATGATCCGTTGATTGCAGATCATCTGGCGCATATACTTTCACTAAATATTGACTATAGGGACAATATCGAAACCGCCAATACTTACACTATAAAAAGAATTAAAGGGGCAGAAAATATACATGAATTAAATTGGCGGTTAAGCACGGTCAATTGGGACTACATTTATAGGTTAAACGTAAATGAGGCTTTTAGTTTATTTATTGAAGATGTAATTTGGTGCCTAAATGTGTCCTGCCCTCTTATACGTACTAAAAATAAAACAAATAATGCTCTAAAAAATAAAAAATGGATAACTAATGACTTGAGATTGGAAGGTCAGAAACTTAGACATATGTTTCACAAATTAAAGAATAGTAGGAATCAAGTAGATGACTTACTAGAATACAAACATAATCTAAAGGCACATAGAAAAAATATTAAAACAACGAAGCAAAATTATTATAGAGACAAAATAATAAATGCGGAAAATAAATCAAAGGAAACCTGGAAAATTGTAAATTGTAGACTTGGAAAAACTAAATCGATAAAAAAATCCATAAGTTTGAAAATAGATGATGAAACGATATTAGGTGATAAATTGGTGTCAGATAGGTTTGCGTTGTATTTTTCTACAGTTGCCTCAAATTCTATAAAAAATAACTTTGGTTATAATTTATCATTACCTCACACCTTATCCGCTTATAACATTAACTCGATCTACTTTTATGAAGTATCTAAACCGGAACTCTTGGATGTCATAAAAGAGTTGAAAAATAAAAACTCGGCAGGTTTAGACGGATTAACAGTGCCTATTTTAAAGAATATATTTTCAACATTGCAGATCAGTTCTTGTTTCTTATTAACAAATCTATTCTTGAAGGTTACTTTCCGCCAGAGTTCAAAATCTCTCTGGTAATACCGGTAGTCAAAAAGGGGGATGAGCATGATATTTCGAATTATCGTCAAATCTCCTTAGTGTGCGTAATGTCTAAAGTTATTGAAAAACTAATATCCAATACAATTACGTTATATCTTGATAAGAATGCGATCCTAACTGAATGCCAGTATAGATTCAGGCCAGGGAAATCTATAGAAAGTGCAACTGCTAAATTGCTTGATTTTATTTACCGCGAATTGGATAATGGTAAATATGTAGTGTCGATCCTATTCGATCTCTCTAGAGCATTTGATTCCGTGAACAAAGCAATACTTTTTGGTAAGCTAGAAACTATTGGTATAAGAGGAAATTTGTTAAATTGGCTAATTTCTTACATGGAAAATAGAAAATTTTTAGTGAAGTGTAATGAGTCCGAATCTGATATACATGATGTTAAATTAGGCGTCCCTCAAGGGTCAATACTGGGGCCTTTATTATTTTCAATATATATAAATGACCTTCCCCATCATATAAAAAACGGTTTAATAATCATGTACGCAGATGATACGACAATTTCTGTATCTGCCCCAAATAGTGATGATCTACAAAAAGCTATTAATAGCGTTAACGTTGAAATGAATGATTGGTGCAATCGTAATAAATTAATACTAAATGAGAAAAAAACTGTATTTCTAAATTTTAATCCAAGTAAAATTATCTCATTAAATAGTCTACTCATAAGCACCTCGTCAAAATTCTTGGGTACCTATATTGAAAGTTCATTATCTTGGGAGCTGCAAGGTAATCGTGTATGTTGCAAACTGAATAAGGCATATTATGCAATTTTACAACTAAAAGACACCTTAAGTGAGGAGGGAATTATGGATATTTACTATGCTCTGGTATATTCTCACTTATCACTCAATTGTAATTCAGCGGTCGGCGGAGCACATAGCACATAGTTGGTTGCAGTCTGGTTACGTTCCTTATAGTAAAATAAGGATTTTATAGAGAAGCTTGCGACAGGCTTTTAATATTCCCTCTATTATTTTTGCAAATTTCGTTATTAGGGATATAGGTCTATAATTTAAAATTTCTTGCTGATCTCCACTTTTAAAGATAGGTATAATTATTGATGTTTTGAACACAGAAGGAAGAGCCTGTTTCAAATATTCTATTAACTATCCTGACGAGGGTTTCTGTTATAGTCTGTAATGAGCTTGATTGTTTCAGCTTGAAACCCACATATCTGGGAGATTTTTTATTTTTTGGATGAAACCAATTTTTTTAAAATTAAACGATATTGGCACCTAGGTATCATTAATAAAGAATCTCTTTGCACCTGGAACAAATACAACTGCAATTACACACTATCAAAAGTTAAAATATTTAATTTGTTCTATGTGCCTCGGCCGCAAACTTTACAGCCTTGATACGCATATAACTATTATTATTTTTATTAGTGTCAATTTCATTGTGATATCCACCAATGACTTCTTGAGAAAGCAAATGGTCTTGTCAAAATAATATAATAGACATAAATGACGTGAAACTCTTGGGACAACAAATAATAGAACAAGTCTTATAAACCCATTTTTAATCAAATCTAGTTGTTTACATCTAACTGTCGAATTATGATCTGTCAAAAAATATTTAAGCATGTAAAGAAACAAATGTGGCCAGCATCAACAACTTTGCTAAAACTGTAATTGTTATTAAAGCAGAAAGTTAGTCAATATTAATAAAAATTATGTTTAGCTCTTAAACACATTTCTTACAAATCAAAAATGAACGCTCGTGAGCGGCACTAAAAGTCTTTTACTGCCGCTCATTAGCGGCAATAAGAGACTAAGTAAGCCGGTCAGACGAAGTTTATTTTGGTGAAACTAACAATATCCTTTGTTTTCTACTTCGAGTAGGTGGGGGAACTCTTTTTTTCACTGAAAAGGGGTAAATTGGTCATTTTAAGGGTGGTTTTCAGTTTTAATTTATTTTGAACCCTTTAATATGATAGTTAAGAAATTAGAACAGTACCCTTTTATCGTAGATGTGAAGGAACGTTCAGTTCAAATTTCGTGAGAATCAGTTCACCGCCTCCCACGATATATATATATATATATATATATATATATATATATATGATATATTGAAAAAACGTAAAAAATTTAATTACTGCTAACTTGGCCAAAATTGAACCGAATTTGATAAAATTTTAGGCAAAAGTAACCTATATAACCAAGAAATAGCCTGCAAGATTTTAGCAAAAAATAACTAACAGTTTGGCCGCAATTCCAGTTTTAATACAAATTCCACAAAATTTTCAAAACTTTCTCCAATTTGTCCAAATGGTCAAACGAGAATTTTTTTTAACCAAAATGAAGGCATTCTTATGTACTTTCACGTGATGTAACTAAAAAATAGCTTTTTTTTTAATTTTCCGATTTTTTGTCATTTTTATTATATGCATGCGCGCGGCGATTTCCCGTCATTTTCGGTATTATACGTATGCGCACACAAGTATGTGTGTAATTATTCATTATAAAAATCATAATATTAATAATAAAAAGTGATTGTGACCAGGTTTTTAATTAGATAAAAAAAACTCTCGAAGATATAATTTCTTTTTTTTCAAAGCAAAAATTCACTTGATTTTTATTAAACTTTATGCATATATTGATTATTATTTTATTTTATTAATGTTTTCTTTTTCTAGTAGTTGTACTAGATGTGCTACTACAAAAATTGTCTACTTTCGAATCGGTAACTGGAGTTTGGAATATTTCTTCACCCTCGTCATCGCCAAAGTCGTATACATCTAAGATACTCTCTGAAGTATGAAAATTGACAGGATTTCGGATGGCAGCAAACAACAGATAATGAACTGATGTCGATAAGAACTGATAAAGCTCCTCTTCCTAATGAATTACTCAATATAATTGCTTACGATTGTAAGGTCGGTTGCAAAACTAAACGTTGCTCGTGCAAAACCATTTGCGTCACATGCAGCAATTTAGGGAGTGGAAGGAATACTTTATGTCAAAATGCAGAGATAATATTGTTGACGAAGTTGTGGTTGATGAAGATCCTGAGCAATTAGAAATTAGTCCTGATATCTATGATATTGAAGAATTCGAAGATGATAATTATGAAGAAGATGTTTGTACTTCAGACAATATCTCAGATGTATACGATTTTAGCGACGACGGTGGTGAAGGAATATTCTAAACTCCAGTTACCGATTCGGAAGTAGACACTTCTTGTAGTAGCACATCTAGTACAACTACTAGAAAAAGGAAACATGAATAAAATCAAATATTAAACAATATAATAATATGTGAAAAGTTTAATCAAAATCAAGAAAAAATATCTTACATTCGAGAATTTTTTTTCTAAATATTTAAATAATAAATTTAAATAATTACACGTATACTTGTGCAAGTGCACGCATACGTATAACACCGACAATAGCGGGAAGTCGCCCGCGCATATATAATGTATATACCAATAATTATAAAAAATCGGCTAAATTAAAACAAATATATATTTTAGTTACATCACGTGAAAGTACACAAAAATACCTTTATTTTACTAAAAAAAATCCTTCGACTATTTGGACAAATTGGGGAACACTTTGAAAATTTTGTGGAATTTGGACTAATAATAGAATTGCGGACAAACTATTGGATATTTTTTGCTCAAATTAGCCAGGCTATTTCTTGGTTATATAGGTTACTTTCATCTAAAATTTTATCAAATTCGGTTTAATTTTGGCCAAGTTAGCCGTAATTCAGTTCTTTACGTTTTTTCAGTATATTAACATATCGTGGGAGGCGGTGAACTGATTCTCACGAAATTGAAAACTACGTTACTTGAACATCTACAATAAAAGGGTACTGTTCTAGTTTCTTAACTGGCATTCTTAACTGGCATTTAAAAACCGCCCTTAAAAATTACTAATTTACCCCCTCTCCGCGAAAAAAAGAGTTCCCCGACCTACTCGAAGTAGAAAACTCAGGGCATTCTTAATTTCCCCAAAACAAACTTATGTTTCTATGTCACGTTGCTCCATATAAAATTTTCTTTATCGCCTTATTTTGGGCTATTTCTAACACGCGTTTATTAGGTTCACCTGTATGTTTGTTTGTAAAGGCCTCTTTGAACGTGATTCTCACCCACTTCAAAACGTCAGATTAAACTGAAACTCTACACACTTATTAAGGACCGATGACAATACAATAATTTGACAACTTTTCCTAATGTCCTCACCAGGATCATCAGGATAAAATAAAATTTAAAAAATGACTAGTGTATTGTCGGGATTTTGGCGGAGGAGCCGCTGTCATTAATATGTATTTTATTATTGGTGAGAAACGTGCCGAGGGATGAATGGCAAGAGGGTGACTAAAAAAAATTATAGTTTAAAAAAACTTAAAAAACACGCTTTAATAGCATACCGAACTAAAAAGTACAAAATAATGTTTAAATATTAAGATTCTTATTTTGTTGTAAAAAGCGTGGGGTTTATAACAATTCATATCAAGCACCCCACACTTTTTTCAATAAAATAAGAATGTTAATATTTAAACATTATTTTGTACTTTTTAGTTCGGTTTTGCTATTAAAGCGTGTTTTTTTAGTTTTTTTAAACTATATTACTCCACTACTAAGAATAACAAGTATCTTTTTATTGGTCTTAAATAATTCCGATTAGCCATAATGTTACATACTATATGTAGAGGGCCTCTCTAGCTAAATAGTCTAATATTATTTAATTAAATCACTAACTACTGAACACTTTCTTGCAACTCAGGAATTATTTGATAAAAACTAATTGTTCACGTCAAGCTAAGATCATAATTAAAGCGAAGTAAAACTTTAATTAGTAACTGAGGAAAAGTAAATTCTAAATTAATTTTCTGTGCAGCATCGCTATCACAATTTATCGCATTCGTGCAGAAAATGTAATTTTAAATATGAAACAAACTTGAAATGCGACAGTAACACGAATAATTCTTCAAGAATTCTGAACAACCCGATAAACATTTTGCTTTTAAGTTTAAGTCATATAACCATTCATGAACGACGTGTTAAACCCAACATCGTTGTTAAGTTATTATTATTACGATATTTTGTGCACGGTAAGATTTATTACATTTTAATGCCATAATAAAAATCATTTACAAAATTATGCGATATATTATAACTACTTAATTATATTGTATAGTGAATTATTTCTGTCGCCTACATAACAATTCCAAAAATAACAAAATTTAACAGTCGTAATTTTAAAGAAACATTTGTGATGTATTATATTCAACTAGATAGATGCGCCATTTATACATATTTTGATATATCGTTATATTCTAAGAGCTACTAGCTTTAATTTGGAAAGGTAGTGATATAGTGAACTTTCGTCTTCCGTTCGGTAGCCTCAAAGTATAGGTAAAATAAACACTTTTTCATTAGGCCTTTAACCATGCGGACAGAGGATCATTACCTTTTAGCACTAACTATACGTATTTGACATAACGAAAAAATAAATGAAAGACGCCGTAGATCTGTGGCGCTCGCGCGAGAAGGTCAATACCAAATGTATACCAAATTTCAGCTCTCCAGCTGAATTAGTAGCGATTTTAGCATTTTTGCGAAAATTAAATTTTATTGTTCTTAGTGCTTTCATTTTGCAATAGAATCTCAAGTTTTTACTGTGTTATATTGTATACCATGGAGTTATCGAGCTCCTTGATCAAAACTGGCGGAAAATATTCATTTAGATGTCTTTTTCTCAAAAACAATATGTCAGGCAATTCTATGCAAATATTTTAATGTTTTCGCATAAAATACTCATCAGAATGTTCAAATTACCTCAAATTCAAAATGGCCAAAATTAGGTCTAATCCATAATTTCTGTTTTTCAATCTACTGTATGAGTTCGTTGATATGTCTAATAAGAATAAATATTGATGGAGGACATTTTTTTTATTTACACCTTCAAGTCACGCCTTAGCAAAATCCTTTCTTGAAAAATTACGTTCAAAAAATGTTCCAATGCTTTAAACGGAACACTTTTTATTTCATTTTGTTATTTTTTCAATAATTTTTCAAATAAACAACATTTTGCACCAATTTAGCCACTGCAACCCATACAATAGGGGTTTATAATTTGATGCAATCATAAATTTTTTTTTAAATAAGGTTTATAAGATATAAAAAAAGTTTGTTAAATTATTCATATTTGCTAAAATCATAAAAATGTCGTCTCATAGAATCTCATTTTCATAAGGTTTTTTTTTATACATTTATTTAACGTCGGCCTATTTCCGCTACTGAGGCCTAACACCGACGCCTGTAGACGAGCTACCCCCAACCAGGAATTTTGCCGAACCTCTTCCCTTAAGAAGAGTAGGGATCTTTTACTTGCCTAACATTTAATAGACAAGGGACGGACGGCTTTACATCCCCTCCGAAGGATGGTATATCTCCTATACAACCCTCGCCTAAGGTTGTATAGCTTCCGCGCATACACTGGTATACAAGCCGCTGGAAGATGTGTGAGGCGAGAACGCGGTTTCCGTTGGAATGGTCACCAATCCAAGTACTAACTGCGCCTGTCGTTGCTTTACATCGCATACCGAAGTATGTACATAGTAAAGACGCACCTACGCTCGCCCCTTGTTTCATAAGGTTATATTTACAAAAATTCTATTTTATTTATATTGACATTCAAAATGCATTCTTGGGTAAACCTTTTTCTCGATAAAAGATCAGATATACAAGATGGTCCAAAATTGTCTCCCGATATTCCCGAAATAATGGTAGTCCTTTACATAAATTTATTTCGGAAAATGAGTAATTAAAAGGGGGATAATAAATTTCAGTTTTTCTTTTTGGGGGGTGACTGTCAATATTTTTCTCATAACTTTTTAATTTTTTTCATATTTCTAAAAATTATTATAAAACTGTAATTTTCAGGTTATTAGAAATAAAAAATGTGCTCTTATTGAATTTCTATAAACCAAGCCGTTCTCGAATAATTTATATTTAAAAAACAACGTGCATTTGCAACATTTTATTAATACATAGTTTTACATATAAAGAATGCTTTGAAATATTAGTTTGACACATGTTATTTATTACACTTTGATTCTTTTTTTTTTGTTGAAATAATTCCAGTTTATTGTTCATATTATTTAAACATTAATGATTACACGTTCTCTGAATTAACAGATTTAGTTTTTACCATGGGAGATTCTTTTGATAATGCTGCTGCAATGTTATAAACATAAATCCCCTACTCTTCTTAAGGGAAGAGGTTCGGCAAAATTCCTGGTTGGGGGTAGCTCGTCTACAGGCGTCGGTGTTAGGCCTCAGTAGCGAAAATAGGCCGACGTTAAATAAATGTATAAAAAAAAAATTCCCGAACAGAAATATTCCTAATGTCAAAACTTTTTTAAGTACAGAACACCGACTTAGGAGCAGGAAGTCTTCAAGTGAAAAACACTGGATGCTGGCCGTCCATGAAACGCAAGAACTGTTGGCGTTGAAGATAATATTAGATATTGTAATGGAAAATCCTACGATAAGTACTGGAAGATTAGGCTTAAGGATGGATATATCTCACCAAAGCGCTTTAAGAGTACCTACTGCATGTGCATGATCAACAATTGCACCGTTCCATTACCGAAAAACTCAAGAATTATTACCCAAGAATATGCCAATAAGATTTGATTTTTGCGAATTATTGCTTGAATAAACAGAAAATGCTCCAGATTTTTTAAGTAAATACTATTTCACTAACGAGGCTACATTCACACGACAAGGCATGTAACCCAACTCCTCTTGATTTCATTGTGTTGAGTTATCTAAAACGAGAGTTTATAATACTCAAATTGATATGATTGAATAGTTGAGAGAAAAAATCTATCAATAGTTTACAATGCTACATGCAGAATGATGAAGGAATTTTACAGGTATTCAATGTTCCTTAAAAAAAATTTTGATTGTGCATAAGGGAAATTTAACTTCGAACAATTTTTGTAATTGATAATTAGCTATTTAATTATGTTTCAAGTATTCTTTATGTGTAAAAGAATTTATTAATAAAATGTAAATGCGCGTTGTTTTTTTAAATACTCAAGAACGGCTTGGTTTACCGAAATGCAATAAGAATACCTTTTTATTCCTAATGAAATGAAAATTAGTTTTTATAATAATTTTTAGATGTATGACAAGAATTAAAAAGTTACGAGGAAAAGACTGACAGTCATCCCATAAAATTACCACTTAAGCAGAAGAGAAGAATTGACTGATACCATCTAAACTATTGTCCGGATGGCTTATGAAGTTTAAAATGTGAATTCGATATTTTAAAGTAGTCGGAAGATATTGCAGAAAAACTGAAATGTATTATCCGCCTTTTACGGTATATATCTCCCGTATTATTGATTTTCAAAAATAACTTTATATAAAACACTACCATTATTTTTGGATGTGCTATTAGCCGCAGAAATATCGGGAGACAATTTTGGATCACCTTGTATGCACATTTTCCGCTATTACGGAAAATTCTCTGAAAATTTTTAATCGTAACTGATTTCATTTAAACAGAAATTAAATCAAAACAATTTTTATACCGTGAGAGTTTTTCCTAGAACCAACAAAAAGGGAATTACACGCAATTATCCGCCAATTTTTGTGAATATGCTGATGTTAACACTTGGTATGTATGCAACAATTCGACTATATATTTAAATTTTACATTTTTTTCACTAGTTTCTCTAAAATAATTGTGATAAACAAATGTTCATTCATCGTTCACTACACTAAATGTATGTATAGCACCTATAAACCACTATTATAAGAATTGTAGTGGCTAAATTGGTGCATAATGTTGCATATTTTATAAATTATTGAAATACTAACAAAATTAAATAGAAATTGTTGCATTAAAACCATTTTATTTTTGTTATCCTCCGTATAAAAAAATCCTTTTACTCTATTGCTGATATAATAAGTATTACATTATGTATTGTACCGTCTTGAGTTAACCAGATTAGAAAATAATAATAATTGTTTTGTGTTTAGTTATACTTACGTAGCAAGTAAATTAACCGGCTTAGTGCAGAGCAGAGATCTTACTTATACGCGGGCCCAAGCAGTTGAAGCCGGCTAACATTTCACTACGCTAGCGACCGTTTCGAGCGTTAGATGTTCCTGCCCGCCTGCCTGTGCTGATCTGTACGAAAATATTGCAAGTATCAAAAGATAGTTGATAGAAATATTTCTGATGAACCGCTGTTATTTTAAAATATTTTATGAAATATTTTCTAAGTTATTCTGACGTCATTAAAATCCGTGACACACCCGTGTAGAGTCAACCTCTCACTCTTGCAACAGTAAGGGGAACAGTTGAAGCCGTCTGACATTCAGTTCCCTAGTTGCCATTTCAATCATTAGACGTGCCTGGTCGCTGCCTACTCCGAACTGCCAGAAAGTATTGAATGTCCCATAATATAGGTGACAGAATTATTTTCAAAAAGTTGATATTACTCCTAAGTGTTTTCTAAGTCGCTTTGATGTCACTACCATGCGTGACGCATCCGTTCGCGCCATTCCTCTTGTAATAAGTGAAGGAAATAGTGGAAGCTCTCCAGCATTTCAGTCAGCCAGAGCCACTCATCGACAGCAGACGTGTCTACTTCCTGAGATCCGAACTCAGGTACCGTTATTTCCATATATCATCTCCGAGTAGCAGAATTTTGGCAAACTGCGTACTATGTCATCAACCAGCAGCGCACCCGTCTGGTGAGTGTTCCGAGACCATCGTCCAGAGTAATTCCATTCCGACCGCTCCACCGCAGCAGACGTGCCCGACCGTAACCATAGGAAGTAAGTAAGTTCATGGAATAAGTAAACTGATGTATTAGCCAAGTTCTGTTTATAACTTCTCTATAATTTTCCACTGTATATTTATCTGTGGTCTTGCATCTCTAAGTATCCGTACTTAGTCTGCACCTGTTTTACCACTTTACCGTTTTCTCTGTGCTACCACTTTATCGCTTGCTCTGTGCTACCGCTTTACCCTTCACTCTGTGATACCGCTTCGCCACTTGCTCTGTGTTGCCGTTTTACGGTTTACCCTGTGCTACCGCTCTGCCGCTTGCTACTCTTGTTATTTGAGTCATCTGGTATTACTTTCGTTGCACATTCTGGTGCAATTAACTGGTATATAGTAACCCGTAGAGATTGTTCGGGGTAATTAGTTAGTAGGAAGTTGCTTGGTATATTATATAGTAGGCTTAATTGAATAAATTAACCTTATTTATTAACCTTATTAAATTTACTGCTTTATGTGTGAGCATTTTCCTAATTGACATACTGTAGTACTGTTTCTCCGCTTGAGCTACTCAGCCTCGCATATCCGGCTTTTGGGTAGTGTTGTCCTAACAGTTAAAACTGGGATTGGCGCCCAAGCTAAAACTGTATCATATCGAATACCCGTTTCCCGAAGCTCGAGTGTCAAGGAGTGACCCTTTTTCTCCTCTGAGGTGGAGAAAAACCAGTCACAGTTAATTTTAAAAAATGTCTTCTATCAATATATATTGTTGTTAGATATATTAATGAACCTACCCAATATATTGGAAGGCAAAATGATGGATTTAGACCTACCTTTGGTAATTTTAAATTTGAGCATTCAAATTTGGAAATTTTGTCGAACATTTCATGGATTAACATATTAATGTTAATATTAACATATTAATGTCTGCTATGTTGTTTTTGAAAAAAGGACATCCAAATAAACAATTTCCACCCTTTGTGGTGTTTTCATTTATTTTTCGCTATATCAAATACTTATAGTAAGCACTATCTCTCTACTCTGCTCATAGGGCTAAGGGCTTAATAAAAAAAGTGTTTATTTTGTCAATATTTTGAGAAAGAGAGCGGAAGTTATCTCCATCTTTGTTATTAACAACTAATTTTTCGAAAATATTTAGCGTTCGACAGCGCTTTAGTTGAGCATTTTTATTTAGAGTGATTTTTTTTTTATACATTTATTTAACGTCGGCCTATTTCCGCTACTGAGGCCTAACACCGACGCCTGTAGACGAGCTACCCCCAACCAGGAATTTTGCCGAACCTCTTCCCTTAAGAAGAGTAGGGATCTTTTACTTGCCTAACATTTAATAGACAAGGGACCGACGGCTTTACATCCCCTCCGAAGGATGGTATATCTCCTATACAACCCTCGCCTAAGGTTGTATAGCTTCCGCGCATACACTGATATACAAGCCGCTGGAAGATGTGTGAGGCGAGAACGCGGTTTCCGTTGGAATGGTCACCCATCCAAGTACTAACTGCGCCTGTCGTTGCTTTACATCGCATACCGAAGTATGTATAGAGTGATTTAATTTAAACGTTTTATTTTATCCTCTATGCGGTAATATTTTGTACGAACATTTAAAAGACACCTTGCATATTAATATAGATATCAAAAAAGGGATCAAAATTGACAGTTGTTAATTTCCAGGTTCTCACGGGTTGATGCCTAAAAATTATGATTATATCGCTTTCCTACCAAAATAACTACTTTATGTATAAAAATGTCGTCTCTAATTTATTGATTCATTATTTCTGAGCTCCGACCTAGGTATTTGTATCAAGAACTGGATAGTATTTATAATATTATTTATTTAACTTAAAACACATCTCTTGCAAACACAAAACTAATCCAAGTTATAAATTAAAATATCTACTTGTACATAGTAAAAATATTTCCATTAAAATGAAAGAATTAAATCTCAGCAGGAAATATGCTTTTATATTTTTTACAACTTATTATTTAATTACGACTGCTAGTTCTATGAATTGTAAGGCAGAATACAGGCCTGTAAAAAAATCTTTAAAGAAAGATGAGATTTCGATAGAGAATTATTATGCCTCTTTGCAGTCTGCGAAGTTATAATTATATAATCAAGAAATTTCATTTTAATGACGTCGTAGTTGGGTGTAAAGGTAACTAGATGAAATAAAAAAGTAAAAGAGAAATCTGCAATCAAAGGAAAGCGAGCTCGGCACTCTAGATGTAGTAGTCGAGACCCGTTCTCTAAGGACCAAATTACGTGGCAAGTGGTGGCCGACACAGGAGACTCGAACAAAAGTTAGCGAGTCTGACGTGACTTATTCTAAAGAATGCCTTCTGAAAATCCTATATAACCACTTCCAGATTGCTTTATGAAACTTTAATTCGTACATGTACGATCACACTTTGATATTCTCTTACCTTAAATCAGAATGTCTTCTGATTTATGATTCCACTTATTGCATTCATTTAATTCAACAAATAATGGAGGATTCTGTCAGCTTGAATTTGCTATTAATATATCCATTTGATTTAATGAAGGCAAGTCGATATTACATCTAGATATAAGGTATAATGGAAGCGAAATCACACCACAAGGAATTTCTTTCATCAATTCACTACCATTTCCTCAAAATTAAAAACAAAATTGAGTAGCACTCTACCTCTTGTCAAACTGTAAGTATTAATAAATGTTATTATTGATGTAGGGAAAATTTAAATGGAGTAGACGTCAAAAACTTCAAAAGAATAGACCAATCCAGAACACGTGACCTTGACAGATCCGCCATTTTGCCTGGGTTGCACACAAAGCGATTATTTTCCGTGTGTTTACATTCGTTTTTGGTGCTCTGTATTGGGTTTATTGCGATTTATTGCAAATTTTTTCGCCAAGATGTCGCGAAGTGAATATTATGTAACCCTTAGAGGTGACATTAAGTGCAGATATGTTGAAAAAATTGAGATTATTCACAATATTGACCCCTATGTAATTCCTCCTGAAGAGAGCAGGTTTGAAATTTATAATATTACCATGATGGACTTCGTGAATTATTTAATACTAACTCATAGTTATTATACTGGTCAACATTTTCAGCCTTATAAAAGCTTGCAAGCCTACAGGCTTTACGAATCTGGCTCTGCTCAAGGAGTTTTGGCAGAACAAATCAGCGATGAGACATTTGTTGTCATTGGGAAGGTAAGAAATCAAAGTTAATGCGTAATTTTATATTACAATTAGATTCTATATATGAATGTATATAATTGTGATATGTCACAGAGGTTTTAAACTTGATTAACATTTTTTAAATCTTTGTTGTAGGTTAAACACTCTCAACGAAACAGAGAAAAGTTCCTTCAAGTTTGGATTATTATTTTAAAGAACACCAGCATTTCCAGTATTCACTGTACATGTATGACTGGTTTATCAGAAGTATGCAGTCATATAGCCATTCTGTACCTGCATGATCGTCCAAATACCATCGAAGGCAGTGCTCCAGGTCCAGCGTCAACTGAAAAATTTTCCATTTGGCCAGTACCATGCTGTAGTATATTTACACCGTGGCCAGTACCTTCCATGAAAAATGCAGAAATGTTGCGAATACGGGATATGGATTGGCCAAAAAAGTAGAAACAAGAGGTTTATCTTAAGAGCATCCTCCTTTTGATAGATAAAAATGAACTTACGCCTATTTATGTCCGTATCTAATTTGTTTTTTTTTTGCTTGACTGAACCTGAACTTGGATATTTTAAAATAAAGTGAATATTAAATAACATTTGTTTTACTGTGGATAAAAAATATATATTCTTGATGTGCAATATATTGAAATAAATAGGTATGTATAACTAAAAAAAAATTATTAATAAACACATAGATAATTCATTATTTATATTATTTAGTATTTGAGAAGGCACATGTTTACGATTGCACTACATACCACGACAATTTTATCAAATGAGCCCAATTTCTTCGTTTTGACAACGCATGCTTATGGGTATTATTTCACGAAAAATCTTAAATTTCCTTTTGAGCAAACCTATAATTCTTTCTACATGAACATGCAATGTTTTGTGTGTTTTCCAAATCTATAGGATACAACTGAGTTTGGCCTTTTGTAAAGGAGGGTATTTGTAGTTTTAGCCTCTAAAGCAGCTAGTTTTCCTAAAATAACACATACATCATTTGATTCTAACCTTATAAATCCTGGGAGTTTTTGTACAAAAATTAAGTACTTACCAGTTATAAAATGTCTTGAACAAATACGATCGTGTTTTAGGTGGCTCTTACTCAGTGGCCCCCGTCCCAAAGCCTTAATCCGAGCATTTCTTCTTTCTATAGACAATGTATTAAGATGATCCCTCTATTGGTTAAAATAGCGTGAGATCGGAAAAAGGATGCATTATCTCTTTCAGCACGCATTGAACATTTAATAGCAATACAAAAATGTGGCATTTTCTATCAATTACACCAGGATTAAACAATTTAATGATGAAATACTCGCAATGTTTACATTCGCAAATGGTTTTGTATGCCACCCAGCAAATATGGCCGAACTGTCAATTACGTCATTCTGGAATGGTCAATACTTATTAAACCTAATAACACTTTTGACAGTTCTGTCAATATAAAATTCTAATAATATTCATAGTAGATAATCAAGAGCTACCGACATTTTGAAGGTGTGTCTGATAAACTCCTTCAATTTTTTATGGGTCGTAATCCGATTAATTTAAGGAGACAACCCTACGCTGGGTCCGGTTCTTGGTTATGGGAGCGTTTTCCTATGAAAGCTATTTTTGACAAATCTATATCTATTATGTTTAAAAACTAATTTCACAAAGCACCAAAACATTTGAATATCAGTATTCATCATAAAATCAGTTAATAATATAACGTAATAGACCGTGATACCTACACCTGCAAAAATTTATCTTACTACCTTTTTCTTGCTGTCAATTTGCCAACATGTGCAGGGGAACGGAGGAAAGTAAGCGTAATAACGAGGGAAGGGACGAGCAAAGAGGTCATGTCTCTTAATAAATTCGAATTGAAATTTGACATTGGAGGTTTAAAGGGATTTATTGCTGTCCATCTGATATTTATGTTTTCAAATGTTTTGAAAATTCCAACTATTGACAGCAATTTTGGTAGTCATGTTATGGGTCCTAGGTCCAATTTCCGGATGACATTCTGAAGAAACGAGTAGTCCCGGAGCCATGATGGTACGAGAAGCTTCTTTGTTAAAAATCGAGATATTGCTTAAACGTGGCTGTTAGCAGCAATTTTTTGTGCCGCCGAAACGGTTAATATACAAAAGCGTTTTGCAAGATCGTTAAAAGCAAGTTGTTATTTGCAGATGCAGAAGGTGTAATATCAGAACCAATCTCAGGTCTAAGATTTTTTTACTCTAGAAATATCTGCATGGCTCTAAAACTAACCTAACCTAACAGTGAGTAATAGTTTTTCCTGTAGCCCTTACAAGATCATAATTGTAGTGGAATAATAAGCGTAGAATAACGTAGTTGAATAAAACCAACATTGAAATCTACCTATCGTAAATGCCTCAAACGTAGCATCACCGATAATTAAGTAAATAAAACTTAGTTACATTAATATTAAAAATCAAATTACATGACTTATCCGTGATAAGACAATGCAATGGAAATAGGTTTCCTAATAAAAATACGTGGGAAAGCACCTTCTCTTAAAAATATTTTTCGTGCTGGGGGCTACATAAATATCTTCAAGCATAAAATGACCTGAAAATACGTAATTGTAGATGCTCAAATTTGGATCATTTTTTTCTAAGAACTAAATCTCTTAGGAACTGTTGTCGAAGCCAAAAAATGCCATTAAAAATAATTTTAAATTAAATTTTAACAGTCACAATTTATATATTTTAACATATTCACACGTTAGCATCACAGCGCGAATTAAATACAACGCAATAGGCGCGTTAAGACTATATCAACGCTTGGGATCCCGTCCGCCTCGGCATGACTGGGCGGGGACGACACGACGCAGCAGGCGGCCCCAGCCGCTCATCCGGCACACAGCGTTCCAAACGCCAGCCGACCTAACGCTCAGAGCTCCGTCCGCTGTCTACGAACGGCGGTGGTCGCGGCTTGTTGGTGAGCCGGGCCCGTTCCTGCCCCGTACGTTGCCGGCTGTGGTTGTATTAGTGATGTTTCGTGTCGACGTTCCGATTCCGGAAGTGGTTGTGAGGTTGATTGCATAGGGCCCGAAGTGGCCCGGGGCGAAGCCGGGGGGTCGTGGCTTGTCCTCGATTGTAGAGCTAGGTGCTGCAGGAGCATTTCCGTGGTGCGCGTTAGCTGTTGCACCGCTTCTGTGAGTGCCTGCGTTAATGCATTGCTGTGGCTGGGGTTCCTCCTACTTGGCGTGAGAGCAGGGGTAGCAGGCATTGTTAAAGGCAGTGGCTGTGTTCCTTGAAGGCTTCCGGTTGTGGAGTCCGTGGGTGCAGTAGGTGGGCGTTGGCTATTGGATGGTGGGAGGAAGGGCTGTGCTTCTTGTCCCCTTCCTAGGTTTGCATAGGTACTGTTGTTATGGGCAGCCCCCTGGCTGGCCGGGGCTGAATCCCATTGACCGGTGAAAAATCGTCGGGCCGCGACGTTGGGCGACAAGGGGTTCACCATTTCCCTTACCAGACCTGAATCCTCTTGACCGGTGAGAAATTGACGGGCCGCGACGTTGGGCGACAAGGAGGTCACCATTTCCCTTACCAGACCTGAATCCTCTTGATCGGTAAAGAGAGCGTCCGGGACCTGGGGTGAACGGCTCTGTGTTTGTTCTGAATCTATCTGGCTAGGTGGGACGCCGTCCCCCTGCCTAGATCGACTCCTGGTATTCATTACGATTTTCTTTTACAGTACACTAAACAACACCCACTCCACTTTTCACCACTACTGTGCACTCCAAACTACTAGTTAGGCAGGTTGTGAAATAAAATAGATATTTAATACAATAATACTGTCTTCAGGTAGGCGGTGTCAAAGGCAGACGCTGATGTGTACAGGACGATGGTCGCGAACTAACTGATCCAGGGCTAGCGGGCGTGCGCATATTTATACTTTCCCGGCGGTGTGACGTAGCGTGGGCTTTGCCGGACGCGAGCTGTTGCGCTGCAGGGCCTCGCCGCGTGGCTGTTTTGTGCTATGTGTTGGGGCTATTTGGCCCTATATCTTTTTTTGTGTTTATCGTACCGAGCTGTACGATATGTCAAATTAAAGGTCTTTTTCTGTAGAAAATGAATTTGTTAATGCGCGTACTTTAATGGTTACGAAGTTATAGTGAGTTTTATGTGGAAAAAATAATTTTGGTTCCCGATTTTTCGCGGTTTTTTCTCTCATCTGCCGATGACACCACCCCCCTAATTTGTGACTTTTATTTATAAAAGGCATAGATATGAATAATAGATAGTGATAATGTACAAGATAATATGAGATAGGGTTAAGATATTTCAACTTAAACTAATGTACTTCAACTTAAACTAATGTACTTCATTTCACAAAATAAATGAGTTTGTTACAAAATCGCGAGGATGTCGCGAGTGAGGTCTTGGTTCCGGGATGGGCCTGGTTCTGGCTGCCTTTCATCTGAGGGTCCCTTTCCCTCAGGGTTGGGTTGAGATCCGTCTTCTGGGGGTTGCCCCCCAGGGTCATGTTGCGCCTCGTCCTGGTCGGACTCGGCGTTTCCTTCCTCGGGTTGGAAAAAACTGCTGCACCTCGGGAGGTACCTGGACACGTTGCTGTGGTCTGGGCATCGGCCTGAGGTCATCGATATGAATTGGGGCCTGGATTCCGTTGCGACCTACTTCGTAAGTGTTATCTCCCAACACTTTTACGACTGGGTATGGACCTTCCCATGTTGGGCCGAAGGCTGGCCGAGCTTCCTTGAATCCTCTCGTGATTACCATATCTCCTACTTCGAAATGGACTTTGGCTTGTCTGGGCCTGGGGTAGAGGTTTCTCTGGAATATTATCTGGCGTCGTTTGGCTTGCTTCCTTCTTTCCTCGGCTGCTTGTTTGGGCTCTGGTAACGGCTGGCGTTGCTGAGGATGCTGCCTTTCGCCTGGCCTGGGTAATGGCGTTCCCAACAACATTTCGCTTGGCGAGTATCCAGTGGCGGCATTTTGTCTGTTCCGGAGGGTAAAGAGGATTTGATTGATGACTGCGTCCCATTTTTGGCGTCTTTGTTGCGGAGCTTTTCCCTAAGGGCCTTCTTGATTTCTTGGCAGCGACGTTCGACCGGATTGGCTCTTTGGTGGTATACTGGGGACGTATACTGCTGGATACCATGGTCGGTCAAAAATTTGGAAAATGCTCTGGCGAGGAAGGCGGTGGCGTTGTCCGAAACGACTGCTTCTGGGTATCCCCATCTTTGACAGACTTCCTCCAGGAAATTGCGGATGGTAGTTGCAGTGGCATTTGGGACGGCTTTGGCCTCAACCCATTTCGAGCAGGTATCTGTAACAACAATAAGAAAGCAATTTTTAGTAACAGTAGGCACATAAGGGCCCATGACGTCGATGCTGAGGATTTGCCACGGCCTGGTTGGTGGCCTGGGACGTAGTGGGGCGGCTTCTTGGAGTGGGCCTCTTTTGGTTGCCGTGCATACCATGCACAGGCGGACGTGGGATCGTACGTTGCGGTGAATTCCTGTCCAGTGGTAGAGTCTGTCAATGGCCCGGAAGGTTTCATCACGACCTGGGTGTCCTGCGAAGACGGAGTCGTGGTAAGTGTGGATAACTCTCGCCCATAGGTTTTCTGGTACTACGAGCTGCCTCCGATCGTCCGTTGTTTTGAGCCAGAGGTGGCCGTCTTCTATGATGAAGTCGGCTCGCAGTCGTCTCTCCCATGGTTCAAATGGTATCTCTGGGTCCTGCTGCTGGAAGACTCGCTAGAAATGGATAGCGGCTGAGACGGTTTCGTCATGGAGTTGTTCCAGCTGGATTTGTTGGAAGAGATTTGCTGGCCTATCGTCGTCGTCCTCCTCTTCGTTGACCTCGTCGTTAGCCTCCTCGTCGTTGTCCTCGTCGTTGTGCTCCTCGACCTGGTTCAGCGCTGCTTCCTGCAGCGGAGCGTGTTCGCCAGTTGGCCTTGGAGCTGGGGGCTGAGGTGGGTTGTGATTAGGAAGGTCCTCCTCGTCGTCCTCCTCTGAGTTGGTTTCGGTGTCCGTGGTGGAGTACGATCGCTTCTCGTCTTCTTCGTCGTCCGAATCGAAGATTACCTCAGGAACATCGGGGGGTTCTCGGTGAGCGGCATTGGCTTTCCGGGGGGGATCATGCGGCCGTTGACATCGGGGATGGCCTCCGCCATGGTGGTTGGGACGTCGCGGTGGTCCTCGGGAGGTAGCAGGCGGTCATCGTCGCCGATGGAGCTTGGCATGGGCTCCCTGGGGTGTCTTGACAGGAAGTCTGGGAGTTGATTTTGTTTACCAGGGCAGTGTTCCACAGTGAAGTTGTATTCTTGGAGTTGGAGCGCCCATCTGGTTAGCTTCGCACGTTCATCCTTGAATTGGTTGAGCCAGGTGAGTGCTCGACTATCGGTGACCAGTGTGAATGTCTGGCCTTCCAGCCAGTGGCGGTACCTCCGGCACGCCCACACTACTGCCAATGTTTCTTGTTCATTTACGTGATATCGTTTTTCTGGTCCTGTCAATTTGGCACTGGAGCACGAGATGATTCTCCTCTCGCCTTGCGGAGTACGCTGGAACAGGACTGCGCCCATCCCCATGGTGCTGGCGTCCGTCTGGAGGACGTAGGGGAGCCCTGGTTCTGGTCTGAAGAGCGAAAGTGGTTTGGAGAGGACTTCCTTCACCTTCTGGAATGCTGCTTCTGCCTCCGGTGTCCACTGGAAGCGCTGTTTTCCGGTGAGGGTTGTCATAGGTGCTGTGATTTCGGTGAATTCCGGGACGAATTCACGGAGTCAGTTTGCAGTTCCTAGAAAGGCCTGCAGTTCCTTCTTAGTCTTGGGTGTGGGGAATTCCTGGATCTGGATGACATGCTTTTCTTGGGGTGTGTTCTTTGTTGCGGTGATTCGATACCCTAAGTATTCCAGTTCTTCTGCCCCGAAGCGACATTTCTGAATTCCACAATGCAGCTCGTGGATCTGGAGCCTCTCCAGGACTAACGTCAAATGTCTGATGTGGTCTTCATGGGTCTCAGAATAGACAATTATATCATCCAGATATACCTTGACGAACACATCCACGTAGTCGGCGAGTACTTCCGTCATCAGCTTCTGAAATGTTGAGGGTGCGTTACGGAGTCCAAATGGCATCACCAAGAATTCATACGTTGCCCCGTCCGGGGTACTGAATGCGGTGAGGGGTATACTGGCTTCGGCCATGGGTACCTGCCAGTAACCGCTCTTGAGGTCGAGGGATGTGAATATCTTCGCAGCCCCAAGTTCCCTTATCGTTTCTCGAATGGGCGGCAGCTGACTCACTTCCTCATAGGTTTGGGAGTTCAGTTTACGGTAGTCCACGCAGAACCTTGGTTGGCCGTTTTTCTTGTTGACGATGACTATTGGCGAACAATACCGGCTGTGGCTTCGTCGGATGACCCCAGCGGCTAACATTTTCTTCACTTCTTCCGTGATGATGGCTTTGTCGTTGGCGGAGTATTGGTATCGTCGAATCTTGAAAGGAGCGTCTTCCTTCAGGCGGATCTCGTGCATGGCCAACTTCGTCGTGGGTTGATGAAGCGCCTCGTCGAAGACCTCCTGGAAGTTGTGGATCAGGCGAATGTATTTTTCCTGGTGGGTGGTGGGTAGCTGATCGGGGCTGACGTCGAACTCGCTAGCTTGGGTTGGTGCTTGTTGGTCCATGAGCCAAAATAGTGTGTGCCTCTGGTGCAGGCCCACATGAACGCAACCTCGCTGGAAATCCATGATCGCCTGGTGCTGACGTAGCCGTCTTGTCCTAGAATGGCGTCCTCGGTGATGGCATCTAGGAGGTGGAATTTTGTGGTTGCTGTGTACTCTCCAGCTACCAGGTTAACTTGGATGCTTCCCCTGGAGTAGTAAACGTGGTCAGTGGCAGCTAATCGTACACGCATCTGGGTTGGCTGGATTGCTTCGGATTGCACATATTCTTTTTTTATGAAGCTATGGGTGGCACCACTGTCCAGTAGTGCCAGTAGTCTACGTCCATTGACTTCCGTCCATATTCGTGACGAAGGGCCAATGGCGGATGTGGTGCTGATGGTGGCGTCTATGATTGTTGGGGTCGCGCGCCCTGGCTTGCGCCGACCCTGTTCGCGTTTCCCTGATTCCTTGCTCCTTCGTTGGAGGGCCCAGGTTGTGGTCCTTGCTGCTGCTGCTGTGGCGGCCTTGATGGCTGTTGCTGAGGTGGCTGTTGCTGACGTTGCCTTATTTGTTCTCTTAGTACTGGGCAATCACGGTGGAAGTGCCATCCACCGCATCCTCTGCATGGACTGGGTGGCTCCTGGGGTAGTTCAGATTGACGATTGACGGATGGTCGAGTTAGAGGTGGTGCTGGCCTTAGTATTGGTCGCAGGTGGCGTTGGAGCTCTTGGAAATCAACCTCGGCCCAGTCGGCGGCTCGACCTAAGTCCTCTAAGGTTTTGATTGTCATGGTCCTGGTAGCGTATCGGATTTCTGGTCGAAGCAGTTCCCGTACCTCGCATGTGATTTGTTCTTCAGAAGTGTACGGCTCTACTCTTCTGTACAGTCCCATCTTACGTTGAATGAACACTGCAGCTAGCTCGTCTTCCTTCTGTCGTTCGCCGTGCAGGCGGGACCTCAAACTTCCCAAGAGGGAGGGGTCGTTGTATTTGAGGATCAAGCGGTGCCTCAGAGTTTCGAAGTCCAGGTTGAGGGGCTGGAACACCTCAAACATCCCTTTGGCATTGCCTTCTAGTTGACCCAGACTGATTCTCATCCTGTCTCTCGCTTGGATTTGATTTCTGTCCATTATTTCCTCTAATGTGTTTACGAATTTTTCGGGATCTTCCCATTCCCTTCCTGCGAATTTGGGTAGGGTGCTTACGTCTAGCTGCCCAGTTCTCGCTTCCGTGGCCGCTTGAACTGCTGCTTTCGTTGCTGTGGCCACGACTTCCATAAGTTGCTTGTGCATGGCCCGTTGTAGCACCGTTTGTTCTGTTGGTCCCGACTCCACTGTTGGCATCATCAGGGGAGCTGGTTGTGTTATTTGCTCTGCTTGAGCCTTGGCCGAGACTGGCTGCATCGTTGGTTGTTGTTGGTTTGTGGTATCTTGTTGTTGTTCAGTTGGGCGCCACTGGGCTTGTTCTCCCAGAATTCTGTTCGATAGATTTGATTTGTGCTCAGGGTCATGAGCATCCTCATCCAGGGATCCTTCCGTTGCGTGTGTGGAAGCTCTTGAAGCCCCACGTTGCTGGGAGCCATGTCTACGAACGGCGGTGGTCGCGGCTTGTTGGTGAGCCGGGTCCGTTCCTGCCCCGTACGTTGCCGGCTGTGGTTGTATTAGTGATGTTTCGTGTCGACGTTCCGATTCCGGAAGTGGTTGTGAGGTTGATTGCATAGGGCCCGAAGTGGCCCGGGGCGAAGCCGGGGGGGTCGTGGCTTGTCCTCGATTGTAGTGCTAGGTGCTGCAGGAGCATTTCCGTGGTGCGCGTTAGCTGTTGCACCGCTTCTGTGAGTGCCTGCGTTAATGCATTGCTGTGGCTGGGGTTCCTCCTACTTGGTGTGAGAGCAGGGGTAGCAGGCATTGTTAAAGGCAGTGGCTGTGTTCCTTGAAGGCTTCCGGTTGTGGAGTCCGTGGGTGCAGTAGGTGGGCGTTGGCTATTGGATGGTAGGAGGAAGGGCTGTGCTTCTTGTCCCCTTCCTAGGTTTGCATAGGTACTGTTGTTATGGGCAGCCCCCTGGCTGGCCGGGGCTGAATCCCATTGACCGGTGAGAAATTGACGGGCCGCGACGTTGGGCGACAAGGGGGTCACCATTTCCCTTACGAGACCTGAATCCTCTTGATCGGTAAAGAGAGCGTCCGGGACCTGGGGTGAACGGCTCTGTGTTTGTTCTGAATCTATCTGGCTAGGTGGGACGCCGTCCCCCTGCCTAGATCGACTCCTGGTATTCATTACGATTTTCTTTTACAGTACACTAAACAACACCCACTCCACTTTTCACCACTACTGTGCACTCCAAACTACTAGTTAGGCAGGTTGTGAAATAAAATAGATATTTAATACAATAATACTGTCTTCAGGTAGGCGGTGTCAAAGGCAGACGCTGATGTGTACAGGACGATGGTCGCGAACTAACTGATCCAGGGCTAGCGGGCGTGCGCATATTTATACTTTCCCGGCGGTGTGACGTAGCGTGGGCTTTGCCGGACGCGAGCTGTTGCGCTGCAGGGCCTCGCCGCGTGGCTGTTTTGTGCTATGTGTTGGGGCTATTTGGCCCTATATCTTTTTTTGTGTTTATCGTACCGAGCTGTACGATATGTCAAATTAAAGGTCTTTTTCTGTGGTTTCCGAAAATGAATTTGTTAATGCGCGTACTTTAATGGTTACGAAGTTATAGTGAGTTTTATGTGGAAAAAATAATTTTGGTTCCCGATTTTTCGCGGTTTTTTCTCTCATCTGCCGATGACACCGCCCCGATGTCTACAGGATCGCGGCGAGGTTTCAGCAGCAGCAGTCCAGTCCGAGCATTGGTACGCGCTACAACTACAGTCGGGTCCGAGCATTCATCGATACAACTACTACGTCATCAAGCAGTCTACAGAACTTCAACCATTTCTTCAAGAATTTCATCCGACGAACCGAGACACAGTACGGCGTCTCAGATACTAGTCCCTGCACTTTATCTGAACCCTACTGGCGTTAGGAGAAGGACCATCTCCGTCACCGCGACGCGACTTTCAACCGTTCAACGAACTTCTTCATTTGTGTTAGCTAGTAAAGTTAGGGATAAACTCAAAATTAAACCAAATTGTGCAACGACGTCGACAGAGTTCTGCTTAACGTTACAATTAATTGGTATCCAGTCTTTTATTTCGTCGCAACAACCTATATCAGGCAAAAGCGCCTGTTCATTTGCACAAAGTGGGGTACCTTGCACCAAAAGCGGTGCCTGTGTATGACAGCTTACAAAGTTGCAACAAGGGGGTAGCAGCAATACCCTCCGAAAATCAGAAAATCGTCAAAACCATCACAAAACTTCAGAAATCGGCCCTGAGAACTCGTCCACCTATCACAGATCTACGAAACACTACTGTTGAGGCTGCTGGCGCCCATAAATCTCAAAATTCGTAATCTCCAACAAAAAACATTTTTTTATTTTTCACAACGCAACCCACTTTTCGTAGACATGGCGCCCAACGTGGGGCCCATTGTTTACAACAACCGAAAATTATAGACACCAACCTTACTTTTCGTAGACATGTCGCCCAACTAAGGGGCTTTTCAACAGTGCAAGAAAGAAGACTAATAAAACACAGTGCAGTGCCGTTTAAAAACTAAAAACGCGTAAACTTAAGTGCAGTGAGTGTCGCCAGGACAGGTAAGCAACTGCTTTTATTGTAACACTCTCCATAAGTTGCCTTATATTATTTGACTGCTATAAACTATAAACAATCATAAACTATAAATCATAAACTATAAACTATCATAAACTATAAACAATTATAAACTATAAACTATTATGAATGATAATACACCAATCATAAATACGGCACGCCGCACACGGCTCGGCACTATATATAGTCAACCGGACGGTGACACGAACCCATATAGGACGAGTACAAATAATTCACCGGACATGGAGCACAACGCCCAGCAATACAATTTCGAACAACCCAGGACTCTGCAAGCGTCAAGGGACGAGTCACTACAACCACCAGCCATTTTTCCCGAGCCACGTCCATCGTGTAGGCTCACCCAATCAGCGTATACCCCTGAGCCGTAACAGCCAGCAAACCAACCAAACATACCGAGCTCAACAACCATTCCCACACAACCAATCACGCAAGCACCCACGCAGAATATGGGGAATGCTTTCTCCAGTATGGCCACTACATTCATGCAAGCATTGCAGCAGATTACCCAGCAAAATTCTCAAGATCATGCATCAAGGATCAAGCCGGTACACACATTCAGCGGCCAGGACCATGAAGACCCAACAGCGTTTATCCGGAGGATGGACCAACATTTTAGGCGCACCAACATCAGCGACGAAGGTGACAAATTAAACATTGCAATCCAGCAGCTACGAGGCGACGCTGCGAGGTGGTACGAGCCGTACCGCAATCTGATCGACAACTACAACACTTTCGTGGACCGGATCTACGACAAATACGACTCCACCACAACCATCACCCAAAACACAGCGAAGCTGTATGGGGATTAACAAGGCGCTGACGAAAACGCCGAATTATTTATCACAAAAAAATATTGTCTGTTCAATCGTTTGGAGCCTGAGAAGGGGGAGCAGCACAAGGCAGCAACGATCCTGGACCAGCTTCGTCCCGAAGTGAGAAGTCGTTTGAGGGGAGCCACAATCCGCTCCACAGACGAACTTATTCGGCTCGCAACCCAGATCGAGACCGATATTAAAGAAGATGCCAAGGGACAATGGAAACCCTACAGGCCTCGTCCAGAAAACACGCAAGTTAGCACGACACCTCGTGACAACAATACTAGAAGAATGGACCGACCAGTGTCCAGTACGCTAACCACGACGTCCCAGGGACTCACTCAAACAAATCCAAATAAGCAGCCACCATCACCATGCCGCCACTGTGGGGGGTGGCATTATAACAGAAACTGTCCAAACAGGCAGCCCTCTCAACCGCAGCAACCACAACAGCCCCAGCAGCGACAGCAAGCTCCTGCTAGGCCACAACAGCAAGCACAGCAACAAAATCAACAGCCCAAAAACTACTTCAGGGCCGGGGAGTACACAACGCCGTCCCCTGAACGCGGCCCCGCAGCGGCAACAAACATTACAAGAAGTCGTCGAGACAACACCACAGCAACAAGAATAAATTCTCAACAAGTAATAAGCACCATCACATATAATACTTATCGAGATTATACAGAAACTTACGATCTAAAACCATTATTTTCAAAGAACTTTGGCAAACCTGAATACAAATCAATAGGTATTCAGACGTCAAATCAAGAAATTTTACCATTATATAGTGCATCGCACTTAAAATATTTATTTCGCATAAACGTTAACATAAATAATCACGAGTACACAGCCCTAATAGATTCCGGCGCAGCAAGTAATGCCATCAGGGCAGACTTAGTTGAGAACCTGCAAAAGAGCAGCACCAAGCAGTTATTTTCGCTCGCATGCGGCAGTGAGACATACGAATCGTTAGGCACACTCGATTTAAATTACAACATACAAGAATTACATTCCACTGGGAATTTTCAAGTTTTCACTAATCTAAACGAAGAAGTAATTCTAGGCGCTCCGTTTCTAAACCAGGAGGACGCGACGCTAGATTACAGTCGCAAATGCATTTACGTAGGTGTCGAACAAAGACACACAATTTATTGTAACCCGGCCACAAGGGCTCAAATATCAAATAATAATATACTCGAGAATCTAATAATTCCCGAAAAACCACAAATCGGCTTTGACACCACTATTCTGTGAGTTCGCCGATCTGTTTGACGAAGTTCCTGCCAAGGCAACCACAGATAGTGTACAACATACAATTAAATTAACTTCAAACAAAATAATACACCAGAAACCCTACCCACTGTCTCCAGAAAAGAAAAAGATTCTTAACGAGCAGGTAGAGGAAATGTTGGAAGCCGGAGTTATAGAGCCAAGCCGCTCCCAATATAGCTCGCCACCGGTTCTAGTACAAAGGCCAAATAAAAAGCCTCGTTTTTGCATAGACTATCGTAAGCTGAATGAAATAACCGAATGCGAATCTTCAGTCTTACCCAAAATTTATGAAACTATTAAAGACTTTGGCAGAGCCAAGTATTTTACATTATTAGATTTGAAAGCTGGATACTGGCAGATACCCATGGACTGCCAGTCTAAACAATATACTGCCTTTACGACGCCGCGTCTTATCAATTTACCGTCATGCCTTTCGGGCTGAAAACAGCGCCGGCCACCTTCCAGAAATTTATGGTGCGAGAGGTACTGATCGGCTTTTTACATAATTTTGTTAATGTTTACCTAGATGACATAATTATTTATAGCGAGACCATCGAAGACCACGTAAAACACTTAAAACTCGTATTCGAAAGGATAAGGACGCATAATCTACATATATCCCCGGAGAAGTGCACGATAGCTGCCGAACAGTTGGACTACCTCGGTCACCACATTCGAGGAGCCACAACGGAACCACAGCAAAGGCACATCGACGCTATTTTAGATTTCACGCGTCCGCAGACGAAAAAACAACTACAAAGCTTTTTGGGAACGTGTAATTGGATTCGCGAATACATTCCGAATGCGGCACAATTAACAAAACCACTGACACAGCTCTTATCGAAAACGGTAAAGTTCAAATGGACGCTTGAGTGTCAAGAAGCGTTCGAAAAGCTCAGGACGATAATATTACGAGAACCGCTGATATTGCATCGATCAGACTTTTCGGAGCATTTTTATTTGCAGACCGATGCCTCACTTCGTGGACTCGGCGCCACGTTATATAAAAAAGACGAGCACGGGAACAAACTTGTGGTATCTTACGCCAGTGCGACGCTTACAAAAGCTGAGCAGAAATACCACGTCAATGAATTGGAGGTTTTAGCCACACTTTGGGCTATTAAAAAATATAAAATATATCTTGAAGATAAACCTTTTACTCTGTTAACAGATAGTAAGGCGCTTACATGGCTACAGAAGAATAAAGACAGCAAGACGAAGCTGATGCGCTGGTCTCTGCTGTTGCAAGAGTAACAGTTCGAAGTCGTCCACTGTCCAGGGAAGGACAACGAATTGGCAGACTTCTTATGCAGAAACCCCAGTCCTAACGATGAACATGAGCCGATCGAAGAGCGGAAGCTGCTACCTCCTCCATTCACCCACCAGGCCGACGAAGCGTCGTCAGTAGAGCCAATGCGCGTGATGGATCACCTGCAGTTGTACGGAGAAGTAGTCCAAGCTCAAAATCGCTCCAGGAACATTCGAGACAACATCAACTTGTGGAACGCCATCGATCACAACGGGCCACAAAATAACAAAGAAGCCACGTTTCACAGGACACACCGAGTAGCAGACAACCTTCTCTGGCGAAGATATCAGGGACGCGAGCTGCTCATTCTTCCCCGAAGTATGGTCACGAAAACCATACGCCAATTTCACGATTCCACCGACGCAGCGCATCCCGGCAGGGATGAAACCCTAAGAGCCATCACACAACGTTACCACTGCAAGAACTTACATAAGCACGTCTCAAGGTATGTACAAAATTGTATAATCTGTTCCACAGTGAAGTCCCGGCAGAATCAGAGGAACGCCCCGCAGCAGGCACACAGTCCAAGCTGTCCCTTTGAGACCATCAGCATCGATGTACTGGGACCCTTCCCGGAGACGAGGAACAAGAACAGATATGCCCTCATCATTACCGACGTGTTTACCAAGTGGGTCGAAGCCAAGGCCTACCCAGCAGTAACGGGGAAAACAGTGACAAAGTACCTTGAGGAGGAGATCGTAACCAGGTACGGCTTACCAAAAACTTTGATTTCAGACAATGGTTCCATCTTCCAGGGGGCTACGCTTACACGATGGTGCGAACGGCAACACGTGAGCCAGATGTTCTCACCCATCTATCATCAGCAAGCAAACCCGACAGAAAGGCGCGTTCAAGAACTAAAAAAGATTCTGCGAGTCATGCTCCAAGGCAAACAGCAGTCCAGTTGGGATGGATATCTCCACAAGGCGCTTCAGGTATTGCGGACGCGATACAACGCCGCGACCGGTATGACACCAGCAAAAGCAGTCTTAGGTTATGAATTGCCCAGGCAAGGAGAGTGGGACACCCCACAATATCGCACGTTGCGACGCGAACCTGCTCCTCCACGCCGTCAGCGAAACCGCCAAATCTACGCGCGGCAGCTTAATTTTCAAACTAAATATGCTAACCCTAACTAAAATTTAGAAACAGTAACAAAATTTGACTTCAAAATTAAAAACCCTTTTACGAATCCACGTTGTTAAGCAGTGCAACTCATGCGTGGTATTAAATATGAGGACAAGTTAATCCAGCTTCTATTCAAAGTATATCGTGAGTTTTAGCGAAAATAGCCCTTAGCGACATGGAACCCGCATCATTTCCTAGCAGTCGATTTTGACGGGAAAATGATGAGTTTTAACGGGATTTGCCCTAAACCGGTTCCTCAGTGATTCGGTGTCAGAAAAGTATCTTTACCATGTACTCATATGTGCATGGGACCGCCTTGCCTGAACGTATGAAATTGTAATTGCAAAATATAATTCAATGTCGTTGCGATTCAAGCATTTTTAAGCTCCGAGGAGCGACCAAAATTGATATTGAACTGAAAATACGTAAATAGACAGGCAAGCAAAAACCCACCAAAAATTTATAAACATTGAACTTTTCTTGAATCTTTTTGTGGAATCGTTAGCTCAAAAACCGCATATTGGATGGTAGTTGGTACATTATAAGTCGTTCCGTTCCTCACCATGTGTTGTACACGGGCCAGACTATAGTTTGTAAAAACATATTTCTTGAAGTTGTTGTAAAACATAACATTTTGAAGAGATTTAATATATATTTTTGAACTTTATATTGTCTTTTACTTGTGTTTTCAAAATTACCTTTCAGTTATAATTTTAAGAAAGTGTTTTAGTAGTAAGTGTGTTAGATTTATAGTGTTACGACGTCCAATAGATACCATCAGAGCAGCAGCTAAGCAAAAACAAACAGTAAGTATAAATTTTATATTATTCTCCGTCTGAAACAGTCGCTTTGAACCCTTATTTTGTGAACTTTAACATTCATTTTTGATAAATATAGTAACAATCCTTCAGACGCAAAAGATGGATCGTTTACAGTCACATGCCTACCTTGCCCTGACGAGAACCAATAGCTCGAAACCGCAGTCGACAAGTGGTGTGGGACGACTGGTACGGGAGCTCCTTTAAGTAGGATCAGTCTTTCGACTGACTGACTATTTGTTGCAATCGAAGCATTAGCGTTCTGCTGGTAATTTGGAATTATTACACTTAACGCGCCAGGCTTGTAACTTGTAATTCAGCGCTCGGCGGGGCACATATCCCGGAGAGTGGCTGTTGGTTGTAGTCTGGTTACGTTCCTTACAGTAAAATATGAATTTTATAGAGGAGTTTGCCACTTAAATATTATGTTTTAATATTCTGCCCGCTAGAACCACATTTGAAATGTCAACATAGTTCAACAGATATAAATAATTTCAGGTGTACTCAAATTAACATACTGATTTCAAAATAAAAAAATTAGTATTATTCATAGAAAGAAATATACTGATAGTATTTCTTCCACGGCTCAACGTTGCACTGTATTTATGCTCATTTTAATAGATTGTTTGGTTTAGTCCTATCAAAACGTTGATAAATGTTGAAAACCGTTTATCTATAAAATGCATTCGTTATAAAAGAGCTCCGCGCCCCTGAATCATAACTTCATCAATTTAACTGACACAATACATAACACATAGCAATAAAATTATGTAATCCGATTGCCGTAACGCCAGATTGAATGAAAACGGTAATGCCAAAAACCCATGCTTTTAGTAAACAATGGCTATTACTTACAACGTTTACATCGATGATTTGTTACTGTGTTCCATAGCTAAGTTTAATTTGGATTTTTTGTTGCCCTGAAATAAATTAAACTCATGTAAAATAGTGGAGTGCAGGGTCATTATTAAATTTGCTCAAATATTAATCAAAATATTGATTCTTGCTTGTCGGAATAAAAATCATAAATTCAAAGTACGTGAAATATCAATATTGCTGTCGGTAACTATTGGTAAATATTATCCCAACCAACAAGCAAGCAAAGCGTCTAATACGTATTTCAACTTTGCTCTCGAAATGTTTACAATTTTGTTTATTATGAAGCCGATTAATAATAATTTTAAAAACTACTTAAACTATGTTTAAGTTAATTAATGAATATTCTGATGAAGACTTTATATTTCTTTCTCCTTCTCTTTCACAGGCAGGAATCCAACTGCATCTTTGTGACGCAGGTTGCTATAGTTTGCCTCCGTGGCAATGTTTCTCTGGAATGCAGGGGTCTTCCAGCGGCGTCACAAATGTGCAGCTGGCTTCCTGCCTGTGATCCATTTGTGTCGTTTTATTTTCTTTGCGGGCTTGCCCACCATAAATATTCTTTATCGATTATTTGTCCCCCGCGTTAACATTTTTCTTATCATATATATATGAAGTGTTATTGTACTTCCGGGTGGTCGATGGTCGACTCCTCCAGGAGTCACGGTTGTCTAAAAAGAATCTCATCTGCGATCTTCAGGTTCTCACTGAAAGCTGCCTACTGCTACTCCTCGTTGCTCGAACTGAGCTGACGTTCCCCGCGTTGTGCGGCTCCTTATATATGCTGTCATCTAGGGCGCGCCTGTGCGTTTGGCTACGTGTTATCGGTCCCCCACCACCTGTGGTAGGCGTAACGGGCGCCTGAACCAACCGACAAGTGGCCTCGCTAAAATGTCACGCTCCACGTGACTACTCGTGATGGTCAGCATCCTCGTGTCTAATTGGTGCCGCAGAATGCCGTGGTTCTCCTTGATTGGTCAGCGCTCGGCTCTGACTCCTCGTGATAGATCCATTTCGGGCAGGTTGCTGTGTTTTTTCACTATTTGTCAATACTTGAACGTACCTCCTCGTGGATCGTCGTGTATTTTCCGTTACGTATCTTTCCACAAGAACGGGCTTCTAAAACTGGGCAATCTCCGCGTATCATCTCGTTTGTTAAGATTTTGTGGTCTTTTTTCGATCTCTATGGCCTCTCTGGTAATCCTTGACCTATAATGCTCGATGTTAGCTACTGTTCTGGTGTTGTCGAAATCTATTTTGTGTCCTATAGATTTTACATGCTGTGCTAGAGGCGATGTTTTCTCCTCTTTTCGTACTGCATTCATATGTTCTTTCTTTCTTACACTAATACGCCTATTAGTCTGTCTTATGTATGATTTGTTGCAATCTTGGCACGGGATTTCGTATACTCCTTGGTTTTCTAGGGTAGTTTTTGATTTTGGATTACGGGGGACTGCACTGATTTTTCAGTCTGTTTTAAATAATGTTTCTATGTTATGCTTACGTAGAAGATTGCCAATTTTATCTGCCGTCCCTTTCAATTAAGGTAGATGTGCTTTTGCCACTGGTTTCTCAGATTCCCCTTGGGTTTTTTGTCTGTATGGCCCCTGCGACTTCTGTATTGTATACCTCGAAAATCAATTTTTCATTAGTGCTTTCTGAAGTGACGACATCTCTTCGTTGATATGGTCGACGTCTGCCAACCTCTGAGAACGTGTCACTAGAGCCTTTACTACTGAATACAATTGTGCTGGATGGTGATGTGATGCCGCATTTAGATATCTGTCTGTGTGAGTGGGTTTTCTGTATACTGTGTGACCTAGTGTCCTGTCTTGTTTCTTTTTCACTAATACGTCTAAAAAGAGAAAGAAGATTGCCTTCTGTTTCTACCTCCATGGTGAATTTGATCTTATCGTGAATGCTATTCAGGTGGTCTAAGAAACTATTTAGTTGTGCTCTTCCATGAGTCCAGATTACGAATGTGTCGTCCACATATCTCAACCTATGTTTTGGTTTGAGTGGTCTCCCAGTGTTGTACGAACTTCTAGGTCATCCGTGAAGAGATTACCGATGACTGGAGATAACGGTGAACCAATCGGTGCTCCTTCCGTTTGCTTGTAGCACTGGTCATTGTATATAAAGTATGTGTTGTTTAAATCATGTTTAGTTACGCTAGGAATATGCTCCTCTGGATGATACTTTCGTTTAATCAATTCGAGTGACTCCTCTATTGGTACGTTAGTGAATAGTGACACTACATCGAAGCTCACTAGAATATTATCAGGTTGGACAGTCTCGTTGTTTAGTAACTCGATACAATGTTGTGCGTTTTTCACATAAGACGTTGCTTTTTCTGCAAGTGGCTGTATCTGTCTAGCCAGATATCTCGCTAACTCCTGTAACGGTGACCCTACAGAGCTAGCAATAGCTCTTAGTGGGGTTCCTTCCTTATGGATCTTGGGTAGGCCATATAATTTGGAACATCTTGAAGATTTCTCTCTCGGTATAATCTGGTTTTTCGCTTGATCGTCGATAGGGCTGGCTTTAATTTTGGATTTAGTGATCCTCTCCAGGTACGTATTGGGATCTGTCGCAATCGCTTGATAGTCGTTTTTCTATTTTACTATGATAATCCTTGCTATTCATTACTACAGTGGCGTTGCCTTTATCTGCTGGCAAGATTATGATATCCTGATTTTGTCGTAATGCCGGGGGCTCAATCTGCCTACTCCCTTATATGCCTTAGAGACGGATCGTGGTGATATCTGGAGAGTAGGCAGATTGAGTCCCCGGAATCGAACCAGTTCCACGAACTCCTAGCATTATTTTCTTTGACAATTTTTTCTTGGCCCACTTTTTCTCTTGAAAATGGCTTCAAAATGGGAGCCGAAACGTCGAGACATTAACAATCTCAGACGCGGTTCAACCCGATATATATATATATGTTAGATAGTGGATTGTAGATTTAACTTTTTAAAAACATTTATTTAGTTTAACACTGGAGTCAACGTTGACTCTATAATAATAACAATAATAATTTTGAAGTGATTTATTCGAACATGAGTTTAAGACTGAAGGTACAAATGTCTGTTGGTTATATTTATAACATTAGAGAACAAAGAGTATTGAATTGGCAATTCAGCATGATAAGAGATTACCAAGAAAGAAACATTAAGCTCAGCCAACGTGAGCGGTTATTAGAGAAGAGCTGTTACGCAATCTGTAACATGATATGTTTGAGAAGGTTAAGCCTGTCTCAGTGATATTATATATCATAATATATTTCTAATATAACATATATATATATATATATATATATATATATATATATATATATATATATGTATATATATTAAAATATTCAATTAATTAAAATTACTATATTTTCATGAACATTTTTTAATTAATAAGAAAAGAAATTTTGAGTATTACAAATAATTAACGAGTTGCTTATGCAGGTTTATGTACCAGTGTCTATGTGTCAATAGCGAATTACTGTGTTTAAAAGTATTTAATGATGGAGAATATTACAAATATTGAGTTGACAAACGTACTTTATTATGGTGGGGCAACCTTAAATACCCGTCAAGCTCACATAATTTACAAGAAACAGTAGGTACCCCGGTATTCACGTTCCCCATAAAAGAACTTTTGTGTCGGCTCTTCAAAATTTGGCGGATCATGGACATTTTCAACCAGTTACTCATGAGAGTGTCGTAGGCACTCTCGGAGGACACTGGTTGCGTAACAACTAATTTTAGATGCTGTCGAGGAAAATTCTGGAGTATTTGAAGGCTGTCTGTACAAATTGGAGTATCCGAATTTCTTTGAACGAACAGGAGTTGCAACCTTATTAAGTTTCAATTAAACTTAAAATATGAAAGTGATGATGCCTAATAAATAGGCGAAGTGAGGTCTCACCTCCAACTTTCTCCGATTTTAATCGAACAATGACTAAAATTCATTGTACAATTAACTGAACAAAATCGCAAGAGGGGGAATTACTAATATCTATAAATAAAAAGTTTAAATATATATTCGATCACTTAATAATGCCTAAATGAAATTTATTTCTTTAACTATATTGGGATTTGTATGTAACATATATTTAAACATTTTTTAAATAATATTAGTGGATTTTAGTATTATGAAAACGTCTCTTGTGACTCCGCAGTCTGTATTTAGAAAACAGTATAAAGCTACTAATTCAAAAGGGCGTAATCTGCACAAACCCTTTTTGCTCGTTCATTTCCCTTTCTAATCAAACTGAAACGCCCTCTATTTCCTTTTTGACCTGTTGCAATTTGTGAAAGGTTGTATACAGTATGAAACTCGCCGCTCTAATGAGATAAGAGTTAAACGAGGAATTTATAATTGTGGTAAAAAAATAAAATCAAGTTAACTGGCTGAAAAAAGTTTCAGAATGTATTTATCGTTGAAAATGAAAATTATGCAAATAACTCAGATGCGAGCTCGTTTGAATAATTTTATAAGAGTTTTTAAAAATTGTAAACTGGTCTCCATAATTTGATTTGAATGTGTAGCAGTTCTGAATTGTTTGTTAAGATCGTACCGTTATTATGCAGCAAATACTTTAAAAAATTGTTTTCTATTTGGGAAGGATAAACTTTGATTTCATAGTTGCCTATATGTGCTTAAATAAATATTTTGGTGCAATTAAAGATAGATAAAGATAAAGATCCATAAATTAAAACCATGTTTAATTTATCCCCGTTTGTATAACAGTACCATATTTTATAACAATTTAACAAAATACAAGAACTAAATACACATCATTTGACAATCAAAACTAAAACAATGTCTAAAGTAGTATCAATATTGTCTGTATTGTTTATAAAGAATTCTCGAGGCACCTATGATTGTATTTTGCGTATAAAGTCGTTTTATTTCATTAAGGTGAAATTAATATGGTATATAAAATGTATTTTTTTGTCCACGTTGATATTTCCTTGGTTGCACTGAAAAAAATTCATGGAACATATTCTTATTCCATACTGTTTAATAAAATACAGGAGCGGGCGCTTTAAAATTGTAATAAATGTAATTTCCGCTTTCACCGGAAGTTGTAAAAAAGTTTTATTGCCACATTCCTTGCTATCAAGAAAGTATCAAACGAACTAGTTTAAAATTTAATTAAAGAAAGCTACGGCGACTAGTTTTTCAAAAATTAAATATTTTAAACTCAAATTCAACTCAAAGGTTGGATTTTCGAATTTTTCCATATAACTAAATCTAATTGAAATTAAATTTTCTTCAACATAAGCTCATATCATCCAAAAAAATTCTTCTATTCAACACTAAAGCCACATATGGGCTTTTACAGAACTAAAATATTTAGTAGTTTCGGAAATATTTCGCCTGGGACTTTCTATTGGCACACCCTGTATACGGCGAATTGAACTACAAATCATATATAATTAAGTTCTAAATTAACTGTAATATTATCGAAAATGCAATACTAGAACAAAAAATTTATTTGATATTGAGAACGGTCATAAAAATCTATAAAGAAATGTTGGAGATATGGGGCGAGTGTAGATGCGACTTTACTATGTACATACCTCGATATGCGATGTAAAGCAACGTTAGGCGCGGTTAGTACTTAGATGGGCGACCGTTTCAAAGAAGACCATGTCCTCGCCTCACACATCTTCCAGCGGCTTGTATATCAGTGTATGCGCGGAAGCTATACAACCTTAGGCGAGGGTTGTACAGGAGATATACCATCCTTCGGAGGGGATGTAAAGCCGTCGGTCCCTTGTCTATTAAATGTTAGGCAAGTAAAAGATCCCTACTCTTCTTAAGGGAAGAGGTTCGGCAAAATTCCTGGTTGGGGGTAGCTCGTCTACAGGCGTCGGTGTTAGGCCTCAGTAGCGGAAATAGGCCGACGTTAAATAAATGTATAAAAAAAAAACATCACTGATATGTTTTTTCGAAACCTGGTTGAAATATGAGCAAACGAATTCTCCTAAGATAGAGAATTATAACATAGTAAGTCTGTATTGTCGACAAAATAAGGAACACGGTAGTGCTTAATGTATGCTTGAAATGATAGTGTTTTTTAAATGGAATTAAACAATTTTAAAACTGAACGAAAAGAATTGCATTTTGAAGACACTGCTGTGCATAGTAAAAAAAGTAAGCACACCGTTATTTGTAATAATGTACAGAGCCCCAGTAGGCGATACAACAATATTTTTGGACTCTTTCTATGGGCGATTAGATGAATTAAACCAATTATATTATAACAACTTTATTATATGTGGTGATTTTAATATACATTTTTCAGAGAAGTGTAATATTACAAATGCTTTGGAATTTATTTTGAATATATGAATATATATAATTCAAAAATTACTATAAATGAACCTACAAGAATAACATTTACACCATCTAAAATCATTGATAATATTTCTACAAATATAAATAAATAACATAATTCACAAGTAATTGAATTGGGTCTCCCAAATCATAAAGGTCAAATTTTCAAAATAGCAAACAGAGTTAATCTGCCAAATGAGTATAAATTTACAGAAAAAAGCAAGGAAAAAGATTATTTAACGAAAAAAATAGAATAAAATTTAAAAACTCGCTGAAATCTGTAAATTAGTATAATATAGAGGAACGCGCTGATGTAAATATGGCAAATGATGTTTTCTATTCTCATTTTTTGGATTGTCTTCATGAAGCGTTTCAAGATAAACAATATTACAAAAAAAAACTAATAATCTAACCTCAAGTATTCGGATATCATACAGGGCAAAAGCCTGAAATGTCAAACTTTAATGTTATGAAGTGAGTAAGATATGTGATTTTCTGGCATTTGTAGAATATTAGTATTTGAAGAAAAATAGCATGTTATATGTGGAGTAAAGTGATTTTTTGCAACTCGACTGTTCTTGCCGCACAAGATATCTCACTTTTACTCCCTAATAAACATTATTTTCTTCAAACATCAGAAAACATGACTTTTAAGACAAATTTCGTGAACCTAAACATCATCTAAAAAGCATGTTATATATGAAGTAAAGTGATTTTTTTATATCTCGGCACGTCCTCGACATAAATATTACTTTTCTCCATAATTATACAAAATACCAGTTTCCTAAAACGTCAAAAAAAACATGACATTAATGACAGGTTTAGTGAATTTCAACTATCATTTCTCTGATATTCCATCTGAGGGGCACTAAAAATTATTGAACTGAATATACCGCAAAGGAAAATATTCCCATCGCAGACCGAAGAAATTATCCTTAGACAGTTAGGTTTTCTTGTTATTTAAACAACGCTTGTGCATTGTGAAGTCTACAATACACCGTAAGAGTATTTATTGTTTCTCGTATTTAACAATGATACGTAACATACAAAACATGTTAACCAGATTTGCCTAAGAATTTTCAGTTAAAATCTTGGAAAACAATAATTCAGGTTTATTTTCAATGAATATTCAGTCTTGTAGTCAGAAACGAAAGAAAGAGAGTCAAGAGAGAAGAGCTATTCAACTGAATATATTTTAGTTTTGAAATAAATGCTTCTGGCCGGTACTACGAATTAAAAGGAATTATATAGAACTAGCAGGAATTTAAAGTTAGAGGAAACTACAAAATTCAATAGGTTTTCATCCTACGTGCTCTAGCGTTTCCACTATAATAACTTTGGATCATTGATATCTGCAGCGGTAGAAAATAAAGTCTGTATTACTGACACCCGTTTATATTCTAATTTTATCCGGAACTTAATGCCTTTAGCAAATATTCAAACATCAACTAAAGTAAATCCTTAGAATTCTTTCCAAGCACTTCATTAGCTAGCTGTATTTTAAACGTTTACTTATTGACAAAACGATACGAGACCAATTGAAAGTTTTTGAAGTTTATCTACTTTTAAACTGTGATATAACAGGGGGTAAAAAAATAAAACACAATTAGGACGGCTACTTTCTCTTCGTAATTATGAAACTCCCAAACATTTAAACTCTAATCAAAGAAACTTTAGTTTAAGTACAAGAGTTAGTCCCAATTAAAAAGAATTCTCCACGTCCGAGGACAAAAACTGAAGTTACTGCAATTGTACGTGACTTTCTTAAACTTAAGACACTGATTTTGTCGAAGAAATATAAAATATAATTTTCATTAGGTGCATTTTAAATATCGCGGTGGAGACATTACATTTGCAAGCTTAATGCTGATTTATTTCATTTCAGTTTCAATACTAAAAAAGTATTTGAAACTTTTAAGAACGTAATTTTTATTTCACTTTGGTTAATTTACAGTTATAGAAAGATTATATTTTTTTCCCAGACTAAATTCATTTTCATTTGTTAAAGTTCATAATATCATTTTTCTCCGAAAATAATGGAAATTTGTTGAGTAGAGTAATATTAATTTTGGGTGCCGATGTCAGTAGCACTAATAACATTATATTAGTGTCGGGCACAAAAATTGGATTTAAAACATTCTTTTCATTGTTATTCAAAATACGTTTTTACTTTCCCATATATGTAAAGGAAAGTATCTTGTGATTGTGCAAACAATCGATTTTGAGTTTCTGGTGAATTTACACGTTTTCAGGTCCCCTGAAGCCAAACAGTGCTATTTAGAAAATGTCTGTTTGTCGTCTGTGGTTGCACCTAGAGCTCAAACTACTCAATCGATTTTGCTCAAATTTTGTATGCGTATTCAGCACGGCGACACCTCGAGGTGAAATTGATCCTAGAGAGAGAGGTCTAAATTCTCTTTAAAATACATGCAGGCATGTGACCCTCCAGCTCTTGGTTCGCTCTCGGAAATGCGTGAGAGAGAGAACAAATATATACAAATCAGAAAATCTAGTCGTGGAATAGGACTATGGGAGACCATGTTAAAATAAAACGCGCCGTAAACTCTACCTCAAGGGTGGTATGAAAACGAATTTTCAAACGGATCTCTATATTGATAATATAGATGCTTTATTCACTGATGTGAATAAAGCATCGGTCGAAATTATTTTTAAAAAACGGATAATTGTAACAATAAAGGATCGTGAGCCAGAATTTTCCACGAAAAGTTGTTATATGTTAATTGCAAAAGAGGGAGGTCGTTCAGCTTATGATTTTCGGAAAGTCCATAAAATTTACTATGTACATGAGCCAATCGAAAGTTATCGCCCGTTTACCGCTGGAGTCCGCATCCTTCTTAATGAAATTTTTTGACGATAACTGAGTTTTAGACTCTATGGGTCGTGCAGATAACGCCATTAAATTTCCAGCCGTAGCAGATTCTTTTCCAATCTCCCACCCCCCGGGATTGTACTAATTAGTACATGGATGGGTGACCGTTTCAAGGAAGACCTCGTCCCCGCTTTGTATCTTCCAGCGGCTTGTATATCAGTATATGCGCGGAAGCTATGCAGTGTTAGGCGAGGATTGTGACGTGGATATACCATCCTTCGGAGGGGATGTAAAGCCGTCGTCGGTACCTTATTTATTAAATGTTAGGTAAGTTCCTTCTTATTCCTATATTGCATAGCTTTTGTTCTGGAAAAGAATTATTTACCTTATCAAAAGCTTCTGATAAATCAAACCTTATGGAGAAAAACATATTTGTTGCCTAAGCTGGTGTGTACATAATTTAATAAATTATAGGTTGCTACTTTAGTTGATTTTCACGCTGTGAAACTATACTGAAAAGATGTGAGGATATTTTGTGTGTATTTATATTTTGTGACTAAGGATATAATTCTGTTGAAAATAATTATTTCAAATAGTTTGAAAATTACGGTAAATAGAGAGATTTGCCGATAGTTTTCAATCTCTTCTGATGACCCCATTTTCAATATAGATACTATTTTAGCTAACTTAAATGTATCAGGAGAACAACTCTGATTAATTGATACACTGAACAATTAAAGTAGCTGATGTAATATCCTTAATAATTTTAATAATATTTGCTAATATGCCATCAAACCCAGTACCTATATGATTTATTATTCAACTTAATAATGGCATCATTTATTTCCTCTAGAATAATTGGTGTAAAATATATTGAGTGCTCCCTATATTATGAAATAGTACACAGTAAAGATATATTTGTACAAAAGTGATGTTTTATTTTGTTTTGAATACGTATGGCGAAGTGGTTAGTAAACATAATAACTCTGTAATGTTTATTCTTTCCTTTTATTTGGGTTTTCCCCAGAATAATAGAATTATTTTGTAGATTCGGTGATTTGTTTTTGAAGAGGATAATACATGTGGTAGAAAACTCAAATAAAAGCAAAGAATATTCGTAAAATACCACAAATAACTTTCAGACAATATCTGTAATGTTTATCGAGTTTTTGCTGTCATGCAAACTTATACAATTATTTGTCCTATTTCTTAGATAAAATTAGGTATTTTTAATATCCCATGATTTATTTTCTTTTGTTATAGGCTTTGTTTATTTTATTTTTATAGAAATTTTACATGGTTGTTCTTGTACTGTTTTTATAGATATTTTTTTGTTCGTTATAAAAATTTTTATACTTCTCTAGACTTAGTATTAGTCATACGTCAGTATAGATTTTCCATATAGTTATTTTGTCAAATTATTTCATTGCTAACCACTATTTTTTTAAATTATTATTATTAATACTATTTATTTTTATTGTCACTATTTTACTGGACAAATAGCATTATAGCATCAAGTCATTGTCTCAATGAAGGAATCAAAACCATCATTTACTCTACCAAAGTATATATTAGTAAAATTATGTTTTTTAAGTCGAAGATACAATTTTTGATACTTATTGTTTTTTAGATCACGCTTTTCTATGTCTATGAATGTGGGTCAATATCTCCAAGAAGTTGGTTCATCTACATGAAGTGGCCAGCAAAATTAAAGATTTTTTAAGTATTATAAAATAGTATTTTGAAAAATCCGTGAAGTACATATTTAGTTACGGAAAAGTTTTATAATTTGGTTTTAAATTAAACATCAGCATTTTTATATTTCTAGTTAAGAACGGCCATAAAAGACTAAATAAACTTGCATAATTCAATGAAAATAAATCAAATCAGAACAAAAGGACTATACTATGGATTTCATGTAATTCTCCTACTTGAATTACTATGTAGACTGCGAAATAGGAATTAGCTCTCAAAGTAGTAAGTTTGCTGAAAACACTCAAATATATCTCCAGCTTTATACATTTATTGGCTGTTCACATAATTTAGGTCAACTATTAAACTAAAACTTTAACACACTTTGAGTAAATCTAATTTCAATGTTTTTAGTAGTTTAATTGTGCAGTTTAAGAATAATTTGTGCAATGGACAACTTATACACTCATAAGCGAAAAAGTTTTGTTACAAACACTTTTAAGACATAAAGTTTAACAAACACACAGGCTGTCTCTAATGTGCTTGGCGAAATTCCAATAACATGTGTGCCTAGTCAATTTAAGACCAAAAGTTGTTTAAACATACGTATATGTTCTTTATATATATTTTTTTATACATTTATTTAACGTCGGCCTATTTCTGCTACTGAGGCCTAACACCGACGCCTGTAGACGAGCTACCCCCAACCAGGAATTTTGCCTAATCTCTTCCCTTAAGAAGAGTAGGAATCTTTTACTTGCCTAACATTTAATAGACAAGGGACCAACGGCTTTACATCCCCTCCGAAGGATGGTATATCTCCTATACAACCCTCGCCTAAGGTTGTATAGCTTCCGCGCATACACTGATATACAAGCCGCTGGAAGATGTGTGAGGCGAGAACTTGGTTTCCGTTGGAATGGTCATCCATCCAAGTACTAACTGCGCCTGTCGTTGCTTTACATCGCATACCGAAGTATGTACATAGTAAAGACGCACCTACGCTCGCCCCATGTTCTTTATATATACCAGATCCAATAAATGAAGAATTTCATGTCACTATGAAAAGGAAATGACACTGTGATAATTACATACTGTTGGAATCAATATCACATATTAGTAAAACATTGCTGTATATTCTTCAATCCATATTTAATATTGTCCATCCTCACACATATCTGGGACAAACGGTGCGCTGTACTATTAGAGTGAACACACCCAGATTTTGTATTGTTCTTCAGTTATATGAACTCTGCCTTAGTGAAAATTGACAGCGCTAGATACGGCAAAAATGTTCAGACAATGTTGTAATCTGTCATCAATTATCTTCAGTATTTATAAGCTATAGACCAAGGGATACTGAAATTTTCAATTAGCGTCTAAGAACCTCCTTCAATTTTTATGGTGCGTAGTTCTATTTCAGGAAACAACCCTACCTGGATCTAAATCCATATCAACATCATCGGGAGACGAATAAGACTGGTTGTCAGTTTTAATCATCTGCTAACACGGTTAGCGAAACACACGTCGACTAGTGTATTCGAGTGTACTGTTCGAATGTTTTGGCGTTATTTGAAAGTGGTTTTTAGATATCAAAGATATTGGTTTCTGAAAAATAGTCATTATACGAGCGGCAGGACTCGGGCTCAGCCTAAGGTTTGTCTCTTGCTTAAACATTGACTCCACACCATAAAAGTTGAAAAATGCATTAATTCTTGGTAGATTGCGTGCAAGACTAAATAGCTACAGTACAATTACCTATGAGGGTTTGGAGTGCGGTCAAATAAACAACAGTTCGTCAATTATGTGCTCCCTTTCGTACAGTCGTGCTGTCCTTAATTTTCGACTTCGCAGCTGCAATCCACATTGTACATAAAACACCATCATTCGTTTTTTCAACACAGTACCATATGGTTCTTCACCTATTGCCGTTTTTATGCAATGGATGTTTAATAATCGCATGTTCGAAAAAATATAAATTGTTATCGGCGTTAACTCCAAATACAATTCTTGCGCAAATTACTCATTTCCCCAATAAAATAAGCGGATTTTGGGCTTGAAAAAAGATTTTCGCTATTTGAAGTCCCCTCAGACATTTCAATTTGAAATTCCTCTTCTCCTTCATTCATCCATAAATGTAAAAAATGATAATAAAAATAAATAGATGAACATTGTGAATAACATGCTACACACATATGTAAATATATAAAACACACGCGCGCACACACACACAAACAAATCCCGTGTCGGGTTGCCGATCCCGCATCGGGCGCCTTCCCAGGTGGTGGATAGGGGAACTCTCTCGACACTTAGAGGGTACTGGAGAATAGACTTCTAGGGCGAACTAAAATCAGACGCCAAAATCGGTGGTTTCACTTAAGTTTCATATCAACTGATCGCTAAGTTATTATTGCGTTTAAATGCAGAGTTTTCAAGCTTTTCACTTCCGTTATAAAAAATGTGCAAACCTATTATGAAAATCAGCTTGACCTTAAAATGACCTTGACGGTCACTTTCGAACACCCCATCTAATTACCTACAACTTAATTATTCAGAGTTTTTAGCTAAAGGTTTTACTTTACAAGTTAATATGATTCCTTGATATTCGAAAAACGGTATATTTTCAGTCCTTACGACTTTAATGTCTCGAAAACTGTTCATTATATGGGAACTTTTGACCAGGACGTCATGAAGTATAAAGGTACATAAAGAAGAAGCAGGTTGCCTGCATACTGGTAGCCGACGTCGATCAGCGCCAATAAATAATAAAGTTTACGTAACGTATGATACCGCACACAAATAAAGCAGGTTGGAAGTTGTAGCCGGTACGAACCGGCGCTGGCAACTTTATCGGAAAGAATTTTTAGTTCTTGGTCGCCGGTTATTCCCTTTAGTGGTTTATTTATATGTTTGATTAATTAAATAAATATGGATATAGAGATTGAGATACTAATCACATCGGTTTTTAAAAGACGTGCAATCTGGGACAAGAGAGATAAATTGGTAGAATGGGTTGCTTATGCCAGTTGCACCAAGTTTTTGACAAACTATGTTCAACTTTTTCCAAAATATAATTGAAAGTTTAGATAGTCATTCTCATATATTGAAGAAATCGATTTTCATGCCGTTTTAATTCACCAAATCGATGATGATATTCACCAAAAACTGGCATATTATGGTTTATTGGATGTATTCCGTATACTTGTCGATTCAGTCTCAAAAATACATTGTCAAACAAAAATAAATCATCATCAGACGAAGAATTCGACATGTTTACTCGCAGACACCTCAAAATGAACAGGCAGTTTGGAGCTGCTGGTAAGCGTTCTTTATGTGCACCTCGAATAGCAGGTAGGCGCTGGTTATGGGAGATGAAAATCGGTGCTTGTTTATCTACTTTCTTTCTGTTTTTATCTTTACGTATCACAAGTGCAGATAATTTGACCGGGGCCCAAAACCCATATATTTTGTGCGAGGTCCTTTGGTCAAGAAATGAGTAAGATAAGTAAATTCGACATTTGGCAATTTCTTCAAATAACTAATAACTTAAAAGTAAAGGGTTTGATTAAAAATCTAATTTATAACTGAAGTTAGTATACTTAATAGGCTCATTTAGCACTTTATTGTTATTTCATTAGCGGAAAGATCTTAAAATTCTGAGACCCTGTGCAAAAACTAGAATTTTGTGATACCCGTAAATCGTCTAAAAAAAAAAAATCATAAACATGGAACACACCCGCCTTGTCGAGTCTCTGCCGTGACGTCACTCAATAGTCGAAGCGGCTAGTTACAGAGCGTTATTACTGTTTTACAATATTATATAAGTAAATCGTTAACTCAAGCAGTGTGTATTGAAACTTAATGCGTGTTTGTGAAGAATTTCGGATTATCAAGTATTTTCATCGATTTATATTAACAATGTATAATAGTGACAGTAAAAGGAATTATAAATATTGTATTGTTCCTGGGTGTCAAAGCACCACAGTGAAAACACCTACTAAAACATTTATTACCGTTCCTAGAGATTTAAAAATGCGGAGGAAATGGCAACAAACTATGAAAAGAGAGAAAAGACTTACTACTAAATCATCTTGCTTTGTTTGTGAAGACCATTTCAATTTAAGTATAGTTCAAGTAGGAAAAGCCTGAGACATAAGAAACCCAACAAAAACTTTACGACCTCAATAAATACCGGTAGCCTTTTTTAGTATTGTTCGCAAATTGACTCGCTTACCTTTATTGGTTTTTAATGTGCGTCGGGTCTCGGGTCGTTATTTGATGTCAGGCTTAGCGCCATGGCCCGCGGCGATATAATTATGTTGTAAAGTTTTTGTTGCGTTATTTATTTACTGGGATCTATTTACTTCAACTTAGCGCCATGGCCCACGGCGATAATAATTATGTCGTAAAGTTTTTGTTGCGTTTTTTTCGTCTCAATTTATTCCTACTTGAATTATATCTATATGTTAAATTATTTATTATTAAATACAGTATTTTTGAAATTTAAGCATAAAATATATTATAAATACTAGCAATTTTTATAAGTCTTTTTCATTTTGGTTTAAAAATATGTGAGAAATACGCATCTTCATATTTAAACACCGAGCTGCTATTATACAGGGTGTAACGCAATTATATTTTAAATAATTATTAAATTTTGATTATAGGGGAAAATTGCAAATTTCATATGGTCGTTTTATACACTGTTATTAAAACATATTATTCTGGAAGATTCGAAGAGTCTGCTTTATTAAAGTTCGCTTCGCACATTTTTTAATCACCATAAACAACAATAAAAGATATACATTATCCAATTTAATGCACAGAACACTTAGAAAGTCGACGTTCTCAAGCGGAATGCATGACCGTTGATGTGTTACGCGATCGTTTCGTTTACTATTGTGTGACGTCATGATGTTAGTTGCACCGCGCTTCAAATACGCCCTTTGAAAGATGTATATTTCGAGAACCACTTATCGAATTCATCTTAAATTTTCAATATCGCCTAATTTTAAGTAATACTTGATCCACAAAAAGTAACAACTACTAAATAAAACTCATTAAATGAGCCCATTAATTTTATTTCATACTTTTAACTGCACGACCAAAATTGTTATGACCCAAGAACTGAAAAAATGCATTAAGTATTGTTAAGATGAGGCATAAATAATAAATTTAGTTGAACAGGGTATTCGATATATCTTCTTTATTTTCAATGAAATAAATGGTTTTTATGTGCAGTTACAAAAAATAATAATAAAAATAAAATTAAACAAATTAAAAATTCGAAATTTCTGAGCCTTGATCCTCATCGTCCGGCTCAGGCTGAACAGTACTCAAGCAAGACACTTTTTGATATTCACCGCATAATGAAGTACTCCAAAGCAGTGCTTTTCTGTAAGTGCTCAAAACTGCAGCCCCTTTTTATATTACAAGAAATTAAATATAAGATTTCTTCGGAGCTTGGAGAGTATGTCATTTTCATTGGTATCAAGACATTTTGTTCTTTTTTCCACCTCCAGAACTTTGGATTAACATCGTTACCTAACTCCTTTTGAACTTGTGGGACGTTGAGTAACTGTGGCACATCGCAGTCTTTAAAATAGGTAGCAAAACTACCAGGTTATTTTTTTAATACTCATTACTCATACATAGGTTTACTACTGTTAAATAAATTAATAATTTTGCTCATTTGCAACCTTTATCGTTTTTTTATTTTACTCGGTTAATATTAAGTTTAAAAATATGTCTAAGGCCGCACTTTAAATATAAATTTTGTGCCAACACAATGCCGTTAATGATTTTTTAAATATTTTTCCCTTATCAAAAAGTTATGAAAGGAAATTTTCCTATTTACAGAAAAAGGCTCTTTTAGTTTTTCCGAAAATCGCATTATTTATGTGTTAAAATGCGTAAGGCAGAACTAAATATCCATTTTAAATTGAGTTGTTATTATTAACGGATAAATTGTTATTCAAAAATTAAACACAACATTCTTGATGAAACACGGAAATTATATTTTTTAAATATTACGTGTCAAGTGACCTCCTCCACACTGCTGACACTTTTGAATCCTGGCACGAAAGTTTTTCATCGCCCGCTGCAGTATTTCAATTGGGATTGCGTGAATCTCCGAATATTATATTTTAGTTTTTCCAAAGTTCGCTGTCGATTAGAAAACACTTTTGACATTAAGTATCCCCATATAAAGAAATCACAAGCTGAGAGATCCGGTGACCGTGCCGGCTAGTTGATGTCCTCGAATTTCGAAATGAAGTAATCCAAAAATTGCAAAGACGTATACTGCACATAATACAGTAACCATTTTGTTATGATGCAGTACTTCGTGCAATTGCAGAGAATTTTCCGTCGACCAGTTGGGAAAGCTCTGTTTGATACTGTACCCGGAAAGATGAAAATGAGCTTCATCTAATATCAGCAAGCAATCAACGGTATTCGGGTTTTCAGCAAAAATCAACTCGTGTTCTAAAATCTTGAGTTAGAAGTTTTTGTACGACTTGAATTTTTAGCACACGCAAATTAGATTAAAAAACACTGAATAGAAGGAATAATTTATAAAGAAATAATATTTGAGGTGCATACTCTTGATAGGGTTAGGAATAGATTCCCGAAAAGTTCCTACCCCATTCAGGAACGGAAAGTCCCTTTTTTGCAAAAAACCACCCCTAATGGGGACTTAACGCTGGTTTTCACTTTTATCTTGTAAACCGTTCGTTGGAAGAGAAAAAAGTATAGGAAATAAAAATTTGTCGTTAAATTCTGTATAGTAAATGTCCTATTGACCTTGTAGCTTATCCTCACCTATTTCGCAGTAACAGTGTCCAATCTGAGGGGTAGTTTGGAGCGCGCAGATAAAAATCGATCTTACACGAAGTTTCACAGCGAATATCTCGAAATCGGTTAGTTTAACGAGAAAAATGCAAAAGAATGAATTTATAGAGCGGATTTTCATGTCTAGCGGGTGTTGACGCAAGTGATTTTTATTTATTTTCCCCTTTCTTCTAAAAAGATGCGTTTTTTTTGTTTGAGCTTGTTTCCACACCACCCTTGAGATAGAGCTCTGGGTGCTTTTTTTTTCAGTGGTTTACCCTCTTGGCGTATTCCACTAAAATTCTGTCCAATTTTACTCATTAGAGCATATTGTTGAGCAGCACAAGCCAACCTTAACATAGGTACATCATTTTCCGCAACCCTTTTTGCAGCTGCAGAATACTAACTGAAGGGTGGAAATTGGTACTGGTAACTTGGTGGTGTAAATAAGAGCTAAGATATTGCCCACTTTCTCTCAACCCCATTCCGTTGGTTCCAAGTTTTCTCCTCGCCAAGATTAAATTTGATATATATAGCCGTAATATTTGGAAGCTGTTTATATTTTTTATCGTCCTGTCGAGCTTTGCTAAAGGCTATTAAATTCACCAAACCTCTTTCAACACGCACAGTTTCACCTTCTTGCAGCGTTTTTTCGCAATTGTAACAACAATAGTTTACATAAATTAGTGAGATATATATTTTCCTTCTTTTTTCCACAACGATGCGAATTATACATAAAATATATATCTCACTAATTACCATTCATCCTAGACCACCTTCGAAGCAGATGTTTGAAGCATTGTAATATGTAAGAGAAGGAAAAGGTGAAGACTCTTTGTTAAGCCTGAGAGTGCCTTGTACCTCGAACCTTCAGTACGATAGAAAACGTTTATGGAACACGGTAAAGATATATAGGAATATAAAAATATATGCAGGTACGTTATTACTACATATAGACTTAAATGTGCGAGAAAGTGTTTATGTAGATATGGAGATAATAGATGATTGTTTCCTTTGCGAAAAGACGCTTCAACAAGGTGAAACTATGCAAGTTGAAAGAAGTTTGGTGAGTGTAATAGCCGTTACCAAAGCTCGACAGGGCGACAAAAATATAAACAGCTTCAAAATATTACGACTATATATATCAAATTCAATCTTTGCGAGAAGAAAATTTAGAACCAACGGAATAGGGTTGAAAGAAAGTGGGCATTATCTTAGCTCCCATTTACACCACCAAGTTACCATAACCAATTTCCGTCCTTCAACTAGTATCCTGCAGCTGCAAAAGGGGTTGCGAAAAACGATGCATCTGTGTTAAAGTTGAATTGCGCTGCTCAATAATATGCTCTAATTGCCATGGGCAAGTATGTTTAAATTCCGAATTTGAAGAACTATTCGTCGATGAAGAACCTTCAAATGAGTAAAATTGGACAGAACTTTAGTGGAATAGGCCAACAGGGTAAACTACTGAAAAAAAACGCACCGAGACTATCTCAAGGGTGGTGTGGAAACGAGATCAACTAAAAATAAGACGCATCTTTGTAGAAGAAAGCAGAAAATAAATAAAAATCACTTGCGTCAACACCTACTAGACATGCATCTTATAGAAAAAATTCCGCTCTATAAATTCATTCTTTTGCATTTTTCTCGTTAAACTAACCGATTTTGAGATATTCGCTGTGAAACTTCGTTTAAGACCGATTTTTATTTGCGCGCTCCAAACTACCCCTCAGTTTGGACGCTGTTACTGCGAAATAGGTGGGGATAAGCTACAAGGTCAATAGGACGTTTATTATACAAAATTTAATGATAAATTTTTATTTCCATACTTTTTTCTCTTCCAACGAACGGTTTACAAGATAAAAGTGAGAAACCAGCGTTAAGTCCCTATTAGGGGTGGTTTTTTGCAAAAAAATGGACTTTCCGTTCCTGAATGGGGTGAGAACTTTTCGAGTATCTATTCCTACCCTATCGAGAGTACGCGTCTCAAATATTATTTCTTCTATAATATCTAATTTGCGTGGACTATTTGTAGGGATAGAAGTATGAGTCTTTCAAAATGCGGCGATAGCTACGGTTCGAAATATTGAGTGCTACTAATTGTCGTTTTACAGATCGTTTAGGACTTCATAGTACAGCTGCTATTACACTTTCAGCATTTTCAAGCGTGCATACAGAACGAATTCTTCATTTAGGTTTTTCTTTGGCACATGAAGCAGTACTGCGAAACTTGTTTACCCAATTTTTATTTGTTATTCGACTAGGAACTGGATCTCGTGGATTTAAATGAGAATGACGACGAAATAAATGTTGGGTGATTAGAACAGAATAGTTATTTTTAAATAAGCTTCAACCACAAAAGAATGTTGATTCTTTTACCAACGCTCCATATTCACAGCTAAACTGATATATCTCGCAAACGCTTTAACTACTTAAATCTCCACTTATCGCGAAAACCTGGCGGCTTAATTTGAATTTATATCTCTTAATATTATGATATTAAATTTGAAAATGTATACTTCATTCTGCTAGATCTGTTATTAAAAACATGGGACCATATGAAAAACATTGAAAATTTGTGAAAATAGGTAAATTTTAAATATTTCCGAATTCAGGACAATAAAGAATTGGCACCATCGGCACTCAGTAGCCTATCAAATGAAAACCTACTCCTTTTTTTTATTTCTTCTTATTACTTTCTCATCTACTGATTAAGTATTGGAGTCGAAAAAAATCCAAATTTTAGATTATATTGAAGATGGACGATTTGAGGCAGGAAAATAGAATTTATCCGAATCTGTATGTCGTCTGTATATGTGTCTGTGTATTTGTCAGTCTGCCTGTGATACGTTCTTCTCGAACGAGCCTCAGGGTAGAAAACTGAAATTTAATCTTAAGACCTGGGAGGTGCAAAGAAGAATCCTATTGAATAATAGTGAAATTGATCCACCAGGGGTGCAGGCAGGGCCAAAAATAATTTTTCATTGTATCTAACAATGTTTCGAATTAAAATTGTCAAGTTGCACTTGACTTGCTGTACCTACCCTGTGTTTAAATATTTTAAGTGCTTATTCGTTTTTAATAATCCTTAAGAAGGAAGAAAAAATAAGAAATATAATTTGCATTTTTATTTTTTGAGATGTTTGATGAGCAATTTTTTATTTTATTGACAATGCTTTGGTTAACAATTTATTATTTAAAACTCTTGTGGCCTGATGATGTGAAGCAAGTTTAGTTCACGAAACTGATCGCCATTATAAGATTAAAAGAATTTAGTGAGACAAGACTTTGTTTGTTTTTACTCGGTATGAACAACTCACTTGGGGTCTACTCTATGGAATTAAAATTGTTTAGGATGGACAATTGTATCGAAGTGGTTATTTGTAAATTTCTCACCAAAAGGACATGGACGGCCCCAGGGAGGACCTAATAATAAGTTCACGTCGAATCAAAATATTCTTATATAATAAGAATAATAAGAATATAACATAATAAAAATTGTTTCGAAAAATCATCTTTCGCATATCTCGTCAGAGTACAAGGGGGACTCCAGGGACGGCCCAGACACACGTTTTCGTCTATCAAGCTATTTAAAATTGTTTAGAATGGTATATTGATTCGAAATGGCTGTTTACAAATTCAAATAAAATCATGAGAAAGTACTGTTGAAGTGCATCCACCTGAGACGATACTTCTAAAAGAGGTAGTTTCTTTAGAGAAGTATAAATGTGTACGTCTTAATATATTTATATTAAATAAAATAACAAGTCTCGATAAACTAAATAATAGATTAAATTACTTGTTAGAGAAGTAATAAAACTATACACTGTTTCGATTAAATGTATTGTTAAAAAGTTATTTAACAATAAACAGTTTGACGGTATTGGTACATTTTTCAGCTTCTTTTAATATAACTAACCAATACTGGTCATACGAAAATAAAAAGGAAGGAATTGTAAATTATTGTAGTTTCTGTCGAAAATTCAAAGTTCAAATTTTTCAAACGATTCATCGTTACTGTGTGAATCGAAAAAAATACATTCAAGAAGTAGCCACACTTCAAAGGGGTGAAAAATTGCCAGATTTCGATTTTTTGTACCTTCTTTATTTCTTGATCAAATTTAACGTTTTAGGGCTTAACATGTCGGGCTTCAAAAAAAATCTTTATACTGAGCAAATTAAGCCGTAAAATTCGATTAAAGTTTTTGAACGATTTACACAGTCAAATACACAGCTGGCGTATATGCCCTCTACTCACCGCCAGAGAGAGAAAGCGTATCAGAGTGTATTTAGAGTGAAAATGACAAACGTCATGAGGCGAATGATGTTTTATGTATTGTTTGCTATTTTAACATTTAAAATGTTTCTATTTTCTAATACAATTATGGGTTTCGATTAATAGTCGTCCATTTAAAGAGTCGGGATTTATGACGAAATTACCGAATGTTTGCGCCTCGAACTAGACAATGTCCCCCCTACGTTTTCGAGGGTGCTGAATCGATTCCCGTGGTCAAACCAATTTTTTCAGCTCGGCAACCCCCTCAAATTGGCCAAAAACTACCCCTAAATTCCACTTTTCCGTAAACCCGTTTATTTTCCACAGTTTTTCGACTAATTGTTGTTCCCTCGAGTAGAACGGAAGTTCCCTCGAGGGATTTGACCTCAGCCACCCCTGCCCCAGGCTACCAACCCTTGTAGGGGGTGACAAATTGATATTTGTTTTTGTGAGAACAAAATTTATATTTTATAGGAGGTGTTTCTTTGATGAAGGTTGTAGGTGACCAGGGTTGTGTAACCACCCCCGGGGGATGTGTTCACCCTTCAAAGGGGTAGAATATTATATTTTTTGGGGGAAAATATTTTGTAAGAAGGGCTTCTTTGAGGAAAGAGGTAGGTGGCCGGGGTTGTGTAACCGGTCCCGGGGGTTGTTTTCACCCTTCAAAGGGGTGGAAAATCAATATATATATAAGAATACTTTAATAAATATATTTTTATGCTATTTTTCAATTATAGCTGGAAAAAAAATGTCCACCCCCCTTAATGGGTGAAAACAACTCCTGGGGGTGGTTGCACAATCCTCGTCACTTACCACCTTCCTCAAAAAAACGCCTCATACAAAATATTAATTTTTGTTCTCACAAAAATAAATATCAATTTTCCACCCCCAACAAGGGTTGGAAGCCTGGGATAGGGTGGCTGAGGTCAAATCCCTCGAGGGACCTTCCGCTCTACTCTAGGGAACAACAATTAGTCGAAAAACTGGGAAAAATAAATGGGTTCACGGAAAAGGGGACTTTGGGAGTATTTTTTTACCAATTTGAGGGGGTTGCCGAGGCGGAACAATTAGTTTAACCCCGGGAATCGATTCAGCACCCTCGAAAATCTGGGGGGGGACATTGTCTAGTCCATGGCGCAACTCCTTCAATCGCCTACGAGTATAAGTATTGCATTTTCTGCATAATATGATGCAGATGCATGAAAGTTGAGAGAAATAAAACTTCCTCTGCGGAATGAGGCTGAACAAGCTGAATTTTTGCAGAGACCTTCGTTTTCATGTTCTAATGAAGCACAAAAAAATCTCATATGCCTACCCTTGTACGTCTTGAGATATCGAAGGTCGAAGGTCATGAAAATCGGTTTATCGCGATAATCTTGCTTCCAGTGCATCTGACGTCGTAAGAACTCATAACAAAACTTACGTAAAATAGTATTCCCTACAAAATTGTTCATATACATTTTTTTCGTACGACCAACAGTTTTCGAGATATAGCATGATAAAGCGGGAGCGCGCATTTGTAATAGGTAATACTGTATTATACTGCAGAGCTATAACTATAAAAGCACTTTTCTTAATCTGTTAAGACTAGAAAATTAAATTCCCATTATTGAAACCGTTAAAAATTTGTTTATTTATAAAAAAATATATAATAAATAATTAATAACAAAAAATACAATCTTTTCCACACCACGCCTTATGTTTCCTTGCCTTCCTCCTCGTCTTCGTCGGGTTTCACTAGCACCTCGATCAACACATTATCTTCGTCAGACGCTTCCTCTATATCTGTTGGCTCTATGTCTGTTGGCAAAACCTCTTCAGGCTCAAGGCCACTGAAGTCTTCGATGTTTTGCAACTCTGTTGACGGGTTCAGACATGCCTGTCCGTGACACTGACCACAAACTTTAGAGCATGGTGCCCGACTTTTTTACACCCGCACTGCACACCACACCCCTTTTTACAATTACAGAATATTGTATTTAATAGTTCGTCTGGAGCAGGTGGCAGTAGTGTTGTTTTCGGCTGTAATATGTCGTTTTTTAAATCCCAACCCCATTTTTCGAGTTGTAGATTTTTCCCTAGCCAAATCTGTACTTGGTAGTAGATCCGATAAATATGCTGTCGAGCTGCTTCACTGGTAGGTGGAAGGGATGACAATTTAACAGGTCTATTAAGTCGTGTAGCCTTAATGAATTGGGTGTATTTGAATTTGTCAAGGTTCACTTCATCTTTTGAAGCACCATACATAGCTAACAGAAAACGCTTTCCGTTCTGAAATACTGTATCTGGCGGGCAGTTTTCTGCTTGAAATATTTGAGCCGAGTGAGTCAAATCGGGATGTTTCTCAAACATTGTCATAACCTTAAGTTTTCCTTTGTTGAATAGTGCCGATGTAGTGTCGCATCCAGTGAGGGCATGCAAAAACAAAATATGTTCTTTGCAAAGACGATATTTGTCGAGACTTTTAGGCGAATAAATTAGTGTTGATATAGTCCTTTTGCCAATTTTCTTTAAGAAAATTTGTCAGTGATGTGACTGAGCTCGTCCTATTAAGAGAACAAGCAAATCAATGTCTTCTCCAATGATGATGGCGGTTCATTCTTTTTCCGATACTTCCATGGCTGTTTTGATGATTAGAACATCTGCATCATCCAATACGATAGGATAATTCTACCATTTGCTTCAAGCAATGCTCTTCGTCTTCACTAGTTGGATCAGATAGGAAGAAAGAATATTCACTTCCCATTTGCAAGCTCAAATCTCAGGACTGAGCCGTGTCTTTTTGACTGGTATGGTATTTCGTAATGAACATTTATACATAAAATGTACGGAAAAAAAATGAGAATCTTTGAGCCACTGACCTTCTTTGATAATTTTGACATCTGTTTTCGTTAATTCTCTGCACGTAAATTCTTTATCCGTATTGACAATGAAAAAGAAATCCGAATGTATAAAGAACTGAACCCTTACACTCACGCGCTTACTTAAATGTCCGGTACAAACGTAAAATTCCCCCTAAAAATCCGTAAAACAATATGTGTAGTACTTAGAAAACATCTGTTTTACAATCTATCCGCCACGTAATCCGACACGACACTCAATGTGTTTTTGTGATTAAACATTTCCATTTTTACATCAGATAATTACAAATTTGTTATTTTGAATATTTTTAAAGTTAACACAATTCGTATTTTGGTGCTTAATCCAAAAATCAGAAATCAAAATTGCACACGTGATTAATACTTCAATACTTCATATTAGTTTGACAGATCTCAAAATCCAAACATCAGTAATAGCAATGCCGTAATAAGATGACAAGTTAAAGACAGATATTTATTTGAAAGATGAAGCGATAAACAACTCATTTATCATGTAATTACCAATGTTAAATTATTCTGATTTTTTTTTTATAAAAGGAGAGAAACATTCACTTGCATTTATTTATCCACAAATTTATCTACTATTTGAATTAAGCGATTTAACTTCCGTATCCGTCGACCGACGCCACTTCCATCTAATACATTTTTATAACCGAAATGACAGAACTCAAAACTCAAGCGGCCGGGTGCCAGCTTAACGCTCTCAACACTGGCGTTCGACGCGCTTTCCTGTGTCCTGTTGGTTCGTTTCTTTAGTTTTCGTCTAAGAACTATCGACCTGTCTAGGCCGGCGGTACATCTGTCTGCTTCACTTTCTGATGTTGGTTGGCCGGGGGCGGCCTTGACGGCACAAGAACCCCCCGACATGCTCGTGTAACTTTCCTGCATTTTTATTTTTGCGTCCTTTTCGCGATGCGTAACATCCTTCGCAGGTGACAACATCCTGGCCTGTCTTTGCGCAACACTTTCCGTGAGTTACGTTGATGGCCGTAACAACCTTGTTTTTAAAAACAATTTACAATTTGTAGGGCTAAGTTTAGCCCACAAAGAATGATGCAAGTTGAATTTAAATTGACTTTATTATAACGAAATTACAATGAAAAGTAAATCTTATTCTACTCTCACATATATTTATAACATTTTATAATCTTCGCTGAATAAGAGCTTCCTTATCCTCATTGGAACTAGGTCGCTGCTAACTCCTCCGGCGCCAAACTTGAGCATAGCTTCCTTCATGCTATGCGAAAGGGTACATCTCTTGTTGGGGTAGTTTCTTGGTGTCTTTCCTGTTGATTCTTACTTGAAGTCATTTTCAAATACAATAATTTCAGTCTAGGGAACATAACATAAATTATTATCAAAACAATCACAAGATAAATAATAAGGGTTTTAAAATCAAAGCTCGACATCTCTTCAGTTTCTATGTTTTTACAAGTTGTTTGTTTAAATTTAATTCATCGTTTAGTTTGTTTATATCATCTAAGTTAATATGTGAGATTTCTAATGCTTTATTATCGAAAAATAACTTGTCAACATTATTTTGTATGTATGGCAAAAAGCTGCTAATTTGATTTATTTTTAAATCAGTTTTGTATATTTTTATTATATGATGATCAAACTGAATAAAGCAATCTGGTGAAAGCGAGATAATATAAGTTCCAAGAACGTCTTTAGTTTGCAAGTGATTGTTACAGTTTATTTTTAACACATTTCTCGTAGGAGAAATAATTATGTATTGGTCTTTGTCAATTTCTTGCACTTTAGATTCAATAAGTTTTATTTTATTTTGACTACAATTTAAACTTTGTTCTTTGAGTATAATTTGAATTTCACAAATTTTGTTATTTACGTTATGCAATTTTGATAATTTACAAAAATAATTTTCGTTACTTATTTCTATACAGGGTTCATCAGATAATGCGTATGATTGCTCGGATAGAACTAGGAATTTGGATTTTGGGATTATGAGATTGAAGTTGTTGTCAGACGTTAACATGGGTAAAGCCCATAAATGAAAAACATTATATATCTCGTTCTGGGTGATAGGAATTTCAATGATAAATTTTATTACGTTGTCCTTCTGATAGGCTTTAATTTCCATGATTTTTTCGAATGCAGTCACATTGTTCATGGGGAATGGCAGTTTATACAGTTCATCAATTAGTTCTGTTATTTTTTGTAGTTCATATTTTAGGTCATCTGGATCGATTATAGCGGGATGCATTAATCCTATTCTGGCGAAGGTAATTGATGTTTCTATTTCTTCTAAGGCTCTTATAATTTCGTTCATGGCAAGAATTAGTTGGTTGTGTGTAGTGTGTAACAATGATATCGCTCTATTTTCAGTCGCGTAGATATCTTGTTTTTCCATATGTGCCTGAATTTGTATTATTCTGCTTGTCATAATTAGCTCATTATTTTCCAGAGTATTTATAGACTTATTGAATGTTTTAATGGCATTTTCCAGTATTGAAATTTGATTTGAACTCATATGCGATAATTTATTTTGACTTTCCTGCAATTTTAGTATTTCTTTCTCGTAACGTTCGCCATCATCAGCATCTAAGTTTCCTGAGATAAATTTTATTCCTTTTCCTAGAATATTGAGAAGTCCTCGTTTTGTTCTTTTGTGAATTAATAACTGCTTGAATTTTTGTTCTGCTACATCTAACATATGTTGACTAGTGGCTAAGTATATTTTATTTTCTGATATATACGTTTTTCCATATTGGGTGTTATTATAGGCGCCTTCCAGTTTATTGTACATTTTTCTAAGTGTGACATAGTTGGCGTACAAGGAGTCTAAGCTTATTTCTTTAATCAGGGTCCATTTGGATTTTTGAATTTGGGCGGTGCCAATATGTTGTGGGTAGAGTCCCGCTTTGTCGGTGTATTTTTCAATTTTTAGTTCTCCGATTCCTCCGCTGATGACTCGTCCGATTCCGTATCTGGAAGAAGATAGGAATGTTTTAGTTTAGCCATATGAATTTTTCTGGTATGTTTTGTCTGATTGTTTAATAAAACACAAGTTTTGTCTGGGTTAATTTCTTGAATTATATAGGGGCCTATGAATGGGTTTGTCGTTTTAGATCTCCCGCGGGGGTTTCGCATATAAACTTTATCTCCAACTTTATATTGACTTGTCGAATCTTGATTTTTTCTTAGATCAATTTGATATGCTGCCTGTTTTGTTTTTATTAAATTTTGTTTTACTAGTTCGTACTGAGCTTGGGTGGTCTTTTTCAATTCGTCGACGAAAACTTGTAGTTTCTATGCTGAACATTTATAGAATAAGGGTTGGCTGCGTTAGTTTGTCCTAATAGTAATTCTTGTGGTGTAAAATTCGTTGCGGAATGTATGGTGTTATTGTAGGCGATTATACATTGTTTTATTCTGACGATGGGTCTCATGTTAGGGCTTGTTAATTTGGCTACCCTATAATGCTCGATTAGGGTTGAGTGAAGCCTTTCTATGGCTCCGTTTGATCTGGGATTGTAAGGTGTGGTTAAGTGATGGTCTATTTCGTATAACGTGGTTAGATCTTTAACTAGACCGTTTTCAAATTCGGTTCCGCTATCTGTGGTTATTTTTCTTGGTATTCCATAATGCATAAAATAGTCTAAAAGAGCGTCGCAGACTTCCGTTGCGTTCTTGGTCTCTATTTCATAAGCAACAGCATATTTCGTAAAAGAGTCTAATAAAGTTACAAATTTGAGTTTTTCAATTACAAAAGTGTCTATAAACACATGATCCAATGGTTTGCTCGGTGTAGGCGTCAAATTGATGTTTGCTGCAGGCGGTATTGGGTCATATTTGGCCCTATTACAAATCTCACAATTTTTTATATAGTCTGAAATCGTTTTGTCCATCAATGGCCAGTAGTAGCTTCTTTTAATTTGTAGTAAAGTAGGTAAGATTCCACGATGGTTTAGATTTTCATGTGTTCTTTTTGTAATGTTTAATTTTTCATTGTCTTGTAGTATATATGTCTTGTGACCCATACATCTAATTAATTTCGGTTTATAGCTCATGAAAATACTTAAATAGGCTTGGCATAATGTGGGATAGAACTCGTCTGTACAATTAACATAGTATGTTTCTTTTGGTACCAGATATTCTTTTAACCAGTTTTGTATTTGTAACTGATCGTTTGCAATGAAGGTCAGATAGACCTTTTTCTTGTCAAATTGCACAATTTTTGTGGTATACTCGCTCGGGTCTTGGGTTGTGTTAAACCATATTTGTTTATTTTTTGTTTCTATGGCGTCGTCTGCTAGGGGTATACTAGGCGTATTATCTTCCTGGGAATGTATAGTTACATTTTCTTCTACTTGAGCGGGCATTTGAAGATCGATATCGGGTATTTCTAGGTCAATCCCGGGTATTTCTAAAGCGGCGTCTATTCGATTTGTTTGGTCGTTTCCACTTCGTAAGATATCATTTATTTCACTAGGTGTTGGTGTATTTAGGTCTCTTGAGGTTCCAGCAGTGGCGGCGATTGAATGTTCTATGGGGTAGATTTTTATCCTTGATAGGGCGTCAGCGTTTAAGTTGTGTTTTCCTTTCTTATGTACAATTTCGTAATCAAATTCCTCTAATCGTAATTTCCAGCGTGTTAGTCGAGGGTTACATTCTTTAAGGTTCATCAGCCACTGTAAGGGTTTGTGGTCTGTTACTATCTTTATCTTCCTGCCGAATACGTATGATCTAAAAATTTTCGTTGCGAAAATAACGCTCATCAGCTCTCTTTCGCACGTGCTATATTTTCTCTCGGTTTCATTTAAAGTTTTTGAAGCATAGCATATAGGTAAATCGTTTCCTGACTTCATTTGCGAGAGCACCGCGCCGAGTGCAATATCTGATGCATCCGTAGTTATTATGAATGTCTTATTGAAGTCCGGGTATTGTAGTATGGGTGCATTACTCAAAATTTCTTTGCATTTTTCAAAAGCTTCAATAAATTTTTTATCATGAATTATTTTTGAATTTTTCTTTAGGCATTTCGTCAATGGTTTGGTTAAATGTGCAAAATCCTTAATAAATTTCCTGTAGTAACCTACGAGGCCAAGGAACTGCTTTATTTCTTTCGTAGTGGTTGGTATTGGAAATTTCGTAATCGCTCGTACCTTGTCGGGATTGGGATGTACTCCGTCTGGTGTGATAACGTGACCTAAGTATTCGGCTTCGTGTCTCACAAATTCAGATTTATCCAATTGAATCTTTAGGTTCGCATCCCTAAGTCTTTCAAATATTTTGTCTAAACGTGAAATATGTTCGTCCAAAGATGAGGAAAAGACGACAATGTCATCCATGTAGACTAAGCATATCTCATTCTGCAATCCTCTAAGTATGTGGTCCATTACAGATTGGAAAGTCGCTGGGGCATTTTTTAGTCCGAAGGGCATCCTTTTAAACTCATAGTGTCCATTCTCAGTTGAAAATGCAGTTTTTTCTATGTCATCTGGAGCCATTTCTATTTGATAAAACCCGTTGGCTAAGTCTAAAGTTGTAAAATAAGTGCTGTTTCCTAGTTTGCTTAATAAGTCGTCTATATTTGGAATAGGATATTTGTTATCAATAGTTTTTTCATTGAGCCGTCGGTAGTCTATAACTATCCTCCATTTTGCTTTTCCACTTGCATCTTGTTTCTTAGGGACAACCCATACAGGCGATGACCAGGGTGATATACTATGTTGTATGATGTCATCTTTCAGCATCTTGTCCATTTGGTTTCTAACTTCTTCTCTGTGTACTTGGGGGTAGCGATAGCTTTTTGTGTAAATCGGGTCGTTGTCTTTTGTTTTAATATGATGTTTAATTTTGCTTGTGAATGTAAGTGGCATATCTTCGTGGTAAAAAATGTCTCTATATTTCAGACACAGTTGTTGTATTTTTTCTTTTTCCTCGGTATTCATATGGTTTGTTCTTAAGTTTTTCTCTAAGTTTTCTACCAGTTTCATATCTATTTGTGAGCTATCGTATGTTTCAGGAGTGTCCAGCTCGATGTTGTTTATTTCCATAAAATCTTGTACCTTGATTGGTTTGTCCATTTTGAAATTTTGTGGTTCGTCTGAATTATATTTTATTGTTGTAATAATATAATTATTTTTTATGGTGACTATTGATGGTGGAATTTCTAAATCTTTTTTGAATTTATGTTGAGAAACTAGTCCCTGTTTTAATTTTGTTTTCTCTACCGGTAATTTGACTATTACCTCTGTTCTAGGTGGAATTACTTTTGCATTTTCCTCCTGTTCGGTTTCAGTGCAAATTAAGTTCAATGGAATTGTAGTTCTCTTTGTAATTAATAAGTTTTTATATGTATTAATTTGTGCTTTAGTTTCTCGAAATAGGTCCATGCCTAGTAGTCCTCCAAATTCATTATTAAAATTGAATAAGTAGAATTTATATGGTGTTGAATACTTTAACGTTTTCGGTAAACTGGCCATAATACTTCCTGTATGTACTGTACGTCCATGGGCAGTTTGGACTAAAAAATTTTCTGGTTTGATATTATTCTTGAAATATGTCATGGCTAATTCCGGTTTTATGAGGCTTTTTGCTGAACCAGTATCAATCAGAAAATTTGCTTGAAATTCCGGTATGTAAATATAGGGTAAATGTGTATCGATTTGCGCATTAATATATACTAAGTTTTCTTCTTGTCCGGGCTGGTATCCTGAAAATTTGTCGCTTCATCGAATAATGGTTCACAGGGTGGTTGCTCGGTATTTGTGTTTTCTTGGTAGGCTTCTTCGAAATATTGAGGGGTGCATTGGTATTGATTTGTGTCTGTTGGATAATATTCACATTGTGCTTGATACTGATCTTCGTAGTTTTCAAAATATTCTTCAGGTTGATCATAAAAATCGTTTATGTTGAAATAGTGTAGTTCATTAGATGCGAAATTTGGTTTTCTAAAAGTAACTTTACCAGAAGAAGTGTCCATTGGTGTAGGTTTATAAAAATTCTGTCTTGCGCTAGGTTGAAAACGGGGTTGAAATACATTAGTCGGTGGTCTCTGCTGTTGAATATTATTTCTATTAAATGCTTGTGTATTATTTTGTTGCCAATTTCTTGGTTGGAAATTATTTTTTTGTGAATTATTTGCTTGCCAATTTGGTTGCCAGTTATTTTGTCTAACGAATGATTGTTGATATCGATTATTTTGGTTAAAATTTTGATATCGATTAGGTGGTATGAAACTTTGCTGAGGTCTGGCGAATGGTACAGGCCTTCTTATTTGGGGAAACTGCGTTTGTGGAAATGGTGCTTGCGGCACGTTTCTAGCAGGAAATTGACTTGTTTTTCTTATATAATTTAAGTTGTCCTCGTCGGTAATTATACTTATGCCTTCTTCTATTGTTTTGGGTTCTCTGCAGCGCACGATAAGGCTATATGGTTCTTTTAAGCCTTTCATAAATGTTTTTATGGTCATATTGTTATACAATTTAATTTTTTCTTGTTTTATTGTTTCATCATTTTCAGTCGAATTTACTTTCGACATTAATAGGCTATTTATATCTTGGCATTTTTCTCCGAACTTTATTGCTGATTCGTTGTTTTCTTGTTTAATCATCAGAAGGTCGCGTATAAGTGAATCTTCGTCACGTAGATCTCCAAAAGTTAGCTGAATCGCTTCTTTTAAAGTAGGCCAAGTTAAAATATTTCTTACTGCAATCAGCTGTGCTGCACGGCCAACTAATTTGCTGCGAATATGGGCCATTAAAAATGAATTGAACACATTGTCTTCAGCTCGTCCTAGTGCATTTATTAGGTTTTCGCATGCCAAAGTAAAATTCGATATTGTTACTGGATTGCCATCGAATCTCGGGATGGTTTCTAGCTGGTCTCTAATTGTCGGTTGTTGATACTGTTGTTGGGGTTGGGGTTGCTGCTGCTGTTGTTGTGTTGCCATTTTAAATTTATTTTTGGATATATTTAAGTTCGAAAATTCTTCTAATATATTATCAATTTTGTTTTAATATTTTTGATATTGTACAGTTAAATATAATGTTTATTTTGCTCGATAGGACGTCGAGACTTATAGAATAATTTTATTGCGGAATAATAAAAAGGGTCAAAAATAGGGTAAGGGTTAATTTGATTTTACAAGCAGGAATGAGCAATCATACTTACAAAAATAGCATCACTAGAGATGATTTCATTTTTCGACACGTTGGCGAGGGAGGTATAACGATACGAGTGACCTTTCTAGCTATGTAGAAACCGTAGCCTGCCTCGTATTTCCCTCCGTTTTTTTGCTCGCTTGGGTTCCTTTGATGTACCTGGGATGAGTAGGGGTTGAATGTAGATGAATGGATGAATGTAGGGAAATTTTCAAAAACTTGAAATTTCTTTGCTTGAATCTTCTTTCTTGAATCCTTCTTTCTTGAATTCTTCTTTCTTGAAATCTTCTTAATTAAGGACTACTGTTCGCTGTCGTCGGACTCTTGCCCTCGGCTACTATCTTCGTCCCTCAGGGTGGATTCTGCTTCGGCAAATGGTTGAAACCAACGTTTTCTTTAATTTTCGAAAGAAAACTCTTCACAAAATTACACTTCTGACACCAGTTACGTTGATGACCGTAACAACCTTGTTTTTAAAAACAATTTACAATTTGTAGGGCTAAGTTTAGCCCACAAAGAATGATGCAAGTTGAATTTAAATTGACTTTATTATAACGAAATTACAATGAAAAGTAAATCTTATTCTACTCTCACATATATTTATAACATTTTATAATCTTCGCTGAATAAGAGCCTCCTTATCCTCATTGGAACTAGCTCGCTGCTAACTCGTGGATAACATCCTGACCTGTTTTATCACAACACTCTCCGTAGGTAATGTCTCAGCCTGTACTCGGAGGACGCCGACCGTCTTTCTCTAAAAATTGTTCTAAACCTCTTTGAGGTTATGTACCTCCGACCGGTTTCGACCGGGGAAAAGTCCTACTAAAATGTTCTATTTTCAGGTTAGAAAACCCACTTGCGCCTAACTTCACTATGTCTTTTAAAAAAATTTAGGTTATGTTTATACTAGATGGTTTGTGTATATATTCACATTATTTATAAATGTCGCTGTCACACGATTAAATTAAGCGACTTCCGTATCCGTCGACGTCATACTTCCGTTTTTGAAGACGCACTTCCGCTAAGTACACAAATATAACCGGCATGATAGATCTCAAGATTCAAACATCAATGGCAATGCCGCAATAAGATGACAAATTAAAGACAGGTATTTATTTGAAAGGTAAAACGATAAAGTACGTGACCCCGTCTACTTCCTTTTGTATCACAAAATAATGTTTATTTTATCGAATATGTTAGAAGCACGTTATTTAAGTATTCAATAATTTAGTGCTTGGCTGTGGGTCAACCGCCCAAATGCCATTAAAAAAAATAAATGAAAAAATAAAACGATAAACAACTCATTTCGCATGTAATTACCAATGTTCTTTTTATAGAAGAAAATAAATCTCCAGATGGCGCACAAAGCAATATCTTACTGTATATGAATCCCTGTCCCGTTTCGCTCTAGCATGAGAGAGAGAGAAAATAGCTGCGAAACCCAATCGGGCTTCTTGATCTCGGTCAAAATTTGGGTGGTCGGTCAAAAGTAGTGCAAAAAGTGTATCGAGGTCCTAGTTATCCTCTAGTAACGTTTCACTAATTTCTGACCGTTAGTTTAGTCACAGCACACTTTTTCCCGGAACGGTTGGTCGGATCGAACTAAAACTCGTGGCGATCGATTCTATGACCTCAAGTTACTCGAAAACGAGGGGTCGCGTTACATTTAACTCCTTTTTCCAGAGTCGCTAAGTATCCCCGTCAAAATTTGTGTGGTCGGTCAAAAGTGGTGCAAAAGGTGTGTCGAGGTCCTAGTTGTCCTCTAGTAACGTTTTACTTATTTCTGACCTTCAGTTTGATCACAGCACACTTTTTCCCGGAACAGTTGGTCGGATCGATTCGGCAATGGTCGGAATAGATTTCTCGTGGTTGACTTAGTCGATAACGATACTCCCGCCCCTTCATGTGTCTTCGGAAAACTTCGGAAATGTTCGTGCGAAGTTCGGATTTTTGCTTAAAATCCTATCTTTCACACGTGTGAACTCCCCTGAAACTTGTGTCGATTTTTCAATTCCCCCAGTAGTTGATAAAACGATGAATTACGCCTTCGGGTGTGATCGGATAGATCCGATAATCGTCGTAATCAATTCCTCGTGGACGGTATAGTGGAAAATGCTACCCCATCCGACCTTGGGGGTGCTTGCAAAAATCTTACTTAAATATTCGATTTTTAGGTTAGAGAACCCACTCGCACCTAACTTCACTATGTCTTTAAAAAATGTTAGGTTATGTTTTTATACTAGTTTGTTTGTGTCTATATTCACATTATTTATAAATGTCACTGTCACAGGATTAAATTAAGCGACTTCTATGTCCGTCGACGACATACTTCCGTTTTTGAAGACGTATTTCCGTTTAGTATACAAATATAACGGAAATGACATATCTGAAAATTCAAACATCAATGGCAATGCCGTAATAAGATAACAAAGAAAGGTATTTATTTGAAAGATGAAACGATAAATAACTCATTTCCTATGTAATTATCAATGTTAAATGATCATGTTCTTTATATAAAAGAAAAGAAATATCCAGATGGCGCAGAAAGCAGTATCTTTGTGTATATGAAGAAGGTCCTGTTTCGCTCGAAAATTAGCTGCGAAACCCGACCGGGTTTCTTGATAAACATAAATTTTTTGTATTCAGGCTTTAAACCGATCAACAATTTATACCACACAAACATTGTTTTTTCAGACCATACTTGATTTCTTAAATGTGTTTGTACTTTTTTAAATATGCTCATTTGTGTTCACTAAATTCACATTATATTAATTTGCTTATAATATTTGTTATATTTAATGAAAAACAACTATTTCTAAAAATTATTATCACTGTTCGTTTTACTATTATCTATCTTTAAGAAGAGTCGCAAAATTGATACAATTGCTAAACTAAACTACTATGCATATCTTCTAAACTAAACTAAATGTATATCAATATAGAATTTGTAGAGATATCTAGGCGGTACATGCTTGAACTAATAATATACTCTCCTCAGCTACTTCTTTAAATGTTGCGTATTTTACGTCCGATTTTCGAGAAGTTGTTTTTATAGTAACTGCAAAAGCATTCTAATACTAATTAATATTCTTAGACGAAAATATCACTGAACGTAATTTTGCGTCCATTATACGGACGCATTTTTAAACTTTTGGACAAGAATTGAGACATGGATTACGAGTGAACAATTATAATTCCCCTTTACTGGGCATAAAAGAAAGCCAAAAACACCGTAAAATACTTAAAAACACTTTAAGAAGCTGTGTGACACAAACTGACCCGATATGAATCCAATCACACAGCAGGATCATTTGGATTCCGTCTCTCTTCAATAGTAACACCTACGTCTCAAATATGAAAGCGATATGTCTACCCGTCTGCGAGTTATAAGGATTTTTCATGTTTGTGATAACATATGTGGGACTTATATCCATCTTCCTTCCGCAGATTCGAATTCCATCCCAGATCTGTATTACAACCTACGTGTCAAATATGATCTCGATATCTCTATCCGTTCCGGAGTTATAAGAATTTTTATGAAGAATTTCATTACAATGCCTTACTACAGCAACATTTCGTGTCACTTTTCAAAATATCACCCTGTGTAGTACTTTAATTTGAGAGGTCTGTAGACGATATGTCATTGTGTTCTGTCAAAAAAGCGACGGCGAGGAGAGGGCATACGCGCCAGCGGTGTATTTTAATGTGTAAATCGTTCAAAAACTTTAATCGAATTTCACGGCTCGCCGGGCACTTATACAAAAAAAAAGTTAAGTAGCTTTTTTACACAGAATTTTTTTCTCTACAACTTTTGTCTAAAACTTTTTTTCGAATTTTTTTCCGTTTTTGACATATCGCGATTTCAATCCTTAAATTTTCTTTTTACAACCCCTGCCCATCAATTTCTACTTTTTGACTGCAGACGCTTGATGTACATCTTAAAACTAACTTCTGGTAAAAAATTCAGCCATGGAGTACGAATGGACATTTAAAAGTCCCCTTTATTGGACTTTGGACTACAAGGTAAATAAGATGTTAATACGTAAATATAAAATATTTGTAAGCTTTTAGCTAGGGAGGTGGTGGCAACACGGGTATATGATTTTAGTGTAGCTGGAATTAAAATGGAATGAAGGTATTGATATAACTGAGCGATTAGAACATCTGCCGAGCTTGGTTGTTGCTGAGTTTCTTATAGTAATATCAAAAACGAAGCGTCTGAACTCAATGTCAATGTCACTACTACAGTTCGTTGCAAGAACAAGTCTGCTGTAAATAGGGATTTTTATGTCAGTTTTGTCAATTAAATTATGTTATTAGTGGGTATCACAATGACATTGACACTAGTAAAAATAATAAAATATATTCTGAGTGATGCGTTTACTGGTGAGAGCCATATTTACAGTAGAAAAATCAGCCTATTACTTATTCTTGGCCGCAATAGTACGTGACATTTAGAAGGTCAAAAATCTGTTTGAAACTTATTTACTTATAGATTTAAAAGTTTTTTGTTTTGATATTCCAAAAAATAAGGACCATATCATTATCCGTTGACACCTGGTATGCATAATTAAATATCTATACCTATCTATTAAACAGAAATATAAGCACACACATGTTTCATAATCGTCGTGAACAACACTTTGTAGAGTTTCAAACTGAATTATTAAAAAACGGTTCTGCGTCGAATCTCTGTATGTTCAAATATAATTCCATTGAGGAATAATAATTTATTAAATTAGAGTAGGTATATGAAACAAATTTTACAAATCAGATATCAGATATACATTATGTTAATAAATAACGTGAATTTAGATAAATTACAAATTGTTAATATATAGTATTTTATACGGCAGCTTTTCAAACAAAATTTACAATTAATCCAATTATTAAACATAAAATCGAATATAATTTATCCTAAATAACCTAGCAACTAGCTTCAAAATCAGAATTAATTTTCACAAATTATACCTATTTTTTATCCTGCTTGTGGTGATAAAATATTAGAGCCTAATAACTTTACGCCATAAGCCCATAATGTTGAATTTAATATGTTATTATAGGATTATAAAGATTTGGCATGCATAGCATTTTCAATATAATTTAATTATAGCTTCGGGTATTTAATCAATGCTATTATAATGTATTATTATGCTTTAAGCAGATAATATTAATATGTAACGGCGATACCTGCCAATATTTTATATATCCAATATAATTCACAACGTTTTAAAAATTACTGTGTAAATAAACTCAACTCTGACAACTTGGGGAATGTTATAAAATTCATGTGTCAGAAAAAAATGTACAAATTTTGCTTAGTGATTAAATATTTTTAATCGATTATTTCCCGAAGTTGGGGTACACTGTTAAAAGTATTATATTCCACCTCCCTCCTGGTTATTCCAAATTAAAGTTTAATTGTACCCTTTACCTTCCAACGTACATTGAAAAAAAAAAGCAGTACAATTCTCTCAAGTTTCTCAAAGGGAAGTGTGTCAACAATGTTGTTTTTCAACACTTCCTGAGTATAGAAATAAAAATAGATATAACATGTACATAAACAAAACTTATACATTTACATATAATATACAGACATGCATATAGATACAATTAAGCACAAACATGTAATAAGTAACGAGTGAATACGAATAAAAATATAATTCTAATTTAGAACATAATGTAATCAAAATTTACTATTCTTGAGAGAATTATGACTTCAGTAGTTACTTTATGCGGGTCCTGGCTCACTGAGTAGAGGAACACTGGGGTTTCTTAATGACGTCATGAACTGCATGGCATGTGTCCATCAGGAGTTATTGTGAGTTAAGACCTGTTTTTATCTGTTTAAAATCTGTTCAGACCTGTTTAAGACCTGTTTGAGACCTGTTTATTTTTTGTACAGAACTGTTTGTAATTGTTCGAGACCTGTTTAAAACCTGTTCAGAGCTGTTTAAAACCTGTACAGACCTGTTTAAAATCCGTTTTATATCCTGATGGACACATATCATCTAGTTCATGACGTCATTAAGAAGCCCCAGTGTTCCTCTACTCAGTGAGCCAGAACCCGCATAGAATAACTACTGTCTTCCATTGGTCTACGTTTAATCATTGTCACAGATATCTTGTGATACTGAATTTGCAGATTATTAATAATGTAAGCTGCTATAAAGGAAAATGACGATCGAAAAAGTGTTGTTTTAAGGGGGAATACAAACTTTATTTTCAACATGTCTCAAATCTCTGCGATGAATATGCTGATGCCTGTTCTGAAAATATTTAAAACGAATCGTACTACATGTATGAATTTCCTTTAGCACATATTTAATAGTTTGAAATCGCGTACATGTGGAATAATATGACCATATTGGGGCAAAGCTACAAAATATCCTACAGCAGTTTTAAATTTTTTGTAAACGGTGTCTGTCTACTTGAGTAAGACAGACACAGTATACAATATCTGCGTAATTTAAGTGGGATATAGCCATAGTTTCCAAAAGCAGGATTTTAATAACTGTATTGAGATACTTTTTAAAGGTATATAACTGTTTTAAATAATAGAAAGCTTTTTTACAAATAGTACTAACGTGACCAGAAAAGCTTAGTAAAGGATCAAAGTTAATATCAAGATTTTTTATGCTATTAGTTGATGTAATGATCTCATTATTGTTTTGAACATTCAGCTCGGTAAAATTATGTAACTTTTCAGAAGTTCCAAAAACAATATTTTGACTTTTGCTACTAGCCCAGTCATCAGAGAAAAATTTTGATGAAAAGTTTATGAAAGCCTAGTTTTTTGCTAGTAAAAAGTGACTCAAAAAAGTTTACCAAAATTTACCTCCGCGAACCCTTATAAACAACCCGGAAACGGAAAAATTTGGTTTTTTGCTAATATCTCGAAAAGTAATGAAAGAAAAACGTATAGCACCACGTGCGAGAGGGGGAAATAAAAAAAAATAGTAAATAAGTATTTTTTAATAAATTTTTCCCTTAGCATGAGAAATTATATTACATTTCGCTCAATATTTCAAGCGCGTCGCACAGGGAAATGAAGTATTTCTCGACCGCCACTACATAATAAAGACAATTTGTACACATTAAAAACGAAAAAAAGGTAGCATTTTAAGGAGGAAGAATTCACTTTTCCGATGGTATACTTACTTTTAATTTTTATTTCTTATAAATTGCACGTTAAAGTTAAGCTTTATCATTTTTTTCAGCTGTATATTAAAACATAAATATTAAATAAATTACTATTTTTTAAAAATCCTTGTAGATAAATAGTCAATTTAAAAGAAATTAATCTTAAATTGAAGTTTAAAGTATAAACAAGCTATATCTACAAGAATATTTTTTAAATAGTGTTTTATTTAATATTTATGTTTTAATATAGAGTGGAAAAAAATGATAAAGCTTAACTGTCACGTTAAAAAATAAAAATTATAAGGGTTCGCGGGGGTAAGTTTTGGTAAACTTTTTTGAGACACTTTCTACTAGCAAAGAACTAGCCTTTCATGAAACAATTAGCGAGGTAACAATTAATTCCGACTTAAAACCCCTGACAACTGGGCTATAGCATAAAGTACAAGAGTATTTTGGAGTGTCCATTGATATATAAGCATTATTGATGTAAATTCTGCCATTTGAAATTCGGAAGGAGAAAAACTATAAATTAGATGAATATCGTCAGCGTACATATATAGTCTTGAATATAGTGGAAGTCTCGAGATATCTGCAATAAATATATTAATAAAAAGTGGTCCAAGAACACCAATTCAATTCAATTCAATATAACTTTATTTTCAATTTTAATTACAGTTGCCTCCCCAGAACCCACTCCGGATCCGGTCGTGCGACCACCACGCGATTCGCGCTTGCTGACTGCAGGGCCGGGCGGATTGGGTCTGGCTTGGCTAAAAAAACAGCTAAAACTTAATACCTATACTCCTTCTGCTAACAAACAGTTTAAAAAAGGTATTAAAATTACATATATATCTAAAAAACAGATTTTATAAAACTTAAGAACTACACATTTCTTAAAAACTTTCACTTTTCACCAAGTAATTCAGACACTGACGCTGACACCTCAACATAAACGAGGAGCTTTCCGCGGGGTGTGAAATCGCTGGGCTGCGCATAGGCTGGCCTAAACTGTGGTTTTTAAATTTTTGGTTTTTCGAGAATTTTTGTTTTTTGTTGAAAATTTTTAAATGGAAATGAATTTAGACAAAAATGTACAAAAATAATACAAGAAATAAACGGGATAAAAGGAAACAAACAGAAAAGAAGAGGGGGACAGGAAAGATTTAAAAATTCAAAAGGTATGAAATATCAGTAAAGGTGGATAGGATAAGCGGAAGTTATAGTTGTTGAAGTTTGGCTACAGAGGTTGCCGGAAGATCGGTAACGTCTGGTATGGTAGGGTGTGTTTTATTCGAAATGGGGCATTATGCTGTCTAATCTCTGTTATGTTTCTTGTTGGCGGACTGTCGCCAGCTTGAAAGAATAGAATTTTTGTGAAATGTTCTGGACGTAGTCCGCTATTGGGGTTATATCGTGGCAAAGTGCGTATAAGTCTCTGAGGGAGGTGTACCTTCCAGAATTAAAGATGAGGCGCATTAATTTGTGCTCAAACACTTTTAGTTTCCTCATTGTCGTGGCCGGTATGCTGCACCACATCGGCGCCGCGTATGTGATGGACGGCCTGACCACCATTGTGTACAACAATTTTTTTTTGTCGGTTAAGTCTGCTACCCCTGACCAAGAGTGGATACAGACTCCTGGACAGGGAGTAAACCATCCGTATTGTCTCATTTATATGCGTGTTAAACGTCAGTCGCTGGTCCAGTCTGACCCCCAAGCACTTCACGCACCTTTTAGTTGGAATTTTGTTTCCCCGGATCGAGATTGGTGTTAGGATTTTGTTTTCAGTCAAACGGCGTGTGAAGACTATCGCCTCCGACTTTTCAGCGTTTACCCGAATCTTCCACTGGTCGTAATACGCCGTGGCACGAGCCACGTACGCCTTCAGCAGCATGTTTGCTGCTTGGGCGTTATGCGAATGCGCGTACATGGCCGTGTCGTCGGCGTACTTGACCAGCTTCGTATTCGGGAACTCTGGGAAATCGGAGACGTACAGGTTGTATAACTTTGGTGACAGGCACGATCCTTGTGGGACTCTCGCGCGAATGTCTCGCCGTGTTGATAGTTTGTTATTCACTCGAACCTGCAGGGATCTACCCGTCAAGAACGAGTGAATGATGAAATAAGTCGGAAAGTTGTAGTGGTGCATTTTGTACAGTAATCCCGGGATCCAGACGGTATCTAACGCCTTCTCAATATCGAGGAGCACCACAGTGGTGTTCTTCCCGAGATTGTATTGTACTTTGACGTCGTTAACTATCCTAACGACTTGTTGTACCGTGCCCCTGCCCTTTCTGAAGCCAAACTGGGACTCATCGTTGATGTGAAGCTCCCCCTGAACAGCGTCTAGTCTGGTCATGACGAGCTTCTCCACCAACTTGGAGATCGCCGACAGCAACGAGATGGGCCTGTAGCTGCCAGCGAACTTCGCGTTCTTGCTTGTCTTAAGGATTGGCACGACCACGGCGCATTTCCACTGGCTAGGCCAGTGTTGCAGCTGCAGGATCGCGTTAACGATGTACGTCAATTGCACAATACCTGTCCTCGGGAGATATTTGAGCAGTTTGTATTCGACGCCTTCTTTTCCCGGGGCTTTGTTTTTGGTAAGTTTTTGACAATATCTACTATTTCCGAGGGCTTGGTCATGACTTTCAGAAATTCTCGTCTTGTCAGTTGTGCGTCATGACCAATGATTTCGTTTATATCATTTTCGATGCGGTCGTGCTCTAAATTATTTTGTATGTTGCTATTATGTATGCTTTTGAAGTGTGAAGCTAGGTCGCTCACTTTTTGCGCGTCTGTCATCGCCGTCTGTCCGTTCGCGAGTATCAGCGCGGGTATGGCCTCCCGCGTATTTTTCAGGGCACTCGTCAGCTTCCACAGCGAGTTGTCCTGAGGATTTAGCGCTGCCAGTTTGTCCCCCATTTCTGGTTCCCTTACAGTGTTGATAGAGGTTCTGATTTGCCTTTGCAGTCTGATCATCTCGGCCTTATCGTCGACATCACGATTTCGCTGTCAAAGCCGTTTCAGTCTGTTTTTCTCCTTTATGTCTTGTATGACCGCTGCGTCGAGTTGATCTTTGTTGGGGTTTATTGTGATAGTGGTGGCAACAGTCTGTTTGGCATCCTGCAGCACTCTTCTAAACTCTTCCACAACATTTTCCAGCTCGGCGGATGTGCTGATTGTGTTGTTCAGTATTAAGTTTGGGTTAAGACTGTGTGTATCCAAGAACGCCAGTTGTGGTGGAACATCGGATAAAACTGATCTCTTTTGTGATGTAAGTATCGAGTTTTCAGTATTAATACTACTTTACTGTTGTCTGTCATTCAGATAATTTTGAAACCAGAAAAAAATATCTCCAGATATGCCATAATAAATTAATTATGCAATTAATATCTAAGGAGTCAAAAGCTTTAATCATATCCAGTAATGTCAAAGAGGTGATTTTCGTGTTGTCTATGGCTCACAAAATTTCTTCAGTTATATTACTTAGTAGGGGAGAAGTACTGAAGCCTTTTCGAAACCCAGACTGATTAAAAGGAATTATTGAATTTTGAAAGATATATTCAGAAAGTTGTTCATATATAGCTGATTCTTCATAGTGGAACAGAAAGCATGCTAATAGGACGTAGATCCCTAAGTTGTTCAGCATTATTTTCTATGTATAGACTTGATACAAGACGTGTTCCATTGAGAAGGAAGAATACCTAGTTCTAATGATGTATTATTAATATGGGTCAGTGGTGCCGATATCCACTGTGGTGCAAGTTGTAACATTTTTGCCGATATTCCGCCTGGGCCAATAGTGTGGGATTTTGGTTTATTAACGATATCTGCAATTTTTTTAACAGTAACCGGTTTGAAAGTAAATAAAATGTCGTGCATAAACTTAAAAACGTATCGTTATATTGCTCATCAGATTTTAGATTTGGTATAAAATGCATGAAATAATTATTGTTGATATCATCAGCATTACAAAGATCTTCAGAAAGATTTGGTGGAATGTTATCCTTTACTACTCCCTATGACTTGAAGTTAGTTCACATTTGCTTAGGGTTATTCTTAGTATTATTAATATGAAAATTGTAAGATGCAGTTCTTTCTTGAACAAAGGCATTGTTGTAATAATTACGAATTTCAAAATTTTTTTACCTATGGGCAACACTTCTACTTTTATATAGCTTAACCAAGTTTTTCTTTTAATTTTTTAAGCTCATATAAATCCCCCGTAAACCACAATTCTGGATGCTTGTTAGATTTGAAAGTAACTCTTTTTAGAGCAAGCATGGTGATTAAAAAGATGTTAAATCTTTTTACGTCGCGATTTACGTTGAGGAAGTCAACATTTTCTTCTAGAGAGTTAAAATTATATTTAGTATTGTAGTTGATATCAGAAGCATGCAAATTAAATAACTCAATATTAAAGTGTCTAAAGCTACAGATTCCTTTACTGTGGGTTTAGAATCGCAACCACTAAATTCAACATCACAAGATGTAACATTGTGGTCAGAAAAACACGCGTGTAAGACTTCTACATTTCTAATATTCTGGTCGAAGTTGGTTATAATATTAAATCTAGTAGTGTTCTGCTTTAAGCAGTTATTCCAGTGGAATCATTAATTACAATGAAAGACATGTAACAAATTATTTAGATACACAAAAGCAGGACTGTTGATTAATATATTAATACTCAGATCATCCATTAGATTTATTCTAATGTTATGTTCCAATAGATAACTGATTATATCATATCATATATATATATATATATAAACACACGTGGTGTATCTTGAGGTTGCAGTCAGAGGTGAAAAGTTTACGGCCACAAAACAGAAAAAGAAAAACTCTTTTGTTACTTTGTCAAGCTTTCGGAAATTATTTATTCCCTTTATCAAGACATTAACTTGAGGATAAAAGTTAAGGTCACATGTATTATAAAATAGTCGCATTTTTTAACTTAATGTAGACAAATTCATACACAAATTCCTTTACAGGTACACAATTTAAGGTAAACAATTACTGATTATTTAAAATTAAGGATTAAAACCATGATTAAAATAGATATAACAAAATGAACATGAATAACTATCACATGTGAGTGTAGAAAAAAAAAAAAAAAAAAAAGAGTTCTACACTCACATGTGATAGTTATTCATGTTCATTTTGTTATATCTATTTTAATCATGGTTAATCCTTAATTTTAAATAATCAGTAATTGTTTACCTTAAATTGTGTACCTGTAAAGGAATTTGTGTATGAATTTGTCTACATTAAGTTAAAAAATGCGACTATTTTATAATACATGTGACCTTAACTTTTAACCTCAAGTTAATGTCTTGATAAAGGGAATAAATAATTTCCGAAAGCTTGACAAAGTAACAAAAGAGTTTTTCTTTTTCTGTTTTGTGGCCGTAAACTTTTCACCTCTGACTGCAACCTCAAGATACACCACGTGTGTTTAATTTTGGTTTTCTTAACTAGTCAGTCAAGACTACCCTTCTTCTTTATATATATATATATATATATATATATATATATATAAACTCTCTCTCTCACTAGGTCACACAGTATACAGAAAACCCACTCACACGGACAGATATAATGCGGCATCACATCACCATCCAGCACAATTAAATTCAGTAGTAAAGACTCTAGTGACACGTTCTCAGAGGTTGGCAGACGTCGACCATATCAACGAAGAGATGTCGTCACTTCAGTAAGCACTAATGAGAAATGGATTTTCGAGGTACACAATACAGAAGTCGCAGAGGCCATACAGACAAAAAAACCCAGGAGGAATCCGAGAAACCAGTGGCAAAAGCATATATACCTTACGTGAAAGGGACGACAGATAAAATTGGCAAACTTCTATGTAAACATAACATAAAAACAATATTTAAAACAGACCGAAAAATTAGTGCAGTCCTCCGTAATCCAAAATCAAAAACTACCCTAGAGAACCAAGGAGTATACAAAATCCCGTGCCAAGATTGCAATAAATCATACATAGGACAGATCAATAGACGTATTAGTGTAAGAAAGGAAGAACATATGAATGCAGTACGAAAAGAGGAGAAAGCATCGTCCCTAGCACAGCATATAAAATCCACAAGACACAAAATAGACTTCGACAACACCAGAACAGTAGCTAATATCGAGCATTATAAGTCAAGGATTACCAGAGAGGCCATAGAGACCGAAAAAAGACGACAAAATCTTAATAAACGAGATGATACGCAGAGATTACCCAGTTCTTAGAAGCCCACTCTCGTAGGAAGATACGTAACAGAAAACACACGACAATCCACCGTGGTCCACGTTCAAGCATTGACAAATAGTGAAGAAACACAGCAACCTGCCCGAAATGGACCTATCATGAGGAGTCAGAGCCGAGCGCTGACCAATCAGAGATAACCTCGGCATTCTATGGCAACGATTAGACACGAGGATGCCCAACCACCAACGAGAAGTCACGTGGAGCGTGACATTTCAGCGAGACCACTTGTTGGGTTGGCTCAGCCGCCCGCTACGCCTCCCACAAGTAGTAGGGGACCGGTGACACGTAGCCGGTCGCGCAGAAGAAGAACGTCAGTTCAGTTCGAGCAACGAGGAGCAGCAGTAGGCAGCTTTCAGTGAGAACCTGAAGACGGCAGATTAGATTCTGCCGAAACATCGTTCAGACAACCGTGACTCCTGGAGGAGTCGACCTTTGACGCTGAAGAGCACCCGGAAGTACAATAACACTTCAAATATATAAAATATTCCAAAATATATAATATACGTTAATAGTCATCTTAATAGGGAACCAAGACATCTGAATTTCACACCTTGTATACCTACCACTCGAAGATCTAAAAAAAATGAACAGTGGAACTTATGTAAAGTGACGTACTGTTCCCGAATTTTTGTGTCACAAATTAAATTTGGAATTGCGAAATCAGTAAATTGGAGAGATCTCATTTTTTGCTAAAATTTGCCATATCTTTATCTTGTTATTTGTTTAACTTGCCGTATTTTTCTAATTAATAATATCATTAATCTTGAATATTAAGCGGGTAATATATAATTATTTCCGATCGTGTTGAAATAAACAAGGTAATAATAAGAAAATTAATTATCATTGAATGATTAATAATTTTTGTATGACTGATGGTCGAGAGGTGAGCGCACTTGCCTCTCACCCAGAAGTTCCGGGTTCGATCCCCGGTCGTGGCAGTGACAAATACTGTGAGAGGGATTTTTCCACTATACACGGATATTGGGTGTGTGTCCCTTGTCTCTAAATGTGTAGCTCCCTCCCACACAAGGCTTTTCTAGAGCCTTCCGGGATAAATGGGGTCGTAATTACCTGTGGCGTTATTTATTTATTTTATTTATTTATTATTTATGTCTGAATAATTTTAGAATTTTAGCAAATTAATTGCTCTATTAATAAGAGAAACCAGAGAGAATGCAATATTATGAAATTTTCAGTACAAAATGTAGTCGCGTGCTAACTTTATTATTATTAAAGATAGTTACTACTATACCATAGTGATAAAGTCGTAGACAGTAAAACAAAGAAGATTTTTCATTAAAACATTTTTTCTAGTTTTGCTCAGTTTTCGAGAAAACAGTTGTTAAAATATCTGTGTTATTTGCGAGCCATCGTCACCCGTGCGTCGTCAACAACACATCGCGTATTATGTCGAATACTGCTACATTTGTTGTAAATAAAAAGTTACACCCAAACTTTTAGCCGTCTGAAATGGGTATTATTATGGTTATGCTTAAATTATTTTTAATTTTTTCTTTATGGTTTCTTGGTCCGAATACAATAACATTTGATTTGCTTGAGTTGGTAATTAGACAGTGATTCTTATAGCTTCTTCAGCAAAATTACTAACGTCTTCGTGGATACGAATGCAGGCTATGTCAACTCCTGATGGAAGAAAGGAGCAGTACAGTTGTGAATCGTCAGCGTATAAATAAATTTCACAATATTTTAAACAACTAATGAAATGATTGGTGTAGATAGTAAATAATAAGGGGCTCAGAATTGATCCCTGAGGTACTTCAATTTGTAAGATGACAGCTTCTCGGGTTGCGCCACCCAAGCATATTTTCTGCTCTGTGTTAGAAATAATTTTATTGCATTTTCAGAAAATCTAATATATTTTAGAATACCTAATATTATGTTATGATTAAGTGTATCGAGCGCTCTACTACAGTCCAGCAGAACTAAAAGAATAATGTCATCCATTATACGCAAAAGAGCAGTAGCGCAGCTATATCCAGGTCTATACCAGATTAAACCATGGTAATAAATTATATAATACTACGTACTCTCTCTCTCTCTGTCTCTTAACTGTTGGTCCATGATTTTCTCAACAGCTTTTGGCAACACGGTTACTATGAACTTTTCCACAAAGTGGGGAAAATACTTTCGGTGAAGCAAACATTAACTGTATCCGTAATATGTGAGATAATATAAGGACAGTACAAATTCAGAAGTTTTGCACTGACATTACAATCAGTAGCGTTGGTAGGGATACCGCTAACTATTTTTAAAACTACATTTATATTTACTACTTAGGATAAGTCCCAAGTAGTAACAATAACTTTAAGGTTATTGTTGTTGAGAGGTTTATTTTTGTGATATAAAAGCGATTCTGGTGTCGAAAATTTGTTGTTATAACATTAATTAGAAAGTTATTTCATTAATATCTTTCAAATGGTCTAGAATATCTCTATCTTTTTCTTAAAAAAATCCAGTGTTTACGAGAATAGTCGTACTAGAGAAATGTTCACTTGTTCAATAATTTTCTCATCTATGTTTTCTAAATAAAATATAGTATTCCATGGTATGCTAATCAGATCTGTATGAAAGATTCATAGATAAAGTTGTTGAAATTTCTATATTTGTATGAGCTTAAGTTAAATAGTAATTTTTGAATGGCGCGGCAAATATATCTATTAAACCAGCATAATTCCTGATGTCTCTTTATGCCACCCTCTAGATACATCGGACTTAATGTAAACCGTGACTATTGGCTTAACTACGTTCATACAACTGGTCCTTATATGCTAGTTCGCTTACTATGTTGTAATCATCTGGCGATGATCAAAATGTTTTAACTATCATCAAGCTTTTAATCTCCAGATGATGCCAATATGATTGGCAATTACACTGAAAGATATATAAAATATTTTTGGATAACTTTCACATTATTAGAGCAACACGCCGAAGAGTAGAATTTGAATCACTCTATACACACGTACACAGGTATGTGTATAAAATCGTAATAACTAAAGTTTAACTAGTACCTAATTCACGGTAAAACGTGATAAAGCTTTCCACGTTTTGTTATACATGAGATCATTTTAAATAATCAAACTGTTATGTGTTAAGTAAATATAAATGAGAAGTTCACTTACCAAGGACGAGCATGCTTTTAGTCCTGATGTCCTCACTTTGAAGGGTGGAAACCTTGCATGTGTATTCTCCAGAGAGATCGGGCCCGGCTTTTAGGATATGTAGAGCTCTATGAATACTGTTGGCGTCCACACTGGCCGCATATTCCAGGTTTAGTCTATCCTTTAAGATACCGAGGCCTTGGGGTCTTTTCTTTGTACCTGAAATTTCATTGTTATCAGCTGCAAGTGGAACAAAAGTGTTTTAGTTTAAATTTTGAGTATAAACCATTTACAGCACTGTCAAGTTGGATTTACATTGCATTAGATATGTAAAGTGTGATTTTACCTCCAAATGTAGTAAAATATTTAGTTAGTTTAGTTTAGTATATTTGGCTTTTGTGACATTTTAAAACATCTAAAATTTAATTTGTATAGTTATTTTTACTTTTATCTAGAAAACAAAGAATATTATGATTACTTGATTTAAATCAGACGTATAGAGATAGATTGCAATCTATCAATCGCGATAATTATATGTTTCATATTTACTCTCACTTAAATATATTTTATTAATTTCCTAATGGCGTATGTCTCTCTCTGTCAATATGTCTATCTGCAAATTATTAGAAAAAAAATTAATTATCTCCTGATAATGCTAACATGGTTAGCGTATGGAATAGTGTATTCGAATACAGTGTTCAAGTGGCTCTCAGACATTAAAGATATTAATTTATTTAAAACAGTCCTCATATGAATACGCCCCACGACTCGGACAGGAAAGCTGAAAGATAAGTTTTCAGACAACTTTTCGCAAATTCAGTAGCTCCTGCTCTATTAACAATTTGTCATAGAAAATTGTACGGCTCTATGTCTTATCCAATGCTAAGTTTACTGTGATAAAAAAGTTACACCAAAATCCATTTCACTAATAGGACTATTGTTAGAATTATCAAAATCAAAATTACTACAGAGATCTTTACTTTGTGGATTTCTATTTTTTAATTATTGTATATCAGGGCTATCAACCCAGTAAACACACATATGTCTGCCATGTAACAAAGGAAGCTCACCCGAGTAACCCTGACATATAAAATAAATACATATCTGCCAAATGCATGACACATATTTTGCAATAACCCTGAAAGTATCAGAAGCAATATTTCTTTATATGCAGCTAATACATAAATGATTTTAAAATTGATGCAAAATTTAAAGTCATAATGTTGACATTTTCTTTCGTGACATAAATAATCGGTATTACACGGAAATTAGGCAAATTTATGTAGAATAGAAGAAAAAAGATATAAGCTGAAATGTCTATAATAGTTAGCTTATATATATAAGAATATATATCAAAAAAGTTCCAACCCCTAAGGGGTAAGCTTCATCCCTATCTCACCCCCTTTAGGGACACCGCACTGTATTTTTACAACATCTTTTAAACGCTTTATCTTAGGGAAAAAACATAGGTTGTGTGTTATGTATCGATATTTCTATTACTTTTTATATTTATTAAATCTAAAGATTTACAGTTGTCAAATGTCCTTAAGATCTCAAGAAAAACAGTTCTATTTGATCATGCAGTGGTAGTGATACAACGTCTGCTTTTTTTGGAAAGCCCAACTCCAAATTTATTGAACTCGAAAACAAATTTACAAGAAGTAATTAAAACCTTTAACAAACCAAATGCTACAAAACAGAATATTACTGAGGCTGGCGAAATATTTGCTCTTGCACTATATAAAGCACAAAAAATGAAACATCAATAAACCATCAGAGGTATGTTCTTTTAACACCTCGATTGACAATTCTAGTCAAACGGTTACTTTGGCAAGGCTACCCGCCCCGACGTTCGCAGCTTTGCAACAACATTCATTGCGGGTTTACCAAATTTAGGCTTGGCATGGAAATGTTTTAGAGCTAGAAGAATGGGGATGGAAGAAATCGGGTGATAATTTAATACCTGTTTTGACTACTGAAGCAAAGCTCCCTTATCAATTTTAGAGCTAATTTCGTGTGCCTGCAAAAAGGGCTGCGGAAAGCGATGCGGATGTTTAAAGGTTGCTTTAAAATGTTCGGCTATGTGTATGAACTGTCACGAACAAGCATGCTTTAATGCGGAATAGACTAACGAAATTGAATTTGAGCATGAATAAAGCCTTTAGTGAATTAGGCCTCAAGAGTAAATTACATAAATACAACGTACCGACAAACTCTATCTCCTGGGTGATGTGGAAACGAGTTTGGTTTAGAAAAATAGTCATTAGCATGACTGTCATTAGCATGACTATTTTTGGTACTTTTTTTAATTAAATTTTATATAATTTATAAAAAGTTGTTGAAATCGAATGCTACAAAACAGAATATTACAAGGTTGGATAAATATTGTATTTCCACCCAAAAGCGTTTTTGTTATCTACCCCTCAGTTTGCCGTCGATTAACGTAAACGCCCTTAATAATCTGCAAACAACCTATAGGGCATTTTTTATAGAAAATTTAATTCTGAATATTTTTCAATACCTCTATTTTTGTCGTAGAAAATCACATTTCCAAAATATTATTAGGAAACCAGCACGGTGTCATTATAAGGGTGAAAAAGGGATGAAGCTCACCAGTTAGGGATGGCAACTTTTTGATCCTGTATTCCTAGCCATATCAATTGTCGATTCAGAAAATATCAGCTTATTACAATTTTTTTCCTCTATTTTTGCTAATTTCCGTGTACTATAGTTCAGTTTACTCTAAATGTTCCTGTACAAGCAAATAGAGACTTTCTACACAAACAAATTACCTTGTAATGAAAATATTTGTTTTGTTTGTAATATTCAATTTTGATGTTTTGTGATATTTTTGCGGAGGTCAGTTATGGTGTCAAAGAACACGCCAGACCCTCGAGAAAGTTTTCGAAACTACAACAAAACCCAAAATATTTCGCATGAAACGCGTGCTCCACGTAAAAATTCCGTCGGAGGATGGCTTTTGGAAGTATTAGAAAGATTCGCTCCTCGGACCGTTTTTTATGCAAAAATAAAATTGCCGCTCCATGGAATGTAATTTTAGAAACTAACATGAATGTCGCTGCTCGGGGCGTAACGTCGCGCCGACCACCAAAATTTTAGCAACTATCATGAAATCTAACTTTTACTTCCAAATAAACCTTTTTATGAACCGACGTTGTGCTGCACTGCAACTCATGAGTTGTATTAAAAATGAGGATAAGTTAAAACTTTCGAATTCCAAATTTTAAGGGGGATTTGACGAGAAAGACAAAATTTTTTGAGGGTACATTTCCATTTTTTGCAATCAATTTTGTCGGAAGAACTGTATGTTTTCCACGGAAAACAGGTTAAAGGCAAATACACGTATTTGCCTTTAACCGGTTCTTTGGTGATTCTGTGGCAAAAAAGTTTTTTTACCATGTACTCACATTTCACTGACACTCCAGCTGAGCGGAAGTTCACGATCGGCACTAAAAGTATTTGAAGAAAAAATTGCATGTATAGTGGGGTAAAGTGATATTTTGTGTCTCGGCTGTTCTTGCCAGACTCGCTTCGCTCTTCCGTCAAATACATCCTCGTCACAAAAAATGTCACTTTTACTCCATACAAAACAATATACTATTTTCTTCAAACGTCAAAAAAACTTTACTTTTATGACAAACTTTATGGACTTAAACTGTAATTTCTCTGACAATTCATCTGAGCTCACGAGCTCTGAATGACAGTAAAAAAACTTTTATTGCCTCTTACGGATGGCGCAAAAGTATTTGAGGAAAAAAATTAGTATCTATTTAATTCATATTCAACGTATGAAGAAAAAATACCATGCTCGTATATGGAGTAAAGTGATTTCTTTTGTGTTTTGGCTGTTCTTGCCGGATTCACTTTGGTTGTTCGTCAGGTACATTCTCCATTACTCCATAAAAAACAATATACTATTAGTAAAGTAGAGATGTCATATGTCATAAGATACTTCTATATTCACTAGTTATTATTTGCATAGAAAATCTAGGAAGAAGATATTAGAATTATTATTTGCTAAAAAGAATTGTTCAACCCCTTTTTTTAAAGACGACAGTATCATTTTACAAAATGAAATTGGAAAGTTATGACCATTGATAAGAGTATTTTAAGAATCTTTCTTTATATGTTTTCAAAATATATGTTCAAATATTAAAAAACACGAGCTGTGAAATTGAATATTTTTGTGGAAATCTTGAATCATCAACTTAAGTATAAACTTTTGATTTGTTTTTTAATCCTGATCTGCTTATGGCCATTTGATTTCACTCTCCATTTAAGTATTTTTGCCTTAGATGATATGGAGGGGGGGTATATGTGTTGGGTGAAAATTTATGGGTTAGTTTTAAATGTCAAAGAAATCCGATCGCGATGAAAATGCTTATAAATTTTGATACTATTTGGAAATAATTATAAGCTACTTCCCTATTATTAATAAGGACTTACGTTAAAGGATTTTTTCTTCATCATAAATTACTATAATTCTTTACAAATCTGTAACTGTAGAAATTGTAGATGATTTCATTTACTTACTCTTTTAAATCACTCAGAATGCTTTTCAAAAATTCTCTCTAAATTTTATACTATACCCATTCATAAATTCACGTGAAACCTTTTAATTATATATTGGCCTGGTCGATAGCCGAGTGGGTTAAGGCGCGAGGTCTTAACCACAACCCAATTCAGATTGAAATAAAAAATATGTCAAGGGAAGACGATACACCGAAATTTACTTCTGTGTCTTATAGAGACGCCGGTCGGCGTCTCTATAAGACACACATTAACACATATCTAACACTCACTAACACTATTGGCACAACCGTCCAACTGGAGGATGTAGTCGGGGAGTTTACAAGGGTACTGCAGCATGCCAAACAGTGTGTTGCAACAACCATAACTATAGGTCCTTACAAAGACCAACTCGACGAGGCGGTCAAACGAAACATTAGGGAAAAGAACAGATTAAGACGGCGTTGGCAGCAAAATCGTGATGTCGACGTTAAGATCGAGATGATCGAATTTCAACGGCGGATTCGAGCTGCCATAACCACCTGGAGAAACAGGAAATGGAGTGAGAAGCTAGAAGCATTAAGTCCTCAAGACAACTCACTGTGGAAATTAACCAGGTCATTGAAAACTACACGGGTAGTCATGCCCGCACTGACCAAACAGAATGGACAAACAGCTGTAACGGACTTACAAAAAGCAAACGAACTAGCTGACAACTTTGAAAGAATACATAACGTTAATGCACCAAACAATCCAGATCACGACCGCATTGAAAATGACGTTAACTATGTTATTGGCCATGACATCCAATTAACCAGACGAGAATTTTTAAACATCATGGTCAAACCCTCGGAATTAGCAAAGCTTATCAGGACACTACCTAATAATAAAGCTCCGGGCGAGGATGATATCGAATATAAGATGCTCAAATATTTACTGAGAAAGGGTATTGTACAACTTACCTATATCATTAACGCTATTCTACGACTACAGCACTGGCCCAGCCAGTGGAAATGCGCCATAATTGTTCCCATTCTCAAGGCTAATAAGAATGCCAAGATCGCAGGTAGTTATCGACCAATCTTGCTACTGTCAGCGATCTCAAAATTAGTGGAGAAGGTTATCTTGGACAGGTTAAACTCTGCTCAGGAGAGACTTCACATTAACGACGAGCATCAGTTCGGCTTCCGAGCGGGAAGAAGTACAGTGCAGCAAGTCGTTAGAATCGTGAATGACGTGGCAGTGCAATACAATCTCGGTAAGAGTACCACCATGGTACTATCATTTTCCGCTTTACAACACAAAACTCATTCACTCGTACCTGTCTGATAGAACGCTGCAGTTGCGGGTGAATAACAAACTGTCTACACAACGGGACATTCGCGCGGGAGTCCCGCAAGGGTCGGTCCTCGCTCCTAAACTGTACAACCTGTACATTTCCGACTTCCCTACGTTTTCAAATACTAAACTGGCCAAGTACGCCGATGATACAGCCATGTATGCACATAGTCACAATGCTCAAGCGGCAAATATGTAACTTAAGGCCCATATGGTCCATGCTATGACGTACTACGATCGGTGGAAAATCCGGGTAAACGTCGAGAAGTCGGAATCTATAGTCTTCACCCGTAGATTCACAGAAAATAAAATCATGACACCAATTTCGATAAGGGGCAACAAAATTCCAGAAAGGGAGTGCGTGGAGTACTTGGGTGTACGTTTAGACAAACGACTGACGTTCAACCGACATATTAACGAAACAATACGGACAGTATATTCCATGTCTAAGAGTCTGTACCCGCTCTTAGCCAGGAATAGCAGACTGAGCAGACATAATAAAAAATTGATACATTCTGTTATTGTGAGGCCGGCTCCTACATACGCGTCGCCGGTGTGGTGCAGCGCATCGGCAACGACAATTAAAAAATTTTCTGTTTTAGAACATAAATTTTTTCGCCTCATTCCAAATTGATCACGTTATACCTCCTTAAGAGACCTATATGCACGTTGTCACGACATAACGCCACTGGTGGACTACATCAAAGTTACAGCACCAAAATTCTATCAATTCAAACTTGGTGATAGCCCGCTAACAAACAACTTTACTCAAATTAGAGAGCATAAACACAATTTCCCATCGTTATATTCTTTCGTCCTCTTCTTCGTTTCTTTTTGTTATTTATTTATTTATTTATTTTTGTTTGTTTCCAAATTCGTTTTTACTAATTACAATTTTAATTTAAAACCATCATCAATAAACGATAACTTTTTAAAGCGGTCTGAAATTCCCGCTCACTCTGGCTGAATTATTTGAAACGGGTTTTTTAGCTAACAATTTTCCCGTAATTAACAACCTTTTATACCATCAGTCATTATTATTTTTACACCATTTTATTTTATTTATATACAAATTATCTTAAGTTCCTCTTGTTTACCTGTTTTATGTTATTTACTTTTTAATTTGCTTCCTTGCAAAAGGAGATTGTATTCTTATTTAAATTTCTTTCATGTCCGACCCGGTCTCGTTCCATCTAGCTCTTCAACTGTCATGGCGCTTCGCGCGTGTATAATTGGCTAACATGGGCTATGAGTCCCCGGGAAGGACAAATGTATCATTCTAATTTTTAATAAATCTATGTTGTATTATATTGTTGCGCGAGGTGGCAATCGTGATTAATCACACGGGCATTGCACCACCGGGTTCGAATCCTGGCTCCGGCACTGTCGAAGGAAATGGTTGTATGTCTGCATTTTTTCAATGTGTAACCCCCTTCCGCACAAGTCCCTGGCTTCTGGAATTGGGGGTTGTCTAATTTCTGTGTTTATATTTATTTATTTATATATGACTGATGACTGCTGGTCGAGAGGTAAGCGCACTAAGGGCACATCATAATGTTGAACATACACATAAGTTCATACACGAAAATCTACCGATTTAGTCGGAAAGATAACAATAATTCTTAAACTTACAATTTTGGCGAAGTAGTGCAGTTTGATTATGAAAAATAGAAAATTATTGTAAATAAATCAAAAATTGTAAATAATGTATATATTGTAAATAAAATCCCCTTATTTCAAATTGAAACTTAACTAAAAATTAATTTTTCACACATACAATCGGTGTGTTTTTAAATGTATATAGTCAATTCGTTAAACAGGTTTTTCCTTTGTTAAGTTTCCTGTAAATAATACTTAAAATAATAATCTCATACAAAATAACAAGTAATATTTCAGTTTTAAAACCCTCTGGGTAAATTTTAGTTTTTAATTTGTTTCAACAATTTTTTTGAAGAACAATAAATAATAATATTAATTTTAATTTATATTGCTATATCTTTGGCACAACATCGGCTCCTCGTCCCGATTCATTGCAATTATGCAATTTGTAACGCGCCGGATGATTATATTATTGTAAACTGATATAAATGCAGTATAAAAGAATGAGATGTACCTTAAAAGTCAATAAAAGTTTAAATTGTAATTGTATTGCCTCTCACCCAAAAGTTCCAGGTTCGATCCCCGGTCGTGGCAGTGGAAAATACTCTGAGAGGCATTTTTTCACTATACACAGCTATTGGATGTGTATGTGTCCCTTGTCTCTAAATATTTAGCCCCCTCCCACACAAGGCTCTTCTAGAGCCTTCTGGGATAAAGGGGGTCGTCATTACCTGTGATGTATTTATTTATTTATATAACTGTAACATCTCTTAAAAACAATTTTTATTTATAGTATTTTTAAAACTTACAAATATTTTTAAGAAACAGCCAAATCTCGGTTTGAAACTTGTATACAAAAATACTTATAAAATCTCGTATATTCTCGACTGTAAATTCTTGTACTATATTTATTATTCTCCAGCATCTTCAATACCTACGAAATCTCATCATTAATTTCTTGTCAAGTTATTTATAAACTTTGTTCATAAACCCCTGCAAATGTAGACAAAACAATGTCAGTAATTTCTTTTTAACGGTTTTTTTACTCAAAATCCTGTTGAGTTCTTATAATTAATTACTCTTAAAACACATCAAAAATTTAATACGCATTTTTTTCGTAAACTCTGCTTATGAATTGTTTTAGATGCTGTTATGTTTGTTACTTGAAGCTATTTTTTATAGATAGTTTTTACTTACATCGTGAATTCCAATTTTAGTTGAATTATCCCTGATTATTCTACACACACACACACATACACAGTTTAATTGTTTATTCAGAATCTTTACACTATGCACTAAGTTATTAGAAGTTAATATTTATTAATCATAATTACGAATTTAAGTAAGTAGGTTTTATCTGGACACCTGAAAACACACGCGGCTTTTCCTTCTGTTCCCATGTGTCTCTTGTCCCGCGCAATCGTTCACGCACTCCGAAATTAAGTGGGGATCTAATTTACGCGCTAAGGTCTTTAAAATGAAATATATAATATCCCTTCCCCCCAGTTGACACAACACTTACACTAAAGTTTTATTTGTGGCAAATAAAATATTAAGGAGAAGTGATTGGAATTTATTTTGTTATACTTATGATGTTCCTCCCTGCAGCTCATGAATGTTTTTTTATAATTCTGTCTCCAACTTGAACTTCCCAAACGTTCATAGCAAGTTGTTTCAAAATTTGTCCTTTTTCCCACGTGGACCTTGTTAAACTTTTGTACATTTTGACTAGAACATGCTGTTCTATGACAAATTTTGGAGTATGAAATATATCTTTTTGTTTTGTCGTAGAAGGTCGTAATAAATCCAATGGAGTTCTGATTTGTCTGCCAAAAAATTTTTCACTAGGAGAAGCATTTGTTGTAGGGTGTGTAGTAGTTCTGTATCGAAACAAATAATTTTTAATATGTTCATCCATTTTGCCCTGTGAAGAATAACATATCTTTTTAATTGCATTTTTGAAAGATTGCACATATCTCTCTGCTTGTCCATTGGAAGATGCATGGTAAGCAGGAATTGTAATATGTCTAATACCATAATAGTCACAAAAAATTTCGAACAATGTAGAAGTTAACTGGGTTCCATTATCCGATGTAATTTCCACACATAAACCATAAGTAAGGAATAAGTTTTTTAAACTTCCACTGTGGTTTCAGCTGTTGTATTTTTCATTTGTATAATTTCTACCCATTTGGAATATGCATCAACTACCAATAGAAACATTTTATCCCTAAAAGGTCCTGCAAAATCAATATGGATTCTGTACCACGCCTGATCTGGTACTGGCCATGGGTTGTATTGTTCCTTCGGAGGGTTTCTACTTATAGTAGAACATGCGTCGCAATTATATGAAATTTTTTCAATATCAGCATCTAAGTTAGGCCACCATAAGTATCGTCTTGCTTCTGATTTCATCCTAACTATTCCTGCATGCGTAGAATGTAAATAAGTCAAAATTCTTTCACGTAGAACTGGAGGTATAATTGTACGAAGTCCCCATAGGATACAATTATTTGACATTGATAAGGCACTTCTTCGCTGAAAATAAGGTTTTAATTTTGAATCTTCACAACGTTTCGGCCAACCATTCATTATAAAATTTTTTACTTGAATTAAAATTGAATCTCTTTCTGTTTCTCTTCCAACATCTTCTGCTTTTTCGGGCATTTCTTATTGAATTTCTTCTTCGATTTTGGAAATTACGTAATCAAATGTATAATCGTTCTGGTCAAACTGTAAATCCGGTCCTGATGGAAGTCTGGAGAGTCCATCGGCTTGTCCAAATTTCAAAGTAGATACATATTCTATTTTAAATGAATAACCCATTAACAGGATAGCCCATCGCTGTAATCGATTAGCTGTACTAGTAGGAATTCCTTTTTTAGAACCAAATATGGAAAGTAATGGTTTGTGGTCGGTTAGTAAAATAAAATCTCGTCCCCAAACGTATTGATGAAATTTTCTCACCCCGTATATTAAACTCAGAGCCTCTCATTCAATCTGACTATACCGGGTTTCTTCGGGTCTAAGCGTCTTTGAAGCATGTGCAATTGCTTTTTCTGTACCATCAGGGTAGCGATGAAAAATTGTAGCTCCAACCCCTACGGAGGAACCATCGGCTGCTAATACAAGAGGTAAATTAGGATCATAATGTGCTAGAGCCTTTTCTGCAGAAAGTTCATTCTTGATTTGAATAAAAGCTTTTTCACAATCCTGGGACCAGTTCCATGGAGTATTTTTCTTCCTTAGTTGTTATAAAAGATAGCATAAATCAGCTAAATGAGGAATACATTTTGTATAATAATTTATCATGCCTAGGAAAGATTGTAATTTATTAATATCAGAAGGTCTTGGCATATTTAGTATTGCTTCAATTTTTCTCTGCGATTTATGTAAACCAGAAGAATCTATAACGTATCCTAAATATTCGACAGATGGTTGCATAAATTTGCATTTATTCTTTTTTATGCGAAAGTTGAAATCATCTATTCTTTGTAGAACTTGCATTAAATTAGATAAATGTTCTCTATCATTTCTTCCTGTAATTATAATATCATCCAAATACCACGAAGTTCCAGGTATTCCCGCCAACATCTGATCCATCAGTTGTTGATAAATTCCAGGAGAACTTGCAATTCCATAAGCTAGTCTCTGGAAACTGTAGAGTCCTTTGTGAGTATTAATACAACTAGATTTTTACTATATTCATCTAACTCGATTTGTAAGTAAGCCTCTGAGAAATCCAAAACTGTAAACGCTTTTCCTCCATTTAACGATGAAAAAATTTCTTCGGGTCTTGGTAGTGGGTAATGATGAATTTTCAAAGCCTGATTTAAACCTGTTTTAAAATCAGCACAAAGTCTAATTTCACCATTTGGTTTTCTTACTGGTACAATTGGAGCCGCCCAGTTTGAGTATGAAATTTATTTTAAAACCCCTTTTTCCACCATGGCATTTATTTCTTGTTCCACTTTATCACGCACTACGAATGGTAATGGTCGGGCTTTGCAAAAAATAGGTTGAGCGTTCTCTTTTAATTCTATATGAGCCTTGAATTTGTTACAATGTCCTAAATCATTTGAAATTACTCTCGGAAATTTTTCTAAAATTTTCGCAATTTTCGTATCCGTTGAATATAAATTAGAAGGTATTTGTACTGAATTTTGTGAGGAAATTGAGAAAACTGCTTCTAAATTACTTAATCCCTTTATAGCCAGTCTCTACCTAGCAGATTGCTTGAATTTTCTGTAGTAATCAGTAATTTTAGTGTAGAATTTTTTTCTCTAAATTTTACTTGTACGGATATTTCGCCAAGTAAATTTACTAAATGTCCAGAAAAACTTGACAATTTTTTTGTAGCTGGAGATAACTCCGGTTTTCCGAGAAGATTCCAAACTTCTTTATTGACAATAGTAGCGCAACTCCCTGTATCAAGTTCGAGTTTTACTGGATTCCCATTTATAAGTACTGGAACCATTATGGCTGCTGAATATAATTTATTAACTTGATTTACATTTAAGACATCAAAAAAATCAGATAAATTTTCTCCAGGATCCTCTCTTAGCGTATTTGTTCTATTAGAATTATTATTTGGCACAATTTTATTTCAATTTCTTCTCGAAGTATTAATAAAAACTTTATTTTTCCTACAAACTTTAGCGATATGCCCTTTTGTAGAACATGAACGGCAAACGGCGTCTTTACAACGGCATTCTGATCGCAAATGCATACCTCCGCATCCATGACACGAATTTTTTGTACGCCCTGTAGAAGTTGAAGGCATAGAATGACTTGAATGTGAAGTAGGGTCATTTCTATTGTTATTCTTTGGATATGATTTTACCTTTCTGTATGTTTTATTTGTTGCATAATCGGGCGAAATATTATTATCACGTAATAAAGATTCACAAGTCTTGTTCTAAGGTATCCTCAAATTTTATTAAATCCTTTTGTAGAAGCTGTTTACGAATTGAGTCATTGCATATTCCCGATAAAAATGCGGTTATCAAAGCCTCTTCATAAAAATCAGTGGGGAAATAACAATTTTCCGTCAAATCCTTTAACTTATTTGCAAAATCGTTTAAAGACTGTCCTACTGATTGTTTCCTATTGAAAAAATTATAACGTTCTGTAGATTTAAACGTTATTACTTTATAATGACCTTTTAGTTTTCGTATTAACTCGGGGTAAGTTCAATCACTTGGAGATTTAGGTCTACACATTGACACTAATGCATGGAAAACCAGAAAATTATCAAATTTTATTTGCCATATTTCAAAAGTATATTCATCCGGATCGAATTTTGGTGGATAACTTTTATTATTGTTCTCACTCATCTTTATATTTTTATTTACAGTAGGTCAGAAACGAAAAATTAAATGTAATTCTTGAAGAAGTAAACAACGTCTGTTTATCGCACTCGCACTTACTGAACGTCTATGTAGCTCTCTCTAGTATTCCACTATTAAGTTTATAGTAGTTCGTTTAGAATATCGTGTCGCACTCGCGTATATACATATATAGGTTTCACAAAATCCCATCCTCGTCGCCACTTTGTTATATTTGTTACTTGAAGCTATTTTTTATAGATAGTTTTTACTTACATCGTGAATTCCAATTTTAGTTGAATTATCCCTGATTATTCTACACACACACACATACACAGTTTAATTGTTTATTTAGAATCTTTACACTATGCACTAAGTTATTAGAAGTTAGTATTTATTAATCATAATTACGAATTTAAGTAAGTAGGTTTTATCTGGACACCTGAAAACACACGCGGCTTTTCCTTCTGTTCCCATGTCTCTCTTGTCCCGCGCAATCGTTCACGCACTCCGAAATTAAGTGGGGATCTAATTTACGCGCTAAGGTCTTTAAAATAAAATATATAATAGATGCCTATAAGTTTTTAATGCAATGCCTCGTGAAATCTTTGAAACTCATACTTACTTATAGTCGAAGAAATGAAGCACTGAGCAAGCTCAAATTGGCGCAGTAAGATGGATCGCAATGGGATTTTTTGCATTCGATTCGTAATGCCGTCCCGAAACTTTGTGAAGATAGTTATTGAATGCATTTTGAATAAATAAATTATTGCAATAAAAATACTGATTTTAGAAAAGCAACGCTAAGAAGCATTAAATAACTATTTTACAACTCGGTCAATTATTATAGAAATAAGTCCAATTTTGTTACTCGGGGGTTTTGGGGGTCGCTGAGCACGATTATGCAGTCGGCGAATGCGTTCGATGTACCTGGGGCCCAGGGTGGGCGTCAAACACGTCGTCTTCTGGAGTTTTGCCTCCAATTTAAAAAACACGGAGTCAAAATACTTACTCGGGGGTTTTGGGGGTCGCTGAGCACGATTATGCAGCTGGGGCCCAGGGTGGGCGTCAAGCACGTCGTCTTCTGGAGTTTTGCCTCTAATTTATAAAATACCAAACCAAAATACTTACCCGAGAGTTTTTAGGGTCGCTGAATACGAATGTGGATTCAGCAAGGACATATAAAAATATTGTTTTGAATTGTTTATGTTAAAAAATTTAAAGATTTATTTAAAAAAAATTTACATCACAAAGACAGTGTATTTTCGGGTTCTTCATCACTTTCAGCATCACATTCTGTACTTGCAAATTTATTTACATTCGTGCAATTAGCACCTGCATAATTTTTGCACGCTACACTACAAATCAAACCGTGTTTACGGCATCCACATGAAGTACCGCAGTCCTTTTTGCAAGCGCAAAAAATTATTTGTAAAATACTGGATGGACCAGGGGGTTGCGTCATCTTAATGGGAACCAAAGACACATCTTTGCGTTCCCGTCCCCAGTCTACTATTTAGATTTTCGTCCTCTCCATACAGCCAACTTTGAACCTGCAGATAAACTCTTTTCAAATGTTGCGTTATCGCATCCACGGTTATCGCATCCAGGGTAGGGTTAGAAGTTTCGTGTTAGTAAGTTGGATGCTAGTACCAACTGTGAAATATGTAAGGCGCCAAATTTAAAAGCGGACAGGGCTCGAAGCTACGTATGGATGGCCACCCTGGACCCCAGGTGCCTCGGACGCCGTCGCCGACTGCATAATCATGCTCAGCGACCCCCAAAACCCCCGAGTAAGTATTTTGACTCCGTGTTTTTTAAATTGGAGGCAAAACTCCAGAAGACGACGTGTTTGACGCCCACCCTGGGCCCCAGGTACATCGAACGCTTTCGCCGACTGCATAATCGTGCTCAGCGACCCCCAAAACCCCCGAGTAACAAAATTGGACTTATTTCTATAATAATTGACCGAGTTGTAAAATAGTTATTTAATGCTTCTTAGTGTTGCTTTTCTAAAATCAGTATTTTTATTGCAATAATTAATTTATTCAAAATGCATTCAATAACTATCTTCACAAAGTTTCGGGCCGGCATTACGAATCGAATGCAAAAAATCCCATCGCGATCCATCTTACTGCGCCAATTTGAGATTGTTTGGCCTGATTTTGTGCTTTATTTCTTCGACTATTATTTTCAATTCTTATATAAATTCGTGAAAGAACTCACTTGAGTTGAATCATAATAAACAGTTATAATACACTCTCGCTCTTAAAAGAGGTTTCAAAAATATTATAACATTTACATCGTCAACTCATGGAAACATTAAAATTTCATGTTTTTCCTATATTGATAAAATTATTATTAATTGTATTATATTTTTCAACTTTATTTATGATAACTTCATTTTGCTGATTTCTTATTTGGGCTATGTTTTTATCTTGTCTTTCAGATTTTTTTATTTTATAATTGACTGTATGCTTTCATGGTACTTTCCAGTTTTATAAAAATTGTGCTTAGCTTTCTATATTAGCTGTATTAATTTATTCCTATATGTGGTGTATTCCTGCCTTAGATAATAGTTGTTTGGATCATTTTTCAACTTTTATGTAGAATGTCTCTTTTGTTAATAAATGTTATGATACCTCTAGTGACCAACTCTTTCCTTTTTTTTTTACTTTTTTTGTATGTTTATTTATGGATTTATTTGTTTCAATATCCAGGTCCTCTCCAGTAATTACATCATTCCGATTATAATATATTAGTTTTTCTTTTAATATTTTATAATTTGTATAATCAATAAAATCTGTTTTCATTAGCATGTATTTTAATTGTATCCAATACTAATTATTGTAAGGCTACAGGGATTATACCTCATTCAGTTATAAACAGTAGTATCTTTTCTTCTAGATCTGGATATTTGAGGTTTATAAAAATATGATCTATATGATTTTGATATTTCATTTACTCTAGTATGGCTATTTATCACTGAGTTATTTATATCCATACTATATTGAGATTACCTAATATTATTTTGTAAACTGAATTTTTGCAGATGTAAACCCCTGTATATGTAGACAAAACAATGTCAGCAATTTCTTTTTTTCTTTACTCAAGAGCCTGTTGAGTTCTTATAATTAATTACTCTTAATACAGATCAAGAAATTAATACCTCAATTTTTTTTTAAGAACTCTGCTTAGAAATCGTTTTAGATGCCTATAAGTTTTTAATGTAATGCCTCCTGAAATCTTTGGTACACATATTTATTTATCTTCAATTCTAATAGAGACTCGTGAAAGACTTGAGTTGAATTATAATAAATAGTTATAATACACTTTCGCTCTTAAGAGCTTTCAAAAATTTTATAAAGTGGCATCTTCAACTCACAGAAACAAGAGAACCTCATAAATGATTACAAAAACAAATAAAACTTTATTACATCTGATTGTATATTGACGAGACTTTCTTGGAAGGGATATAGACAAAATCTTAAAATTCAAATTATTTTAAGCTCTTGATACTAGGCCGCTTTACTGGGAGCTTTTTTTGTTAAAATATAAAGGCATATTTCTTTCCGTTCTATAATTTTATGTAGATGAACAACGCTAAAAAGAATAATTCTGATAATTCCGCATGACAATCATTTTCGTACTATGTGCAACTTGTGATATAATATAATAAATTATTCTGGCTAAAGGACTAGTTTCCAAGGCCAAAAATCTAGAGGAAAAAAAAAATATTCTAACATATTGGAAACATATTTGAAAAAGGAAGGAATCAGAGTTGTTAATCCTAATAGTCCTTTTCAGTAGATCAACCCTTACGAAAACCCCAGGAATTCCATCAAAGCTAAGTCGTTTAGTGCCTCCTTTTCTTGGTTATTGAATTATTTAAACTTTAAAATTTAACGTTATATCTTTATATTTCAAATATATACAGTCCATGTTTCTTTTGCGCTATATATATTTTTTAGGTTATTCAATTTAGTGTATTAAAATTAACATCGCATAAATAATTAATATTGTTATAATTACCCATTTCATTAATGGCATGAGGTCTTATGATAGGTGTGGTGACGAAGACGTCATCATTACTTGATGATACACACTAATTACCTACTACTACCCTAATTACCCCACCACCATAATTACCTCTCACCACAATAATTACCTCCCACCATGTATTATCCCCACCACCCTAATTATCTCTACCCTTAAGCCCTGTCCCCTAAACTCTGTCCCAAGGCCTCGCTACTATGACATCGCAAAAAAATGGTGGGGGGAGTACCTGCACCGGTATACATACCCTACCCCTATGATAGCATCCTTCGACCAAAACTGTGAGACAATGAATGAACTGGAGATTCCTGAAAAATTAATCCATCTATCACAAATGACAATGGCTAAGGCCCAATGCTATGTTCGAATTCGAAATGATGTGTTATGGCTATTTGAATCTAAGACTTGCATCAAACAGGGATACGCGCTGGCGTGTCTCCTACTTAACATAGCATTAGAAAAGGTCGTCCGAGATGCTGAGCTTAAAGTCAAGGAAACAATTATTAACAAGTCAGTACAAGTCCTATCCTATGCAGATGATGTAGATCTAATCACCGATCTGTAAGAAAATCGAAGCAGCAAAAAGTTAGGCCTAAAAATCAATGAATTCAAAACGAAATTCATCACCAACAGAAGAATGCAACAGCTAGGAAAGAATATGATTATAGATTACTACCATGTGAACCAGTCTTCAAATTTGTCTACCTAAGTACCTCAGTAAATGCAGAAAACAACATAAGCACAAAAATGAAACGCCGAATAATGCTAGCCAACAAGTGCTACTATGGTTTTACCAAACATTCCGCAACCAAAATCTCTCAAGAAACAAGACAATTAGGATTTAGAAAAGTTATAATCCCTGTGCTCGTATATGGTTTCGAAACTTGGACTCTAACTAAGAGCGATGAAGAGTCATTAGCAGTCTTTGAGGGGAAAATATTTTAAAAAATCTATGGAGCGGTAGTCGAAAATAACATCTGAAGGCACAGGTATAACTTTGAGCTCCATAATATCCATAAACCAGCTGGAGGGAAGAATATCGTCACCAGAATAAAACTAGATAGACTGAGATGGACAGGTTATAGGATCGGGTGGGGCAAACCCAGGCCTACCCCACCCGATTCGCAATCCGTCACCGCGTCAACACGGTGGTTGCACGATCGGTTCCGGAGCAGACTCTGGTGATGCAACTATCTGTACTATTTACCTACAACAAATACTTTTTGAATTGAATTTGTCATATTGCAAGACACGAGGAAGACAACCCCGCTAAGATGTTGAAATTAAAGTCCATAAGAACATGAAGCGAAGGAAGACCCGAACTAAGGTGAAGAGATGGTATAAATCATGACGCCAGAAAAAATGATGAATGTAACTGGATAACCCAAGCCAAGAGTCGGACAGAAATGTGTAAGAAGCTAGAGAAAGTCGAGACCCTACAATAATAGGGCTGTATGGCTACAGATGATGATGATGAAATTGTCACTACATTCTACTAAGCTTAGTTCTTTTCCACATTATTAGTTTAACTTATACTTTGCATACGGTAACAAGTGTTTCGCAGATATTATTTACTATAGATAATTTTATAGTACGGCAGCCCAAAATTTCGTGTTATCACGCTATGCCTAAATCGGTAACTAATCGTTAGATTATATTTATATATAAAAAAATCCTGAGCGAACAAGTCCCACAACGTTGTGCTTACCCGGTAGAGTAAGTTCAGCCCGTAGAGATTTTTTTTTTATCGCGCAATGTCCGTTCTCACTGGAATCTCGTTTAAAATGTAAAACAACTTGAATTCATCAAGAACTGCTGTTTTGTGTATTGCAAAATTTCAATATTTTAAATTAAATTTGGAAGGTACTTAATGTGTAAAAAAGGAAAAGCGCCAGGGTTGAAATTTATTGCAAACTGTTGAGAATAGTATAAAAAACGATAAATGTGTTTGAACTGACATTTTCCGTGTTGCACAGCTGCAGAGAATGAACCGGAGTTATATATCTGAGCTCCGTGCCCGAGAAGCGGCGCGCGCATAAGACGGGATGCTATGTGTCTGTTGCACAAACTAACCCAGACTTGCAACTCAATGTATATTATAAGTCCGCAAATGAGATACACTTCACTGTTCTTTCCCTAGGTGATATAAAATGGTTGCAGATGGCGCCCAAGCAGCTCCCACCAGTAAGCAGCGAAATTCCAACCAATTTATGAATGATTACACATGCACAGAAAAAGAAAGTGTCATGACCGGCAGACTAGAACACCATAACCTTTAGTTATTTTGATGTCCTGCATTCGAATCTGACGTCAAATTTGTTCCAGTAGTTCACATTTTCATTTTAACATCAACAAAGTAGAATTTGATAGATTTTTTTTGCTATTTCTTGAGGTTTAAAAACACTGTGAGCCAAAGTAGCAAATCTGACATCAGATTCGAATTCAGGGCATTAAAATACATAAGAATATGATGGTCTAATCTGCCGGACTTGACACTTTCTTTTTATTCTATGTGCATGTATGCTGTATGTTATTAGCTGCTCACGTTCAGTACCAAATCGTAGGAGCAAATTATTCTCACTTCCCAAAACTCAGTTCAATCAAATTGTTTTAGTTCGAATCGTACGCCCGGTTCTGTAGTAAAAAATGATGAACCTATGGGGGCTTATAGGGACGGGGCAAGCGCGTAATGCTAATTATGTTGATCAATTTTTTGCGACCCCGGAGGCTTACAATATTTTTTTATATTAGTTCTAATTATGCTATCACTTTTTGTGACCCGCAAAAGTGTCAATTATAATGATTAATTTTTGAGATCCAATGTCGCTCCGCCGTCCCTGTAGCCTTCCTATAAACATGTTCCATATTAAAATCAGAAAAATATTTGTTCCCCGAGGTAAATAAATTCTTTACTGCTTATAGAAGCATTTCTCGGCAAAAACCCAAAGAGCAAAAAGATCACAATCCCACTCTTTACACGACGCGAATAGTTAAAAATGTATTTATGGGGGTAATTTTTAGCCAATGAGGGGTCAAACGGAAATGTCAGTTACCACTTTTCCCTCATTTTCCATGCTACAATATATGATTTCCACCAAAAAACTGACGTGGCGTGATAACTTAAATTTACATCATTGGGATTCAACGCCTGCTTTACGACGCGATGAAAACGTCAGTTCATATTTTTTTCTTATAATAAACTCTTCAAAGTATTATATGATCAGTGAAACTGATAGTTGTATAACAGCAGGTTTTGCCTGTTTTTAACATATCAATTGTTGTTTACATATTATTATACTCGTGCACTGTCGTTAAAGTAGTGAACATGGGAAAGGACACGAGAAATGGTAGTAACAGTGACAAATCCAATGAACCTTCTACTGAACAATTAATCAATAAAATATGTACACATTTTGTTAACCGGTTAGAAGAAAAATTTGACCAAAAAATTAAAAAGCTGTGTTCTAAACTGAATAAGGTTAGTGATTTATTAAATACATTGAATAATTCTGTGGAGTCTAATAAAAAGTCCATTAGTTATCTTGATACCAGGATTGATAATATAGAGCAACGTGCAAAAAATAAATCCTTACGTTTTCATGGTTTTGAGGAAAATGCTGATGAATATGTTCCTGATATAATTCTTTCTTTTATAAATAACACTCTTAAGGTACCATGCACAGTAAATGACATTGACTGCGCTTTCCGTGTGGGAAAAATTAATCAGGAAAGACCGAGATCAATTTTGGTTAATTTTGTAAGAAATATTAAGCGTAATGAGATCTTTATGGCTAAAAAAGATAAAATAGAAGGCTCTGGAATCTATATCTATGAGGATCTTACGAAAACTCGATATGGATTATTGCAAAAAGCCAAGAAAAAATATGGAGTCCAAAAAGCTTGGTCAGCTGGTGGGAAAATTTACGTGCTAAATGGTAAATTGATATCTGAAATTAATTCCGATGGTGATCTGTAAATTTAATTAATGTGGTGCGACTATAAGTAAAGTGATCTTGATTTTTATTACTTATTATTATTATTAGCCGTTACTCGAGTCCGAGTATAAAAATGTTACAGTCGATAGATTGTGTACAATAAAATACAAGTAAAGGGTGTAGTCTATTGTAATTCCCATTCATCTACGGTGCACACGACTATGGCTATAGAGGCCAATTCGGGAGAGCACATGTCGACCGCAGTCAGGACAAACATAGACCTGGTTAGGTCTTGGATTCGGCCTTCTTGCAGCAACATTTCCTTGATAGCTGGCCACAACCCTTCGCCATTCGGTTCTGTCCGCTGCAAGTTGTTCCCATTGCTCGTCTGCAATACCGCAGGATTTTAGATTTTCATGGAGAGCGTCTTTGACCCTCTTTCGTTGGCCGCCACGCCTTCTTCTACCGCTTAGCAATTCACCATAAAGTGTACATTTAGGAAGGCGGTTATCATGCATACGATGAACGTGACCTGCCCATCTTAGGCGTGCTCTTGAAATAAGCACCTCAATTGGAAGGCTGTTTGCTCTCCTGAGTACTTCCACGTTTGATATGTGATGGAACCAACGGATTTTCATCATACTTCTGAGGTGTTTTTGCTGAAAACGTTCTAATTCTTTCACATGACGACGGTAAGTGACCCAGCTTTCACATCCATATAGCAGTGTTGGAATGACAACTGCTCTGTAGACAGCCATTTTCGTTGACAAAGCAAGGTCGTGGTTGTCAAATACTCTCTCTCTAAGTCCCCAGAGTGCTCTAGATGCAGCGTTAATTCTATTGCGAATCTCGCTGTCCATGTTTGCTTTGTCATTAACAACGTTGCCTAAGTAATTGAACTGATCCACCACTTCAAGAGAGTTTCCGTTAAGTGTAATGTCTATTTGGTTTACTTGATGAGGAGTTGACATATTCTTAGTCTTTCCAATGTTGATTTTAAGTCCCAAGGAATCATAGCTCTGGGCATACACATCTAAAAGTTCTTGAAGCTCTTCCGGCGTAGAGGCTAAAAGTGCACAGTCATCCGCATACTGGAGATCACAAATGAATCGTGTACGTATCTTCGTGAAAGCTCTAAAGCGCCCTATGTTAAAGAGACCACCATCAAAACGGTATCTGAGACCTATTCCTCTGACTGTCAGTTTGTTGTCAACAATAATTGTTAGAGCAGTGGTAAACAAATTAAAAAGTAGGGGTGCCAGGACACATCCCTGCCTAACTCCAGTGAGGGTTTGGAAAGATTCGGTTGCTTCATTATTATACATAACCTGGGCGTTGTTGTTTGTATGTAGACTGCGACATACTTCCACAAATTTTCTAGGGATACCTAAGCGGAACATAATTTTTCAGAGCACATTTTTTTATTACTATGTTCTTTTTGTAACCCTATAATTTGTTCTCTTTTTCATCATGATAACATTTCTTGCTTTATGTCCTTTACTTTTAATATACGCAAATGTTTCATTTTATTATTTTTATGGCTTTGAAAGAAATTCCTAATTTCTTTCATCGCTTTGCTAAGTGTAATAAATAGAATTTATATTTCTTATGAATGTTTATTTCCATGCTTAAATTAAATCCAGGCAATACACACATATATTATTTCCCTGTTTTTACTCTTAGATATTATTCAGAATTATATATCTATCCTTATATATTTATCGATATAATTTTATATCATTTACCTGTAATAATTATTATACCAGCTTAATTAATTAAAAGTATGCAAAAGTTTTTTAAGTTTTACAAAATGTGGTTACCTTTTCTGATTAATTATGTCTGTACTGTATGTTTGATGTCTGTATTTTTTGTTTTGCTTTTCTTTTAACATGTACTGGAGCTACTCGCTAGATTCATGCAAGAAAAATGGCTTAGTTTTTGTGATTTTAATATTAGATCATTTACTACAGGTTTTGATCTGTTCTCTGAACTGGTAACTAGAGAATCATATGATGTGGTAGGACTATCGGAAACATTTTTAAATGCTAATACTCATGAGAGTGCTATTCGGATTCGCGGCTATAAAATTATTAGAAAGGATTGAGAAGGAAGAGGTGGAGGGGTAGCTTTTATGTGAAGGATATTATTAAATTTAAAATCTTAGAGGTTCCTAATAATGGTCCTATCGAAGAACTGTGGATTAGCACTAGAATTAAAGGTAAGAAGCTCTATTTAGGTGCGGTGTATAGGCCTCCCCATGTAAATTTGCCATTGTGTATTGAAAATGTTGAAAATGTTCTAACAAATTTTTTATCCGACTTTGATTATGTCATATTTGGGGGCGATTTTAATGTAGATTTTTTAAACAAAAATAGTCTCAATTTTAATCTATTTAATTCTTTACTTGATAAGTATGGCTTATATCAGCTTATTGAACAGCCAACTCGTATCACTGACACTTCTAGCACATTGATTGATCTTATTATTTCGTCTAGTTTAGATTTAACCTTAAATACAGATGTTCTTAATATGGAGCGTATATCTGATCACTGTTTAGTTAAATGTTACTTAAAAATAAAGAAGTTTCGCCAACCTACTATTTTCCGTACATTTCGTGATTTTTCCAAGTTTAAGTACGATTTATTTTTGGAAGATCTTAGCTTAATAGATTTTGATAATATTTATAGCCCTGGAAGTGTTGACGAGATGATTAGTTTTTGAAATGTTAATTTATTACATTTGTTTGACAAACATGCACTTCTTAAGTCTGTTCGAATAACTAAGCCTCATGCTCTGTGGCTGACGGATAATTTGAAAATTATGATGAAGGTTAGAGACAAGGCATTTTTAAAATATAAAAAGAATAAAACTGATACTACTTGGAATGATTATAAAAACATCAGAAACTTAGTTAACTCCTCGATTAAAGCAGAAGGGGCATATTTACACTATTAATTTAAAATAGACTCTAAAACATTTTGGAAAACACTAAAAGCTCTAAATATTAGTCCGGATGTAGACAACCCTTGCTCGGCGGTTGCTAATGCAAATTTATTCAATGGCTTTTTCATAAATAGTTTACCTAGAATAGATGTCAATGTTAATGATAACTTCGTCTCTGAGAATTATGATAATAACAAACATTCTGCAATTTCTGATACAGTAACGGTTGACAAAGTAGAAAAAATTATATTCACTATTAAATCTAATGCCAAAGGAGTGGATGGAATTGATCTTAAGATGCTTTCTTTAGTTATCCCCCATTTAAGTGAGCACCTAACCTTCATCATTAATAAATGCCTAGTGAGTCATAATTTTCCACAGCTTTGGAAGTCGGCGATTGTTGTGCCTGTACATAAAATTAATAATCCCTCACTTGTGTCACACTTTAGACCTATTAGTTTATTGCTTTTACTATCAAAGTTTCCCGAAGAAATTGTTTCTGAACAGCTCCGATCATTCTTGGACAAGAATAAAATCTTACCACCAACTCAGTCTGGCTTTAGGGCACATCACAGTACAACTACTGCCTTGCTGCAGGTCACAGATGATATATTTAGGGCCAATGATGTAAAACAAAATACTGCTTTGATTCTGCTGGACTATAGTAAGGCGTTCGATACTCTAGATCATTCGATTCTGTGTTCTAAATTAAAATATTTTGGAGTAAGTGCTGGTGCGGTTACATTCTTTGAAAATTATCTTTTAAATAGAAATCAGAAGGTACTTGTAAATAGTAAATTTTCAAATATTGTGAATCTTAATCAAGGGGTTCCACAGGGTAGCATCTTGGGCCCTCTGCTTTTTGCTATTTATACGGCCGATTTTTCACAATTGTTAAAGTATTGTAATATGCACCAGTACGCTGATGATACGCAAATTTATTTTTCATTTTACTTAAGTGATGTTAGAAACGCTGTCTCTAAAATTAACTTCGATCTGCTTACTATATCTGAGGTATCTAGGGCGCACAAACTAGTTCTCAATGAATCTAAAACAGAATTAGTGTTTGGAACATACAGGGAAAATGTTGTAAGTAATCCTGTTTTTAATATTACTATCAACGTGTCTTTAGTTCCTACTAATTTTTGTAAGAATTTGGGTCTATACCTGGATGTTAATCTTAGATTCACTACGCATGTCAACAGTCTGCTTCAAAAATCATATTGTAAATTAAAAACACTGTACATCCATAAAGACTTCCTAAGCTCAGATGTAAAATTAAAGCTTTGTGATGCTTTAATACTTAGCAATCTTTCTTACTGTGATACTGTTTTTTGGCCTGCTTTGTTAGGTAGAGATAAATATAGTTTACAGAAAGTTCAGAACTCGTGTTTGAGGTTTATTTATAATCTGCGAAAATTTGACCACATTTCTGATAAATTCAGAGAGTCGCATTGGCTAAATTTAGATGAACGTTTTCAACTTCATATGGCATGTCTAATTTACAAATTAAACAGGTTAAAACATCCTGAATAATAATAATAATAATAATTTATTTATCCGTAATACCAATTACATGGCATAGGACAAGTCAAAGAACAGCTAATAAATAAATACAATAAAAACAATCAGTATACATATAAATACAATAAAGTAAAACAATTTTTAGGAAATACAATATGTAGATAGGTACAGTAAACAAATATCACAATAATATCGTAATAAAAACACATGGCAGAGGTATATCTATTAATAATTATCAATCACTATTAAAATATTCTTCTATAGTATAGCAACATTTCCCTATTAAATAATTTCTCAAAATATTTTTAAACTGATTTAGATTGCTCATACTTTTAATATGTAAGGGCAATTTATTGTAAAATAGCATACCCATATAGGCAGGATTTTTCTCATAAATAGCTAATGTATGTATAGGTAAGCATAGGTCATTACCCTTCCTCGTATTATAACTGTGAAAATAATTATTTTTGATAAACTTGTCTATATTTTGTTTAATATATATTAATGTTTCAAAAATATAAATAGATGGTACTTACTTATACTTATACTTATACTTATTTGTTAAACTTGTTAAAGGTAGTCTTACTCATGACTGTCCTACGCGCTCTCGAGACTTGTACACTGTACCTAGACACAGTTCTGCTCAGTTTGAAAGATCATTTGTGTATAATGCTACTAAGATATATAATAGTCTACCCTAATGTTTATATAAATTCAGAGACCTCATCAAACACCTGTTGTTTAATGATAGAAATGATTAATTATGTATTTCACGTATAATTTTTTGTGTTATAATTAAATTTTCACCAATATTTTAACTGGAATGGTTATGTGGAAGAGCAGCGTTGCTGAACATCGCCATTCCTTTTGATATTATTTCTATATCTGTTTAAAGTCTGAATAAAGTCAATTTATTATTATTATTATATTGCGCGGTGACCTGAATTTTCACCTGTGGACAAATTTTCTAACCATAATAATTATCGACAGCAAGGAAAATGTCAGTTTCTATTTTTTCTTAATCGTATGCATCCCTCTCGATAATCCAAGCCAGAAAACTGACATGTCGGGATAACAAAATCGACCATTTTTTCTTTACATATCCAAGAGAATTTTTCGACCACTCCGCAACGTTACCATCGTCAGTGCACTTGAACTTTTTTGTTAAACTCATCGAAAACTAACAAAAAAAATCAAAAATCACTGAAGCGTAATAAGTCGGGAATCTTGGTAACAGGCTGCCATACTATTAAGCAAGTCGGTATTAAAAAATAGGGTACGGTTTTCTATTATTCTCGGGGTATAACAAAAGTTTTTAATTATTTCAAATTTCTGAATTTTTTAAAGTGATTTAAAAAATTCTTATGGCGTTACTATAATGTGGAAATAAATATTTAACGAAAATAGAAAAAAAACGTGATTTATTTTCGAAGTCTATCAACATCTTCTCTTTGCGCATAGGCTTAAAAATATATTTTCCGTAAAATACTGGTTTTACTTTTATATGTAAAAAGATTATATTTCACGTGACAATGTATGCTCTTTGACAGATATATTAAATTTATATTTATGAAAAAATTCAGGGTCTATGAACTTTGACAACAGTGTTGACCTAATGTAACCATCTTAATTCTCACCACCACAGACTTTTTTTCTTTATTCGATAACAAGTTTAACAGAGCGTATGTATGGCATGGAAAGTCTATGATGTTCCAATACGGAACAGTTTCGGATTCCATTAGTGACAGAGTATTATCATTGTCGATATTAAGCAAAAAAGGTGAAGAGGATAACTTGCAAGTACCCGGGTTAATCATTCCTTTGTTGTTAGACGCTGAAATGTTGAATTCTCGTGGCAGAAATATGCGATTCGATTACTCATTAGAACATTGTCTTAATTTTATCTTCATCTTAACGCAAGCGGTCTGATGTGGTCATGGATGACAGGACCACTGAAAGATTCTCAAGAGTCAAAAATGAATTTTCGATTACACGACCTACTACTTGAAGCAAGTTAATAGTTAAGAATTGGTTTGAATTGCTTTAAAATTTTCAATTGTTTTCCCAAAGAAAAATCAATTTACACATTTTTCCACCAAAATTCAACTGACTAAATTCTCTCATAAATCGAAATTCAAACCATACTAACTGTTAAAAAATCGGTTTTTCACAAAAAACTTCGAAAGTATCAATTTTACTGTAAAATGTGTACAATTTCGTTTTTTGTTTAACTTTGTACGACCTATTGGAGCCGAGATAGATTATTTTGAAATTTTGACAGTTTTGTAACGCAACGGAAACGCGCGCGTTCTTTGGTAAATTCTCAAAAATAATCGTTCGGATCACAAAATGTTTCAAATGAAAATTGTAGAGAATTCGATTACGGTCAATTTTCTTTTATTTTTCATTTCTATTCGATTAATTGGGAGAGACAAATTTTTAAGCATCTTCATAGCGCGCTATCAGAATACTTGTTTCATGATAAAATCGGTAAAAACTCGAAAACGATAGATCGTATGCATATAGTGTATCCAGTGAAAGTTAAAAAAAATCTAATTTTGAATATGATAATGTATGTACAAAATCGTTTTGAAAGACATGAAAAATTGTCATTATCTAGTGTATTGTAACAAATAGGTCTTTTTTGATTGGCTCTAGGCAATAATGACACTAAAGGTTTGTTGAAGATAATTAAATTATCCGTAAAATGAGCTCCAAGTGATCTTCATACGATACATGGTTCACGAGTTACAGCTGTTTAAAGCTATAAGCAAAAAATTTATTTTTTTATAAATTAAGATTTTCCTGCAAGAACTGTGCATAATAATTTCTTTTAAAATATTCAAAAAATCTATCTCGGCTAAAATAGGTCGTACAAAGTTATACAAAAAAAAATATTAAAAAAAGCTTGTATTTAAATGCTCTAAAACGTAGAGAATAAACTTTGAAGTAAATCAAATCCGTCATTTCGTTACATTATATAATTTTTTTTATTATATAAAAGCTTGTCACGAGATTTTCCTGTGTAAAGCAGATTGCTCGTGACAAGCTTTTATATCATAAAAAATATACATAATGTAACAAAATGATGGGCTTGATTTACTTCAAAGTTTATTTTCTACTTTTTAGAGCATTTAAATAAAAGCTTTTTTTAAATATTTTTTTTATATATTTTTTTTACTTTTTAGTCTTTTGATATGCTATAATCCCCAGATATCGATTTTGAGACAAATCGGATCAAAAACGGTAAAGTCGTCCGCTATCTTGAACTAAATTTTTGATTAGAAATTCGTAATCCGCGGCCCCGAAAACCCCCAGATATCGATTTTGATCGATTTGGATTTAAATGACAAAAATCGTCAGCCATATTGGGGCAGCCATTGTGAATTTCTGAATTTTGAACAAAAATTCATAATTGGCGATCTCGAAAACCCCCAGATATCAATTTTGAGTCGAATCGGACCATTAACGATAAAGTCGTCCGCCATCTTGAAGTCGCCATCCTGAACTAAATTTTATACTAGAACTTCGTAATCGGCAAACCCGAAAACCTCCAGGTATCGATTTTGATCGATTTGGACCATAAATGACAAAATTCGTCCATCATATTGGCGCCGCCATTTTGAGTTTATAAATTTTGACCAGGAATTCATAATTGACGATCTCGAAAACCCCCAGATATCGAATCGAATTATAAACGATAAAGTCCTCCGCCATCTTGAAGCCGCCATCTTGTTTTTTATTATATGAAAATGATAAAGTGTATTGTCACCAGATTTATATACATTTTGAATTTCTGAATTTCGACCAAGAATTCATAATTGGTGATCTCCAAAAACCCCCAGATATTAATTTTGAGTCGAATCCGATCATTAACGATAAAGTCGTCCGCCATCTTAAAGTCGTCATCCTGAACTAAATTTTTGGCTAGAAATTCGTAATCGGCGAACCCGAAAACCCCCAGATATCGATTTTGATCGATTTGAATCATAAAATCGTCCGCCATCTTGAAGCCGCCATCTTGTTTTTTCTTATATGAAAATGATAAAGTATAAATTAATGTAATTGTCACCGGACTTATACATATGTGCAAAATTTCAAAGCTCTAGTTTGATTAAAACTAATCGAAATTTTGATTGAAAGATTTGACCTAAACAAACTAACTAACAAACAAATATTGCAAATTTAATAAAAGCTCTTAATAAAAATGAAATTGTGCAGATTTTTATTACCTATAATTTTCATGTTTACATATTTTACAGTAAAATTGATACTGTCCGGTTTTTTTGCGAACAAGAGATTTTTTTTACCTATTTTCTCCCCCCTCCCCTCCGCCGGGGTCTATGGTGGGGACTTTTGATTTGTTAAAAAGTAGCAAAAAATAAGCCTGTTCTCAAAACTTCAGCCCGTTCTGAATTATTTCGTCCAAATCGACAAATTTCGTCCCATTTTATTGGGCTACTAGTGATAAGAGCCAAAACAAACGAAGAATTGATAACCGAAGTTGCGGCCTCGATTGATATATTAAAAGAAGGGTATACCTGTAATAATCTAAAACTAAATATTGAGAAAACCCACTTACTAAAATTTAATCTAAATAAGTAGTTACAGCTGCTTATTGATTATAACGATCAAACATTATCAACAGGGGATCATACAAAATGTCTAGGCATTGTAATCGATCCGTAGTTAAACTGGAAGCATCACGTACAAGACCTAGTTACAAAAATTAGTGTATTTGCATATGCGTTCCGCACCATAAGCAACTCCATAAATGAGACAGCAGCTCTAGCCTCTTAATACGCCTGTGTTAACTTCGGATTAAAATATGGAATTATCTTCTGAGGGATCTCAGTTGAAGCAAACAAAATATTCAGGCCAGTATCTACCATCTGAAACGGACTGACACATGTTTAAACAAAAATGTATAGGTACTTACTCTTCCAATATATGAATGTGCATGCTTTGTGAAAAATAACTATGAAGAACGAACTATTCAGCAAATATATATAATATAAGCAGACCATCTATATAATGCACGTGACTATATAAATCCAAAACTCCGCTTACCACAGACACCATACAGTGTAGTGCAATAAAATGTAGTGACTCAACTCATGAAAATCTATAATCACTTACCCAATGATAATAAAAAACTTATCGTATAAAGTATTAACAAAAATAATTGGTTAATTGATAAGACTTTCTATTCTTTATCTGACTTTTTTTAATTATAAATTTTAAGTTTTAACATGTTATGGTACTGTCTAGTTTTATTGAAATAGTTATATATGTGTCTTTACTATATGTTCTTTATATTAATTATTTGTGATATACACTACTTTGTAATCTCTGATTTGTTCCACACTTGTATGATATTAAGGAATAAAGTGATTATTATTATTATAGTGATGTAATAAGCATTTTTTAAATCATTTTAAAAAATTACAAGCTAATTTCAACAATTTTTAATTTTTTGAAGGCCATACGCCAACCAAAAATAGCACTGATTGTTTTTCCTCTCTCCTCCCTGTTAAGTAATTTTTTCTGCTATACCATACTATAAATTGTTATAAATGAGATGTAAAAAAATTATTTAAAAAATTCAAAATGATTAATTTGTAGGTATTTGTATATTCCGTTCTTATCCTTATTTATTTATAAACTTTTCTCTTCAGCATTTAAAGAAGATGATGCATGCAACTGAATCAATAATTCATACTCACTTAAAATTCTGGAATGAAATTCAAATACTCTCGTCCATCGAATTCCTAATCTTAATATATTTTAAGAAAAAAATTAATATCAAACGAAGCCATGAATGAAATCGTATCTAGAAGTTATGAATGGCGCCGTATCTAGACGCCTTAAGCATCCAAGCTGTTGAACACACTTATCAAACCTGTCACGACCAGAAAAGCTATGGAAGTCTTGTTCACTTATCGGAATTTTACTCATCTCCTCGGATATTTAAGGTCAGGTTAAATACAATATGCAAACTTACGGCATCCTTGAGAGACTACGTCCTTAGTGCAATGCTTTCGGTAATAAAATATCCATATAATTTTACATATATTTCTCAAAATGTATTTGTTTACAGAACCTCTCCAACCGTGAATTTCTATTAGTCGCGAGCACTAACATCTGAGAGTTTCAATGAGTAGCTACCACAACGGTGAATTTGGCATACGAGATGTATCTACAGTTTGGAAAATAATAGTCATCTGAAAATTCAAGTGCTAGAATATTGTAATGCCGCTACTTCGGTGCTGCAATTAGTAGTAGTAGTAGGATTTTTTGCTCGAGCGCCAGTTTCTGTTTAAAGTGCAAAAACACCACTTTCTTTATTAATAATGTAATAAAGGCCCCAGATAGTCAGTGAAGACGGTTTATTATCAGGGGACGAAACTTAGGCCGTCGTTCTCCAGGAACACTTTTACTTTCCCAGGACAGTACAGATTAGAGTAGAAACTCAAAATAAGGCACGTAAAACGTTTTAATAATATATTGAAAATACTTACAATTCAATATGAAAATAAATCAAATTACGATATGCTAGTAATATTTGAAGAAATGTGTATATTTACAGGAAAATCCCAAAATAGTACAGTTAAATTAGTATTTCAACTACTTATATTTAAAAAAATATCGCTGTTGAACAAAATCTTTAAACATTATTATTTTTTTACGTTTTAGCTCGATTTTTAAAGCGCGTATTTCAGTTTTTTTAAACTACAATGTTTTTAACTTACTAAAAATCATTTAACTAACACGCTTTTATTATTAGAATATATATTATTAACAGCGGCGCCTCCGCCAAAATATCGAAAATAGGTTAGTTCCTTTTTTTTCTTGTTTTATTTTATCCTGATGATTCTGGTGAGGACTTTAGGACAAAGTTGTCAAATTATTGTATTGTCATGGGTCCTTGATAAGTGTGCAAAGTTTCCATTCAAAGCAAACAAACAAACATACAGGTGAAGCTAATAAAAGCATGTTAATGACAGTAATCAAGTAAACGATAATATGTAAGGGCAAAATGCGAAATATAGCAAACAGGCGGTAAATATGACTAGCAAAGCAAAGCGGCGGTTTGGCAAATGTTAAAGAAAGTGATTTGGACTCTTTGGTGCTGGACGGGTGGTTATTTAAATTTTAAAGAAATTTTTGACCAGAAGCAAATAATTTTACTTTTATAAAAATAACTAGATTTCAGGACTTGGCGTGATAAAACTGATTCAGAAATAGTTAATTGTTAAATAATGCGGTACGTCTCAGGCGGAGACTTAAGGGCAGCGTCCCCGACTGAGAATTTTACGGACAATAACCCCATGAGAATGCTCTTACACAAAAATGTTAAATGACAAACAGGATCAAACGTCAAGTTTGATATTACTGAATATTAATTTGTCTTTGTTTAGAACGATCATGTAAAATGTTACTTCATGACAGTTCGGCTCAGGTGGAGTGTCCCACTTAAAGGCGCCGTCCCCGACTGAGAATTTCATGGAGTAAATAGTCGCTAGACAAAATTAAAATAAAATTGAAATTTACAGTTCAAATCTTCGGCGTCACGCCATTGGAGTGTCCCACTTAAAAGCAGCGTCCCCGGAGGGTATTATTCACGGTCAAATGTTTTCCCCGGATGAACTAGATACGATCGTTAAATTCAAAGTTGTTACAGATTGCTGAAGGCAGAATTTATCAAACTATAACAAAGACCAATTAAAATTATATGAATCAATACTGAAAATATTAAAACGGCCCGGATAGGGTAGGCCGTTATCAAATTATTTTCTTACTTTATTATCAAAATTAAGTTACTTTTATTTAATTTATCTAATTGTTTTCTTACGATATAATCACAAGGAATTAAAAGTTAAAAAGCCATTATCCACTTTAAATACGCATTTGCATAATATTTCAGTTTTCAAGTCAAATAATTTTATTTTGTACAGAAAGAAATAAGTTTAAAAACTTTTAAAAGCAACGTTAGGCTATGCTAGTTCGTTGCATTTTCTAAGCAGATGTTACAGAAGTTAAGAGCCAAAATGAACTTTATTAGTCACGGGAGCCCGTAACTAAAATTTAACAAATGCCCTTCTCAAGTAGCCCCGACGAGGCGTCTCCAAACACCATTCTTTCTCGTTCGCGCCATACACGTTTACATAGGGATGCGTGCATATAAAAGCGAGGCTGAAACCGCGGAATAGGGTCATTTTCCTTAACCTGCCCGGAGAACTACCACCTAGGAGAAACCAAAGCCCATCCACCAGAGATTCTACCAGGACATACAAGAAAATTAAATCCGATCTAATTATTACCGATAATTCCCGTATCGAGGCCTTGTAACTGAATACAAAAGAATTAGATCCGATATAATTATTACCGACACTTTCCTTGTCGAGGCCTTGTACTTTGAAAAAGAGCGGCAGACTCCCAGCCCCCAGAGATTCTACTAGGACGTACAAGAGAATTAAATCTGATCTAATGATTACCGATACTTTCCGTATCGAGGTCTTTTAACTGGATACAAGAGAATTAGATCTGATTTAATTATTACCGACACTTCCGTGTCGAGGCCTTGTACTTTGAAGAACAGCAGCAGGTTCACAGCCATGAAGTGTATCCTAATTTCCAGCGACGTGCGAGATTCTGCCGAAGTTACTCAAGACGACAACGTGGCTAACGAGAGAGAGAGATTACAATTTGTCCAGGTGAAGCTCATATGCCCGTCCCGCGGCTTTACCCATTTTCAGATCTGTTAACTAAATTTCATCATTATTACTGGCCTTACTATATTTATTTGGCAACGATATCAGTAATCCGGGGAATAATCTGTAGACTTATACATACTGAGCCTAACGTTAACTCGCCGTTCAGCCGCGGTGGTATCTAAACTTTTTAATTAAGTTTCTTTATTTAGGGGACAAACAATCAAAGTTAGGGAAATTTAGGACATGAGGACATGATTTTACATTTATTTACCAGTTGAGAACAACGTTTTTGTTTCAAGATTCATTTAAGTTGCATCATAATTATTTAATCTTAATTAGCTTACAAACAATTTCAAAAGTTATGTTCTTTTCATTTTTGCTTTATTCAATAAACAGACAAATAGTTTTTTAAAATTAGAGACAGGTTAGTGCAGATCACAGTCTCATTGTTTTGCTACAGTTAACAGATAATATTGTTCCACTTTCTCAGCGGGGGGTGGAATTTTACCCTACCGTTGGTATACAATGCTCTTTGAATTATGTTACTGGGTCAACGGGACACGACCTTAGTCATCCTACCTATTTAGTAATATTCTAAAAGTTTATGGCCATCACGTTCAACAAGGACCTACAGGGGTGTCTTACTTTATTTATTTGCGGTCAACGCAATGTAAGTACTGTTACGGTATGCTACAGGAGGTTTTTGTACGTAGATTGTTTATTTCTTCTGGCGTTAAGACTTTAACTATGGATCATTTTATTGCGCTCTAGGATTAAATGCATTTCCCTACAGTTGGTGATGTATTTATGACACTCTAAAATTGAATACATTTCCCTACAGTTGGTTATGTATTTCATACACTCTACAATATCTCTTCGACGGTGATTGTAGTGGCTACCACCTTAAATTTGGTACCCGCCATTGTACTTCTCAAATCAGAGGAATTATCCTCGCATCAGTCATAAGGTTTTACGCAGGTTCATACCGCCACGTGGCTTGCAATTACGAACGTCATGAAGCCATAAATAGATTTTTTATGGACATACATCGAGGAGCATTGAACGTACCTTGGGAGTACTATTTTATTCCCCCTGAGTTTGACTATTTGTCACCAACATCTGAATATATGAATAAAAACGATTTCTGTATTTTCTTTCAACTTACCTTCCTGGTAATACAAATAATAAACTAAATATATGATAATGGGTTAATTTCATTCATTAGTCAATTAAACACCGAAACAAACCTCACACATAAATCCACAGTGCAATCTGGAGTAATAAAACAACTAAAGAACGTAAATGATTAACGAGGTTTCTCAATTCATAAACAATGTGTTCAAACCTACAAGGTACTTAAAATAAAAGGTGATGAATTTTCTAAGTTAAATAGTATCAGAGAGAAACAAGTAATACCAAACTTTGCATACAAGAACCTTGGGGTAAACATAAAGGATTTACTACCAACACAACGTAATTTGGGTCCTAACTTTGTAAAACTAGATGATCACGTAAATGGCCAATTTGTTTATTTATCTTAACATAAAATGGAGATAAAGAATTACAGGGTGGGATTTAAATATGTTCTTGATTGCTTCCCGATTAAGGATTTTTATTCATAATTAATACACTAGGGTTGGGGGTGTTTCACTGGTGCCGTGACCAGGATTTTAGTAGTGACGAACGGGGAGGGGTCGGGGGCGTTTCAATATTCTAAGTCCAAATTGCCAAAATAAAAATAGATATGAATTCGACGCAATGAATTCTCACCAAAATGATCGACTGGTCAGGTCGGTAGTTGAAAACCAAAGAGGACCTAAGCAGTGACCCGTTTCATGAACTCGCCGTGCTGAGCTAGAAATCATCCACATTGCGCGGTCATATGTGACCTAGACAGTCATCAATTGACGGAGTGACAAAATGTTTATAACCGGTAACATTAATTGATATAAATAATTATTTTTGGGCAAATTAGATAACTGGAATCGATTGTAAATAAATTACTTATATCATTTCAGAAGAAGAATGAATTTAATAGCCCCAGTATTAATAATTATAACTCTAAATCAAATTATTATTTTTGAAGCCGGTTTATATTGAAAATAAAATAAAAATATATTACTTTAGACACCAAGTTAAACTGAAAACATATGCAAAATTTCCCATTTAAAATTAGCTTCATTACAATATATAAATGGCTTTAGTTCTGTTTTTTATTATTGTTTATATAATTACGACCTTGCTTTGTCAACGAAAATGGCTGTCTACAGAGCAGTTGTCATTCCAACACTGCTATATGGATGTGAAAGCTGGGTCACTTACCGTCGTCATGTGAAAGAATTAGAACGTTTTCAGCAAAGACACCTCAGAAGTATGATGAAAATCCGTTGGTTCCATCACATATCAAACGTGGAAGTACTCAGGAGAGCAAACAGCCTTCCAATTGAGGTGCTTATTTCAAGAGCACGCCTAAGATGGGCAGGTCACGTTCATCGTATGCATGATAACCGCCTTCCTAAATGTACACTTTATGGTGAATTGCTAAGCGGTAGAAGAAGGCGTGGCGGTCAACGAAAGAGGTTCAAAGACGCTCTCCATGAAAATCTAAAATCCTGCGGTATTGCAGACGAGCAATGGGAACAACTTGCAGCGGACAGAACCGAATGGCGAGGGGTTGTGGTCAGCTATCAAGGAAATGTTGCTGCAAGAAGGCCGAATCCAAGACCTAACCAGGTCTATGTTTGTCCTGACTGCGGTCGGCATGTGCTCTCCCGAATTGGCCTCTATAGCCATAGTCGTGTGCACCGTAGATGAATGGGAATTACAATAGACTACACATTTTACTTGTTTTTTATTGTACACAATTTATCGACTGTAACATTTTTTTATACTCGGACTCGAGTAACAGCTAATAATAATAATAATAAGAATAATATAATTAAAAATGTAGTATCATCAGTAGCTACATCGGAATCAGGTTTAGTGAGAAAAATAAAATCGCACAAACTCTAACACTAAATTTTCCCGACCATCACTCATTCAAAAGTTATAATAATAATTAAATTTGAAAATCTAAAAATTTTCATTTCTCAAAAACGAATATACAAGGTGGTCTAAAATTGACTCCCGATATTTCTGCGGCAGGTAATACATCTAGAAATATTGGTAGTCTTTTATGTAAACTTATTTTCGAAAATGAATAATAAGGGAGATATATCACATAAAAGAGGCATAATAAATTTCAGTTTTTCTGCAATATCTTCCGGATCTCTTAAAATATCAAATTCATATATTTTTAAACTTAGTCATAGGCCATCGAGACACTAATTTACATGGTATCACTCCTAGTAGAGGACATGAATGCATTTCGGTCTTAATAGTTACTATTTCAATGTAAAGACTTGAAACCCTTTGCATTATGTTAAGTTTCGGCAACATATAAAATGTAGTCATCATTGAATAAGTAATTTTATAGCAGAAATAAATTGTATAAGAATATAAAATATAGGAATTATAATATTCCAACCTATCTGCAAGTGCCTTATATAAATAAGGACTCAACAAATTAAACCAAAACAGCTATTCACCCTTACGAGTGCTGCATGGGCTCATTTAGCATTTTTTTAAATTTCATTATCGGAGAGATCTTAAAATTCTGAGTTCCTGTGCAAAAAATCGTCTAAAAAAATCATAAACATGGACCGCACCCGCCTTTTCGAGTCTCGACCGTGACGTCACTCAATAGTAACCAGCCAGCCGATGCGGCTAGTTACAGAGCGTTATTACTGTTTAACAATATTAATTACAATTATTACAAATCGTTAACTCAAGCAGTGTGTATTGACACTTATGCGTATTTGTGAATAATTTCGGATTATCAAGTATTTTCACCGATGTATAATAGTGACAGTAAAAGGAATTATAAATATTGTATTGTTCCTGAGTGCCAAAGCACCACGGTGAAAACACCTACTAAAACATTTATTACCGTTCCTAGAGATTTAAAAATGCGAAGGAAATGGCAACAAACTATGAAAAGAGAGAAAAGGCTTACTACTATATCAACATACTTTGTTTGTGAAAATCATTTGAATGTAAGTATCTATATGTTAAATTATTTATTATTAAATATAGTATTTTTTAAATTTAAACGTAAAATATACCTATTTTAAATACTAGCAATTTTTATAAGTCTTTTTCATTTTGGTTTAAAAAATATGTGAGAAATACGCTACTTTATATTTTAACACCGAGCTGCTATTATACAGGGTGTAACGCAAATATATTTTAGATAATTATTAAATTTTGATTGTAGGGGAAATTGCAAATTTCATGTGGTCGTTTTATACACTGTTATTAAAATATATCCCTTAAGTTAATAATACCTCTTTTATTAAATTTTTTATAAAAGACTAGCAATGAGAAGAGTCTAAAATACTATTTTATTTTTAGCTCGAAAAAGACATGGAAAACTACATGTATTATAAATTAATGGACAATGTTCATATAAAAATGAGACCTGATGTGCCACACATTTTTGATTGTCAAAAAATCGAACATTAACACATACTTTAGAGGATTGCAGGTTATTTCTTAAAACAGCGCCAAACCAAGCGGAATGCATATCGTTGATGTGTTACGCGACCGTTTCGTTTACTATTGTGTGACATTATGATATTAGTTGCACCGCGTTTCAAATACGCCCTTTGAAAGTCGTATATTTCGAGAACCACATCTCGGATTCATCTGAAATTTTCAATATCGCCTAATCTTAAGTAATACTTTATCCAGAAGAAGTACCAACTACTAAATAAAACTCATTAAATGAGCCCATTATATGGTAAAATTTTGCGCATTTTGTCTAAACACAGTTAGCACCAAAATACAATGACCTGGAATGCTCGAATGCTACGAGGAAGATGCGAGGCCTCCTCTATCTCAGGATGTCACTAACTGCAGACCGGTTTCGACCTATTTGGGTCGCATCAGTGCAGTGCAAGTAATAACTTCAATACACGGAGTTCGCACCTCATAGATACTGTTAAGTTCCACTGCAGTAGAGCGTAACTAGCGCCATCTCTTAGTAGTCTCGAAACAATCCAAATCGAAAATAAAATTGATAATCATCACTGAATGAGCAATTTTATAGCAGAAGGAAATTTCATAAAAATTTAAAATATAGGAATTATAATATTGTCTGAAAGTTATTTGTGGCATTATACGAATATTCTTTCCTATTATTATTATTATTTTATTTTCCTATAAACAGAATCTTAAAGCTGTGTATTTGACATACACAGCAAAATAAGAGTTGTTCCAAAAAAAAGCTTTGAAAACGGAAAGAGGCTACTTTCCGAAACGTCAGCAAAATACATTATTTCTGTGTTTATTTCGATTTATGTTATTTGCAAAATGTAACCTCTTTTTTTCAATAATTTTATTATTTTGTAGATTCGGTGATTTGTTTTTGAAGAGGAGAATAATACATGTGGTAGAAAACCCAAATAATAGGAAAGAATATAGGAATTATAATATTCCAACATATCTGCAAGTGCTTTATATAAATGAGAACTCAACAAATTAACCAAAATAGCTATTCCCCCTTATGAGCGCTGAATTATATGGTAAAATTTTGCGTATTTTGTCTAAACACAGTTAGCACTAAAATACAACGACTTGGAATGCTCGAATGCTACGAAGAAGATGCGAGACCTCCTTCATCTCAGGATGTCACTAACTGCAGACCGGTTTCGATCTAGTTTTGGGTCACATCAGTGCAGTGCAAGTGATACCTTAAATACCTGGAGTTCGCATCTCATAGACACTGTTAAGTTCTACCGCAGTAGAGCATAACTAGTGCCATTTCTCACTAGTCTCGAAACAATCCAAATCTAAAATAAAATGGAAAATCATCACTGAATAAGCAATTTTATAGCAGGGGGAATAGCTATTTTGGTTTAATTTGTTGAGTCCTTATTTATATCAGGCACTTGCAGATAGGTTGGAATATTATAATTCCTATATTTTATATTCTTGTATGAAATGTATACTTTTGAAAATTAGTGCACTCATCCCGGGGAGGTTGCAGCTCCCATTTTACACCCCCAATTCAATAACTTGCAAAGTTTTCAACGAAATCGGCTAAAATTCATATCATGCGAGTTTTTGATGTAAAATGTCGGACTATAAGAATTAGTTCCTGATTTACGCCGTTTATTTTACTGAAAAATAGATATGTAGAGCATAAAAGTATTTAGAATGCCATTTTGCGTAAGAATACACTATTTTGATAACCACATTATTTAACCCTTTCATTTCTTCCCTGTGAAAAACCTCCTACTGATTCTTTCTTTTGCTAAAATTGCGATAAAAACTTTTCTCTTACCCAAAGTCGTACTCTAAACATTTTTTTACTCTAGGCATTTTTCATTAAAATCAATAAATACGGCGCAAAACCGTTTTTATATGAATCCTTAAAAACGAAAAAATTGATTCAAGACGATAAACGGAAGGGTTAATTGATGTTAATTCCAAAATTTGTATTCTGATACAAAATGGCATTCTAATCATTTCTTTTCGTCTTATGTATGGGATAAAAATCAGTACTAACGGAGATATTCGCGTTTTGAAAATGTAATTTTTTTGACTACCATGATTACCTACGATAACAGAAGGGTTAAGGACTAATATTTTTGAGATTATATAATCTTATGCAAAAACGTATTCTATACATTTTCTTAATCATCATATTTTTCTTAAAATATAATAGAAACAGCGTAAATATCTTTTGTTCTAAAAAAACGTTTTTATTATTATTATTAGCCGTTACTCGAGTCCGAGTATAAAAATGTTACAGTCGATAAATTGTGTACAATAAAAAACAAGTAAAAGGTGTAGTCTATTGTAATTCCCATTCATCTACGGTGCACACGACTATGGCTATAAAGGCCAATTCGGGAGAGCACATGTCGACCGCAAGCAGGACAAACATAGACCTGGTTAGGTCTTGGATTCGGCCTTCTTGCAGCAACATTTCCTTGATAGCTGGCCACAACCCCTCGCCATTCAGTTCTGTCCGCTGCAAGTTGTTCCCATTGCTCGTCTGCAATACCGCAGGATTTTAGATTTTCATGGAGAGCGTCTTTAAACCTCTTTCGTTGCCCGCCACGCCTTCTTCTACCGCTTAGCAATTCACCATAAAGTGTACATTTAGAAAGGCGGTTATCATGCATACGATGAACGTGACTGCCCATCTTAGGCGTGCTTTTGAAATAAGCACCTCAATTGGAAGGCTGTTTGCTCTCCTGATTACTTCCACGTTTGATGTGTGATGGAACCAACGGATTTTCATCATACTTCTGAGGTTTTTATTCTTTCTTATTATTTGGGTTTTCTACCACATGTACTATTATCCTCTTCAAAACAAATCACCGAATCTACAAAATAATAGAATTATTGGAAAAAAAGCCTCTGCGCCCGTGACGTTTACATAGTCAGTCAAAAGTCAGGTTATGTTTTGCAAATAATATAAATCGGAATAAACACAAAAATAATGTATTTTGCTGACGTTTCGGAAAGTAATCTCTTTCCGTTTTCAAAGCTATTTTTTTGAAGAACTCTTATCTTGCTGTGTATGTCAAATACACAGCTTTAAGATTCTGTTTATGTTATTTCCATAGATACTTACTACTTACACAGAACATAGAACTGATGATATTTTTTAGATAATGTTGAGTTTGTTAAGTTCTTCTTTTAACATTGGTAGCCAGGTTGTACAAATATCTACAGAACAATTCGATACGCACTTATCTTCATTTAATAAGATTATTGCTGATTCTTTAATTTTTCTTTTTTTGGTATCTGTTTCTTTTGTTAAAATTTTTGCCGAGTCCCAATTTATTCTATGTCCGTTTTCCCAAGCATGTTCACAAATCTTTGATTTCTGATTGTACAAATATCTACAGAACAATTCGATACGCACTTATCTTCATTTAATAAGATTATTGATGTTCAGAAATCAAAGATTTGTGAACATGCTTGGGAAAACGGACATAGAATAAATTGGGACTCGGCAAAAATTTTAACAAAAGAAACAGATACCAAAAAAAGAAAAATTAAAGAATCAGCAATAATCTTATTAAATGAAGATAAGTGCGTATCGAATTGTTCTGTAGATATTTGTACAACCTGGCTACCAATGTTAAAAGAAGAACTTAACAAACTCAACATTATCTAAAAAATATCATCAGTTCTATGTTCTGTGTAAGTAGTAAGTATCTATGGAAATAACATAAACAGAATCTTAAAGCTGTGTATTTGACATACACAGCAAAATAAGAGTTCTTCAAAAAATAGCTTTGAAAACGGAAAGAGATTACTTTCCGAAACGTCAGCAAAATACATTAATTTTGTGTTTATTCCGATTTATATTATTTGCAAAACATAACCTCTGACTTTTCCTTTGGCGTAAACGTCACGGGCGCAGAGGCTTTTTTTTCCAATAATTCTATTATTTTGTAGATTCGGTGATTTGTTTTGAAGAGGATAATAGTACATGTGGTAGAAAACCCAAATAATAGGAAAGAATATTCGTAGAATGCCACAAATAACTTTCAGACAATACTTCTGAGGTGTCTTTGCTGAAAACGTTCTAATTCTTTCACATGACGACGGTAAGTGACCCAGCTTTCACATCCATATAGCAGTGCTGGAATGACAACTGCTCTGTAGACAGCCATTTTCATTGACAAAGCAAGGTCGTGGTTGTCAAATACTCTCTCTCTAAGTCCCCAGAGTGCTCTAGATGCAGCGTTAATTCTATTGCGAATCTCGCTGTCCGTGTGTGCTTTGTCATTAACAACGTTGCCTAAGCAATTGAACTGATCCACCACTTCAAGAGAATTTCCGTTAAGTGCAATGTCTATTTGGTTCACTTGATGAGGAGTTGACATAATCTTAGTCTTTCCAATGTTGATTTTAAGTCCCAAGGAATCATAGCTCTGGGCATACACATCTAAAAGTTCTTGAAGCTCTTCCGGCATAGAGGCTAAAAGTGCACAGCCATCCGCATACTGGAGATCACAAATGAATCGTGTGCGTGTCTTCGTGAAAGCTCTAAAGCGCCCTATGTTAAAGAGACCGCCATCAAAACGGTATCTGAGACCTATTCCTCTGACTGTCAGTTTGTTGTCAACAATAATTGTTAGAGCAGTGGTAAACAAATTAAAGAGTAGGGGTGCCAGGACACATCCCTGCCTAACTCCAGTGAGGGTTTGGAAAGGTTCGGTTGCCTCATTATTATACATAACATGGGCGTTGTTGTTTGTATGTAGACTGCGACATACTTCCACAAATTTTCTAGGGATACCTAAGCGGAACATAATTTTCCAGAGCACTTCCCTGTCCACCGAGTCAAACGCCTTGGTTAAATCAATGAAGGCCATGTGAATTTCTCCTTGATGTTCGAGTGCTTTTTCTTGAAGCTGTTTAAGTGTGAAGATTAAATCCGATGTGCCTCGGTTTGGTCTAAAGCCACTCTGTGTTTCAGGAAGTAACTTTTCCATAACAGGTGTTAGCCTATTTGCCATCACTTTAGTGAGTATCTTCCCTCCAACAGCCAGGAGGGCTATACCCCTGTAATTTCCACAGTCCGCAGCGCTCCCTTTGTTTTTGAAGAGGTTGATTAAAAGTGTATCACGAAACTCCTGCGGAGCTTGTCCGCTTTCCCACACGACATCAAACAGTTTTTTGAGGTAGGGTATGAGCTCTGATGACACAGCTTTAAAGATCTCAGCTGAGAGTGAGTCGGCGCCGGGAGATTTGTTATTTTTTAGCTGCCCAATGGCGGTTAAAATCTCTTCCGTTGTTAGTGGTTTATCTAAGTCTTCGAAGGTGTCATATTGAGGGATAAGATTTATAATATCGTGATCGGCTTGACTTTGCTGATTAAGAATGTTAGAGTAGTGTTCTTTCCATCGGGCTCTTATTTCCTGGTCTTCTTTGAGGAGATTTCCATTTAAATCTTTAATAGGGCACATATTTTTCCGACTGGGGCCGTACACTGCTTTTACTCCTTGAAAGAAATTCCTGTAGTCGTGTGAATCGGCGTACCTTTGAATTTCTCTGGCCTTGCTTGCCCACCACTCGTTCTTTATTCTTCTGATTTTGCGTTGTGTTTCATACTTAGAGAAACATTTATGAGGATATAAGGACACATTTAATCCTTCCAGAAAATTTTATTTCACCCAAAAACCCCCGCATGACGCATGAACTTTGTGCGTTATTGAATTGGGGGTGTAAATGGGGACTGCACCCCCCTCCTCTCACCGGGGTGACTGCACTAATTTTCAAAGATATACGTTTCTTATGTTGCCGAAACTTAACATAAGGCAAAAGGTTTCACGTATTTACATTGAAGTAGTAACGATTAAGAACTTATGCCCTTTTTTGCATTCATTTCCTTTACTATCAAACCCTCTCTTCTGTTTTATGGGGTAACTATCAGTATTTTCCTCATAACTTTATAAATTTTTCATATTTTTAAAAATTATTATAAAAAAACAAATTTTCAGATTAGAAATAAAAAAGTCATTCTTATTGCATTTCAATAAACCAAGCCGTTCTCGAGTAATTTAATTTTAAAAGGCAAGATGCATTTAAACATAACTTTTTATTTCGAATAATCTGATATATAAATAGTTTTTATCATAATTTTTAGAAATATAAACGATATTAAAAAGTTATGAGGAAAATACTGAGAGTCGCCCCCTAAAACTACGCCTTAAGCGGAACAGAGGGTTTGACTGATACCATGTAAAGTAGTATCCGGATGACCTATGAATAAGTTTAGAATACGAATTTGATATTTTAAGGGAGTCGAAAAATATTGCAGAAAACTAAAATTTATTATCTTCCTTTTAAAGGGTATATATGTTCCTTATTATTCATTTTCGGAAATAAGTAAGTTTGCCTTAGTTTTTTGAAAAATATTTAAATTTGCAAATCTAACCAATTTTTCATTTCTTAAAACGAGTATATAAACTTAATTTTTAAGTCAAAATATTCATTTGCAAACGACACTGCACTTCTTGCGGTTAGTAAAGAGCAAGAAATATCCACTAGAAGACTGTAAGTAGCAAGTAACATATTACTTAATTGGACCAAACAATGGAAGAACAAGCTAAATGAGCTCAAATTCATTCACGCTAACTTTACGAACAAAAGGCTAGTTAGCCTTTGTTGTTAAATGTTTAAAATTTTATATATTAGTCAGGTTTTTGTTTCGACCTACCTCGTACGTGCTGAATTTTGTTTTTATAACCCATCTTTCCTAACTTTCAAAAAGAAAGTAGTTTTTCTCATATTCATTTCCACCTGCATCGTATATGACAAATAGAATGTGAACAAAAATAATTAGTTTAAGTTCAATTTATCCCACAGCCTCTTGCAATTTAGTTTACTCAATTTTAGAAACAAAATATTTCCTCACCGTTTCATTTTATCAAATTATATATGAACAAAAATCATTACTTCATTGTAATCGATTCGCGAAACGTGCTACTGTCGACAGGACTGGTGTTCGATAGATGAAAATTTCGCTCTTATGGCGGACGTCGTCAGGAGTTCGATACAAACTTCTTAGAGATGTTGATGACTCCAGGTATTCGTTGAAGCACCAGCGTCGAACTGCGTTGTATCTCAGGGCGTTTCCCTTTGGTTTGGGTTCGTATGTGAGAGACCAGGGAATCATTTCTTCGTATAGAGAGAGAGAGAGTTTTCGTACGCCCAGCTTTGGCGTGTTTGGTTTAGGTAGTAGTTTTAGGCTTAAGGCAGGGAAGATGGCCCTGATGATGCCCAATTAGTTTCAGGGAAGTTAGCCCTAGATGGTCATGCGATTTCTTTCTTATTAGATTTCGGGGAAGAGAACCCTGCTAGGGTAGGTGTCCCTAGAATGAGGTGCGAATTTTTCTTATAAAGTTTTCAGAGAGGGTAGATGTCCCTAGGTGTAGGCGAGTGCCGATGAATTAAAAGTCACGTTCTCCAAAAGTTTGTTTAAAATATTTACAATGAAAGAAATGGTGTTTATTTTATTTAGTTACATCTGACTTATAGCAAGCACTTTTTTTTAGTTAAGACGCGTTACTAGTTAGAAGGTTGTATTTAAAAAAAACGATGTTTGTTGGCACTACCACCTTTTTCTTCGAATTTTAAAACAATTTACTTTCACAGGTTTTAACTTTGACCTATCTCGTATATTATAACAAATTCAAATAGTCTATCAAACTATTTATTTTATATTGCAATAATTTCCTTTCGACCAACTTCGTATTTCATGAAAATATGTTACAATATCCTTCACTTAATATTGGTCATCTCGCGAATATTTTGAAAAATCCGTCTCATTCGCTATTTAAAATTTTTTATATTCCTCACAATTTTGTTTCGACTTCCTCGTATGTCGTTAAGATAAGATCATTCGTGTGTTCGTGTAATATTCTTTACGTTGCGAATATTTATAAAAATCCGTTTCAGGCGCTGTTTAAAATTTTCTACGTTTCTCACATTTTCGTTTCAACCTACCTCGTACGAGTTAGAAAAAAATAATTGTATAACCACTGCCATTGCTGTTTCAAATGTACAAACTTCTATATAATCCCATTTTCCTAAAATATTTAAAAGTATAATTTTTCTCATTTTCATTTTCACCTGCCTTATTTATGGCAAATTGTTCATACAAAAATCATTAGTTTATGCACAGTTTATCTCCCTTTACAGTTTCGTTTTCGTCAATTTTGGAAACAACATAATTTTTCGCCGTTTCATTGTGACGTACCTCGCATTTATCAAATAATAACGGGTCCGGCAGAATGAAGTATCCGTTTTAAATTAAGTTGTTTTTATTAATGACAAAATTTTTATTCAAACATTAAACACAAGGTTCTTGAGGAAACACGGACATTTTATTTTTTAAATATTACATCAGTTGAATGACCTTTTTCACGCTACTGACGCTCTTAAAATCTAGCACGAAAGTGTCGATTAGAATACACTTTTGATTTTAAGTAGCCCCAAAAAAGGAGATCACAAGTTGACAGATCCGGTGACCGTGCCAGCCAGTTGATGTCCCCAAATTTCGAAATGATATGACCAGGAAATATTCTTCTCAAAATTGTCATAGAATTCCTAGCAGTGTGGGAAATGGCTCCATCCTGCTGAAATCGTATTCTCCGAATATCCACACCAACATTATGAAGTTGTTGTTCAAAGTTACACAATACCTGTTGATAGCATTGTGATGTAACAGTAATCATTAAGTCATTTTCCTCAAAGAAGAACGGTCCAAAAATTCCAAAGGCGGATAATGCACACCACAGTAACCTTTTTACTATGAAGCGGTACTTCGTGCAATTGCAGAGAATTTTTCGTCACCCAGTGACGAAAGTTCTGTTTGTTAACATATTCGGAATCATGAAATGAGCTTCATCTGACATCAGCAAGCAATTAACCATATTCGGGTTTTCAGCAAATAGCTCTTTGAAACGTTCGCAACGCGTGTTCCAAAATCTTGAGGTGTATGTTTTTGAACGACTTCAATTTTGTAGAGATGGAAGCGTAGGTCTTTCAGAATGGGGCGATAACTATGGTTCGAAATATTGAGTGCTAATATTTGTCGTTTTGCAGATCGTCTAAGACTTCGTAGCGCAACTCCTCTTACCCTTTCAGCATTTTCAAGTGTGCGTACATAACGAGTTCTTCCTTTTGATTTTTCTCTGGCACATGAATCAGTACTACGAAAATTGTGTACCAACTTTTTAAATGTTATTCTATCAGGAACTGGATCTCGTGGACTTAAATGAAAATGACGACGAAATAAACGCTGGGTAATTACAACAGAATAGTTATTTTGTAAATAAGCTTCAACTGCCAGAAAGTTGAATATTTTACCAACTATCTTACATTTCCTTTTATCGTGAAGCATGGCGACTTGATTTGACCTTATATCATGACATGAATTAAGTTTGAAAATGGATAATTCATTCTGCCAGACCCGTTATTAGATTGGGCGCATATAAAAGTTTTTTTGAGACTATTATTGCTAGTGTGATCTGAATAGATCAACAGTATATAGAATTAACAATAGATAATTTTTCTATTGATATTAAATATTAGTTATCACGCCAATATGAAAGTTTCATTATAATTTTGTTGAGATAATGATTGACTTCCCGTCGAGGAGACTGTCCTTAAATATAATTTTTTTCTTTGACATACATTATGAAGGTTTTAGTACATTCTTTTGAAATTGTCGTTGATTTCTCGTAAGGAGGAAATAATTGCACAATCTTTTCATTAATTTAATTTTATTAATGTACTAGCTGATTAGAATTGGATCAATCAAGAGTTTTCGTATTAAATTTTGAATGAATGATAGTTATCTGCTAGAAACCCAAAAAAGAATTTTTCAATAACTAATTAATTGATAAATTGAACAAGTAATGTAACTGATGTAATATGTTAGTAATATTTAATAATTTTTAAAATATTTGCTGTTATACCATCAAATCCAGTAGATGGTTTATTCTTCAAATTAGTAGTGGCATTATTTATTTCTTCGAGAGCAATTGTTGTAAAATATATTGAATGCTCCCTCATAAATTTTTCTGTTTAAAATTATTCGTAATAAAATCGACTGTCAACATGTCGTAGCTCAATTAAACTTTCGTGTTCCCAGAATTGCAACCCGAAATAACATAAATTTCTATCTGTCCACAGCACGTACAAATGTACTTCAGTATTCGCCTATGTATACGGCGCGGCGTGTGGAAATTGTAACCTGGTTGGGATTCGATTAAATATATTTTCCTGCAACCTTAATACATACTTAAAATGATTGTTGTTTTTCGTTTTTTATTTTCTTAATAATATTTCATTCACGTTTATGTCTGGTTTTTGTAGTTGTACTTCTATTATTACATGTTTGTTCTTGTTTTTCAACATATTTTTCACCATTATTGTTTTAATTTTAACTTTTTTTCATTGCAAATATGTATGTGTATACAAGATCCCAACTATTCAGAGGGACAGTATTGGTATTTCGTAAAGTATAGAAGATAGAGCAAAGGTTAAATAGAATGAGAGTTCCACAATTCCGAGACCAATAAAAAAATCTCTTGAAATTCCTAATATCTTTTATAGTTTTCGAGATATCTTAATGGAAAATTTAAGATTTTCATTTTTTCTATTTTGCGTCCTTATTTAACAAAATATTTAAAAAAATGTATTTAAGTTTCTCAATAGTAGGCTGGGGCCGTTACCTTTTTGAGATGAAAAAATTAATAGCAGGCAACGGCCGGCTGGAATATATAGTTGAGGTCATAAAAAATGAAGAAAAAAAACTTTGGAACTTGAGATGAAGGGAAGTAGTGAAATGGGGTGCTATTTAAGGGATGAAAACCGTTTTTCATGATTTGTGGCGAAACGTGACATCCTAGAGAAAAGTGTTTTATACAAAAGCTGTAGATAATAAAAAAATCTAAAACTTTTATTTTATATATTTTCGACATAACCTCAAAGTTTGCGAGAAAATGACGAAAAACAGATTTTTCTGTTTTTATTTTTTTTTCTCGCGTGAAAATTATTTAATTTAAATGAAACTTTGTGAAAGTACGTAATTATTTGCATATAATAAGCGTAAATTTTTTCAATTATGGGAAATAAATATTTTTCGAGATTTTACCATTTTTCCGAAAAAACACCCCTATCTTCGGCGAACAACTTTATTGATTTTTTTTTTTGGATTTTGATGTTCTACTAGTGCTCATTTTTTTGGTCGAGATGTCTACTTTCAAATGATATGTCGATGTTAATGATTTATTGTCATTTAACAGCTTAAAATTAAGAAAAACCGATAAAAAAAATTTAGAATCTCGAATTTGTCGATTTTTTTCATTATTTTCATTTTTTTAGCATATTTATGTTAATAATTCATAATATTTTAATGAAAAAACATACTTTGGTATAAAATAAATAAAGCTGAATAATTTCATCACGGAAAGGTAAGGAAAACTTCATGAAACTTAACATTTATATGGAAATCAATAGTCCTTTATTAATTTTCATAAGCTACAGTTAAGTTTCGAAAACTTTATATGCATATTAAATTATTCTAAATACATATGATAAAATACAACATACAATTTATTTATATTGGCTACGAATTCTTTACTTTATTTACAAATATTTACTTTATTAATATTGGTTGTGTATAGCTTATAATAATGTTAAAATCTAATCAATTTTAGGCCTTCTTTGTTGTGGTTCGTTTTTTTCATCGATCAAACTCTCAAATTCTATATTATCTTCAAAATCATTGGCATTTTCAGGCTCTTCAATTTCGATGTCATTATTCTTTGCTGGCTCTTCATCAATATCTTCAGAATCACTTAAATCTACAAATACTTCTCTGTCTCTATTTGAACAGTTCTCAGTGCATGTATTGCATAGATTGGTACATTTTAAACCGTGTTTTCGGCAGCCACACCTTTGATTACTGCATCCACTTTCACAAGTACAGCTAATGCTTTTTAACAACTTTCCGGGAATCAAGTCGGAACTGTCAGAGATGTATTTCGGCACGAGTCTTCCTACATTTTCGTTCCAGCCACAGTCCTTTACTTTTTTGTTTTCCTGATCGTTGTCAAAATTACCCAACCAACTTTGCAATTGGTAATAGACTCTGTAGGAGTGTTGTGCAGCTGCTTCTTCAGTTGGAGGGAGTTTTTCCAGTTTAAAAGTGGATTTGTTTGTAGTTTGCTGATACAGCTCAAATCGTAATTGATTTAATGAGTTATAAATTTTCTTACTTTTGTAAATACTAGCTGTAAGTTGAGATCCATTTTTTGCTATGGTTATGTGGTCTGCATCTTTTTGATAATAAACACTGGCTAGGTTTAATAAATTTTTATTGTCCAATAAAGATCTTACTATTGTTTTTTTCCCTTTTCCAGCAAAACTTGAAGTTGTATCACACCCAGAGAAATAATGGGATGTATAAAATGAATCTTTGACGTTGCTTGGGCCTGGTTTGAGAAAATAAATATCCAGCCCATTCGAATTTAATTGGCGTAAAAGAACTAGTAAATCGATGTCTTGATCCACGATTATTACAGTTTTATCATCTTGTTTAGCTAATTGGATCGCAGTATTAACAATCAGTGCATCGGCGTCTTCAGGAGTTCGCTTACACAAAAAGCCCTCGGACTGTAATTTATTTAATATTGTGATAATTAAATTGTTTTTATTATTTTGATTTGATAAAAATGTGAAAAGGGTATTCGTTTAATTTTAATCGAAAACTCAATCACCACGTGCGTTTACAAAGGACGCATCACAAACTGAAAAAATACTTTTACATAACTAGACGAATAGAGATTTACTACTACAACAGAACGAGCTCTGCTGCTCTTGTGCAGGCTCACTTTGTCCTACCACTCTCTACCCCCAACCTTCAGTCGTTTTGGGCGGGCATTTCAAATACCTGTATGCTGAGAAATTTCAAATTTTGTAAATTTTTTTTTTGTTTGGATACGTAACAGTATTTTTTTGTTTGTATTCAATTTTAGCGTGGTTTCCGATAACTAAATTCATTCAACTTTAGTTATTTTATACCAAAGTAAGTTTTTTCATTGAAATATTATGAGTTATTAACATAAATATGCTAAAAAATTGAAAATAATGAAAAAAATCGACAAATTCGAGATTCGAAAAAAATTTTTTTTGGTTTTTCTTAATTTTAAGCTGCCAAATAACAATAAATCACTAACATCGACATATAATTTGAAAGTAGACATCTCGACGAAAAAAATGAGCAATAGTAGAACATCAAACTCCAAAAAAAAAATCAATAAAGTGTTACGGACCTCTAGCGTATGCGACCCACCATACGCTTTAGCGTTTTGTGGGCCGCATTATAACAACTGCTACACGTCCGAAACACATTTCGCTATTCTCCACGGGAGGGCGACACGTGATCAGCAGAGGAAACGGAAGCAACCATTGTTTTTGGTATGGTTGTTGGTTGGCATGCTGGCTTGGCAGTAGTTGATAATTCTACCAACCTCGGTTTTATCCAAGGCATCCTGGTGGATTTTAGAATTATCAACACAAGAAAATTTCCTCAATCTGTTGTTGTTCCGTTTAGCGGAATATTTTGTGTTTGTGAGTAAATTTTATCTGCGGAAGCAGGATATTTAATTACACAAGGTAAGCTAACCTCTTCACGCCATCTTGCCCGTTCTCTACCCACGTGTTTCGCAAATTTGCAATCTTTCTTTTGGAAATACCGTGTCAACCTGAAAGGCGGACTCGACCCCATTTATCCGACTGTGGCTTCCAGGAGTTTTGGTGGATTGTTCCCTCATCAGTGAGGTAAATTATGTTTCATTTGCAGGTTATGTCAGAATTGCTCACATTAAGCACGCTTCACGTGCATTTCTGACTTTGTAAATTTAAATCGTGATATCTTTAGGATTCTACGGACGGGGCTTCTACACACGTCAGTGAGAGTTCCACGGACGGGGCATCCACACACAGTGGAAGGTGCCAGGGCTGATGAGGCTACCATCAACCCCATCCTTGGGTCCATTTCTTGTGTCCCGAAGACATCTCCGTAGGGCTACAAGTTCTTCCACGTCCGGACTCGGTATCGTACCACCCTAAATAAGTGTGTTGTGTTTATTTTTTTTTACTTACCGGGGACCACCTTCAGTGGTTCGGCTGGATACTTTTGGCATTTTAACCTGTACATTCTTAAAGATTTTATGCATTTATATTTATCTAAGGAGGTTCTTTAAATAAAACCTTTGTGGCAGAATTTATGAGCAATTTATGAGGACATTGTAAACCGATGTGTAGCTACACGAGGCACTTTACGAATGTTATAACTTTTTAAGCAAGAAATTTGCCACACCTGTGAACATCGCCAGGTTACATGCTAGAGAACCTAAATCTGTAAATTGTTTAATATAGTGCATTTCATTTTTAAAGAAAGTGTCATTATTTCGTCTGCGATCACTACATAGGGAAACCTCAATGAGTTGTTAAGTAAGTAAACTAATAATTTATCATAGTTTATGTAAGCTTGGGCTTAACGCCCTGAGATAGTCTGAGCTAGAGAAATTTTATCGTAGGCACGTACATCACTTTCCGGGTAAGTCAGTGCCTACGATATCTGCTACGCTACAGTAGCCCAAGTGATTTCGTTACGTAATATCTGATAATCATTAATATCCAACGTATCTATTTGTTAATGTACGTGTAACTCGTAGCAAAAGTTGTTCGCCGAAGATAGAGGTGTTTTTTCGGAAAAATGGTAAAATCTCAAAAAATATTTATTTCCCATAATTGAAAAAATTCATGCTTATTATATACGAACAACTACGTACTTTCACAAAGCTTCATTTAAATTAAATAATCGGTTTTTTGTCATTTTCTCGCAAACTTTGAGGTTATGTCGAAAAATATATAAAATAGAAGTTTTAAATTTTTTTATTATCTACAACTTTTGTATGAAACACTTTTCTCTAGGAGGTGACGTTTCGCCACAAATCACGAAAAACTGTTTTCATCCCTTAAATAGCACCCCATTTCACTACTTCCCTTCATCTCAAGTTCCAAAGTTTTTTTTTCATTGTTTATGACCTCAACTATATATTTCAGCCGGCCGTTGCCTGCTATTAATTTTTTTCTTTTCAGCATTAAAAATCCGTAACGGCCCCAGCCTATAGGTGTGAAAGTAACTATTACTGTATCTAGTTAAATTTTAAATAAAAAGTTTCGTTTAAACTGGACTACCAGCAACTTTTCTTAAATACGGCCTTGTGTTTTGTATGATTTGTCATTGTCAAGTTAATAGCTACTTTCACACCTAATAAGAAACTTAAACACGTTTTTTTTTGATATTTTGTTAAATAAGGACACAAAATTAAAAAAGCCAAAATTTTAAATTTTTCATTATTTAAGATACCCCGGAAACTGTAAAAGATATTAGAAACTTCAAGAGGTCGTTTTGTTGGTCCCAAAATTACACAACTTTTATCCCATTTAAGCGTCGCTCTATCTTCTATACTTTACCAAATACCAATACTGTCCTTCTGAATTAGTTGGGACCCTGTATAGTGTGCCCGGATGACGTATCGCACAAGTATACATGTTTCTAATTTTTTTCTGATTTCTGATCAAATATATATTATATAGTATCTTACCAGGTATCCATTGGTACACCAATGTTTTGTTGAAATACCACTTGACCACTAACTCCTGATCACTATTTTCTAAAGTAAAATCACAGTCTAAAACCACCGGCCGTCCGTGTGGTATCACTTCGGGAACCTGAAGTTTGTTTATTCTCACGCCCGTCCCGGAATTCACCAACGCTGAAAAGAACAAGAATTTAAATAATAATTTACAAAAATTACACATTTAAGGTTTTCAAGAAGAGTTTAACCCTAATGTACAAGAGAATTATGTCAACAAAAATCATAAGGGGTAACGCAGATAAACAACCAGAATAAGAAAGTCTCAGTAGATTATAAAATTAACCTGCAGCAGAACAAATAAATCCATAAATAATACAAAACCTAATCAATTTGTTTTAGATACAAATATTACCTGATGATATGTTATTATAAGGGCGTAGATAAGGAGGTAGAGGTGGTAATTACCCCCCCCCCCCCCTCCCAAGAAAGGCTATAATATAAAGAAGGCGAGAGTTAGAGTGGTTTATCTGCAGATACTTATAATTTTTTAGTTTTGATGGTCTGATAATTCCTAATTACTTGTTATTTTATTCGATACGAATGATGCAATATAGCATTTCTGTAATATTAAAGACAAAAAAATTCGACAAAGAAGGAAGTATCTGACAATACCGTTTAAAGTCATTCCGTTCCGATTGCTTCATCGCAGCAGACGTGCCCGACCAAATTCATTCCATCTTGACCAAAGCCGGTGATTTCGACCGTAACCATAGAGAAGTAAGTGTACTTATAAAAAAGCTTGGCTAGTGTAAAAACCGCCGATATCTTCCGTAATACCAACAGTAAGGGATCTATCCAGTCCAGCCCGCCTACCAGAGTGCAACAGCTTCTGTTCCAGAGGACGCCGTCACCAGAAGCAATATCTCCTAGCTCACTGTTATTGCTTGCTGTGTTTTATAGCTTGGAGGTGTCTTGGTTGCACCCACGGGGTTCCAGAGACACTGTAAAGTTATAAATCACTTCAGTTATCAGACTTTATCTTTTTAAGGTTATTAATCGTTCTCTTAGAATTTTCAGCTCCGTCAGAGTATTGTTTGGCTTGGTCCGTTTTAGCTCTCTTAGCTCACTGTTATTGTTTGCTGTTATAGCTTAGTTGTATTTTAGTCATAACCACTGGCTTCTGTTAGACACTAAAATGTTATAAATCACTTTACTAACCATATTTTAGTCTTTTCAGGCCTATTAATCGTTCTTTACACTATTCAGGTTTATTAATCATGCTTCACTCTTTTCAGGCCCCTAGCTTCTTGTTTTTCCACTCCGTGCACTAGCCAAGTTCCATTTATATCCTCTCTATAATTTTGCACGGTATATTGATATGTGACCCTGCTTCTCATATCTGGTAGCCATATTTTGCCTGCCACCTGATTGATAGCGTTACCGGCTTCTGCGTTTTACCGCTTTACCATTTGCTCCAATTTACGGCTCTACCTCCTGCTCCGTTAATCGCCGATCTCCGTTAATGACCATTTTCCGACTAAACCATTTTAATCAGAAACTTCATAGACCCCTTGCTAATCACCGCTTGTAATTTGCATCATACGTGGTATCATTTTTTCCGCTTGCCTCTGTTAAAACTAGTTAACCATTAGTTAGTAACCTTTTGTGGATTGTTTGTATAATACTGCATTTATCGCATGTTTCGCCTCGTCACTCACCAACATTCGCGTGGCACAATCGCACGTTCGTCTCAACAACGCGAATAATCGTTTTCATACTCGGCGAGTTTCCAGCCGAGGCGAATGGACGACGACGACGATGCGATGTGGAAGTTATGGCGACCTCCGCCCTGCACTTGTTAAGTGTTGACAAAACCGACCCACTGGTACCTTTTCTCCACTCGAGCTACTCATTTCGCGTATCCGGCTTGCGGATAGTGTTGTTCCAACACTTAAAACTGGAACTGGCGCCCGAGCAAGGTCGTACCGTTCCGAATAACCGTTTCGGAAGCTCGAGTGTCAAAGTGAACCTTTTTATCCTCATCATCCACAGAGGCAGAGAAAAACACACCACAAGTGTTATCAAGAATAAAAGTAATAGTTGGCTACCCTGACAAAATATGGTTGTGTAAATATTTATATACATTTTTTACTCCAAGGCAATATTGCAAAGTTACATTGTAACATTTCTATGACAGTTAATTGATGTATCCAGAAGCGAGCTGAAAAATACAAATTTATTCAATAGGTAAGTGTATAATGAGTAGAATAACAGAAAGAGAAGGGAAGAATACAGTGAACAGTGAGCAGATTGAAAGATAAAATTTAATAAGTAAAATGCCAATAAGTAGTCAAAAATATTAACTATGGCTAAAAACACAAACTTTGATAGTTAATAACCATGAATTAATTTCCACTAATAAATGTTATAAGATTTAAAGGTGCCTACTAACGGACAATTATTTAGATAGGATAATAAGATTAAAATTTGAAGGCGTATTAAATGCAAGGGAAATTGTCTTGCCATAATTATGAGTAGAACTTTAAATTTTACATTATTTCCAGCCGTGGTATTTCTAGCCATTCCCAAGAAAATGGTACATAATTTATTATAATTTTCACCAGTATTTGAACACACTGATAGGAAGCAAAAAAAGTTTGGACACCACGCTCTGCATAAAGCGTTAAAGAAAATAAGGCTATGCTGGTTATTAATTACGGAATGATGTTACAGCACATCTTTTCCAAAGTAACCTCTTATTATACCAATCTTACCTTTATTAGAGTCAAAACTTATTTCAGAACAGTGCGTTTGAAAATGATAAATTATGCAGCTGGGATGCAGACATTGTGATTGTCTCGAACAGAATTTTTCGTTGAGGTTTTTACCAGTATCAGCTAAAAAACACGGTACGCCTACTTTTTCTAGTTTTAAGTTTAAATTGTCTTTATCCCCTTTGGAATTCTTATATGTTAATACCCTTTTAATTCGTCGCTCTGACAAAAGCAACTAGGATATCATTTTTACCATTTGTATTCACTAAACCAGATCGGTTCCGTCCAACCCATCTATCTTCATAACACTTAGCGACATGGATGTCTGGTTGGTACAGGAGCCGGCACAGGGAATGTACTGTATACCACTGTTAATATTGAATAGAGCTGTATTGAATTGAATTGATTTTATCAAATATTTAGAAGATATAGCCTAAATCACGTATTTGCAAAAGTCAGAAAATATTGATAATTTTTACTTTTTAATGAATGGTTGTTACAACGAAAAATAATGTGCTAATAAAAATGCCTAGTTGTTATCAAGAAGTACGATGTTCACATAAATGCTAGGACGAGGCTCTACAGTTTAATGTGGACTCCGAACCACTCTTGGGGCAATTTTTTTTAATGAAGAATTGTTTCGCCTTGCGGGAATCGAAGCCACTTCGCTAGGCAACTCAGTTTGCTAACCAGACGCTTTAACACACTGAGCTACCGTCCCCTACAAGGACATATACAGGGTAATAAACGACTAACGTTAAAAAAACTCTTATTGGTCTACGTAAGATGCCCTAGGAGCAAGACGCCATTTTCTCGCCAGAAAGTATACGTTACGTATTATACGTGTGAATATAAGTATTTTGTAAGGTCAGTGAATATTCTTAGATGATGGGTTGGCAATTGAGTGTGAATTAATTATTTAATAACAAGAAGAATATTATAACATAACAGTTCAAAGACAAAATTAATTGATTTTAATTCATATCAATAAAAACGACAAAGCACACTATTATATAAACAGTTCATTGTTTTTTTTTTACGAATATTGGGTGGAATGTTAAAATTACTAGTGAAATTAAAATAAATTTAATTTAAGATTCATTATATGATATAGTCACGGTGAAATAATAAAATTCCGTTATGCGGGATAGGCCCATTCTGTATAAAAACTTTTATAATGTTTTCATTTAGGCAATGATTCTCATGTGAAACTCAATTAAAATACTCTTTTATAATGTCTATAATACAATGCCAGATGTGGATAATGACTAAAGTCAAGGCACTTACTTAGGGGCACGAATGAAAATACAAAAATAATAGAAAACGCTTTTATCATATCTTCCCTTACCTACATACTTTCTATTTATAATTCCAAATTTATCATAATTTAAAGATAGTAAAATATTGCAGATATTCTTGCCTAAACATGTTATATTTTAATTACTGCAATCCTATTAAAACCCGAAGAAAAAATTGTAGAAAACATTTTAAACGTGATTATGACTACTATTTGCATTTTAAAATTGACTCATTTATTCGCTTTAACTCATAATAAATATTTTTATTTAAAACAACTGATTGTATAAAGATAAAGATAAAGATGGCACAAGAGTTTTAGATTATTTTAATATTTTAGATAAATATTGCAATATTGGTAATCGCAAAAGAGCTGATCTTTGATTACGTTTCTGACGAAAACTATGGCCCTTTAAACTAAAAAGGTGATAAAAGTTTTTCCTGCATAAAATTTCATGCTCCACAATTTTATTCTCCGACTATTTTGCTAAAATTTAGCGATATATTTCTATAAAACTAATTTTTTGTCCGTAACTCCATTTTTTGAAACTCGCAATAGTGATACCCTTGTATTTTTAAAATTTGATTCTGCAAACTATTTCTTGCATAAATTCAAAAATTCATCTTGTTTGTACTTTTGCAGGAGCGAGGCTCAAATTCGCCTACAACGCCTGGACTACTAAACACGGATAAAGGCCCCTACACGTATACCGCCCTAGGCCACAAACAGCCTAAATCCGCCGCTGTGTATTTAGTTTAGAGTATTTCAATTAAATATCCTGGGAAAATACATTAACTAACCTAATCGCTTTACCGCATGCAAAATACGTTAACCGCAAGAGTAATGTTTAAACTAGTAAAGAAATATCTGTGTTTTTGTCTACCCCCAGGGCTACAGGGTCGACAAGGGAGTGTTTAAGCTAATTCTTTCATATCCCTTACTTCCTGGAACGTTTATCTGCCCTTTTATTTTTATGCTTTATTTTAAAGCACTTAAATCTTATAAGCATATTTTTTAGTTGGAGGATTTAAAATAGCTACATCAGCTAAAATAATATTTTAGGTAAACATTGTGAACTGGTCAATGGTTTTAATTACGATTTTTTAAATTTGACTGCAGTAATCAGAAAAATCTACTTCACTTGTAACCTTCACCTCTATTTTACTTCCACGTCTAATGAATGTATAGTAACATAAAAAAAAACTTTTGTTGAAATAGGCTTAAAATGTCATGAAATGTTGAGATTTTAAATTTGAGCGAAAAAAATCTGTCTGTCTGTCAGTCTGTAACTTTTTTTTGTGCTCACGTTTACTCTGGGCCCGTTTATGATATTGACTTGACATTTGGTACACTTATGTATTATAACGAGATCTAGAACTAGATTATATTTTGATCTAATTCTGTTGAGGGGTTCAGGGGTAAATGGGGTAAATAGGCAAAGCAAGCAGGTAAGAGTCCATAAAATTGCAATTTAGGGCATGTACGAAAAGTCTCAACATTTTTTTTTTGACATCAGCCACCCCCCACTATTACCCCCAATACCACCCCCAATATCACCCCCACACTCTTATCAAAGGGAGTAAAAAAAAATAAAATGTGATTTAGTGTACTTATATACAAGAACGAAGCGTCTAAAAAAATTTTTTTTGGCGGTAGCTTCCCTCTCTACCACCACCAGTGCTACCCCCACCCAATTATTAAAGGCAGTAAAAAATTAAATTGGGGTTTGGTGTATATAAGAGAACCAAGGGCCTCTAAAAATTTTTTGGCATTAGCCACCGCCTCTACCACCCCCGTTGCCACCCCCTATTATTAAAGGAAATAAAATATTACATTGGGATTTAGTGTGTATAAGACTTGAATACAAAATCTGGATGTGGAAGTAGTGATTCCTTGGCCAGCAGTTTTATCATAGAATTCTCGTTAATTCCACCATGTTCGTGAAAGAAATCGATTTGGTTTCTCCTCATTTGCTTTTTGGTATGTAGAAAAGCCACAAAGATCAGCTACGCTCCACAATTAAAAGAAATTAAATAATAGCATACCAATTGTTCCATTTCTGCGTCATATTTTACCAATTTCAAACCGCGATAACTTATTTACGTCAAATGATACACCCCAATGACTTCAGAATAGGATAGACAAAGCATCCTATTGGTTTGTTGTGTATCATTTATTTGTTTACATTGCTTTAAAAATAAATACTGGTACTCAGCAGTCTATTGGCTAAAGGCACGTGGGTATATGCGCACGCAGTCCCTCTCAACACGTTTTGTTTACAATTCAGTTGCAGCGTTGGCCGCCATTAAAATGTTTGTGATAAACCGAAGTTAAACGTTGTAATTACAGTGGTTTTGTAGTGTTTTTGAAGACAGAATTTGTTATTGTGAATAAATAATGGGAAAATATTGTGTTGTATGTAGATGTCTCTTTAAAATTGGAGTTAATCGATCTTTTCACAGGTAGGTGAAATTATCTCATAAGCGTAACCTCGGGTTGGAACGACAAATAAACAAAATTGTAAATGTTCAGTGCAATAATATTGGAAGTATAGAAAATGTTAATTCTAAGTGGTAATTCTAAAGAACGGAAACCTCGAATTTTTGCGTTATTTTTTCAGGATACCCTAATTTGGGGTCGTAGAACACAAATTTGAAATTAGTTTTGCGTGCATACGAACCGTTTGTCCAAAAAATTTTTCTAATGACACGCACTTTTTCATGCACCTATTTATACACCAACAGCATTTGTATATCGCCTTTTTCCTTATTAAGATCACACTATGGCCTTTATAGAACATTAAACCCTTCAGTTATGGCAGAAAACTCACTTTCTTTTGCATAAAAACCAGAATTTTATTCACTAAAATTGTATTAGATATTGTCTGAAAGTTATTTGTGGCATTCTACGAATATTCTTTCCTATTATTTGGGTTTTCTACCACATGTACTATTATCCTCTTCAAAACAAATCACCGAATCTACAAAATAATAGAATTATTGGAAAAAAGAGCCTCTGCGCCTGTGACGTTTACGCCAAAGGAAAAGTCAGAGGTCAGCAAAACATAACCTCTGACTTTTCCTTTGGCGTAAACGTCACAGGCGCAGAGGCTCTTTTTTCCAATAATTCTATTATTTTGTAGATTCGGTGATTTGTTTTGAAGAGGATAATAGTACATGTGGTAGAAAACCCAAATAATAGGAAAGAATATTGTATTAGATGAACTTCTGTCATTTGATTACATATAATTGCATGCGTTATTTGCGCATGTGTGCAATATTAAGGCTTGGTGTCTAAAGGCACGACGGGTCTGGTTATGCGGCGTCATTTTTCCGAACACATTTGCGACCGGTCGACGCTTAGCAAGGGATTTCGAAGCGTAGCGGGCGCGAACGTGTCTTGAAGGGCAAGGGATATGTATTAGTACTTATTAAATCTGGGACAGACGGCGTTAAGTATTATTTATAAACATATATATATATATCCCTTGCCCTTCAAGACACGTTCGTGTCCGTTGACGCTACGAAATGCGCGCGCGCGGATTTCGAAGCGTCGATGGACGCGAACGTGTCTTGAAGGGCAAGGGATAATATAATAGTACTTAGCACCTTATTAAATCTGGGACAGACGGGGTTAAGTATTTTTATAAACATATATATCCCTTGCCCTTCAAGACACCTTCGCGCCCGTCGCGCGCGCGGATTGCGAAGCGTCGACGGGCGCGAACGTGTCTTGAAAGGCAAATTATATATAATAGTACTTAGCACCTTATTAAATCTGGGGCAGACGGCGTTAAAGTATTATTTATAAACATAAATCAAGACACGTTCGCGGCCGGTCGAAGTTTCGAAATCCGCGTCGTTTAGTATTTCTGTTTTTTCGGCAGAAGAGGGGGGTATCTATAGAATGACCCATACCGGTTTCAAAAGGAATATTAATTTAACATTGAAAACGTAAAAAATCGCCTCATGATATTGGTCAGTGTCGGTACTTTAGTCACAAATTTGTAAATGCATGCGCATCGGGTTGACAGTTGTACAGTTTTCAGTAGCTGTTTTATGATGTTTCACAAACTATCTGTTTTTTTTTTATTAAAGGAAAATAAGTTTTCTGCCATAAGTGAAGGGTTTATTGTTCTATAAAGGTCATAGTGTGATCCTAATAAGGAAAAAGACGATATACAAGTGCTGTTGGTGTATAAATGGTGCATGAAAAAGTGCGTTATAAAAAAAAATTTCAAAAATTTTTTTTGGACAAACGGTTCATATGCACGCAAAACTAATTTCAGATTCGTGTTCTACGACCCCAAAATAGGGTATCCGTTCTCCTTTAGAATTATCTTAATTATACGAAATTATCACCCTCTTTAACATATACGCCACTGGCAACGAGTTCCAAAACATAAACAAAATTATCTCCATCCTTTTTTAATAATAGAATGTATGAGATGGTAGGGAAACACAACAACTCATGTGTTAATGTATAGGACATGCTTTGTCTATTCTATTCTGAAGTCACTGATACACCCTGTTTTTCGCATTAAATTATGTAAATTTAAAATTTGCTTAAATTAAAATAATAAACATAAGATTGATTAAAAGCATGATTTCATTTTATTTCAATAATTGCTCAAAATTCTGTCTCGAACACATTTTTCGCACTTTTGGATTAGTTATTCACGGGTAGCTCTTCTAATTTAACCCTGTGATAAGTTGAATTTCTTACTCTGCGTATAACTTTCAGTGCTTGTAAATAAGCTCTTATAAACCATATTTTTAATAGTTCTTCAACTAAAATAATCCAGAACAGTTAAATCGGGTGAGCGAGAAGGCCATATAGGATAGGTCCATTATTGTCAATTCATTGTAAAGTATTTCTTTCAAATTCTACAGAATATTAAGATATCTGTCACCTAAAAAACAAAAGAATTAGTATACCGGGTCACGCAAGCTAATGGATCACGCCTATATCTCGTTTATTTTTTACACGTTTTAAAATAACTTCACCTGTATGTTTGTATGTATGTAACTTTTTCAATCTTTGAACGTGATTCTCACCCACTTCAAAACGTCAGATTAAACTGAAACTTTGCACACTTATCAAGGACCGATGACAATACAATAATTTGACAACTTTGTCCTAATATCCTCACCAGGATCATCAGGATAAAATAAGTTTTTTTAAAAAATGACTACCTAATCTATTGTCGACATTTTGGCGGAGGCGCCGCAGTTAATAATATAGTACTACTAGCAGATACTGAGCGGTTTCGAAAACCAGGATGAATGGTAAGACGGTGACTAAAAAAAAAAAAATTTAGTTTAAAAAACTAAAAAACACACTTTAGTTGCAAACTGAACTGAAAAGTAAAAAATAATGTTTACATATTTCAAATATTTTATTGTAAAAAGCGTGGGGTGCAATAAAATTATAGTAAAAAAGCACCCATATAATTTTTTAACTTATCCATCTCAAATTTGGGGTGCATAAACTATCTGTAAAAATGGATGTTTGGACATAAAAACAGTATGAGAACATTTTCGGTTTACCAGGAAATGACCGCAGCTTTCGATTTTTAAGTGGAACGCTCTGTATCTTTTTATATATTTGGATTGAAAACAACATTCTGAGTATACCATGAGACTTTCAAGATTTTTTTTTTTTATACATTTATTTAACGTCGGCCTATTCCGCTACTGAGGCCTAACACCGACACCTGTAGACGAGCTACCCCCAACCTGGAATTTTGCCGAACCTCTTCCCTTAAGAAGAGTAGGGACCTTTTACTTACCTAACATTTAATAGACAAGGGACCGCCAGCTTTACATCCCTTCCGAAGGATGGTATATCTCTATACAACCCTCGCCTAAGGTTGTATAGCTTCCGCGCATACACTGAAATACAAGCCGCTGGAAGATGTGTGATGCGAGGACGCGGTTTCCGTTGGAATGGTCAGCCATCCAAGTACTAACTGCGCCTGTCGTTGCTTTACATCGCATATCGAAGTATGTACATAGTAAAGACGCACCTACGCTCGCCCCAATTTTTGAGTTGATGTTCAGTTTCTTTAAGCATTTTGAGACATTCATCTAGAGTGCTTTGGAATACCCAAATTTGTTCTACGGTAGGTAAAGTCCATGGAAAAAATATCATTTTTCGTTTAATTTCATTAATAACTATTTACGAAGCCTCTAAACATATATCACTTTTTTATCAAAAGCTTTTTTGCCAAATTGAAAGGTTGTTGCTCATGGTGTTCAACAAATTATAAAAAAAATTCTGAATTCATCGATATCCATTTCAAATCTATGCTATCTGTTTTCTATTTTATTTAATTTATTTTGAAATAAAAAATCACTTTCGAAATAATTTTTATTGATCCTTATTGCACTAGTACTTATACCCATTAAAAAACAAATGAGAGGATTAAAAGGCTATTATTCACAAAACAATATTTACTTATTCTATGCACATTTGATTAGACATATGATTTTTTTTTCAATTATAGAAGTACAAATCGCAAAGTGTTAAATTCCTAGAACTGGTGAACGGCATTTGAATTTTACCAGTATTGTTTCAAATGACTCCCATCACAATCAATACATTTTCTTGCTGGCACAGTTGTGTCCTGTCACAGTCCTTAATATTTGTGAAGTGATGCTATTAAAAGCTCTTTTTATTCCCAATTCAAGATCCTCCATGGTCATAACGGGAGTTTTGTAGACCATCCATTGATATAACTCCAAAGAAAGAAGTCTAATGGGGTTAGATCAGGTGACCTCGCAGGCCGCTTTATAAAACCCTGGTTTGAAATAAGTTGTAGGCGATAAGTTTCATTCAGATAATCCATAACGCCGCGACTGTCATGGGGCGGTGCTCCGTTTTGCTGGAAATATAACAATCGGTATTGTGCTGGAGTTCAATTTCTTGCCAAATTTAATTTTGTAAGAATTCAAGATACCTTTGTTCTGTCAGCGTACTTTGGAAGAATATTGGACCAATGATTCATGTTCCATAAATACCTACCCATAAATTTATCCCAAATCATCCTTGAAACCTCTATTATCTAACTAATCTTTGATTTTGTTAGGACCAGTAGGTTACGTTCTGTCGGTTGAACATCGCATTATTTGTGAAACGTGCTTCATTGGAAAAAAGAATGTTATAGGCAAAATTATTGTCTCTTTGAAACTTATCAATTAACTACTCGCAAAACACAATTCGTCTTTCAGAATCTCCTTTGTACAAATGTTGGTACAGATTGCATTTTAACAAGCGGTAATTATGTTTATTCAAAATTCTTCTTACCGTTTCCCTATTTGATCCTAGTCTTTTCGCAATTTCCCTAACAGAGACTGATTGATTGTTTCTGATGATCCTTCCTTCAGGAAATCTCTGAGCGTACATTTGACCTGCAAGCACATAATTTTTTCGACATTCACCATAAATTAATATCATGTCAGTTTTTTCGTTATTGGTGTGGTTCATGTTAAGAAATATCAATAATGGACACAAATCTTTCGCTAACAATAATTGTTTACAAATGTCACCTCTCTTTTATCTTATAATATTACCATGTTAAAGTTCAATAAAAATCATTTTTATTAATTATTTTTAAATAAATTAATTTAAATAGAAAAATAAATAGCATAGATTTGAAATGGATATCACTGTGTTCAGAAACAAATCTATAATGTATTGAAAACTATGAGCCGCCACATCCCTATTTGAAAAAAAGTTTTTGATAAAAAAGTGATATGTTCAACTTTGGAGGCTTCATAAATAGTTATTAATGAAATTAAATGAAAAATTATATCTTTCCCATGGACTTTACCTGCCAGAACAAATTTTGGTATTCCAAAGCACTCTAGACGAATGTCTTAAAATGTTTAAGAAAACTGCACATCGACTCAAAAATTCTCGAAAATCTCATGGCATACTCAAAATGTTGCCTTGAACCCAAATATGTAAAAATGTACAGAGTTTCCATTTAAAAATCGAAAGTTGCGGTCATTTTCGGGTAAACCGGAAATGGTCTCATACCGTTTTTTATGCCCAAACATCCATTTTACGGATAGTTTATGCACCCCAAATTTCGAATGGTTAAGTTAAATGATAAAGGAAATATAGGGGTGAGCCACTAACCTTACGTGAGCTCAGTATATTAAACGAAAGAAGAATTTTTTTAAATCTACTGTTTAACTTTTTCTGATGTGGTGTATGTAGATCAAGAAGTTTATTTTTGGTAAACTTCGTTTCATGTCTACATAAAATATTTCCCAAAAAAGAAATCGTCGCCTTGAGACCTTATTGGAATAAACTTATCAATTTACTCTGTTTAGATAGTCTGTTTCTTTTAATTGTCGAGCCATAGGGAATGAACATGGGTGAAACGAAAAAAACTGAAGAATAAAGGAGTACCACAAAAATCTAATTAATATACGCGCTATCGGAATCGAAAACTGAGTAAACATAAGTCTCAGAAAAAGAACTAGAAGGAACTAGAATGAAGAGGTACATAAACTCTATATTACGACCCGCTGCGGAAACGTATTTTATAAACTGCTACACTTCCCAGCTTATATTCCTGTTCTATAAGGCATGTGGCTATCGCTGCTGACAATAAGCACGACCTCACTGCAATCCAGTGTAAAAGTAGCAGGTCCAGCGATGTTTTCTGGGAGTGGTAGCAATGCATACTGTTCGCTGATAAATCAAATCAATCTTAAAGTGTATTAAATTAAGTAGGAAATAGATCACTAGCAGAGCGTTAAAAATAATAGGTTCGTTACATATATAAAGTTTTCTAAGAACATTCAAATACTCTCAGCCATGTCATCATATTTGGATTTATATATCTGAAATAATCATTGTCATCAGTCTCCCAAACCATAGTACCTCACATTTTAATTTAACAGGAATCCCCATGAAATAACGTATATATATGTCATTTATATGGAAGTAGTTATTTAAGTGGATATATTCCCTGTATTGAAATATGTCTGAAAGTTATATCACAAAATATATGACGGGATTCAGGGGCTCAGAGCAAAATAATGCTTTCGATGAAACTTTACTCGTATTTTTCATTACACAAGCAGTTTTTAGGTCAGATTGTGATATTTTTTCCATTTTGACTCGTTATATTACTTCTATTTCAGGCATATCGTACCAGAAGTAAGCATTACATTACAGAGGCGGCTCGTGATGCATTAGACTAGGAATATTTTTGAGTAAAAGCTTGTGAGAAGCATTTTATATAACAATTTGGCAAGCGGTGCTTTTAAAGGTTTTTGACACCGCTGAATCTGAAAATGTTGCCTCATCGAAAAATGGACCGGAAGCCCATTATTCAAGATGGCGGCTATTTTTGAACTATCCCTAATATGAACTAATAGAAAGAATACAGAGGGCGTATCGGGGGGTTTTCGACACCGTTAAATCCTAATTTAATATTATCCTACTCATATAGCCAACCGGAAGAATTTAAGATGGCGGCTATTCTTATAGAATTGTTATATGTACTACTGGCACTGTTTGCGCTCAGGAGAAAAAGGTCAACACAGTCAGAAAAAATTATCAGATTTATTACTTGTCTAGGATGAAAGACAGTAAAAAAAGTATTAATTTAATCTATTAAAAGCTAAATAACGGGTCACATTGTCATGTTTATGGCACGTTAGAAATAACACTGAAGCATTAAAAACTAAGACTAATTGCACACATTGCTAGTTAAATGGCACTTAAGATAGAGGTACAAGTTTTAAAATATTTTAAACTAGTAATCATTCTATCCTGTTTACGCATCGCACGTTGGAGGCACTGCAGGTGCATGACTTTAGACAAGGCAAATTACTTTTCCGGCAACCACAGGTCCGAGTGGCGCATCCTGTATTGCACCCATATGTTAGGGTGTCCTTGCAGACTTTCGGAACTGATTTCAATGCTGTGAGAACCGGAATAAACTTCCCATCTACAGCTTTTCATCCCATTTCCCGAGGGTCCAGTAAGGGAGTGTCTGGCAAGTGGGCGTTTTTCCAAACGCAGCACTACAAGTGAAAAATGTAATTAATGGTGTGTATTAAGTGCTAGATATGTGCGATCTTTAAAAGAATACTTACTTGATAATGATCTTTCAGTATGTGTAGTCTTAAAGCAAGTCTGAAGCTCGGAGCTCAAACTTTCCGATCACTTTTGCTGTCACACGTTTCAGAACTTTATGACATCACCCCCACTTTTCACTAATGCAAGTTTTCACTTGCAGCCAGGTTCTGGGCCAACCACTGAGTCGGCGACCTGAAATGACTTGCGCTGCGCGGGATCTGTTTCCAAAAACAAAATTCATTCGGCCTCCCTGGTGCTCTATACATTCTATTAGTTTTTACTCAGATCTACAAACATTTAGTAACATAATGTTTTTCCTAGGCTTACTAAATAAAGAAGGATGAGTGGGTTTTTTTGTCTGTGATATTGTCATATTTAGGTCCAGCGGTGTCGAAAACCCCCGATACGCCCTGGGAATCCCTCTATAAGTACATATTTGCAATATTTAAAAAATAGCCACCATCTTGGACGTCATCTTGAATAATGTTCTTTCGGCTTATTTTTCGATCTGGCAACAGGCATTTTCCGATTCAGAGGGGTCGAAAACCCCTAAAAGCACCGGTTGCCAAATTGTTATACGAAATGCTTCTCGCAGCTCGAATTCGGATTTCTGTTCCTAGTCTACATCGTGCGTATGACAAAATGAATTAAACAACTCCTCGGGCATACGGGGAGGGATAGCTTATTATCTGTGTCTAAATCTGAAGGTGATTGTAAGATAGATTGCATTTAAACATGCATCACAAAATATGCAAATATTGTTAGGTCGCACAGTAAAAAGCTAAAAAAATGCATGTGCATTGTGCATTTTTGCGTCCTACATTAAATCATCTGAAAATACGGAAGCTGACTTATCGTCACGTCAATTGAGTTTGGAAACGGAATGGGAGCTTAATGATAGCTATTTCCACCAAATCACTAGCTCTTTTCACATACCTGATATTGACCTTTTTGCTAGCAGAATTAATTGCAAGTGTAATAAATTTATTTCTTGGCATAGGGATCCGGAAGCTCTATTTGTCGACGCATTTACCTTAAATTGGAACGGGTTAAACCTCTATGCCTTCCCTCCTTTTTCTATGGTGCTTAAGACATTGCAGAAAATAATAAACGATAAGGCCACTGGCATTGTAGAGGTATCTCAGTGGCCAACACAACCGTGGTACCCTATTTTTTATTCCCTACTAGTTAAAGATCCCATTATCTTCAAACCTAACATAAATTTGTTACTCTCCATTGATAGGTTGAGCCCACATCCATTATGGCCCCAACTTACCCTGGTGGCGGGAATCTTGTCCGGGAAGCCCTCCGGCTAGGCCAAATCCCAGAGTCTGCTTATGAGGTTTGTCTGGCATCCATAACAGCATCAACACTCAAACAGTATGATTCCGGGTTAAAAGCTTGGTGGAAATACTGCTCTAGCAATAAGATCGACTTATTTTCTGCCTCCATACCCGATATATTAAAATTTCTGGCCTTTCATTATAAAAAAGGAGCCTCTTACGGCACATTAAACTCGTATCGTTCAGCCATCGCACAAATTTTAGGCCCAGGTACAGCTCAGGATTGTAGAGTGAAACGTTTCTTTAAAGGAGTTTTTCAGCTTAGACCAAGCAAACCCAAATATAGTAACACTTGGGACCCGTGTATTTTCCTAAACTTTGTGCGAGAAAAATGCAAATGCACAAAAATGCGTTCGCTTCATCTATCGTAAGTTGAAACGAATGAAGGTCAATCAAAAGCTAAATGTTTTTGTCAATATTTTAGGATGCACGAAACTAGTGAAACATGTGAGCAGTTGTACGTAAAAGTGACATAATTTTTGAAAAAACTATCCTAAAGTAATAACATTGGATTATTTTTGCAAAATAAGAGTTCAACTCTAGATTGCATATACTAGGCTATAGTTTTTTGATAACTGGCCCTCAAGGTCTCAACCTAAGGGTCCCGGATTCCAATCCTGGCTAAGTTATGGATGTTTAGTGGCGGTTTTAATGTGTTACCGAGTTAGCAGCAGTGAACTAGACGGGGTTGTGTGTATTATGAGAGGCAACATGGCTAGTTGCTATACCACTCGTGAGTCCGAGTCCCAGCTACGGCAGATGACAGTATCGTAGGCAATGATCGTTGTGTAGTCTATGTGTATGTGTCCTGATTGAGTAATGGAATAGCTAACTTTAAATTCCGCCAGGACGGGAATCTAAATAGGACGAAAAAACCTATCAAAACGGCTATCCGCTTGTATTTATATAATAAGGCAACGTACCAATAAAATGACAGCTGTAGACCACTTAATAGTGGCTACTTACATAGGTCATCATGCCATTTCAATGAAATCTTTAAATTATAAAAAAGAAGCTGTAAGAATAGTCCTAATCCTAATCCTAATAATCCTATTTTAATAACAGTGATGGGCTGATAATGTATGTAAGAGACACGATCTCTGTAACCATAGAAAATGTAATATTTAGTTATACAGTACTAATGAACTGTAGATTTGAAATAAAAAAGGTAAAAATAAATACAAGTCCATATAAATACATTTTAAACGATTCTGGTGAATATCCAATGAATTTAAATATGGCTAATATAAATATTATCATAGATGACATTAATATTTTAGATACTAAAGACCGGAATATTCATAACTATTTGAATCTGTTAGCACAACAAAGTTTTATACCATACGTGAACAAACCTACTAGGGTAACAGAACACACAGTGAGTATTATAGATCATATTTTTGTTAACTCTAATATTCAAAAAGACAAAAAGATATTGATATAAAATCTAATATAATTTAAACAGCTAACACAGACTATTATTATGGTATCACTAGCCATCCATTTTAATGAGTTCACTAATAATAATAAAAATTATGATACAAACAACCAGAAAACTATTAAAACTATAAATTACAAGAAACTGCATCAGGTATAGTAAATAAGGCCAAAATTGAAACTGGTCAGTTTTAAAGCACAGGACCGTGCGCACTGAACTTGATATTTTGTCCTATATATTTGGCAATGGTATCGAGATTCGAACGGTAGTTGAAACTGTGCAGGCGAGTCCGAGACTGGCAATGTAATCAGCCTGAATGAACCATCTACGACTGTACTGGTTTAAAGGTAATAACACGGACAGGCCTACTAGCACAAAAAACTCGTAAATCGTTTCTTATCAGTCAACGTGGAAGTCTAACAACGTGCTGTCTATGTGCCAGTGCAGTGCATAAATACCTATTATAATATCAAGCGTAGGAGTTTAGTTAGTTACTGTTCATATTTATAAATATTTACTACTGTATAAAAGGTAAAATATTTTAATTATTTACTAATTTACCATGGCTTTCTGGAGACCATTTGAAACAGAGAATAATATAATAACGCCCGAAAATCCGAAATAGTTGAACCGGTTATTGTCGAAAAAGCCGAAATAAATTTAGAGTGTAAAAACCAAGATTTACACGTATAAAGTCAACGTATTATTTTAAATATACATGAATGTTTGAAAAGCGAAAATCCTGAACAATGTGAGAAAGAAATAATACGACGTATTAACGAATTAACTAAAATATCAAAATCAACAATTTATCGCGTAATTCAAGAAGGCGATGTTATAGATCACAGCGCAAAGAGGAAACGGAAAAATACGAAATTAAAAAATATTGATGATACCACTAGAGATGTAATACGGCGTATAATTTATAATATGTATGAAGAAAATATAGTTCCTACGTTAAAAATGATTCAAGAAAAATTGAGCGATTATCGTGATTATAATTATAGGTCTTTAGATACACTACGAAATGTCTTATTAGAATGCGGTTATAAACATAAAAAACTTTACAGTCGTATGGTAATTATGGAATCGCGACGTATAGTTTCACTTCGAGTAGATTATTTGGAAAAAATTAGAGAATATCGTAAACTAAACAGGCATATAGTGTATCTAGACGAGACGTGGTTTGACACGCATGATGTTGTTCAGTATGATTGGGTAGAAAGTTCGCACAATTGTGTTTTAAATACTCCGTGTTCGAGAGGAAAACGCGTTATCATACTTCATGCGGGAAGTGAAAATGGGGTTGTACCCAATGCGTTGCTCTTGTCGGCCAAAAAAATATCGCAGTCTTCTGCAGACTATCACGAAGACATGACAGCCGATCTATTCGAAAAATGGTTTTCTCAACAGCTTCTACCAAATATTCCGCCAAATTCGGTAATTGTATTAGATAATGCTTCTTATCACTCGCGTATATTAAATAAAATACCAAATAACAGCACAAAAAAGGAGGACATTTTAAAATTCATGAGAAAAAAAAATGGAAATTCCTGTAAAAGTTCCAATAAAACGCGAATTATTGAAAAGAATAAAAGAACAGAATTTCAAAAAGGAATATGTTATTGATAACTTATCCAATATACACGGTCATACACCTTTGCGGTTACCTCCATACTATTGCATATTTAATCCTATCGAGATGGTTTGGGGAACACTAAAAGTACGTTTACAAAAATGTAATAACTCTCCAACGCTAAGCGCGATAGTAGTTGATCATATAAGAGAAGTAATAAACGAATGACATTGACAATAATACTGATTTATGGAAAAATTGCGTTAGGCATGTAATTGGAGAAGAAAATCGATATCCAACGCTACCCCCTAGTGCGCCGATTTTAATTCAGCTGGATAATGATTCCTCCTCAGAAAGTGAAGATTCGGACGCGTCAATTAACATTTAACTTTTCTTCATTTTTTCATTCACTTTTTTATTGTTACATTTCGTGGAATATATTTTATTTAGTTGACAAGAAATTTTAATTTAAGTTACTTCATTCTAGAGAAATATTTTAATTTTGTTTTTATTTATGTTTTATATATACAAATATTTATTTTTGTTTTCATATAATAATTCTTTGCTTTGTTCAAGAAACTTACGTTTTTATTTTAGAAGAAACTTAAATTTTTATTTTATTTTTGGCTAAAATCATTGCCCCTCGTTAATCTAACCTGTCCCATCCCCTCCTTGCAAGATATGTTCATACCTTCTCGTTGGTCCTTGCTGAGCAATAACATATTTCAATATAATATGGGTTAACTTTAAAACTAAAACCAATAAATTTAAATATTTAGACTTTATATCTAAAACTGATATAATACCTCAAAAATATGTTATTGGCGAAATGAACCTAATAAACAAAAAATAATAAAAATGAATACAATTTTAACATTTTATTATGACAATCATTTCTATTTACCTCCGCCCATGTACAATAAAGAGATACCGACAGTTTTTGCTGGCTTTTAGTTTTTATACGGTTTCAATTCCAGTCGTATACGCTTTACTAGCAAAAGATGAATGGAAAGAAGTGATACAGTGTAATGATGCTGAACAAACTATGATTGGTGGTCAAGAGATGAGCGCACTTGCCTAAAAACTACCTGTTAGGAAGAAATGTCTCGGTGTCTATTAACGGCACCATGTCTTCCTACAGGAGAATATCTGCTGGCGTCCCGCAGGGGGCGATTTTATCGCCAGTCTTGTACAATTTATTTTTGGTCGACACACCCACCCACGTGGGCACAAATATTTTATTGTATGCAGACGATACCACGCTGTATGCAAGGTCTTTTTATGCTCAAACTGCAGTCAAAAAACTACACTACCACCTCATAGAGTTATTAAAATTCTATGAGAAGTGGAAAATCTAGCTAAATAAGGACAAAACGGAGCTTATAATATTACATCGGAAGTTCACAAATATTCATAACTTTGATAAACTGAAAATTAACGAAACAATTATACGGGAGAAGAGCGCGGTCAAGTATCTGGGGGTCACCCTAGATGCAAGACTGCGTTTCGGACCCCATATAACGAACATAATAAACAGTACTTATGCTGCCTTAAGTAGACTATATCCTTTAGTCAACAAAAGGAGCAAATTATCTAGGGATAACAAAATAACATTGTATAAAGTCATTCTTAAACCAATCCTCACATATGCATGTGCGTCATGGAATACCATTTCAGACGCGCAATGCAACCGCCTACAGAGGACACAGAATAAAATCCTTAGACTACTGACAGAGTCTAATAGGTATACGCCTATTAGGCAATTCCACGAACAAGCTAATATCCCTGTGATGAAGGATTATATTATTGAAACGGCTGACAAGTTTTTTAGATACAAAGTGATGAATTCCACACTAACCGCCAATTTAACCAGCATGAGGAGCCATAATGCAGTTCCTCACACCCACAAAATGATCCACGAGGGCCTCCCCCTATATCAGGAGAGGTAACTTAGGTAAACTACGCATAATTGGCGAGGTCATGCAATGCCGGTATTACCAGCTACATGAATCGAACCCTATTTTATTAAGCACGATAGAATTTCATTTTTATTTGTCCTTTTAGAGATACCTTTTTAATTTGCTTTAGAATCATTCTTATTTTGCCTTAGAATTTTCCTTTTCATTTTACGTTAGAATCATTTTTATTTTTCATTCATAATAATTTTGCTAGAACAATTTTTATTTTTTAAGATACAATCGGTGTATTGTAAATAGTCATTTTCTGAAGAAGGTTTTGCTTTACTTTCCTTTATATTTTAACTTAAAATTTGTAAATAAAAATCACTACTTACAGCATTTATTTTAATTTTTTAACTTTTTAGAATCCTTAATTTAATTTAATTTGCCTAAGCTTTTCATAGGAGGGCAATGTTTCATTACCTCAAAAACACAAAATATTTTTGGTTTGTATATACCCGGCATTAGATCCGCCGCCCGGAGGAATTCGTTTTTTGCTAAAAAACTTGTATTCATTCGGGAAATTACTACCATTGTAAAATGAAGTAAATGAAATACAAATGAAGTACCAAAAATAAAATGTTAAACACAGTTAAATAAAATAAAAACATTTTTAATGGTAATGGTTAATGGCACTTGCCTCTCACCCAAAAGTTCCGGGTTCGATCCCCGGTCGTGGCCGTGGAAAATACTGCGAGAGGGATTTTTCCACTATACATGGATATTGGGTGCGTGTCCCTTGTCTCTAAATGTGTAGCCCCCTCCTACACAAGGCTACACAGATAAAGGAGGTCGTAATTACCTGTGGTGTTATTTATTTATTTAACAAAAACATACACGGCATTTGTAAATGTAGCAACAAAAACAATACGCCTAAAAAATAAGTTATAAAAGATTAAACCATGGATTACATTTGGACTAGTAAACTCTTAAGACATAGAGATCAGATGAAAGAAACTATGTTAAGGACTGGAACAGAGGAAGCCATCAAACAATACAAACAATATAGAAATAAATTGAATGTTTTACTACAACAGACAAAAAACAATTATTATAAAACAAAAATTGAACTAATAACAATTATAAACAGATATGCAGGATTGTTGGTCAGGTTACAAATGGTAAAAATAATATTAAAAAAATAAATACTATTAAGCAAAATGATATTCTTATAACGGATAATATACGGAAAAAACAAATGCTTTTAATAACTTCTTTATAAATGTAGGTAAGGAAATGGCACAAAAAATAATACTGGGCAAGAAAACTTTCCATCAAAAACATATCTAGTAACTCATTGTATCTAAACCTGATCACATAGAACGAACTTATATTATGCATTGCATATTTAAAGGAGAAACTCTGTACCGGGCCCTGATGGAATTTCTGTTACCTTAATAAAAAATATTCATTGTTATATCATTAACTTAATTTTTAACAACTCCTATAATGCCTACAGAATTTAAAGTTTCAGTTGTTACGCCAGTATATAAAAACGGCGGCCCTCAAAACTTAACTAATTACAGGCCAATCTCGGTAATAAACAACTTCGCTAAGATCTTCGAAAAATGTTTGAATAAAAGGTTTACGAATTTTCTTCCTTAAGAAAATATATTTTACAAAAAACAATATGGGTTTAGAGGTAAAAAAATATACTGAGGATGCCGCTTATGATCTAACTACTGAAGTAATAAATAATCTAAATAAGAATAACAACAGTCTTGTATAGACTTTATAAAAGGAGTTTGACACGGTATGCCATAGATCATTATTTGATAGACTGAAAAATGTTGGAGTTAGAGGAGACATATTGCGATTGTTCGAGTATTATTTAACTGATAGAAAGCAAAAGGTAAAAATAGAGGAAAATGTCAGTAACACGCAGACAGTCTCAATGGGTGTACCGCAGGGTACTGTATTGGGACCTGTGTTATTTCTCGTATATATTAACGAAACATACCGAATAATGGAACTGTAGTCTGATATGCAGATGACACCGCTATTTTATTTACAGGAGCAAATTGGACAGAGGTATACGGAAAAGCTGAAGCAGGTCTCCAGTCGATACGAGATTGGCTAGATTTTAGTTTATTACGTTTAAACATCAAAAGAACAACATTTATAGCTTTTTCCACCTCAGCTGCTAATCAACCTGTTCAAAATACACTAAAAATCCACAGAAAATACTGCAATATCAATTGCAACTGCCCTGAAATAAAAAAAGTAAAATCTGTTTAAATATTTAGGAGTTATTATTGATCAGCATCTGAGATAGAACGACCATAGTAAAATTATAGCAACAAAAATTCGTAAGCTATTTCATAAATTCTATCAATTAGGATCCACCGTAAATAATAAATTGTTAATGGTTTTATACAATGCTTTAGTTAAGTCTATATTAAGATACTGCATTGTAATTTAGGGTAGATTATACAACAATTCATTACACAATCTTGCTGTGTGCCAAAATACTGTAATAAAAATAATTTTTAAGAAAGACAGAATGTATTCTACTAACGAACTATAGTCTAGTATACTTTAACTTGGCGTGTGTATGTATGAGTTAATATTTCCGTACGATTTCATTTTCTCCCATATTCTATACAAAGTTAAAGCAATAGTCCAGAAACATTATCTACGTGGACAATATTTCTGGATCTTTGTGTACAAGAGAAAATGAAATCGTACGGAAATATTAACTCATACATACGCACGCCAAGTTAAAGTATACTAGACTATATATAAGAATACAAATATAATGAATATTAGAAGTCTCTATGTCTATAGTTGCTTAAATTTTACTGTTAAAATCAACATTTATATCAATCTGTCATTCATAATTATGAAACTAGAATGATAACTAACAAATCACTAAAAGTTTCATTTAAAACAAAATCACACACTCAAAGGTATATAACCTATTTTGACCCTCAGTTTTATAATATTCTGCCTCTCAAAATAGAATGCAAAAATTTTATAAAAACCAACTACCACCTTTTCGTAACCCTATTCTAATTAATATTATATAATAAAAAAAGGAACGTATGCTGCCAAGTTATGATATTCTCCTTTATAACTAAATTAATTTTAATTGTTTCTAACTATAAGATATATTTTAATAACTTATACAAATAGTATAGTCAAAAAATTATTTTAGAGGGCCATGCACAACACAAAGATGTTCTCTGATTCTCATTGGAGACATATTTAGAGTACACGATCCTTTGCATTTATTTATTTATTAATATAAGTATTAACTTTATCTACTACACAATATTTGCATCTTTGTAAAACTTGTTATATGATAATATGAATAAAGTATGATTGATTGATTGATTGATAATGGCGCAAGCTAAATATAATGATAATTGTCTGGCGGATAGCCGCGTTGGTTAAGGCGCATTAATCACACGGGTATCGCGCCATTGGGTTCGAATCCCGGCTTCGGCACTGGCATTGTTGGAAGAAATAGCTATATGTCCGCATTTTTTGTACATATATGTAGTATGAATAAACTTTTCACTCATATAGTTTTAAATATATCTTTTGTAGTTATTACTTAATATTTAAGCAGTATTTAAGTACATGTACCTGCTAGCGAACTTCATAAAAATACGTGTTTACTGTACGGTGGCCATTTAACAACCTGTGCAGTATGAGATGGCATCTACTAGATTAGATTAGATTAGATTAACAAAGGAGCTGTTATTTAGCCTTTACCACCGCGACCTTTTCAGGTCTATTGTGATGCTCCCAGAATATCTTCCTTATAGTACCTCATCCAGCTTTGTCCTTTGTACTAGACTCCATAGCTTTGATAAAGGCCCTTTTGTATAGCTGTCCGCCCTTGGTTTTTCTTCTCCGAGTACTTGGAATCTCAGCCTCACCAGGCCTTCGCATTGGCACAATACGTGAACTGAGGTTTCCTCTTCCTCTTGGCAGAATCTGCATGTCGCGTCCTCTGCCAGGCCCATTAGACTCATGTGTCTATTGAGCCGGCAGTGGCCAGTTAGAAGGCCTACTATTACTCTGATGACCTTCCTATTCTGGCTTAGTACTCTTTGGCCTGTCTTGGGAGATTCCTCCAACATTCCAGAGATTTATTTTACACCCATTCCTTAATGGCTGCTCGTATGCATGGCTTTGCCACGCCACAAAAGGGCTCGGGTCCTATTGGGGCTTTAAGTGCGCTTTCCTTGGCCAGTTGGTCAGCCTTTTCGTTTCCTCTGTGTCCCTCGTGTCCTGGTACCCATGCTAGGGTCACTCTGTTTTGACTTCCCAGGTCTGTAATGGCCGTCAAGCAGTTCCACACCAATCTTGAGTTGATTTGCATGGAACTGATTGCTTTTATTGCCGCTTGGCTATCAGAGAAAATGGCAATCGACTGGTTAACAGTGCCTTGTCCTATTATCTCCCTTGCGCAACAGTGTATGGCCTGAAACACCGTTGCGTTGGCATCTACTAAATTTTAAAAAATATCCAACAGAATTTTGGATTTGAAAGAAATCGAACACTTGATGTGTAAATGTTCACTATATAGATTCGAACGCAAAATTATATTATTTTTAAAAGTTTATAGTTATTTTCAACAAATTTATCATTAAGTTGTGTCAGTTGGCTCACAAAAAAGGAAGAAGGCGCAGTGGCTCAACGCTTATGTATTAGGCTTGCAACCAAGGAGTTGTGGGTTCGAATCCTGTCTAAGGTATGGATGTTTAGTGGCGTTTTTCATATGTTACCGAGTTGGTAGCAATGGACCAGACGAGGTTGTGTGAGAGACAACACGGCTAGTCGCTGTACCACTCCTGAGTTCGAGTCTCAGCTGCGGGAGGTGGCAATGTCGTAGGTAATGGTCGTTGTATAATTTTCTATGTGTATGTAAAAAAAAATACAGCTCTGTAATTGGGAGAATCGTTCCTGTAGAGTGGTGATTAATAAATTAAAATAAAATAAATATTTATTCCTTTAATTTATAGTCACCAAAGAGCTTTTCATGAACACAAGTAATTTAATTTTGAAAAGTAAGTGCGGTTATAAACATGTCAACACAAATACTTAAAGTACATAAGAACGAGAACCGAGTTTATTATACAAAAACGTGTTCTGAGCATATAAAGCGTGAAAAGATTTATGTGCATAATAGCGAACTGGTCACCGTCTTTCTCAGGTTGAAAATCAATAAACATTCTTTCCAGATAAAGTTGATGAAAAGGTGTATTTGGTTGACAAATAATTTCATATTTCTCTTTTTGTGTCTTGGAAGATTAATGACTTTACTTACTTCTCTCTTTATATCAAATTTCAGTCCAAATCCAGGCAATTTTCTCTTGTATAAAACGGCTAGAAGAGAAATTATTTGCTAGAAAATCCAACGTATCGTTTTATTTCTTTTTATTGCTCAGCAATGGTGAAATATTTGTCTCACTTGTTAATATAACATAATGTAGTTTAAATTCTTATTAATGTTTAATATCGATTTATTGATTATGTGTATTTTGAACTAAGTGTAAACATATTATGTTCTTCATCAGTTTATTCAATTTCTTATATAATTGTTGAATATTCTGTAAGATACTCTTTGCAATTTTGAAATGAAGTTAACTTTTTAGGTATAATTGTCATTTTTGCACCTTTATCTTTTAATGATTCTAGCTTTTGCCGAATCATTTTTCAATTATACTATGAAGTATTTTTATTTCTGTAAAAATTTGTTAAATGTTGCAGCAATCTTCATATACAATTTTTAATATTAAGAATACTTCTGGGCGCGTATATTACGACCATTTCCGTATAAGTGGTGCAACGTGCGAAAGATTTGTTTGCTGGCCAGCGCCATCGCAGCAGTGGACAATGAGAAAGATAATACCAGGTTTACTCTAATCTGCGACCATATAATAGATTTTATTAGACTACAATTAGCGCCAGCCGTCCGTCAGTTATGTTCTCATAACTTATTGTTAGTTATAGATTGTACATTTCTATTTTGATGAACAGATTTATATTAAACGATTTGATATCGAAATATTATAGGGTAAAAAATTGATCCGGGAGAACTTGGACAAATTGTCACGTTTACGAATAAATAAACTTTGATTTCAAAATTACTGGAAATCTGCCGAAGTAGGATGCCCTACCAGCAATAAATTTTCATCTCATCAAATCTCCATTATTCTTCAACCAATAATGATAAAAATTAAACACACAATTTTAAAAGTCACCAAAAAGGGGACTTTACTTAAACATAAATACATCACATATAGCAGTTAACTCCAAATTCAAAGCCAAAGGCTGTCCGGAAAGGGGTTACACATTTGATAAAAATGCAGACAAATCCATTACCCACCCATATTGCCAGTGTCTATACCAAGGATCGAACCCAGAGCACAGCAGAGCGAATTTGCCACATAACGCGCTCTAGCCGACTGAACTACCATGTCGGTTAAGTTGGAGGATATCGCCGATTTCAATAATTTTCTTTTTAGAAACTAAAGCATAAATAAATAGAGAAATACGTCTTGCTCCGTTATTTTTGAGTAATTAAATTTTGGAAATATAAGTATAACCCTTAAGTACCAAGAAGAATGCAACATCAATAAGTAAAATTCGTGTCTCAGTGTATAGAGCATCCGCCTATCACCCAGAGAACTGGGGTTTACACCACCAGGGTTTTCTTTAGGAAAGTTTCTTTTTCCATTATTAATGAATATATTTATTTGAATAATCAAATATCTGAGCTTTGAAATATTATGCTATTAAAAATACATGCTCCTTTAAATATAAAGGCAATCCATATTTGTACAAAATAAAACAATTAATATTTCAAATTACATCAACTAGGAGGAACATTTACTTTGTTTTGGTGAAGGCTCATGTTGGACTTGAGCATAACGAACAGGTTGACCAAAAAATTCAATTCAAAACTTCTTTATTTACCAGCAACTTATACAATAATTACCTCCCCAAGGCCTAACCCGGGTCCGACCGTGCAACCGCTGCGTCATTCGCTGTGGCGGATTGCAGGACCGGGCGGACTAGGCCTGGTTCGGTTTTAAAACAATTAAAACTTATATCTAGGCTCCTTCTGCATAATGCAGATTAAAAAAAAGGTGATCAAATTTACAAACATCTAAAAAAAACAAATTCAACAAAACTTAAAATTACACTTTTATAAGGTAGCTCGCGCACTTCACTGTTTCTAATTTGGGTGTTAACGCTGGTATCTCAATTTGGACGAGGAACCATCTGCGAGACGTGCAAATGCCGGGCTGCGCATAGGCTGGCCTAATCTTTGGTTTTTAAAAAAAATTTGGTTTTCGGAAAACTTTGATTTTGTTATAAAATTTTGATGGGAAATGAATTTAGAGACAAAAACACAAAAAGGGACAATGAGAAACAAACGAGACAAAAAGAAACAAACAGAAAGGAAGAGGGGGACAGGAAAGATTTAAAGATGTAAAGGTATGAAATATCAGTAAGGTGGATAGGGTAAGCGAAAGTTATAGCTGTTGAAGTTTGGCTACAAAGGTTGCCGGAAGATCGGTAACGTCTGGTACGGTAGGGTGTGTTTAATCCGAAATGGGGCATTATGCTGTCTAATTTGTGTTATGTTTCTTGTTAGTGGACTATCGCCCAGTTTGAAAGAATAGAATTTCTGGGAGATATCCTGAACGTAGTCCGCTATTGGGGTTATGTTGTGGCAAAGTGCGTATAGGTCTCTGAGGGAGGTGTACCTTCCAGAATTAGAGATGAGGCGCATAAATTTGTGTTCTAACACTTTTAGTTTTCTCATTGTCGTGACCGGTATGCTGCACCACACCGGCGCCGCGTATGTGATGGATGGTCTGACCACCATCGTGTACAACAATTTTTTATTTTGTCTGTTAAGTCTGCTACCCCTGACCATGAGTGGATACAGACTCCTGGACAGGGAGTAGACCGTCCGTACGGTCTCATTTATATGTGTGTTAAACGTCAGTCGCTGGTCCAGTCTGACCCCCAAGTACTTCACACACCTCTTGGTTGGAATTTTGTTTCCCCGGATAGAGATTGGTGTTAGGATTTTGTTTTCAGTAAAATGGCGCATGAAGACTATCGCCTCCGACTTCTCAGCGTTTACCCGAATCTTCCACTGGGCGTAATACGCCGTGGCACGGGCCATGTGCGCCTTCAGCAGCATGTTCGCTGCTTGAGCGTTATGCGAATGCGCGTACATGGCCGTGTCGTCGGCGTACTTGGCCAGCTTTGTATTCAGGAACTCTGGGAAGTCGGAGACGTACAGGTTGTACAACTTTGGCGACAGGCAGGATCCTTGCGGGACTCCCGCGCGAATGCCCCGCCGTGTTGAGAGTTTGTTATTCACTCGAACCTGCAGGGATCTTCCTGTCAAGAACGAGTGAATGAGTTTTATGAAGTAAGTCGGAAAGTTGTAGTCGTGTAGTTTGTAGAGTAGTCCCGGAATCCAGACGGTGTCGAACGCCTTCTCAATATCGAGGAGCACCATGGTGGTGTTCTTCCCGAGGTTGTATTGCACTTTGACGTCGTTAACTATTCTAACGACTTACTGAACCGTGCTCCTGCCTCTCCTGAAGCCAAATTGGGTCTCATCGTTGATGTGAAGTTCCTCCTGCACAGTGTGGAGTCTGGTCAGGACAACCTTCTCCACCAACTTGGAGATCGCCGACAGTAACGAAATGGGCCTGTAGCTGCGGGCGAGCTTCGAGTTCTTATTTGACTTAAGAATGGGCACGACCACGGCGCACTTCCAATGACTAGGCCAGTGTTGTAGCCGCAGAATCGCGTTAACGATGTACGTCAACTGCACAATACCTTTCCTCGGGAGATATTTGAGCAGCTTGTATTCGACGCCGTCTTTTCCCGGGGCTTTATTGTTCGGTAAGTTTTTGACAATGTCTGCTATTTCCGAGGGCTTGGTCATGACCTTCAGAAATTCTCGTCTTGTCATTTGTATGTCATGACCAATTATTTCGTTTATGTCATTTTCAATGCGGTCGTGCTCAAAATTGTTTGGAACGTTAGTGTTGTGTATACTCTCGAAGTGTACAGCTAAGTCGTTCGCTTTTTGCGCGTCTGTCATCGCCGCCTGTCCGTTCGCGCGTGTCAGCGCGGGTATAGCCTCCCGCGTATTTTTCAGGGTCCTCGTCAGCTTCCACAGCGAGTTATCCTTAGGATTTAGCGCTGCCAGTTTGTACCCCCATTTCTGGTTCTTTACAGTGTTGATGGAAGTTCTGATCTGACCTTGCAGTCTGATCATCTCGGCCTTAGCGCCGGCATCACGATTTCGCTGCCAAAGCCGTCTCAGTCTGTTCTTTTCTCGTATGTCTCGTATGACCGCTGCGTCGAGTGGGTCTTTGTTCGGGTTGATCGTTACAGTAGTGGCAACAGTCTGTTTGGCATCCTGCAGCACTCTTGTAAACTCCTCCACTGCATTTTCCAGTTCGGTGGATGAGTTGATCGTGTTATTCAATGTCAAGTTTGTATTGATATGTACCTTGTAGAGACGCCAGTCTGCGCCTCTATAGGATGTGATTTTTCGAGTAATGTCTTCCCTTGACACATTATCCAATTCCATGAGAATTGGATTGTGATCAGACGTGAGTTCTTCCAAGGCCACTGGGGCCGTGAAGTTTCTCACGCCTTTATTGACCACTATGTCAAGGGTAGAAGGTGTTGTACCGTTGTCCGGAAAATGCGTGGGATCATCCGGGTACTGCAGAATGACATTATGATTATTTACATAGTCAAACACAGTGTTGCCGTTCGCGTTGTTGCGATGGCAGTTCCAGTTGCGATGCCTAGAGTTAAGGTCGCCTATGAGCAGACAGCGCGGAGCTGCGTTCATCAAGTTCTCTAGACAACTCTCTGTGAAGCCGTTTGCTAGTTATGTATAATTGACATACTCAATGTGTTAAAATTAGAATCAAGAAATAAATGGTCTGGTTTATGGAAACCACTTTGTCTCACAAATCCTTCGAGGTACACTTCCGTTCATACCGACATCCCTACAAAATTTTTTCACGGTGAACTTCCTGTCCCAAGAAAATATATAACTATTCTGATACGCTCAAAGTTTGGCCACGCTTGCTACCCAACACATTTGTTTAAAATTGGACTTGCTACTTCGGATAAGTGCGAACATTGTAATGTACTAGGAGACCTAGATCACATGTTTTTTGGCTGTGTTAAGTATAAAGATGCATCTACGAATTTTGTCCAAAATATTATTAAAAATTGTGATATCATAGCTCCATTTAATTTACTTAGCCTGTTGGTGATAGGATAAAATAATATATACAACTGCATTGTAGACTTTATAATTGAAACCAAAATTAAATTATAGGTATTTAACCTATAATATATTTTTATATATAATATATAAGTATTTAACCTACGAATCTATCGTACAACCTATGTTTTCCCTGTGTTGGTTGTCCCTACTTACCGAGGTCTACCCAGCCTGTCCTGATCGACATTTGGATGAGAAACGTGTGATCTTGTCTTTTCCTGTCGTTTTTATCTGATATCTCTGTTAGTTTGAGTTAGGTTTAGCTTTACGTACAAAACAAATATTTTTCTTCGTTTTTTTGTTTCTTTTTTCTTGCATTTAAATTGTTACTGACTGCGTGGTTTACGACCCAAAGCCATTGGAAAAGAAATCAAGTATCTGTGTTAATATTTTTAATTATTCCAAATATTTTTTTGAAAATTTGATCGCATCTTTTAATGATATATTTTTCTTCATTGTCTTCCAGTATTTAATGTTTAATAAGAAATTAATAAATAATTTTAACATCAAATATTTTTCTTTCCTTTTTTATTTCGGTTTTCTACCACATGTATTATGCTCTTCAAAAACAAATCACCGAATCTACAAAATAATAGAATTATTGGAAAAAAGCATCTGCGCCTGTGATGTTTACGTCAAAGGAACAGTCAGAGGTTATTTTTTACAAATAGTATAAATCGGAATGAACACAGAAATAATGTATTTTGATGACATTTCGGAAAGTAGTCTCTTTCCGTTTTCAAAGCTTTTCGAAGAGCTCTTATTTGTTGTGTATATTAAATACACAGCTTTAAGATTCCGTTTATGTTGTTTCCATAGATACTTACTATTTACACAGAACACAGAACTGATGATATTTTCTTTTAGATAATGTTGAGTTTATTAAGTTCTTCTTTTAACATTGATAGCCAGGTTGTACAAATATCTACAGAACAATTCGATACGCATTTACCTTCATTTAATAAAATCATTGCTGATTCTTTGATTTTTTTATTTGTTATCTGACTCTTTTGTTAAAATTATTGCCGAGTTCCAGTTTATTCTATGTCCGTTTTCCCAAGCATGTTCACAAATCTTTGATTTCTGAATTTCATTCTTTCTAATGTAATTCTTGTCTCATCCAACCTCACACTGAAAGGTCTGGATGACTCACCCACATAATATTTATCACACTCGCACAGGATATTGTAAATGCAGTTTTTTGAATTCTGCTCCCGGTTTATCGGTTTTGTTTTTGTTAAAATAGATCTCAAAGTGTTCCCCGTTTAAAATACCGTCTTAACATCAAATTTGTTAAATATACGGCGTAGCTTCTCCGATAGTCCGTATACATAAGGAATCGTTGCTGTATAATGACGTTGATGTTTTTGTCGTCCCTGATTGTGACTATTTTCAACATTTATGAATACTCTATCAACAAAGGCTTTAGGGTATTGATTTTGTACTAGAACCTCTTTGATACATTTTTTCTCGTTATTTAATATTTCATTATTAGATGATTTTGGCCCTATCGTATAAACATTTTACAACACCCCTTTTAACATTTTGAAAAAATCATCATTAATTAAATATATTTAATAAAAAAGGAAGTTTTTAATAATTTTTAATGTTAAAGTTATTTATACATTTTATATAATACATTAAATCATAAAAAAATGTGAAGAAAAAAATAATTCGGTTTTTTTTTAAATAATTAAAAATATTAACACGAATACTTGTTTATTTAAATGAAAAAACTTAAGGGAATATTGACAAAAAATTGTTTTTTAGCTATCCTTTATCCGTGGAACCGCCCCTGATGATGTGAAGAGAAAATATGCAAATACAGTTTTGATCCAATTTTCCATCCCCAACAATGCTGATTTGAAGCAGTTTTCAATTTGACAAAAAAATTGTTTTCAAACCCTCCTTGAAGCCGTCTCTGGTGCTCTGGCCAGAAATTTGCATAAAGTCTTTTCGATGCAAGTTTCCACATTAAACAATTTTTATTTTAATCATATTTTTTTTGGACCCTCCCTAGAGAAAGGCTCTGCTAGATTGGCGAGAGATTAAGAAATTATTTTCGCAACAATTTCCCATTCAAAACAATCTTTGTATTAAAACAATGTTTTATTCCGTGATTAGAGTCAATCTCCCTGGCCCCCGACAAGAAATTTGCAATGGGCCATTTGAGCTCAATTTTCCATTGAAATATATTTCGTTTCGGCGAAAAATTAGTTTTTGACTCTGCCTAGAGCCGTTTCTGGTGTACTGATTTCACTAATAAATAAGCAATAGCGTTGTTCTTTGGACCTTCCAGGTCTTATATCTAAAATTTTAGATTTTCATGTTCAACCGATTCAAGAAAAATGTATCACACATAGACAGACACACAGGCACGGCATGCCGATTTGGACACATTTGGTATGTTTCGACTTTAAAACGTCCACTTTCATGTAATCTCGAATTTGGATTTTTTCATGATGCCAATGCTTTATCTATAGATAAGAAAGTAAAAAGGAGAAATATAAAAAATCAAGATAAAGGCGATTGTAAAATAAATGGCTTAAAAAAATACAAAATAAAATTAAAAGATTTAGACATACTTGACACCGGACTCTGCCTGCCCAAAATGGAGCTCTCGTATTTAGGGCTACGTCACGATGTGGGATATGAAATAAATCGTCTTGACACATATATCCATACACCAATAAAATGGGACGAAATTTGTCGATTTGGATGAAATAATTCAGAGCGAGCTGAAATTTTGTGAACAGGCCTATTTTGTGGCACTCTTTAACATACCTAAAGTCCTCCCCACCTGTAGACGGTGGAGAGGTGGGAGGGGGAGTTGGGGAGAAAATAGGTAAAGAAAATCGGTTTTTCGCAAAAACTTGGAAAGTATCGATTTAACTGTAAAGTATGTACACCTGAAAATTATAAGTAATAAAAATCCGCACATTTTCGGTTTTTTTTTAAATTTGACAGTTTTGCGACGCAACGGAAACGCGCACGTTCTTCCCTAATATCTCAAAAATGGTCATTCGGATAGCAAAATGTTTCAAATGAAAGTTGTAGAGAATTCGATTATGAATAATTTCCTTTTATTTTTCATTTCCATTCGATCAATATTGGTAGAAATATGAATTTTTAAACATCTTTATAGCGCGCTGTATACGCTATCTGTAAGAACACTTGCTTCATGATAAAATCGATAAAAGCTCGAAAACGGTAGATCGTACGCATATAGTGTATCTAATGAAAGTTAAAGATAATCAAATTATGAATATGTTGGTTTATGTACAAAATCGTTTTGATAACGAGTAAATGGAAATAAAAGCGAAAAACATGAAAAATTGTAATTTTAAGTGCATTTTGATAAATAGCTATTTTTTGATTGGCTTTAGGCAATAATAGCACTAAAGATTTTTTGAATAAAATTAAATTATCTGTAAAACGAGCTCCAAGTGACCTTCATACGATGAAAGGTTCAAGAGTTACAGCTGTTTAAAGCTATAAGCTAACATTTCTTTTTTATTATAAATTAAAAATTTCTTGCAAGAACTGTGCATAGCAATTTTTTTTAAAATATGGACCCAGTATGAAACGACTCAGAAATGCTCACAAAATAACTTCTGATATTTCAGAAAGTGAAAATATATTATTAAAATGTACTTTTTTGTACTTCAAACGTGTCGAAAATTGCCTGTATGCTAAAAATTAAAAATCAACTGCATTTTCAATCGTCGGTTCCTTGTCGCTTCTTATTGAAAATCATAGACGAAAAAGTGTTTTTTGTAGGAAATATCGTAAGCTTTCATTTACGTCTTATGAAATTTTGTCGTAAAATCAAAATAAACCATGATATATACAAAAAAAAGAATTAAAAAAAATATTAGTTCAATTCTTCTGCACACACACAGTTTGCAAGAACCTTTTTTTTAAGAAAATGAACCTTGCGAAGGACTTATGCTTCTGCATTATTTTCATATGTATGTATGTAAAATCTTAATTTATAATAAAAAAGAAATGTTTGCTCATACCTTCAAACAGCTGTAACTCGTGAACCATTCATCGTATGAAGGTCACTTGGAGCTCATTTTATAGATATTTTAATTTTCTTCAAAAAATCTTTGATGTCATTATTGCCTAAAGCCAATCAAAAGATAGTTATTTGTCAAAATGCACTTGAAAATGACAATTTTTCATGTTTCTCCCTTTTATCTTCATTCATTCGTTATCAAAACGATTTTGTACAAACCAACAAATTCAAAACTTGATTCTCTTTAACTTTCATTAGATACACTATATGCGTACGATCTATCGTTTTTGAGCTTTTATCGATTTTATCATGGAACAAACGTTCTGATAGCTATAAAGTTACTTAAAAATTCATATATCTGCCAATATTGATCGAATGGAAATGAAAAATAAAAGGAAAACCTGTAGACTTTTGACATATTCAAAAGTACCACAAAATAAGCCTGTTCCCAAGATTTCAGCCCGCTCTGAATTAATTCATCCAAATTTTCCCATTTTATTGAGCTACCTGTTGAATTGGTATAAAAATGATGTGATTTTGACAAAAAAAATTCTAGGTATAAGCCGAATCCAGGATGTTCAGAATGATGGTAAGAATGTTGGGTTTCTTAGGCTTCAATTTTTTTGTATGGCAAAATTTTTTATTAAACATAATAGGTGTGAGAAAATGGTTTTTTCGAGTTTTAGAAAAAACATTTATTTTAGAAAAAACTGTTTGTTAAAAGTTGTGCGCCTTGAAAAAACCTACAAAATGAGACCTATTTCATCAAAATCGGTTAATTTGTTTATGAATCATTGCAAGAAAACATGCTAATATGGCTGGTTTTTCAATTGCTAATAAACAATAGAAAAACATGTTTCATATACTTCTTACCACAGGAAAAGAAGGCTCTTGTGACATAGAAAAGGCACGCGAAATCGGAAGTCATATGATCGAATAGTTTTTGCACAATCAATTTGTTAACTTTTGTTGACTTTCTTTTAATGCTTATTTCTCAGCGATATGGCGACTCTACAGCAATCTGCGGGTGCGCAAATTAAAGTTCATGATTTATACTATCAATATCAAAAAAGAACCAAATGAAGTATTGGTTTTAAATTGTTGAAAACAGTTAGCATTAATTTTTTCGTTATAAACAAATAGAATATCTCTTCGACATGGGGCGAGCGTAGGTGCGTCTTTACTATGTACATACTTCGGTATGCGATGTAAAGCAACGACAGGCGCGGTTAGTACTTGGATTGGTGACCATTCCAACGGAAACCGCGTTCTCACCTCACACGTCTTCCAGCGGCTTGTATATCAGTGTATGCGCGGAAGCTATACAACCTTAGGCGAGGGTTGTATAGGAGATATACCATCCTTCGGAGGGGATGTAAAGCCGTCGGTCCCTTGTCTATTAAATGTTAGGCAAGTAAAAGATCCCTACTCTTCTTAAGGGAAGAGGTTCGGCAAAACTCCTGGTTGGGGGTAGCTCGTCTACAGGCGTCGGTGTTAGGCCTCAGTAGCGGAAATAGGCCGACGTTAAATAAATGTATAAAAAAAAAAAAATCTCTTCGACATTTTTTCATAAATTTAAAAAAAGTCTTTACGACCAATAGGAGCTGAGACAGATTTTTTTTAAAGTCGCTGTGGCGTTGTTTATCAATATTAAGGAAATTTTAGCGGGAATCTATAGAGGAACATCCAAAGAATCCTATGAAATAGTTTTCGACTCGATTATTTCAAAATTGTTGATGTGGCAGTTGTTTAAAGTTTTCCGGCGAAACGAATTTGAAGCGCCCGAGATTCGTTTTTCCGCGCATGGCTGACTTCCCACGCCATCACTCCCTGAATATCGTAGGAACGGCAACTTTAAACAACTGCGACATCAACAATTTTTAAATAATCGAGTCGAAAATTTTGCATAGGATAATAAAATAACAATAACAATAAACAACGCCACAGCGATTTTTTAAATAAAAAACTGAGATAAAGAAGCTTCCCGATTTCGCGTGCCTTTTCTATGCTACACGAGCCTTATTTTTCTGTGGTAAGAAGTATATGAAACTTGTTTTTCTATTGTTTATTAACTATTGAAAGAACAGCCATTTTAGCGTGTTCTTTTGCAATGACTCATAAACAAATTAACCAATTTTGATGAAATAAGTCCCAGTTTGTAGGTTTTTTTAAGGTGCGCAACTTTTAAGAAACACTTTTTTTCTAAAATCAATAAGTTTTTCTAAAACTCGAAAAAATCATTTTCTCACGCCTTAATTATTGTTCAATAAAAAAATTTGCCACGCAAGAGAATTGAAACCTAAGTAACCCTACACTCCTACCATCATTCTGAATATCCTAGATTCGGCTTATACCTAGAAACATATTTTTTTGTCAAAATGCTAATTCGACTGGAGTACTAGGATGGCAATACAATTTTGAAACATTACCTTTAATTTTGCCTAAATTCAACAGAACATAGATCAAAATTCAATAAAAAGTTAACAGAACAGAATCACAAAAAGGAATATTTTTTATAAGTCAATATTTGATCACCTGCCCATTGAATAGACAAAGTGAATCAGTTCCATGAAAACGCTTCATGATAGCTGATCGAAGTAAAACTTTATGTGGACAAGGCTCTAGTGTCATCTTCAGAGCCTCGTAACTCCCGCACCACCATACTTAAAAAGACCAAGTAGAGGAAATGAACGCAGAAAAAGGTTAAAAAGTTCTTAATCGTTACTATTTCAATGTAAAGACTTGAAACCTTTTGCATTATGTTAAGTTTCGGCAACATATGAAATGTATATCTTTGAAAATTAGTGCACTCACATCACGGTGGGGGGTTGCAGCTCCCATTTTACACCCCCAATTCAATAACTCGCCAAGTTTTTAACGAAATGGGCTAAAATTCATATCAAAGAGGTTTTTGAAGACGCTGATTACGAATCCGAAGTGGACATTGGAAAATTCGCAATGGCGGACCTAATATGGTGGACTTTAAGAATTAATTTCTTTTGCAAAAATTGCGATACAAACTTTCTTTTTAAATGTTTTATTATAGTTTGATAATATTGGACTAATAAAGTTGAAATAACCAAAAAAAACTAACCCTAATCATTTCAACCCTTTATTGGGGGTGAACACAGAGCGACCTCCCAAAAAAATACGATTTTCCTTAAATTTTTACTACAAACTGATGGGGGAAAATATGGAAATATTACTAATAGCGTCTATTTTTATCAAATTATCAGTAATAATGGATATACACCATTAAAAATACTTTAAATCGTGTTTAAGGGACAGAAAAGCGCACAATTTCGTTTTGAAAAAAGTTTTTTGGCTGCCAAAGGGGTGAAAATCATTTTTTAGGTCCGTAGAGTTTTATATGTAATTTATGTATTGTTGTTGAACATGTCAGGGAACTTTCAACATTTTATTTCATTTTTGGTTAATTTTGTGGAAGTGTTAAATGTGTCCTCATAAACGTTCTTTTAGAACAAAAAATATTTACGCCGTTTCTAATACTTTTTAAGAAAAATATGATGAGTAAAAAAATGTTTATAATACGTTTTTGCATAAGAATATATAAATTTAAAAATATCAGTCCTTAATCATTTCGTTCTGTCCTCGCAGGTAATAATGGTAGTTAAAAAATGACATTTTCAAAACGCCTCTCCATTGATATTGATTTTTACCCTATACACAAAAGGAAAAGAAATAATTATAATGCCATTTTGTATCAGAATACAAATTTTGGAACTACCACCAATTAACCCTTCCGTTTTATCGCCTTGAATCAACTTTTTCGTGTTTACGGATTCATATAAAAACGCGATTTGCGCCGTTTTTGTTGATTTTAATGAAAAATGACTAGCGTAAAAAAGTGTTTAGAATGCGATTTTGCACAAGATAAAAGATTTTCCCCCATCAGTTTGTAGTAAAAATTCAGGAAAAATCGTATTTTTGGAGGTCACTCTATATTCACCCCCAGTAAGGGGTTGAAACGATTAGGGTTATTTTTTTTGTTATTTCAACTTTATTAGTCCAATATCATCAAACTATAATAAAAAAAATTTAAAAAGTTTTTATTTCAATTTTTGCAAAAGAAAAGGGTGATGCGTAGGAGGTTTTCCACGGAGGAGAAGCGAAAGGGTTAAATAAAGTGGTTACCAAAATGGTGTATTCTTATACAAAATGGCATTCTAAACACCTGTTTACTCTACATACTTTTCAGTAAAATCAAGCCATTTTGAATTTTCCAATTTTCACTTCTGATTCGTAATCAGCGACCTCAAAAACCCCCATGATATGAATTTTAGTCGATTTCGTTGAAAAATTTGCGAGTTATTGAATTGCATAATGCAAAAGCTTTCAAGTCTTTACATTGAAGTAGTAACGATGAAGACCTAAATGCATTTCCTCTCCCTCGTCAAAGGTCGACTCCTCCAGGAGTCACGGTTGTCTGAACGACGTTTCGGCAGAATCTCATCTGCCATCTTCAGGTTCTCACTGAAAGCTGCCCACTGCTGCTTCTCGTTGATGGAGCTGAACTTCATTCAGTTCGAGCAAGGAGTATTTGGTAACGGTATCCGTTTTTCTGGATATCGAGTAGCAAATGGGCTGCAAGTTCTTGATATTACTTTGACTTCTGTGACTACCATTGGCATGTGAATGCAACAAATAGGTGTATACGTGTGTCACAGAAATAACACCCTGTACAATACATTTGAAAATTAGTAAGTGTTGATCTGTTGGGTTTGGTGTTTTGTTGGTAACGGACCTGAGGCAGAGAGAGAGAGGGGGGTTGACATGACCCCTCTCTCTCTGCTTCAGATTTGTTTTGACAGTTTTTTAATTTCACATTCCGATGTTTTTCGGAGGAATAAGAAATAACGTAGTTGACTGCTTCTTGTTCAGTTTTCGAGGTGGCTGAAACTATTTTGGATTAAAGATTTTTGGTGTTAACTTAAATTAAATATAAATGTAGTTCACAAGTGTGATTTATTTTGTAATAGTTGTGTTTGTTCTGTCTTGATGACTTGTCAATTTCAATTTTAACCTCAATTTAGTAAGTACCCTTCACTTGTATTAAACAATTTTGATTACCTATAATAAGTTCAAAATTTTTGTAGAATTCCTGAGGAAGAAACAATAAAGTTTCGAAAGCTTAAATTTAAAAAAGAGTTGTCTTTTTGAGCCCGTGACTGTATCCCTGGTGGAAATTAAAAATTTTTGTTTTTAACTTAGACAGTCGTCTAATATTCGTCTCTGTATATATATATATATATATATATATATATATTACTCATATAATTCATTGTTGTATCGAGCAAAGCTATTTCCCTCAAGCGTGGAAAAGGTTGGAATTCCTTTACCTAAAAATAGTAACCCTATTCCTTTTTCAGACCTTAGAATTATTAATGCTTTGCCAGCTTTATCTAAAGTCTATAAAAAAAATTTATATGATCTAATTTATCATTATTTTCTCATAATTTGCCTGATTCACAGTGTGGATTTAGAAAAGGATATAGCACTGTTACTATTACTGATGACTTGATTAGAGCTCAAGATAAGGGAATGGTCAGCGTGTTGGTGTTGTTAGATTTTTCGAAAGCCTTTGATACAATTAACCATAGTCTAATTTGTTCTAAACTTTAATATTTTGGCTTTGATAATTTTTCAGTTTCACTTATTAAGTCGTACTTGCATGGTGGAAAGCAGATAATTTCTATCGACTATGTTTATTCTCCTGAGATCGATATAGTTTCAGGTATACCACTGGGATCAATTTTGGTCTTCTACTTTTTATTATTTATACCTCGAATATTTTAAACTCTGCAAGATCGTGTAAAATCCAAGCATACGCTGACGATACTCAGGTATACTTGCATTTTGATGCAAATGATTATATCGAAGCTACGGACAGCATAAATTCGGAACTGCTAACCATTAAGCAACTATCTGAGGAACATGATTTAAAACTGAATTCAAAGAAATGTAACGTAAATATATTTGCTAACAGAAACAAAAAAATAATCTTAAAAGAGAACATACAAATTAAGATTGATGGTGCCTCCTTGCCTGTTATTGACCATGCAAAAAATTTGGGAGTCATCATTGACTCTGACTTACGCTTTAAAGAGCATGTAAAAAATCGGCAGCTACTGGAAGCGGCTGGAACCTCTCCACTCGGTGGATCTTTGAAGCCGAAAAGAGCATTAAATTGTGTGACAAAACGGCACTAAACGTAATCCGATCTCATCCAAAACCTTCTCAGATCTTTTGGGGCACTAAAAAAAACCCTCAACTTAATGAATTTACAATCATCTATGCGAGTAATTACCTACATTATCGCTCGTTGAATAATATACTATTAGGATATTAACAACTTTAACATCACTTGAACGACTAAAAAAGTCTAGTTATCCTAAATACTACAGATTTGTAGAGCAACCAACTGAAAATTGGTAAAGTGATAATCTATAATAAATTCACCAACGAAGGTACAGAAAGCATATGATATTGATATTGTTACATCTACCTTTAAAGTTTGTGACAATCCACTAAAAGTTACAAATATGCCGAAATCTTATTAACATGACATGGCACCAAGGTTATCGGATGACAAACGATGACAATGACAATCGTTAAAATTTGCTCATTGCAATCCGATCGTTCGCGGCTCTTTTTGTTAAATGAAACATTAGCATTTCAGTAATTTTACTAGATTTTAGAGGAATATTTGTAGTTTAATTCTTCGATTTGTCTGTATATACATTTAAAAACGGAACTAAACGTAATCCGCTCTACTTTTAGAGTAGTAAAGAAACCCTCACGCGTGAATTGACACGTAATGTGACGAGTTTCACGACGTAACGGCTACGCGCATCGATCATGTCATACGAAATGCGATCTGTGCTTCATATTTGCTTTGTTTTTAATTTCTTTCACGGAAACCAAATCGAAAGGGTGGAAGTGTGATATATCGTTGAAATCAGAATTTTAACTGCTTTTCAATGGTTCTATTGCAGATTGAAAGTAATTATAAAATAAACAACTTGTTACGTCAAAATGGCACTAAATGCAATCCGATCTCAACCAAAACCTTTTCAGTTCTTCTGGGGCACTAAAGAAACGCACATGCAAAGTTTCATTCAAATCCGTTCAGTAGCTTCGGCACTATCGTGCTAACACACATACACACACACAGACATTTTTCAAAAACCACTTTTTTGGGTTCCTAGGACCTCAAAACGTAAAAATTTGATGTTATCTCAATTTTTGTTTTTGAACCAATTTTAGTAACCTCTCACAATTTTATTGTGGTATGTAATGTTTGATTGTGTTCAAGATTTTTTTTGCTTCAATAAAGCCAATTTATTATTATTATTATCGCCTAATGTGTTTAATTAATTTTTATATGAAATCTATAAAAATGAAATGCATTTTGGAAATCATATATTTTATACTGTTGACATATTTCTTTACTATTTTATAAGTTATTTTTTTTGGTAAGCGGTCTTACACAATTTGATAAATAGTTTTCCGGAATTATAGTTACACATAAGACCCCCACCCCAACAGGTTCTAAACTTTTTTTATAAAAATCATAAATTTTTAAATATTACATTATGTTTAACATGGTGACTTTAAAGAGTATTTAAAAGGTATTTAATGTTTCTAAAATTCTTATTAAGTTTCAAGTTAGAAAACTAACAGCTGTGTGGAGTATTTTCAATACGGCTACCCGCACTTCCGTAAGATGCAGTGTCTGTGGATTTTTGAAACAATGGGGTTCTATATCTAGCTAAGGCTAACTTACTGTCCAAATTTCAATATTATCAAACTTTTGCTCCTTCAGCTATCGTGTTTAAAAGAAACGTGACTGACGAATAGACGGACAGAGAAACATCGCAGTCGTAGTGAGTCGAAACATTGCCGAGTAATACCATTCCAGTTATGTGAAGAGTGCAATACTATCTGTGACTTTGATCACATTTTTTTGGATGTGCAAAAAATAAGAGTGCCACTGATAATTCAATCAGAAATATCTTAAACTGCAATATAATGGCACCATTCTGAACCTGCTCTACTATCTCTTAACTCACAGCAAATTTATTAACCTATCTGGAATCTGGAATTGGTTGGCAGAGTGACCAATAAAAATTATTGAACCACAGCACTTAGGCCCCAACCAACCTAATCTTGCGAAATAGGTGGTGATGCTGCGTGGGGGCATCTCCCTTACATGGGCCAAAGTAGGCCAGCGTTCTCCCAAAATGGATTCTCTGATTGATGAGACGGCAGAACAGTCATAGAGTACATGTTGAACTATCTCATCTTCTTGTTCACAACCTCTACAGAGAGGTGTTTCGCTTAATCTCATATTATGTAATGTTTTCTTAATGGACAGTGTCCAGTCTGGATTACCGTTATAAAACGTTTTTTCTCCACCCTTATGAAGGGAAAACAACCCCCGGGGATGATTACACAACCCTGATCACCTGCTATCTTCACAAAAACACCTCCTGTAAAATATCAATTTTTTTTCACAAAAAAATATCAATTTTCCAACCCCTCTAGAGGGGTGGAAGCCTTCTGTGGGGGTGGCTGAGGTCAAATCCCTCGAGGGACCTTCTGTTCCACTCGAGGGGATAACAGTTAGTCGAAAAACTGGGGAAAATAAACGGGTTCACAGAAAAGTTCACTTTGGGGGTGGTTTTGACCAATTTGAAGGGGTTGCCGAGGTGGAAAAATTGGTTTGACCCCGGGAATCGATTCAGCACCCTCGAAAACGGGGGAAGGGACATTGTCTAGTCCGAATCGCAAATATCCCGACTTTTTAAATGGACTATTATATTTTGATCTAATTCCGTTGAAGGGTTCGGGGGTAAATAAATTTCAACTGGATGCCATCAAAAATGCTAGTGAGAGACATTTTTCCAGCGGTATCACGGTCTATAATGTTAGTAACACTCACACTTGTTTTTTACCTCAATTTCCGACAGTTCTATATTTAAATGTTATTCAGACTTTCGAATTTACTTAAAAAATTAACCTGTTATTAATATTAAAATGAAATCATCATATTGTTATATAAATATGAGAGTTATTGAAAATAAAAAGCAAATATATAAAAGCAAATGCACGAGAGACACGTCATTGCGTATAGATTGTTAAAAACTTCGATTGTGCAACGACCATTATACTCAATCTTTAGCTTAATATCCGCTTAACATAAAGCTAGAGTTGACCTTGAATTGTACAACTGGGCCTCAGTTGCACATTTAAATAAGGCATAGGGCAAATTCCTTACTGAATGGTGTACCTTGGTACCAACATGGTTTTATTTGAAAAAACTAAGTTTCATGCAAAAACTATTTTGAAATATTTGTTCACTCATAAATCATATAATTTAGCATTTTCGATGTGATTTCGATAATTCTAGTATTCTGACTTGATTGGGACAAATTCATTGCGCTTGGAGCATTAGCTAATTTTACCGGTAAGCTCTTTATATGTTACTTATAAGTAAGCAATGAACAATAATACAACGAGTTTCTGGGAGGAGCTGTAAAAAATGAGCCTTTGCACTACTACACCTTTTCCCATTCTTTTTATTTTAAATTTTAAAGTTCCCAAAATAAAACAACAGATAATTATGGATTTAATTGCTGGAGTTTAACTATTTTTTAAATAATTTGTCTTTTAATGCATTTACAGAATCATCAATTTTGGATTTAGTATTCTCTACGTTGTCTTTCAACATTTTGTCTCTTTCTTCAAAAATACTCTGAAAATCATTTAAGCTAACGTCAACTATGTGATTAACCTCTGAATTGCCGGAACTCTGAGGGATATCCGGCAGGATAATATTCTGAGCAACTTTGGATGAAAGATCCCTAACATTTTCTTTAATTTTTGTATCAGTTTCTTTAAAGTCAGCTTTTACAGTTTTTTTTATGTTATCCAACATGTTTTTAATGGATTCTTCTCCATCATCTGAGTCTGGCATTTTTGGCAGGTCAACTTTTTCATCTATTTTTTCTTTCATATTTTCAACTTCATCGTTCAGCTTGGCATTGATTTCTTTAAAATCGCTCCTGGTCTTGTCGTGGAGTTCCAACAACTTATCCTCTACTACCTTGAAAGTTTCTTCGTCCATTTCTACACTTTTAATTTTTTTCTCAATTTTATCTTTCGTTTCTTCAATAGTCTGCTCCGTGTTACCTTTCTCTTTTTCTAAATCTTCCTTTAGCATTTTCTCAAACTCAGTTATTTTGACCCTCATCACCTCTTCAACTGCTAAATCTTGGTCCGTTTTTTCACCAGTTGGATGTGTCAATAACTTATTAAAGTTTTCTATTACCTTATGTTTTGCCTTTTCAACATCCTCTTGATTTTTTTTACATAAATTTTCAAAATCTGCTTTAGTTTTCTTTTTAACTTTGTCAATTAACTCGTGTTCGTCAAGAGCATCCAATTCTTTTTGTTTTGATAAACTTTCATTAGTAAGATTATTAAGATAGGTTTTTACTGTCGATTTAGTTTCATTTACGGAATCTGTTGTATCTTCTTGTATTTTCTGAAACTCCTGTTCGGTTTTATTCTTTACAATCTTAATACTTTGATCGATAATATCTCTTTTTACTACATGTTTTACTTCATGTGTAGATATTTGGTCAAATAATTGAACAACTTGTAAATCTGTTTTTACTTTTTCCGTCAATTGGCCCAAATTTAGCTTCACAATTTTTCTAGTGTCATTATGTATACTTTGTATACTTCTAACGCGTCTCGCAAAGCTGGTATCTGCTGGTTCATTTCTAAAATACGGTACTAAATTAGCTATTGCTGCTTTAGTTTGTTCAACCTTCTCCGTAGTGCTTTCTTTCGTGTCTCGAATATCTTGTTCAATTTTTTGTTTTAACTCTTTAACTCCTAATTCTGATGCTTCACCATCGTAATCTTGACTGACTACCTCTTCCGACGATATTACCGAAATTAAGTCTGCCATAATATTCTGTTATAAGCAAATTATTTTTATTAATCATTTTTTAAATTTTAGCATGATTACTTTATGAATATGTCACGATTAAATAATACTGACGTGAATGTAATATGACTACTTGACTAATACGTTCAAGTTGTGGTTGTACTATCGTGAGCAGAAAAAATAAGATAATTTCCGAAGTTATGGAATTGCGGGTCACTGAAATTATCAGTTTCATGGTAAAAATTAGTATCATAATTTTGAGAGTCGAAATGATTGTCAAAATTAACGTGATGTGTTCTCTGCGGGTTTTGTCTGTTAAAGTTAGGATTGAAATTTGAATTTTGTTGATTTGGGCATCTCTGAAAGTTCGGATTAGGTCTTATTACAGAAGGCCTATTCTGTTGGAAATTTTGTTGCGGCATGAAATTTCTTTGATATTGCTGGTTGGGAGAATTTTGGAAATTCGGTCTAGAAAATTGTGGAGGACTGGCAAAATTGTTTTGTCTAAAGTTTTGATTTTGTTGCGAGAATTGTAGTCTTGTACGGCACTCATTAAAATTGTGCCCGTTACGTTTGCAAAAATTACAGAATTGTTGGGAGTTGGGACGCCTCTGTTGATTCTGGATAGGGTTTTTGATGATAGTTTGTTTTGGGAATTTTTGTGACTCGAAGTAGGGCAGTTGGAGTTCGCGTTTGATTCTATTAATTGCCTCGAGCATGTCGCTGGGATTTCCGGCACGGATTATTTGTCCAAGTTTGGGTTCTAGTCCGGTAAGTAGTGTTGTTAGAGTCATGGTTTCAATTAGGGATGATTGGGCTGTCTTTTCTTCCAACGTCAAAGTCTGTTTTTGCACAGCAGCGTGCATTTTGGCATTATGTGTTTGTAAACGAGATACGAATGTCAGGGCAGTTTCATTAGGTAGTTGGTGAATCCGTTGTAAGTCCTGTATAAGGGCTGTCAAGTCGCGTGAATCACCGAAGTGGGCCTCAAGTAGGCTTTTAATTTCTGCCCAAGTGGCAGGGTTCCTTGAATTTATTAATTCGGCAGCTTTTCCCCGAAGTTTATTTTTAATGTGTAGAGTAAGTAAAATACGCTGGTCTTCTACTGACATTCCGTTCGCGAAAACACACGCGGAAATAAAGGTTTGTAGGAAAATGGGGTTCCCGTCGAACTCTGGAACTATTGAGAAAATCTCACTTAACCTGTAGGGTTCTATGGTAAGGGTTTCATCAGCGTTATTGGTATTATTTGCTGTAGTATTATTTACTGTAGTATTATTTACTGTAGTATTTGGTTGGTTCGCCATTTTGTATTATTAGGATTCGTATATAAATTTCAGATAAACAAACAAAAATTAATTTGGTACACACAAAAAATAATAAAAATTAATTGTAAAAGGTGCAAGAGTACGCCACTGGCAATAATAATGAATAAAAGGAAACGAAATTGTATTCTTTTCTTTATAAAGTATGTAACAAATTATTTTTGCGATGGTATTTGCACTTATTCAGATATTATAGTCATATGGTATAAACAATGCGTTAACCTTTATTAGTAGTAGTAGTAGTATTAAATTGCAATAAAAACGTTACAAGATAAAGATTAAACTTGATATGGAACTAAACTTTATATAGAAGTTAACTTGACCTATATTAAGTTGCAACGAAAATATTTATGTGTTAAAATAAAATAAAATATCGGTTAAAGTAATACGATATTTAGATAGTGCATTCAACTAAATTAGATTGCAGAACTGTCGTGGGTTTAATGCAAATGTGAATGTAATATACGAATGATAAAAAATAATTGTTTAGTGCAGTTTTAAAATAGAAAATAAATCGAGATGATTCTTAAATTACTTACATTACTATCTTCATGCCTGGGGTCCAGATGGAAGGTCGAATGCGGTTTCGTAAGCGTTGCTACACTGGGATGTACCGTCAGGGGTATCACTAGGTGTTCCTATCCACGGTTACGTGTTCCAAGAGCCGAAGACACCGACTTTCAGGGGCCAGGAATGTTTCTTACTTGCTAATTATTTCTCGATGTGTATATGATGCTTCTTGTGAGCTTGTTGATACGTTGCTTGTCTGCTTAAAATTGTATTTTTCTTGCTTCTCGTAGATTCTTTTCTGATTGAAGGATTGAAATCCACGACCTCTGGGTTACAGGGTGTTTTGCAGATCCGTACGACTGCGCCAATGTTAGATAATGTATTGTAGAAATCACTTTTTAAAAACTTTATTTACTTGGGAGTCAAGCTTGACTCTAGGTACAATAATGAACAATAATAAATTTAGAATGTATTAGGTCGAAAATGAGTATATGACTGAAGGTACAAATGTCTGTTGGTTGTATTTATAAGAGAACAAAGAACATTAAATTGGCAATTCAGCATGATAAGGGATTACCAAGAAAGAAATATTAAGCTCAGCCAACGTGAGCGGTTATTAGAGAAGAGCTGTTACGCAATCTGTAACATGATATGTTTAAGAAGGTTAAGCCTGTCTCGGTGATATTATATATCATAGTATATTTCTAATATAACATATATACAGAGAAATTGAAAAATTACACTACAAATATTCCTCTAAAATCTAGTAAAATTACTGAAACGCAAGCCAATTAATGTTTCATTTAACAAAGACAGCCATGAGCGATCGGTTTGCAATGAACAAATCTTGACGATTGTCGTTTGTTTCTCGCGCCAAGTTTTATAATAGTTTGTCATCCGATAACGTTGGTGTCATATCATGTTAATAATATTTCGGCATATTTGTAACTTTTAGTGACTGCGAACCAGTGGATTGTCACAAACTTTAAAGGTAGGTGTAACAATAGCAGTATCATAATATGCTTTATGTACCTACGTTGATAAACATTTATTATAGATTATCACTTTACCAATTTTCAGTTTGTTACTTTACGAATCTGTAATATTTAGGGTAATTAGACTTTCTTAGTTATCCTACTGGTGTTAAACTTGTTAATATGACAATAGTATATTATTCAACGAGCGATAATGTAGGTAATAACTCGCGCAGATGAAATTTGCAGCACGAGTCACAGGCTAATGTTGTAAATTCATCAAGTTGGGTTTTTTTTTTTAGTGCTTCAGAAGCTCTGAAAAGGTTTTGGTTAGATCGGGTTATGTTTAGTTGGGAGGTTCCCGCCGCTTCCAGTAACGTCAGTAGTCATACTTTTTATGGAGTTGATCAACCCCCCCCCCCCCCAATTTTCACCCTCGCGCCCCCTACATGCAGATATTTGCAAAAGTAACGGTAGAATAATGTATTGTCATCCGATCTTAGTAACTGTGCAAAATTTCATCAGTTGATTATGTCAGGAAGTGTGTTAAATAAAGGATGCAAGATTTCAACAGAAACATTGTGCATGAAAACATTGTGAGAAAAAAGCCAGTAATAAAATAACTTAATTTGAATGTAGTAAATGTTCAAAATGAGTTCCTTGAACATCTTGGCAGCATCCTAATCGTAAACAAACATGTCTTATAACGTTTGCCAACATCTGAGGCGGGACAGACTTAACTACATCCGTTATTCTTCTTTTTATATGAGCTATATGGTGTGACTTAGTTTTGTATAACATACTTTTCACATTTCCCCATAGAAATAAATCTAAAGGTGTAAGATCAGAAGAAGCGATCCTCGCCTCCCTTTCTACCGATTTGGAAATATTAAGTCGAGGTATTGCCGGACATCGATTCGGTAATGTGGTGGTGGTCCATCCTGCTGGAACCATATTACATCCGCTGCAACTTATGGGTTTGCTTGAGCAGGATATAAGTTTGGCACGACATTATTTTGGAGCAGAGCTAAATAATTATCTCCATTCAAATTGCCATCAATGAAAAAGGACCAATGATATAGTTTCCAATTATCCCTGCGCAAACATTAACCTTTTTTGGATTTTGCATATGTAATTCTCTCATCCAGTGAGGATTTTCGTTAGTCCAGTAGCGACAGTTTTGACGACTAACATGGCCATGAAGAGTAAAAGTGGACTCATCCGAAAACAAAACATTTTCCAGTTGGATAACATTGTTATCTAACCTTTACAACATTTGTTCACAAATATACATTCTTCTATTAAAATCGTCTTCACTAAGCTTCTGAGTTGGGGTCAATTTATAGGGATGCATTTTATGTGAATAATTGAAGAATGGGAAACATTCAATGCTAAAGCCGCTAGTCGACTTGAATTATGTGGGTTTTCCTCAAACTCAAACAGTATATCTAATTTGGCGTCGTTACTTATTGCATTGGAAGCTTCTTTTTTTAGCTGCCGTACATGTCCATTTTTGCGAAACTGCTGTTCAATTTTGCTAATTGTACCTTAGGTAGGCAAAAAATCAGGAAATTTTTCTTGAAATAGGCGAGAAACTTTCTTCTGTAATCGAATTCTATCTCCATAGCCAACCAATCTGTAAAATTTTATGCATTTAGTTTAAATAAACCATGTTTAGGAACTGGACTTAACAAAACTCAAACAATATGCAAAACACTGACAACTATTTATTGACAACAACTATTTATTGCTGTCAATACTACGGCGTTTTTAGTAAAACTGGCAATGCCAGCTATGAACAGTTTTGATATTTTTATATCTTATTTTTATTTGATGATGTTTAAAAAGAACACTGAAATTGTTTTTGCTAGCCTGAAAGAACAAAACGCTGTGTTTTTATGTATTTTGTTTGTTGTAGCGAATTTCGTCAGGCAGACCGTTAATTTTTGCAATAAATATTAAAACCATAACATTTTTGGATAGAGAATAAAAAGACCTTTCAAAAATTTAGGAATTGTAACTGCCACCCAAAGGGGGTTGAATTTAGGGGTGAAATTTGTACGTTGGAAGATGTCATTTCAGAATCGAAAATCGACGTGTCTCAGGATATTTTCTAAATATGCACAATCATTGAGATTAATGAATTTATTTCCTTTGTCTGTTCCATACTGTATCTAACAATGACAAAAGTGATAGATTTTCCGTTCATATGTGGGCCTGGATATCGGCACGTAGTCCTGGTATTTTGTGGCATATTGAGGAACGATTTAATAGTGAAACATATATTAGAATTTTAGGCAATAATATGATCCCTTCTGTGTCACAATTATTTTGTAATAATTAGTTCATATTTCAACAAGGTAATTGTTCCGTTCATACCGCTCATACCGTAACTAACTGGTTTCAAGACAAAACGTTAATGTTCTTAACTGACCCAGTCATTGTCCAGGCCTTAACCCTATGGAAGACGTACGGGCACTACTCATAAGAAGTGTACAAAAACGAAATGTGAGACCACGGAATGCCAAAATTTGCAATTATAACTACAGCATTACCATCCACATTACAATGAAAATAAAAGTGCTTAATATCCATTTTATTTTGGCTACTCGTTACATATTCAAATAGAGATAGTTAACCAGAAAATAAACTGTCCGTGCTATCATTTAATGTCCACGACAGTTAGTACCAAAGAGTTTTGCCGAACCTCTTCCCTTAAGAAGAGTAGGGATCCCCTCCGAAGTATCTCCTATACAACCCTCGCCTAAGGTTGTACAGCTTCCGCGCATACACTGATATACAAGCCGCTGGAAGATGTGAGAGGCGAGGACGCGGTTTCCGTTGGAAAGGTCACTCATCCAACTACTAACTGCGCCTGTCGTTGCTTTACATCGCATACCGAAGTATGTACATAGTAAAGACGCACCTACGCTCGCCCCTACCAAAGAGTAATTTTAAATATTTTCAGATCATTTGTTAAAAATTCCTGAAACAATATTTCAGATGAATTTCCAATCAGCAATTCTGGGTAACATTTTTCTTATTAGTTGAAGCGGTGGCCGTAAAGTTATATTGGATCAATTACAAGCATATATGAATTGAAAATGAAGTATGAACATAGTTTATTGACTCAATGGCTCAGTGCTCAGGTGTTAGGTTTAAGATCGGTCCTGGGATCAAATCCTAGCTAGGGTGATGGATATTTAGTGCTGCATTATTACGGCATTTTTCACGATTATAGCGGGTGCAAACTAGACTCGAATAAGCCGGTGAAAAAAAGTGCCCTAGACGGGTTTTTTGTTTTTTTACTACATGTTGAGGATATCAAAGTAAGTTCACAGTTAAGTTTTGTAGGATGAAATCTGTCGGTAACATATTTTTTATATTATTTATTTTTAATCATCAGTGAATATATTTTTATATATTTTTTTAAAGTTAGTGATTTTTTCCTGTATTTTGTAAATATCTGTGTTTTTAGTGGCTATATAATATAATTGCAAGAATTAAAAATTGCCACTCGGAATGTTACTTATTTTGCAAATAAATAAAATATTCAAGATTTGAGCAATTTTAAACAAATTAAGGTATTTCTGAAAATACTCAATATTTTCGTAGGGACGGGGGCTGTAGGGGATAAGGTTAAAATAATTAAATTGTTTCTTTTCTCTAAAACGGTTTTAATGATTTTGATTAAAGACACATGGATACTTCCTAGCAGAGACTAGTTACTTCTAGAGAATTCAGGGAGGGCTGTTGCAGGAGAAGTGGTTTAAAGAATTAAACAATTGTTTTCTGTATAATTGCTCTAACGATTTTGATCAAAATTAACACATGGATAATCTTTTATTACTAGCATCATATGACATAAGCTGTTATACAAAAGAATGCAGGAACTGAGGTTGTGGAGGATAAGGTTGAAATAGTAAATTTTTTTTCTGACTGACTTGGTGGCTTAGTGGATGGATCATTTGATTATCATCCCATTGCACCTAAGCAGTGGTCGCATGGTCGGTCCCTAGGCAGGATCTGGGGAGGATTTCCTGTAATCATGAAGAGAAATAAAATTTGTGATTGGTTGATTGACTACCATCCAGAAAATCTGGGTTCAAATCCCATCGGTTTTCTCTATTTATTTATTTTTTAAATTCCTCTTTTCATTGCTAATTAATTTCTTTGTTTCATTAATTAAGTCTTTTTGATTAAATAATGAAGTATTCGTGTTAATATTTTTATGTCAATGTATAAATGTATAATTATGTCAACAAACAGAGAATTAGGTTGATATTTTCGCAACGAACATCATGCTTCGCATGATGGTTACACGATTGGTGCCGAGATAGGTTCTGGGGAGAATTTATGTACACTTGAATGTTAATAAGGTTGTTTTCATTTCAGTTCACTGTTATCCAGGTAATTCGGGTTCAAATCCTTTCGGCTCTCCCTTTTTTTAGATTCTCGTTTTCGTTGCCAATAATTTTTTTTTAATAATTAAGTCGTTTTGAATAAATCATCATTTATTAGTTTCCCATAATACATTAAATACTCGAGAATAATGAAGAAAACTTATTAAAATATGTTGTCAAATTATTAATAATAAATAATAAGTTCCTTTGGAATAATTAAAAATATTCACGCGAATACTTGATTATTCAAATAAATATATGAATTGGGAATGAAAAGAGATATTTTTCCAAAAGAAGAAAAGAAAACCTGTATCATTTGATCTCCAATTTTTGGAGTGAGAGGCGCAATGTTCTATACATTTAGCCAAGATTCAAATTCAAAACTTCTTGATTTAACATTAGCTTATACAAGTACCCTGCGTTGTATGTGGCGGATTGCAGAGCCGGGCGGTTCGGTTTTAAAAACTATTCGGTTTTAAAACTATTAAAACTTATACCTCAACTCCTTTTGCAGGATACAGATTAAAATAGGTGATAAAATTTACAAGCATCTAAAAAACATATACAACAAAGCCTAAAACTACACATTTTATTAGTAACTCGCGGAGTTCACTGTTTTTAATTTGGCTGTTGACGCTGGTGCCTAAATCTAGATGAGGAGCCATCTGCGAGACGTACAAGCTGTGCATAGGCTGGCCTAAACTTTAGTTTTAAAAATTTAGTTTTTCGGAAAATTTTGATTTTGTTATAAAATCTTGATGGAAAATGAATTTTGAAACAAAAATGCACAAAAGAAAACAGGAAACAAACGAGGCAAAAAGAACAAACAAACAATAAAGGAAGAGGGAGGACAAGAAATATTTAAAGATGTTAAGGTATGAATTATCAGTAAGGGGGATAGGGTAAGCCATAGTTATTGTTGTTGAAGTTTGGCTACAGAGGTTGCAGAAAGATCGGTAACGTCTGGTACAGTAGGGTATGTTTAATTCAAAATGAGGCATTATGCTGTCTAATTTGTGTAAAATTTTCGTTAACGGACTATCACTCTGTTTGAAAGAGTAGAATTTCTGGGAGATGTCCTGAACGTAGTCAGATATTGGAGTTAAGTCATGGCAAAGTCTCTGAGGGAGGTGTACCTTCCAGAATTTGATATGAGGCGTATAAGACTGCTCGAGCACTTTTAGTTTTTGTATTATCGGGTATGTGATGGGTGGCCTGACCACCATTGTGCACAACAATTTATTATTTTGTCAGTTGAGTTTGCTGCCCGTGACCATGAGCAGATACAGATTCCTGGACATGGATGGCTTCCTTACATACATTGAGCCATTAATCTTCTTTGTTAACACAGCATCCTTCTTAGTACCTAACGGATGTAATTGTATTTCCAAAATTTAATAACTTAAAAACAAAGATCTGTTCTAATAAACGGAGCAAGAGTATTTATACTCCAGTTTCACAAAAAAAAAGTTATAATCACCAACCCCTCAGCTGGAAGGTTCCATTGTTGGTGTCTTTGAAATTCTCTTTTTAATATTTTATTAAGGTTGGTTGAAAGATAACGGAGATCTTGTTGGAGAGTTGTCTTGGACCGATTTTTACTTCCCTATATACGTAGTATAATATAGGAAAGTATGGTGATCGCGCAAAAAATCGATTTTAAGCCTTTAATCAATTTACACGTTTTCAGCTCTCCTGAAGCCAAAAAGTGGTTTTAAAAATATCCTAATCGTTGGGCATTTGCGCCTATTTTCGAACAATTGTGAAGTTAGATGACAATCTTAAAATTTTTATAAAAGTGAACATTATAATACATAATTTCCCTAAATTCTGCTGAGCAGTATTTGAAGGTCATGTAGCCCCCCCCCCTCCCAACCGGTTGGATAAAACCGCTCAGGTACATAACCTTCAAATTACTAAAGGAAAATGTTTGGCAATCAGACAAAGTTCTTAACGGTAAGATCCAGACGCGTCTGAAGACTGCATTGAATTGTATTATGAATTTCAGTGGAAATATCAGAAACAAAAAGAAACTGGGAAGGTAGTGTGCATAATTCCGTCGCGGTTCTCGGTGGGGGTCGTAACCGAATTAAGTGGAGAACAAAATTGTGCAAGTCTAGCTAGAAAGATGATAAAAAGAAAACTGAATATAACAAAAAGGAAACCACAGATAGCTGATCAGAGGCAAGTCAGTAAAGCCGGATGAGCGTGAAGGCGGCAAACCTTCACTTTCAAAAAATGCAATGCAAGGACCGAGCTCCCACCACTGAACTCTATTACAGTAAATGGAACGCCATTATAGGCATATGCGCGTAAATAAAATGTGATAATCATGCGATTCAAAGTGCATAGACAATCGCCGACGCAGTAGGAAATCTAAGGTTAAAAGTATGTAGAAACTTGACTCAAACAGCTGTGTACGGAAGTTATGCGCTGACGCAAGTTTGTGTTTTATTTGTTTCTAAAGCGTAGGTCTTAAATTGAATGCGAATTACAGAGTCGGTCTTCGTGATTTTATCCTTTCGTTTGCGAAAAGTTGTGAGATATATTGGTTATTTTGTATATAATTTTGTGACTTATAAACAGTGTGTATCTTAATTAAAATAATATGATGGTGCGCACTTGTATGTTACTGTTTTGTAAGAACCGGGGCGAAATCTCGGGTTTGTTATATTTTAAGTAAGTATACCTACTCAACTTTTGTCTGTTGTATTAAAATAAGCTACCATCTAAATATTGGCAAGACAGTCCGATTTTGGATTTTTTTTCTTTTAAAATGAGTATTTTTGCCTACTTAAACACAAATTTTTATTAAAATTAGGCTATATATACTTCCCAAGATACTAGGATACAAGATATTCTAACCTCACATTTTTTAATTGCTGCGATTTTTAAGTTTATTTGTGAATTGTTACCTAAATAGTATTAATATACATACGTATCCAACATGTTCGGGATAATAATACTGATTCCAAGATCTTTTTGAAAACACATAACGTTATCATACTTTTTATAAATTAATATTACAATTTTATGAAATAAGCAAGTTCAAACTGTGAAATGTGAGTCCAGTCAGCCAACGTGGTAAAGTTGACAATAGGAACACTCAAGTATATTACTAGTAAGTTTAATAGAGTGCGGCAGCAAGACATCTCAATTATTTGTGTATTATGCGAAATAAATAAGGAACACATTACCCTCCTTTGTTTAGCGCAGTCGGTTAAAAATAATGCAAATATGTGCCAAATGTTTATGGAAATACAAACAGAATGACAATGTTTGACATATAACAAAGCGTTTTGTGAATAAAAAGAGAATTTCCTGCAAATTTTATAACTGTGTTAATTTATATTTTTAATTATGTAATAATTTATTTAAAAATGTTGCTTTAATTTATATATTTTACTAGCGAGACATTTTGTAATATTCAAAAACCAAGTTCTGCTATTTTTACGCAGAGGTTTCATTCATTAAAATTTTTAAATATTTTTTGCACACCATGGCAAGATACCACTGAAATCTATTATAGCAAAACAGTTAAGGACGAGCGCAGCTCTGTCTTTATGGCATTGTACTGCGATACTAAATATAAAGCAAGAGGAACCGCAGTTAGTGCTTGAATGGGTGACTTTCAGAGAAACGCAGCAATCTTGACTCACCTTCTAGCGGCTTGTATTTCAGTGTATTAACAAATGCTATTTAGTTCTAGATGGGAATTATGTAGTGGATATACCATCTTTGGGAGGGTATGTAAAACAGTTAATCCCCTGTCCATTAAATACTTGGCAAGTAAAAAAAATCCCTACTCTTTGATAGAGGTTTGGCAAAATTTCCAGTTTGAGGGTAGCTTGTCTCCTGGTATTGGTTCTTGCCCTTGGTAGCGGAAATAGACCGATGTTAAATAAATCAAGGAAAATAAAGCAATAGAGTGCAAAATACTTAACAAAAGTTAAGAAAATTGTTGCTTCCCTTGGTTCATGTTTACATTGTATTTGTCAAAAGTACAGTACAAGATTTTATCAGATTTTCCACGTTTCGGACGAAGTATATTACGAATTTTAGTTATTCAGTTACTTTGTCAGAAAAATTATTTAATGTAGCAACTAAACATTTGGTCTATGTACACTACTACCGGGGATGAAACCACATACTTTTAGTCAAAATATAAATGGACATTACACTTTAATTTTCTCTTGCAAATAGAGAAGGAAGTTTTACGTAAACACCTTTATATATTCTTTTACAATTCATTGTCTCATGAGTATGTCATATTTTTATAAACAAACGAGTAAAACAATCTATCACTTATATATCAAAGCAATTGATCTTAAACAAAAAAGGTAAGTTATCTTGAAATTCAAATAATAATACCACACCAAGTATTTGAAAATAGTTAATTATTACCTTTTCTTCATTTCATTTGTCAATTCAAACATGTGAATATAAAATGCATGATTTTAGTTTTCAATAAAAATTCACTAGTATCTACTCATATATTTACTGATTGACCGTAGAAAAAAAGTATAGGTTTTTCTCAGGCCCCAATTTTAGCTTTTATTAATTTTAAAATCATATTTCGAGCCCAGAGATAGAAAACATATGACTGTTTTTTGTGAACTATATATTGAACTTATGATCATACATATTCGACATATGCTACAAGAAATTTAAAATAAATGATTGTTTTGGGAATAACAATAACTTTTATTTTTTTTATAATTATCAAGGCAAATAATTTGTTATATTTATTTATGCGATTTCTAAAAAAAGTTAAAAATATGAAATACGCAATAAAAATAAGGCCGGCCCTGACGTATTTCATAGTGCGATTGCGCGCTACTATGTGGCCGCCATATTTGCGCGATATTCAATTGTACGTAGAATTTTTGTGGGCATTGGCATTCCATTCAATGTAATAGAGTTCAGTGGCTTCCACCCGGGCGGTTTAATTTTAAACGAAATTTTTCAAATTAAATCAAAGATAAGTTTATTGTTTGTTTATTTAAGGAATATTTCCGAATGTTTCGTAAGAGTTGTGAGATTAGGAAGTAGATTAGAAGAAGAAGAAAATAGAATTGTTTTTATTGCATTAAATTTGATGATTAATGTAAATGTAGTTCTTCATTTCCTATTACGTTATATTGTATGTTGTGGTGCTCATATACAACACTAAACTCTGCTTTATCCATCTTAATTATACTGAATTTGTGCGAATAACGTTTTTCGATCAGTTGATCATTGGGCGCAATATATGTATGTACCGTCTTTAACTAATAATCGATATATCTTAACTATTATTGATGAATTTTCACGATTTTCTTTTGCCTTTCCTTGTGCTGATGTGACCTCCTTTACTATTATTAAGTGCTTACGTCAGCTGTTTGCAATTTTTGGAATGCCGCAATATGTGCATTCTGATAGAGAAACTTCATTTCTACCACAAGAAATTAAATCATTTTTTGATTCTTGTAATATAGCGACTAGCCGTACAACGGCTTATAACCCCAGAGGTAAAATGACGGTATTATACGGATAAAAGTTTTATTGACCTTGAAATCACAGGAATTAAGAACAAATGAATGGGAAATTGTTCTGCAAGAGGCTTTAAGGTCATTGCTTTGTACTGCTACCAATTGTACTCCAAATAAAAGAATGTTTAACCATCCTCGAAGATAAGCTAATGGTCTCTATATCCACCTAGTTATCTCCTCCTGGACCAATATTATGAAGAAGGCCCAGTAGATCTGATACATATGAACCTCTTGTAGATGAAGTACAGTTGATTGGAGCAAATCCAGAATATTTCAAATATGCTTTTAGAGGGCGGAATATTAAAACATAATATTTTTAGTCTCAAACTCCTCTATAAAATCCTTATTTTACTATAAGGAACGTAACCAGACTGCAACCAACAGCTACTCTCCGGGCTATGTGCTCCGCCGAGCGCTGAATTACAAGTTACAAGCCTGGCGCGTTAAGTGTAATAATTGCATATTACCATCAAAACTCTAATGCTTTGATTGCAACAAACACCAGCCGAAAGACTGATCCTACTTAAAGGAGCTCTCGCGCCAGTCGCCACACACCACTTGCAGACTGCAGATTCGAGCTGTTGGTTCTCGTCAGTGCAAAGTAGGCATGTGACGACCGACACGAGAATCACTTGACTATTTAATACATTTCGGTATCTTTGGGATAGAGACATGTAAAATAGTCAGCAGGGGCCATCTAGCGGTCCAGTGTCTGTTGCAATCGAAAAATAAATAGCCTAACTGGGCTGGCTAAATGAAAAACAAACTACTTCAGGTACTTCTTCTCCTCTTAGTCAACTTTCTCCTCAAAAAGAATTAATAACCTAAATACTTTGATTGAAAATAACTTTATTGAAATTGGACACAAACAAATTGACAACGAATACTTAAGTACGTAATTTTTTTATTCTATTTTCAATATCAATCAGCAATCAGAAAAGATATGTAATCCATAAGCTAATATAGTGGTTTAAGATCTATTTTAAAGATCTTGAATTTTTACTTAATGAAATTTCCTCCAACGAAAAGAATTCCTTCACCAAATTACAGGTCTGCTGGCCACCTCTTGTAACAGTGGGTTTGTATGAGATTCTAGTTTCTTGTAGTAACTGATACTTCTTTCGCGGATGAATCATCTCATTTGTTACATACCAGGGAGCATTAACAATGGATCTTAATATTTCATATTAACATTTTTGAATAAAAGCTGTATTGTATGCGCTTTTCGATTGAAAACGCATGATGATGAGATGTCGCAAGTTTTAGGGCATTGCTTTCAATTACTTTGCAAACACACATTGTGCACCTTGATGGGTGGTAATGAATTAACTTCCTTTTATAGGAATTAGTGGTGTTATTAGTGGTAATATTTAATTTACTACATTTTTATTTTCATGATAATTAAACCACTTTGCGTTGGCTTTATATTTCGCTATATTGTATTTACTGGCGCATGCCATAATTCGATCCCATATGTCTATTTTGGTATAATTATGGTTTTATAAAGAATAAGAGGTTTATTTTCCACCGATAGATGTGACTTCCATTCTATCAGCCGGTACATTTCTTTTTGTCTCATGTCCTCTTGTTTTCTTCTCTTGGTGATATGCTGTTTCCAATTTACTATCTAAGATACATATCCAAGTATTTGACTGTGGTAGTTTTGGAAATCTGTGTTATTTATATGGATTGGTGGGCATGGATCCCTACGTAGTGTGAACGTCACATGGGATGATTTTAATTCATTCACTTTAATTTTCCGCTTTTGTAGGTACGTTTGGAGAATAATTAAATATCCTTGATTGATATTTGTGTGACAAGTAACAATCACGGTATCATCTACATACTCAGTACCCAGAGTAAGACGTTTTCTAAGGTTAGGGTGAGGTTTGATCTGAACTGAGCAATAAGTATAATAGCAGCCCTAAGTCACTTCCCTGAGGTACGTCTATGTATATATGGATGTATAGCAGAAACTTCTTCTGTTACTCTTGTTCTGAATTTACGATTGTTCAGGTACATTTCAAATAGTTTGTAAAATATCTGTAACTATATTTTTATTTCGTCTGGCCGATAGCTGCATTGGTTAAGGCGCGAGGTGGCAATTGCAATTAATCACACGGGTATCGCGCCACCGGGTTGGAATCCTGGCTCCGGCACTGGCAGTGTCGGAGAAAATAGTTGTATGTTCGCGTTTTTTCAATGTGTAACCCCCTTCCACACAAGCCTCTGGCTTGTGTAATTGGAGTTTGTCTAATTTCTTTGGTATTTATTTATTATTTAACCCAGTATGTTGAGATCTATACCTTCTTAACTGTACATAATTGATGGCATTATCACCATAATATTCTCGGTTTCAACTAAAATCAATATAAAACCTATGTAAAAGCTAGTCAGTGTATTTGATTATTTGTATAATTAATTGACTTTTCTAATAAATCATATACTAAACTAGTTATAACGTGCCTTGCGACGTTTGAATTTTTGGAATGCTAAAACGACATCTTTTTAAAAATACGCTGGCCGCTGGTCATAAATATAATATCTACCGCAGGTAAAATGGAATGCTAGAATTAACTTTTACAGATCCTGCATCAATTATTCTGAAACAATATTAACAACAACATTTTAATAAACAGAACTAGTTAAATGTTCACTTAATTTTATCAGATGAGGTTAATTTGTCACTGTCGAAGTTATGTCTGTAATTGTCATATTGTTCCTCTCATTATGTTCTATATCTAAGTTCATAATGAACTGAGTTTATGACGCCACTGAAGTTTTCGCGACACGTTCAAATAGCCGAAGTTTAATATATTTTTTTAATAAGTTGCTTTTAGAATTTTTCTACCAAATTAAATATGATGAAATTAGCCCCTCTATCGTATCATTATTTTTGAAAATTCCTTAACAACCCAATTCTGGAGGGACTAAAAATGTTTGATATGATACTGCGTCTGACGTATTTTTCACAGAAGCCAATATTTGAACACTTGACTATTTTACTACCGATTAAATAGTTTTAATAACTTCTATGTTTGGCGAAACGTGCGTCGAGTAGAATATTTGATTGAATGTTCAGATAGTAATGTTTGTGGAAACTCCGTCAGAGGTAATATTTGCTTTGTGTCCCATTTTGAAGGGGTTTGAATTTACCTGCTTTTATCGTTTGCAATTTCATAATTATGTTTTTATTTCGTATTAACACGTCTCTATAAAATGTTTAAAATTCCACTTATACGGTGAATTGAAACAGTATGTAAGGCCATGCTACTGCTAAAGCAACTAAGTGAAACTGTGTCTCTTAATAGATTCACAAGGCGTTTCGTAGTCCTATTTCAGATTCTATACATGTCCTACGAAACAAGCCCTCTAATATAAGCAAATTTTCTCCATCCATCCGAATATATTCTAATTAACTATTCGAACTTTGCAAAGAGAAAAGTCCAGTTGGAATTGTTACATGAAGTCTAGTGGTGCAGACTAAACAATTGTATTTTCATTCATGATTTGCATTTTTTTATTTTATAAATTATACAGGAGTTTTATTTTAGAATCCTAAAGTATTAAGCAAAATAAAAGAATTATTTTCAACGAAATAATGTTTGGAAAACGCTACATCTCTTTTTCCTTATAACTTTTGTAAAATGATACAAAGCTAATAATGCAGTTTTAAATAATCAACAGAAAGCTTTAAATATGCATATGATGTATTTTTACCTAACCTACTTCATAACATATTTATGCTAAAATCTAATTGTGTACATCTAACTTTAATTTTTGTGACATTGTCATCTTCGGCTACTCATTACATATTCAAATAGAGACAGATTTACATTAGAAAAAAATAATTGTCCTATTTTTCATGACAGTACCCTAATATCATTTTAGGTTTTCATTTGGTGCAACCAGGATGTCTTCTTCAGCTCTGCTCAGGACCACCCAATCTCCTTCAGTCTTCTTAAGACGGGCCACATTTCTCTAATGTTCTTGTTATATTTGGCCATCTCTGACATGGTTGTCTTTATTTGTATTGATAACAGTTCTGGCAAAATTTGCGGTTGATTTATTACTTCTTGTTACATTTTTTGCGTAGACAATGGTTACGTTCATCCGGGCGGATCGCTATCAAAGCGCTTCGAGGATCAGTCTGCTGAACGGAATATTTGTGTTGAGTGCCATCGGAGCGGACACCATATTTTGTAAAGGGTCCTCTAAAATCAATATTCAATCTTTTAAAAGGTGATATAAATTCAATGAAAGTTCCTTGTGTTTTATAAAATCTAGGTTTTAGTTTGGCATAAACAGGTCATGATGAAATTACTTTTTGTATTCCTTCAACAGAAAAAGGCATATTCTTGCATCGAATCCAGTGGTAAGTAATAACAATACACAATCTTTATTTAGTTTTGCCAGGTTATATCCATATACAAACATTATACATTCATATAAATGTAAATAAATATATACACACGAGTTATATTCGTGCCATATTAATATATTATAATAAACCATTGTTTTGTGCTTTATATGTTATCTGCTTTACGGAGAATTCCGATAAGATTGTAACCTTTATACATTTTCTTTATTTCATTTTGTACGTATTATTATTCAGTCTTGACATAACTCTGTAGCAAGTCACTTGCATCAAAATTTATTAAACATTAAATTCAATTGTGAAAATTATTGTTTTTTAAAAACTGGTTTTCGGGCCCGAGGTGTATTTCTGGCGCAGTCGGAACGGATTTTTCGTAGGAAATCCTTATGGACAATCCTTGAGTTTCAACTCTTTAACGAAAAGTGAACAAAAAAAACTATTTATACCAGGTGCAACGAAAGTGAACTCCATTGTGGAACTTCAAGTAACCAGAGAGCCGATGCAACCGCACATCGTGTCAATGTTGTAAGTAGACTTTTTAGTTCATGTCAGATTCCTCTATTTCCATTGCTTCAATCAGTGAAAACAATTCAGATATAGAGTTAGGATTAGTAACATTTTTCAACAAGTTAAAAATCAAAGCAAGAAGCTCAAGTAGCAATTCAAATAATTTAAATAATTCAAATAACTTAATTTCAAATACAAAAATGGCAGTACCAGCACCAAGAGCAGTACCTGCATTAGATATTAAGAATTTATCAGTGATTCCAAACTTCGATGGAAGTCCAAATAAGCTAAGTAGATTTATAAATGTTTCAGAGTCATTACTTAATTATTATTATGATATGACAAATATAGATAATTTTCAAAATACTCTATTAATAAACGGTATTTTAAATAAACTAAACGGACGAGCAGAGGAAGTTATCGCTATAAGTGGTGGCACAACTTGGGAAGATATAAAAAATACTTTATTACAAAATTTCGGAGATCAGAGAGATGAAAATTGTTTGAACCAAGATTTAATAAATTTAAGACAAAAACCTAATGAAACGCCGTACCAGTACCACGAGAGAGTACTACATTTATTAAATACGATTTGTAACTATGTCACTTTACATTCGGTGATTGCCTAGCACGAATGTAAACGAAAATTCTTTACAAAACAGGCATTAACAACATTTTTAGCCGGACTTAGAGAGCCGCTAGGTGCAACAATTCGTGCAATGAGACCAACCACCCTTGCCCAAGCTTTACAGTTTATCACCGAGGAAGATAATATTAAATATCTTTAGAGATCATACTAACCAAATATTCAAACAAATAGAAACCCTGTACCTCAGTATCAAAATCCTAGAATACCCCAAAATCCACAAAATTACTACCCCCATCACCAACAAAATTATTACAACCCCAATTACTCACAAAATATGCAACAAAGACAAAGACATTTTCAACAACAAAATACGCAACCAAGACCCATAACCTACCCTCAACAACAGACACAGTCACAATTTCCCCGTGGACCTGTAAATTTACAAAAACACCCAAATCCACAAGTGCAAAGATATCCCACAAATGCACAAACATTTGGTAAACCCCAAAATGTTTGGAAATCGAATTCCAACATTCCACAAAACAGACCAACCCCCATGAGAGTTTCAACACGAAATACTACCCCCCAATTCAGACAACCTTACCAAAACAATAATCAAAGATTAAACAAAATCCCAGAACAAATGTATAACACAAAACATTTTGATGATCAACCATTTGACGAGACACCCGAATGTTCATACGACGACGAACAGACGTACGAATATTCATGTCCTGACGAGGATTACAATTCTGAAAATTTTCAGGAGGACCTCGATCCACCCAACGAGACATAATCGAGTACCACATGTCCACAGACAAAAAAGAATTACCCTACATCCAAATTTCCAACCCCCCATTAAAACTTTTAATTGACACAGGCAGTACAAAATCTTTTTTAAGTCCTGGAATTGCTTCTAAATATTATTATGACAAAATTTTCTATGAACCTTTTACTGTATCCAATGTATTTCAGACGTCATCTCACGATTACTGTTCGGAAATTCCCATCTTTCCCGAATTTAATCAAAATGATAGCATAAAATTTTATCTATTTAAATTTCATAATGTTTATGACGGACTCATTGGACAATATAAAACTCTTGAATGCACATTTAGACTTTGAAAGTTCGAATTTAATAACGCCAAAATGCAAAATTCCAATTTATTATCAAGAATCCGGAAAGAAAGTTTTATTAGAAATAAAAATTGACCCGCACACCCGAACTATGACGAAAGTCCCGGTTAGTCAAAAATTTGGTGACGTAATTGTTCCCCACCAACAAATTCAAAATTGCGAAATTCCAGAATCATTATCAACCGCAGAAAACGGATTAGCTTTGGTAGAAATTAATAACAAAACTGATAAGGAAATTAATTTAGTAATGTCGATCCCGATTAAAACAGTCGCTTTTATGGAAAATAATTACGAACTTTATCACGCGGACGTAACTACGTCAAATAACGGTCAAAAATTAGATATGAAAAATTTAATTCGCACAGCGCATATGAATTCCGAGGAAAGAGAACAAATTCTTAAATTATGTAAAAAATATTCGGACATTTTTCACACGGAAAATCAAACTTTAACTTTCACAAACCAAATTAAACACAGTATAAAAACAAAAGATGAAACACCAGTTTACACCAAATCCTATAGATACCCTTTTGTTCATAAACCGGAAGTTGAACGACAAGTCAATTCTATGCTAGAACAAGGAATTTACGCCCAAGCAATTCTCCATGGTCATCGCCGATATGGATAGTCCCGAAAAAAACGGATGCTTCAGGTAAGAAAAAATGGCGAATCGTAGTCGACTACAGGAAAGTTAACGAAAAAACCATCGACAACCGATACCCGCTACCTAACATAACGGATGTTTTGAACAAATTAGGACGTTGTAACTATTTTTCGACACTTGATTTGGCCAGTGGATTTCATCAAATAGAAATGAATACGGAAGACATCCCCAAAACCGCATTCAACGTAGAAAATGGACACTATGAATATGTCAGGATGCCTTTTGGACTCAAGAACGCACCCGCTACATTCCAACGTGTAATGGATAACATCCTGCGCGGATTACAGAGCGAAACTTGTTTGGTATACCTGGACGACATTATCATATACTCCACATCGCTACAAGAACATTTGGTCAACCTATCAAAAATATTTCAACGACTTAGAGAAACCAACTTCAAGATACAACTAGACAAGTCTGAGTTTCTAAAAAAGGAAGTCGCTTATCTAGGACACATCGTGACACCCGAGGGAGTAAAACCTAACCCCGACAAAATTGCAGCGATACAAAAATTTCCCCTACCAAGAACAACAAAAGAAATTAAAGGATTTCTCGGACTACTTGGATATTACCGGAAGTTTATAAAAGACTTTGCAAGACTCACAAAACCTCTAACACTTTGTTTGAAAAAATACGCTAAAATTGAGCATACACCGCAATACATCAAATGTTTCGAAGATTGCAAAAAATTATTAACCAACGAGCCAATTCTACAATACCCGGACTTCTCAAAAGACTTCATTTTAACTACAGACGCAAGCAACGTGGCCTTAGGCGCAATTCTCTCGCAGGGAATTGTTGGAAAAGATAAACCCGTCGCTTTTGCATCAAGAACTTTAAATGACTCAGAGCAAAATTACAGTACCATTGAAAAGGAGCTTTTAGCCATCGTATGGGCTACAAAGTACTTTAGACCTTATGTATACGGACGGAAATTCAAAATAGTCACCGACCATAAACCCCTAAAATGGTTAATGTCATTAAAAGAGCCAAATTCGAGACTTGTCCGCTGGAGACTCAAGTTAGAAGAATTTGACTACGAAATCGAGTATAAGAAAGGAGAGAACATCACCAACGCAGATGCCCTGTCGCGCATCGAAATTCATACAAAGGACATATTTGAATACATGGAAGATTTCAACGAATCGTTAGCGAATCCCCAAAGTTGTCAAGAAGAAAACGTCAGACACCCACCGGAAGAAAACACCGACAATTTATCGATAATTGGTAATATCAGCGACCAACCGATAATGGACGACGTAAGGGATGAACAAAGATCGACGACACAAAGAAGACCAACAGCTGACACAGAAGAGACGATAGCAGCAGAAGAAGTCGTAGAAATCAACCAGGACGAGGATGACACAGTACACACAAGTTACGAAAACCCCATCCAACAAATGCCAACCTCCGAAAGATGCCTAAATTCATTTGACCATCAAATAAAAATTAACTTTGTCTTATACTCCCCTTCAAAACCGACAATAAAACAAATATTCCCCACAAAACAACGGCTATACGCGCAAATATCGACAAGTAATTTGGAAACCGATATCATTGATTTATTTAAAAATTATTTAGACCCGAAATTTACATACGCGATTCATTTCGAAAACGATCTTTACGTACCGCAAGTTTGCGAAATTTTAAGAAAAACATTTAAAAATTCAGCTTATAAATTATTAAAGTGCAACACGATATTACAGGATATTCCAAAAGAACAAGAACAGAAAAATACGATAAAAAATTATCACGAAGGTAAAACCAACCATCGCGGTATTTTAGAAACGGAAACGCGCATTCGACTATCATATTATTGGCCAGGAATTAAAAACGACATCACAAATTATATTAATGATTGCGAAATTTGTCAGACAAATAAATACGACAGAAACCATCCTAATCAAAAATTGACAGTATCTCCTACACCATGTAAACCTTTCAAAATTGTTCATATCGATACTTTTCAGGCACAATGACAAAAGTTCTTAACAATAATCGATACTTTTTCTAAATATGCTCAAGCCTATCCTTTAACAGCAATGTTGGCTACCGAAATTATAAGAGCACTTTTAATTTTCATGACCCACCATGGTTTACCCTCATCAGTAGTTATGGACAACGGAACTGAATTAAAAAATTCCGTACTCAAAGAATTTTTCAAAACACACCAAGTCCAAACTCATTACATAACTGTTAACAGCCCGCAATCCAACGGACCGATAGAAAGATTCCACTCAACTATAATAGAACATTTAAGAATTATTAGAAACAAAAATAAAGGCAAAATTGATATTTTAAATCAAATGCCCTATGCGATATTAGGCTATAACAATTCGATTCATTCGGCAACAAAATAAAAACCTATTGATGTTATAAACGGACATTTAAACACCAAAGATCCTTTTGATATCGATATAAATCAAACATTAATAAATAATTACATTCAAGAACATCGCGACATAACAAAAGAAATTTACAAAGCTTTAAACACAAAATTAAGTCAACAAAAAGAACACGCCATCGAAAATGTAAATGAAAAACAAAACCGACATGACCCACTGACTTACGAACCGAAAACGGATGTATATCGCAAAATAACAACGAAAAACCGGAATAAACTAAACCCCAAATTTACCAAGGATAAAGTAGTGTCAAATAAAAATATAAAATTAAAAACTACTTGTAACGTCTTACATAAACAAAACTTAAGACGACCTAAAGCCAAAATGAAAGCTAACAAAAAGATATTGTTACAGGAGCCACCTGATCCTCCTGACCGTGACCCTGACAATGCAGACAGTCCTACCCCAGGAAATAACAATAACAAACCTAGACAAGAACCCAGGGATTCTTCCCTACAAGCTGGGAACAGCCAAGACGAAATTTAAGACTCATACCTTTATCCATTACTATGACCTAAACCCTATAAAAGACGAAATTAAAATGTTAAAAGAACAATACGCAAAAGTTACCAGTGCAATAAAAGACAGCTTAAGTCACCCTTATTTCTTTGAATTAGATAATTTTGATCGAGCCCTAGTTTATCAATTAAATTCAGCTGAACAAAAATTCAATTCTCTAAGCCCAACTGGCAGAGTTAAACGTGGTCTAATTGACGGATTAGGCACCATTATAAAAAGTATTTCAGGAAATCTCGACGCAAATGATGCAGCCCATTATGATCAAGCGATCTATGATTTGGAAAGTAACCAAAAAGAAATTGTTCAGAAATTAAACACAGAAATCTCTCTCACCACTGAAATCATTGAAAATTTCAATAAAACAATCACACTAATTAAAAATAACCAACAAGTGATAACTTCTGGCTTGAACAAAATTCGAAACGAATTAAATAAATTCATTTTTGATTTTAACGATTACTTAGAAACCAGAAACATTCTAGATCAACTTAACTTAACACTTAACATAATTTTACAACTTTTAAGCGATATCGAAAATGCAATTACTTTTTCTAGACTGGGAACCCTACACAATAGTATCATAAAAATTGACGAACTTGAATCTATTTTACAAACCATTTTAAAATATTATCCTAGCGATCAATTCATTTTTCCACACACTTCTAGTAACTTACATAAGTACTACGATTTATTAGACGTCGAAGCTTATTATTCAGGAACAAAAATTGTTTTCATAATCCACTTTCCAATTGTTTACTCCGAAACATTTTCTTACTATCATTTATATTCAATCCCTAGTCAAAACTTAACAACAATTATCCCCAAAAATACCTATCTGATTATGAATGAAAATTTCTATCAATATACATCGACACCTTGTATCGAACTTCACCCTGATTACTATTGCCCTGACAACAACCTGATGTATGGAATAAAAAACCAGGATTGTATATTCGAACTGCTACAACTAGGATCCACCTATGGAAGCTGTCAACAAGTGCCCGTACAACTAACTCAAAATGTGATACAGCCAATTGACGAATCACATTATATTGCAATTTTCCTGAACGAAACCAAAATTCAGACAATTTGTGGACGTACCGACTTCATGACATTGGATGGTACCTATCTAATTACCGTACCACCAGGATGCCAATTCCAGACGAATGACTTCAACTATATTAACGAGGACCTAATCACCAATGGCCAACCGATGCTCCTGCCTGAAATCAACATTCCACCCAGGTCATCTGTGGCTACCCTACCAACAATAAACATCGAGGATGTTCAACTGGACAAAATCCATGAACTCCAAAGACGACAACAACAACTTGGACCTGTTAAACTTGTGCATAGTGAAAAATCGTGGACAAACTATTGGTTAATACTAATCTATGTTATCCTGATTTTCACCGGACTATATTGTGCCTACAGGTTTACCCGGAAGAGGCCATATGTTACTGACCTTGTTCCACAGCCATAATCAGTTAGTAGTAATGACCTTACAAGAGTTTTTTGACTTACCACTATATTTTTAAATGAGTATAAAAGTACCCCCATGCTATTATTCCATAAATAATAACAGACTGTATAAGAGCATAATATGCAGTTTTCAGGAGTGTTCGCGTTAATATATTTCGGAGAGTTTTAAATGTGTAAATTATTTGTTTTAATTTGCTAGAAACTGCATATATCTGCTACTCCCATCGCAAATAACAATCTATAATAATACTCCGATATTTTGTTGATTTTACTCTGTCAATAAAAACAGAACAAGCACAATTATTTTGTATGTTACAGTTAGATTGGTGTATACATATTTTATTATATTGTGATTGTCCACTTACATTAGATGAAAATGTAAAAAATTTGGTTTTATCGTAATTCAACTTTAATAAATTATCGTCCAGCCAAGCTTTAATATTTTTCAGTTTTTATCTTAACTTCTTCCCAGCTGTCTCCCTCGATGTCACGCAGTATCGTCAGCGTATGATACTATATCACATGTATTATCTATTCTAAACCTACTGTATGTATAGTATAGTATGAAAGAAATGGGCCCTAATACTGTTCCTTGCGGCACGCCGCATTTTATTGTTAGACGTTCACTAACTGCATCCCCGTTCTTTACATACTGTACTCTGCTGTCAAGATAACTTTTTATGGCACTTCATGTTTTGCCTTGAAACCCATATAGCCTTAGTTTAGAAAGAAGTTTACTATGTGACACAGTATCAAAGGCTTTTGCTAAATCATTTGTAAATCTTTGATGTTAAATGAGTAATAGCGTCTTGTGTGCTTTAGTTTTGCCTAAATCCAAATTGACAATTTGATAATAAGTTATTTGTTTGTAAAAAAACTACAATTTCATTTTTAATGATATATTCATATATTTTTGAAATATTTAATATTAAAGAAATCGGACAATAATTTCCGAGTTCACGTTTATCTCCACTTTTAAATAAAGGCTTGATAGCTGCTCTTTTCAAAATATCTGGAAAGACCACTTCTTTTAAAGAAATATTAGTTATTTTAGCTAAAGGCTTAGATATAATATATTTTATAGATTTCAATACTTTACTTGTTATATTATCCATGCCTGGAGGACCAGCAGCATTTTTCAAATTTGTTTATGAGTTTTAAAATATCATGTTCCGTGACTATATTAAAAATAAGAGTTTTCTGTTTCTTGTGGTATACTATTTTCATCTGGAGGCTGTATATGTTTTGCAATATTTTGACCTACATTTATGAAATATTTATTTAAATTATTGACTATCTCCTTCTCATCTGTCAAAATGTTTTTTGCATCATTGCAAGGAATAGTTTCATTCCAGTTAACTGTAGTTCTTAAGTAATTTTCTAGTTGATAGTAGTTTGTAATATTTATAATACGTTGCTTGTTTCCAAGCTGTTTGCTAATATTATTATTTTGTAACTTAAGCCTCACTGACTGGGGGAAATGATCACTATTTTATTATAAAGTATAACCGAACAATAACTGTTTTCATCAATATTGGTTTTAATAAACATATGTTCTATACATGATTTACTTTCATTTGCTATTCTGGTATATGTGTTTATATATGATATGAAACTGTTCTCTGCCATGATGTTCAGATAATCCTCGGATATTGCATTTTTAGAAGCTATGTCGATATTTATGTCACCACTAATTATTTTATTCTCCAATTTGCAGTAATTTTTAGGTAACTTGTTAAGTGTCTCTTAAACTCTAAAATATCGTAAGAAGGTGGTCTATAAATTCCAGTTATACCAATTTTTCCATCGTGTATTGTTAAAGATAACCTGAGAAATTTTAAATTTGCAAACAATATTTACCTGATGTTCTAAATGGCTTTTTATATACATTATCACACCGTCATTTTTATTTATCATGCCATTGTTATAGTATATTTGATATTTATCTAAATGAAAATTTTCTTTGTTAATGACGTTAAATGTTTCCGATAGTATTATAACATCATATAAATTTTGATAAGCATTCACAAAGAGTTCTAGTGTCTCGTAATTTTTTGTCAAACTTCTTATATTTGTATGCATCAAATAAAAAGAATTCACATCTGCCCTATTATTAACCAATAGATAATTTTTACTATTTTCAATATTGTCTACATATTGATTCATTATTTAGCAAACTTATAGTAATAAGAAAGAAAAAAATGAAAATAATCTGCTCTATAAAATATACAAAGTTTTATCACACAAAACAGAAAACAACAGATAAGAAACTTCTTTAGGAATCGCAATAGATAGGTCAGGGCCGGAGTGGAACTGATGGTTTATTTAAGTTTGATCTCTTTCGCTTTCAATAATTACGGCTTTGGCGTTTTCAATTTTCCTTGCATAGATTTTACCTTTACGGAACCCGACAAATTTGTAGTTTTTTTCGATCGTTAGTCTGTAATAAGTTTAAAGTTCTTGCTAATGAGGAAATGTCTCCATTTACGTAGTGCCTCTACGATAGCGTACGCTTGTGTTTCCAATGAAGAGTGCCTTTGTTCACATGTCGAAAGAGTTCTAGAAAAAACTACAGCACTAAATGACATTTCATGATTTTCTCATTATTTATTTTCCCTTGGAATTTCGTACCAAACATAAATGTAATCGATCATTATTCTGCAATAAGTTTAAAGTTCTTGCTAATGAGGAAATCTCTCCATTTACGTAATGCCTCTGCGATAGCGCACGCTTCTTTTTCCAATGAAGAGTGACTTTGCTCACTTGCCGAAAGAGTTCTAGAAAAAAAACTAGAGGTCTACCCATTTGGCTCAGCGTAGCATCGATTACAAATCCCGAAGCATCTGTTTCCACAGATGTTACAACTGTATCAGCAATGTTCGATTTTAAGCTTTCAAAAGCTAAATCTGCATCAGATAATGGGAAATTTGCACTTTGCACCAATGGTCCGTTTTTTGAGAAAACTTAGGGATCTATTTCGAATAATGAGCAAATATGCCCATTGTTCTACGTAAAGAAGCTCTATTATTTGGTAGTGGAAGTCCTGGCAGAGATCTAAGACTTTCAGAATCTGGTTTGATCGTTTCATTATCATATATCCTAGGAAATTAATACTATTTGCAGAATGTTTGCATTTCTTTTTATTCAGCGCAGATTCTATTTATCAGATATGTCCATGAATTATTGTCAGGCTCAAGTTGTTTCTTATATTACTAACAATCAACTGTTTTTAAGATTAAATCATTTTCGGAAATCTAAAAATGATTCTTGATTTGACAATATGCTTATTGGCAGAAACACAATTAACGGGTGCATTAAATCAGCACAAGTTATTGTATTGGATACCAAAGATAAAAATATATCTAATCACTCCAATCGGTGAACCACAGAGAGTCATTTGGCAAAAAGAGTGATCTAATGAAAATTACTGATCACGATAACTTTAGTTCCGTAAAGCCTTATCTAACCATTGAAGAAGATCACCATGGTGAAATAATCAATAGTTAATATGCGAGGAAATACATCTGTAGTAGAAATCAAAAATACATCAAGTACATCAAGTTCTGCTTCAACTTATTACATTTTTCAATAAATAGAGTAGTGATTTAAATGATGTGTAAAAATAGCAAATAGTCATAAAATATTATCTTACCGAATACAACTCGAACATTGATAAACTTTCAAAATTTTCTCGTAGAGAAATTTTAAGCCTCTTAGGTAACCAAACAACACTCTTTCAAAAATTTCTGTGACAAAATTATCTAGGTATTATCAATGTTCTAAGTAGGTGATTATTCGCTGTTTTAAGTGACTTGAAAAAATGTTCACAGAGTGACGTTATACATCATACACCACACCCCCCGTACCTGGTTCGAGCGGAACTTATACTTGGTGTACCTCCTCTTTAGTAATAGTATAATACCGTGATCTGTTTGTTCTGCAGGCAAGAACCCTTATGTGGATTAAGGGGATTTGCATATTAGCAACTTCATGCATTCCGCTGATTTCCATATGGTGGAAAGCAAGAAAAATAAAACCATGCCTTTATTTTTTATTTTAAATATATTTCGGATTATAAAGTTATATATTTACGTTATTATTCTTATTTATATTGAAGTTTACCTTATATTACTATTTATAGCCTTACGCTTAATTAAATATCAATTATGAATTTCATTCAAAATGAATTGCTGATATTTCAGTTGTTATTTACGTTTATTATTGACATTACCATTAAATTTCAACTCTTACTATTACTAATATCGATTACTATTTATCAGGCAATACTATACTATAATTAGGAGATTTATTACACAACAATGTATGTAATCTATGAGTTATATATAACATAAATAAGTCTTTCACCCATTATTAAAAAAATAAACCACATTTTTTATTGAAATTAACGTCTCTATATTAATATAAGAGTTAAAATTAATTCAACTCTTATATTAATATAAATTACAACTTTATTGTTTCTTGTTTTTATTCTATGTTTATTGGACACTTTCATTATTTATTGCGATTAAAATTAGTCATTACATTTCCTTTAAATCTTTTTCAGTTTCATTTAACTGACAATATTTAATTTTTACTAAATAAATAGATAATTTGCATTTTAGCTGTTTTTATTTTCTAGGCTTAGGCAAAAAACTTAAAGCAAAAATAAGTAATTCTGCAACGAAGCTGTTTCCATTTTAACTTTATTACAAATAATTAAAAACAATTGTTTATATTTTTTGACGCTTGATGTTACAAATAAATAGATACCGCAAATAAAACATCCTCATTTTTTTACAGATGAGTGCGCACCTCTCATTAATCAAGTCGTAAATCTATACATACGCCAATATAAAATCAAACCATCGTCTTCAGGGAAAACCACTACATTGAGCTGCAAGTTCCGCGCCTGATAACGATTGCGACGGAGTGTTTCTACTGAAACCGAGTCACCGGAACGATAGCTTATATCAGAACATGAAAAATCTTCGCTTCTATATGAAAGCTTACCAGTCTTAGAGTGAATGTAGTAATACGTTTAGGTAAGACAATTGATTCTGAAAACCGACAAATAGTTCAAAAAGGGGTTAAGCTTTGGAAAGAGGATTTCAAACGATTGGTATTTGTGATCGAATTTCTCGGTTTACAAAACTTAGTATTTTCTGGAAAAGGTGACCTGATATATGAAAGAAATCAATCAATGTATATACATAGACAAAATAATACAACCAATCATTGCATCTTACTGTTTTTCGGAATATCATTTATTATAGTAGTATTATATAGTACTCGTATTTTGAATAATCCCAGGTATAAAATAAACTAGTTTTACAAAGCTTCGAAGAAGTAGTGATCGCAGGGTCTGAAGGGATATCGTTGCGCTTTGATGCGTTCGTAAAATTCTCGTGGTTAACACAGGGGGACACCTAAAAGCCATTTCGTCTGGGTTTATCTTGGGCAGCATTAAGTGACTGTTGAAGCGTCATTCATTTTCATGCACTATTACCTATTGGTCACGTAACTATGCATCAGTTTATATGGAGTTTCCCGAAAACCAATTTCCTCCCATACTTTCAATAGTTGGTTGTAGCTAACCGTATCAAAGGTTTCTTTCTGCGAGGTCTACGAGAATGCATAACGCAGGCTTTTTATTATCAATAGATTTATTTATTTTTGATGTTACGTGTACAATTACATCTTGCGTAGACCTGTTTTTTCTGCTTTCAAATAAACATTAATACTGTTAATACCTTAACACTTCTTGTAATACTTTCAAATAAACCGCGTATAAACTCCCACTTAAATAATAGTAGAGGAAATGAATGCAAAAAGGGTATAAGTTCTTAATCGTTACTATTTAAATGTTAAGTTTCGGCAACATATGAAATGTATGCCTTTGATAATTAGTGCACTCACCCCAGGGGAGTTGCCGCCTGGGGTGTAAAATGGGTTACACCACAATTCAATAACTCGCAAAGTTTTCAACGAGATCGGCTAAAAGTCATATCTTGGAGGTTTTTGGGGTCGCTGATTACAAATCCGATGTGAAAATTGGATAATTAAAAATAGTGGACCTAAAATATAAGAATTAATTCCTGATTTACGCCGCTTCTATTGATGTTACTGAAAAATATGTAGAGTAATAAAGTATTTATAATGCCATTTTGCATAAGAATATACCATTTTGGTAACCACATTATTTAACTCTTTCGCTTCTCCACCGTGGAGAACTTGCGATAAAAAAAAATTTTAAATTTTTTTATTAGAGTTTGATAATACTTGACCAATAAAGTTGAAATAACCAAAAACTTAACCCTAATCATTCCAACCCTTTACTGGGAGGGAACAGAATATAGTGATCTTCCAAAAAATACGAATTTTTTCTACAAACTGATGGGAGAAAATATGGAAATATTACTAATAGTGTCTATTTTTATCAAATTGTCAGTAATAATGGATATACACCCTTAAAAATAGTTTAAATCGTGTGTAAAGGATGTCTACCAAAGGGGTGAAAATCATTTTTAGGCCCGCAGAGTTTATATGCAATTTCTATATTGTTGTTGAACATATAGGAAATTTTCAACATTTTATTTCATTTTTGGTCAATTTTGTGGGAGGGTTAAATGTGTCCTCATAAACGCTTTTTTAGAACAAAAGATATTTACGCTGCTACGTCTATTACTGTCTAAGAAAAATATGATGATTAAAAAATGTTTAGAATAAGTTTTTGCATAAGAATACATAATTTTAAAAATATTAGTCCTAAACTCTTTCGTTCTGTCCTCGTAGGTAAATCATGGTGGTAAAATAATTAAATTTTCAAAACGCGAACATCTCCGTTAGTATTGATTTTTCCCCATACATAAGATTAATAAATTAATGATAAATTATTAGAATGCCATTTTGAATCAGAATACAAATTTTGGAACTACCACCAATTACCCTTCCGTTGTATCATCTTGAATCGCTTTTTTCTTTTTTGCGGATTCATATAAAAACGCAATTTGCGCTGTTTTTATTGATTTTAATGAAAAATACTTAGAGTAAAAAAGTGGTTAGAATGCGATTTTGCATAAGAGAACAAATTTCCCCCATCAATTTGTAGTAAAAAGTTAGGAAAAGTCGTATTTTTTGGGAAGTCACTCTGCGTTCACCCAGTAAAGGGTTGAAACGATTAGGGTTAATTTTTTTAGTTCTTTCAACTTTACTAATCCAATATTATCAAACTATAATAAAAAAACAATTTAAAAAGTTTTTATCGCAATTTTTGCAAAAGAAAGAAACAGGGGAAGGATTAAATAATGTGGGTACCAAAATGGTATATGTATATTTAGTCCAGAATGAGTTTAATAATATTTCAAATAACATTATAAAATCTCAGATTACAGTTAATAATTCATTATCTTTGAATAATATAAATACCGGTGACAAAAACACTATGTCAGAAAAAAGTAACTCTGCTGAAAAACAGCGGACTCGCTTTATAGACCTAGGAAATCGTTTTAAAAACAATGACTCAGGACCGTATTGTATATTTGTGGAACACAACACATTGAATATTGGAAGACTGCACCCAATAAAGTTAGGTGAAAAATTAATTAACCTATAAGAGTATGATAAGCATATTCTTGAAATTAGTAATGTGGGTAGGAATAGAATTAAAATCGAGGTTAATTCAGCTGATATCGCCAACAAGTTAGTAGTAGACCCATTTTTAAAAAATAATGATTTGGTAGCTTACATTCCCAGCTATTTGACGGAAAAGAAAGGCATAGTGCGTTCTGTAGATACTTCATATAGTGAAGAAACCTTGTTAAATATAAATAAATCGAATGTTCCGATTAAAAAGGTGCAACGTATGTATAAAACTGTTAATAAGGATGGTACTCAAGAACGAGTAGCTAGGCAAATGATAATTGTTACTTTTTATGGTTTACATATACCACAGTTTATCTATATTAATAAAGTTCGGTGTGAGGTTAATGTTTATATCCAACCTGTCATGCAATGTTATCAATGCCTTAGATACGGACATTCTACTCAGCAGTGTAAAGGTAAAAAAAAGTGTAGAACATGCGGATCTATGAATGAAGACGATTGTGTGGACTGTAGTATCTTCTGCGTTTTTTGTCAAGAAAATACTCATAATTCCACTTATAAAGACTGTCCCGAGTACAAAAGACAAAAACGTACAAAGAAGCCCATGGCACGTCTCAATGTTTCCATGAAAGAAGCTGAAAACCTTATAGACAATCCAGCTTATACTAGTATTGTCCACAAAAATAGGTATGCGCCGCTGATAGATTCTAACGCAGAATTTCCTCCATTAAACTTACCTAGTTCCAAGAATATGTCCCAAAATACCTCTAATATTGTTAAGCGTTAGAGGCCCTTGATCACTTTAACACTTATGTCATAGGTAATAATGGTTCTGCAACTAGAATATCATCCACTAATATTTCTACTTCAGCCGTTGATGTAACTATTCTCTCTTCCGATTTAGTGACCTCTTTTGATTGGGATGTGTTACCAGATACATATAGCTCTGACCATTTCCCTATCAGAATTGTACTTAATGATTACGTTACCGAGGATATATCAGTGACCCCTGTTGCCAAGTGGTGTATGTATGACGCAAACTGGTCTGTATATCAATCTGAAATAGAAAATCGTTTAACCTTGTTACCAGAATTTAGTTCCAGCAATGACATGATTACGTTCCTCATTGATGTGATCAGCCTTTCAGCTGACATTGCATGTAAGAGAAAGAAACATGTAATTTTAAAAAAACCAAAATCGCCTCTCTGGTGGGACGATGAATGTACTTCTATATCAAAGGATCGCAAACAAGCCTTAAGTACTTACAAACATAATATGACAACCTGTAATTATATTGAATATAAAAGGCTTGACGCAATATGCAAGCGTACATTTAGGTTAAAGCAAGACAGGGATGGGAAAAATTTTGTGCAGGCTTAAATAGACAAACTGACCCTTCTGAAATATGGAGAAGAGTTAATAAAGTCGAGGGAAAAAACAAAACAAAGTATATCAACACAGCAATAACACCATTGAAGTACATTTAAATAAACTTGCTCCTAGCTTTGTGGCCCCACAAACAATTACACATTCTATCGCTGAAAACTCCAATCATTTTCTATTAACTCCTATCAGTTTGGAAGAGCTTGAAAGCAACATAAAAACTTCACGCAATTCATCTCCTGGACTTGATGGCATAAAATACCTTATGATACAAAAGCTGCCTGTTATAGCCAAAGAATTTCTATGTGTGATATTTAATAATATTTTACTTAAAGGGGATAACTGTGATGCGCTTAAACAATCTTTAATTATCCCTATTCCCAAATCTAACGATGTAAATACTGTGCGCCCTATCTCACTAATGTCCTGCCTCATAAAAACACTGGAAAGGATTATAAAAGTTAGGTTGGAGTGGTGGTTGGAAAAAAACAATTTGTTACCTGATTCTCAGTTTGGTTTCCGTAGGGGTAAAGGCACCATCGATTGTGTCGCGAACTTAGTCACAGACATACAGTTGATATTTTCAAGCAATAGATATTTGTCCGCACTTTTCTTGGACATAGCTAGTGCCTATGAAAGCGTTATCCTGGATATACTCTATAATAAACTCATCCAGCTTAGAATCCCGTCAACATTTTCCGTCAATATTATTAACTTATTTTTAAGAAGACAAGTATATATTCGAAATAACAATGAACTAATTGGACCAAAAGAAGTTAATAAGGGTTTGCCACAGGGATCGGTCCTTAGTCCTCTTTTATTTAATATATGTACTGTTGATTTGCATAATGTCGGTATTGAAGGAAACATTCTACAATATGCAGATTACTTCTGTATATATATAGTTAAGAAAAATTATTCCCAGTGTGTTAGGGATCTTAAATATATTAGGTACTGTTGTAATGAGTATTTCTTTCAACAAGGCTTCGAAATTTCACCGCAAAAGTCAGGTGTGATATTTTTCACTAGACATCGCTTACCAATTGTCCCTAATCTAAACCTCGCAGGATTTAATATTCCAGTCTGCAATCAGTATACTTATTTAGGAATAACCGTGGATACTAAACTGACCTGGGATCAACACATATCCAAATGTTTAATTAAATGTGAGAAAAGTTTAAACATATTAAAAGCTGTCAACAGATATTCATGGGGTTCTGATCCTAAAATAAATCTTATATTTTACAGGGTATATGCCAGATCTATTTTAGACTTTGGATGTTTTTTTTATGGCTCTGCCACGAAATCAAGGTTGATTAAACTAGATAGGCTTCAGTACAAGGCACTGAGAATTGTTCTCGGTGCCATAAAGTCTACCCCTACTTCCGCTCTACTTGCAGAATGTAATGAACCGCCACTACATCTTAGGCGTCACTTTCTGGCCCAGAAATTTCTCTTGAAATATAACCATTTTTTTCAGAATAGGTTACTGCCAAAACTTGCCTAACTGACAACGCAAGACTTGATAAATCCATACTGACAAAATAAATCATCTCCCACTCTGGCAGATGCTTGTGTTAAAGCGTCAGAATACAACTCTATTAGTAAATCAGTTAGCTTGCCCTTCTTTAGTTCATCATTTAACATCTATTTTAGGCAACCCACTATTATCACACCTAAATATAATAACACAGCCGGAGACAGCTTGATTCTGCAGGAAATTGTATCTAGATTCCACACCAATTGCTTAATTTTTACAGATGGCTCCAAATCCGGTAAAGGTGTTGGTTGTGCTATCTATATTCACAATACACAGGAATGCTTCAAGTTTGAACTAGACAATCTATGTTCTATATATACGGCCGAATCTATTGGAATAACCAAAGCTTTAGATTGGGCTTTGAGTAACAAAGAGAAATATATAAACCTCTTAATTATGACTGATTCGAGGTCAGTTTTAACCGCCATTTCCAATCCGGCAAATCACGTTTATTCGAATCCAATTATTGTAGAAATTATGGAAAAGTAAAGTGAATTAAAAGACATGAATAAAAATGTGTTTATCTGGGTCAAAGGTCACACTGTCATAAGAGGCAATATAATAGCGGACAAAGTTGCCAAAGCTGCTAGTATTGATGGATACCAAATTGACAAGGTACCTTATTCGGACATAATTCCAGTGATAAAACTAAATATGAAAAGCCTATGGGAAGAGGAATGGGCTAAAGTATGCAATAGTAACTATATATACTGTAAAATTAACGATAAACTTCCTAGTTCTCCTCTGGCTGATAGAAGTCATCCAAATAGAAATATTAATACAAAATATATAAGATGTATATTTGGACATGGTGCTGTGAACTCACACTTATTTAAAATGAAGTTATCGGAAACTCCGGTATGCGATTGCAATGGAAATTTGGATGATATAAACCATTGGATTTTTCAATGTCACTATAATTCAATTGCAACTGAATTTTTAATGCAAGAATTAATTAATGATAATATACCATTGCCACAATGCAGTATTTCACTTGGTTACATTATTGTCAGGAATGATAGATTAAGAAGAATATTTTTCAGTTTTCTAAAACTTACCCGACGTAAAATTTAACCAGTTTACTTAGGGTATTTTAGGTTAGCTGTAGTTCCATATGTTTGCATCCTTTGTGGGTTAACCCACCTACCGTTGCCTACCTTGCCTTGACCGGCACCTTGGCGTGAAATGTGTGTCCCCGTTTATTTTCCTTTGTTATGCTGTGTATTACAGTTGGGTTAGTTAGTTTAATTATAAGTTAATCGTGGCTGAATGGACTCTGTCCAAAGCCAAACAATTGTAAAAAAAAACACTTTAACCTGACCACGATGATATTGTGAGAGGTTACTAAATTGGTCCAAAATCGAAAATTGAGACAACATTGGCATGATAGATTCTTCGTATAGATCCGCCATGCAATACGACAACATCATTTGGAGTATATATTTGATTTTTTTAAATTTATGATGATTTTCGTTGCGGTTACTAAATAAACGCCTCGGGGCGTAAGACGCATTTCCGGTGAATTTTATCCATTCATCGACTTAGCGGAAGGAGTTTCGTTCACTTAGATATAAAACATCATCCGAGAAAAGATACATTCTATAATTTCGAACTAAGGATAAGTAGTTTTTGTAGTAGTTTCGAAAAATTTTCGAGGTTTTTGATGTCCTCATTATTTTTTATTATTTTTATTATAATTTTTATTCTGCCTAACAATTTTCAATTCATCTGACAAATAGGACCAATTTCTTTATATTTTTGTAGATTTATTAAGTCTTTAGACTCAGATACTGATTGAATATTAAAACGTTCAATTATTGATGGCGTTCAAATTCTACTATTTTAAAAATCTTTCTGTTTATATATAAATTGTTTAAACGAGTTACTTGAAATCTCTTTCAATTCCTCAGTTTACATTAGTCTCACCAGTTCTATTTTCCATTAGAATTTAAAAAATGTAATCACACTTTATTTGCTATCAAGATAAACTGAAAGAAAATTGTGTAGCCGAGAGCGTAGCAAATGAAATAAGACATAAAAATTTCAGCTTACATGAGTGAATTTCTGGCTGATAAGATCGATGTAATTTAATCCTTTTGTTCAACTAATCGACTTTCCTTACTCTATGAATAAACTTCCTCATCAAACCATCGAGCACTTTCTACGAATACAAAAGGACAAAAGAGTACCTGTGGAAAAAGTTTTTGTTATCCCTTCTAATATAAGCTTTCCTTATTGTGGCTAGTATGGTCTATTGACAGATTAATTGAAATCCATTAAAGAGTATTTCTAGATGAATTAAAATTAAATTGTTAAATTATGATGAGAATATTTTAAACCAGTTTCATATTGAAATAATTATTTAATATCCTCTATTTCTGTTATTTTTCTTGTTAACATTATTTAATAAATAATGTACTTATTTGTATATTTGTAGTAAGTTAGAAACTTGAAATATAATGTAACCCAAATTGAGATATTTTACAAAGGCTAATTTCCCCAAACTTTTGATTCATACTTTTTTATTTTGGTTTTGGCTAACTATATCAATGCGATACATTTTTTTTTAACAATACACCCTAGTCTTAATTAGGGACGCATGCATTGTTATTATGAAGGATTTTTTAGAATTTTATGATGATATTTTACTTCCACGTCTAGTGAAAGTATAGCAACGCAAAAAAAATTTATTTTGTTTTTGTTGGAATGGGCTTAAAATGTCATGAAACGTCGAGATTTTAAATTTGAGATTTGAAATTTTCTGTTTATCGGTCTGTGTGTACCTTTTTGTGCGCAAGTTTACTCTGGAACCGTTTACGATATTGACTTGAAATTTGGTACACTTATGTATTATAACGAGATCTGGAACTAGATTATACTTGGATCTAATTCCGTTGAAGGATTATAAATAAATAATAACACCACAGGTAATTACGACCCCCTTTATCCCGGAAGGCTCTAGAAGAGCCTTGTGTAGGAGGGGGCTACACATTTAGAGACAAGGGACACACACCCAATATCCGTGTATAGTGAAAAAATCACTCTCACAGTATTTTCCACTGCCACGACCGGTGATCGAACCCGGAATTTTTGGGTGAGAGGCAAGTGCGCTCACCTCTCGACCACCAGTCATACGGGGTAAATGGGATAAATAAGGGTAAATAGGCAAAGCAAGCAGGTAAGAGTCCATAAAATTGCAATTTGGGGCATGTACGAAAAGTCAATGTCTCAAAAAAATTTTTAACGTCAACCACCCCCGCCCCCACTATCACCCCCAATACCACCCCCACACTATTATGAAAGGGAGTAAAAAAATTAAAATGTGATTTAGTATACAAGAACGGAAATTTTTGGCGTTAGCCACCCCCTCTACCACCCCCATTGCTACCTCCACCTTATTATTAAAGGGAGTAAAAAATTAAATTCGGATTTAGTGCGTATACGAGAACCAAGAGCCTCTAAAAATTTTTTGACATTAGCCACCTCCTCTACCGCCCCACCCTATTAATAAAGGGAGTAAAATATTATATTGGGATTTAGTGTGTATAAGACTTGGATACAAAATCTGGACGTGGAAGTAGTGATTCCTTGGGCAGCGGTTTTTTTTAATTTCAGCTAGCTCTCGTTTCCGAGATATTTCCAAAAACTAAAAAGGCATTTTACAATACTTCCGTATCTTCCTAATTTGATATTGTAATAAGTACACTGTTGGGACATTTTTTCAAGGTGCTTTCTTGAACGTTACCAGAATATCTCTATTGTCATTTATTTTTGAGTAAATGCCACTAACTTTCGTTTTTCTTATGGGCGCCATATTGATTTCCTTAATAGTTCAATAGTTCCGATAATTCACTTTTTAGCGATGTATCGCCATATCAAAGGAGATTAATTACAACTGGAAAATATGAAAAATACCGTCTTCTAAGCAAACTACCAAGGCAATTTATTTTAACATATCCTATTTTGTTATGAAATGCATTATTTCTTTTTGTATGCCCAGAAAGGATGTATTCTAACGGAGTGAGATTAGGAGATCTAGCTGGTCATGGAACATTTCCATTGTGTGCAATAATTTTGTTATTAAAAATGTCTCTTAAATATTGTGTTACCATATCGCTATTATGCGCTGAACAACCATCACTCTGAAGCCAAATCTAGCAAATATCATATACAGCAAGTCTATGAGTGCTTATTTTTTGTCTTGCAAAATTTGTACGGTGAAATTATCGTGATAAACAATGGTCTAATAGTACGACTATCAGCTGTAATTTACCAAGGGCACTGATAATCACGTGATAATTTTTTCTAATAATGAACCGAAAGCCTACGCCGTTGGGTAATTACTTAAAACAATAAACTTGAGGGTTATTATTAGAAAAAATTATAAGGATTTATCAGTGCACGTGGTATATTCGGTGAGATAATTTTTTGAAGTTCTAATAATATGTCAAATAAATAATAAAACTGTCAAAAATATTTCGTTGCATAGCAACGTAATGATATAAGTGATAATCTTCCATGGGATGTTTTCAGCTGTAATTTACCAAGGACGCTGATAATCACGCGATCGATAATTTTCTCTAATAATGAACCGACAGCTTGTTGCTTAGTAATTACCCGACGCCGTAAGGCGGAGGGTAATTACTTAAAGCAACAAGCTTGAGGGTCATTATTAGAGAAAATTATAAGGATTTATCAGTGGATGCGGTAAATTCGGTAAGATAATTTTTTGAAATTCTAATAATATGTCAAATCGTGAATGTGACATTTTAAGTAAATTATGAAACTGTCAATAATTTTTCGTTGCATAGAAACATAAGTGATAATCTCCCTATGGAGATTATTAGTGTAATCCTTTAATAATTGGATGAATTTTGACATGTGATTAGAAATAGACGGATGTTATTGGATTTCTATTTCGTCAAAAAACTATCAATGTAGTCTTTTAATAATTGGATGAATTTTGACATGTGACTAGAAATGGACAGATTTTGTTGGATTTCTATTTCGTCAAAAACTTATCAGTGTATTCTTTTAATACTTGGACGAATTTTGACGTGACTAGAAATGGACGGATTTTATTGGATTTCTATTTTGTCAAAAAATTATCTGCTAAATATTTTTTTATATGAATTTTTGTCAATGAACGATCTATACAAGTTTATCTATGATGCCAAAACGGACAAAATTTGAATTCAAATTTGGTTTGAACATTCTTTGGCTACAACCTTAGACCATTAATGTGCCGCTTACGCTATAATGGACTGCTTATTCGTATAACTTTCGATGTACTGAAAATATTATATTAGACAAAGCACACGATATTGGTTGTTCCTTGTTCTCACGGAGATGCATACTGAGTTGCGCCTGGAATTTGGAGGAATGCTTGATTAATGATAAAAATAATATTTTTATTTTCAAAGGGCCTTATAAGAGACGTAAGTAAAATTTTTTTTATTTTTGTAGAATTTGTGATCAGAAATTGCATCTGGTAGAAAAACTCATATACAGAAGAAATTTCCAGTATCTTTTTATTATTCTATTTTACAAATATAAAGCATTTGTATGGCTTATACTGTTATTAAATAAATTATAAAGTCTTACATACATAATGACATCATACTTTATTTAACTAGTTTTTATTGTTTTCTCTATTTGTCTGTAAATAACTCTGGACACCACTTGACGTGCGTTTCGCTAATCACTGCGAATGATAAAAACTGGTTTCCAGTTCTCATCGTCGGTGATGCTAACATGATTATCTAAACACGAGTCAAGTAGTGTATTTGAGTGTAGTGCTTAAAGTTTAAGCCTAATTTTCCAGTTCACCTGCTCCCTTCCACCGACATATTTTCTGTATCCTTTTACCTCAACCTGCCAAACATAGTTTTTCGCCGATAAATAGTTTTTCAGATATTGCAGGTATTACAGATAAACTGACGAAGAGTGCTCCTTTACGACTTCAATAATCCCCTTCGGTGATCAGGAGATGTAAAATAATGTACATACATTCCTTAAAATCGTAGAAATGAGGCATCTTACAAATCATCTTTTTAAAGTTATAGTAAAAAGTTATTCCAGATTTAAATCTGCTGTAGTTTCCACAAACATCAAAATGTTTGACTCTGTCCAACGGAAATCTTACCAATTGAATTGGCATCATCTGGAGATTATAATAGTCTTAATAATATTCAGATGATGCCAACATGGTTGGCGCAACTTGCTTCGAGTAGAGTATTCAAGTGTATTATTTAAGTATTTGGGTGTTTGTGTTTGTGAGAGGCTGTGTCATACCAGCGGTTACAATTTCCTACCAGGGCTAACTGCTCCAGAACCAAAGATTCCATAATTAAATCAAACGTACAGAAACTCGCTTGGAAACGCCTCAGCATAACATGACTACCCGATCACAAGTAGGGAAAGAAGTCTGTGCGCATGAATTGCAAATAATATGTGCAATTCACCACGGCAGCTCATCGGGGATTGCCCCAGAGACGCCAAGAGATGCACCCACGGAATAGGAAAGGCATCCCTACAAAAACACCGCTAGCACAATGGTAACGCCACTTGAAATTGTTCGGAATAGAAGCATGTGGAACACCCAGAAGGCTATGCACCAAGGCCAATTCAATCAAACCACAGAGAGGATGATACTGTTTACATGCCACAGGAAAAGCTGAGGCATTCGCTGATGACCAAGAATTGCAGTATAGGGAAAACCAGAGAAATGTGAGGATGAAGCAGAACAAAATCTGTAGAATGAGACGTATTCTTGACGAAGATGCGATTATAGATGACACCACAGGAAGTCAATATGATTTTTCATCGCCTGAAGATCCGAAAGACATCTAGATGCGGGTTGCAAACGCTGTTTTCAGGAGGCTGCCGCTTAAAGGCATAGCTGCTTGATAAACACTGTCATTAAGGTTCGAATATAAATGTGGAAAAAGTCGAACGCCATAATAATGAATAAAGCAAGTAAGGATCTATTGATGGAATTCTTGGAGCAGATTTATTTGCTCATTTCATAGGTGAAAAACGCATATTTGGTCCCCCAAATACCCCAGTAGCAATTGAAGCCACTCTAGGATTCGTAGTAACGGGTTCAGCTCCCGCTTTATCCCCCTTTATTAATACTCATAATTTTTGTATTAGTTTCGAACCCTCTATCGAAAAGTTAGTTCAAAGGTTCTGGGAGGTTGAGGATCTACCGTCTGCAACGGTAATCGATCCCGACGATTTGGAATGTGAAAAATTCTTTGAAACTACCTATAGCCGGGACACTTCCGGAAGGTATACAGTAGCTCTACCTTTTAAAATAGATAGTTCGTTCTTAGGAGACTCGTATACCACAGCTGTTCAAAGATTTTTGTCATTAGAAAAAAGGTTGTATAAGAATCCTACTCTTAGAAACCAATATACAGAAATAATTCGAGACTATCTAATCCAAGGTCATATGTCCAAAGTTGTAGAAAATGATAGATCTGGGGCGCACTACTTCATTCCTCACCACGCAGTGTTTAAAAGGGACTCTCGTACAACTCCAGTCCGTATCGTCTTCGATGCTTCTTGCAAGACTGATTCTCTTTATTCCTTAAACGATTTACTGTACACTGGTCCGAAATTGCAGTCGGATGTTTGCACGATGTTTTTAAACTTTAGATTGTTTGAGGTCGCTTTCACCGCAGATATTCGGCAGATGTACAGACAAATTAATTTGAGGGAAGATCATCGAAGATTTCAAAAAATTCTTTGGAGGTTCTCTCCAGATGAACCCATGGGTGTTTATCAATTGAACACTATCTCATTCGGAGTTAAAACCTCTCCATTTCTAGCCCTTCGTACTGTACACCAATTAGCTGACGATGAAAAAATCTCATTCCCTCTAGCTTCAGAAGTAGTTAAACGAGATATGTACGTAGATGATCTTGTGTCAAGTGTATTCTCGGATAGCGTGGCTATTACTCTACATCATCAATTAGTTGAATTATTTCATAAAGGAGGTTTCCAATTAGTTAAATGGGCGACCAATTCAAAACGATTAATAGAAGAAATTCCGACAGAGATTCAAACGACCGATTTTCCCGTCGTTCCCTCATATTCTCTCCCCTTCCCTACAAGCGCCCGACAGTGGTGTGGTCACGATTCTTCCTTCAACACATGGTAAGTTTTGGATTTTATAGCATTTATCACCATCATTTTGCATAGTTGTTTGTATTAGATACAGTCCGCTATTGGTTTGCCCGCACACCAAACATTTATTGGTCCAAATTCGAGCCTAGATTCTTCCTATTTAGTAATTTCCATTAAAAATAATTAGAAATTAGATTTTCATTTTCACGTTTTGGAATAGTTACAAATTAAAATTAGATATATTAGTGAGTTTCTTATTGTTTGAAAATTAATAGTTAGTTTTTCAGTAGTAGTGTTTTGCTTGTCTCAAGGATTAAGTTTTTGCTTATTCAAAAAAAATTAGGTAAAACATTTCATTCCTAGTTTATTACGAATTATAGTAAAGTTCCCTATTAGAATAAAATAGTTTGTTTTATATACAGTGCATTTCAAATTCAAAGCTAAAAACGTATATTTTTGTGTGGTTTATTTTCCTTTATAAATATTATTTCAAGCATTTAATGAGATAAGTGTTGTGTTGTTTAGTAATCATTTACGTTATTTCACATATATACAGGGTGTATTTTCAAAAGTTATTTAGTAAATATACAGGATGGCCGCAAGAAAGCAACAACAATTAGCTATTTTAATTGCAAAGAAGGAACAGTATTTCGCTCGCATTCAAAGATTGTTTGATAATAGTAAGGACGTCTCGACGCCTGATAAAATCGATCAATTTAAACTTAGATATGAAACTTTGGAAACAACTAAAACCAACTTTTTAGACCTTTTAGATGAAATAAATACATTAGAGTATGAGCTAAATGCAGCATATGTTCCGAATTATAAAGTATTAGAAACATTTGACGAGTTACTATGTCATATACAACATGTAGCAAAAAGGTTAAATGCTAGTGATAGTGGTAGTAGTGCTAGTTCAAATGTATCACAAACACAGCATCGAGTTAAACGTAGATTACCAGACATACCCCTTCCGAAATTTAGTGGGGATGTTAAAGATTGGTCTCGGTTTATACAATGTTATAATAGTATGATACATAACAACCCAGAGAGTTAACTGACATGGATAGAGTTAATTATTTGATGGGCTGTGTGAGCGGTAGTGCCCTGTCTGCATGTTCAGGCGTTCCTCCCACACCTGATAATTATCAAGTTATCTTTAAAGCGCTTAACGATAAATTTGAAGATAAACGCACTATAGCTAACACCTTTTTAGATCAACTGTTCAACTTTAAGCAAGCTCCTATTGAAAATGCGAATACTTTAAACTTGTTTTTAGAAAAATTTCATCCTGCGGTAACGGCATTATGTCAATTAGATATTCCCAAGTTAGACGATTATATATTGGCATACTTAGCATTTTCCAAACTTAACCCTGAAACACAGCGATTATTTGAAAACACTAAAAGAACATCTAAGATGCCTTCTTATAAAGAAATAGTAGATTTCCAAAGCTATGATTCTTTGGGACTTAAAATCAACATTGGAAAGACTAAGATTATGTCAACTCCTCATCAAGTGAACCAAATAGACATTACACTTAACGGAAATTCTCTTGAAGTGGTGGATCAGTTCAATTACTTAGGCAACGTTGTTAATGACAAAGCAAACATGGACAGCGAGATTCGCAATAGAATTAACGCTGCATCTAGAGCATTCTGGGGACTTAGAGAGAGAGTATTTGACAACCACGACCTTGCTTTGTCAACGAAAATGGCTGTCTACAGAGCAGTTGTCATTCCAACACTGCTATATGGATGTGAAAGCTGGGTCACTTACCGTCGTCATGTGAAAGAATTGGAACGTTTTCAGCAAAGACACCTCAGAAGTATGATGAAAATCCGTTGGTTCCATCACATATCAAACGTGGAAGTACTCAGGAGAGCAAACAGCCTTCCAATTGAGGTGCTTATTTCAAGAGCACGCCTAAGATGGGCAGGTCACGTTCATCGTATGCATGATAACCGCCTTCCTAAATGTACACTTTATGGTGAATTGCTAAGCGGTAGAAGAAAGCGTGGCGGTCAACGAAAGAGGTTCAAAGACGCTCTCCATGAAAGTTTAAAATCCTGCGGTATTGCAGACGAGCAATGGGAACAACTTGCAGCGGACAGAACCGAATGGCGAGGGGTTGTGGCCAGCTATCAAGGAAATGTTGCTGCAAGAAGGCCGAATCCAAGACCTAACCAGGTCTATGTTTGTCCTGATTGCGGTCGACATGTGCTCTCCCGAATTGGCCTCTATAGCCATAGTCGTGTGCACCGTAGATGAATGGGAATTACAATAGACTACACCTTTTACTTGTTTTTTATTGTACGCAATTTATCGACTGTAACATTTCTATACTCGGACTCGAGTAACGGCTAATAATAGTAGATTTTGTAAGAGAGCAAGCTAAAATTTGTTGTAGGAATAGTAGTAGTAGTGGTTGTAAATCCAGTGGTAGTAACAATAAACAGAGTTCAATTCTCCATAGTAGTAATACTCCAAGTAGTCGCAGCACCTCCAGAGTAACACATTCTTTCATTGTTCAAGACAATACTAGTTTCAAATGTGTGATCTGTAAAGTCAATTTGCACTCAATTGTCAAATGTCCTAAATTTCTAGAACTGTCTCCTGAGGAACGTTACCAACTTGTTCGAAACAACAATCTTTGTATAAATTGTCTATTGTCACATAAGGTTATCAACTGTAAAAGCAGGTATGCTTGTAGAATATGCCATCTTAAACACCATAGCTTGTTACATTTTACACCAGCTCAACAAAACATAGTTAATCCTTCCAATAGTAGAGGCGAATCAAGTCGGTCAATGGCCGGTAATTCAGAGGGGTCTGGAGCAACTATTGCTGCAGCACAAACCTCATCCCGTACCTTAAGCAGGGATAGTAGTTCGTCCATTGATCATCCAACGCCTCCATTAGTAAATTGTTGTTCATTTGCACATAATCATAATTCTTCTTGTAACAATACCGTATTATTGTCTACAGCGAAGGTGCATGTTTTAGATGGTTTCGGTAATTTTCACGAAGCTCGCTTTCTAATTGATAGTGGTAGTCAAGCGAATTTTCTTTCTCTAGAATTTAGTCGCCGTTTGAAACTTTCCATATCAAAATGCCACACACATGTATATGGATTTGGTTCCGCTCGTAATTTTGTACATAGATGTTCAACTATAGTAGTCATTTCTCAATTTGATACAACCAAAAGGTACACTGTAGAGATATTGGTAGTTGATAAAATTACCGAGAAGTTACCTTCTGTCCAGGTTAATTTAAATGGTTTGTCTCATTTGACCTCACTGCCACTGGCTGATAATAATTTTTCTCTCCCACATAAAATTGATGGAATTCTTGGAGCAGATTTATTTGCTCATTTGATAGGTGAAAAACGCATATTTGGTCCCCCAAATACCCCAGTAGCAATTGAAACCACTCTAGGATTCGTAGTAACGGGTTCAGCTCCCGCTTTATCCCCCTTTATTAATACTCATAATTTTTGTATTAGTTTCGAACCCTCTATCGAAAAGTTAGTTCAAAGGTTCTGGGAGGTTGAGGATCTACCGTCTGCAACGGTAATCGATCCCGACGATTTGGAATGTGAAAAATTCTTTGAAACTACCTATAGCCGGGACACTTCCGGAAGGTATACAGTAGCTCTACCTTTTAAAATAGATAGTTCGTTCTTAGGAGACTCGTATACCACAGCTGTTCAAAGATTTTTGTCATTAGAAAAAAGGTTGTATAAGAATCCTACTCTTAGAAACCAATATACAGAAATAATTCGAGACTATCTAATCCAAGGTCATATGTCCAAAGTTGTAGAAAATGATAGATCTGGGGCGCACTACTTCATTCCTCACCACGCAGTGTTTAAAAGGGACTCTCGTACAACTCCAGTCCGTATCGTCTTCGATGCTTCTTGCAAGACTGATTCTCTTTATTCCTTGAACGATTTACTGTACACTGGTCCGAAATTGCAGTCGGATGTTTGCACGATGTTTTTAAACTTTAGATTGTTTGAAGTCGCTTTCACCGCAGACATTCGGCAGATGTACAGACAAATTAATTTGAGGGAAGATCATCGAAGATTTCAAAAAATTCTTTGGAGGTTCTCTCCAGATGAACCCATGGGTGTTTATCAATTGAACACTATCTCATTCGGAGTTAAAACCTCTCCATTTCTAGCCCTTCGTACTGTACACCAATTAGCTGACGATGAAAAAATCTCATTCCCTCTAGCTTCAGAAGTAGTTAAACGAGATATGTACGTAGATGATCTTGTGTCAAGTGTATTCTCGGATAGCGTGGCTATTACTCTACATCATCAATTAGTTGAATTATTTCATAAAGGAGGTTTCCAATTAGTTAAATGGGCGACCAATTCAAAACGATTTATAGAAGAAATTCCGACAGAGATTCAAACGACCGATATGGTGAATTTTGAAACTGACATACTTAAGGTATTAGGTTTACAATGGCATCCGAGTTCTGATTTATTGTCATTTTCTTTCGATTTATCTGATAAACCCTGTACTAAACGCAACATCTTGTCAACTGTTGCTCGTTGCTATGACCCCTTAGGATTCCTAGCCCCGGTCACATTATTAGCCAAACTTTTGATTAAGTATTGCTGGATTTTGCATCTAGATTGGGATGATCCCTGCCCTCCTGATATATTACACCGTTGGAATCAATTTTCTGTAGAATTACCTCATCTTTTAGATTTTAAACTACCACGTCATATAGGTGTTACATTGCAACAGCCCGTAGTTTTAGTAGGTTTCGCGGACGCATGTTTAACTTCTTATGGGGCTGTTGTCTATATTCGTAGCAGCAATGCCAGTGGAGAAGTGCAAGTCAATCTCCTGTGTGGCAAATCAAAGGTTTCTCCAATGAAAGTTATCTCAATTCCTAGATTAGAACTGTGTGCTGCTCATTTGCTCTCAAAACTACTTGGTTTTATTGTAAATTGTTATGAGTCTCGCTTAAATATTACCCGTATTTATGCGTTGTCAGACTCTATGGTCACTCTCAATTGGATCGCATCTCATCCATCCAAGTTACAAACTTTTGTATCAAATCGGGTGGCCCAGATACAATCGTTAACAGATTCTAGTTCGTGGTTCCATGTAAATGGAAAAAATAACATTAGTGGTTGCCTGTCTAGAGGTTTAACTCCTTCTCAATTTATAGCTAACACTTCTTGGAAAAGTGGTCCTCCATGGTTAAAGTTAGATTTTCCTGAATGGCCAATTGTTACAGCCCATTTGAAAGAAAATCTACCAGAGTGTAAAGTAATTTCTTTGGCGGTTTCTGAAAATATAGACAATCCATTTTACACACTAATTATGCGTAGCTCAAAATGGATCCGACTATTAAGATCTACTGTTTATGTCCTCAGATTTCTAAAATTATTGCCGATAGCTCCCTCAATTACTGTTTCTGACTCGGAAGTGGCGGAACATACTTTAATCAAAATAGTTCAACGCCGACATTTTCACTCAGAGATATCTTCACTCCTGAAAAATATTGTTCCGAAATCTTTAAGACACTTACGTCCTTTTTTGAAAGACGATATAATTCGAATTGGAGGTAGGCTGGCTCATGCTAATTTAACTTTTGATAAGCAGCATCCTATACTACTCCCAAAAAACGATCATTTAGTAGAACTTCGCATAGATCACTATCATAGAATGAATCTTCATACTGGATTCTTTGCTTAGATTGCGCTATTGGATTCTATCAGCTCGTAGTGTTGTTAGATATAGGATTCAGAAATGCAATAGTTGTTTTCGATTAAAGCCAAGACCTCAAATTCCCGTGATGGGAAATCTCCCTAGTTTTCGAGTAGAACAGGCCAAACCATTTTTACGCACTGGATGCGATTATGCCGGTCCTGTACAGATAATTTCTTATCGCAAACGAGGAGTTCGTCCTGTCAAAGCATACATTTGTTTGTTAGTATGCATGGCAACCAAAGCCGTGCATCTCGAGCTTGTCACAGATTTGTCCACGCCCAATTTTCTTCAAGCCTTCAAGCGCTGTATTGCTAGACGTGGAGCCATTTCAGAAATTCATTCTGACAATGGTACTAACTTTATCGGTGCCAAGGCAGTTTTGGATGAACTTTACCAATTATTGACATCTTCAGAACACAATGATTCAGTTTTTAGTGAACTAGCTACTAGGGGAATTCAATGGAAACTGATACCTCCAGGTGCCCCCCATATGGGTGGGCTTTCGGAATCTAATGTCAGATCTGTCAAAACTCATCTGTACAAAGTAATACACAATCAGCTATTGACTTATGAAGAATTCAATACTTTGCTTGTTCAAATTGAAGGTCTTCTAAATTCACGTCCTTTATGTGTACTTAGTTCCGATCCTGCTGACCCTGTAGCTTTGACTCCGTCGCACTTTTTGACATTAACTCCCCTTACCAGTCTTCCTGCTTCTGATCTCACTGATCTCAATATTAATAGATTAGATAGGTTCCAAATGATCGACCGAATGGTCCAAGATGTTTGGAAAAGGTGGCATTTAGAGTATCTTACTACGTTGCAAACTCGGCAGCGTTGGAATACGGATAACAACCCTGTTAAAGTAGGCACTATTGTTGTGCTGAAGCAACCAAATACGCCACCTCTTCAGTGGCCTTTAGGCATTATAGATCAGGTATATCCCGGACGCGATCATATCGTCAGAGTAGTTGATGTTCGCACTAAACACGGGACTTATAGGAGACCTGTCACTAAGGTCTGCCCTTTGCCATTGCAATAATTTTTTTTTTTTTTCTTCATATCATTATAGTAGTTTAGTGTAGTTTTAGTATAGAATTTTTATTTTTTGTTATTTTTTGTATTTATTCTGAAACTTAGTTCAGCCCGGGGGGAATGTTTGCGCCACCCTGTATAATTACTGGTATTCAAGTTAAAAAACAAAAAAAACGCACTGTTGATAAAAACACATTTTTTTATAGAATTTATCATAGTTAAGTACCTTGGTGTGACATAGAGAGAGCCTGACATGAAAAACGAATACGAAGGAAATCATCAGAAAGGTGAAGATATCTAGCATACTCGGCTGATTGAAAGGATAAATAAGCTCAATCTTAGGAACAAGCTCACCCTAATCAGAACACAGGATGCTTTAAAGCAAAGGATACCCAATCTGCATATCCTAAATAACGGATAAATTTGCTGCTCTTAGATTTCCGATCAGCCTGACGATGAAGTTACCCTCTGAAGAGACATACAAAATATCACTACCTTTCTTACATCCCCGAAGGGCCTACTGACCGCCGACTGCTGTTTGAAATGCTCTACATCTTCCCAAAGTCTAATGCGTCATCAAGCGTACCTCATGAGTTACATAATTCACCCTTCCTCCCTAACTAGCAGGCAATCATTTCTTATTAAAACATACACAGTATTCTGGCAGTTCACTGTCTGAAACTTAAGATAGACAAAACTTCTTGGAGACCAGATATGCTAGAGAAGAAACAAGATCAAGAACCAAAGAGCACCAGAAGAGGCGATCCAGCTGGCAAGATCTATCGGCCAAGACCAGTCGAGAACTTCAACCGCTCACATCACTAATTGGGGTAGGTGAAAACGCAAGCCGGCCCCTCACGATGCCTGGTTCCAGATCTGTAGCGATGCATCGACGTAAAGAGCGATACTTTCCTCGACTCCTGATCATAACAGACCATTTCAAGACTGAATGCGTTGCAACTCATATTTTGTGTGATTTTGTGATTATTCCGTTGGATAAAAATATAGAACAGAACTCTGCTTACTATCGTTAAAGTATAGTTTCAAAATATGAAAACACCAATATTAATACCACAGTATAGACGTTTATGTAACTTTGTGTTAAGAATTACAAGCTGTTAGTATTTTAAAAAATATATAGTTTAAAAAAACTAAAAAGCACGCTTTAATGGAAAACCGAACTAAAAAGTAAAAAATAATGTTTAAGAAATATTTTATTGTAAAGAAGCGTGGGGCGCTTTTTACTATATTTTTATTACGTAAAATATTTTTTAAACATTACTTTTTACTTTTTAATTTGGTTTGCTATTAAAGCGTGTTTTTTTAGTTTTTTTAAAACTATATTTTTTTTCGCATTTCTCCTTTTTTTTGTTGTGTTGTAGTTTCATTTTTCATTATTGTTGTTCGCATGAATAATGGATAATTAAACGGTCAACACTCCCAGAGGTCCGATATTAATAACCCCTGCGCCTCCGGCAAAATGTCGACAATAGATTAGTCATTTTTATTTTATTCTGATGATCCTGGTGAGAGCATTAGGACAAAGTTGTCAAATTACTGTATTGTCGTTGGTCCTTGATAAGTGTGTAAAGTTTCAGTTTAATCTGACGTTTTGAAGTGGTTGAGAATCACGTTCAAAGATTCAAAAATTACATACACAATACAAACAAACATACAGGTGAAGCTAATATAAAGCGTATAAAAAAGAGGGAGAAATGTATAAACGGTGGCCGCCCTAACCAGACTGGACTGATTAGGGACACACACTCTGGGTGGTTAGCCTCTTCCAGAGAATGTAACAATAAAAAGTAAATATTTGAAGTGCTCTTTTTAGATGAAATTTATTTTAAAAAGAACAATGAGTAAACGAGACTGACTGAATAAGTGGGTGACGACGGACGAATTGGTGGTAATAGGGCGGTTATTCAATAAAATAAGGGTCTAACAATATGACGAAAATACCCGATAAAATTATTATAGTTATATAAAAGATACCTAACAATTTCTTATCAAATGTTATGAAATTATAAAGTACCGAAAAATATTGTTTAGGATATATTTACCGATATTAATTAAAATGATACGACAAAAGAAATATGCAAAAGAAACAAAACTTGTGAAGTAAGTAAAAACAAAATAATAATGGAATGTACACAAATTTCACAAGTTTGAAGTTTCTTCAACTAATTTTAGAAGTTTTACAATGAAGTTCAAAGTTGTAAAATTTGGCCTAATTAAATTATAAAAACGCACTTTTCCGCCCATGAAGAGGGTCAGGAGAAAAGACATATATTCATTTAAGTATCATAGTTTAAAAAAATGTATTCTAACAAACTTTTTTACAACTTTTCTCTAAAACAAACGGCTACCGAGTATTAAGAAATTTTATTGTACCTGGACGTATATGCGTCTACGGATTTTTCACCTTTGCAGAAAATCGGGTGAAATTTTTTATCTTAGCTTATCTAATCTTAAAAAAAATTAAATTTTCAACAACTTTTTCTCTTAGTATTTCTTTAAAACCTATACCTTCCAAGTTATAAGCCATTTTATTAATATGTTGGCAAATACAGATTGTTTTTCTGCTTTAGTGGAAAATCCGCTGAAAATTTGTATTCTGCTGGTCTCACTTTGAAGAGAATTCAATTTCTAACAGCCTTCTCTTTTGCCGTTTTTTTTTTCACTAAACCTGGACGAGTTATAAACTAGTTTATTAATATATTGGCATATAGATACGCGTTCTTCCGATGTAGCGGAAAATCGGGTGAAAATTTTACATTCTAACTGGCCTTATTTTGAAGAAAATTTAATTTCGAACAAATTTCTCTTTTCTCTTCTGAATTATAAGCATTTTTTTTGTGAATTTTTGCAAAAAAAACGTATGTACATATATAACAATGTTGCCTCGGTAGAGTTTTTGTTTTTAACGCGCTTTTATTAGTTTCACCTGTATCTTTGTTTGTTCGTTTGTTTGTATGTAACGGAATCTTTGAACGTAATTCTCACCCACTTCAAAACGTCAGATTAAACTGAAACTTTGCACACTTATCAAGGACCGATGACAATACAGTAATTTGACAACTTTGTCCTAATGTCTTCACCAGAATCATCAGGATAAAATAAAAATATATGACTAATCTATTGTCGAGATTTTGCAAGAGGCGCCGTTATTATTAATATATATTTTATTACAAACGGTCAACCCTCCCAGATGTCCAATATAAGGGTAAGGCTCTTACACAACAGGGTGTGCTCGGTTCCCTGAGGTTGACGCTAGCGACATGACATTTTTAGTCCCCCGCTTGCCATTCTTCCCTCGGCACGTTTCTCACCAATATATTGGATTGGGTGAATTTTAGAATTAGCATCATGAACACGATACATATAGAAACCAGGTGATACTCGCCTGGTTTGTGAAACCGCTGAGTATCCGCTAGTAGTACATAATTAATATTACATCATAATGTATCTATTAAAGTTGGAACTAGCATTTAACAAGGGCTTATATAACAGCAAATGCGTTACAGATAATTAAAAAAAAGGAGATTGGCGAAAAAAAAATATAGCTTAAAAAACTAAAAAAACACGCTTTAATAGCAAACCGAACTAAAAAGTAAAAAATAATGTTTAAATATTAAGATTCTGTTCAACAGTGATAGAAAATACACTAACTTAATATAATTCAATGATTTTTAATGACTTAAAATAAGAATGAAGTGATTGACAAGAAAAAATCATTTTATTGTAAGAAGCGTGGGGTGCTTTTTACTATAATTTTATAATTCTCTACTTTTATCAATAGCTACAATAAAATATTTATAACAATTGATATCAAGCGGGGTGCTTGATATCAATTGTTTGCGTGGGGTACGCTTTTTACAATAAAATGATTTTTTTTTGTCAATCACTTCATTCTTATTTTAAACTTATTAAAAGTCATTTAGTTTTATTGAGTTAGTGGACTTTCTATCGCTGTTGAACAAAATTTTAATATTCAAACATTATTTTTTACTTTTTAGTTCGGTTTGCTACCAATGCGTGTGTCTTTTTTAGTTTTTTTAAACTATTTCTTTTTTTATTAAAAGAAATAACTTTTCCCAACTTATTATGCAAAGAAAACGGTACTATAGAAAATTTCAAGAAAATTTTTACTTGTATATATTTTGACTAAGCTAAACATGTAATTTGTAAATAATTCCAAATTTAAATATTTTAGGAAAAATAAAGCTTAGAAAGAAATTTTCACCCATTGTTCATATCTATAGTTGCGATGCTCTAAATCGAGGTAGATAATTAAAAATTTGAAAGATTACGTGAGTTCAGACACTTGAGTGAGGTCGCAATACCTCCATTAAGCTGTGTAAATTTAAGATACATCTGTACAGCGAATGTGATTTGTGGACTTACATGAAAAATTAAGTCCACACTACATTGTGCTTCACAGGGATCTCAGCGTGTATGTCACTATAATAAGTTACTTATAACTCAATGCTCTAATTATCTGATGTTTAATTAAATGTAAATGATTTGACTATTACAGAACATAATTAAGTAAATCTAACATCATTACATACAATTTTAATTACGCTTGGTTTTATCACAGACGTTTTTGGGTTTTGGAGTCTTGAATTCATCGGGATTTAAGGTTCTTTCAGTAGGTTTAAAAGGTTTCTTAGTTTTTCCAGTAGCACTGGAAAGTTTTTTCATTGCTCCAGATTGAAACAATCCATGTTTGGCATTTTTATTGTATTCTGTATACTGCTTAAGTAGTTCCTTTTTACCTTCTTCTGCTAGTTTTATTGCTGTATTTGTAGTTATCACTAGTATCATTTTGGTATACTCCAACGCAGCTGAAGCATAACTTAAAATTTTTTCTTTTGGCATTTCTAACTGTCAATATGAGTTACTGTGACACTTATCCAAGTTTTTATTTATTGCTATCTAGATTTATAGGTTGCGTAAACATGATGTCAAGTTTTCTGCAGGCAACTGAAAGTTTTTCTGGATATTTTTAATGGGTTACTTATAATACTTATCGTATATGGTTGTACCGCGACCATGAAAAAAATACATTTGGAGTTGCAGAACTTAAAAAAGTCGACTTAATTCGTATAATTATTAGCAAAAAGTGTCAAATGATACTTGTATTAGTGAAATTGCGATAAAACGTATTGATAACGCTAAAAACTGTGGCTTTTTGACGCTTTAAGTGAAGTTCCCGCAAATAGTGACACGAACAACTAAAAAGTTATGGCCTTAAAATGTGACTTACAAATGTCAATCACAAAGCTGGAATCTTCAAAAAGATGCTAGCTGTATTAGATAATAAATATAATAGTCTTTTCTTTCAACTCAATATAAAGTAAGGTATCATATCTGGTCTGAGAAATATGTCAGAGATAGTTATCCCGATGTGGACAATCTAATCAGAGAATATGAATTGAAACAGTAAGTACATAGAATAAAAAATTATTACAAAATTTAATGCAATCTAAACATCAAAAATATACACAAAGTATATATCATGTATAACAAAATATTAAAAAGATCTATATAAAATTACTTACATTAAAATTATGTTTATATTATATAATATTTATCTAGCGAGTAGGATTCATTATCACAAAACAAATCACAAATATGTTTTAGAAAAGTTTTTTTCGTCTGATTTTTTTTATATTACTTGGCAGATAGTTGTGAGCTTTACGCAGAGGTAGTGTTATGTCTCTTCCTTATTATGATTAATGCCGCTCATTTCTGAATGTTATGAAAACTCAATATTTTATATAATATATTAGGTATATCCTTACTTATCGATGTAGGTATGTATACGCTTATATGAAAAAATATACACAGTCGTATTATTACTAGCTAGTTTAGTTCAAGTTAATACAGAACATTTGTCGACGAGTTGTCTATTCGAACTCAAGTGCCGCAGTTTACTGTAAGTATAATTTTTAAAAATCTATATCGAAGTGCGGAAAGAATCCATGTGTATAAAATATCATACTATATTTTTTCTAGCAGTATAATTGGCATTCAAAATAATGCCAGATCCGCAGGAAACTGCGTTAGGCCCTTTGACTGATTTGGAAAAATTTGATAAGACTTCGAACTTTTTAGATTTTAAAGAACGATTGCACAAACCTTTAGAATGAACAATATCGAATATGCCGTACGTAAAAAGAGTCATATTGTTATGTTCCTTAAATAAAGAATGAGTGAGAGAAAATGAGAAATTTATAGACACCATTATTACCGGAAACAAAAACATATCAGCCGCTCCTCGAAATATTAACTGATTTTTCCCTCAATTAAATCTTTACATGTCGAACGTTTAAAATTTTGTACGGCTAATAAAGTGGTTATGAAAGTGTTTCCGAATGATCTGCTAGTAGTACACGCAAATTAGATTAAAAAACACTGAATAGAAGAAATAATTTTAGAAGATATATACTCTCGATAGGGTTAGAAATAGATATCCGAAAAGTAAATAAAAAATTTGTCGTTAAATTCTGTATAAAAATGTCTTATTGACCTTATAGCCAATCCCCACCTATTTAGTAGTCAAAACTGAAGGGTAGTTTGAAGCGCACAAGTAAAAATGGATTTCACACTAAGTTTCACAGCGAATATGTCAAAAGCGATTACTTTAACCCAATAAAGAAATTATAGAGCGGAATTTTCTCTATAAGATGCATGTCTAACGGGTTTTGACGCAAATGTTTTTCATTCATTTTCCCCTTTTTTCCACAAAGATGCTTTTTTTTATTTAACCTCGTTTCCAAACCATGCTTGAGGTAAAGCTCTTGATATGTTTTTTAAAGTGGTTTTACCTGTTGGTCTATTCCACTAAAATTCTGTCCAATTTTATTCATTAAAGGGTTCTTCATCGACGAACTGTTCTTCAAATTCGGAATTTAAACGTCCTTGCCCACGACAATTAGAGCACATTGTTGAGCAGTTCAATCTAACCTTAACACAGCTACATCGTTTTCCGCCAACCCTTTTTGCAGCTGTGGGATACTAGCTGAAGGGTGGAAATTGGTGCTGGTAACTCGGTGATATAAATGGGTGCTAAAATATTGCCCACTGTCTTCCAACCACGTTCCGTTGGTTCCAAGTATTTCCTCGCCAAGATTGAATTTGACATACATAGCCGTAATATTTTGAAGCTGTTTATATTTATTGTCCTGTCGAGTTTTGCTAACGGCTATTAAATCCGTCAAGCCTCTTTCAACACCGACAGTTTCACCTTGAATTGTCTTTTCGCAAATGAAACAATCGTCTATTTTCTCCATATCTACAGAAACACTTTCACAAACATTTAAGTCTATATAGTAATAACGTATATATTTTCATATTTTTTTCAGTTTATCTTCACCTTATTTCGTAAACGTTTTCTATCGTGCTATTACACGCACGTTTAAGGCACTCTCACGTTTAACAAAAAGTCTAATCTGACCTCCACCTTTTCTTTCCTACATATCACAATGCTATAAACATCTGCTCCAATGGTTGTCTAGAATGAATGGTTTACATAAATTAGTGAGGTACATATTTTACGTATAATTAGAAAACGCATCGTTGTGGAAAAAAGAAGAAAATCGATGAAGAACCCTCGAATAAGTAAAATTGGACAAAATATTAGTGGAATAGGCCTACAGGTAAAACCACTTAAAAAAAAACACACCAAGAGCTCTACCTCAAGGGCGATTTGGAATGAGTTCAAATTAAAAAACGCATCTTTCGCATCACTTGTGTCAAAACTCTTTAAACATGCATCTTAAACAGAGAATTCCGCTCTATAAATTCATTCTTGGGCATTTTTCACGTTGAAGTAACCGGTTTTGAGATATTCGCTGTAAAACTTGATAAGATCGTTTGTGCATCCGCTAGCTGGTCTGTGAATGTCCCCATCCAGGCCGGACTTCAGACCGAAAGCCAGAATCCTTCCCAGCTGAGTATTCCTTATTTCCTCCGGCTTAGGAAAGTCACTATAGAAGTGTTTATGCCTGAAGTTCATGAGACTAGGGCAGGAGTTTAGGAGGTGGATGAAAGTTTCCTCTAGTTCTCCACAGAATCTGCAGTCGGGGTTGTTCACCGCTCCGATGGCGTGTTGGTGTTTCCTGAAAGAGCCGTGTCCAGTCAAAAGACTTACCGCGATTCTAACTTGCTTTCTGCTTAGACGTAGTCATTATTCTGCCCTCCACGGCAAGGGTCCTGAAATGCAGAGCTTCGCTTGCCGAAGTCCTGGATGGGAAGTCGCGAATTTAAATGAAAGTGACTAAGAAATAAACGCTGTATGATTACAATAGAATGGTTATTTTTTAAATAAGCTTCAACCGCAAATGAACGTTGAATATTTGACCAACACTCCATATCGCTCCACAGCTAATCTGATATTTCTCGCAAACGCTTTGACAACTGTCTTAAATTTCCATTTATGGCGAAACCATGGCGACTTGATTTGAATTTATATTTCATTATATTTTGACATAAGTTAACTAAAATGGATACTTCATTCTCCGTTACAAACAGTATATGCCGAAGCAGGGAAATTTGTTTGCGTAATTGCATGAGGTCTGAAAAGGGTTTTCCCTTAAGTAATTTATAAGATCTTCTTCTTGATTATTGTTTCTAGGTCTACCGGCGCCAACTTTACGGGATACTGTTTGGTCAGTTTTTGATTGTCCCTTAATATTCATTACCGTGGTAATACTTACAACGTCTTCAATTTTAGAAGCAATTCGAAGTTTCTTAGCGTTCATTATTATTATTAGATGGCTAACCATTTTTAGTAACGACGTCACTGATTACCGTCAAGGTGAGATTCTTAAGCTTATTAATGCCAGTGAATGAACGAAAAATTTACATAGCTAAAAAACTCTATCATTTTTTAAAATCAAGTGTACCTAAGGAAGCTTTATTACTATAACTAAGCAATATCCATCTGGACTCAAATTATTTAGAATATATAATATTTGATGAATATAATTAAAAGATTAAACGAACTTACCTTAAGTGAAGTTTGATCTTAATTATATGACCGCCTCTTCCGAATAGATCACTGTGTAGTTTACTCTTCTTCCGCTAGGTGACACCACGCATTTCAAAGCTAAACAGAAAATTCCCCGACACATATACCCATTTATTGGTAATTTCATTATTTTCAAAGTAAGAAAACTGTTGCAAATAGAATAGATTACGGGCTAGGGGGGGAAGGGAGTGATCTATTCGGAAGAGGCGGTCATATAATTAAGATCAAACTTCACTTAAGGTAAGTTCGTTTAATCTTTTAATTATATTCCCCGCCTCTTCCCCAATATCACTGTGTAGATGTTCAAAGCGACAGAAATTTGCAACAGTGAAAGGGAAAAGAAAAATAAAAAATCGGTAGTATATAAAAAACCCTTTTATAATAAAATAATTAATATTATAAATAGGAGCGTACAATGCTTGAAAAAAAACAAAAAGGAATATATCAATGTAGTATTGAAAAAGAAACAAGTTAATTGTAACAATTTTTATATTTTGTGTATAACAAATAGTAAGCAAAAAGAACCGATCATTCCAAAATAATGTCTCCAAATGTTTTTTGGTTGGTTACAGGTCTATTGTAAAAATTAGCAAACACAGAGGATGAGGCCCTCCATCCTGCTGTATTCCTTATTGTATCAATGTTTACCCCTTTCCTAGCTGCCGCCGATGTAGCAGCATGTCTAGTATTATGTGCTGTGAATATTGATGTATCGATTCCACTTTTCTGTAAAACAGAGCGAATCCAGCGACTAATAGACTGAGATGTTGCTGTTCGATAGGGTTTTTTATAGGTAATAAATAATTTAGAAATTTTCTTGAACCTCTTTGGTTCTATTTAAATAGCAGCAAAGAACACTAGCTGCACAAAGTTGTGGTTTCTTATGGAAAAAAGTTAACAATAACAGTGGTTGAAATGATTTTGGAGCTGTGGTTTTAATTCTTGCCGGAATTCTTATTTCTATTTTGTCATTCATGATTTGAATATTCTCCACCTCTATAAGGGAAAATGTTTGTACCCTGTGAGCTGTTACGAGCGCCATTAACATAGCTAACTTATGAGTTAAGAGTTCCATACTGAGGTGTTCATTGGGAAAATATTTCTCTAAATGGACTAAAACTATGGAGGGGTCCCAAGTTACTTTGTATTTAGGTAAAGTTGGACGCAACTTAAATATTCCTCGAAAAAACCGTTTTATCTGATAATGTAATCCAACTTGCGGTGATATAATTAAGGCCAGTGCTGAACGAACTGTATTTAGTGAACTATATGACATACCCCGGTGAAATAGGGAAGATAAAAAGCGCAGAATGTTAGTTATATTTAGTTCAAAACAGTTCCAATTGTTCTCTAAACAAAAAACCCACCATAATTTTAGTCCACTACCATTTGTTTAAGGGAAGACTGTCAAAGATGACAATAATACCTCAAGCGCTTCCTCAGGCACCCTTCTATATATCATCGCCTGCCGGATAAAAGACCTGCCACCAGGGAAAGCTTTCGATGGAGGAGGTGAGGTTTCTTGTCGATAGATAGTAACAGAGTGTGATTAGGCGAAAAAATAAGAGGTCCTTTAACTAACAAAGAAATAAATAACGGGTACCCTGGTTGGCTTGGCCAAGAGGGAACTACCACCACCCCCTCGGCTCTGTCAACAATTATTTTTTGGAGTACCCTGGTAATAAGAGAAAACAGGGGGAAAGCATAAAAATTACAATTTTCCCAGGAAATTGTGAATGCATCTACAATTTCAGAATCTGGATCTCTGAACCATGAAGCAAATCTTGGACATTTTGAGTTGTTCCGAGAGGCAAATAAATCAATTTCAGGAGTTCGAAGTTCGGAACAAATTTTTTGGAAAGCATAATTTGCTAGTTCAAATTCTGTTTCATTATCTAAGCGTCTGCTTGTAAGTTATTACTTGATTCTATGTAAGATGCAAAAAGAAACAGATCTCGCTGTTCGCACCACTGCCAAATTTCTTTGGTTAACTTATTAAGATGTGGAAATTGTATACCTCCCATTCTATTTATATATGAAATGGCAGTGGTGTTGTCAATACGTAGTAATAGTTGCAATTAGAGAGGTTCCGGGCAAAACATTTGAGTCCAAAAAATGCTGCTAACAATTCTAAATAATTTATGTGATATTCCTTCTCAGTCTTAGACCAAAAACCATGTGCGACACGATCCTTACAAAAAATACCCCAGCCCGATCTTGAACTATCACTAAATATTTCTAGTTTAAAATTTAGGGTTTTAAAACTATTTTTGCAAAAAATTTGAGACTTCCACCAGGATAACTCTTCCAAAACGTGCTGTGAGATTGTCATTTCTCCATTATAAAAACCCCCCAATTTTTTGTATAAACCCATCCATACTTAATGGCGGGACAAGCGGCAATTAATTTTCCAATCAGTTTTGCAAATTCTTGAATTGTAAGTTTGGCATTATTTTTAATCTTATGTATATCATTTAAAATATTATCTTGTTTATCTTTCGGAAGTCTCACTGATAAGTCAGAAGAGTTGTAAATAAAACCCAAATATTTTATTTCTTGGCAGGGGATAAGTACCCTTTTTTTTTCGTTAATCACAAAACTCAAGTTTTTCAGAATTCTTTGTGTTTCAGAAATGTTAATTAAACAATCCTCACAAGTTTGACCAATTAATAAAAAATCATCAATATATAAAACAGATAAAAGCCCTTTTGATCTTAAGTAAGCTAACACCAACAGTTTAGTGAAAACAAAGGGTGCTGTGTTAAGACCGAACGGTAAACATTTGTACTCATAAATCCTGCCTAGAAACTTGAACCTTCAATACTTTCGGTGATGTTTATTTATAGGAATTAAGTGATAGGCATCCTTGAGGTCGAGAGATGCTAAATAAGCATATTGTGATATTAATTTTATTACAGTTTTATGATCTTCAATTTTAAAGTGTTCAGTATTAACAAATTTGTTTAAATTTTTTAAATTTAGAATTAATCTGTGCTAACCGTCAGGGTTTGGTGTAAGAAATATATTTGATATAAATTGTTTTTTATGCAAAGAGCATTGATTAATTGCACCCACCGAAATGAGTCTTTGGATTTCATTGGACAAAAATTGCAATTCTTTTGAGGACACTGTGGTTCCACAAGTACATACTTCTGTATAGGTTTTCGTGAAAAGGGAATGGAATAACCTTGAACCCAGGGCAATAAGATTTTATCTGATGTTATTTGTCTCCAAGTACTTGAAAAACTTTTTATTCTACCACATTGATAGTTTACCTTTATTGTTGTCTCGACTGAGTTTGTTTGAGTGTTCTTGCATTTCGGAATGGATGAGGTTGTCTGGTCACGTGGCTGAACTCCCCTCGGAAGCTCCTTCCTTTGTAACGTTGCAAGTTTTGTGGGGATTTCTGGGTGATTTGTTTCTGTCTGCCTCGATATCCCTTGTATGTTCCTCGAGGCAGACTCCTTACGTTTAAAGAATTGTTTGTTCTTGTAGGGCCTTTAGGTTTAAGCTCTGACGATAGCTTTTCTATATCACGTGCCGCCTTTACACGTTCCCCCAGATTATTACCAAATAACCACCCATCTACAGACACGTCAGTTAGGGTAGCTCTAAATTGTCTGTCAATGTCGGACGATACTAGTGTGCGCCGACAACAAGATTCCTCGTGGTGAATGTCAGAAAAAAGGCGTCCAGCATCGCTTAATATTTCTATCAAGAGACGAGTTCGCTCATCCCCCTTTTCTTGCAATAACATAGTTAAGGCCCTACCAACCGCTGTAACCGCCGCCCCATCTGATTTTGGAGGTTTGAGAGTCGTTGATCACGCTGTCGATGCTGCTCGGTTAAAACGGCAAGTACCTCCATATTTAACTTTGGCGCAGCGGCCAAACTCAGGTTTTCAGAGGGAGGATATTTTTTAATTAACTCAATTCTTATCTCCGATTCTAAACCGTTCTGCAAAATTTGTTGCCATATTTGAGCGACGCTATCGTGTATATTCTCTGACTTATTTTTGTCTTTGTTTGCTTTCCCACCAAGCAGGGTAAATATGGCTGATTCAACGGTGCCATCATTATTTATAATTTCTTCGCCCCTTGTAATAAATACACAATAACGGTATAAAGGGTGGTAGGCAAAAAACATATGTTTTTCTTAATTTATAACCGTCAAAGTAGGAACACTAAAGCTCATTAATGCTCTTAAGGCCTTAAAATAACAGGAAAAACATCAAATCTTGTTGACGTTTTAGGTAGGAAAGCATGCGCCTTATGATATATCAAAACTCGTTGATATTTTACAAAAAATATACACATATATACATACATATATATATATATACCCACACTTGTAGGTAAGAAACATCACAGCTCGTTGATGTTCATGTAAAATAGGGACACTAAAACTCGTTAGTGCTTTTAAGGGCCTGAAAATAACAGGGAGAACATCAAATCTTGTTGACGTTTTAGGTAGGAAAGCATGCGCCTTATGATATGTCAAAACTCGTTGACATTTTACAAAAAATATTTGTAGGTGAAACATCAAAACTCGTTGATGTTCAAGTAAGAGCACTACCTAATATTGCTTCGCAATCTAAATCATGCCTGCCTAGGCCATTTCCGAGTGCAAAATACTTATAAAAAATTACAACAATTTAAATTACTTACGTTCATTATCCGACAGTTCATAATCTACAAGTTGCGGAGGGGTTTCAACTGGGCTGGCATGTTCTATGTTTTCAGCAGTTTCATTTTCTGATGACTCCGAATATTATTTGTTTGGTTTTCTGTCGTTTATGTCCTTGAAAACGACTCACTTTATCACTTAAAAGTTTCAACTGTTTTTTAATTGACGTATATTCGTCCTCCGAACTAGAATCCGAAGGATCTGGCGAAAAATGTCGTTTTTTCGTTTTATTAAAGTTATGTTCATTCATCGCGTACGTTGTCACCGACACGCAAGAGAATAATGAAATTACCAATAAATGGGTATATGTGTGGGGGAATTTTCTGTTTAGCTTTGAAATGCGTGGTGTCACCTAGCGGAAGAAGAGTAAACTACACAGTGATATTGAGGAAGAGGCGGGGAATATAATCAGTATGAAAGTCTCAAAAGAGCCTTTGCACGCATGTTATTATTTCATTTTTTCTTAGGCAAAGCCTATGCCGTTTAATAACATTAATATTTTATTAATAACAGTAATTTTACTGCTCGTATTTTATCGAACTTGAAGAAGAAATGCAATAAAATTATGGTTACTTTTGATTTAAATTACACATAACAAGAAATATAACATGCAAAAGTATATAAAAGCTGTTTGAAAATCAATGTTCATTCGACAATTTAGGATACATTCAATAGAAAATGTGGTATAGAATATATAAATAGAAAAACTCGCAATAATTTAGTTTCCAATAATACGTGAAATCCTGAACTGGAAAATAGCGGGAAACACAGATTAGGCAAATGACCAAGCTTGCAGTAACTATCAATGTTTGTAATTGAAGTTAATCTACATTGATTTTACAAATGTAATCAAGAATACTACAGCCGTGAAGCTCTGTTAAAAAGAAACAAAATTTAAATGCGAAAGAAGGATATTATTGAAGTATAGTCGTATCAACGAATTATTACTCCATGAAAAAGTTGCAAAAAAAGGTTTAAAACACAAAAGTTCTGTTACAGGGATGAGACATGGGTACTCCTACGTTTTCAAGGGCGCTGAACATGATGGTGATATTTTTAAGGTTCCCACACTTCAGCAACTACCCCTAAATTCTAAAAACCATCCCTATTTCGCGTTTTTTTTCCATCGTAGGCATGCTTATCGATGTTTTGTGCAGGATTCGGGTAGGCCGTATGAAATTTAATCCTTCAACATATTATCCACGCCCGGGGTTGAAACTACCACCACCCCTAGCATTGAAGTTCACTGAAAAATACGAAATAGTGGAAAACGTTTTCTCCCCGTTTTCGAGGGTGCTAAACACGATGGTAATATTCATTTCTCTCCCACTTTCCACCAATTACCCCTAAAACTATCCCCTTTTCATATTTCTTGATCCTGGGCATGTGGGAACTCGTTGGATCGGGGTATTTAAGGGGATATCGACATTGTAAAAGGAGTTGGGTGACGAGACATGCCATCAATGCCGGGGTTGAAACTACCACCACCCCTAATATTGAACCGCCGAAAAATACAAAATAGTGGAAAATGTTTTTTCCCGTTTTCGAGGCCGCTAAACACGATGTCTATTCTATTTCACTCCCCACTCTCCATCAACCATTTCAGATTTAGTGGTACTGGGAATGCGAGCACTTGGATATGATTTTATTATAGAACTGGACATATTTCTAGTCCCCACATGCCCAGTATCAAGATAATGAAAAGAGGGTGGTTTTAGCGGTGGTTGGTAGAGGGTGGGAAGAAATGAATATTACAATCGTGTTGAGCACACTCGAAGGCGGGGATAAACAAATGTTCATGCATTTTGTTTTTCTTGGGGATATTTTAGTATTAAAGGAGGGGGTAGTTTCATCCCCGGGGGTGGATAAGATGTTGTATGGTTAAATTTCATACGGCCTACCCGAATCCTGCCCAAAAACCGATACGCATGCCTACGATGTCTTTAAACCATTTTGTAGGTTATATAAATCGGCACGATTTTAGTAAAAATATTTTTTTTTATACGATCGATATTAAGTGAGATATTCTCGAGTACCCTGATAAAATGGATAGCCTGTATATACTGAAATGAGTTTATGATTTTTATTACATTTAAATCTAAAATAACTTATATTTTTTGAAATGAATATAGTAAAATCAGAAATTTGAAAAACCGTGACAAAGATCTGGTTTAAAAATTTTGAGGATCCACTAGTTAGCTGGAATCCAGATATTGTTGTTTTTTTTTTTTTCAATGCTATGTAACTTTTGGACACTTTTTAAAGTAAGCAATTCGAGCTTGTTTTCATCTCCTTTATAAATTTTACCCCCCTTTTTGGCGATGCAAGGTATTTTTACTTTTTGAAGTATAGCTCGTGATATTTCGGAAACTAAAATGCTACAAGGATCAAATTTTATACGGAGATTGCCATGCATTAATCACATGGTAATTACAGTTCGACCAGGTTTTTTCTGCACTGCTAGATCACACAAGGGCCCTATTTGATATGATGGGTACACACTCACTTTAGGAAACCAGAAGTGACGGCATAGTGCCTTCGTTCTCCTTCTCAGAACCATTTGAGGTCATCAATCGTGGTAAGTTTTCTGACTGGACATGGCTCTTTCCGAAAACACCTGCACACAATCGGGGTCGTTGATAACCCCGACTGTAGGTTCTGTTGGGAAGTGGATGAAGCTTCCATCCAAATCCTGACTTCCCGCTCTGGTTTTATGTAGAATGGACCACAGGCAGCGACCTTTCTTCGCATCGCTAAAAAGAAGAAGAAGCATTGCTTCCTCCGGAGGACGACTAGTGGGACAAAATAGCATGAAACTTATATTGCTCATAAGGGAAGATGGAGGATATCACCAAAAGGAGGACAAAGGGAGGACAAATCAATCGCATTATAGAATCAATGTGATGTTGCGATTTTAAGTTATTCTCAATAATTACATATGCCTTATGCTCGTTAATTATTGTAAGCCTATCATAATCTGGTAGTATTCTTTCCTTTTTATTTGGGTGTTCTACCACATGTATTATCCTCTTCAAAAATAAATCTACAAAATAATTGAATTTTGGAAAAAAGCCTCTGGGCCTGTGACGTTTACGTCAAAGGAACAGTCAGAGGTTATTTTTTAACAAGTAACATAAACCGGAATAAACACAGAAATAATGTATTTTGCTGACGTTTCGAAAAGTAGTCGTAGTAGTCGTCGTATTCGTTGTATATGTCAAATACACAGCTTTAAGATTCTGTTTATGTTATTTCCATAGATACTTACTACTTACACAGAACTGATGATATTTTCTTTTAGATAATGTTAAGTTTGTTAAGTTCTTCTTTTAACATTGGTAGCCATGTTGTACAAGTATCTACAGAACAATTCGATACGCATTTATTTTCACTTAATTAGGTTATTGCTGATTCTTTAATTTTTCTTTTTTGTTATCTGCCTCTTTTGTTACAATTTTTGCCGAGTCCCAGTTTATTCTATGTCTGTTTTCCCAAGCATGTTCACAAATCTTTGATTTCTGAAGTTTAGTCTTTCTAATGTAATTCTTGTGCTCATCCAACCTCACGCTGAAAGGTCTGGATGACTCACCCACATAACATTTATCACGTTTGCACGGGATATTGTAAATACAGTTTTTTCAATTCTGCTTCCGGTTTATCGGTTTTGTGTTTGTTAAAATAGATCTCAAAGTGTTCCCAGTTTGAAATACCGTTCTAACATCAAATTTGTTACCTATACGGTGTAGTTTCTCCGATAGTCCGTATACATAAAGAATTGTTGCTGTACAATGACGTTCAGATTTTTGTCGTACCTGATTGTCCCTATTTTCAACATTTATGAAAACTCTATCAACAAATGCTTCAGGATATTGATTTTGTACTAGAACCTCTTTTTCTCGATATTTAATATTTCATTATTATATGAAATTATTTTGGCCCTATCATGTAAACATTTAGAACACCCCTTTTAACATTTATTGATTGATTTGAGTTAAAATTTAGATATCTATTAGTATGTGTTGGTTTTCTATAAACGCTTATTTCAATTGTATTATTTACCCTTTTAATTAAAACATCTAAAAACGGTAGTTCATTCCTACTTTCTACTTCTAATGTGAATTTAATCGACGGTTCCTTATTATTTATATTTTCTAAAAAACTATCCATGAGGCCAAATTGCAAAGATGTCGTCAACATATCTCCACTTCTCCACTTTCACTAAACAACCGGTTTGTTTATACAATTTTGAACATGTGTGTTCTCAAAGTTCTCCATAAATATGTTGCTTAAAATTGGTGATAATGGAGACCCCATTGACATACCAAAATCCTGCTGATAGAACTCATTTTCCAATTGTTAATAGATTGTTAATTTTAAGTAAAAATTTTGCCAAATTATGACACGGTGAATTAATAGAACTAACAATTGGTCTTATCTTATCGCATCGCTAGTTGATTTAATTAACCTGGTATTTATACTGCAATGTCAGATATGATTTTATGTTTTTCTACAACTTTCTTTTTTCTAATATCTTCCTAAAATTTAAAATAAGTGAAATTAGTCCAGAATTTTGTACGACGTACTTATCTGTGCTACTACTGTAGGGTGTTATTATAATAGCTTCTTTAAATCATGCGATATGGATGATACTAAAGATTTGACAAAGCGGTATTTTGATATATTCTGATATATTCTTAATAACTTCGACTATGAAACCGTTTTCAACCGGAGCTTCTTTGTTTTTTATACTTTGATATACTTTCTTTATTTACATTCGTTTTTTGGCGCAAGAGAGGAATGACAAAAGAATCCTCGAGATGATTCTGGTAGAGGATAGAGCTTTATTGTATTAGCAAAGAGCTTTTTGCCGTTTATATAATGATTATTAAATTAATTGGCCATATCGCGCTTATTTGTAATTTATTCTTGGCTGTCGCCTGAAATATGTCTAATATCTCTCTGTGTGTGTTATTTATTTATAACTTTATTTATTTCCAAAGGGTTTTAATTACTGTTTACTTGATATAGTGTAGACAAAATAAAATCCCATACTTAGAAGAGACGTACATAATATTAATATTCATTTCAAAGGTGCTCTTAATCCTTCTTCCCCTTCATCGTACTGAATTGTATAAACGCTTTTTCTCCTATAAAATGAATTAAAATTAATTAAAAATGTATAATTCCGTGCCTCACACAATAAAGCCGCTGTCCAAGGAATCATTACTTCCACTCCAGATTTTGTATCCAAGTCTTATATACTCTAACTCCAATGTAATATTTTACTCCCTTTAATAATAGGGTGGAGGTAGTAGAGGTTAATGCCAAAACAATTTTAGAGGCTCTTGGTTCTCTTATACACACCAAATCCCAAGTTAATTTTTTACCCCCTTTAATAATAGGGTGAGGGTGACAATGGAGATGGTAGTGGGGGGTGGCTGATGCAAAAAAAATGGAGACCTTGAATTTTCGTGCATGCCCTAAATTGCAATTTTATAGACTCTTACCTGCTTGCTTTGCCTATTTACCCTTACTTACCCCATTTGCCCCCGAACACTTAAACGGAATTAGATCAAAATATAATCTAGTTTCAGATCTCGTTATAATACATAAGTGTACTTGCCAAATTTCAAGTCAATATTATAAACGCTTTCAGAGTAAACGCGCGCATAAGGAAGATAACAGACAGAAATTTTTTTTCACTCAAATTTAAAATCTCAACGTCTCAAGACATTTTAAGCCAATTTCAACAAAAAAAAATTTTTGCGTTACTACACTGAACGTGGAAGTAAAATTACTTAAACATTCAAAGTATAAATAAGTTTAAAGTTGAAATTGAAATAATTTATGTGTGATGATCACCAATGAAATAAATATGTTCAGCTTTGATTACGATATTAAGTAAAGTCGGGGCAAGAATTCAAGCGATGCACGTCACGAGTGATCTCATTAAAGAAATTTTAATACTAACATAATTTTTAATCATTAATTAGTTTAAAAAGAGTAATTCTTGACACCCAGTTATTAAGCTTTTTTCAGAAATAGGTACAGTTTAATGGGGCTTCATGATTCTTAGCAGTATTGTCTTATTTATAGAATAGATCTGCAACGTGCATCGCTTGAATTCTTGCCTCGACCATATATATAATGTTAAAATTTTTATGTAGTAATACTTAAAACGGGCTGCCATGTTTCCTTTTCTACATAAGAAATTAATATGTGTTTATTTAATATTGTGTATGGGCCATTTCTTATATTACATGGATAACAATGAAGATTAAAGCAGTGAGATTTGTCCGTACAATTATTACCTATATATTGTCTTCTAGAAATAAATGATATAAGTAAATTTCTGTTTCATCTCTTCTCTTCTGGACATATTTAACTTTGAGATATCTTATTTATTTAAATTTTATTATTCAAATATTTCGAATACAAATTAAAAACTTGAATAAAACGGAACAACAAACTTTCGAAATTAAATGTAATTGATGAAATCAGTGCCTAAACTTTAACATGGAAATATATAACTAAAACTTTATTTGAAAGTAATTTATTTTTGTGCTGGCTTGTTAACAAATTTGGTCATGGCTATGAAATACAAATTCTAAAATCCCACATGCACTCTCAACAATGGTAAAAAAAAATTTGTAATATTTCCTATGTTGAAGAGAAAATATATTCTGCACTTTTGATGTTTTATGTGTAGAAAAATGCCACTCACAGGGGAATTAAAACGAATTTAATTTTAAATTAAAGGTTGGAAATCAATCATGCAAAGCTCGCCGTATTCACAATCATTCTGTGTAGGTAATCATTTATCAGTCAGTTATTTACGTTTGGACGAATTTTGTCCCCAAAATAGCCACTGCAATTTATTCTATCTAAATTCAGATCCTTTCAATCTTCTACTAACACTAATTAATAATCAGTATTGACTGCATTGCATTGGTAATTGTTGTATTTAATTATTGCATTTGTGTAAAACAGTAATATTTCGATTTAAATTCTTGACTTCGTTGATGCGGAACTATTATGCTATATATTATATTGTTATAGTGTACTATAGTATGAATAGTGACAAAAGGCTTATCCCAAATAATCCGCATTGTCGGTTAATATGGAATTGAATAAATTTTGTATTCTTCGGTTCGGTTTAAAAGGTCGAGCAGTTTCGAAGGATTTCTCTCAACGTACGTTTTCTAATTATTTTATCCATTAAACTTGTTCGGTATCCATCCATTGTTCTTAACTACATCCTTAATGCAAGATTTTACTTTTTCAAATTTCTGATTTTTCACAGAAAAACTTAATAGGCGATGAATTAAGGAATTAAGAGCAACCATTTTGTGCTGGGCACAATGGTGTGTGCGACGTATCTACGAGAATTGGTACCTTTTCTACGCACACTGACAAGACGTAGATGCTGAAGGGGTCTGTGGGTAAATGTTTTATTTGTTTTTAGTTTCATCAAAGAGATAATGTAATGTCAAAATAACATTACTGTAGCAGTTCTATACTAATGTACATGTAACCTTTCTTATAAAACTATATTTGTCGCAGCATATAGCCAGGTAAGCAGTTGTTTAAAAAGATATGAGTGATAAGTTTTTTGTAAAATTTATAATAATTTATTAGTATAAGAAGTAAGAGGAGCTGCATTGATGATATCAGAAATATTTCTTATTGGGTATTAAAGTAACTTCTGGGCGAATGATGCATTCCAGAGGTTACGTATTATTTAAAATATCCATCTATGTATATACGTAGATAATAAAATTGCTGCAGTGTTAAAACGTTATTTATTGAGGGATTATGGAGTAATACATTAAATCATCATGAAAGGGGAACGAAGGAAGTCTTTAACATTTGTCATAATCTAGCTTTTCCGTTCGATAATCTATATTGATTACTCTTTATTCTCGTATACTGATGAAAAATGAGCTCGTAAATATGTTAGGCTTGATAATATTTCACTATTTATTCCAAGTGAAGTTATGAAGAACTGTAAAAAATATATACCTGTCAAATGCCAGATCATTTTCACTGGTAAATTTACGCTGTGTTGAGGAATAAGTTCTGTAAATTCGCCGCTGAGTTTTATACAAAGGGAAATGCATGATTTATATCTAATCATACAATTACAGGAATCCTTGATTGGGAATGATTTGTTTTTGTTTCTTTCTTGTTAGCAGTGCAATTTTATAATATATTTAATTGAAAAGAAAATAATAGAGTAGAGCTGAGTAAAACAGAGCAGAGCAGATGGGAGCTAAAGAGAGAAGAGAAAATCAGAGAAATTTATTTATTTATTTATTTATTTATTTATTTATTTATTTTATATAATTCATCCAACGGGTGAAACCCAATTACAGGACAAATAACAACAGATTTAAATAAAATATCGATAAATAGAACAATATGGTGTAAGTAAAAGGTACACAAATGACACAAATATAAAATGTAACAACTACAATCAAAATATATACTCTAGTAAAATAAATATATATATATATATATATATATACATATATACATACATACACACATATATACACACATACACATATATACATACATATACATATATACACATACACACACATATATATATATACATATATATCACAAGTGTAACACAGAAATATAGACAAGAGCGTGTTTAAATGGGGTTTAAGTAAATGTTCTTTATGTCAGCAATATTACAGTTAAATATATCCAGGCTAGCCTCAATACTATTATAATTTAAACACATTTGATGTAGGGGAGATGATTCTAATATATTAGTGCGTGGAGTAGGAAGCATGAGTACATTATTTGTTCGAGAATTTAATCTCGGAATTCGATACCTAAGAAGTGAGGTGAGGCAGGTGCAGCTAATTTTATTATTGATAATTTTGTGTAAGAACATTATTGAATGCATTACACGTCTCCTTATTAAGCTACTCATACTAAATTTATTTAAAAAAAATTCTTGTTGTGTCCCTCTCATTGGATATGTGCCCTCCAGAATAAAAGTTGTGGACTTAAAAAATCTTCGTTGTACTTTTTCCAAGGACGCTATGTGAATGTTGTAACTAGGACTCCAAACAATGGACGCATATTCCAGTTTGGATCTGACAAATGTAACAAATAACATACGTAGAGTAGATAATTCAGTAAAATCTTTGCTGTTTCTCAAAACAAAACCTAAATTTCTAAATGCACTACTGGTGCTTTCCTCGATATGTTTAGAAAAAGTTAATATAGTATCAAAAACAACGCCAAGATCTTTTATAAACTCAGGTCTATTTAGAGTGCAGTCGTTTAATTTATAGTTAAATGAAATTTTATTTACTTTACGTGTGAAAGACATGACATTACATTTAGCAGCATTAAGAGGAAGACGGTTATTAATGCACCAGGTACTAAGAAGATCCAGGTTACGCTGAACCCTCAGGCAGTCATAGTCGGAATTTATAGGAAAGTATATTTTTAGGTCATCAGCATAAAGCAAATAGTGAACATCCAAGTCATCAACAATGTCATTGATAAACAGTACAAAAAGCAATGGTCCAAGTACCGAGCCCTGTGGTACTCCAGATGATTGGCTATAATGATCAGACCGATAACCACGATACTGAACATATTGAGACCGATAGGACAAATAAGACATAAATAAATTTAGTAGCGAAGTACTGATTCCAAAGCTTTCTAATTTAGTCAATAAAATGCCATGGTCTAGTCTGTCGAATGCTTTAGAGAAGTCGGTATAAATTACATCAACCTGACCCTTACGATCTATGACTTCAGAAATAAATTGGGTGATACATACCAGGTTTGTAACAGTTGACCGACCGCTCATAAAGCCATGTTGTTCTTCAATTGTTGAACTTTTAGTATGGAAGGATACGTAATCATGCAATAAGAATTCAAAAATTTTAGAAAAATTGCATAAAATTGCGATGGGACGATGGTTCTCTATTTCATTTTTACTGCCCTTTTTAAACACTGGACAAATTCTGGATAGTTTCCACTTATCAGGGAATGTTTCTGTGCTTAAGATTAAATTAAATATAATACAGAGAGGTTTGTAAAAAACATTAGCGCAATCTCTTATAATAAACGCGGGTATTTCATCAGGTCCTGTAGTCATATTTGCCTTGAGTTTTTTAATCGAGTTTAGGACTTCGCTCTCAGTGAATATTCGAATACGCATAACATTGTTATTATATACACTGTCACCAGGCAAATAGTCACTAGAATTAATATACGCATTAGAGAAAAAATCAGCAAAGGAGTTAACTATATCTTGGGGGCTTTCAAGAGTGGCATTGTTGTAGTTCATAGTACTAGGAATAGACGTGGCATTATTTTTTGAATTAATATAACCCCAGAACTTATTTGGGTTAGATTTTATGGCATTCTCGGCATCCCGTATGTATGCAGCATAAGCATCTTTTATAGTCATTTTTAGCAAAGCTCTTAATTCATTGAACATTATTAGATCATCCTGGTTTTTAGTCCTTCTGTATGTATTACGTGCCCTGTTCTTCTGTTTAAGCAGTCTAATTGTATTGGAATTAAACCAGGGGGGATACTGTTTGTGTGACGGTGTTTTTTTAGGGACGTGTTTCTTAAAAACAGAATATATTTTGTCATAAAATTCAAACACAGCTTCGTTTACTGCCAGATTAGAAATAAAACTCCAGTCAACTAGAGCTAGCTCATTGTAGAGTGCGGGGTAATTAGCTTTTTTAAAATTAAACGACTCATGACTAAATAGTGGAAACTTATTAGTCGTAAGATTTTGTACACACACATTAATACAAAGAGCAGGATGATGAAGATCTTCCGCTAACAAAACTGAAGTTGATTTTTGGACGTTACAAGACATATTACTTAAAATGAGATCTAATAGTCTGTTATTAGCGTTGAGTATATTATTTTGTTGCTTTAGATTAAAAAAGTTCATAAAATGCAGCAGGGAATTGTATTTCCGACTGGGAGTTTTTGAGAAATATTCAGGGATGTTAAAGTCGCCAATAATGAGAATGTCGGATCCATACAGGTCATATAGTGATTCAATATTATCAAATAAACACTCATAATCCTCACAGGTAGCGTCAGTGGGAATATATAAAACAAAAATCAGAAAATAGTGATTACTTGTTTTAATTCTTACACCCAGTATATCGATGCTCTTGAGATTATTAAAACCTGGACATAGGGAACGAACGTCAAGTAAATAAGCATTGTATTTAATTTTAAGTGCGAGTAATACTCCACCTCCTCGCGTTTTATTACAAGCTTGAAAATCACTATCAGCGCGAAATACATCATATACATTTATATCAAACAGTTCGGCATTTGACAATCCCGCATGAGCCCATGTCTCGGTGAGAGCAATACAGTCACACTGGTCAACGAGTGAATTAGTAAATAACTCATTAGTTTTTGTCCCTAGTCCACGAACATTCTGATAATAGAACGACATAAAATAAGAGTTCTTAGCCATTGCTTTTTCAGTGTTTATAAATGTTTTTGTGGTTAGCGCATAGTCGGAACTTAAAGGAGCTGATTGCTACCGAATACCTAAAATATTATTCCTGAACTTTGTAAGATTTTGTTGGAAGACAAAGCAATTTTTATCCCATGCTGCATGAATAGTATTAACTATTGAGTCTTTATTACCCTTATTGAAGGTTAGGCAGTTGATACAACAAAGATCTTGTGATTTACACTCTGAGATGTTATGTTTTTGAGAACAACGCGGACAGATCACATGCTGGAGGGCACATTTATTTGACAGATGGTGAAAACCATTACATTTAAAACAGCGTCTCATTTCAATAGCATCAAAAACATTACAATAATCATAGCCAACGAATAATTTACCTTGCTCTAATATATTACCATATGTAGTCTTATCTACTTGAAGGATAGCCTGAAATATTTTGTTGTTTTTTTTTATATGTGACACAGATATAACCTTACACTCACTGTTAGGCACAATAACATTTTTATTCTGTGATGTTAGAAAATTATGGACAGTTTCAGCATCTAATTCTTCCGTGATTCCGACTACACGCACACGCGGGTGTAGAGTCGCCAACTCCTCAACAACATATTTATCAGAGAGTCTTTCAGCAGCTAATTCTTTGAATTTTTGTGAGTCAGTAATATCACAAGAAACAACTAGGCCTCCATCTTTAGCAGTTCGAACCTTACTTAGACTTATACTGGAGCTTACCGGGTTGATGTTCTGAAGCATGTCCGATTTGGTAGTAGAAACAGTTTGCTTATGCATTGGTTTAATAAAGAATGTTTGATTAGCAGCAGCAGTAGCATAAGATTTTTTGTTAACAGAATTACAAACAGATGTCGAAATGTTGTCTATTTTTGGCTTAAGTTCATCAATTTTGGGAGTAACCAGTTTATCGATATTGTGGTGGACGACTGTCTGGACCTCGGTTTTGATTAAGTTAGTAACTTCGAGCTTAATGTTATCAATCATAGAAGTAAACCCAGCAAGTGCTGCATCTATGTGACCCTGGACCTGGGAACTAATATTGGTGACTGTTTCATTAAGAGCAGTAAGATTCTCGGAATAAGCAGAAACTTCAGTTTTTTCAAGAATTTCACATGTACGCCTGCATTTATCACACAGGTAGAATAAACGTTTGCTTTTTGAAAGCATTCCAAATTCCATGTTAGATAGGCCAGCACATGAGTAGTGAAACCACTTATTACAGATTCCTTCACAGCCTACAAGCCCTTCACTTTTATCACGGGTACACGATGAACAGCCCGACATGATTGGAGATGAAACTGTTCCGCCACTGGCGGGCAGTTAGGGTTAAGTAAAAATAACGAATCTGCTAGGACACAGCATTCACTAACTGATGTTTCTTAATTACAACAACGGACTGCCAATTAACTTTAAGCTTTTTAATTTCGATTCATTCGGTTGAAAACCAACTTTACTTGAGAAACAATTGCACGGTACCACTTACTACTTACTAATCTATTGTAAATCTATTGAAATGTAAAGTACAATCGCGTAGAGTAGAGCAGAATAGAGTGGGGTCGAGTAATAGAATAAAGCGGAATAGAATGTAATTATTTCCCAATAATTATATGTATGTATAATCATATTAATCATATATATTACAAATAAACTCAACTAGACGAATGATAAATGAATAAATGCATAATGGCAGGTTTCGTCGTATTCCTTTTGTTTCCTAATATTTGTTTAGGCTATGCGCTGTGAATGGTATTTTAATTACCAATTACTCCAGAGTTATCTGCAGATGTCCAGAATGGTTTCGAGCTTCTTAGCTCTCCTTAGTGCAGAGCAGACTCGATTATCCCCGATGGACTTTTTTTAACTGTGGGTGAAAATATTTTACCTGATGTATCATTTCATCAAAATATTTTATTCTCCAACAAATTTATCTTTACTATTAATGGGGTATTCTTCATAAAATTGGAGGTACTGGGCTCAGAAAAATTGCCTAATTTCCGAATTACCGCTAATAGCCAAAAGTTTAAAAAAATAAATGTTTGGTACGGCATAATGCATTATAGAATAATCGGTCTTTATTTTATGGATGGAAATTTAATTGAAAATACTTAACTATTTTTAAATTTTAAATATTTTTTTAGAAATGGTATCATAAAAGCGTGCAATAAAAATTTGTATTGCGCAGTTTCTTATAAAAATGATGTAGAAAACTGTTACTTTTTACACGATCGTACCTAAAATTTAAAAATTACGCCAGTTTATTTATAATATCGTTTCCTTAATTACTATAATCACAGATTTTCAGTTACGACCATGAAGTACTATAATTAGAATGGAGACTTCAACTACAACTCGAATAATACTAACCGTCAAAGTGACATTCACAAAAAGTTGATATAGTTTTATAAATATTCATGAAAAATTCATGGCTTATAAAAACACTCGCTTCGCTCGTATTTTTAATCTAGCCATTCGTGCAATCAAGAATGGCTTTTTAAACTTGTATCTTAAATAACTATTATCTACGATCTTGTAAAAAGTAACAGTTTTTTTTTTACATCATTTCCAGTGTAAAAAGTGACCTTTTATAAGAAACTGTGCAACAAAAGTTTTTATTGCACACTTTTATTGCACGATTTCTAAAAAAATTTAAAACTACACCAGTTTATTTATAATATTATTTCCTTAGTTACTATCATCAAAGATTTTTAGTCACAACCATGAAGTAACATAATTAGAATGGAGACTTCAACTACAACTCGAGTAATACTAACTGTCAAAGTGACATTCACAAAAAGTTGACAGTTTTACAACTATTCATGAAAAATTGTCCATTTCTTACAATAATTGGAACGATCGAAGATAAAACGTTGTAAGGCACACTTGTATATTAAATAACTATTTCACTTTTACCTCGTCTGGCAAAGAAAATCTCTTTAAAAGCTTATTATTCAGTCTTAAAAAGACCTTTGCTGGCTGCCTTGGTACCGAAGCGATCGAACCATTTGAACTCGGAAAATGTAAAACCATATCATTGAATAGTTTTCAAAATAATAAATAGAAAAAAGTTGTTTTTTAATTATGAATAAATTAAAAAAATTATAATTGACAAATAAGTCGTTTTTTCGTGTTAAATATTGATATAAGAAAAATTTATTATACCTTTGCAGCTTTAGAAAATTCCTTTCTTATTGTCATCAAATTTAAATTTTCAGTATAATACAATTTTTTATATTTTTATATTCAAAGTAAAAAAATCAAATAAAACAGATTTTTGGAATATATTAAAAAGTGCATAATTAATTCGTAATGTACATCTTCGAAAACATATATATATATATATATATATATATATATATATATATATACCAAAATTAAACACACGTAGTGTATCTTGAGGTTGCAGTCAGAGGTGAAAAGTTTACGGCCACAAAACAGAAAAAGAAAAACAATTTTTTTGTTACTTTGTCAAGCTTGCGGAAATTATTTATTCCCTTTATCAAGACATCTATAAATAAAATTATTACATGTCACATGTATTATAAAATAGTCGCATTTTTCAACTTAATGTAAACAAATTCATACACAAATTCCTTTACAGGTACACAATTTACGGTAAACAATTACTGATTATTTAAAATTAAGGATTAAAACCATGATTAAAATAGATATAACAAAATGAACATGAATAACTATCACATGTGAGTATAGAACTAAATTTCTTTATCAAACTGTATACAAAAAATTTTTAAATGACAGAAAGGTATTATAATTGGCTAGCTTGTACTAGGAATTAAGTTAGGAACATTAATTCCAACGTGACTGTTACCAACTGTGATCCAGCGGGAGGTTTGAATTTTGAAAAATGCGAAAATTCTCTTTTTCTAATTTGAGGATGTATGTATAAATCTTACTTAAATTATCGATATCAGATTTTTTATTTAAGCTATTTGTCTCATTATTAATATGGATCATTTCAAGGAATGATCTTTTTTTAAAGTTACTCTCTACAGCCAAAACCTTAGCACTTTCATAATTCATTTTATGACTGGTGTTGATGACATGTTGTGCTAATGCACAAGATTTCACGTTTCTGTTACAATCACTTTTATGTGAAGTTATACGACCATTAAGTGTCCGAGAGGTTTGACCAATATAAGATTTATTACAGTTGTTACATTCTATTCTGTATACCACATTTGATTTTTCTTTATTTTTTAATGGGGTTTTCACCCGACTGAAAAGTTTTCCAACAGTTAATATGTTTTTTAATGCAATTTTTATGTCCATGTGTTTCACTAAGTTTATCAGCTTGGGAGTAAGATCTTCAATAAATGGTAATGACATATATTTAAGTGGACTCGTATTGGTTGTGTTATGGTTTCGCTCAGTTATATTATTATTTACCAAGTTAGGTATGGTATTATTGATATTATTATTTATGTTGAGTGCGTTATTATTATTTAAATTTAGAGAATTATTATTACTATTATTTGCATTATGTAAATTGTTATTGTTATTATTTGACAAGGTTCTAGTAGTGAAGAGAATTTTGTTTAATAGATGTAATGGGTAGGAATTTTCCACTAGGATACCACGTAATTCTCTCAGTGACTCGTCCCTGTATTGAATATGTGAGAGTTTAATTACTCGATTTTTAAGGGCTCGGATGAGATTTATTTTCATACGTGCTGGATGGTATGATTTATAGTTTATATACCTACCACTACTCATTGGTTTTCTGTACCATTTGGTACGAAGGATGTTTTGTTGTGTCCTGATTACTTTCATGTCGAGGAAAGGTATAGCGTTATTACTTTCAAATTCAACTGTGAACTGTAAGTTCGAGTTGTAGCTGTTGAATATATTTAACACTTCCTCAGTACTGTTTCCAGGTACAGAAAGTAGGAGGTCATCGACGTACCTTTTCACAAAAGGTAAATTAAAAGGTATCCTAGTCAGACAATTCCTAACAAGGTCATCCAACACAAAATTTACTAATATAGGAGAAATAGTAGACCCCATGGGGGTACCAAAAATTTGTTTATAATAACTTTGATTAAATTCAAGATAGTTAGAATCGAAAATAAATTTTAAAATTTCTATGAAAGTATCTAGACCTAAGTTGCAATGTTGTGAGATTATATTCCAATTATTTGTTAACGATGAAATAACTAATTCCAGAGGCAAATTAGTGAACAGGAAAACCACATCAAAACTTACGATTATATAATTAGGAGGTAGCTGATAGTTATTAATAAATTCACTGAATGTGAAAGAGTCTTTTTTTCGATTAACGATATTAAAATTTCCTCACTTTTGGGAGACCTAGAACTTATCATTCAAGACCTTAACGAGGAAAATAAAAATTTCTTTAGATCGCAATACACTAATATTATTACCAACTATTTACATAAAAATCATGACACTAAGCATTGTTTATTGAATTTATTCAATAATTGTAAAAAGTTTCTGAAACAACATCCTGAGTTATATGTAGTTAGAAGTGATAAAGGCAATGTAACAGTGGTGATGTATAAGAAGGAATATCTCCTGAAAAGTCAAGAATTGTTAGATGATCATAAATATTACAAAAAACTTAAAAATGATCCCACTAGTACAATGCAACAAAAGTCTAATAAACTACTCTCCCGATTAAAGAAAGATAACTTCATTGATGAAACTACAGCCAAATCGTTGACCTTTTATAACTCAACAGCACCCAGATTCTATACTTTACCTAAAATTCATAAACCTACACTATCGATGAGACCTATTGTTTCGTCTATTAACTGCCCGAATGGTAACCTTTCAAAATTTTTAACAGATATTCTTACTAATGCCTACAATAAAACTAATGATTTTTATGTCAAAGACTCTTTCACATTCAGTGAATTTATTAATAACTACCAGCTTATATAATCGTAAGTTTTGATGTGGTTTCCCTGTTCACTAATTTGTCTCTGGAATTAGTTATTTCATCGTTAACAAATAATTGGAATATAATCTCACAACATTGCAACTTAGGTCTAGATACTTTCATAGAAATTTTAAAATTTATTTTCGATTCTAACTATCTTGAATTTAATCAAAGTTATTATAAACAAATTTTTGGTACCCCCATGGGGTCTACTATTTCTCCTATATTAGTAAATTTTGTGTTGGATGACCTTGTTAGGAATTGTCTGACTAGGATACCTTTTAATTTACCTTTTGTGAAAAGGTACGTCGACGACCTCCTACTTTCTGTACCTGAAAACAGTACTGAGGAAGTGTTAAATATATTCAACAGCTACAACTCGAACTTACAGTTTACAGTTGAATTTGAAAGTAATAACACTATACCTTTCCTCGACATGAAAGTAATCAGGACACAACAAAACATCCTTCGTACCAAATGGTACAGAAAACCAATGAGTAGTAGTAGGTATATAAACTATAAATCATACCATCCAGCACGTATGAAAATAAATCTCATCCGAGCCCTTAAAAATCGAGTAATTAAACTCTCACATATTCAATACAGGGACGAGTCACTGAGAGAATTACGTGATATCCTAGTGGAAAATCCCTACCCATTACATCTATTAAACAAAATTCTCTTCACTACTAGAACCTTGTCAAATAATAATAATAACAATTTACATAATGCAAATAATAGTAATAATAATTCTCTAAATTTAAATAATAATAACGCACCCAACATAAATAATAATATCAATAATACCATACCTAACTTGGTAAATAATAATATAACTGAGCGAAACCATAACACAACCAATACGAGTCCACTTAAATATATGTCATTACCATTTATTGAAGATCTTACTCCCAAGCTGATAAACTTAGTGAAACACATGGACATAAAAATTGCATTAAAAAACATATTAACTGTTGGAAAACTTTTCAGTCGGGTGAAAACCCCATTAAAAAATAAAGAAAAATCAAATGTGGTATACAGAATAGAATGTAACAACTGTAATAAATCTTATATTGGTCAAACCTCTCGGACACTTAATGGTCGTATAACTTCACATAAAAGTGATTGTAACAGAAACGTGAAATCTTGTGCATTAGCACAACATGTCATCAACACCAGTCATAAAATGAATTATGAAAGTGCTAAGGTTTTGGCTGTAGAGAGTAACTTTAAAAAAAGATCATTCCTTGAAATGATCCATATTAATAATGAGACAAATAGCTTAAATAAAAAATCTGATATCGATAATTTAAGTAAGATTTATACATACATCCTCAAATTAGAAAAAGAGAATTTTCGCATTTTTCAAAATTCAAACCTCCCGCTGGATCACAGTTGGTAACAGTCACGTTGGAATTAATGTTCCTAACTTAATTCCTAGTACAAGCTAGCCAATTATAATACCTTTCTGTCATTTAAAAATTTTTTGTATACAGTTTGATAAAGAAATTTAGTTCTATACTCACATGTGATAGTTATTCATGTTCATTTTGTTATATCTATTTTAATCATGGTTTTAATCCTTAATTTTAAATAATCAGTAATTGTTTACCGTAAATTGTGTACCTGTAAAGGAATTTGTGTATGAATTTGTTTACATTAAGTTGAAAAATGCGACTATTTTATAATACATGTGACATGTAATAATTTTATTTATAGATGTCTTGATGGAGGGAATAAATAATTTCCGCAAGCTTGACAAAGTAACAAAAGAGTTTTTCTTTTTCTGTTTTGTGGCCGTAAACTTTTCACCTCTGACTGCAACCTCAAGATACACTACGTGTGTTTAATTTTGGTTTTCTTAACTAGTCAGTCAAGACTACCCTTCTTCTTTATCTATATATATATATACATTGGCTACCAATTTTTCATGATTTGTAAGGTGTAATTCAATGCAGGTCGGGGTATTTGCCCGCTGAGTAGTTGTTTCCTGCAAATCATGTTATAATAACAGTATATAGGTTAAGTCCACCAAGGGCTGAAGGTCGCCGCTCTCGGTACTTGCAAAATGGCAAGTCGCTATGCACCACGGAGACATCTATGATGTCTGGTGTATAGTAGCATTAGACCACATGAGAGGTTTCAATTACCTCTCACCACTATACCATTTACATTAGTCTGTATAAGACTAGCAGGTTGGCCACTGTCATTTGTCTGCTCCATGACCTATGGCATACTGAGGAGAACTAATAAGTTCGAAACCGGTCTATGTCTGGTCAGGGAGTTGACAAATGACATTGGCTACCAATTTTTCATGATTTGTAAGGTGTAATTCAATGCAGGTCGGGGTATTTGCCCGCTGAGTAGTTGTTTCCTGCAAATCATGTTATAATAACAATATATATATATATATATATATATATATATATATATATATATATATAGATATATATATATATATTGCTAGGTATTTGCATATTGGACAATTACGAAGATTGCATGTTTGTGTTATTTGCTGAATCAGGGTTTGAATTTGTTTGTTTCCTTTAGATGGTTTTCAAAATTTATTTAAATTAGCTAAAGATCCGAAAGGTATGTGTTTTAGAATGTTAATACTTGTTTAGAGTTGTTTTAATAGTTTTAAAGTTTTTATTTGATGTCAACAGTAAGTTTGATACTGACATCTATGTTAGTAGTTATTAAGTTGTTGTTGAAATAATTTCTGACATTTAAGTCATTATGACATTTCTTTTAAGTAGTAAATTTTATTTTTATAGTTGGTAAATGTTTTCCTGGAGAAAGACAAGGAGGTTTAAGTTAGGTTATGTTTGGAATGAAATTAATCAAAATTTTTATGGTGTTTTGTTTTGTTTATTTTGGATACTTTGATATTTAGTGATATAGAACAACAAACAACAGATAAAAGAGAGGTTGTAAAATTGGAAAAACAAATTTAAGAAAAAAAAGAACAAATGAAAATTAGGGAGTGAAGAAGAAAAATAATAAACATGGATTAATAATTTGAAATTGAATTGAAAGTCAGAAATTGTGGAGATCAGCGAAGAAGAGTAAAAATAGACTGCAAATAAGAAGGTAGAGGTGTTATTGTGGATAGGAGTTGCAGAGGAGATAAGGACGAGATAAGGTGAAGAATTAATGAAAGGAGAATTGTTGGATTTGGAAAGAGAAGAGTGTAGCTACGAAGAAGGAAGGTTTTTGTGTGTTTAATTTTTGGACAAGGTTGTATATTAAAATTTAAATAGTGTATTAGACATCCGAACCTGTTATAAAGCTAAATTATCTAAATATCAAGGAAAATAAATTATTTATATCAGATTAAAAATTTTACTTTAATAAATTTTCATTTTAAAACAGGAACTGAATTTGAACCTGCTCCTGAAGGAAAAGATAAGCTAGCCGGCCATCTTATATTTTAACATACTTTCGGATCAAAAGGTAAGAGATTTTAATTTGATCTTTTGATTTTTAAAGTTTTTTTTTTAAGTTAAAGTTTGATTAGTACTGCAAATTATTAAGTTCAATAAAAGTAGAACAGCACAATATATATATATATATATATATATATATATATATATATATATATATATATAATATTATGGTATTTACACAGTAATACAGTATCAATTCAAACAAAAAAATCACATCCTAAAGGAAAAACATATACTGGTACAAAATGCCACAAATGTCTTATTAAAAATCAAAATTTTACATTTTTTGTTACCTTACAAGATTTTCAGGAGGTCATTCCTACTTACATGTTCAATATAACACTTTAAAAATGAATAACGTTGCAAATGGGTAAAACAAAACTAAATGCATCTTAAAAAATTTATGTAAAATAGAATAATTATAATAAAATGTGACTAAGTACTTTATAAATCATATCCCACAGGGGTAGTGAAAGCCCAAAATGGGAAAAACTAAATATAAACTCCATTGAAGTACTCATACGCTGCTTCTAGATATGGAAATTCAGCTCAATTAGTGAAATAAAGATCCAAGCCCTTTCTTGCCACCACAGAGAAACGGTAGATCTGAAACAAATATTATTATTACAAATTACTCGAATAAATACCTTTTGTAAATAACACAATCCATTAAACTAAGTGAATGAACACTATTAAAAGTAAAAAACAGGACACAGGCTTGGTTTGAAGAAAAATATTTGGAAAAAACTTTTTTAAAAAATTAGAAATTTTGACATTTGAGTGTTAATATGAACTTTACAAAAAAGTGAGTTAGTAATTTAAGAAAACTATTTGAGAACTTTAAAGGTACAAACCTTGACCAAATGTAGTGTATAGCAGCTCTTAAACTACGTGGACATTTAGTAGTTTTTCAGGACATTTTCTGCGCAGGTGACTTGAGAAGCGTAGCTTCACCAGTAAAATTCACACAAAATATTTGCTGAACTTCAAATGTAATAGACATTCAATCCACAGGTCTCAGTGAGTGTTTTGCGGTATATTTCATAGATAGAGACTGTGTATTAAAAAAGTTGTGGACATAGTTTGGGGTATGACACTCCCTAGAAAAACATTATTAATTAATTTTAAGAAATCAGGCTTTGTAGCTACCAGAGGTATAGAATAGGTTGTAATAACATGTAAGCAAGGTGTTTCAAGCAATATAAGTGGTATAAATAGCTCATTTTAAGTAAAATATAAGAAAATAGTCAAAAATTTAAATTGTTTAAAAAAGACTTTTAGAGTATTAAATTGCATATCAAATCGTTCAGGACACAAAAATAAAGAGCCTTCAGCTAAAATAAATCCAATTTATTCAAAAATAAGCTAAATAAACGCAAAAAAGAATGTGACAGTTAAAAATTTGTAAATTATAGGTCAAGATCCTTCAAATTTACCGTTTCTATGGAAATAATGCCAAAGAAGAGTAATTTTCAATTTTATAGAAGACAGACGCGTTTTCGTTTTGCTCTGCAATTTAAATTCAATTTTTCAATATTGAGAAAATTTTTAGAAACGTCAAAGTTGACAAGTTGCGAATTTGATGTAAATATTTAAAGATTTCAATGTTTATCATAATTATAAAGCATTTCAATTAAATTTGTTTAATAAACTTACCTGAAAGAAATAAAATAAATCCAATTATATAATTTCACATAAAGATCACAATAGTAAATAAGTAGTGCACCGATTGTACCGAAAAGTGACAGGGATAGCTGAACCAAGGAGCTGTCTGTGAAAGGGAGGAAGCGAAGCGCCGTAGTTTGTTCGTAAATTGGTTCGATGGTCGAGGAAAACTCCGCTGGAATCACGAGGTATAGTGTGCACACGTTAAAAAAAGTAAAGAGAGCTCGTACTACAACAGTACACATTGATTTATTTATATTGTTAGTTTTAAGTTGTTTATTTATTCACTGCGTATGTACCATTTAAAATTTCATTTGTTTGTTCTTTTATTCTTTATCTTTTCCATATTAATATCGTAAATGCCACTTATTTGCTTATATTAAAAATTGTTCTACCTATTTGTGCGTTTGATTGCTACCCACACTATAAGTATTCAAAGAACTCGCCCCTGAAGAGAGTCTCCGTCCCACAAGCAGTGAGGACAACCATTGAATTATTGTGTATACTATTGCTCCTCAAATACAATTCATTCTTGGCGATAATTCCCTTAAGGAATTCGCATAGAATTTAATTTTAGTAAGTATACATTATTATAATATATATTACCTCTCACCGGTACACCATTTACTTAAGTTTGTATAAAACTAACAGGTTGGCCACTATCATTTGTCTGTTCCATGACCTATGGCATACTGATGAGAACCAATAAGTTCGAAACCGATCTATGTCTGGTCGGGGAATTGACAAATGACATTGGCTACCAACCTTTCATGATTTGTAAGGCATAATTCAATGCAGGTCGGGGTATTTGCCCGCTGAGTAGTTGTTTCCTGCAAATCATGTATAATAACAGTATATGGGTTAAGTCCACCAAGGGCTAAAGGTCACCGCTCTCGGTACTTGCAAAATAGCAAGTCGCTATACACCATGGAGACATCTATGATGTCTGGTGTATAGTAGCATTTGACCACATGAGGGTATTCACTTACCTCTCACCGGTACACCATTTACTTAAGTTTGTGTAAAACTAACAGGTTGGCCACTATCATTTGTCTGTTCCATGACCTATGGCATACTGATGAGAACCAATAAGTTCGAAACCGGTCTATGTCTGATCGGGGAATTGTCAAATGACATTGGCTACCAATCTTTCATGATTTGTAAGGTATAATTCAATGCAGGTCGGGGTATTTGCCCGCTGAGTAGTTGTTTCCTGCAAATCATGTATAATAACAGTATATGGGTTAAGTCCACCAAGGGCTAAAGGTCACCGCTCTCGGTACTTGCAAAATAGCAAGTCGCTATACACCATGGAGACATCTATGATGTCTGGTGTATAGTAGCATTTGACCACATGAGGGTATTCACTTACCTCTCACCGGTACACCATTTACTTAAGTTTGTATAAAACTAACAGGTTGGCCACTATCATTTGTCTGTTCCATGACCTATGGCATACTGATGAGAACCAATAAGTTCGAAACCGGTCTGTCTGGTCGAGGAATTGACAAATGACATTGGCTACCAATCTTTCATGATTTGTAAGGTATAATTCAATGCAGGTCGGGGTATTTGCCCGCTGAGTAGTTGTTTCCTGCAAATCATGTATAATAACAATATGTATATATATATATATATATATATATATATATATATAATCTCAAAACGATGTGTGTTGCTGGGAGTTGCGTGTGGTGACATATGTTTTCTGACCTCAAAGCCTACACTTTTCCCTAAAAAAATATCAAGAGTAAAAAATTTCGCTCATTTTTCCTTATTTTCCTGAACTATTATTTGATAATTTTCCCATCCTTTACATCGTAAATAACTATTATATTTAAAAAATGTATTTTACTTGAATTTCACTTACAAGCATATACAAAGATAATTGACTATTTCAATTTATTGCTGACTATAGCAATAAGAGTGATAAGCAAAACATAAAATAAGACAGTATGTAATAAATATAGGAGGCGAGAGTAGGTGCGTCTTTACTGTGCACAGATTTGCGCAAGTGTAGACCGTATAAACTTTGCTGGAAAGAAATTAAAACGCCAGACATAACAAACGCAGCAAAGACCACCAACGCATGGTAGTAGAACAGATGCAAGCCGGGAGACCGTTGGCCTCGCCCAGAGTTAGGACTGTCGTAAATAACTCAATGGATCGAACTCAAACAGACACGAGTTTCAAACTCAAACCAAAAAGACTAAAGCTGAGCCTTAAGGATCACCTTGGAACTACGCATCTAGGGTCACCTAGACAAACTAAGCAGCCAATACAGACAACCAAAATTAACCTTGTGTAAAATAGGTATAAAGGACCGGTTAAAAGCAAAGACATGGATACGGTACCTCTACCAAAACAAGAAGAATCTGATCAAATACCACCAACTAAAACAACTGTCAAACGATTTCCTCCCATCGTTATCCATGACCAACTGGAGGAATGAACAATTACCTAAAAACAAAACTAAAAAGTAACTCAGCTTCATGTGCCAGAGAAGAACCAAAAGGAGGCAGACAGATTATTTCTAGCACCTAATCCTACCTGAAATCAAGTGGGTGTATAAAAATATATCCATAGGAGAGGTTACTCTTGGAAAATTGACTACTGAGCAGCCATAAAAACTGGGTTCGATGTCAAAAACAATGAAATTGTTACATATTAAGTTTTGCACTAGGCACCCTGATGTTATAAACTCTGTTTTGTCAATTGTTTAGCGAAGATCGCCCGCATTTAAATAGAACCTTTAAGCCTAAGGCTTCTCACAAAATAATCACTATTTTTTTAAACTCCCTTAATAGTGTAGTTCAAATGTGTAGTTAAAATGTGTAGTTAATAGTGTAGTTCAAATGTGTAGTTCAAATATGCTTTTAAAGCCCTTAATAGTGGTTAAGGTATTTTTGTTTTAAAACCTACCTTAATAAGCAAGTTAAAATCCGACTATTAATTAATATTTGTTTACAGTAGTAACCAGGTATAGTCACAGAAATCTTGTATAGGTTATAGTGTCATCGGCAGATGAGAGAAAAAACCGCGAAAAATCGGGGACCAAAATTATTTTTTCCACATAAAACTCACTATAACTTCATAACCATTAAAGTACGCGCATTAACAAACTACAGAAAAAGACCTTTAATTTGACATATCGTACAGCTCGGTACGATAAACACCAAAAAAGATATAGGGCCAAATAGCCCCAACACAGAGCACAAAACAGCCACGCGGCGAGGCCCTGCAGCGCAACAGCTCGCGTCCGGCGAAGCCCGTGCTACGTCACACCGCCGGGAAAGTATAAATATGCGCGCGCCCGCTAGCCCAAAATCAGTTCGCTCTCAACCACCATCCGGTACACATCAATCAGTTAGTTCGCGACCATCGTCCTATACACATCAGCGTCTGCCTTTGACACCGCCTACCTTAAGACAGTATTATATTGTAGTAAATATCTATTTTATTTCACAACCTGCCTAACTAGTAGTTTGGAGTGCACAGTAGTGGTGAAAAGTGGAGTGGGTGTTGTTTAGTGCATTATAAAAGAAAATCGTAATGAATACCAGGAGTCGATCTAGGCAGAGGGACGGCGTCCCATCTAGCCAGATAGATTCAGAACAAACACAGAGCCATTCGCCCCAGGTCCCGGACGCTCTCTTTACCAATCAAGAGGACTCAGGTCTGGTAAGGGAAACGGTGAACCCCTTGTCGCCCAACGTCGCGGCCCGTCAATTTCTCACTGGTCAAGAGGATTCAGGTCTGGTAAGGGAAATGGTGAACCCCTTGTCGCCCAACGTCGCGGCCCGTCAGTTTCTCACTAATCAAGAGGATTCAGGTCTGGTAAAGGAAACGGTGGACCCCTTGTCGCCCAACGTCGCGGCCCGGCGATTTTTCACCGGTCAATGGGATTCAGCTCCGGCCAGCCAGTGGGCTGCCCCTAGCCATAGTACATATACAAACCTAGGAAGGGGACAAGAAGCACAGCCCTTCCTCACACCATCCAATAGCCAACGCCCACCTACTGCACCCACGGACTCCACAACCCGAAGCCTTCAAGGAGTACAGCCACTGCCATTAATAATGCCTGCTACCCCTGCTCTCACACCAAGTGGGAGGAACACAAGCCACAGTGATGCATTAACACATGCACTCACGAAAGCGGTGCAACAGCTAACGAGTACCACGGAAATGCTCCTGCAGCACCTAGCTCTACAATCGAGGACAAGCCACGACCCCCCGGCTTCGCCCCGGGCCACTTCGGGCCCTATCCAACCAACCTCACAACCACTTCCGGAATTGGAATTTCAACATGAAACATCACTAATACAACCACAGCCGGCATCGTACGGGGCGGAAACGGGCCCGGCTCACCAACAAGCCGCGACCACCGCCGTTCGTAGACATGGCGCCCAACGTGGGGCTTCAAGAGCTTCCACACACGCAACGGAAGGATCCCTGGATGGGGATGCTCATGACCCTGAGCACAAATCAAATCTATCGAACAGAATTCTGGGAGAACAAGCCCAGTGGCGCCCAACTGAACAACAACAAGATACCACAAACCAACACCAACCAGCAATGCAGCCAGTACAGCAACAGGATACCACAAACCAACGTCAATCAGCAATGCAGCCAGTACAACAACAAAACACCACAAACCAACATCAACCAACGGTGCAGCCAGTACAACAACAAGACACCACAAACCAACAACAACCAACGATGCAGCCAGTCTCGGCCAAGGCTCAAGCAGAGCAAACAACACAACCAGCTCCCCTGATGATGCCAACAGTGGAGTCGGGACCAACAGAACAAACGGTGCTACAACGGGCCATGCACAAGCAACTTATGGAAGTCGTGACCACAGCAACGAAAGCAGCAGTTCAAGCGGCCACGGAAGCTAGAACTGGGCAGCTAGACGTAAGGACCCTACCCACATTCGCAGGAAGGGAATGGGAAGATCCCGAAAAATTCCTAAACACATTAGAGGAAATAATGGACAGAAATCAAATCCAAGCGAGAGACAGGGTGAGAATCACTCTGGGTCAACTAGAAGTCAATGCCAAAGGGATGTTTGAGGTGTTCCAGCCCCTCAACCTGGACTTCGAAACTCTGAGGCACCGCTTGATCCACAAATACAACGACCCTTCCCTCTTGGGAAGTTTGAGGTCCCGCCTGCACGGCGAACGACAAAAAGAAGACGAGTTAGCTGCAGTGTTCATTCAACGTAAGATGGGACTGTACAGAAGAGTAGAGCCGTACACTTCGGAAGAACAAATCACATGCGAGGTACGGGAACTGCTTCGACCAGAAATCCGATACGCTACCAGGACCATGACAATCAAAACCTTAGAGGACTTAGGTCGAGTCGCCGACTGGACCGAGGTTGATTTCCAAGAGCTCCAACGCCACCTGCGACCAATACCAAGGCCAGCACCACCTATAACTCGACCACCCGTCAATGGTCAATCTGAACTACCCCAGGAGCCACCCAGTCCATGCAGAGGATGCGGTGGATGGCACTTCCACCGTGATTGCCCAGTACTAAGAGAACAAATAAGGCAACGTCAGCAACAGCCACCTCAGCAACAGTAACAGCCATCAAGGCCGTCACAGCAGCAGCAGCAAGGACCACAACCTGGGCCCTCCAACGAAGCAGCAAGGAATCAGGGAAACGTGCAAGTCAGGGCGCGCGACCCCAACAATCATAGACGCCACCATCAGCACCACATCCGCCAATGGCCCTTCATCACGAATATGGACGGAAGTCAATGGACGTAGGCTACTGGCACTACTGGACAGTGGTGCCACCCATAGCTTCATAAAAAAAGAATATGTGCAATCCGAAGCAATCCAGCCCACCCAGATGCGCGTACGATTAGCTGCCACTGACCACGTTTGCTACTCCAGGGGAAGCATCCAAGTTAACCTGGTAGCTGGAGAATACACAGCAACCACAAAATTTCACCTCCTAGATGCCATCACCGAGGATGCCATTCTAGGACAAGACTGGCTACGTCAACACCAGGCGATCATGGATTTCCAGCGAGGTTGCGTTCATGTGGGCCTGCACCAGAGGCACACACTATTTTGGCTCATGGACCGACAAGCACCAACCCAAGCTAGCGAGTTCGACGTCAGCCCTGATCAGCTACCCACCACCCACCAGGAAAAATACATTCGCCTGATCCACAACTTCCAGGAGGTCTTCGACGAAGCGCTTCATCAACCCACGACGAAGTTGGCCATGCACGAGATCCGCCTGAAGGAAGACGCTCCTTTCAAGATTCGACGACACCAATACTCCGCCAACAACAAAGCCATCATCACGGAAGAAGTGAAGAAAATGTTAGCCGCTGGGGTCATCCGACGAAGCCACAGCAGGTATTGTTCGCCAATAGTCATCGTCAACAAGGAAAACGGCCAACCAAGGTTCTGCGTGGACTACCGTAAACTGAACTCCCAAACCTATGAGGAAGTGAGTCAGCTGCCGCCCATTCGAGAAACGATAAGGGAACTTGGAGCTGCGAAGATATTCACCTCCCTCGACCTCAAGAGCGGGTACTGGCAGGTACCCATGGCCGAAGCCAGTATACCCCTCACCGCATTCAGCACCCCGGACGGGGCAACGTACGAATTCTTGGTGATGCCATTTGGACTCCGTAACGCACCCTCAACATTTCAGAAGCTGATGACGGAAGTACTCGCCGACTACGTGGATGTGTTCGTCAAGGTATATCTGGATGATATAATTGTCTATTCTGAGACCCATGAAGACCACATCAGACATTTGTCGTTAGTCCTGGAGAGGCTCCAGATCCATGAGCTGCATTGTGGAATTCAGAAATGTCGCTTCGGGGCAGAAGAACTGGAATACTTAGGGTACCGAATCACCGCAACAAAGAACACACCTCAAGAAAAACATGTCATCCAGATCCAGGAATTCCCCACACCCAAGACTAAGAAGGAACTGCAGGCCTTTCTCGGAACTGCAAACTGGCTCCGTGAATTCGTCCCGGAATTCACTGAAATCACAGCACCTATGACAACCCTCACCGGAAAACAGCGCTTCCAGTGGACACCGGAGGCAGACGCAGCATTCCAGAAGGTGAAGAAAGTCCTCTCCAAACCACTTTCGCTCTTCAGACCGGAACCAGGGCTCCCCTACGTCCTCCAGACGGACGCCAGCACCATGGGGATGGGCGCAGTCCTGTTCCAGCGTACTCCGCAAGGCGAAAGGAGAATCATCTCGTGCTCCAGCGCAAAATTCACAGGACCAGAAAAACGATATCATGTAAATGAACAAGAGACATTGGCAGTAGTGTGGGCGTGCCGGAGGTACCGCCACTGGCTGGAAGGCCAGACATTCACACTGGTCACCGATAGTCGAGCACTCACCTGGCTCAACCAATTCAAAGATGAACGTGCAAAGCTAACCAGATGGGCACTCCAACTCCAAGAATACAACTTCACTGTGGAACACTGCCCTGGTAAACAAAATCAACTCCCAGACTTCCTGTCACGACACCCCAGGGAGCCCATGCCAAGCTCCATCGGCGACGATGACCGCCTGCTACCTCCCGAGGACCACCGCGACGTCCCAACCACCATGGCGGAGGCCATCCCCGATGACAACGGCCACACGATCCCAGGGAAAGTCAATGCCGCTCGCCGAGAACCCCCCGATGTTCCCGAGGTAATCTTCGATTCGGACGACGAAGAAGACGAGAAGCGATCGCACTCCACCACGGACACCGAAACCAACTCCGAGGAGGACGACGAGGAGGACCTTCCTAATCACAACCCACCTCAGCCCCCAGCTCCAAGGCCAACTGGCGAACACGCTCCGCTGCAGGTAGCAGCGCTGAACCAGGTCGAGGAGCACGACGACGAGGACAACGACGAGGAGGCTAACGACGAGGAGGCTAACGACGAGGTCAACGACGAGGAGGACAACGACGATAGGCCAGCAAATCTCTTCCAACAAATCCAGCAGGAACAACTCCGTGACGAAACCATCTCAGCCGCTATCCATTTCTGGCGAGTTTTCCAGCAGCAGGACCCAGACATACCATTAGAACCATGGGAGAGACGACTGCGAGACGACTTCATCGTAGAAGACGGCCACCTCTGGCACAAAACAACGGACGATCGGAGGCAGCTCGTAGTACCAGAAAACCTATGGGCGAGAGTTATCCACACTTACCACGACTCCGTCTTCGCAGGACACCCAGGTCGTGATGAAACCTTCCGAGCCATTGACAGACTCTACCACTGGACAGGAATTCGCCGCCACGTACGATCCCACGTCCGCCTGTGCATGGTATGCACAGCAACCAAAAGAGGCCCACTCCAAGAAGCCGCCCCACTACGTCCCAGGCCACCAACCAGGCCGTGGCAAGTCCTCAGCGTCGACGTCATGGGCCCTTATGTGCCTACTGTTACTAAAAATCGCTTTCTTATTGTTGTTACAGATACCTGCTCGAAATGGGTTGAGGCCAAAGCCGTTCCAAATGCCACTGCAACTACCATCCGCAATTTCCTGGAGGAAGTCTGTCAAAGATGGGGATACCCAGAAGCAGTCATTTCGGACAACGCCACCGCCTTCCTCGCCAGAGCATTTTCCAAATTTCTGACGGACCATGGTATCCAGCAGTATACGTCCCCAGTATACCACCAAAGAGCCAACCCGGTCGAACGTCGCTGCCAAGAAATCAAGAAGGCCCTTAGGGAAAAGCTCCGCAACAAAGACGCCAAAAAATGGGACGCAGCCATCAATCAAATCCTCTTTACCCTCCGGAACAGACAAAATGCCGCCACGGGATACTCGCCAAGTGAAATGTTGTTGGGAACGTCATTACCCAGGCCAGGCGAATGGCAACATCCTCAGCAACGCCAGCCGTTACCAGAGCCCAAACAAGCAGCCGAGGAAAGAAGGAAGCAAGCCAAACGACGCCAGATAATATTCCAGAGAAACCTCTACCCCAGGCCCAGACAAGCCAAAGTCCATTTCGAAGTAGGAGATATGGTAATCACGAGAGGATTCAAGGAAGCTCGGCCAGCCTTCGGCCCAACATGGGAAGGTCCATACCCAGTCATAAAAGTGTTGGGAGACAACACTTACGAAGTAGATCGCAACGGAATCCAGGCCCCAATTCATATCGATGACCTCAGGCCGATGCCCAGACCACAGCAACGTGGACAGGTACCTCCCGAGGTGCAGCAGTTTTTCCAACCCGAGGAAGGAAACGCCGAGTCCGACCAGGACGAGGCGCAACATGACCCTGGGGGGCAACCCCCAGAAGACGTATCTCAACCCAACCCTGAGGGAAAGGGACCCTCAGATGAAAGGCAGCCAGAACCAGGCCCATCCCGGAACCAAGACCTCACTCGCGACATCCTCGCGATTTTGTAAGCGAACTCGCCAAACCCATTTATTTTGTAAGTTGAAATACATTAGTTTAAGTTGAAGTACATTAGTTTAAGTTGAAGTACATTAGTTTAAGTTGAAGTACATTAGTTTAAGTTGAAATATCTTAACCCTATCTCATATTATCTTATACATTATCACTATCTATTGTTCATATCTATGCCTTTTATAAATAAAAGTCACAAATTAGGGGGGTGGTGTCATCGGCAGATGAGAGAAAAAACCGCGAAAAATCGGGGACCAAAATTATTTTTTCCACATAAAACTCACTATAACTTCATAACCATTAAAGTACGCGCATTAACAAACTCATTTTCGGAAACTACAGAAAAAGACCTTTAATTTGACATATCGTACAGCTCGGTACGATAAACACCAAAAAAGATATAGGCCCTGCAGCGCAACAGCTCGCGTCCGGCGAAGCCCGTGCTACGTCACACCGCCGGGAAAGTATAAATATGCGCGCGCCCGCTAGCCCAAAATCAGTTCGCTCTCGACCGCCATCCGGTACACATCAATCAGTTAGTTCGCGACCATCGCCCTATACACATCAGCGTCTGCCTTTGACACCGCCTACCTTAAGACAGTATTATATTGTAGTAAATATCTATTTTATTTCACAACCTGCCTAACTAGTAGTTTGGAGTGCACAGTAGTGGTGAAAAGTGGAGTGGGTGTTGTTTAGTGCATTATAAAAGAAAATCGTAATGAATACCAGGAGTCGATCTAGGCAGAGGGACGGCGTCCCATCTAGCCAGATAGGTTCAGAACAAACACAGAGCCATTCGCCCCAGGTCCCGGACGCTCTCTTTACCAATCAAGAGGACTCAGGTCTGGTAAGGCAAACGGTGAACCCCTTGTCGCCCAACGTCGCGGCCCGTCAATTTCTCACTGGTCAAGAGGATTCAGGTCTGGTAAGGGAAATGGTGAACCCCTTGTCGCCCAACGTCGCGGCCCGTCAATTTCTCACTAATCAAGAGGATTCAGGTTGGTAAAGGAAACGGTGGACCCCTTGTCGCCCAACGTCGCGGCCCGACGATTTTTCACCGGTCAATGGGATTCAGCCCCGGCCAGCCAGGGGGCTGCCCCTAGCCATAGTACATATACAAACCTAGGAAGGGGACAAGAAGCACAGCCCTTCCTCACACCATCCAATAGCCAACGCCCACCTACTGCACCCACGGACTCCACAACCCGAAGCCTTCAAGGAGTACAGCCACTGCCATTAATAATGCCTGCTACCCCTGCTCTCACACCAAGTGGGAGGAACACAAGCCACAGTGATGCATTAACACATGCACTCACGAAAGCGGTGCAACAGCTAACGAGTACCACGGAAATGCTCCTGCAGCACCTAGCTCTACAATCGAGGACAAGCCACGACCCCCCGGCTTCGCCCCGGGCCACTTCGGGCCCTATCCAACCAACCTCACAACCACTTTCGGAATTGGAATTTCAACATGAAACATCACTAATACAACCACAGCCGGCATCGTACGGGGCGGAAACGGGCCCGGCTCACCAACAAGCCGCGACCACCGCCGTTCGTAGACAATAGGTTAACTCGTGTTGCCGTCGAGTACGACAGCGCTTAATCATTTTCCTACGACGCGCCTAGTAGTTGGTTGTACCCGGAAACCGCTATATTATGGTTATGAATAGTTTGCTTTCAGAGTTTCTGATTACTGGAATTACAATTTTATCTACATAACATCATATTTAGATAGTATAATATGCCATTCTAATATTCACTTTATTTGATACTAGAACTTATCATTTTATGGAAAATGTTCTGACTACGTAGGAGTAAATGTACTCGCCAAAACACTGCAGATGGGCAAATACACTAACATCATATTTAGATAGTATAATATGCCATTCTAATATTCACTTTATTTGATACTAAAACTTATCATTTTATGGAAAATGTTCTGACTACGTAGGAGCAAATGTACTCGCCAAAACACTGCTGTAGACTTAAATTACTGAGGCGCATGCTTCCCTTCTGTTCAAATTATTTAAAGAAACTTATTATTAAATTAAATATTCATTAGGGTAGTTTTGTTAGGATATTGGGGTAACTTAATTGCTAATTTACGAGAGATACTTCCTTCTTCATGTTAGTTTAATACCATGAGTTATTCCTAATTAGATACCGCACAATTAAACGTATGTGGTAATAATAAAAAAGGTTTTTTTTGTTAGGTTTCTTTTGAGATTGGTCGATTTTTATTTCTGATGAACAACGTCGTGCGATCGGTATAGCGAAGGTGATTTGTGGTGTAATTTGAGCAATTATACTAATTTCCAATTTGGGAGAAAAACAGATTTCATCACAATTTGTTAGTTGTGGCTTTTGGGCATTGAAGATTGCATTCGACAGTAGCCGCACACTTGTCCATTGCTGGGAGAAAATTTCATCTTGCTTACTGAAGGCGAAAGGCGAAATTTCACTTACAGCCCGCCTGACACCTACAGGTATGCTAAATTAATATTACATTCAGAATATTAATTTCCAGAGCTTATTATCGAAGCCAATATTTATTTGATACCTTTTTTTTAAACTCAAGTTTAAGTAATCGTTGCCCCTCAAATTATGTAGCTTCAAACCATCGTTAGCACATCTAAATAATTTTCTCTTTTTAGGGCTGTGCATATATATATATATATATATATATATATATATATATATATATATATATATTGTGCTGTTCTACTTTTTATTGTACTTAATAATTTGCAGTACTAATCAAACCTTAACTTGCTTATTTCCAATAGATAAAAAAAAACTTTAAAACCAGAAGATCAAATTAAAATCTCTTACCTTTTGATCCGAAAGTATGTCAAAATATTTAATGGGCCGGCTAGCTTATCTTTCCCTTCAGGAGCAGGTTCAAATTCAGTTCCTATTTAAAATGAAATTTTTATTAAAGTAAAATTTTTAATCTGATATAAATAATTTATTTTCTTTGATATTTAGATAATTTAGCTTTATAACAGGTTCGAAAATCTAATAAGTACACTATTTAAATTTTAATATACGACCTTGTCCAAAATTAAACACACAAAAACCTTCCTTCTTCGTAGCTACACACTTCTCTTTCCAAATCCAACAATTCTCCTTTCATTAATTCTTCACCTTATCTCGCCCTTATCTCCTCTGCAACTCCAAACCACAATAACACCTCTACCTTCTTATTTACAGTCTATTTTTCTCTTCTTCGCTGATCTCCGCAATTTCTGACTTTCAATTCAATTTCAAAATTCTTAATCCTTGTTTATTATTTTTCTTCTTCACTCCCTAATTTTCACTTGTTCTTTTTTTCTTAAATTTGTTTTTCCAATTTTACAACCTCTCTTTTATCTGTTGTTTGTTGTTCTATATCACTAAATATCAAAGTATCCAAAATAAACAAAACAAAACACCATATGAATTTTGATTAATTTCATTCCAAACATAACCTAACTTAAACCTCCTTGTCTTTCACCAGGAAAAGATTTACCAACTATAAAATAAAATTTCCTACTTAAAAGAAATGCCATAATCACTTAAATGTCAGAAATTATTTCAACAACAACTAAATAACTCAGGAAAACATTTACCAACTATAAAAATAAAATTTACTACTTAAAAGAAATGTCATAATGACTTAAATGTCAGAAATTATTTCAACAATAACTTAATAACTACTAACATAGATGTCAGTATCAAACTTACTGTTGACATCAAATGAAAACTTTAAAACTATTAAAACAACTCTAAATAAGTATTAACATTCTAAAACATATATCTTTCGGATCTTTAGCTAATTTAAATAAATTTTGAAAACCATCTAAAGGAAATAAACAAATTCAAATCCTGATTCAGCAAATAACACAAACATGCAATCTTCGTAATCGTTCAATATGCAAATACATCGCATTTCCCTCCCCAAATTATAAGCTTTTACTTATGTAAAACTGTTTAATTTTATTCAATTATGCCGTATTTGCAAAATACTTTATTTATCATCAGTTTTGTTGTGTTTTCTTTGTGTGTTTTAATTTGTCAAATATTTCTTTAATCTGTCGTTGTCAAAATATGTCACATTGTCAGTTAAAATTCTTCTAGGAGTGTCTACAGTTTTAAAATATTTAGAAAGTATTCTACAAACCATATTATTTGTATTACGTCTTTTTGTGGGATATACCTTTGTGAGTTTTTTGTAATGCGTTTTATAATAATAATTTGACTTAACTGGAATGCAATTAATAACTTTAATTATAATATTGTTAAATTTTATATCATTAAACTCCGTTCGAATATGAGCCCATGTCAACTCCCGCACACGTGTATCATAATGAGAATAAACATTTTGTTTGGACCTTGGATATTTTAAAACTAAAATTGACATATGTGGTAACTTCACCATTCATATACCTTTTTGGAGAACTGACGCCGTCTCCCCACGTATTATATTTTCATTTATCATTTATAATCATACTTATTTTCATATATGTTCCGGTAACTCTTGACCGTTTTATATAATTCATTATTTATTTATTTATTTATTCCGCACTTAAAACTACATTTACCTTGGTCCAAACAAAATATCTCTGCACAATATAACATCAAATGCTGAGGGCAGGCATAATGACCAACTCGTCTCCATTGCCATTGCTCTCAAATATCAAATTACAATGATCTTTATTTACATTACCCTTTACTACGTCATTACATATTATTTCAAATTTATATCCACTCTTATTTATCACTAGTGTATACTTCATTATATCCCACAAATCCATATTATCTTTGTTAATAGATCCGTGTTTGTATATAGTGTATAATTCCGTATAAAATTCCCTATTCATGTCCCTTTCCGTATTATTCTTATTGCTCCTGTTCCAATTATTTCCAGTGCAAAATTTCTTCCTCGTCTTGAAGTTTTTGTGTTTTCTTTTTCCAAATATTTTGAGTTTACTTTTATCTACTATCAACTTGTGTACATAATTTTCAGCTATTCTCGGTTTGTAATTTATTAACGACATATAATTTTGTAACAATTATCTTACTAGATTTTCATATTTAGTAGGATAATTTATCTCCAACCTTTTAGGCATTTTATAATTATTCATTTCACATGTAGACTTATATTTTTCATCATTTAAATCATAAATAAATTATTATTATTACAATTACCTATATAACCTACTATGTTTAACTCATTTTTATTAAATATTTTCACCGCAGTACCTTTTAAAACTAGGAACTTTTCCCCAAAATCTATTTTTGCCTTAAGTCGTGATAAAATATCTTCACCAATTATGACATCAAAACTCAAATTGTCAACAATTACAAACTCGCCTCTAAAACGTATCTCTTTTACTTCAAAATCTAAATTTATGATTTTATTGCATTCCGTGAATTTCTTACCATTTGCATTTACTAATTTAATTTTTGAAATCTTAGTACAATTTTTTTGATATAACTCTTTTTTACTATCTATTATCTTTCCATTTATTAAACTAATTTCTGATCCCGTATCAATCAATGCTTTTAAATTTATTTCATTAACTTTAATGTTGATGATTGGTAAATTACTAATTCTATTATTATCTAAATTTGATTCATTCTCAATACCTATAAATTCTCGCATATGTCCATATGTCGTCATCCCAATTAAAACTTCCCTATCTAAAAATTTTCCCTTGGAAAATGTGAATTTACCTCTGCTATCGTCTTAATTTTATTCATGTCATTCTGTTGATCAGATCTGACATTTGTATTATTTACCTGTGCATATCTTACTGAATCGCGTTTATTATCATACCTATTCTGTTCTTTATTATAATTATCATTACCGTCATAATCTCTACCTTTATTTTGATTAAAATTTCTACTGTCATAATTTTTCCGATAATTACTATTATACCCATTTTGTTGTCTATTTGCATAATAATTTTGTCTGTTGAAATTTTGGTCATTACCATCTGTTTGGTTATATGTTTTTCTATTAAATGCTTTATAATTTTTATTCCATCCCATATGTAGATCATCGATCACTCTCTACTCATTCAAACCATCTAATGTCGTAATGCGTTGTGTAATGATTACTTGGTGGATGTCATCAGAAAAATGTCTTGCTAGATATTTAATCATTTCATTTTCTGTCAAATTTGGCTCTAAGAATTTAATATTATACATTTTACGCATGACATAATTTTCCCTAGACATACCACTATTTTCTGAATATTTTCCATTAAATAAATTGAAACGAATTTTTTCCTGACAATGTTCAGACCAATACTTTTTTAATAATAACTTTTCAAATTCTTCTAAAGTTTCAAATTCAGATTCTACAATTTGATACCAAATTTCGGCTTCACCTTTTAATGAATTTTGAATTTCATGTTTTAAATTAAAATTTAAATTTATAGATTTTAGATATTGCCTTAAACGTTCTAAAAATACTTTTGGGTGGGTTCTGGAATCACCATAGAAATGATTTACCAGTGTTTGATGGTGTGTAGCATATGTGTTAAATATAGGTGTGTATGTGTCCTTCAATATCTTCGTATTCTGTTCTTTTAATTGTGTTTTGATTATATCTTCTTGTTTTTTCATGCTTATATCTATTTCATTCATACCATCTACTATAACATGTTCTACTTCTACTCTTACTTCTTTTTTAAATTCACTTATCTCTTCATAAACCTTTTCTACCTTTTCTTCTACTTTCTTAATTTTCTCGTCCACTTTATTGTGTAACTCTACTATACTCGTTTCCAATTTCCTATTGTTCTCATCCATTTTTTTATTCATATCTTGTTTGCTTTCTTCAAATTTATTGTCCATTTTGTTGTTGATTTCATCAAATTTTTTATTCATGTCTCGTTTGCTTTCTTCAAATTTATTATTCATGTCTTGTTTGCTTTCTTCAAATTTATTATTCATGTCTTGTTTGTTTTCGTCCATTTTTTTGTTATTTTCATCAAATTTATTATTCATGTCTTGTTTGTTTTCGTCAAATCTGTTCGCTATCATGTTCATTAATTGTATAAATTTATCATCATTTTGTGTTTGTTGGGATGTATCACCTTGTTGAGAAGTTTCTGGTGTTTGATTTTTATTCTCCATTTTTGTTTGTTTTCCTGATCTTAATTTCATCCAAATACCACACAATTAAGAATTAATACTTTATATACCCTTAATAAATGAAATTGTTATTGAATTTTAAAACTATGTACCACAATCAACAGTTCACAAACTTTCACCAAGACTGCACACTTTATCAAATCGACAATTTTACAATCGCCACGCGTTGGGCGCCAAATGTGCTGTTCTACTTTTTATTGTACTTAATAATTTGCAGTACTAATCAAACCTTAACTTGCTTATTTCCAATAGATAAAAAAAAACTTTAAAACCAAAAGATCAAATTAAAATCTCTTACCTTTTGATCCGAAAGTATGTCAAAATATTTAATGGGCCGGCTAGCTTATCTTTCCCTTCAGGAGCAGGTTCAAATTCAGTTCCTATTTAAAATGAAATTTTTATTAAAGTAAAATTTTTAATCTGATATAAATAATTTATTTTCTTTGATATTTAGATAATTTAGCTTTATAACAGGTTCGAAAGTCTAATAAGTACACTATTTAAATTTTAATATACGACCTTGTCCAAAATTAAACACACAAAAACCTTCCTTCTTCGTAGCTACACACTTCTCTTTCCAAATCCAACAATTCTCCTTTCATTAATTCTTCGCCTTATCTCGCCCTTATCTCCTCTGCAACTCCAAACCACAATAACACCTCTACCTTCTTATTTACAGTCTATTTTTCTCTTCTTCGCTGATCTCCGCAATTTCTGACTTTCAATTCAATTTCAAAATTCTTAATCCTTGTTTATTATTTTTCTTCTTCACTCCCTAATTTTCACTTGTTCTTTTTTTCTTAAATTTGTTTTTCCAATTTTACAACCTCTCTTTTATCTGTTGTTTGTTGTTCTATATCACTAAATATCAAAGTATCCAAAATAAACAAAACAAAACACCATATGAATTTTGATTAATTTCATCCCAAACATAACCTAACTTAAACCTCCTTGTCTTTCACCAGGAAAAGATTTACCAACTATAAAATAAAATTTCCTACTTAAAAGAAATGCCATTATCACTTAAATGTCAGAAATTATTTCAACAACAACTAAATAACTCAGGAAAACATTTACCAACTATAAAAATAAAATTTACTACTTAAAAGAAATGTCATAATGACTTAAATGTCAGAAATTATTTCAACAATAACTTAATAACTACTAACATAGATGTCAGTATCAAACTTACTGTTGACATCAAATGAAAACTTTAAAACTATTAAAACAACTCTAAATAAGTATTAACATTCTAAAACACATATCTTTCGGATCTTTAGCTAATTTAAATAAATTTTGAAAACCATCTAAAGGAAATAAACAAATTCAAACCCTGATTCAGCAAATAACACAAACATGCAATCTTCGTAATCGTTCAATATGCAAATACATCGCAATATATATATATATAATTTTTTCCTATCGTTCCTTCCTGTTGCTCGTGTTACTGCTGTTGTACATTTTTTCCGTTTCTATGGTGCTAATGGTTTATTGTATAAATTAGTGTATACTATGTTTTGTATCTCTCATTTCTGTCTCGAAGTTGGATGTAACTTGGGAAATATGCGGAGGAACATTTAAGAAAAATTTAAGTTTATTGTATTTTGGGTGGATACTGAAAAGAAGCACGTGTACAGATTACCGGAAGTCCCTGGCTGCCGTCATATTGAAAATTCGGGCCACGTCACTGTCATCGTCAGCGGAAGAGCCTTTGCCGCCATTTGAGTTTGTAAAAGTTAAGTGTTAAATTAAGTATTTGCCGGGGGCGAGCGTAGGTGCGTCTTTACTATGTACATACTTCGGTATGCGATGTAAAGCAACGACAGGCGCGGTTAGTACTTGGATTGGTGACCATTCCAACGGAAACCGCGTTCTCGCCTCACACATCTTCCAGCGGCTTGTATATCAGTGTATGCGCGGAAGCTATACAACCTTAGGCGAGGGTTGTATAGGAGATATACCATCCTTCGGAGGGGATGTAAAGCCGTCGGTCCCTTGTCTATTAAATGTTAGGCAAGTAAAAGATCCCTACTCTTCTTAAGGGAAGAGGTTCGGCAAAATTCCTGGTTGGGGGTAGCTCGCCTACAGGCGTCGGTGTTAGGCCTCAGTAGCGGAAATAGGCCGACGTTAAATAAATGTAAAAAAAAAAAAGTATTTGCCCATCTGGCCCCTCTTTAAATACAATTAAAGTACTCTTTCTCTTTATTAGTATCTCTTTAATAACTGAGTTCTATAAATACAGGAAAAGTTATTATATTAGACATATTTGTGTACATATTATATATATATATATATATATATATATATATATATATATATATATATGTTATATTAGAAATATACTATGATATATAATATCACTGAGACAGGCTTAACCTTCTCAAACATATCATGTTACAGATTGCGTAACAGCTCTTCTCTAATAACCGCTCACGTTGGCTGAGCTTAATGTTTCTTTCTTGGTAATCTCTTATCATGCTGAATTGCCAATTCAATACTCTTTGTTCTCTAATGTTATAAATATAACCAACAGACATTTGTACCTTCAGTCTTAAACTCATGTTCGAATAAATCACTTCAAAATTATTATTGTTATTATTATAGAGTCAACGTTGACTCCAGTGTTAAACTAAATAAATGTTTTTAAAAAGTTAAATCTACAATCCACTATCTAACATTGGCGCAGTCGTGGCGGATCTGAAGAACACGCACAGTTCGGGAGCCTAACCAGTGGAAAACATATCGGAAGGAACAAGGAGTTCATCTGGAAAAGGTGCCTAACCTGAAGAAAAGAGCCCCTGGAAAAAGGAGAAATTCCTTAGCTGTCGTGGTGGATCCCAATCCTTTACTCAGAAGAATCTACGTTCACAAAGAAACAATAATAATAATTCAACAAGCAACAAAGCAACAAAGCAACATATCAATCAATCAACAAATTAGCAAGTAAGAATTCATCCCAGTCGAGAAGTTGGTGTCTTCGGCAGTGTAGGAGACCTCTGTGGAAGGAATACCTGGTAACGCCCCTGGCAGAGAAGACCGCATTGTAACAAAGTTCACGGAGCAGCATTCAACTTCAATCCAGACGTGTGGAATGGAAATTTTAATGTAAGTAGATTTTAAGAATCATCTCGATTATTTTGCATATTTTTCTTATAAAAAAACAATTCAATTTAACGAACAGCAGTTCTAATATTCAAATAATAATTTCATTCAGAAGTAATATAATATTTCATTTAAAATTTATGTGACCTACATAAATAACTATACCGTTCCTATCTTAACATTATTTTTATCGTAATATCCTATACTCTTTAAGTACGAACTTATCTACATTTCCTACATAAATAATTATAATCACATACCATTTTTATCTTAACATTATTTTTATCATAATATCATATATCATATAAAGGTTAAGTTTACGCCTTACTTGACTGTGAAATAAAATAAAACCCACATGTTCTATACTGTTTAAATGCACATTAGTATATAAAATTTCAGTGACATTATTCCCAACTAAAAACACTTTTTAAATTAATCCAATTATCCTTGTAATTAAATTTTGAAATATTATAAAATAAACAACACATTCTTTTACATATAATATAAAATTACCAATTGTCAGTAGCGTACTAGCTCAAATTGAAAAAGTGTTTTAAGTTATTTAATTATCTAAATAATATAAACAAAATGGCTACCACCACAAACGTAAGCAATTCCAATGCAAACAATTCAATCACGGCGAACGAAACTATAAATATTGAACCTTACAGGTTAAGTGAGATTTTTTCGATAGTCCCGGAATTCGATGGAAATCCGATATTTTTACAAACCTTTATTAGTGCGTGTATTTACGCGAACGGAATGTCTATAGAAGACCAACGTGTTCTACTTGCTCTGCACATTAAAAATAAACTTCGGGGAAAAGCCGCCGAGTTAGTAAACTCCAGGAACCCTGCCACCTGGGCAGAAATTAAAAGCCTACTCGAGGCCCACTTCGGTGACTCCCGCGACTTGACAGCCCTTATACAGGACTTACAACGCATTCACCAACTACCCAACGAAACCGCACTAATATTCGTATCAAGACTACAAACGCACAACGCGAAAATGCACGCAGCAGTGCAAAAGCAGACTCTAACTTTAGAGGAAAAAACCGCTCAATGTAACCTCATCGAAAACATGACATTGACCACCTTACTGACTGGATTAGAACCCAAGTTAGGGCAAATTATCAGGGCTGGCAACCCTAGTGATATGTTAGATGCAATAAATCGCATCAAACGTGAGTTGCAATTGTCGTACTTCGAATCGCAAAAATTCTCCAATAAAATTCAAAATAGAAGTCCCGTTCAAAATCAACAAAGACGCCCAAATCTCCCACCATTTTGCACATTCTGTAAAAGGAGTGGGCACAGCTTTAACGAATGCCGCACGAGGCAAAACCACCAATTTTCACAACCCAATTTCACACCAAACGCCTATTCCAATCAGGCACAAGCTCCTAGACAGCTCTTCCAGAGTGTACCTAATCAAGCAAACTTTAGACCACAGAATTCCCAAAATTTTTCTAATCAACAACGCAATTATCCACAACAAAACAGGCCCTCAGCTATCAGGCCAAATCCTAACTTCCACCAGCAGAGACCTTCTGCCATACAACCGAACCCGAATTTCAATAGATTTAACCAACAAAAAACCCATCACCTAAACCAAGAAACTTATGATAATTATTCAGATTACCCAAACCAATACGAAGATTACTCTGCAAATCAATCCGTAAATTATTCTACCAATTATTCTCCTGATTATCAATCTCAAAATAATGATGACTACGATTTTCCAAACGGACAATATGGGCATTATACTGCAAATTCCCAATCCCAGCAATATGAGAATTATACTGCTAATTCTCAGCAATACGAGGATTATACTGTTAATCCTCCGGATTTTTGCATAGGCCCGGAGTATTCCACGAATACTCCAACACAACAAACGGACGAACTAGACCAAATTTCTCATCAAGTCCTATCAATGAACCTCAAAGACAATCTCGACCCAAACCTGAATTTCCAAGAACAATGTTTCATGTAAAATTACCATATAACAATCCATTTAAAGTAAGTTCAGCAAACCTGTATTTCATGAAAGATCCAACAAACAAATTTAATATTTTAATCAACACAAGTGCAGATATTTCCATTTTCAAACCCAAAACAACAGAAAATTATAATCTAAGATACCCCGAAAATTTAAATATACAAGTAACAGGTCAAAAAATTAATACCACCGAATCTGTTCTCATACCATTCAATTTTAACGATCCACACAAAGTTTATGTATACGATTTAGATACAGACTTTGATGGCTTTGTAGGTAACGACTTTCTACAACATTATAAATGTAGGATAGATTTCGGAAATAATCAATTAATTACCAATTTTGAAACTATACCTCTATTTGAAGTTAACGATTATTTAACCTTACAACCAGTTACAAATTCAAACAAAAATATTAGTCATCACATTTCAGGCAACATCATTAATCAAAATCTTAATTTTCTCGAACCACATACTGAAGAAGTATTTGAATTTTATTGTGACACTGACACTATACCGCTAGCTCAGAAACATGAAAAAATACGCCTACCTAACACCTCTGCAAAGACAAACGTACAAAGTGATTTTTTCGAGACAACATCTAATGTAAATTATGAAAAATCAGACTCCTATCAAACAGACAAAATTCCTAAACTTTTAGACATGTCCTGTGAAAACAAAAATCAAAATTCTACTTTTACCGAATCACGTATCAAAAAAATATTTAAAAGCAAAGTACAAGAAACAGAAAAAACTTCAAATGTAACCCCTAACGTTAACCCACAAAAAATAAACCTTTCGAAAACAAAATCATGCCTTATAGATAAATCTAAATTGGTAAACTTAAATTTAAACATTCCAAAAAATAATCCGAAACAAGTAAAACCAAAAGCATTAAACAGAAAAATGTTTATTTCACAAACATTATTTAAAATTAGTAATAAAATACTCAGGAAATCGAAAATTCGAAAGACAAACAAGGTAAAGAATAATTCAAGAAACACGCATACAATCCTGCGTAATCAAAACAAAAGAAAAATCTATACACCCCACACAATCAGGAGAATGTACCGACAAAATCCATTTGTGTCTCCTGAAAAAACAATTCCAAAAATCGTTGAATTTTCAAACTTAAAATTTGAACCAGTCCAAAAATTCAAATCTATATTTAAACTTAATTGAAAATGATAATACCGATTCTCGTCTCAACCATATGCCGACCCTGCAAAATAAAACACGCGAAAACTTGCAACCCAAAATAATTTTCAAAATTATCTCACAAATTTTTAGTCACTTAATCGAAATCCTTTAGAATATTATTACTTATTACCTAAAATTAACAGTTTATATTAAAGATATTGTCCATTTTTCTCAAACTTTTCTAAATTAATATTACTAGAAAATCTTTAAAAAATAATTGTACGATATATCAATTAACTGCATAGATCAATTATTGATCAAAACACTTCTTATGTAGATGATGTTATTCCTTTCCTCTATTACTAGGAAATTTCTTCTCCTGTAATAAATTCTACTCTATGAAACAAGACCTTAATTGTAAGGAAGTACTTTTGTTCATTTAAATAAATGCACATAAAGTATTTACATTTAATTCAAGGAAATTCATATTAGTAGTACTACTTTGATAACAGTGCCTTGAACTTTTGCACAGGAGCACGTCTTGTATGTTTATGAACTTAAACATTTTAACAAGAAATGCCTGATATCCAACACCTCAATATTGCATTGTACTCATTATGATGTTTCATTACACCAACATAAACGCTTTACAAGCACAAGTAATAACAGCTGTTAATTAGATAATTATTAATAGCAAGGGCAGAAATTTAAATAATATACATTAAGAAATTTTCAGACTTTAAATTAGAACCTAAATTCAGAACATACCTTTTCAAATTAAAAAAAATTGAATTACTCGAAAACCCTGAAAATTTACAAACATACAAAAGAAATTTCAGGAACTGAAAATCAATCGTTCTTCAAAATTTCAAAATTCATTTGAAATTCGAATGAAACTTCAGATAACGAAGACGAGATTAAAAGACGAACAAATTACCCAAGAATTTAACACATTTTCTAGACTTTACAAAACAAAATCCTTAATAGATTAAGTTCTAAAATGCAAATTACAAACAAACTCTACACCTTACACCATTTGACAACTTTTATACTTACACGAGACAAAACTTCTAGTAGATTACGAAAACAAAACGTAAAACTACAAATTTCACACAACTACTATATCGAAAAATTGTGAACTTACTTCCATACACTAACTTCACTAAAACATTTCCATCTAAAAGGAAAACTACGAAATTATTCTGTAGTTTAGTAAAACAAAACCAACACTAACTCAAAAACACACACGGACAGAATTACTTCTCTTTAGGATCAATGTTAAGACATTTATTCTCAACATTATTTTAAAAATAAAAAATTCAGAGATTTCAAAAGAAAATATATAAAAAAAATAATACCTCAAAATTTCGAATACTTATACTAGACCAATATACAAAATTTATCATTATATTTTAATTCTTCAACTACTAATCAGAACCTATCAAGAATCCCTGATAAATAAGGTTCCGGTTATAAAAATAGGTTACATCAAAAACAAATATAATTGGCAAGAACTAACAAACCACGCCAAAAGTTTTATAAAAAACGCAAAATTTGTCGAAAACCAAATCGCAAGGATCCTAACAATCCTTTGGTAATCACCAAAACCCCAAAAGCACTATTCGACAAATCAATATCGACCTATTCGAATTCTCACACAAAACTACACACCGACACCTACAACAAATTGACAAATTCACACAGCTTACACTGTCCTACACAAGATTGCAAAATCAATCGTAAACATCCTTATGTTATAATTCCAACACTATATTCGTGATACGATAATCATGCAACAGAAACATTTATATTCTTTCATCCCCTGACCAACTTCTTAAAATTAAAGGAATTTATTTTCTCATAACATTTACATAGAATTATTATCCGAAACATACATCACCCTAATTCTGACAAATACTAACTATTTCACGAATTTAATTCCAAACAGTTCTTCCATCAAAAATCTTACTTATGTAATTTTCTGACTAATTCCGTCAGTCAATTTCTTCACTATCCCGGAAATATAATGTGCATAGACTTATGACAATCATTTATGTTCGCATTATAAACTAATAAGTGAATCCTCTTATTCTTATATTGACAACTCCATATCAAATGAACACACGGTAACTACCCATCTTCAACGCTACTCCAGAAATTGAAATTTTGTAAGTTTAATTTTCCCACTCAGAAAAATTTGTCATGCAAGAAAAAATATCCCGAAGTTTCCTAACATTCAGATAGTTCAGTCCACCCTATGAAACTCAATCTTAAAGCCCTATGTAATCAAGAGAAATGAATACTTAATTAAATATGATATTAACAATAAATGACAGTAATAAAATCGATAATAATTCATTTTTCTCAACCCACACATTATTCTAGCAATACCATTCTACGCTGTGTTTCACAACAGCAACCCCTTATGGTTATTTTCCAAGTGTACAACCCTGTTAAAACTATTCAACATATGAATAGCAACTATTGTGACATACGTTCGAAACGAAACATTAAAATATTGCGATAATACATCATAAACATTATTATTATCCTAATAAGTTATATACCCGACTACATGACGATCATAAAGGAAATTAAATACACGATTGGTACATTATTTTATATAATAGCATGTATTAATTAGCGTCCGAGACCAAAACAAAAGAAATGTTAAAAATCGTTTCGATAACCACGTTTCAAAAAAAATTGACCCAATTCCAAACAGACGATAACACCTATTTCTAAAAATAATCTCAGATGACAAAATAAATTGCGAAACAATTTAATGACAACGGTACTTTCAAAAAGTAATGTTCTTTTCAAATTAATCATTTCATTCAACTCGAAAATTTAATCAAAAATCAAATATCTGTCACAACTTCAGTAATCAAAAATTTCAATGCAACAATTCAAAAACTGCAAGTTGATGAAGAAACTTTCAATAAAGATATTAAAGAAATCGAAACTTCAATTCTAGACATGACTAAAGACATAGAAAATATTCACGCAAAATTAAAATTTGTAGAAATCTGCGAACAGCTTATGGCAAGCTATCTATTTATCGAAGATAACTTAAACGATATCCTGAATTCTATCACTTTCGCGAGGCTCAAAATAATTCATACATCGATCATAAACCTAAAAGACTTGGTAAATTCGTTACAGGAAATCTCACAGAACCTACAAAGGAACAATTTGCTACTTCCAATCAAATTATCAAAAGTTGCACAGTATTTAGACATTATAGAACTAAAAGCTTTTCAAACAAATTCAGATTTAATATTCGTATTAGACATACCTTTGGTAGACCCTCAAACTTATTCAGTATTTCAATTATATCCTATCCCTATTTTGGATAATAGAACTGGCTTATATCATATCTTGTCAACCTCTCAAAAATATATCGCGAGAGATGATGATTCTTTAATGTACTTAACCATCCCGGACCTCAGAGAATGCAAACCACTCTACTTCAACACTAAATTATGTCTAAATCTATTTTGATACCCCATTGATGATAATGCCATTTGCGAAGCCCGTCTCTTCAAGAATCTCAAAACTCTGCCAGGAAGCTGCCAGACATCATTCATCATCGGCCAAGGATACAATGTCCAAAAGATAGACGAAAATACGTGGCTGGTTCATCTACAAAAACTCAATAGTGAAATTACAACCTAATTGTTACGCCTTTATAGGCATCACAAAAATCCAAGCCAGTACCAACGAAGTAACCGACGTAAACGACGACACTCATCCCATCCAAATTCCATTCGAATGCTGCAACAAAATTCCAAACAACATTAGAGCACCAAACCTTAAACCATTAAAATTAAACAACCTTAACACAGAAGATCTCGAAATTGCCAAACACAAATTGGACCAATATTCCAGAGATCTAGACGATTTAATCAACGAACCATTCGTAACAAAACACATATCCTGGTTCACCCACTTCATCATTGTGCTAATATTTGGACTGTTATTTCTGTACCTATTTTGTAAGTGCAGAACAAAAAGACGAAGACTAGCCATCGATGTTTCTGCATCACCCCCATCTCCACCTAGGCCTAGCAAACCCCACAGGACATTTGCTAACCTATTCCCTTCACGAAGACGACCTACCTTAAGGAGAGAAGACAACGAAGCCGAAGACATAGAACTTACATAAAGATGAACTGTTTTGTGCCTTTTACTGACTTTTAGTGCTGGACTCTTCAGTGAACCATATTTTATTCATTTAATAATTACATTTCATTATTTTACTTATCCCTTGTTAATTTCAATTGCATTAACATTTTTATACCATTTTCATTTAAACCTATCATGCTTATATTTTAGGCTTTCACGGTAAAGCCATATTTTAACCCTGGGAATATTTTTATATTATCCCATTTTACAACAAACTTATTATGTTTGTATTTTACGCTTTCTTGCTAAAGCTATATTTTAACTCTAACATTTTTATGTTATATTATTTTATGAATCAAGCTTATTGTGCTTGCATTTCATATTTTAGACGCTAAGGCTATATTCTGTATTTTAAACCTTACGATTTAACATTTTTGTACTCTTTATATTTTTCCAAATTGTACCATTATCTTTTATATACATTTTATATTCATTTCAAAAGTTGCTGCATAAAACACCAACTTTTTTTATAAGGGGGAAGCTGTTATATTAGAAATATACTATGATATATAATATCACTGAGACAGGCTTAACCTTCTCAAACATATCATGTTACAGATTGCGTAACAGCTCTTCTCTAATAACCGCTCACGTTGGCTGAGCTTAATGTTTCTTTCTTGGTAATCTCTTATCATGCTGAATTGCCAATTCAATACTCTTTGTTCTCTAATGTTATAAATATAACCAACAGACATTTGTACCTTCAGTCTTAAACTCATGTTCGAATAAATCACTTCAAAATTATTATTGTTATTATTATAGAGTCAACGTTGACTCCAGTGTTAAACTAAATAAATGTTTTTAAAAAGTTAAATCTACAATCCACTATCTAACATATATATATATATATATATATATATATATATATATATATATATATATATATATATATATATATATATATATATATGTTAGATAGTGGATTGTAGATTTAACTTTTTAAAAACATTTATTTAGTTTAACACTGGAGTCAACGTTGACTCTTTAAGAAAATACAATAATAATTTAGATGAGGTTTATTCGAAAGTGAGTATAAGACTGATTACAAAAAGGTTGTTGGTAATATTTATAATGTTTTGAGAACAAAGGAAACAGTGTTGCTGATTCAGCACAATCAGAATTACTGAGAATTGAAATACAATGCTCATGCAGCGTGAGCGGTTATTGAGAAGAGCTGTTACGCAGTATGTAATACGATATGTTTGAGTAGGTTAAGCCTGTCTCGATAATATTATATATCATAGTATATTTCTAATATAACAGCTTCCCCCTTATAAAAAAAGTTGGTGTTTATGCAGCAACTTTTGAAATGAATATAAAATGTGTATAAAAGGTAATGGTACAATTTGGAAAAATATAAAAGATACAAAAATGTTAAATCGTAAGGTTTAAAATACAGAATATAACCTTAGCGTCTAAAATATGAAATGCAAGCACAATAAGCTTGATTCATAAAATAAAATAACATAAAAATGTTAGAGTTAAAATATAGCTTTAGCAGGAAAGCGTAAAATACAAACATACTAAGTTTGAATTGTAAAATGGGATAAAATATTCCCAAGGTTAAAATATAGCTTTACTATAAAAGCATAAAATATAAGTATGATAAGTTTAAATGAAAGTGATGTAAAAATGTTAATAAAATTGAAATTAACAAAGGATAGAAAAATAATGAAATATAATGATTAAACAAATGAAATAAAATTCACTGAAGAGTCTAGCACTAAAAGTCAGTAAAAAGACACAAAACAGTTTGTCTTTAGGTAAGTTCTATGTCTTCGGCTTCGTTGTCTTCTCTTCTTAAGGTAGGTCGTCTTCGTGAAGGAAATAGGTTAGCAAATGTCCTGTAGGGTTTGCTAGGCCTCGGTGGAGATGGGGGTGATGCGGAAACATCGATGGCTAGTCTTCGTCTTTTTGTTCTGCACTTACAAAATGGGTACAGAAATAACAGTCCAAATATTACCACAATGATAAAATAGGTGAACCAGGATATGTGTTTTGTTATAAAGGGTTCGTTGATCAAATCATCTAAATCTCTGGAGTATTGGTCCAACTTGTGTTTGGCAACTTCGAGGTCTTCCGTGTTGAGATTGTTTAATTTTAGTAGTTTAAGATTTGGAGCTCGGATTTTGTCTGGAATATGTTTACAACATTCAAATGGAATTTGGATTGGATGAGTGTCGTCTTTTACGTCGGTTACTTCATTGGTACTGGCTTGAATTTTTGTGATGCCTATGAAGGCGTAACAATTTGGTTGTAATTTTACTATTGAATTTTCGTAGATGACTTCAGTTTTTGAATTTCTTTCTGGACAGTTGATGATTGTTTGTAGAGGTTCTGCGTTAATAACTAACCATGCGTTTTCGTCTATTTTTTGGACGTTGTAGCCTTGGCTGATGATGAATGACGTCTGGCAGTTTTTTGGCAGAGTTTTGAGGTTCTTGAAGAGACGGGCTTCGCATATGGCATTGTTGTCAATAGGGTATGCAAATAAATTTGGACATAATTTGGTGTTGAAATAAAGTGGTTTGCATTCTTCAAGGTTCGAGATAGGTATGTACATTAATGAATCATCATCTCTCGCGATATATTTTTGAGAAGTTGATAATACATGATATAAACCAGTTCTATTATCCAAAATAAGAATAGGGTATAATTGAAATACTGAATATGTTTGGGGGTCTATTAAAGGTATGTCTAACACAAATATTAGATCCGAATTTGTTTGAAAAGCTTTTAGTTCTATAATGTCTAAGTACTGTGCAACCTTTGATAGTTTGATTGGAAGCGGTAAATTGTTCCTTTGTAGGTTTTGCGAAATTTCCTGTAGAGAATTTACTAAGTCCTTTGGATTTATAATTGACGTGTGAATTATTTTAAGCCTCGCGAAAGTGATGGAATTTAGGATGTCATTTAGGTTATCCTCGATAAATAAATAACTTGCCATAAGTTGTTCGCAGATTTCGATAAATTTCAGTTTTGCATGGACGTTTTCTATGTCTTTAGTCATGTCTAAAATTGGAGTTTCGATTTCTTTAATATCTTTGTTAAAAGTTTCCTCGTCAACTTGCAATTTTTGAATAGTTGCGTTGAAATTTTTGATTACTGAAGTTGTAACAGATATTTTTTTTTTGTTTTTTTATTTAGGTTTTCGAGTTGATTGAAATGATTAATTTTGAAAAGAACATTACTTTTTGAAAGTACCGTTGTCATTAAATTGTTTTGCAATTTATTTTGTCATGTTATTTTTAGAACTAGGTGTTATTGTCAGTTTGGTATTTGGTCAATTTTTGAAACGTGGTTATCGAAACGATTTTTAACATTTCTTTTGTTTTGGTCTCGGACGCTAATTAATACACACTATTTGGTAAAATAGTGTACCAATCATGTATTTAGTTTCCCGTATGATCGTCATGTAGTCGGATATATAACTTATTAGGATAATAATCATATTTATAATGTATTATCGCAATATTTTAATATTTCGTTTCGAATGTATGTCACAATAGTTGCTATTCATTTGTGGGACAGTTTTAACAGGGTTGTACACTTGGAAAATAACCATAGGGGTTGCTGTTGTGAAACACAGCGTAGAATGGTATTGCCAGAATAATGTGTGGGTTGAGAAAAATGAATTATTATCGATTTTATTACTGCCATTTATTGTTAATATCATTTTTAATTAAGTATTCATTTCTCTTGATTACATAGGGCTTTAAGATTGAGTTTCATAGGGTGGACTGAATTATCTGAATGTTAGAAAACTTCGGGATATTTTACTTGTGTGACAAATTTTTCTGAGTGGGAAAATTAAACTTACAGAATTTCAATTTCTGGAGTAGCGTTGAAGGTGGGTAGTTACCGCGTGTTCATTTGATATGGAGTTGTCAATATAATAATAAGAGGATTCACTTATTAGTTTATAATGCGAACATAAATGATTGTCATAAGTCTATGCGCATTATATTTCCGAGATAATGAAGAGATTGACTGATGGAATTATTCGGAAAATTATAAATGAGATTCTTGAAGGAATAATTGTTCGAAATTAAATTCGTGAAATGGTTACTACTTGACAGAATTATGTGATGTACGTTTCGGATAATAATTCTATGTAAATGTTATGAGAAAATAATTTCCTTTTATTTAAGGAGTTGGTCAGGGAATGAAAAAAATGTAAATGTTTCTCTTACATGATTATCGTATCACGAATATAGTGTTGGAATTATAACATAAAAATGTTTACGATTAATTTTGCAATCCTGTGTAGGACAGTGTAAGCTGTGTGAATTTGTCAAATTTTTTGTACGTGTCAGTGTATGTTTTGTGTGAGAATTGAAATGGGTCGATATTGACTTGCCGAACGGTGCTTTTTGGGGTTTTGGTGATTACCAAAGGATTGTTAGGATCCTTGCGATTTGGTTTTCGACAAATTTTGCATTTTTTTTTATAAAACTTGGCGTGGTTTGTTAGTTCTTGCCAATTATATTTGTTTTTGATGTAACCTATTTTTATAAACGGAACCTTATTTATCAGGGGTTCTTGTTAGGTTCTGATTAGTAGTTGAAGTATGATAAATTTTGTATATTGGTCTAACATAAGTATTGGAAATTTTGAGGTATTGTTTTCAACATGTTTTTCTTTTGAAATCCCTAAATTGTTTTGATTTTTAAAATAATGTTGAGAATAAATGTCTTAACATTGTGTAACTGTGTTTTTTTTGAGTTAATGTTGGTTTTGTTATTACTAAACTACAGAATAATTTCGTAGTTTTCTTTTTATAGGGAGATGTTTTAGTGAAATTATTGTGTGGAAGTAAGTTCACAATTTTTCGATATAGTAGTTGTGTGAAATTTGTAGTTTTACGTTTTGTTTTCGTAATCTACTAGAAGTTTTGTCTCGTGTAAGTATAAAAGTTGTCAAATGGTGTAAGGTGTAGGGTTTGTTTGTAATTTGTATTTTAGAGTAATCTATTAAAGATTTCGTTTTGTAAAGTCAAGAAAATGTGTCAAATTCTTGGGCAATTTGTTCGTTTGTACTTAGGGTCATACAAATTTAATTCTGAACATTTTTGAAGAAAGATTGATTTTTATGTACGTCTGTATGTTTGTAAATTTTCAGGGTTTTCGAGTAATTCAATTTTTTAATTTGAAAAGGTATGTTATTCTGAATTTAGGTTCTAATTTAAAGTTTGAAAATTTCTTAGTGTATATTATTTAAATTTCTGCCCTTGCTATTAATTAACATATAGTTAACAGCTGTTATTGCTTGTGCTTGTAAAGCGTTTATATTGGTGTAAGGAGACATCATAACGAGTACAATGCAACGTTGAGGTATTGAATATCATGAAATTCTTGTTAAAATGTTTAAGTTTATAAACATACAAGACGTTCTTCTGTGCAAAAGTTCAAGGCACTGTTATCAAAGTAGTACTACTATTATGAATTTCTTTGAATTAAATGTAAATACTCTATGTGCATTTATTTAAATGAACAAAAGTATTTCCTTATAATTAAGGTTTTGTTTCATAGAGTAGAATTTATTACAGGAGAAGAAATGTCCTAGTAATAGAGGAAAGGAATAAAATTATTTACATAAGAAGTGTTTTTGATCAATAATTGATCTATGCAGTTAATTGATATATCGTACAATTATTTTTAGATTTTCTAGTAATATTAATTTAGAAAAGTTTGAGAAAAGTGGAGAATATCTTTAATATAAACTGTTAATTTTAGGTAATAATATTTCAAAAGATTTCGATTAGGTGACTAAAAATTTGTGAGATAATTTTGAAAATTATTTTGGGTTGCAAGTTTTTGTGTAAGTGTTTTATTTCGCAGGGTCGGCATATGGTTGAGACGAGAATCGGTATTATGGTTATCAATTAAGTTTAAATATAGATTTGAATTTTTGCACTGGTTCAAATTTTAAATTCTACGATTTTTGGAATTGTCTTTTCAGGAAACAAAAATAGGTTTTGTTGGTACATTTTCCTGGTTGTGTAGGGTGTATAAATTTTTCTTTTGCTTTGATTACGCAAGATCGTATGCATGTTTCTCGGATTATTCTTTACTTTGTTTGTCTTTTGAATTTTCGGTTTCCTAAGTATTTTATTATTAATTTTGAATACTGTTTGCGAAATAAACGTTTTTATGTTTAATGCTTTTGGTTTTATTTGTTTCGAATTATTTTTTGAAATGTTTAAATTTAAGTTTACCCATTTAGATTTATCTATAAGGCATGATTTTGTTTTGGAAAGGTTTATTTTTTGTGGGTTAACGTTAGGGATTACATTTGAAGTTTTTTCTCTTTCTTGTACTTTGCTTTTAAATATTTTTTTGATACGTGATTCGGTAAAAGTAGAACTTTGATTTTTGTTTTCACAGGACATGTCTAAAAGTTTAGGAATTTTGTCTGTTTGATAGGAGTCTGATTTTTGATAATTTACATTAGATGTTGTCTCGAAAAATTCACTTTGTACGTTTGTCTTTGCAGAGGTGTTAGGTAGGCGTATTTTTTCTTGTTCCTGAGCTAGCGGTATAGCGTCAGTGTCACAATAAAATTCAAATATTTCTTCAATGTCTGGTTCGAAAAAAATAGGATTTTGATTAATGATGTTGCCTGAAATGTGATTGTTAATATTTTTGTTTGAATTTGTGACTTGTTGTAAAGGTAAATAATCGTTAACTTTAAATAATGGTATATTTTTAAAATTAGTAATTAGTTGATTATTTTTGAAGTCTATAATGCATTCGTAATGTTCTAGAAAGTCGCTACCTACGAAGCCATCAAAGTCTGTATCTAAATCGTGTACATAAACTTCGTATGGGTCGTTAGAATTGAATGGTATGAGAACAGATTCGGTGATATTAATTTTTTGACCTATTGCTTGTATATTTAAATTTTCGGGACGTCTTTGATTATAATTTCTTGTTGCTTTGGGTTTGAAAATGGAAATATCTGCACCTAAATTGATTAGAATATTAAATTTATTTGTTGGGTCTTTCATGAAATACAGGTTTGCCGAACTTACTTGAAATGGAGGGTTAGATGGTGAATTTACATGAAACATTGCTCTTGAGGATTCGAATGTGGGTCGGAATTGTCCTTGAGGTTTATCGCTTGGACTTGGCGGGAAATTTGGTCTAGTTCGTCCGTTTGTTGTGTTGGAGTATTCGTGGAATACTCCGGGCCTATGCAAAAATCCGGAGGATTAGCAGTATAATCCTCGTGCTGTTGAGGTTGAGAATTTGCAGTATAATTCTCGTACTGTTGGGGTTGAGAATTAGCAGTATAATTCTCACATTGTTGGGTTCCAAAATCGTAATCATAATCATTTTCGTTAGAATAATTGGGAGAATAATTGGTAGAATAATTTACAGGATAATTTTCATATTGGTTTGGGCTATCAGTGTAGTTATCATAAGATTCTTGATTTAGGTGATGTGTCTTTTGTTGATTGAATCGATTAAAATTCGGGTTCGGTTGTATGGCAGAAGGTCTCTGCTGGTGGAAGTTGGGATTTGGCCTGATAGCTGAGGGCCTGTTCTGTTGAGAATAATTGTGTTGCTGATTAGAGAAATTTTGAAAGTTTTGTGGTCTATGGTTAGATGCACTCTGGAAATGTGGCCTTGGAGGCTGTGCTTGATTAGAATAAGCATTTGGTGTGAAATTGGGAGATGGGGACTGATAGATTTGCCTTGTACGGCATTCGTTAAAACGGTGTCCGTTTCTTTTGCAAAAGGTGCAAAATTGTAGGGAGTTTGGACGTGTTTGTGGGTTTTGAATGGGATTTTTGATTGGGGCTTTAATGGAAAATTTCTGTGATTCGATATAGGATAATTGCAATTCACGTTTAATGCGGTTTATTGCGTCTAACATGTCGCCAGGGTTACCAGCCCTAATGATTTGGCCTAATTTGGGTTCTAATCCGGTTAACAAAGTAGTCAATGTCATATTTTCAATGAGGTTACATTGAGCAGTTTTTTCCTCTAGAGTTAGAGTCTGCTTTTGCACTGCTGCGTGCATTTTCGCGTTGTGCGTTTGTAGTCTTGATACAAATATTAGTGCGGTTTCGTTGGGTAACTGACGAATCCTCTGCAGATCCTGAATCAAAGCTGTCAGGGCGCGAGAGTCACCAAAATGTGCTTCAAGTAAACTTTTGATTTCTGCCCATGTAGCAGGGTTTCGGGAATTTATTAATTCTGCGGCTTTTCCGCGTAATTTATTTTTTATATGAAGAGTTAATAAGATGCGCTGATCATCAACAGCTATCCCCTGAGCGGTTATACAGGCTGAAATAAATGTTTGCAAGAATATGGGGTTGCCGTCAAATTCGGGCACTATGGAAAATATTTCGCTTAACCTATAAGGTTCAATATTTATGGTTTCGTTTGCAGCGATTGAATTGCTGGCATTTGTAGTGATTGAGTTGTTTACATTGGAATTTGTAGTGGTAGCCATTTTATTTATAATATTTAGATAGTTAAGCAACTTAAAACGCCTTTTTCCAATTTAAGTTAGTACGCTACTGGTGTTTAATAAATTTTTTTTTTATATGAAACGGGCAAGAGTGTGTTAATTATTCTGTAATATTTAAAATTTATATTATAAAATAGCTAGATTAATTCGAAAAACGCGTTTGGTTTAAAAAGCGTTTTGAGTTTGGAAATAGTATATCTCTGATAATTTTATATTTTAATTGTAATGTAATAGTATTGTAGAACATAAGCTTTGTCTTACGGCCTTAACCTTAACCTTTTATGTGGTATGCAATATTATATTACGATAAAAATGCAAAGATAACAATGGTACGTGATTACAGTTAATTAGATAAATTCGCACTTAAAGAGTATATGATATTACCATAAAAATAATGTTACGATAGGAACAGTGTATGATTACGGTTATTTATATAGGTCACACAAATTATAATCAAGATATTTTGTTTCAAGTTTAAATAAAATTACTACCTTAGATATTAGAACTGTATGTAGCAATGCAATGTATTTTGATAAAATAGAATGTAAAATTATGTCGTTGTTTGCAAATAAATGTTTGCGAGATGATTCAAAAATGACTTACCCTAAATTTTTCATTCCTCGTGGTCCAGTTGAATGCGACTTCGTGAGCTTAGCTTCACCAAAGGTCTGTCTCTGCCAGGGGCGTCACTGGGTGTTCCTTCCACAGGGTTGCCTTTGATGCCGAAGACACCAACGATGGGACGGGATGAAATTCTTACTTGCTAATTGTTGAATCGTGTTGATTTGAAATGTTGCTTTGTTGCTTGTATTTCTTGATAATTATTACTATTGTTTCGCTTCTGTGCGTTTGAGAATAATGTAGGTGCTTCTGAACAAAGGATTGGGATCCACCACCACAGCTAAGAAGTTCTCCTTGTTCCAGAAGCTCTTTTCGTCCGGTTAGGCACCTTTTTCAGATGGACTCCTTGTTCCCTCGGATATGTTTGCTACTGGTTAGGCTCCCGAACTGTGCGTGTTTTTCAGATCCGCCACGACTGCGCCAATGTTAGATAGTGGATTGTAGATTTAACTTTTTAAAAACATTTATTTAGTTTAACACTGGAGTCAACGTTGACTCTTTAAGAAAATACAATAATAATTTAGATGAGGTTTATTCGAAAGTGAGTATAAGACTGATTACAAAAAGGTTGTTGGTAATATTTATAATGTTTTGAGAACAAAGGAAACAGTGTTGCTGATTCAGCACAATCAGAATTACTGAGAATTGAAATACAATGCTCATGCAGCGTGAGCGGTTATTGAGAAGAGCTGTTACGCAGTATGTAATACGATATGTTTGAGTAGGTTAAGCCTGTCTCGATAATATTATATATCATAGTATATTTCTAATATAACATATATATATATATATATATATATATATATATATATATATATATATATATATATATATAATCTGAACTGCACTGCTGAAATATTATTAAGTTTCGTCATGTACACCAAAAGTGATCACTTGCGGTATAATTTCTCTTGTAAATGTCAGTTTTGCCTAGATCAATAATGCAACATTATTTTCTTTTAAATTGATTATTTCTGATTTGTAGATATATACTCTTGCTAAATATTTTTTTGCCTTATAACGTAACCTGTATCTTCGGATATTTATAAAACAAAACAAACTGTCTATTCTTGAGTACTGTAATATATAGAGAGATCTTTGTGATAAGGCTACTACTTTATTTATTAGATACTCACCCCGCGGACCACTTACTCACCCCACCGCCCACTGAGCTAGTCAGTGTCGCTTCCGCACTTTTTTTAATATTTAGAAATAAATTTATATGCGGAAGGGGCACTAAAAATACTTCTTTTTGTCACATTTGCTTTAGGAGGCTAACTATCAAGAGCCTCTCCCTAATCAATTAAAGTTGGTTAGGCGACCACCCACTTGATCATTATAATTTTGATTTATTTAATTTTATTTAGTAATGAGGTAACGAAGAAACCAATCATTCTAACAGGAGCAGTGTCCAAATCTTACCAAATCTGGTATTTCCAGTTAAACGTTTAATCACAATAACTACTCATGCTCATAGCAAATCATTAAACCAGATAAAGATCATCATTCAACGTTAATTTAGAATTTAAGAAACCTCACACATAAAATTAGAGACAATTCTGTTAATAACTTAGAATTGATAAAGATCGCGGAATAATCTGAGGGTAACAGCGTTGTTTATAATAATTGTGTATATAGATACAATGAACATGTTTGATGATAATAATCAGAAAACGTTTCTAATTTCTATAATAAACTGTTACAATTTGTTGTTGTAAGAATTGATTTAGGTAGTACTTATTTTTAATCCTATGTATATTAATTGTCTGTAACAAGTTACACACGAAATTGATTTTCTATCAATTTGTGTATTAAGACCCGAGTATAATTTTAATCTTCGCAATTTCACATAATCGAAACGATTTGAATTACATAAATACAGGATATTGGACATCAATTTGCAAAAAATAAAACTATTTGTATATTTTATCGCTAAATTATAGAAAGTATAGAAATATAGAAATTGTCAGCATTTATTTTAAATATGATAATTAAGCTACGACTTCAGCGCGAATATGCAATAAAACCACCGAGAAGAGAATGTATCAGTGTATTTTCAAATTAATAACAACGGAGGCAGATTCTCTGAAAAACAAAACACATAATCTTCAACGACCAATTAGAAATGACACAGTCAAGGTGGCAGTCCCAGGTCAGATGAAGTCAAACGATGTGGAAAGTAGCTCAGGCTTCCGGTGTGTGGCAAAGTAGTATCCGTCTAACTGTAAAGGTGCACATAAGTTTTCCTTATATATAAAATGAGGTTGATACACGAATTAAACGAGAATGTTCCTGATGATTTTGTGAGATTTTTACTAAGCAATTAACCGTCATTACAACCTACTGTACAATATATGTTTTTTGACGAATTTACATTATATTTAAATGGATACCAGGCAGAATTATTGGTATTGGAGTGAAACCAACTCATATTTATTCACAGAAAGTCATTCAAATAAGAGATTAATGGTTTAGGCTGGCATCTTAAATGATCAAATGTTATTTTCCTCCTTTTATGGATTTTTGTTCCACATGTATCTTCTAAAAATTATCACAAAATCTTAGAGAAAATAACAAAATCATATTGGAAAAATAACATCTACGTCTGTGACGTTTATATCAAAGGAACAGTCAGAGGCTATTTTTTACCAATCAACGCAAATTATAACAAAAATACAAAACAAAAATAAGAATAAAGTATTTCGTTGACGTTTCGGAAACAAGATATGTTTCCTTTTTAAAACTATGAAAACAACTTTAAGATTGTGTTTAGTCACATTCATAGATACTTATACTTACACAGAGCTGTTGATATTCTAAATAATGTTACGTCTGTTAAAAAGTTATTTTTTTAACATTGGTAACCATATCGTGTGGATTCTTTAATTTTTCTTTTTTGCTATCTGCCTTTTTTATTAAAATTTTTGCCGAATCCCATTTTATTCTACGCCCGTTTCCCAAGCGTATGTACAATCTTTGATTATTGAATTTCAACTTTTCTAATTATTGTGTATCACTCGACCTATTTGTATTTTTGAAGAAGTGGCTGTGTAGTGCAGAGGAATGAAGACAGGTATTCAAATACCACACTAAAATGCGTCCTCCTTGGAAATATGATCGACGTGTTTCGCATATTTTTTAAAAAATTCATACCCTAAAGTTATTCAAGCTTCTTTTAGTTGGGACACGCTGTATGGCAGACTCAATTTATGAATTCTAATTTTGCGACGTTTTCGAATTCTTTGTTCACGAACGGCAGAGCATCCGTGAACTTGCGAGGGAAAAATATTATATATTCTTAAAACGAGTAAAAAAGAGAGTGGACTGTATAGCGGCATGGAAAAAGATTAATGGATCCTACCTTTCCTAGATGTCCGCTTCCAGGTCCAGCTTCCTTCTGGAGGCCTCCAGATGCAGATAGATCCTATTCGATCGTTGCACAATGCGCACACAAAAATTAGGCGGGAAAGTTAATAATTGTTAGCGGGTGAATAGAAAATTAAAACGGTATAAGTTACCACGCAAGAAAGTAGCTGCGCTGGTGGACATCATCAACGCCACCTTAAGGAATCGACAAACGCAGATGTCACAGATCAATCTTCTTCCTAGATGTCTCCAAGGTCTTCAATCTGATCTGGCAAGACGGCCTCATCATGAAGATGCTGAACCTGAGTTATCCTATGGCATGATGCTGTCAAACGTACTACACTGTAAAGTGAGGCCAAAAGAATAACGCGTGGGTCATAGTAACTCTATACAGTCGTTGTGAGTTTTCACTGTAGACTTAGTTGTCCAAATTCTCAATTGTTCGTCTCGTTTTACTTGTCCGAGATCTTAGTCATTTCTTATGATTATTGAATTGAGTTAATGTAACCTATCAATAATATGAGTAATTACTAAAATGTGTAAAATAGATCTGAAATAACTGAAAATAAAATTTACAAGAGAAAGAACGTTTTAATTTATTTAGTAACATTTCAGAAAAAAAAAGCTAAGGTCATTAGGAGCAAATCTTTACAATCGCTTCTGCTTCTTGTTTTATAATCCTTGATTTGTAAGCTTTTTATTACGTCAACATAAAACTAACGATGAAGTGATATTCATCTCTTTTCACTATCTTTTACGTTTTGCACCAATAAATTAAGGAAATATAGAAAAGGCACCTCAAAGGAGTTTATTTGAAAGGGAATTTGAATAAATAGGGTCCTAACAAAGAATGACAGCATGAATAAAATGGAGGCGTCTCATCTATAGGTGAAAATAACGAAGGCATTTTAAATCTCTTTGTCTGTTTTGCTAAAAATATTGCTCTGGGTCGACCGATCTTAATCTTTTTAATCATTTCTTCTCATTAGTGTGTAATGAGGGAGATGATGATATATTTAGATAAAATTTTGTAGCATCTAGCAAAAAGACCCCAGATTTATTACACTTGCCTTTTCTTTGCGAATCTGCTCGCTTGAAATGTTATTCGCCAACTTTTAATTCCGTAATGCGGATCTTTTAATTATTTCAAAACGCCTGTACTTGGATAAATTATTAATATTAAAGGAATTTTCGAGATTCCAGGAACTTAAGGTACAATATATTGTTATATTCTTATAAAACTTCATTTAGATATATTTATAGGAAGATAGTAATTATACTAATTAAAGAAACTTAAGTATGAGAAATTTTTATTCTAACCATAATTCAGAAAATATTTAATGTATTAAAAAGATTTAGTATGCTCATATTATAAAATAATAATAGTAAAGTATTTGGTACTTTTCATTAAATATTCGATTGTGTAGGTTGCTGAACAAATGCAACAAATCACTTGTATAGAGGGTGTCCAGTTAGTGTTCCCTGGGAAAATTGTGCAAGAACGATTAACTTTTACAATGTGTCACAAAAACGAGTTACACAAGAAAGTATAATTTTATTAAATGGAACACGATGTATTTTTTGGCCAGTTAAGCCTTCAAGGGTCCTGTAAAATATTTCGCCAATCGGATGCCGCGTTGCCAAGTTATGATTTTTTTTTCCTGTTTTTTGCAATTTACAACCATTCTTTTGACTGCCATATCCCCGCGAATTATTAATTGTTTTTTCTACAAATGTAGTACGTTATTTGATAATGATGCGTTAACTGAAAAACATTTTTGAAATAAACTATTATTATACCGGGAGACCAAAATATTTGTTGACATTTCTTGGTATTTAATTGATATTTTTCTGATTTTATTAAATGGAATGTCTATATTTTTTTACATGGACGAATAAACCATACAATTTTCCACATTTTAATATTATACACTTTATTTTTATTTCAAACGGTTTTTGAGATATGATTATTTCAATTAATTTTTGCGTAAATTGAGATGTTTTTTATTTTAGCATTAAAATCTAATATGGCTTTGGTCTTTTGTTTGCGTCTGTTTTTCACTTCATGACATTTCTGTAAGATATTTGTGATTAAGTTGAATTATTATTGTTAAGTAATATTTGAAAATATTAATTATAATTATTGTCAACAAGATTTGACATCCATGGTGTATGTTAGTGGTGAATGTGATGAAGATTGTATCGTCAAAAATATCCAGATAGAAGGTGTCCTGATGTAAAGTCTCTAGAAAATTTGAAAGAACGTTTTGAACGTACTGGAAATGTTGCATACGAAAAGAAGGCGAGATAACGAAATATATTAAGTGAAGAAAATGAGCTGGCAATAACTTTAGCGGTAATCGAAAATCCTTCGACAAGTCTTCGGGAGGTAAGTAGAGATTTAGAGGTCAGTAATCTAATGTTTCCCTATGTCTTTGTAACAACTAGTTTCACCCCTATCGAGTACAGATGCATCAAGAGGTTTTGGACGTGGATTTAAATCGTAGATTAAATTTGTGCCAGTGGACTCAAAATCGAATTGGAGAAAATGAATAATTTTTCAAGTTTGTGTTGCTCACGGATGAATCAACGTTTTATCGCAATGGATTTGTGAATAGACACAATTTCCATTATTATGACAGAAAAAACCCTCATGTTATACAGAAAAAACATTACCAGCACAAGTGGAGTTTACATGTTTGAGGAGGAATTGTACATGATTATGTCATTGGTCTTTATTTTTTTGAGGAAAATGTGTATGGAGCAGTCTTCTTGGATTTTATTCAAAATACATTTCCACAAATGATCCAGCATATTTCTGATTATATTACAAATAATATGTGGTTGATGGTGCACTACCACATTTTAGTAGAAATATTTGTCAGGCCATTAGTAACCAGTTTCCTGAAAGGGGAATAGTGGAGAAGGTCTGATATTTTAATAAATTGTTATGTATCTAATTTATTATTTTATTAAATTATATTAGGTCCCATTGCATGGCCGCCTAGATCACCCAACCTGATTTCAATGGATTTTTCTTCTTCTGGAATTTGTAAAGTCAAACGTTTATAAAGTAGAACCAACGACTTGGGAAGATATGTTGGAAAGGGTTCGTCAGTGTTTCAATCATATAAATGTTGATATGTTCATTTATCAAGAGACTTCAGTATTTCGTGAATCAAAATGGTGGACATTTTGAGCACATTTTTAAAAATTATTTCTCAAAAACCGTTCATAATTATTAAAAGAAAGTATGTATGATATCAAAATGTGAGAAATTGCATGAGTTATTCATCCATGTAAAAAAATTATAGATATTCCACTTAAAAAAATTGAAAAAATGTAAAATAAAAGACCAAAGCCAAATTAGATTTTAATGCTAAAATAAAGAGCACCTTAATTTACGAAAAAATATTTGAAATAATCATATCTCAAAAACTGTTTGAAATAAATATTATATTAATATGTGGAGAATTGTATGCTTTATTCATTCATGTAAAAATATAGGTATTCTATCTAAAAAAATTGAGAAAAATATAAATTAAATATCAAGGAATGTAAACAAATATTTGGGAATCCCGATATAATAATAATTTATTTCAAAAATGTTTTTCAGTAAATACGTTACTATCAAATAACGTCCTACATTTTTGTGAAAAAACAATTAATAAATCGCGGAAATATTGCAGTCAAAAGAATGTTTGAAATTGCCAAAGAGAAAAACAGGAAAAAAATCATAACTCGGCAACGCGACATCCAATTGGCTATATATTTTAGGGTGTAATACAGGATCCTTGGAGGCTTAACTAGCGCCAAAAATATAGGATGTTCAATTTTAAAAAATAATAGGGCGGAGTTGGCAATGGTGGTGGTAGAGGGGCCACCAAAAAAATTTTTTTAAACATTTCGTTTTTATATACACACTATATCACATTTAATTTTTTTTTACCCCCTTTAATAACAGGGTGGAGTGGCAATGGGGTGGTAAAGGGGGTAGCCAACGCCAAAAAAATTTTTTTACACGTTTCGTTTTTGCATACACACTAAATCACATTTTAAGACAGACAGGAATTTATTTTCGCTCAAATTTAAAATCTCGACGTTTCATGACATTTTAGGTCTATTTCAACAAAAAAAAATGCGTTACTGTACTTCCAAGTAATAATTATACTTTCTTGTGTAACTCGTTTTTGCGACACCTTGTATAATTGAAAATAATTTACGTATCGCTTTTCGCATTGCTTCCACAACCAACTACCATACGATAATTCGGCATTTTTACAAAAATGTAGTTAAATAAAAACCTAAAGTGTAACCACTCATGTACTCAGTAGGACAAGAATGTGCAGCCGAGCCGCTGGCACTTTGTAAAGTTAACTATGCTGAACTAGTTTTATTAGAAGAAGAAACTTATGGTATTAAAGATGAGTCTTTGTATAGAAGTTACTTTGAGGAGTAGGTAACTTCTTCTGAGGAGGACTTCTTGGTAGAATGTATCTACAGAATAAAAGATTACACTTTTATTTTATTTAAAATAGAATAGAAAAATGTTTATTGTGAATACATTATTATTACAGTGCACATTACAAGAGGTGATGTTCGTACAAACATTCTTCCACATCACCCTAAACTCTATACTCACTCCCAGCTGAGATCTTTAAAGCTGTGTCGTCAGAGCTCATACCCTACCTCAAAAAACTGTTTGATGTCGTGTGGGAAAGTGGTCAAGCTCCGCAGGAGTTTCGTGATACACTTTTAATCAACCTCTTCAAAAACAAAGGGAGCGCTGCGGACTGTGGAAATTACAGGGGTATAGCTCTCCTGGCTGTTGGAGGGAAGATACTCACTAAAGCGATGGCAAATAGTCTAACACATGTTATGGAAAAAGTTACTTCCTGAAACACAGAGTGGCTTTAGACCAAACCGAGGCACATCGGATTTAATCTTCACACTTAAACAGCTTCAAGAAAAAGCACTCGAACATCAAGGAGAAATTCACATGGCCTTCATTGATTTAACCAAAGCGTTTGACTCGGTGGACAGGGAAGTGCTCTGGAAAAATATGCTCCGCTTAGGTATCCCTAGAAAATTTGTGGAAGTATGTCGCAGTCTACATATAAACAACAACGCCCAGGTTATGTATAATAATGAGGCAACCGAACCTTTCCAAACCCTGACTGGAGTTAGGCAGGGATGTGTCCTGGCATCCCTACTTTTTAATTTGTTTACCACTGCTCTAACAATTATTGTTGACAACAAATTGACAGTCAGAGGAATCGGTCTCAGATACCGTTTTGATGGCGGTCTCTTTAACATAGGGCGCTTTAGAGCTTTCACGAAGACACGCACACGATTCATTTGTGATCTCCAGTATGCGGATGACTGTGCACTTTTAGCCTCTACGCCGGAAGAGCTTCAAGAACTTTTAGATGTGTATGCCCAGAGCTATGATTCCTTGGGACTTAAAATCAACATTGGAAACACTAAGATTATGTCAACGCCTCATCAAGTGAACCAAATAGACATTACACTTAACGGAAATTCTCTTGAAGTGGTGGATCAGTTCAATTACTTAGGCAACGTTGTTAATGACAAAGCAAACATGGACAGCGAGATTCGCAATAGAATTAACGCTGCATCTAGAGCGCTCTGGGGACTTAAAGAGAGAGTATTTGACAAGCACGACCTTGCTTTGTCAACGAAAATGGCTGTCTACAGAGCAGTTGTCATTCCAACACTGCTATATGGATGTGAAAGCTGGGTCACTTACCGTCGTCATGTGAAAGAATTAGAACGTTTTCAGCAAAGACACCTCAGAAGTATGATGAAAATCCGTTGGTTCCATCACATATCAAACGTGGAAGTACTCAGGAGAGCAAACAGCCTTCCAATTGAGGTGCTTATTTCAAGAGCACGCCTAAGATGGGCAGGTCACGTTCATCGTATGCATGATAACCGCCTTCCTAAATGTACACTTTATGGTGAATTGCTAAGCGGTAGAAGAAGGCGTGGCGGTCAACGAAAGTGGTTCAAAGACGCTCTCCATGAAAATCTAAAATCCTGCGGTATTGCAGACGAGCAATGGGAACAACTTGCAGCGGACAGAACCAAATATTCAACGTTCTTTTGCGGTTGAAGCTTATTTTAAAAATAACTATTTTCTTGTAATCACCCAGCGTTTATTTTGTCGTCACTTTCATTTAAATACACGACGTCCAGTCCCTAGTCAAAAAACACAAGTGGTACACAAGTTTCGCCATACTGTTTCGTGTACTACTAAAAAAAGTTGTTTAAAATGGAATTTTGTGCTCTGAATTTCAGGAATATAAATTTTCTTTGTTGAAATGCTCCTTTTTTCAATATGAATACTTATTTTATTTTTAACGATGCAACCAAAACTTTTTAAAATTGTTTTGAGTAAATTGAGTATGCTTGGATCTCATATAAATAGAAAATAAAAGTTTTCATTGAATTAATCAAAATAAAATATTAATTATAGGAAAAAATGTCAGGCAAACAAATAAATATATTTTCCTGAAATTTAGTAAGGAGGCATACAATTATATTCTAACAACTTTTCTTAGTAGAAGTTTCTCATATCTTGAAAAATAAAGGTAGTTTATTAGCGAATATTCTTACAAATTTGCTTATAAAACTTCCCAGGCCGTGCATTGAATTTTATTTGAAAACGCCTCGACACCATCAAGAGATATGCATAAATTGTAGTTAATTAATTTATCCTTATTTGTGGGAATTATTTTTAGGCGTTTCCACTTTGATGTTTTCTTTTGCCATTGAAAATCCCGTAATTGTTAGATTTTTAGGAAATGCAGGGCCGGATTAGCATGGACGAGGGCCTGTAGGCAAAATTGTGGTGGAAGCTCGTGGAGACTCCTGAAGTGTAAATCATGAGGACCTTCTTTTTTAAATGTCGAATTCATTTCTTTCATCTGTAATAAAATCAATTTTCAAAGCAAGTTGGTGGAGGCCCTATTGGCAATTTGGTGGGGGCCCCGAGGCAATGCCTCATTGCCTTGGGATTAATCCGGCACTGAGTAAATGGAATTGAGAGAGAGTTGATAGCTGCTAAACGTGCCTCCTATTTCGGCTTATCAGTACCCGCAGCGTTTTTCTGGCTGTTAGATTATTCCGTCACCCTCAACCCGCAGGAACACCGAACTGTCAATCAGCTGACCGCAGATGTAAACAACAATCTAGAGGTTAGATCTATACTTTTTATTATTATTTCGTACTCAATCAAAGAACATCATTTTTCATCTACCAAAAGTACCATCTGATGACTTCTATGATTATTGTAGTTTAGGGTCACATTTATTTCACGAATAGAGTGTACAATAGATTATTTATTTTAACGAAAATATTTACTTAACCATTTGAAAGAATAATTTTAGTGTACAAGTAATCCTTACATCTCGGGACATTTAACATTTGGTAACAATCTAACAGCTACTAGAAAACATTTGAAAAACAACAACTTCCAATAAAAGTACCTTCATGCGCTATTAATGATAGAAATCTTTATTATTATTCTAGCGTACAGGTAGAATTTCATAACGGGCATACGTTGATTAAATACCCTAACATAGGTTAATTATTATATTACTTATCTCACGTAGTTTCAATTCTTTAGTTAAAATATTTTGAGGTTTATCGCACCTTCGTAACATATTTCTAGCTTTTTCCTTGTGTGATTATATAACTTAACTCTACCGTTCAGTTGTGCCAATTATTTTTTGTAATACAGTTATTGTTTACTAAGTTGATAAACGTGTTTGTATTTTAACCAATTTGAAAGCCACATACTATTTGTGGGGAAATCAGTCAGTTTGAGTTTTGTAGTTTCCTGAACATGAGCCGACTTTTATAATAATTTAAAGTAGGTAGCGCTCAAAAGGTTATCATAAAATTAATACCACTATATATGTTGAGTTAACCATCAGTCTATTGTTTAGGTTTTCAAATAAAGAACCACCCCTAGCTCACCGCAAACTGGCCAGCCGGCTCGTGCGTAATTTTTTTTTTTTTTTTTGGAGATTTGTTTCTTGGTATTTTAAAACTCTAATAGATATTAAATTTCGCACGATTTTATAACGTATTATTTCTCCTATTGCAGTTTTGGGGAATTAGCGTTATACATAAAGAACTAGTATGTCCTGTATATGTTAATTACTCTGCGTCAGTAGCGGTACCGTTGTTAGGGCTCCAGTTCCCTCTTTAAGTGTTGGAACAACATACCTACCCTACAAGCCCACTTCCTATAAGTGGATTAACGTAAAACCTAGACTTTAGAAGTATAGCTGCAGAAAGCACAGTTTCTATTGTTAAAATATTTATTACAATTTAAACCTTCTATATACAAATCTACACCATACACAAAGTGGTCCAAAATTGTCTTCCGATGTTTTTGTGGCTGATAGTACATAAAAAAAATGGTAGTCTTCTATGCAAATCTATTTCCGAAAATAAATAATAATATACTCCTTAAAAGGAGGATAAGAAGTTTCAGTTTTTCTGCATTATCTTCCGACTCTCTTAAAATATCTAATTCTTATTTTAAATTTAGCCATAGACCATTTGGAGTTAGTTTATTGGTATTAGGCAAACCCTCCCTTTTACTTAAGGGGTAGTTTGAGGGGATGGCCGTCAGTATTTTACTCATAACTTCTTATTTTTTGTCATATTTCTAAAAATGATTATAAAAAACTAATTTGCAGATCATTAGAAATAAAGAGGTATTATATTTCGATGAACCAAGCCGTGCTCGAGTAATTTATGTTTAAAAAACAACATGCATTTATAACATTTTATTAATATTAATGTATCCTGACTTATTTATCATGCTTGCTACAATCGACATTATTAAATTTGTAGTCAAAACATAAATACTGCTGTATGACTGATGGTCGAGAGGTTGCACTTGCCTCTCACCCAAAAGTTCCGGGTTCGATCCCCGGTCGTGGCAGTGGAAAATACTGTGAGAGGGGTTTTCCACTATACAAGGATATTGGGTGTGTGTCCCTTGTTTCTAAATGTGTAGCCCCCTCCTACACAAGGCTCTTCTAGGGCCTTCCGGGATAAAGGGGGTCGTCATTACCTGTGGTGTATTATTATTATTATAATTCGAATCCACCGACTAATTCTTCACAAGAACAAGCTTTCACAAAAAATGTAATTGACATAACTTCTAGTATCGACGCTGATTCCTATTCAAGAAGAAAATGACTTAGTTATTTATCATAAAGCAAAAAATATTTTAAGTGCGGCTCATTCTCGAATAAAATACCAAAACGGGTTTTAAACATCGAAGAATGAGCGTTACAACATTACAGGGCAGACAAGTTCCATTAAATGTAAAAAAAAAACTGTACATAAACATAAATTATGGTCTAACCATATATAATAAAAATATTTATTTGTAATATTTTGAAAATATTTCTGGGTTTAACATAATATATGAAATAGAATTTTGCTATAAACTTTAAATTATGCGTTATTTTTCAACAATATAACAAAATTGTTACAGAACTCTAGTTTTTCTAGTTCTTCTTGAAATTGAGCTATATGAAAAAGAATCCCTTGCAAGGAAAATGGCTCGTAGGTTCTTAAAGCAGACTAGAAACTTTCATTTTGATGTTTTTCATAAAGAAATATCTCCATTATCTCCTTTCAAATACACCAGTCAACATATTCCGCTTGACTATACTACGATGCGCGATGTTTCATTTGAATGCGGTATATTTAATTTGATTGATATCCGGTGACTGTCAGACGATCTCAAGAAACAAAGAAATAAAAGGAATTCTTCCTGTTGCAATTATATCCGAGTTAAGTATATGTGCATTGCACTATATGTTTGAACATTTTTATATTTATTTTATGTTAGAATATAATGCGATCTATTAATGACATTATATTAAAATAATATGTAAATGTTATTCGCTTATTGGACCACTGAACGTATAATTATGGATTAAAGTTGAATTATAACTTCGAAAAATTTGTCCAAAATTTTCCCGCTGGATTACTTACATTGTGAGAAAATGTTCTTCGAAATGTTAAAAATAATTATTCGAAAAGTTAAATTATTAACTTATATAGGGTGTTCAAGTTATCTCAAAATTAGTCTCTTTTGGTATTAATAGTCTGTTCTTCGCAGTTCCCCACACAGAACTAAAATTAGTATTAAACAATTTATTAAATATTTCACAAATCCGTTTAAACGAAAATTATAATTAGAAAATCTTTGTAAAGTTTGTATTGAACAAAATTACTTTTACTTTTTTAATGGTGAATTTTAAAGACAAAAAATGGCTTTCTATTGGGTTCACCAATTTCTCCTTTATTATCTGAAATATTCATTATATATTCGCGGTAAATTTAGAAAACTTAATTTTAACAGTAATAACAACCTAAATACACATATTTTATATTGGACTTGCTATGTGATGATATCTCTTGAAATACCTGTAACGTAAGTTGATCATTATTAACAAATTTTTGAGAATAAGTCAACTTTACAATTCAGTTACTAATTATCATGGTTACAGGGCTGTGGTATTTAGTTACAGACCATGGGCTGTAAGTGAATATTACGTACCAATTTATTTACCTACCATGATAAATAGGAATTTTTGGGTAAACAATCTATAGCTAAAATCATACATTTTAAAAATATACACAAATATAAAGATAACATTTAAAGAATGTTTATTATTTATCGAAATGTGAAAAACTTCAATTATCTATGTTATAAACAATTAAAACGATGTTAAATTTTTTTGATTCAGAGTCACCGAGTTAAGCATCCACCATATTTTCCAAAAGCTCATTAGTAGATGCCTGATGGGACGAACCGGGTTCTTGGTTGCTAATGTGAAAAATCTTGTTAGCTACTTGTACTTTGTTAGTTAAAGATTCCGTCATATAACTTTCATAACTACTGCAGCGGACTTCCACCCGCCGCCGTGCCTTTTCAACGCAGGAAGAACGTCGATTTCCCTCTTTGTGATAAGAGATTCCGAGTTTCTGCGACACGGATGTACAGTATACTTTTTGCATTGTCCAAATTTAAATATTTTTCAATTTCAAAAGGAATTTTATCGAAAATATTGCTTCCAACTGATTGGTAACTCATCTCCAATTTTTATATCTCAAAAAAAAAGTTTTGTTTTTTAATTCATATATTTCCTATTCAATTTTCAGTTTAATTATCTATGATAGTGAAACTTCTTGGTTTATGATTTTTAGAATCAGATATTTTAATAGGTATCACAATATCTTTCAAAATATCAAAAATGTCTACTATTTACCTTAATCTTTGTGGCATGCCCATAATACAACGATCTGCATTAGATATGTTTGATCAGTAGTAGTAGTAAAAAATTGACAATGCCTTCTACTGTAAACGTCGTTTTTTTCAATATCCAATATTTCCATTCATTAGAAACACTCTTAATTTGGCGTATTTTAAAATATCAACATTATCACTTAAAGAGGTGGTTGACCGAATATTTGTACCATAAACTCGCTGAAGAGGTATATTTTTTAGGCAATTCTAAAAAATACTCCAGTAAAACGTACTCAGAGCTTATAAATATCTACTTTTTTATCATGGCACCATTTTTTTTACAAGCAAGGTAAAATAGTTTTTACTGGTGATAGGAGGAAATGATGGGCGAACTTTTGCAAGTACCTACTACTTTTGCAAAGCTTATCTTTATTAAATTGCATTGATATGGATGTGCCAGAAGTTATTTTAGTAGAAGTCAGTAGCTAGTTAAGAGTGATTTTCAATGTTTATATATCGTTTGACAAGTGAATAACAATATTGTCTGAAAGTTATTTGTGGCATTCTACAAATATTCTTTCCTATTATTTGGGTTTCCTATCACATATATTATTATCCTCTTCAAAACAAATCACCGAATCTACAAAATAATAGAATTATTGGAAAAAACCTCTGTGCCCGTGACGTTTACGCCAAAGGAAAAGTCAGAGGTTATGTTTTGCAAATAATATAAATCGGAATAAACACAGAAATAATGTATTTTACTGACGTTTCGGAAAGTAATCTCTTTCGGTTTTCAAAGCTATTTTTTGGAAGAACTCTTATTTTGCTGTGTATGTCAAATACACAGCTTTAAGATTCTTAATCCGATTTATATTATTTGCAAAACATAACCTCTGACTTTTCCTTTGGCGTAAACGTCACGGGCGCGGGATAATTTTATTATTTTGTAGATTCGGTGATTTGTTTTGAAGAGGATAATAATATATGTAGTAGAAAACCCAAATAATAGGAAAGAATAAGTGAATAACAAATAAAATCAATTTACTAACCGCGAATAGTAAGCTATTTTTCAGATCTCGAATGCTTAGGAAACCTCAGTTGTAAGAGCCTCGATTCCAAACTGCCCTTTCAATCTGAAAAATATCACTTGCACTTCATGGTACCTACATAATATATTATTTGTATATGGACAGGTATAGAAAAGAAACATAAGTAATTACCGTAACTTCATGAATACCTTAAATAGCAAAATTCAGTTCACGATGGTATTCGAGGTAAATAGTCAATTAAACTTGTTAAATAATATTAAAAAACATAGTAATCAATTAATGTTTAGCATTTACCGTAAAACCACTACCAGGGGCGTAGTCATTCATTACAATTCAATCGTGATAAATTAAGCTTTCACCCTTTCATAGCCTAATACATAGATTTACGAACTTCCCTTTAGACGAAATGATTTTAATATACGTACATTTAAACACAATTTAGGGGCGAGCGTAGGTGCGTCTTTGCTATGTACATACTTCGATATGCGATGTAAAGCAACGTTAGGCGTGTTTAGTAGTTGGATGGGTGACCGTTCCAACGAAGACCGCGTCCTCGCCTCACACATTTTCCAGCGGCTTGTATATCAGTGTATACGCGGAAGCTATACAACCTTAGGCGAGGGTTGTATAGGAGATATACCATCCTTCGGAGGGGATGTAAAGCCGTCGGTCCCTTGTCTATTAAATGTTAGGCAAGTAAAAGATACCTACTCTTCTTAAGGGAAGAGGTTCGGCAAAATTTCTGGTTGGGGGTAGCTCGTCTACAGGCGTCGGTGTTAGGCCTCAGTAGCGGAAATAGGCCGACGTTAATTAAATGTATAAAAAAAAACACAATTTAAAAAATTGCAAAAAACAATAGATACGAGTTGCTAATACATAATGTAGTTAAAAACAACGTATAATGCTTCAATGGGAATTTTCCACTGCACGTAAAAAATCTACAAAATATAGTTTTGTTAATTATATCCCAAAATATAGCGATAAAATTTTTGGAAAATTAAATGATTTAGGTATTTCACCGATAAGCGAAAATAAAACAAACTTAGAAAAAATGATGATTATTGGTCAGTAATAAAGAAATTTTTTTTAAATTTATTTTATGTATTTATTTAGGTACACTACCCCACAGTAAATATCAATTACGGGGTGGGAAAAATACAATAGATACAATTTACAGATATAGTAGAGAAGTAAAAATATATATGCGTCAATACAATAGACAATGAAGGAATAATAAATATAGATTAAACAACATATACAGCTATGAAGAAATAATATATCAATCTGATTTTGAATAGACATGTAACTATTGCACATAAATTATAATGGCAAGAATTTCAGTACATTTGTTCGATGGGTAGGAAGATGAAAGGTTTTGTGACTACGTGTTTCAAATGCAGGAGCGTGAATGCTTAGCATATTCAAGGTAAGGTGTAGGCAGCCAGCTAGACTGTGAATTAATATGTAAAATCAAAAGAAAGGAGAGAAGAGATGTTGTTACAATATTTATTATACCGAGATTCCAAATAAATGGAACATATTCAAGCTTAGTTTTAACAAAAGAAGTATAAAGAAGGTTCAACATATCAATATGACTGAAATTTCTTGAATTTCTAATCATGAAACTTTGGGTTTCATGATTGATTTTATGTGTGTACAGACCAACACTTTCAGTGTGTTTGTTAAAATTCAGTTTCGAATGAAATAAAACATGCAAAGTAGATTATTCCAAAGGCGCGAATCATTTACATCATTTAGATTCTTTTGGAGTAGCATACAATTCTCATTGGTATCAGTAGTATAAAACAATTTCATGTCATCAGCATATAGCAAATAGTTGACATCAACAGAAGTAACTATACCGTTGATAAATAAAATAAATAACAGTGGTCCCCGTATTGAGCCTTGAGACATTCCAGATGTAGCCAGAAATTGAATTGATTAGTCTTAAAACCACGATATTCAACATATTCTTTCTTTCCATTTAAGAAAGGAAATATAAGGGAAGTTAACAAATCTCAAAAATCAAATACCTTAAACTTCTGAAATAGCATACCGTGGCGGATTGTGTAAAAATCAAAAGAGAAATAAATCCGTGTAATGACATCAATTTATTTACCCGCTCCATAGCTCCAGATTGAATGACAGAAAATAAACATATAATAGTTGATCCACCCTTAACAAATCCATACTGAAAAATATCAATCTGTCCTTGCACATAGTTATAGATTTCGGTATATAAAAAAATATCGAAGATTATTGTAACTGGACTGATAATTTACAACGTGAAACTTATCATCTTTCTGAAAAATTGAACATACTTTGGATTATTTCCAGCGGTCTGGAAATATACCAGATTTTAAACATAAGTTAAAAATGATTGTCAGTGGGCGGACAAAATAAGCGCAATCTCTAACGATGAAGCAGGTACATCATCAGTGAATTTTGGCTTCAGCTATTGTAGGGCTTTTAACGCTGATCATATTTATATGCAGAAAATTTGATGCACTATGTTCACTATCGGGGTAAACATTTGTATTGTTAAGGATACACGCCGTTTGGGAAAATGCCGCAAAAGCGTTAACAGTGTCTAACAGATTGTTGTACTCAACGTCATTATGCTACATGATCGGATGTAGAAGCAACGCTTATTTTTGAATTTACATAGAACTAAAACCGCTTAACATTTGATTTAATATTATTTTGTAATTCATTGATGTAATTTTTATATGATTAACATCGTTTTTATTTTTGCTCTTAACTGTTTAAAATCATTATAAGAATTTATGTTATTATATTTTTTTAGTATCTCCACGGAATTGTTTTTCTCTTTATATTCAAGATGATATACTGTGTATACCAGAGTAGATACTAAAAACTTTAATTAACTGGTCAGAAAATTTCCCACATGCTGAATTACAATATTCGATTTCCAATGAAAGGGTCCAATCTAGTAAATTTAGATCATTATATAAATTTAAATAATCTGCTTTTGTAATATTAAAAGTCACATTATTGTTTAACGGAATCACATTAGTCTTCTCGGAAACATTATGAAATGTACCTATGTTATGTGCAGGATGATGAGGATCCTCCGGAAGTAGTATGTCTTTAGATTTTGCGACGTCAGAGACTTTATTAGATGATGCTGCATCTAGGTGCAGCATCCTGTTGCTTATTATTAAAAAGCCTTTAACAGCAATGATTAATCCGTAAAAATATTACGTTGGCAGCAATTACGATACCCCGGAATATCAAAATCGCTAACAATGAAGATATCACTTTCATAAATGTCCTCGAAAGATTCAAGAATTTCAAATAATGGTTATGGTCTTATATTTTTCCTAACAATAGTAGTAATATGCAGGGTATCCGGAAAGTAAATGGACGTAGCTTAACTATAGCTTTCTGAGGTCAAATGGAACCAATTAAACTAAACATACATGAGTCTAAAACTGATTCCTTAAAGAGTTATAAGGCCTTAAGACATTTTTGAAACATTTCATAATGGGTATATTTCGGAAAACAAATAAATAATCAAGCTGAAAATTAGTACACATAATTTGGGAGAATTCGAACACTATGAAAGTATAAGTATTTCTGCATATCATAGATGGCACTGTTGGCATATTTTTTGACATATCTTTTATCATAACTTTTTATTATTATTATTTTGGGGCTGTATGACTTATCATTATGATACAAAAACTAATTTGACAAAAATAAGGCCCACTTGTTTCATGTCGACAAAATGCACTGTTTTCAATACAATAACACTTGAGTATATTTTACCGGATGCCAAGTGCTATAATTGTTGTTGTACTAAGACATTTGCGACTTTGTTTCTCTCTTGTGTAGTAACTTTTGCTTTGTAGTAGGGCAATTGGATGCAAAAAAAATAAAAGTAACATAGCAGTAAAAAGTTCTTAATCGTTACTACTTCGATGTAAAGATTTAAAACCTTTTGCATTATGTTAAGTTTCGACAAAATTAGTGCACTCACCCCGGGGGGGGGGGGTGGATTGCAGCCCTTATTTTACACCACCGGCTAAAATTCATATCATGGAGAAAATTGGAAAATTCAAAATGGCGGACTTTAAGATTTTACTGAAAAATTTGTAATGTAAAAAAGTGTTACTATGCCATTTTGCATAAGAATATGCCATTTTGGTAACCACATTATTTAACCCATTCGCTTTTCCTCTATGAAAAACCTCCTACGTCTGACCCTTTCTTTTGCAAAAATTGCGATAAAAACTTTTTTTTGATTTTTTTTATTATAGTTTGATAATAGTGGATTAATATAGTTAAAGTAACCGAAAAAAATTAACCCTAATTGTTTCAATCCTTTACTGAGGATGAACATAGAGTGACCTCCCAAAAAATGCGATTTTTCATAAATTTTAGGTCCGCCATTTTGAATTTTTTAATTCTTCTTCGGATTCGTAATCAGCGACCCCAAATACCCCCAAGATATGAATTTTAGCCGATTTCGTTGAAAACTGTGCGAGTTATTGAATTGGAGGTGTAAAATGGGGGCTGCAACCCCACCCCTCCCGGGGCCGAAACTGAACATAATGCAAAAGGTTTCAAATCTTTACATTGAAGTAGTAACAAATAAGACCTAAATGCATTCCTTTCCTCTATTGGTATATTATCACGTTTTGAGGACATCCAACTCGCCGTTCCCAAAGATTAACTTTTATCTCAAAATTATTTTCCGCTTCAACGAAGCCAGCCACCAAATCTCGCAATGCTACCTCGAAGTAGAGACCTTCGTCTTCGTGATACATTACCGAACAGCTTAAACGTCAGTTGTTTATGCTTAGCAGTTAGCTCTAGATAATCAATAGCCATTTCAGATAAATTCTTTCTTCAAAAGATGCCCCTTATCAATGCCCTATTTTACATATCAATTTCAATTTCAAAATATTTCGTTTTCTATGAAAAAATCGCTCCCTCGCCGACAAGACTGGACGGGGCACGATAAATGAAACAAGAAGTTGAGACCAACGTTTCGGCGAGGTACTGTCCCCGTCTAAACGAAACGCTACCGGACTTATATATAAGGCCGAGAATTTTACACCTCAAGTGCATTCTGGATGTAATTTGGTATTAAGTTAGTGCCCCGGCCTAGTATTCTTTTTCTACCTGCGTAATCGCCACCGCGAGTGAAGTTTGGTAAAGTTTCAAAAAAGTACATCGCTAGATGTAATTTGGCATTAATTTAGTGCCCCTGCTTAGAGTACTTTTTGTATCTGCTGCTCACTACCTCGTCGTCGCCGTCGCGAGTGAATTTTGATAAATTTTCAAGAAAGCATATCTCTAGATGAACTTTTGGTCTTTGAGACAATCCTACCTAGTATTTTCTGTATTTGATTTACTACGTTGTCGTCGTGAGTGAACTTCTCTGTAACCGGGTCTTTGTTAATACTTCCTTTAAAAAGGGCACCTGGACGTCTTCACCGTCGCGCTTCGCAAGTAAAGTGATTTTTTTCAGTTGTAGCCACATTTTCTATTCTTGTTAGTTTTTCTGTTCATTTTATTTATTCTTTCGATTCTTATTATTTTCATTTATGGACAAATTTCTGGTTGTCGAACATTATTATTCTCAACTCTGTTAAATAAAATATTTAGCTAAAATTAATTTCAAGCTCTGTTTAAAATACTTTAAATAAATTCTGTTCATTTCGTTTAATCAAAGGCGTTATAATTTCAAGAACCTTAAAAAAAATCATATACCGGGTGTAGCTTTTGACCCTGACCAAATTAGTGTAATCTAACGAAAAGTGTTTTTGACATTCATAACTTCATAACAGTGATCAAAATGTTATATATGTACAGGGTATAGCATTGGACCCTGACCAAAATTCAAAAAAGTGTTTTTTAACATCATCAACCACAGAAAGTGCACAAGGTACTCCAAGAGTCTCAAACCACGCTCCAGATTATTTTTTTTATTACCGGAGTATCCCTCGTGTTCACAAGGAAGACCGCATCCTCGCCTCACATCTTCCAGTGACTTGTATATCAATGTATGCGCGGAAGCTACGCAATCTTAGGCAAGGATTGTGTAGTGGATATATCATCCTTCAGAGGGGATGTAAAGTCGTCAGTCACTTGTCTGTTAAATGTTAGGCAATTAAAAGATCCCTATTTTTCGAAAGAGAAAAGGTTCGGCAAAATTTCTGGTTGGGGGAAGCTCGTCTGCAGTTAGCCTCAGTAGCGGAAATAGGTTGACGTTAAATAAATGTAAAAAAAACTTATTTTCAAACTCTAAAATGATGGATGTTTCAAATTCTGTTTGAACGGAAAAAATAATATGGCAGTTTTTGAATGAGGCACTATGCAAGACGATCAACTGTTCGATTCGTTGAAGAGGAAAGAGATATTTTAGAACGAGTAACAGAAAATTCTGATATTAGTGTGGGGCGTTTATCTGCAGCCACTAGTGTACCCCGGACAAGCGTTCATAATATCCTTCGGACCCAGTTACTCTATCCGTACCACCATACAAAAGTTTAAAAGTTGTCACCAAACCATTTGGATTAAATTTTGCAGGTGGTTACGTAACAAACAAAACATGACGAATTTTCTATTAGTGTATGGTGCGGTTATTGTTGGTAATTACTTATTATTTTTATTTATTTATTAATCGCCATTCTACAGAAACGATGTTACAGAGGTGTATACGCATGCACATAGACAATTATACAACGATCATTCCTTAGAACATTGCCATCTGTAACTGAAACTCGAACCCAGGAGTGGTACAGCGACTACTAGACGTGTTGTCTCTCACACAACCTTGTCTACTCCATTACTACTCACTCGGTAACACATGAAAAACGTAACTAAACATCCATACCCTAGCCGGGATTCCATGATGCAAGCTTAACACATAAGCATTGAGCCACTGAGCCGGCTTATGAAATTTCTTCTTGTTTAAATGGCGAGTCATATTTAAATGTTTTGGAAAACGTTTTGTTAACCATTAAATCTGTGGAGGAATCTATATTTTGTGCATTTTGTGTATAAGCAACCAATTTCCGCAACGGTGGATTGGACGTAGAACTGACCTGACCACCCCGAAGCCCAGAACTTTAAATACTACATTTTTTTCATCTGGGGACCTATCAAATCCAATGTCACCAACACTCAACCACACTAGAGACGAAGAGTCGCGAAAGATCGGTAAGGATGGAAACAGAATTATAAATAACAATGGATCATTTTTTGCATAAGATAAAATTTAGCAAAACGGTGTCAAAAATGTATTGAACAAAATGGTGGACATTTTGAGAACCTTCTTTAAATTCCAAGCGTAACAAGAATAATAATAAAAAAATAATTTATTTAAATAGTTATGTAAATCTGTTTCTGAAATATACTTAACTCAAAACAAAAATATTTTTTCATTTAAAAATACGTAATTTTGTAAGGAAGCACTTTTGGACTAAGGTACATTTGGTTTAGTCCTAAACTGGTTCAATAATACCAATTTGACAAACAATGACTTGATCGAATATCATATTACATGGTAGCTCTTGGCATGCGCTGAAATACTTAAGTGCGATTGTATTGAAAATGGTGCATTTTATCGCCATGAAACAAGTAGGCCTTATTTTTGTCAAATTAGTTTTTGTATCATAATATTAAGTCATATGGACCCAAAATAATAATAATACAAAGTTATAATAAAAGATATGTCAAAAAATATGGCAACAACGCCATCTATGATATGCAGAAATATTTATACCTTCATAGTATTCGAACTCGCCTAAATCTATGTGTACCAATATTCAATTTGATTACTCCTTGGTTTTCCGAAATATACCCATTAGAAAAAGAAATTAAAATGCTTTATAACTCTTTAAGAAAGCACTTTTGGACTAAGGTATGTTTGGTTTAATCGGCTCCATCTGACCTCAGAAAGCTATTGTTAAGTTGTATCACCTTATTTTCCGGACACCCTGTATGAAAACTAAACTTAGACAGCATTATGTGTTTGTAGTTGTATACATTAATCGTTTTCCACACTATTTTTTTTTTAATCATAATATATTATCTATTCTGACATACTACAAAAAAATATACAAATCTGTATATAATGAGGTTTGTAGTAGTTAAATAACAGTTACGTATCTATTTATGTTTTTTAAATTTTCGATTTTTCTAACACTAATTTTACCTGGTATTAATAAACAGGAAATACCTCATTTTGTAATTATATCAGAAGTAACTATAGTAAATTGTAAAAGTTATTTGAATTAAAATTGTAATATCCCAATCTGCCCACGTGCTTCTATTTTCTTGTAAATAGTTGAAATGTGTTAAATTGCTAGCTTATAGTGCTTACGCTTTATTTAAATTATTTCTGTGCAAATTTTACTTACATGCTAAACATTATAATAGGAGCATTTGTCTTGATTAGTAATCACTCTTTAAACAAAACGGGTAGTTTTGTTTCATATTTTGTTACAGATAACATTTTATGTTTGTATTTGGTGCACTTAAGGCTATTAAAATAAATAATATATGGTAACAATCTTGCTATTGAATTTGTTTTTTCTTTATATGGTCAACTAGTCAAGTACAAGCAATTTTTAAATTCATTCTTTAATATGATAATCTTAGTTCAAATAGACTTACCAACAAATAAAATGAAACTGGACATTCTCATTAAATGAACAAACTTCATTATTAGTTGACGAAAACAGAGCACATTATATATAAATATAAAAAATAACACCTATTATAAAAATCAAACTTATTATTATTTTTTTAATTTTCGAGCTCACTTTTCACAAATTTTCATAAACACACTTTTAATTTTTTAAAGTTAATTACTACAAATTTGTTTACGAGTTATTTAAGTATAATATCGCGTGTTTTCAGGTGAATTCGCAATACAAATCGACCGACGTCGGCGTCGTTGAGCGTCTAACTGAATTGGCCAAACTAAAACTTTGTTGAGGCGTACGAAATATTTTACGGGTTGACATGCGCTGCAGTCAAGAATTTCTTATTTCTTTCATCTTAGTTTACAATTTTCAATTTCATTAAACTATATGATTTTTTATATCGGATATTGCATGTTTATTTTCAAAGAATTTTATACTGAAATAATATTTATAAACTCAGCAACATAGAATACTACAACACGTGTTTCACCAACAAGTTTATTAAGTTTATAGGTGAATTTGGCCTCTTGTCAAATTGACAGAATTTTTTATATATTGCATTCCAAATTATTCTCGACAAAAATTCTTATTGCCTCAACTTCTGCTATAGGCAATTTTCGACGCTAGAGGGCGCTCAAGATTGGAAAATTTAATTTTTGCTGTCAAAAAAATGTAAGGTATTTAGTATTGATGACTTTAAGTCGTAAATATTTGTACAAAGTGGGTTGGTATTACAAGCTTTTGTTAACTCTGTTGCGGTCGATCTAGTATAGCTCAGTTAACACCTATAACTGTGATAAATAAAACTGTAATATCTAGGTTGATAGCAAAAATTAAGAAAATACAATAGCTATCTGGTCTTTCAAAAATTATTACATACTGATATTTGATGTGAAATTTTGGGTGGGTGTTTCAATATAGGTTTACAATAAGTAGGGTGTATTCCCCCACTACTTTATATGACGTCACAGGGGGAGGAGCCAGGGGCGCGGAGCGAATAATGAGGGAGGTGATTTGGGGTATTCGTAATGTGTCTTCGAAAAATTTAAACATGCTCTTAATAATACGGTTTCTGGCTTCCATAATATATCTTGTCTTTGTCACCAAAATATGATACGTGTCGGGCAGTATATTGTTCCTCATTTAAATGTTGAATGTCTGGGTGTTCAACTCAGATTTTGTTCTATAAATTGTTCCAATAATGAAAGGCGCGCTTTCAAATTGCCATAATTACAACTGGACTGGGCTAAGAGATCATTCTCATTAAAAATTTATCGGAAAGTCCTTGCCGCAACTTACACAAAGGTTTTTTAAGTTTAATATTATGAGGAAGTGCCTGCTATAGTGTAAATGTAGATGTTGTTCTATTGAAAGATCTGTCTGTTTTGTACAAATGTTGTGGTCGAGATTTGACTCAATTATAGGTTCATTTTAAACTTTTCTATAACTGCTTTCTCTAAAGTATTTTATCAAAAAGGATATAGAAATTTATAATAGATAAACTCTTTCTATGTTTGTGGGTGGTTTCAAAACATTTTAAATTTTATTATCTATTACAAATCAGCAAGCCACTACAATGACCCAAAATTTTATAAATAAATTCATATGCCAGTTTATTATTCCTAAGAAAGGTACCTATGATGGACCAGGGAGCAATTTAAGCAGCAAAGTTTTTAAACAAACATGTAAACTTTCACGTAGACAAGTTTTTTGTACCAGTTATAATCTTCATTGACATGAGACTCTTGAACGCTTCCACAGAAGTTTGTTAGAATAGTTGGATAACGTTGTAGAGCTAATATTCCTACATGACTATCAGAGCGTCTGAATAGATTTAGAAGGCTATAACTATGATGATTCTTTTGTGAATTAAAATCGTTATTTCAGCATGCTGTAAATTGCCGGAGAGAGATAATAAAACATTAAGTAATATAGCTCCAAATCAAACTCAAATTGACGAACGACATGAAGTATTTTATAGTACAGAAGAATAATCGGAAATCTCCAAAGAAAGCATTTTTCTCTGGCTGCAATCTTTCTGATTGAAAAGGTGGTATATGGCCTGTTTCTAATATAAGAAACTAATTTTAAAAGGTCCTCCGTGAAAACACAAATAATTGGCCATTTCATGGCCATCTTTAACAAAAACTAGTTCCTGTTACTTATATTTGAATAGTTAGGCTAATAAAAATTGTCACACTATTTTTGTTACAATACACAATTATTGCGGAATCATAATATATATATATTCCAGAGTTCCAGAAAATCATGAAAATTTAGAATACATATTACATATACCATTTCCTTAGCATATATCTATTAACTAATTTGCATCGCTTATTTTACAAAACAGTACTATTAAAATCATCCGAAACTTTTTCAATAAGGTACAATTATAACGAAGTCAAATTATGTGCCTACTGACTTGAAAATCTTGAAAATAAGGAAATATTTAATGAAAATTGAAATATTCAAAATGTGGGAAAATCAGTCCATGTTGTGGCTTTTCAGTATTAGCACATTATAAAAAGAAGAAGAAGAAGGTTATACCTTCTGTGGGTTACCTAATTTATTTACCTGCTTATTTGTATGTATGTTATACTATTGTATACTATTGTACTTTTTGTAAATAAATAATATTATTATCATTTATGATACAGAGTTCGACTTCATTACAGTTATATCTATGATTTTAATAGTTCTGTTTGTAAAGCAAATGATACATACAAGTCAAGATTCAGGGGGCGAGCGTAGGTGCGTCTTTACTATGTACATACTTCGGTATGCGATGTAAAGCAACGACAGGCGCAGTTAGTACTTGGATTGGTGACCATTCCAACGGAAACCGCGTTCTCGCCTCACACATCTTCCAGTGGCTTGTATATCAGTGTATGCACGGAAGCTATACAACCTTAGGCGAGGGTTTTATAGGAGATATACCATCCTTCGGAGGGGATGTAAAGCCGTCGGTCCCTTGTCTATTAAATGTTAGGCAAGTAAAAGATCCCTACTCTTCTTAAGGGAAGAGGTTCGGCAAAATTCCTGGTTGGGGGTAGTTCGTCTACAGACGTCGGTGATAGGCCTCAGTAGCGGAAATAGGCCGACGTTAAATAAATGTATAAAAAAAAAAAAAAGTCAAGATTCGATATTTTTTTTAAAATTGTATACATGTTTCTAAATTTTTACAGTTTCCTAATTTCTAGAAACACCAATGGATAATATAATTTCACAATAATTATTCATTCTAGCAAAAAAAATTGTGACATTTCTATAAGTCGAACTGTTCAATAATAAGCAACAAAAGCTAATTTTCGCTAAAAGTAGCCAAGAAATGGCAAAAAATGCAATTATTTATATTCTCCCACGGGGAACTTTGTATTATTTTTAGATAGAAGAAACACACTAGAAAAAAAATTCATTTCTCTGGAGATATCCTGTATTAATTGCAAAATGAATCAAATTATTGATATGACTAAACATTTATCTTCTCTGGACAACGGATCCAGTGAATCTATTAAAATAAAAAATTTTACTACAAAGTATATGTACAATTTTAATCAATAAGAAAGCTAAAATAATACAGTAAAGCTAGCCTCAAATTTGCAACATAAAGGGACAATTCAATGAAACCACGCATAAAAGGGTTTCAATGAATTTCTAGACATTTTTTTCAGGTTTCTTAACACTAACTGTCAATAATTGGATATAGGCCTATATAACCACTAGAAATTCCTCTTTAAATTTGATCAAATCTTATCTGAGCGGTAAAAAAATGATTGTTAAGTTAGTAGACATTACGTCAGAAATATGTAACATTAAGTTGGGTGTTCCCCGGGGTTCAGTTCTTGGTCCACTGATATTTGGTATATACGTGAATGATCTTCCATGTAACATAACAACTGGTAGAGTTACAATGTTTGCAGGCGATATAACAATAACTGTATCAGCAACAAGTCCTGAAAATATTCAAGCTGCGGCAAAATTAGTTGTAGAAGAATTAAATGTATGGTGTAATAAAAATAAATTAATATTAAATAACAAAAATCTATTTGTCTAAACTTTCACCTACAAAAGCCTCTCCGAGAAGATTTGCTGTCTGTGATAAATATAAAATTTGCAAATGATGTAAAATTTTTAGGTACATACTTAGACAAAAGATTGTCATGGAATGTTTAAATTGAACATGTTTGCAAACAGCTCAGCAAGGAATTTTTTGCTATCCTTCATCATTCTTCGTTGAATGAACAAGTACTCTTAGATGTCTATTACTCTTTGTGCTATTTGTGTATCTTATATAATATTATATCTTAGGAAAGTGCAAATGAATTAAACAGAGTATTTATAATTCAAAAAAGAATAATGAGACTTATATTTGGGTTAAATTATAGAGAAAATTGTAGAGACAATTAATTGTAGAGAGTTAAACAAAACAAAATTTTAACTGTTCCTTGCATATTTATCTTAAAATGCATCTCATTTTTTACCAAAAATAAAGACAAGTTCACAACACTGTCCTCAAATCATAATTATAAAACGAGATATGGTGATCTTATTTCTATCCCCAAACACAGCACTAGTAATTTTAAACATTGTTTTTATTATAATTGTATAATTTGTTGCAACGTGCTACCAAATGAAATTCGTAAAAATGTCATAACTTAATAAAAAATGGGTATTATAGTGTACAAGAGTTTTTGTACAGAAATTAATACAGTCTATACCTTGTCAAATATACATGTATATAGTATGTATGTACATGTATTTATGTATGTATGCATATATGTATGTATGTAAAAATGTTTATATACGTGTGCTATATATATATTTTACTTTATTTATGTATAATTTTATGTTTTACTATGCTTAATTGTTAATGTAAATATTTTAATATAGTTTTATATCTATTTTGTCTATTAACATATCTATTTAATGCTATTTACCTTGCCATATCTACAATAATTTGTATCATCTTGTGGTAAATAAACTATCTATCGATCTATATTATATGTTTAGTTTGAAGAGAATTAGTGATCCCAATCGTTAGCAATCAGCGTTAATTGTAAATTATGTTTGAATTATTTTAGCTTGATCTTTACGCTATTTTTTTCAATTTACTATTTTATTTTAAACTCTTTAGTTCTCCAAGAAAATGAGTGCAGATATCATAGTCTGCTTAGTTTCTCTGGGCACTTAACTTCGCGCTGGTTATTTGAAATAATGGGTTTTCGAATATGTTATCGACTTTAAGAAAATAAATAACTCTATTTTGTGAACTTAGTCGACTTAAAGACTATTATAGCATCAAATATATTTTTGGAATCGCCTTTTTATGACAGAAACTAAATAGAGTAAACATGAATAAATAGAATTACTGTAGTATTCATTTTTCCTTGCCAATTTTCAATTTTAAAATGGCACTTTTTATAAGACAATCTGATTAGAATGCATATACAAATTTAATGGCATGGCGGTGAGTATTCGTTTTTCATTTTATAACTTTATTCAGGATTTAACAATTTTAACAGATCTAAAACCTAATTTGAGATATTTCTAAGCCACTGTAAGCAGTTCTATTGAAATACATTATCCCGTTGCCGATTACGCGCGAACAAGCATATAAGAACACGTTCTTTATTTGAAGTCGGTATCCAGTTATCAATGGGCATGCAAATTAAATTTATTGATATACCTGAGTCACTGGTGGGAATCCGTTTTATTTTCATACTTCTTTTAGCAATAATTTTAGTGAATCTTTAATTATTTAATTTGACTTTTAATTGAATAAGCAATTAAAAGAAAACTAGGTTTTGCGAACTACAAACCATAACAAGTATACAAATATACATCAGTGGTAATGTTAAAGAACACGCTATAACCCCGATATACTTTTCGACGTTGTAACAAAATCCGACTTAGGAAATACTTCGTACGAAAAGCGTGCTTCACGTAAAAACGCCGTGGAAGAGGTTTTTAATTCTTGTAAACATATTTTTGCTCTTCGGAGCATTTTTTATGCCAAATTTTCGCTAACTCTTCAAGGAGCGTTAATTTAGAAAGTGTAGCAAATGTCGCTGCACAGGGACGTAATGTCGCCCCGACCACCTAATTTTAGAAAGTATACTAAAATTAGACTTGAACTTCAAAATTTCCAAGATTAAAAACCCTTTTACGAATCCACGTTGTCAAGCACTGCAACTCTTACGAGGTATTGAATATGAGGACAAGTTAGTCCAACAACTATTCAAAGTATATCGGAAGTTATAGCGAAAATAGCACTTAGCGACATGGGACCCCCATCATTTCCTAGCAGTCGACTTTGACGGGGAAATGATGTGTTTTGACGGGGTTTGCCCTAAACCGGTTCCTCAGTGATTCGGAGTCAAAAAAGTATTATTACCATGTACTCACACGTGCATGGGATCCGCCTTACCTGAACGTAAAAAGTTGTTATTGTAAAATACAATCGAAGTAGAGACGCTTCAAGCAATTTTAAGCTCCGAGGAGCGACCAAAATTAATGTGAATTAATAAATACGTTTATAAGACAGGCAAGCAAAAGCCCACCAAAATTTCAGTTACATGAAACTTTTCTTGAATCTTTTTGTGCATCGTTAGCTTATAAAACCGCATATTGGATGGTAGTTGGTACAGTATGAATCGTCCCGTTCCTCACCATGTGTTGTACACGGGTCAGGCTAATGTTTGTTAACATTTTCTCTTGAAAAAGTTGTTGTAAAAAACATGATTTTTTAAAGATTTAATATATATATTTTGAACTTTATATTGTCTTTTAGTTGTGTTTTCTAACAAAAATTCCTTTTCAGGTTTAATTTTAAGAGAGTGTGATACAGACAGTGTTAGATTTATAGTGTTACGATGTCTTCCAATTGATACCATCAGAGCAGCAGTTAAGCATAAACGACAGTAAGTGTGATTTATTACATTATTCTCCGTTTGAAACAGTCGTGTTGAACCCTAAAAATTTTGTGAACGTAATATTTATTATTTAGAATTAGGAAAAGGTTGAGGAAAAAGAAAATTAATTTTTTCTTTTTCCTATTTTTTTTAATTTTTCTAAGTTTTTCGAGCAGAAAATACGTCCTTCAGACATCCATAAAACATGGAACGTTCACATGGCGCCCGAACAGGGACCATGCCGTCCCCAAACCCAACTAATCCTTTCTCCTTCATGGCGGAAGACTCCGAGGAGTCGACCCCAAGAGGATTTTACGAGCGAGCCACCGCGCCGCTCGTCGACGACGGTTCTAGATGGATAGAACCACAACGACTGTTTCCAGAGGGAAATAATCCAAATTTATCTGCTTCACAGCCACAAACTGTTAATTCGATGGAAAGTATGTTTCTGAAAATGGCAGAGGGCTTCGTGCAGGCGATACAGAATGTGTCGACCTGTACGCCCCATGAGAGACAAAGATGTCCGAACGTGACGTTCCATGGGCTTGATCATGAAGATCCAGAAGCTTTTCTGAAAATTATGGAGGAATATTTTGACAGAGCTCGCATAAGCCACGACTATGATCGCCTCCATAACGTAACCGGCCAACTCAAGGGCGAAGCTCAACGATGGTCCGAACAATTTAGGACGTTGACTACTTCGTATGCCTTATTCAAGGAAAGATTCCTTACGAGATTTAATTCTCCCGACATACAGTCACGAGCTATTGCTCAACTGTATGCCACCAAACAAACGTCTTTAGACGACACGGCAGTGTTTATCACAAGGAAGACCTGCCTTTTCGATCGTATTGATCCCTTGATCATCATGGACCAACTGCGTCCAGAAATTAGGTCACGCTTGAGAAGCAACCTAATTTCATCTACAGAGATGTTAATAGCAGCGGCTACTAACGTCGAGCGGGATTCAGCTGACGAACAGACGTCGCTAATCCAGCTTATCGACCAACGTCTGTCCCGCGCGTCTTACTATCAAGAGCCGGGACGTATTAGTCAACAAAATTCTAGTAACAGGAGCAATGGAAGCCCAACTCCGACAGCACCGAGGGTGCATTTCCGAGAGGATGTCTCTCGATAGGACGGTCCAGGTAGAGCACCTGGTCGTCCTTTTTTTATGCATAATTCTTCAGGCGGATCAGCGAATCCTGACCGCAGGCAGAACAATTTTAATGGCGGATCGGGGAAATTCCGAGTACCCGACCGACCGGCTACCCCGTGTCGATACTGCACAGACACAGTGCAGTGGCACTTCCATAGGCAGTGTCCGAATAACCCTCATCTCAACAGGAGACCGGGAAACTTCCAAGGGGCCAGAAACCCAGGCCAGGGTCAATCTGCAAGATCCCCGGCACAACGGCCGAACCAAGGCGGCAGCAATGTCCATTAAACATTTCTAATACTCATGACCACTACGACGCTCCCATGCACAAGACAAGGGAGTCAATAAATTATATGAGCGAAGCGTTCCCTTTGCCTCGTATAAAAGTTCAGATAAATGAACATACAGTCGACGCTCTGATTGATTCAGGCTCGACACGAAACGTTATCCATCCGAGGATGTTGGATAATTTTAAAAATCTCATGACACGTCGATCATTTGCTATGGCGTGCGGAGATCGAATGGTGGACTCTCTTGGCACGACAAAATTAAAAATAATAATTTCCGGCACTTCTTTTGAAATTGATTTTCAAGTCATCGAAAATTTGAATGAAACTGTAATATTAGGATCACCATTCTTATACATGAACAATGTCGCATATGATTATGGCCGAAAATGCCTATATGCCGGCACGGAAGAGCGTATTACCGTCTTCTGGAATCAAGCTTCTCAGAGGGAGAGACAGCAGGCAAAGCTTCGTGAAGAGCTTGTTATTAAAGACAAATTTCTACGGCCGCTGTTCGAAGAATTTGTCGATCTGTTCACTGCGGAACCGACTCAAGCAACCACAGTGACTGTTAAACACAAAATTATAGTAAAAGATACAAAACCATTTAATATCAGACCATATCCGATGTCTCCGAGTACGAAGAAAATTATGTACGACCAAATCGAAGATATGTTGAAAGCTGGCGTCATCGAACCTAGCACTGCCCAATATAGTTCACCACCCGTGATAATAAAACGATCAGATAAGAAACCACGTTTTTGCATCGACTATCGCCATTTGAACGAAATGACTGAAGACGAGGCTTCCGTCTTACCAAAAATACATGAAAGTATTAAAGATTTAGGAAATTGGAAAATTTTTACTGTGTTGGACCTAAAGAGTGGATATTGGCAAATACCGCTCGATGAAGCATCCAAAGATTTCTCAACTTTTACCACTCCTGATGGGGCAGCTTACGGATTCAATGTCCATGCCCTTCGGCCTCAAGACAGCTCCCTGTACCTTTCAGGAAATTCATGGCAAAGGACGTTTTGACGGGTTACCTGCACCATTTCTGTAAAGTGTACTTAGATGATATAATCGTTTACAGCGTAAACATGAAGGAGCATATGTCCCACCTGAGGTTAGTCTTTGAAAGACTACGTCTGCACAATCTAAAAGTGTCACCGGAAAAGTGTGTAATAGCGACGAATGAAATCCAATATTTAGGCCACACAATTAGAACTGATACTTCCTGACCATTAGAAAAACATATATTACAAATTCAAAATTATCCTGTTCCAGCCACCAAAAAGCAGCTCCAAAGTTTCTTAGGACTTTGCAACTGGGTAAGAGAATATCTACCAAATGTGGCGATGATCACAAAGCCGCTAACGAAACTTCTTTCGAAGGAAAATCGTTTTCACTGGAACCATGTATGCGATGAAGCTTTTAGAAAATTAAAAGAATTATTATCCGGACCGCTGGAACTCCATCGGCCGGATTTTTCACGTCAGTTCATTTTACAAACAGATGCATCCCTACAAGGTCTTTCGGCCGTATTATACCAATTAGGCGACAACGGCGAAAAATATATCATTTCGTATGCAAGTAATACGTTATCTCCAGCAGAGAGACGTTACCACATACACGAGCTAGAATGCTTGGCGGTGGTGAACTATATTAAAAAGTACAAGATGTACTTAGCAGACAAACCGTTCTTGGTGAAGACGGACAACAGGGCGTTACTTTGGTTAAACAAGCATAAGGACGACAAAACTAAATTCACACGATGGTCATTACTATTGCAAGAATATGCATTCAAAATTGAACACTGTCCAGGAAAGGAGAATTTATTAGCAGATTTTCTCAGTCGTAACCCATAAAATAAATATGTCGAGACAGACGATGAAGAGGAAAGAATGTTCCTACCAAATTACAAGTGTCCAGAACGTATTTCTGTTTTAACGCATTCAGAAATATACGAAGATATCGTACAGGCTCAATTGAGTTCGAGGGATATCCAAGACAAGATCCGCCGTTGGAATGATCTATTTCAACAGGAACAACGTTCCGATGCGGATCTTATTTTTATGAAAAATTTTCACGTCCAAGACGATGTACTTTTGAAAGACTGCGATCAAAATTTTAAATTAATAGTTCCAAAGAGGAAAATTAAGGAATTGATTTACCATTATCATGACCGAGATGAAGCATGTCATGCAGGAAGAGACGAGACTCTTAGGAAAATAGCAAAACGCTACTATTTCAATAATATGGCCAGGATCGTAGGCAGATATATAAACGACTGTCTGATATGCCAGGCTGTAAAGACAAGACAAGCCCAACCCAATGCTCCACTTAGAAGTCATGCACCACAGAATGCATTTGAAACCTTGAGCGTCGACGTAATTGGCCCGCTGCAGAGGACTAAAGACGCCGAAAATAGATACATGATTATCGTCGAAGACGTATTCAGTAAATGGATAGAGGCAAAGGCATACATTCAGGTCGATGGCAGAACGATAGCCAAATTTATTGATGAAGAGATAGTAGCAAGATTCGGAGTCCCTCGGGTCATAATTTCAGACAATGGAGGTCATTTCAATTCCGAATGGTTCATCACGTTTTGTGAAAGAAATGGTATCGAACGATACTTGATTCCGGCATATCATCAACAGTCCAACCCCGTGGAACGACGGGTTCAGGAGTGTAAGAAGATTTTAAACACCCTTTTATTTAAAAAGCCAAATGACACTTGGGATCGCTACGTGCATCAGATGACTTACATCTTAAGAAATCGTAGGAACGCCGCTACAAATCAAACACCTAGCATGATAGTGTTAGGATATGACCCAGCCGAAAGAGGCGAATGGGATTTATATGCCTGGAGGCAAGAGAGAGCCAAGCAACAAACGCTTCCACGATACGAGCGAGTCAAGGAAGCCCGTGAGGCTCAACAAAATTACAAGCAGAAATACGCGCTGAAAGAGGCCGTCACTCCAGTCGTATTCAAAGTAGGAGACAGAGTCATGAGTAAGAGAAAAAGGAAGGTACATACCTTCACGCCGTCTTGGTCAGGCCCAACCAGAATCTTGAAGAAGTTTTCAGACGCAGTATATCTCGTGCAAAAGGGAAATGTAACGACGAGAGTACATGTAAATGATTTGAGACCAGCCCCGCCAGAGGAGCACAACTTGGAAATCGAATCTTCCGATGAAGAAAATGCTAGTCCAGGCGGAACATCACTCGATGGAAATGATTCCCCGTTCTCAGACGATTCCACAGAACCTCCACCGCCGGAGCAAACGGTTGTACAAATCCATGCATCGCCACGAGATGCTTCCCCTTCTGATTCAGAATCAAGTTCTGGAGATTCCATAATATTTTTATAATATTTTTCAACCTAGGCTAAGTTTTAACTTAGTGCTAGGTTTATTTTATATCAAAATTTCCATACCAACTTCTTGTCGCGTCTGGCAAGAGTTGGTATTTTTTATGCATTTTTTTCAAGTCATTTTCATTGAGGATATTGTATCGACCATACAATTCTTCCAAATTCACTGCAGCAACTCTGACCGTGTCCGGCAGAGTTGGTATTTTTTATAATTTTTTCAAAGTCCTCATATGTTAATAAACATACATCTGTAAGCAGAGTCCGACCCAAAGGGTCCAAACAAATGTTCCATTGGCACGGCATGGAAAGACGACGACTCTGACGCAAGAGCGCGATTCAGATGAGTCTAGCAACTCAAGGGCGAGATGCCGCCACGTCTGCTGGAGGGGCAGATGCAACGATCCGACGGATGCAGATTCTGTCGCAGATTTCTCCCAAGAAGAGATTTTAATAAAAACTATTTCAATCAGCATAAGTCTACAAAATTCAGTGTTCCTATTCTCAAAGACGACGATGTGATATCGGTCGCAGATCCCCAGACGGGATATGAACAATATATTTTACTAAAATTTTGTTTTATATTGTTTCATATAAACGAGCAGAGCCATTGTATAGCTGGAACCAAGCAGTCCGAGGACCACCTAAGCTGTTCCAGAAGGCAGTTCGACACCGAAGGTGATCGACGAGGCATAGACACGAGGAGGAGCAGACGCAAGCTCGCATTAGTGGAAGAACACTAAGAAAGATAAGTGCGTCGAAAGTGTTTGTGTTGTGTCATCGAAAATCTGAGGATTTTCGATTTTTTTCTTTTTTTTATGCCATTTTCATATACAATGTTCAATTATTCAATCGAATGCTATGCATCGATATATGTTCAAACTTATCACCATTTTTAGATTTGCATCTATGTTATGTTCAGATAGGCCGGTTTGAAATATAACCGAATACAACACATGGGAGACTCCATCCAATGATCCATTTTTTTTTTTTTTTTTTTTTCAAAAACCAATTTTACCAAACGTTGCACAAAAAGATTCACGGAAAGAAGGGGGGTGTTAAAGAACACGCTATAACCCCGATATACTTTTCGACGTTGTAACAAAATCCGACTTAGGAAATATTTCGTACGAAAAGCGTGCTTCACGTAAAAACGCCGTGGAAAAGGTTTTTAATTCTTGTAAACATATTTTTGCTCTTCGGAGCATTTTTTATGCCAAATTTTCGCTAACTCTTCAAGGAGCGTTAATTTAGAAAGTGTAGCAAATGTCGCTGCACAGGGACGTAATGTCGCCCCGACCACCTAATTTTAGAAAGTATACTAAAATTAGACTTGAACTTCAAAATTTCCAAGATTAAAAACCCTTTTACGAATCCACGTTGTCAAGCACTGCAACTCTTACGAGGTATTGAATATGAGGACAAGTTAGTCCAACGACTATTCAAAGTATATCGGAAGTTATAGCGAAAATAGCCCTTAGCGACATGGGACCCCCATCATTTCCTAGCAGTCGGATTTGACGGGGAAATGATGTGTTTTGACGGGGTTTGCCCTAAACCGGTTCCTCAGTGATTCGGAGTCAAAAAAATATTATTACCATGTACTCACACGTGCATGGGATCCGCCTTGCCTGAACGTAAAAAGTTGTTATTGTAAAATACAATCGAAGTAGAGACGCTTCAAGCAATTTTAAGCTCCGAGGAGCGACCAAAATTAATGTGAATTAATAAATACGTTTATAAGACAGGCAAGCAAAAGCCCACCAAAATTTCAGTTACATGAAACTTTTCTTGAATCTTTTTGTGCATCGTTAGCTTATAAAACCGCATATTGGATGGTAGTTGGTACAGTATGAATCGTCCCGTTCCTCACCATGTGTTGTACACGGGTCAGACTAATGTTTGTTAACATTTTCTCTTGAAAAAGTTGTTGTAAAAAACATGATTTTTTAAAGATTTAATATATATATTTTGAACTTTATATTGTCTTTTAGTTGTGTTTTCTTACCAAAATTCCTTTTCAGGTTTAATTTTAAGAGAGTGTAATACAGACAGTGTTAGATTTATAGTGTTACGACGTCTTCCAATTGATACCATCAGAGCAGCAGTTAAGCATAAACGACAGTAAATATGATTTATTACATTATTCTCCGTTTGAAACAGTCGTGTTGAACCCTAAAAATTTTGTGAACGTAATATTTATTATTTAGAGTTAGGAAAAGGTTGAGGAAAAAGAAAATTAATTTTTTCTTTTTCCTATTTTTTAAAATTTATCTAAGTTTTTCGAGCAGAAAATACGTCCTTCAGACATCCATAAAACATGGAACGTTCACAGTAACACTAAGTATACGTTCCTAAATAATAGCAGTAATAGTAATACTGATAACGTTTACAATAGGTGTGTCCATACAATTTAATTGAAAATGACATATGTATGTGTATTATAAACCTCTACAAAGTTTTTAAAAAACTGGTAGTTTACTTTCGGCGTAATTTGTAATAGAAATTACCTCAACGCGTAGAGGCTAGGAAACGCTCCCTTGGCGTGAGGCTAGACAGATGACGTCACATGCCTGCTACGCGATATACGCTACGCATTCTATGTGTTGTTATAGTGGTATAGTTAGATATTTTTGCCGATATTTATCGTAGTCGTATTCATCTGTGCCTTGAAAGGAATATGGTGGCAAGAAAATGGTGTTTTGTGACTGGATGCGCAAACACAACATGGTCCCCTGCGGAACTGCAAAAAAAAAGACGAAAAACGTTTAAGTACTGGAAACACAGCAAGACATCTCTCTTCCTCGTTTTCGATGGTAAGGAATATGATGATGACAATAGTTTACACCACAATGTAGTGCAAACCACCTCTTTATGCAAAAAACCACCCCCTTTTCGAGTTTTTCGGCTCCGACTTGCCGGATCGGTTTTTTTTGCTTAATTCCAAAAAATTAAGCAACTTTCGACCACAAGTCATCTCGCCCGACTCCAGGGGATGAAACTACCCTCACCCCCAAAACCACAATACTATCAGAAAGCTTGAATTTGAACAGAAATGGGTATACCCCCATTTTCGTGGACGAGAAAAACGATGGTGACAATTTTCGACAAGTGACAAGTTTTTGCATTTGGGGGTGGTTGGGGAGGAGTGGGTAAGAAAATACCACCATTGTGTTTCTCGCCCTCGAAAACGGGGGTATACTAATTTCTGTTCTATTTGCAGCTTTTGAGGGTATTTCGATTTTTGGGGGTGTTATTTCAACCATTGGGATCGGGCGGGGTGTCATTTATTAAAGTTGAGCAAAAAATCTCGATCCGACAAGCCTTCGCACGCCAAGACCCGAAAAGCCAGAAAAGAGAGTGATTTTTTGTCCACAAAAACGGAAGGGGGGGGGGATGTCTTTTGTTGCGTTCTCAGTACTTTAACGGCCTTTGCATTCCCACAATGCTGTCTGGATCGTATTAATGTAAGTTATATCTAGACAAGTAGTAGGTACCCGTTGTTGAACATAATTGCATATAATGATAGTTTTTTTTAGCTTGAATAAGACATGGAAAATGATTTAGAATATAAAGTTAACAAAGTAGAGGCGCATATGAAAGATAATGTGGTGCCTCATATATTTGCCTGCAGATAAAGCAGTGCACAAAACAACTCGATTAACTAATGAAAGGAGGGTTCGAAAAAAACAAGTTGGAGAGTTACTGTGCAAATCAACCAAATGTTTGAAACACATAACGGAACCATCAACTTCTCATAGTGCAGAAAACATTGCACTGCAGAACAGTAGAACTGACTGGGCAATAAGATGTGATATATCCACTCAGACCCGAATATTAACTTATTATAGAATTAAGAGTAGTCAAGTTTCATTTTCAAGCTCAAGCAAAGATATAGATAGCTGCGTTCCCCGCAAAATCTGAATTAAAAGGCATTTAAATAGCCTGTGATACAAAACTTACTTCAGTCATATTGTGATGATTCAAACACAGATACCGACTAGCTTTGACACCTGGATTGAGGCTGGTTAAAATCAGTATTTGACGCGAGAAAATCGAATACCATAATCACGTCTACGTTCGGAAAACTATGTGAACCTCCTTTCTGGAAACCGTCCTTCATATCTGACAGCAACAAACAAACTCTATTCAGCGTTCTGAAGAGTAAAGGTACTTTCACTATCGCGAATCCAAACTTTGCTCTAATGAGAATGACACGAAATAAACAGTTTACAGATGATTTGAGTTCTGTCTAGCCAACAATCATGTGACGTCAAACCAATGAGAACGTGTTTATCTGACTTAAATAACACAAGCAATTTGTACGGCCGCTGTAATAGTTCGGATTGACTTTTTTCAAGCACAGTTCTAATATTGTTATTATTAGGTGAAAATTTTTATTTATCAGTAATGTTAATGTATTTTAATTTATTTGTGGACAGACCTATTAACAGATTGATGTATAAAATGTTTACACTTCTTACCAAAAAATTATTACTTAGCTAGTATTGTTCTTATTTTATGTATAAGACGTAATTCATTCATCATATTTTTCCTGATTTAATAACAATGGTTCACAACATTTTAATTTTTAAAAATATCCCATATAAATCAGCGTTTGCTGAAAAATTCTCACCTTGCTGGATTATTGTATATAGGTAAATATTGTCTTTTCAAACCATCTCTCAACAAAAGTCCCGATTTGGTATCAATCGGGAGGTGGACGGAAATTTTTCATAGGTCTTGAGAGGGGGTATTCTTGCAAATATCTCAGAAAATATTGATTTTTCTGAAAGGTGGTTAAAATGTAATTTATAATTTTTTAAATTGTGAGGTGCGGAGTAACCTGTCTCTAAAATAGAGATATTAATATTATTATATTATGAATAATCTGTGATAAATACCTACCCTCTTATATAACTATATGCGTGTGTAAACATCTTATTGACATTCATTACAAATAAGCGTATGTCCTTTTTGGATCAATGCAGCAAAACAATATTTTTTTAATGAAAAATTCTTTTTTTGGTTTCTCGCAAATGACATTACAATATTTAATTTATTTCACAGTGGTAGACAGGAAGAGGTAAATATTTTAATTGTATTGTAAAAATCGGCAGCTACTGGAAGCGGCTGGAACCTCCCCACTCGGTGGATCTTTGAAGCCGAAAAGAGCATTAAAATGTGTGACAAAACGGCACTAAACGTAATCCGATCTCATCCAAAACCTTTTTAGATCTTCTGGGGCACTAGAAAAACCCTCAACTTAATGAATTTACAATCATCTATGCGAGTTATTACCTACATTATCGCCCGTTGATTAATATACTATTAGGATATTAACAACTTTAACATCACTTGCACGACTAAGAAAGTCTAGTTATCCTAAATACTACAGATTTGTAAAGCAACAAACTGAAAATTGGTAAAGTGATAATCTATAATAAATTCACCAACGAAGTTACACAAAGCATATGATATTGATATTGTTACATCTACCTTTAAAGTTTGTGACAATCCACTAAAAGTTACAAATATGCCAAAAATCTTATTAACATGACATGACACCAACGTTATCGGATGACAAACGATGACAATGACAACTGTCAAAATTTGCTCATTGCAATCCGATCGCTCATGTCATGCGAAATGCGATCTATGCTTCATATTTGCTTTGTTTTTAATTTTTTTCACGGAAACCAAATAGAAAGGGTGGAAGTGTGATATATCGTTGAAATCAGAATTTTAACTGCTTTTTAATGGCTCCATTACAAATTGAAAGTAATTATAAAATAAACAACTTGTTGCGTCAAAATGGCACTAAACGTAATCCGATCTCAACCAAAACCTTTTCAGATCTTCTGGGGCACTGAAGAAATGCACATGCAAAGTTTCATTCAAATCCGTTCAGTAGTTTCGGCGCTATCGTGCTAACACACATAGACACATACACACACACAGACATTTTTCAAAAATTACTTTTTTCGTTTCCTAGGACCTCAAAACGTAAAGATTTGATGTTATCTCAATTTTCGTTTTTGAACCAATTTTAGTAACCTCTCACAATTTTATTGTGGAGAGGTTAAAATGTTGTAACAATTATTAAAAAATTCTTTGAATTTCTAGCCGATAATTATCATTCATTCAAAATCTAATTTGAAAATTCTCTATTCTATTCTCTATAATTGAATCAAGAGTATTCTTGATCCAGTTCTGATCAGCTAGTACAATAATAAAATTAAATCAATGGAAAAATTTTGTAATAGTTTCCCCCTTACAAGAAATTAACAACAATCTCAAAAGATCCAACATCACCGCCATCATCACCATCATCATCATTATTATTAAATATAATACTTTAGTAATTTTCTTAAGATTAATCCTGTTACGTCGAGTGATAGAATTACTTAGACAATTATAAAGCAAAAATAAACAGGGAATTTTATCATCTTGATTAACTATTGAATATTCTTCTAACTTTCCAAAAGACCGACGTTTTCTAAAGTGAAATATATTAAAACAGTTAGCCTTGAGGTTCCTAAAAATTTTAATTTTTTGAAGCAATTAATTTTTTTTATATTACACTTAAATTTGCTTTATTACTTCTGATTTGAATCTGTACTTGCTAATATTGGTTCTATGCATAGAGAGAAATTCATCAAGCATTATCCACTTGCAAATTTCTTCCTCCTATGATACTGTGATACCTCTGAGGCTTCCAACATTCTTTTTAGAATAAGTATACTTTTTTACTAGAAATATGAAACACTGTTTTTTAAAATTGGCCCAGCCGAAAAATACTCTATTTGGACATTTCTCCTCTGCCATAAATAAGTTATGCAAAATCAAAGAATCAAATAAAAGAAAAATATTACTCCTTGATGAGAATGAATATAAAATTGATAAATCTATAACAAAATTTGATTTATTCCTAAGTTCCTGAAAATTTTAGAAATGAATTTAGTTATATGGCGGAGTCGCCGGTGGAGCCACATTTTTAAAAATTTTATACTTCGAGGTTAATAAATCTAAAACCTAATTTGGGATTCTCTTAAGTCATTCCAAAGTATTCGTTAAAATCAGTTGGTCCATTCTTGACTTAGGAGCGGTAAACTTAAAATTGCAGAGAATAATACAATTTTTCGTAGAGATTCCAAACTTTGGGTAGTTGTTAGTTATCTTAAAAATAAGATAAAATAAAATATCTACCTTCTGCAACTGTCGGAAAGTTGTTTTAATCTCGAAAAAGGGGTAAATTAACCTTCTTTCAGGGCAACTTTCAATTTAAATTTTTTTTGGACCCCTTAAAATGTAAATTAAGCAACGAAAATGTGATCCTTTTATTGTCAATATTCAAGAAACCTCCACTTAAATTTTCGTAATTTTCCTGTAATTTATATATACATATATATACTTTTTTTCACCAAAAATTCATTTTGGGATAACTTGGGCAAATCTTGTCCAAATCAGATGAAATTTTGGAAGAAGGTGGTTCATAATACCTACAAATAGCTTGCTACATTTCAAGTCAAGATATCCATTATTTTGGCTACTAAGCCATTTTTTCGAAAATTTTACGAAATTTTTAAAACGCTAAAACTTTTTGGCCGTTCGTCGTACGACAATTATTTTCTCTCAGTTAAAATGTAAGTTTTTTATGTGCTTTTGGGTGATGTGATTCAAGAAATCTTTAATATAAAAATTAGATTCATTTTCGGCCATTTACGGTATACATGTACTTGTGCGCAGTGACTTTCCGTTGCACAAGGTACATATAACTATTTGTATAGGTAAATAAAACTCGTGTGCCCTATAAAACATCCAAAGTGCCCTTTAAAAAAAAGATATGCATTGTTATAAAAATATGATTCAAAACCTCATTCATACTTTATTCAAATAAGGGATTTTTCTCAGTTACTGTTCAGTTTAAATTTAAAAAATTATCTTTTATTGAATTTTCGCGCTCTCCATGTTAAACAAATTCACTAACATACCTCGCATATGTGCATTCCAAGTTTTATCTAGCAGACTAGTACTACGAGAAATGTTGCAATTGATGTCAAGCTGTCCTCTCTACCACCAACCGAGGGTGCGGCTGATTATCACAGCTTAAGAACATTTGATCAAATTCGTCAATGGTATTGTGAAAAAACTAAGGATGCAATTGATTTTGGCTGGTGTAAAATGGAAAATAAACTGATGCCAAAAACTACAGACAAACCACTCGTTCCAGAAGATTTGTTAAAAATCATCGTCTTTGATTGTAAAGCTGGGTGCAACACGAAATGTTCATGCAAGAAATTGGATTTAAAATGTTGCAGTTTATGCCATTTTGACCGGAATACAAACTGCCTAAATTCTGAAAAGGTCAGTGGGTCACCAGTTGATGAACTTACTGATGACATGCCAGATGAGAACATAAAATTTATCGATGATGGTGATGATGATTATAATTCCGATTACGAAAACGAGGACGACGAAGTGAACAATATGATGGGCGAAGCTGAGAGCAATTTATATTACTTTAGCGACAGTGAAACCAATGACATTTTCAATGCTGTGACGGATTCAGAAGCGGGTAACTCTCACAGTAGTATTTCGAGTACATCCAGCATAAGAAGTAAAAAAGAAATCAGCTTAAAACATTTTTACATGTAGATAAATAAATCTAATCTAATAATTTCAATGTAAGTAAAATGTGATTTGTGTATTTTACCATTTCTACCATTCCTTCGCTAAATCAGATATCCTTTTGTGCATTTTTTCGAAAATTTTCTAGAGCACACGAGTTATATTTACATATACAAACATATATATAGTTATATGTACCTTGTGCAATAGAAAATCACTGCGCGCAAGTACATGTATACTGTAAATGGCAGAAAATGGATCGAATTTTTATATTAAAGATTTTTTGAGTCATATTACCCAAAAGTAAATAAAAGAACCTACATTTTAACGAGGAGAAAATTGTCGTATAATAAATAGCCAAAAAGTTTTAGCGTTTTAAAAATTTCGTAAAATTTTCTTAAAAATAGCATTGTAGCCAAACTAATGGAGCTCTTGACTTAAAAGTAGCAAGCTATTTGTAGGTATTATGAGCCACCTTTGTCCAAAATTCATTCATTCATCTGATTCAGGCAAGATTTGCCCAAGTTATTCCAAAATCAATTTTGGTAAAAAATAACGTACATATGTATGAATTACAAGAGGGGGGTGAACGTAACATCGCTTAAATTTAAATGGAGGTTCCCTGAATATTGACAATAAAAGAACCACATTTTTATTGCTTAATTTAAGGGGTCCAAAAAAATTTAAATCGAAAATTGCTCTTAAAAAGAGAGTTAATTTGCTACTTTTTCGAGTTTAAAACAACATAAAAACCGACACTTGCAAAAGCCAGATATTCTAGCAATATCTTAATTTTGAGACAACTGACAACTACCCAAAGTTTGGAATCTGTACAAAAAATTGTATAACACTTCGATTACCATACTCTACTATAAAAGCAATAATATTTAATTATATGGCGAAGTCGCCGGTGAGAGTGTCCTTTACTTTTCAAAGAAAGTAAATTATTTATCTCTCATTTGAACCGGACTTTTTTTGCAAAATTCTATCACCTCAAACTACTCTGACGCCACTGGTTAGATTTTTCATGAAACTTTCCGTGTAGGTAGGTACTATGAAAACATTTTCTTGCCAAGTTTGAAGTTGGTACTTTGAATCATCGCTAAATAATTATTTAAAAAGTCTGTTTTAAGTTATGGAGCACTTAGAAATCATTTTAGGAAAAGATTTTATATTTTTGCTTCTGATTGAAGAGAAGAATCACACTTTACTGTACAATTTCAGATCTGTACATATTCGCAGATCGAGGCCCAATTCCCTAAGTTTTGTCGGTCAAAGCTCGAAAACTGTTGCGCCTATCGGAAATATTCATAGATCTTAGATTGTGGTTAATTTTACGTCAAATAGTTTACATGATTATGAAATTTTCTGGAAAACGAATTGTTTCGTGGAAAAATACAAAAAACACGGTTTTGTGTATGAGGGGTGGTTTTAAGAATAAAATGACCTCTTGCGTATTGGAAGCTCTTTCATTTCTAAAAAGTCGCTTCCTGTTTATATATGATAGAACACTGCAATTTTGACTATGAAATTATGAAATTTATTAATAGGAAAGTATGGGGAATCAAAGATTGAATAATTTAGAAAGCTTTAATCATAAATTTGTTAGTTTTATTTCATTTGCCTGCTTGTAATGGATTAAAATTCAATTTTATAAAAGTTAAGAATACATCAGATGAGTTGGACGGTAAGCGATTGGGAAAAAAGTAACTTACATCTTAGATAGCATCGAAATGACAAAATCTCTCTTTGTAGTACGATACACTTAGGTTAGTTGCAAAAATAGTATTTCCTAAGAGCATGTTTGCAAGTAACTGTAAATTTTTTAGTAACTGCCAGGAAAGATGGAATGAAAATGTAACATGCAAAATTTAACGACATAACCCCGATAGCGAATTACGTCCAGCAGATCTCCCAAAAACTTCACTCCTTTAAGCTGGGCGATAGTCCGCTAACAAGACACTAACACAAATTGGACAACATAATGCCCCATTTCGGATTAAACACTCTTTACCGTACCAGATGGTACTGATTTTCCGGCAACCCCTATAGCCAAACTTCAACAACTGTAACTTCCGCTTACCCTATCCTCCTTTACTGATATTTCATAACCTATAACCTTTTTGTCGCTTTGGTTTTTCTTGTTTTCTTTTTGTACATTGTCTCTAAATTTATTTCGATTCACAAGTTTTTACGAAATCAAAATATTATATACAACTCAGATTTTTAAAATCAAAGTTTAGGCCAGCCATGCACAGCCCAATTGAGGTGCTAGCGTCAGATACGAAATTAAAAGTGATCAGTGCGCGAGTGTTTCAATTTAATATGTAGTTTTTATTCAATTTTGTTAAGTTTGTTCTTTAAACAAGTTCCTAATTTTAATACCCTATATAACCTTCTGCAGCGAGAGAAGCCTAGGTTTACTTGTTTTAATTTTCTTTTTAGCCGAACCAGTCTCACTCCGCCCACCCCTGAAATCTACCACCACATTAGCGCGATGGTTGCACGGTCGAACCCGGTGCGGGTTCTGGGGAGGTATTTTTCTGTGTTTAAATAAGGAAAAAGTCTTATTGAATTGAATTGGGCAGCGCACCCTGAATATTTGGCTGGCTCCGGATCAGGCACCGGAGAGGATCATGTATTTAAATATTTAATAAATTTGTGTTTGATTTGATTTGATACTTAATAATCCTGCAGATTTTCACCTCTGTATATAAATCAATGTATTCATACTACACCACCTCAAATTCTTTATAAGTGCCACTTTTATACGCACTTTATCAGTTATCGAGCTATATTACAAACTATATAGGTTTTAAGTTTAGATAATTAGAGTAGTACAAATTAGATAGATATTGTATTTTATCATAACTATTATCTTTGTTATTTTTGTTATATAAATTATGTAACATTGTTAGACACAGACTAACGAGAATATGTATATTGCTCAACATAATACGAGGTCTCCTCTAAGTCCCCAATTGTCATCTTTTTCTAGTTGTAAACTAGATTAAGATATCTTGTTTTCTTAGCTTTGTTTCAGTAATAAATAAATAGAATATCAAAAAAGAATTCCTGTGTTCATTTTAGTCCCTTACTGTTATTACTGTAAATTAGAAACACATAGTAATATCAAAATTTTAATAAAGATACTGGACATAACTAACAACAGACACACAACATATAAAATGCAAACCAAGTATTGAAATGTAAAATATAACAAATACGTTTTAGTTATTAGGGTGTTTGTATTTGTACAATTGGAAGGAAGTCTTATGAAGGGCACATTACATAATTCATATTTTAACAGACATGTTACTAATTAGAGGTAAATTATTCTCCAACCCAAAATGAAACACACACGCACTGAAACGTCATAGGTATTGATTAACTTTAATGAAAAGTCCATTATGACCAAAACCCTATTGCGATTTGCATAATTATAAAATATTAAATAGGTCAGTATAATATGAACTCTGGTCAGCGGTTGTGAAATGATTTACCACATAATTAAGCATTTTACGGCAAGTCGCCTAATGAAAACATTCTATTACCGACGATTAATGACAAGAGAGCACGAATTGTAACAATTACGGTGGTGAATCTGGGTGCAAACTCACAAATCACACTTATCAGCCGTGGAATTATATAAACATGTCACCTATTTGAATATCTGTAAACAAGTGCTGTGATTAGAACATAAAGCTTGTTAGGTTGTATGTTGAGTTGACTAGATTTCATTCCATGTTTATATTAATTACTTTATTTCGAATGTTCCTGTAACACGGTAATAATAGTATTGTATAATAGTCAATTGTGGCTTTCTCTTATTTTTCCTTCCTTTTACTGGTAAACGATTTTTACGCTTGTAACTTATACGTTAAGTTAATTTACTTTACGTTATGTTACGTTACGTTGTACAAAATTCTACAAATTAATTCGATACGTATTTACTTGCATTTATATTATTGCCGATGCATCGTTTTTTCTCTTTTTGCTATATACCTCTTCAGTTAAAATATTTGCAGAATCGAGGTTTGTTCAAATATTTTCCAATTATAGACCGATTACTTTTGTTACTTTGTAGATTTCTTGATTATTTTTAATAATAGAAAACTCAAGAAAAAAATAATGTAATAGCAGTAAATGCATCTAGTTCTACAATTAGCAAGAATTCATGATACCATAGAAGCAAGTACAGCATTGTGCACAGAAGAATAACCAGACATATAGAAATAGACTTAAACTTAACTAAACGAGCCCATAAGGAAAAAAAATGAGAAAGAGAGGGAATTAGAGGAAACAGTGAATCTCTGTTAGTTCGTCATTTAAACTCTACGATAGAACTCACATGGTTTTTGCCCTTAATCCCCCCTTCCCCGCTGCTCTATGGTAGACTTATTGGAAATTGGATGATTAAATTAAAGAACAGAGACATTAATGGGTTTCTTTCTCATTTATTGCATGACATTGTGAGGGGAGGGGGTAAGGCTTTAGACGATAAAACGAATTTGCTCTTTTGTCACATAAATGTATCAATTCGTCCCTCCCATGTAGTATCGGAAATTCCTTGTAGTTTACCTTGGGGGAGGTGTCCAACCTTCTCTGACTAATATTGCTTGTAGATCTTCCACCTCAAACTCACTGATTTATCATAGAGAGAAAGCCTGCCATAACGAACACCAATCGGCAAGAATATGTGAAAGACTTCATCGAATAGTTAATGTGGTATTCTGGGAACATATCACACTAGTTTCACATTATTAGTATGTTCTCGTTGAGAGATCAAGGTACCACGTCACTCCTTATCTATTTAAAGGTCCACTGTCGTACTTATTATTATAGAAACGGTACGGTGAGCTCCTCCCATCTGTATCTGGCCCCTTTCAAATACAATGGACAATGAGAGGCCCTCTTTATATAAATTTAAAACACAAAACGTGGATTTTTGAGATGGTAGCCCTCTAAAGACCCACAGACGATATCCTAGAGAATGATTTTTCCTCTCTCTTTTTTAAGCATTGCTGTTACCGGTCCATTTTACACAATTAGTAACTAGATGTTCAGTAATATAATGATAATACGGAATCACTCTGAAGGATTATTTTAAACGCAGTTGATCTCCTCCGCTTTAAATGATTATCCACAGACAGTTTTTTAAATTTAGTGTAATATTTTTTTTAAATGAAGATATATTCGATAATATTGATTTTTAATTTATAGCAATCTATTGTATCTGTAAGATATACTAACTATACAGTTGACTTTAAGAGTGATTCTGGAGATTAGATTATAGACTTGGCCCATCAGTATAATCAATTAAGTAAATCATAATTTGCTTTCTGTATTTCATTATGCGAATTAAAAAACGGGAAAACATAAATCATCTCTTAATAAGAGCGGAGAGTTTAAGACGGCTGTTATTTCGTACTTAAATGAATAATTGCTTTTTCCAAGTTTAATTGAAATCACTTTTTGTTTTCCCTCTTCTGCTGCCTTTTGCTCAGATTAATTATCATTTCGTGAAATTTTCCTCATTGTTTTATTGCTATGTCACTATCAATTTGCCTTTAAATCCTACATATTTAATTAATATTTGAGAAAATTTCATGTCGCCAAAGACTTACTTTTTAACCGCGAAATGTTGATAGCCGTAATTAAATATTAATTTTAGTCTCTCTCCGGATAATCAAGTAGATGTCTCAGGTTACTGCGATATAAATATAAGACTTAAAACTTTAATGAAACCCAGATTTAGAACGTTTTTATGAAAAGGTTCAGTAACTTGCAGACGCATCCATTTTCTATCCTTTTATCGTCCTTTTAGTAAAGTTTGTGCCTTTGTTAAGGTAGAAAATAGTACGCTTTTTATTGTCAGAAATATTTTGCTGTCAAATTATATATTCAGGGCCGGACTCGCCTGGCAATTGCCGATGGTGCAAAATACTTTTTGGTAGTAAACCAAACGGAAACAAATTAGAATCAGAAATTCAGAATCAAAAAAATGCAAAAACGTCATTAACGATGAGTTAATGACGTTTTTGCATTTTTTTAGGGAGTTTAGAATTCATCATCTAGGAGCAAATAATAAACTTTTTGCAAAATTATTTTCCCGTCAAGCAAGAACAAATCTATCTACAATTAAATATAAAAATGCATATTTTCGCTGAATATGTGAACGATCCATGCTTTACTAGTCTGTTTTGTTACTTTTCCTAAATTTACTAATATAACGTTCACTTCAAGGGTTCTATGTGACTTATTCAGGCGTAAAATACAAAATTTATACTTATTTTCAATTTTTGATTAACTGCTTGCACCAAATAGTAGTAATTGGAAGTCGCTGCACTGTCTTAAAGTTAACACTCTTAATTTTTAACACTTTCCTAATTCACCTGACAGGGAAATTTGTTAATATGGATCAGTAAAACACGAGAAACAGGATAGCATTTTACTTAGGAGCAGTATGGGAATGTCACCAAGCACTTGTGAGTGTCTCCAGCATGAATAACATACTGGTATGCTGGGTGAAAGGACATGCACCGTGTAGTGGCGACAAAGTAGCCCACAGACTAACCAAGAACGCAGCAGGCCTAAGTATCTTTGGACCAGGCCCGACCAGTTCTGTTACCAATCATGGAAATAACACAAATAATTAAAGAGAACACCCACAATGAATTCAAAAAACAGTGGGATGAAACAAGCAGCTGTCAGCTTGCTACTACTAAAATATCCCAACAAGAGTGCAGCAATAGACTACCTGGTAATGTACAGAAGGAACCTACGGTTTATCACGGGAATCCAGACTGGACACTGTCCGTTAAGGAAACATCTACATAATATGAGATTAAGTAAAACACCTCTCTGTAGAGGTTGTAAACAAGAAGATAAGACGGTCCAACACGTACTTTGTGACTGTTCTGCCATCTCATCAATCAGATAATGCATTTTGGAAGAACGTTGGCCTATTTTGGCCCATGCAAGGGAGATGCCCTAGGCAGCATCATCACCTATTTAGATTAGGTTGGTTGGAGGTCTAGGCGAGGGTCTGCCTACAGGGAGGATGTACAAGGGGCCCAATGTGATCTAAGTGCTGTGATTCAATAATTTTTATTGACCATCCTCCCAACCAATGCCAGATAGCGTTTTAGGTAAAGGTATATATTGGTATTTTTAAATAATTTTCTGTTAGTTACAAATTTCGATATATACGAGTATAAGGTTAACAAAAGCATAAGTTTAACAAGGGCGTCGGTTCACACCATACATAGTGGGGGTTAGGACGGCTTTTACTATGCAGTTTCCAACTATCATCCAATGATTACTTTAAGCAACCGACTGACACCAAAACGATTCAAATAAAAGTTTAATGTTTATGACTTTGTGGGCTTTTTAGCTTACCTGTTTTTATTCGTATTTCTGATAAATATCATATAAAATTTTGGGCACTCGTTGTAGAACTTGAAATTGCTTGAATCGCAACTGATTAGAATATTTAATTTAAATCATGCATTCAAGCAAGGTACTATGTACATGGTAATGATACTTTTGTGACACCGAATCATTGAGTAATCCCCTAAGGACAAACACGACGGAAAACGTATAAGTTTATCGCCAAAAACGGTTGAAAAATATGAAAAATTTACCATCAAAAAATTTGTCGCTCGCGCTAAATCTCCCTTCATAATTTTTAATACGTAACTTTCAACTCATCCTCATATTTAATATAAGGGATAATAAGCAGTGCTACACAACGCCGCGCCGGTTCGTAATAAAGATTTTTGTTCGGAAGTACAAGTACAGACTTGTACAGCAACTACCTCTAAAACAGTTTAGAGGTAGTTGCTAAATTTACGGTTCCTAGAGCGCCATTCGTTATACTTACAGAAATTACACTCCGTGCAGCGACATTCGTTACAGTTACATAAAGCAACGCTCCGTAGAGCGATTTTTATGATAGCTCTCAAAAGTGAAATTATATAGTTGTGAAAAAATTAAAATTTCGTTGCAAATTCGAAAAACATATATCTATGGAGAGTCATTTATAGCAGTTACAATAACTACGTTCGTGTATCGAATTTTTATGGTGCATTACAAAAATAGAAATTTTATTACAGTTACGCAAAATAAAAATGTTGTAAATTGAAAAAAACTTTCATCCACGGGACATCGTTTATTTTAGTTACAATAATTTCGTTCGTGGAATGGATTTTTATAATAGTACAAGACTTTTAAGTAATTAAAAGTTGCATTTTCTTTATATTGGAGAATTTGGAGGAGAATTATACCATTTTCGCAAAAGAAAACATATATACAGTTCTGAATGCCACCCCTCTGAGCAGGGGGTAGGGGTGCCAGCGCGAGTTTTAGAGGTTCATGGGTCTTTAAAAGACTGCTTTTATTTATAAGTAAAGTATCTGATCAGCTTTAGGCTCGTAACATGTAAGCCACTGTACGTATTGTCAAATGTCAAAACAAATATTTTACAGTTTTATATATCAAGTGATAGGGGTATTCCCTGTCAATTGGTATATAAAATGTGTAAAATATTCAGCTTTCTGATTTTACAAAATTTGACTGATTTATCGTTGTGAAATAACAAGGAAATTATAGTGTACCCATTTTTGATGAATGAAATAATATGAAAAAGAAATAAAACTTTATTTTATTTCTATTAGAGAAAACCACAGGTTTTTATATCTTATACCGTTTTAAGGAAGAAGAAAATACGTTTTTCTCCACCTCAGCGGATGACGAGGAGAACAAGGGTCACCCTGCATTCGAGACTCAAAAACGGATATTCGGTACGGTACGGTTTATCCTGGGAGCCAGATCCAATTTTGAGTGTTAGGAGAACAGTACCCACAAGCCAGATACGCGAGGCTGAGTAGCTCAAGTGGTGACGGTACTCCAGTGGGTCAATCGGGGAAATTAGACTTGCACACATAAGGCAGTAAAACACAATAAGGTTATTTTATTCAACTGTACCCACTCACTATATGTATATGGAACTAATTTCCACTAACTATTTTCAAACTAGCCCTAAAGGTCACTAACAGTTAACTAGGTTTAATGGAGGTAGGCGGTGAAGAAAACATGATGTCACAAATGATAAGCGGAGATTAGCAAGCGGAAGATGCTATGGCAAGTGGTGGTTAAAAGGGTTTCAACGGAGATCGGTGAATAAAACGGAGCAGATGGTAAAGCGGTAAAATAGAGCAGACGGTGAAGCGGTAAAACGACTGCAGACAAAGTACTGATATCAGGTATGAGAAGTAAGACCACAGATAAATATATCGTGCAAAATTATAGAGAAGATATAAACAGAACTTGGCTATCAATTTACTTACTTCTTTATGGACTTACTTCCTGTGGTTACGGTCGGGATTATCTGTTACATAATTAATTCAGTCAAGCATGTCTACTGAGTTAGAGGGGTCGGGAAGGAATACACTGCACAGCTTCCCAGGTCCTTTCCTATAATGAAAAGAATCATTATAGGAGAGGGAGTAGGCGCCAGAGCTGGTCGATGACGTAGTACGGACTTTGCCAAAATTCTGCTACTCGGAAATATGGCAATAATGGTACCTGAGTTCGAATCTGAAGACTAGACACGTCTGCTGTCGATGAGTTGCTCTGGCTAACTGACTTACAGAACGGCTTACGGCTTCAACTAGTTTCATCACTTATTACCAGAGTGAGGAACGGCGCTAACAGATGAACAGGCTTATTCTATCACCTGTATTTTGGGACTTTGTGGCAGTTCGAAACAGACAGTGGGCAGATACATCTAACACACAGAACTGTTGGTAGCGCACTGAAATATTTGCTGGCTTTAACTGTTTGTACCCACGGGAATATCTCCGCTCGTCTTCGCCCTCTTGTCTCTCAACTCGAGTACATCTGCACTAAAGCAGGCTAATTTAGTAAATACGTATAACTGCATACAAAATAATAATTATTAATTTTTTAATCTGGTTAGCTCAGGGCGGTACAATAATATTTTAATATTTATTTTAACAGCAATAGAATAAAAAGGTCAATTATACAGAAGGTAACAAAAATAAAATACAAATTCTGTGGCCTAGAGAAACATCTTCTTCGTTTAATTTAAATTCGATTTTATATTAAAACTTTTACTTAATTTTCCTTATAATAAGTTAGATTATTTTTGTGTCCACTCTATATATTAATTTTCTATAAAGATAATTTGATATGTCACAAAGAGTAGCTTACCGTTTAAGATTTGAAGCTATAAGGTGATTGGAGGTGTGGCAGTCAATTCGGGCGTTATGTCTTGACCGCAAAACTCACTCATTCAATTATATACACGATATCTATTCCGTTTATAATAACTGCTATAATGTGGTTGATGTAAATTAAATATAACTCGCAAGGTAGAGTAGAATAAAGTGTATTTCTAACGCAATTTTACATTATCTGTTCATCGCAATTGCAAGGAGGAAATTCTTCACCACAAATAATTTGCAGATTTTAGCTTAACTGTCACGTGTTTGCCTTGTTAGCAAACGATTTTGTGGAAAACAAGAATGCTTTGGGTTGGTACAGGCAGACACCTACTTCCTTTGGCTTCATGTCCTGCAAATTACTTAACCAGCTTTTAATGCATGCTGACAGCTATGCAGCATGCAGCAGTATATAATTTCCGGCTTTTTAGAGTAATAAATTTTTTATAACCATAAAATAAATATTCAACGTTTTCAGTAAAATAAATATGAATAATACTTTCAAATGTAATAGTAATTTTGTCAATAATATCCTGTGGTATGGACCAGAAAATGACAAATGTATGCACATTTACTTTCAACGCATCCGCTGCTATTTTGGTCCCAGAAATCACGGGCGTAATTAGGGGGAGATTGAGGGAACATGCACCCTTCGGCTAGGGTATGGATATTTAGTAGCGTGTTTAATGCATTACCGAGATGTTAGCAGTAGACTAGATCAGGGTTGTGTGAGAGACAACATGGTTAGTTACTGTATCACTACTGAGTTCGAGTACCAGCTGCGGCAGATAGCAATATCGTATGAAATGGTCAGTGTATATATGTCTGGGTTGAGTGACGGAATAGCTGTGGATAAACTCAGCTAAACGTTAATATAAATAAACTTATTAAAGAAAAAAATATTCCAAACAGAAAGCAATAAACAACTAAAACAAAATGAAAATATTAAAAGTTTACCAACGGACAAAGGTAATACCACAGTCATTTTAGATAAGTGATGCTATAGCTTAAATAAAGATATATACAGTGTCCGCCCCAACTCGGTTGTTATCAACTGAAAAATTTTATTTTTGATAAAATTTAGTGCATGGTCTCAAACGAAAAGTAGTTGCACCAATTTTTGTTAATCCTAGTGCTGTCATACACTTTTTGAAATTTATTCATGAATAAACTGCCTTTATTTTTGAAGATATCAAAAAATGCTATTCTGAGAAATTGCTTATAATACGAAGTTATATCTAAATATCAAATTTGATTTTTTTTTACGAGGAAGGGAAACCCTCATGGGCTCCCAACCTGAGTTTAATCAGTGTCAGATTCTTACTGACTAAAAAAAACCTCTCCTCACAAGGTCGTCTGCAAACACTCCGAGGACACTGAAGCCTCTTGGGCTTATTGTGCACTCCCTGGTCCGATCTACACTATCCATTTTAATACTCCTGTGCCACTGATGAGGTGATACAAGCCTGAGAATGGACGAGTTTTAATACTTTGCGGGTCTGTTTGTGTTTGCCCGTAAATGTTATATCTTCTGCGGGCCAATGCCTCACATTCATATATAATGGTCTACTGTCTCTGGTACCTTGCCACATAATCTGCAGTCAAGGTCGCCATCGAATTTGCCAATTCTGTGCAGGTGTTTCTTAACAGGAAAATGTCCCGTCACGAGACCTGTTACGATTCTCAACTGTAACCTGTTCTTTGAAAGCAATTCTTCAATTTGTTTTGGGCATGGCCATTTAATAAGTGTTTTCCCATGTCGATTACCTGGTGTATTCCTCCAGTAATGATTATGTTTATTTCTGATCCAGTCTTTAATTGCCCCTCTAGCTGAGCCTTTGGTAATGCCCAGCACGGGCTCTGGACCATAAAATGTATTAGCCACTCCTTGCCTAGCAAGTTCATCAGGTTTTTCTATTCTGATGTGTCCCGACACCCAGAGGAGTTTAACTCTGTTCTGCTCACCCAGAGCTCTTTGTGGCAGTCCCACACCAGTCTGGAAGACATTTTGTTGAAGGCTAATTCCTTTAGTGCCGCCTGGCTGTCCGATGCGATGGAGATCTGCTGGTTCACACATCTGCGTTTAACATTCTCACGTATACACTCAAGTATAGCCAGAATTTCTGTTTGAAATACAGTGGCGTGGAGTCCAAGAGAAAGGCTTATACTTGCCCTCGGTCTCACTCCATGTATTCCTGCTCCAGCTCCTAATTCCATCCTAGACCCGTCCGTATATCAGGCCAGGCCTTTGCGTAATATCTTAGGAGCTCGTGTTGACCAATCTCCTCTCTCTCCAATAGAGACACTGAAGGGCTTGTTAAATGTGATTTTTGGGACCATGTAGTCTGACCTCATGCTTAATAAAAGATCTACCACAATGTTGATTATCCTCATATGTCCCGACTCCCCTGTGTGGAGAGCCAAGTCACGTGAGTTTTGTACCATGTATGCCGCCATTCTTGTCTCTCCCTGAATCACCACGCTGAGTGGGGGGAGATTCAATAAGATCTTCATGGCTGCTGTAGGGCTGCTTTTCATAGCACCCATGATTCCCAAGCAAGCCAGTCTTTGTACCCGGCTTAGCTTGTTCGTTGCAGTTGTTTGAGTGGCTTTAGGCCACCAAACTAAGGCAGCGTATATAATGAAAGGTCTTATTACACTGATATAGACCCAATACACTATACCAGGCTTGGGCCCCCCCCCGTTTTGCCATATAATCGTCTACATGTAGTCAATGTGGCTACCGATTTATGTATTACCCTGTCTAGATGTTGGTTCCAGGTAAGTTTAGAGTCTATGATGACTCCAAGATAATTTACCTCCCCCGACATCATCAGTTATGTATTTTGAAGAACTAGAAGACCCAATCCCTCCAGGATCCTCCATCTAGTAAATGGAACGATATTGGTCTTTGAGGGACTTATTCTCAGTCCCTCTTCATCGGTCCATTTCTTGACCATATTCAAGGCCCTTTGTAGATGGTCCCTGACTATGTTATTAAACTTTCCCCTTGATATGATGATAGTCAGCTTCAAACCACTCAATTGGTAAGTTTCACTAATAGGTCGTCAACTACAAGGTTCCATAGCAGGGGAGATAACACATCCCCCCCTGCGGACAACCCCCTGCAACTCATGCACCTAAAGTTTCACCCATCGTGGCAGTAAATAGTACCCTGCCCTTGAGCATGCAGCCAACCCACCAGCAACAGGTGTCCTCAACACCACGCTCTCTTGCAGTTCTGTTGATGGAGGTGTTGTTGAATGCCCCTTCTATGTCAAGAAAGGCACCCAGTGCCATCTCCTTATGTTCCGATGTCTTTTCCACCCTCCTAATTAGATGGTGAAGTGCCGTTTCTGTAGACATGCCTGCTCTGTATGCATATTGGTCTTGATGCAGTGGGCTTCTAACCAATGCATCATCCCAGATATGTCTGTCAAGCATTTTTTTCATCGTCTTAAGTTGGAATGACATAAGACTTACAGGTCTTAAGGACTTGGCGTGAGTGTGGGAGTTTCTCCCCGCCTTTGGTATGAATACCACCTTAACTGGTTTCCAGATTTTTGGTATACAGCCCAGCGCTAGGATGGCTCTATAAAACATGCATAGCTTTGATGCTAGCAAGTCTAAATCTTACTGAAGCATTATTGGCCAAATTCCGTTATATCCCGGAGATTTGTACGGCTCAAATGAGTTTATTGTCCATCTGATTTACTACCGATCAGTCACCTTTTTAGACGTTGCCCAGTCCACCCTGGTGATCCTGTTACCAGTTGTCTCTAGTTCCGTTTCTAGCCATTCTTCTGGTGATTTTTCAATTATTGTGGAACCAGGAAAGTGTACGAGGAGTAGTTCTTCCATTGTTTTCTTACCTGTTTCGGTATATTTCCCCCGCTCTGTTAAGAGAGAGTTTATTACGCACCGATTATCCTTTGATAGAATTTTCTGGAGTCTAGCACATTCCGAGACATCTTCGGTGCTCCCGCAATGTTTTCTCCAGCCGTCTCTCTTGGCTTTCCTCCGTGCTCGGTTGTACTCAGTCAAATAGGTCCTGTAATCGTCCCAATTTGCTAATCTTTTTGCCATATTAAATTTCTTTCTCACTTCCCTCCTCATTATGACAAGGTCATTGTTCCACCAGGGCACATTCCTAGTGGATTTCCTTACCACTAGAGGGCAGTTGTTCTCGTATGCAGAGATTATTGTGTTCTGTATTTGTTCCGCAACTAACTCCACGTCCTCCTCATTTTTAACAGTGTTCATAACCCTGGCAAGTTCCTGAGCAAGGCCTGATTGTAACCTTCTCAGTCGTCCTGTGTGGGTTATGATATATTTCAGTCACATGGTCCATGTCCGTTATATTGAATCGTATGTGTCTGTGGTCTGAACAACTTTCCTCCTCAGACACATGCCAGTCGCTTACTAGGTTACACGCGTGCGCTGTTCCTATTGTTATATCGATCACTTCTTGCCTTTGTGTAGTTACAAAGGTCGAAGTATTGCCTACATTTGCTATGTCTAAATCATATTTCATAATAAATTCAAAAATTGACTCATCTCTAGTGTTGGTGTTGGTACTTCCCCAGACCGTGTGATGTGCGTTTGCCTCACACCCGATGATGACCTGAGATCATCTTCCTCTGCAGCTCCTCACCAGTTCCTCCACGGCTCTGGTTAGTAGTGGCTCAGGGTCATTATATGGAAGGTACGCAGAGGCCAGTATAAACTCTCTTGACACACCCCCACACGAAGCCCTGATTTTGACTGCCTCTAGATCCCTAGAACAGAAATCAGTTAATGACATTGTTTTACAGTTATTCTTAACTAATATGCACTCTCTGGGCATTGCAGCGGTTCTGCAATAAATGAGTTCACCGCCAACTCCCTTCAAGCCACTTACCTGTCCTTTGTGAACCCAAGGTTCTTGGATCAGCGCCACATCACACCCCTGCATAGCTTTAGCAAAGACTGCCGTGGCCGCCTTGCTATGATGCAGGTTTATCTGCAACATCTTTCTGCAAATTTGGTTGCTATATTCAAAAAATTAAAATTTTTCGCTTGTTCACTCATAATTCCTTAACTATTTTTAAAAAGTGTTTTTCTTCAAACGTCAGATAATCATGACATTTCTTACTCATTTCATGACATTAAAGTTTGACATTTCGGACAGCTGTGCGTTGTCATTAACAACGGAAATAAAACTACTTTTTCTTCCGCTCGAGCGGACTTTTACTTCCGTTGGCAACGCACAGCCAAATTTTTTATCTTTATTTTTTATATAGCTAATCGACGTTTGAAGAAAAAAGAACATATCTTATTCAGAGTAAAAGCCACTTTTCGTCGTCTATAATTGCAAACCTACAGACTCGTTACAAAAAGTATCATTTTTACTCTTTATAAAACAATATACTACTATTATTTGCTTTTCTTTCAATTTAATAGTCTCAGTCTGAATAATGAATTCAAATTTACTTTCAAGAACCTTTAATGATACTCTTTTAACCAATGAATTTAATTCCGATAGTGGATAAAATATTCAAAATCGTAGTGGCCGAACAATTAAGGAAGTAATTTGAAGAAAATACACTTTTATGCAATGGCCAATCGGGATTTAGACAAAGTCATTCATGTGAAACAAGTTTACAATTAGTGCGTGCGAATTGGAGAAACGAGATCAACGACGGTAATGTAGTTTTGAGTGTGTTTGTAGACCTAAAGCGAGCATTTGAAACTACTGATAGATGTAGTTTAGTTAAAAAGTTAAGTGAGAAGACAGATGACATAAGACCAAATTGAACAATAGGGCATCTACTAAAGCCCCTAGCTCATATGGGTGCCACAGGGTAGTGTGTTGGGGCCTCTTCTATTCATTATATATCTGAATGATATAAGTCGTATCCTATAAAATTCATATGTAAACTTTTTTGCGGATGACACTTAATTTCTGCATCTGGAAAAAATCGTTTTGTAATGACGGATATAATGAATAGAGACCTTTGTAGATGGCTATGTGCAAATAAATTAAAGCTCAATAATGAAAAAACTGAATGTATGATTCTCGGAACTAAAGCTAATTGCCATAGATATATAAATGGTCAACAGTTTCTGCACATTAATAATACAAAAGTTGAATTTGTAAATGAAATTAAATACTTAAGAATTATTTTACATCACCAGTTAATGTTTTCAAAACATGTTGATTACTTATGTAAAAAAAATAGACAAAAAGATATCCTTTTTCCAAAGAATAACTACAGATTTAACACAATGGTCAAAATGAATTATATACAACACCATAATTTATCCACATTTTAATTATTGCTTCTCATTAATATCATGTAGCATATCAGATATTAAAATATTACAAGTGTTACATAATAAAAGAATTCATGTAATGTTAAATTGTGACAGATATACGCCTATTTCAAATATGTTAAATTTCAGTGGTGGAAAGTATTGAAAGAGCAAATTTAATTTTAATAAATAAAATAGACAAAAATCTAGTACCTACATATCTTAAACCTTTCTTAGTTAAAAGAGCTAAATTGCCATACAAAAACATCATTCTTAAAAAAGTCAACTTTTAGTGATAGTTTACGCGCGAACACTGTTTTACCCACTGAAATAAAATTCTCTGGTAGTTTAAAACTGTTTACTAAGAATATTATAAAACTATATAAAGATGTTAGAGCACAATAATAACTATTGAAGTAGTTTCTTCCGGGTCTTGCCGTGGTCGTCGAACTTAACTTGACGTTTCGCTGATCATCCTGTCAGCTTCTTCAGAAGGATTCTAAAGACTGAATTTGTTGTTACACTCCTCGTTATATACCTAGGCGCCGCTTCGCTTCGCTGGTCGGCAGGACCCGGAAGAAACTGCTTCATTACACAACGGCCGTGAAAACCTGCATTTTATTCTAAAATAAAAATAAATGTTTTGGAAAAAATGCATTTCTTGCAGCAAACTTGTTCTGGTTTTTCCAATGTTAACTTTTCGAAAATTTTTAAATTCAAATTTAATAAATTCAATACAGAAAATATTAAAAGCAAGCAAAAACTTTTCCTAAGATCATTACACATCATAGATATTTGTATATACATACCAAAATAATGGGAAATTCACCAAAAAAAATGTTTAATTAAATCAATGTGTCATACTACCTGTAAGCATTATCAAATTTAAAAATCATTTAAGGAACTGTTAAATTGATAGGAAAATATAAATATTTAAGAGAGTTTAAGGATATTCTACTATAATTTGTAACACTTAGTTGGTGATATATATGGTAAGGTAGAGGGTAAAAATTAAAGAATTTAAAAGTGTTTGAATTTCTGTTTATCTCTTCCTATAAATAGGGTTACGTATGTGCATAAGTATTGTAAAGACGTCGGAAGTCGAACGTGTAACACAACAAATGCAATTTAATTATGCGGAGGTGAGCTATTAGCATACCTAATTTGTCTAGGAATTGCAAACAAAACGTTACCTCCCTTATTGTTTCATTCTAATTTCTTAAGTGGCTTTTACGTGGATTTATGTAAAGACTAATGGTTTTAATAATTAAAATTATTGCGCTCTATGTAAAACGTGAATAATCTTGATCGTCAGGAAAATTGTTCCCCTAATTCCATAATAACAATTTTCATCACAACTCAATTATTGAATACGGTTTAAGATCACCTAATAAGAAAATTTTGACTCTTTTCGAGAACAGAAATTGCATATATTAAACATTGTAAAATCCATGCGTTTGCAGCGTTTAATATTAAGAAATTTTACTAAATATCTCCCCTAAGAGATATATATACAGGGTGTCTGACCGGGAACTGAATCGATCGATATAGAGAAAAGTACGCATCAGGAAATTTAGATAATTACTAATGTCGGTGTGGTCAATCCAACTAAAATAATCACAAGCAGCTGGCACTTCCGCTTATACTGGAAGTCGACACCAACTTGCTTATTTCAAATGGAACACACTATATATTTTGGGGGGTTTCGAAAAGAGCATAATATTATGAGTCGAAAATATGTAGCATATCCTATACCTAAACCTAGCCGTTTCAGAGATATTTGACATTTTATAGAAAATTTGACAGGTGCAACGGTTTGTAAGAACCGTTATAACTTTCTTCGTGTAAAAGATCCTCAATTGCCTCTTGTCACATAAAAAGAACACAAGGAGAACTACGTTCTACAACTGAAATAAATTCAATAATATCATACCAAGTGTTCCCTTTTTCGCGTTACATTTTATCAACTTCAAACCGCGAAAACTTGTGTAGGGCAAATGGAACACACTGTATTTTTTTACGTCAAGTTGTGTAAAATTGAATTCCCTTTTTTCTGATGTTGTATTGTGGGGGTTAAAACAACTTTTTGAAATATTTTCGATTTTATTATCTTATGTCAAAAAATGCCAGCATGTTTAAATTATACTAACGAAAACTTTTTAAATTTGTTTATTATTTATGGAGAATGTGATAAAGTAATATCAAAAACTTGCAACACATTTGCTACTCGATATCCACAAAAACGCAAAATAACACTAACACTGTAACATGCGTATTAATCGAATTGAAGATATGGCATGAACTAAAATAGCAGAGATAAGATCAATTTAAAATATGATTGCTCAAAATTCCGCCCTCGAACCTCGACACATTTTTCGCACCTTCGGATTAGTTCCTCATGGGTAGCTCTTCTAATTGAATCCTGTGATATGTTTTGAAATGTATTTCTTACTCTTTGCATACAATCTTAAATGGTTGTTAATGGGCTCTCATAAACTTTATTTTTAATAGTTCCCCAAATGAAATAATTCAGAACTGATAAATCCCCCAAGCGAGGAAGCCATAAGAAAGGCCCATTATTGGCAATCCATTGATCATAAAAAGTTTCTTGTAAATAATTATTAATTAAATGTGCATTATGTGGGGGAGCACCGTCGTGCTGATGTTTCTATGTTAGGCGAGAGATAAATTTTCTAAATAGTTATTATTCAAATTTTGTAAGATATTCAGATATCTTTCACCTAAAAACAAAAATTTACCTATACATATCAGCAGAAGAGAAAATTTAATTTACCGTTTAAATTTTCCTGATACAATTGTAACGTCACCACTCTATCGTTTCTTATGGCACAGTAAACATTGAACTGCCAACTTTTCTGAAAGTTTCGCTCTCTGAACATATGAGGATTTGAGTCACTCCAATAATGCGAATTGTGTCTATTAATAAGTCCATTTTTAGTAAATTTTGCTTCATCTGTCCATATAATATTTCCCAAATAAGAATCGTGACCCTCAGGCCTTATTAGAATAAACTCACAAAAATTGTGTCTTCTTAGGAAATCTGTTTCTTTTAATCCTTGAACCATATGGAATGAAAACGGGTGAAACTTATGTTTTAATAAGATTCTGTGAATTGAATCCTTGCATAGTCCCGATTCCAGAGCAGCTTGTCTTAATGACATCCTTGGAAATGCATGAAAATATCCCAGAATGACCATTTCAAAGTTTTCGTCATCAACAATAGGTTTCTTCTTTGCATTTTTGCCTTGACAGAGCCATAATTAAATTTTCCAGTATGCGTTTTACAGTGTTTGGTGACGGTTTTCGTTTTTCTGGATATCGAGTAGCAAATGTGCTGCAAGTTGTTGATATTACTTTATCACATTCTCCATAAATAATAAACAAATTTAAAAAGTTTTCGTTGGTATAATTTAAACGTGCTGGCATTTTTTGACATAAGATAATGACTGATTGTTTATAATCATGGTTATTTTGATGAAATGATTACAATAATTCATGAATTTCTAATAAAATCGCAAATATTTCAAAAAGTTGTAACCCCCACAATGCAAGTTTTCGTGGTTTGAAGTTGACAAAATGTAACGCGAAAAGACGGAACACTTGGTATGATATTATTGAATTTATTTCAGTTGTAGAACGTAGTTCTCCTTGTGTCCTTTTTATGTGACAAGAAGCAAATGAGGATCTTTTACACGAAGTAAGTTATAACGGTTCTTGCAAACCGTTGCACCTGTCAAATTATCTATAAAATGTTAAATATCTCTGAAACGGCTAGGTTTAGGTATAGGATATGCGACATATTTTCGACTCAGAATTTTATGTTCTTTCGAGAACCCTAAAATATATAGAGTGTTCCATTTGAAATAAGCAAGTTGGTATCGACTTCCGGTATAAGCGGAAGTGCCAGCTGCTTGTAATTATTTTAGTTGGATTCGCCACACCGACATTAGTAACTATCTATATTTTCAAAATTTTTTGATGCGTACTTTTCTCTATATCAATCGATTCAGTTCCCCGTTGAAAGTTAGATTATTCGTAGATGTAATATAAGTATAGTATACACAAGTTTATATAAATTTTAAACAATATTTATTTCTTAATCCTCTCAAACCCCAATGTGTTTTTTTTCTATTTCTATTTTCCTCAAATGCCGAAATTTTGTTTATATCCTAGGATTGAATAAAGCAATATTCGTTTTCGGTGAAATATGTTTGTGTTTTACAGATTGAGTACGAAATAGTAGTCAAACCCCAATTTGAATAGTCGTTGATTACACAAATTCCGATCGATTTGTATCTTCGGTATTTAATGAGTTTAAAATGCACAATTTGCTATTAACATCAACCAATGACCATATTGCGATCTTATCAAATTTAAGGGCATCAGGAATAAATTCATTTTTAGTTCACAAATATGTAAAAAACTACCATCAACGTTGCAGAATGTTTATTAATATTTCATTAAAATTAATATCTCCACGCTCGGTGGAGAAATATGCCTCATTATGCAATATGATTAGAACTCAATCAAACTTTATTGTGATATACACGTACTAGCTCATTATCTCATTTCCGTTAACTAGGATATAGCGAGCATCTTCTATCTCACAATGTAAAAATAGTTTTCGCAAAGTTAATTAAGCCCATTAGCACAGGGCGGTGCGCAAAATGATCTAAGACCTGACTCTCCAATGACACTTCTAATAACATTACTGTACTTTTTGTTAATATTTTTGTCCGTACCTAGAGCAGTTTTATGTCCTGCTTCCTTATGAACTTTCTCCAATATTTTTTGTAACATAGTATTGCATAATATTTTACAGAATTCGACTCGTTATTTTTCTTCAGAAGTAATGTATCTACCCCCCAATATTCACTATTTCAAATTGGTTCAACCGACGATAATATAATATTATAATATAATATATAATAGGTTCTCATTTAATGCTTCAATTAGATTATAATATATAATTTTTTTCTGTGTAAGTTATTAAAATTGTTCGCAGTATCACATTAAATCAGTTGAGTTACTATTCTATCGAAAATCTTTTTGTTTATGGAAAGCGCTAATTTGAATTATCCATTATCTTCTGTCACAGTAAAATATAATAAAAAGAAGAATTGCAATCATGCAATACACCCCTGAACAATGCTTAGGTTATGTGAAACAAAATCTGGGATACTAGAGATACACTAGTACAGTTCCCATTTACTTAAATTGCAATATGGTAATCTTTACTTCATGCTACAGCAAATTGTGCATTGCGCAAATTGTCTAAATTACTCCAGTAAAATTAGCATTCAATTTGGAAGAAATTTGTAACAAGCTAATTTTAGGGGAATATGTAGGGGAAGACGTCCTATTTAACAGGAAAAAAATCCAGGTGGCGGAGCCCCTCAAAAATTGGGTCGCGATCTTGATATTAGGCATTTTTTAGCTTTTAACCTGAATAATTAATCTCACATTGATTTTATCAGTAAAATGAATCGTATAAAAGAGAATTAAATAAGCTACAAACCACTGTCAAGTTTCTTAAAATTAACTGAGATATTGGCGACTAAAGTTTGGGTACTATGAATTAAATTAGATAAGTCCAACTGCAACTATAAAACAATGTTTTTTATAAGAATTAGTGTACTAATTTTATTGTACGTCATTATATTTTTTGGCCATATAAAAATACATATACCGGGTGTCAACGGATCATGGTATACCCCTTTTTTCCTTATTTTTAAGAATATCGGAATAAAACTTGGTAGATGTATTATGTGGCATAACTGTCATAGTTTTCTACTTCCGGTTTCACCGGAAATGATTCCAACTTTTGATTTTTAAATGGAACACCCTGTATATTATTATATTTTTGAAATCCTTGAAAAAAATTGACTCAAAATTTGTTGGTACATCTAGAGTGCCATGCGCAGAAAAAATTGCTTGCAATGGGCCGGTGTAATGTCATAAAAATCAAATCGATCATAAAAATTTGAGAATGTGTATTTTGTGGGCCATCAAATTTGGCCTGAACAGTTTTTTTACCAAAACTTATTTTTCTCAAATGAAACCGTAATGGTTGAGTACTACCATAAAATAACGGATGTTTTACGGAATCGGTGGGTGTGCCCAAAAGCAATTTTTTCTTATTTTAATTTTTTTTTGCTTTTTAAAATTTTAAGTAAAATTTTTTCATAGAGTCGAAATGTCACTTATGGGGCATCACCGTACTCAGAATTTTTCAAGGATTCCAAAAATATAATAATATGTAGGGTGTTCTATTTAAAAATCAAAAGTTGGGGCCATTTCCAGTGAAACCAGAAGTTAGAAAAAATAATAGTTATACCACAAAGTGTCTTCTTGGTCATATAATACATCTACCAAGTTTCATTCCGATATTCTTAAAAATAAGGGAAGAAAGCGGGGTCTACCATGATCTGTTGACACCCAGTATATAGAGAATTTGTGATATAACGGCTGTTAAATGCAACACTTCGTAGGCGGCATCGCATTGGCACCGTCGATCGTGCCACTATAACTCCTGAGGACCTTAAAGAATGTTTTCTTGCTCAGTGGCCTGTTAGTATTTTTGATGACATTTCTTTCAGCAAAACCCCAAAATCAGCATTATTACGATATTTCGATAGTAAACTTGGTCCAACTAACTAATGTTTTACTGGAAGGTAATAAACACTTCATCATTGACGGGGAGTTTCTTTTGTGGCAACGCCCTGCACTTTTTAAAGATATTAGTAGTCAATATTGTTATGTGCACGACTACGCCACTGGAACCATGGAAAGTTCGAGAAAGTCGCGAATGTTATGCCAGAACATTCTGGAGTATTCTACTAAATTCGACGGGGGTATATATAGGGATTAAATCGGCGCACTGGGGCAGTTTTGATATGAGACAAGCAAGTATTGTGAATTATAGTAGATGGAAATTGTAATTAGTGTGTACTAATGTGTATAAGGACTTAATTATTGTAATTAAGTCATTAATAAATCAGTGGTTTATGAAGATTCTTGTTGTAATTATTGAATTCTACATACAGAGTGTTTACTGGAGATGGTAAACACGTAACAATTGGTGTCAGAAGCGGAATTGCAACAGGATTTCTGGAGCATTCTATAAAGTTCCATAATGTTCTATTTGGAAACCACTGCAGATATCAAAGTGGTTTCAACTGGAAAGTGATATAGACATCAAATAAGTTCTATTGTGATATTTTGAGAAAAAGTTCCTGAATATTCTCTTTGGAAACTAGTACAGATATGCAAGTTATGTCAACTGGAAAGTAGTATAGACATAATAACACCTTCTGTGACATTTTGAGAAAATTTCCAGAACATTGCATTGGAGATTAGTGTAGTTAACTGAGTTCTGCCGGCTGAAAAGTGGTATAGATTTTGAGTGTGACCTATTTGTGATATTTCGAGAAATTTTCTACATCGTTCTACTGTGGATTTTGTTAAAATATTTGACGTATACCATATGTAGACGTTAAATAAGACTTGTTAGTGCTGTTTTTGAATTAAAACAAGATGTATAGCTGCCGAGAAACAAACACAGGACTTACTTGCAGGACTAGGACAAATGATGTTAGACCAACGTCAAGAAGGCAAAGAAGAACAGGAGAGACGTGAAGAAGAAAAAGAAAGAAGACGTCAAGAAGAAAAGGACGAACAAGAAAGAAAACGACAAGAAGAAAAGATTATACAGGTGCAACAAGATGGTATCCTCTCCGTCACTAATGAGGTCAAGGAAAAGTGTCGAACAGAAAGTTATTGGCATCGAAGAAAAAGTTACTGGCGTCGAAGTTAAAGTTACTGATATAGAAAGAAAATTTCGGGCAGTTGAGAGAGAGAGAGGTAGAACGACTTAAGCAGCAGTTAAGAAAGCAAGGAGGCCAGCTAGTATTATCATCGTCAGGCCCTCGATTGCAATCGCATTCCTTTGATCGTCAACCTTCTTGGTCAACCTACAAAAGACAATTTGAGGCAGCTGCATGCGCAAACAACTGAAATAATGAGGATAAGACTATGGCACTGGTGCTAGCATTAAGAGGTCCAGCCTCAGAGCTGCTTCAGACGATCCCAGTAGCGCAACAACAGGATTTTAAGGTTTTGGAGGCTGCTCTAGATCTAAGATATGGAAACCAACACTTTGCTCAACTATATCGGACTCAGCTAAAATCACGTATACAAAAAGCTGGGGAGAGCTTAAGAGAATTTGAGGCTGCAGTAGAGAGACTGGCACACTTGGCTTACCCGAATGCACCAAGGCAGTTCCAGGAACAATTGGCAGGACGCGTTTATTGATGGCGTAAAAGACAAGGAGATCAGGCGAGTCCTTAGATTATCTCGGCATAAAACTAATAGCGAAGCATTGATTCATGCACTTGAGATAGAGGCCGCCTATATGCATTCCTCATCGCACAACGTACGAGTCGTCTCTGTGGAAGAAGCCCAATCAGAGGAAATGACTTTGGATACCAAACTCAAGGATTTACACAAGATGTTTACTCAATTCCCAGTTTCCCAGGAAAATAGGAAAGTCGATAAGGAGGTGTAAAGCCTAGCGGAGGTATCTGATGTTACCATTACAACAAACCAGGGCATATGATGCGAGATTGTCGACAATGGAACCTTGTGGAAGTAAACGCTGCAAGAAAATAGGAAATCAGCCCCGAAAGGGCGAAAATGATGGCTATGCTAAAGGATATACAGAAAATGGTCTCACAAGTATTGAACGAAATGAGTTCACGACCGGAGCCGAAACAGGGACCGCAATCGCCGAAACCAGAGCCTAAGCAGCAAAGAAGCAGTGAAAGGGTTACGATGGGAATCCGCTGTTATAACTGTGGCAAATTGGGGCATATCAAGAGGTACTGTCGTCAGAGGTACCCTAAGGAAGTGAATGCCGTTGATGTAAAGAAACAGCAAGATGCAGCAGAAGTGCAAGCGGTTAAGATTGAGGCTCCGAAGGACTGGACAAAGGAAGTTGTAAGGAACTGAGCGATGACGGAATTGGACCTATACTGAAGACAAAATAAAGAGGCGTACGATCAGAATCGAAGGATGTGTCGAATAAAACTGTCGAGTTGAAGGCTTTGTGGGCGCAATGGGATTCCCTAAGGCTTGAAGATGGACTATTATGGAGAGCATGGGAGAGTCCGAATGGGAAGAAGTTACCATGCGGTTGCTGATACCCAGATGCCGAGTACCAAAAGTACTTCGGGAAGTGCACGAGGTAATATCCAGAAAGCACTTTGGCAGAAATAAGACCTTGGCTAGAGTACAGGAACGATTCTACTGGATAAATAGCCGTCCATATGTAGAGGCTTGGTGTCGCAGTTACAAGGTTTGTGCGGGTATCACCTACGGAAGTGGTGACCGAATGAAGGCTCGATATGACCGCAATATCAGTTCCGCAGGATTCAAGGTGGGGGACTTGACTTGGCTGTATAACCCACAGCGGGTGAAGAAAGATTCTCGAAGCCTCACTCGCCTTGGGAAGGACCGTATTCTATTTTCTCCCGGATTAATGACTTATGTGGAGGTCGTAAAAGTAAAGATTTGAACTCATTTAGATACAATAAATATATCTAACTTGTTGCCCGCCAAAATCTAATCGGATAATTTTGAATAGGACGTTTTACGTACCCCCGACTTCTGACGCAGCCAAACTTCATATAGAACGGGTGTATTTTCAAGTTCAAGAATGGCTACGAAATAACGACAATCCTGAAAATTTTAGTTGGATTGAAAATAAAAATTGTCTAGAACCAGCAAACTTCCCCAAAATTATGCCCCTGAATTTATATTAAATATTTTGTTTTGCAGCAGCAAAACAAATTGTTCAAAATTATGCAGCTCTAAAAAATACAATTTAAGATGCACAACAAGATGCATTCATTATATTGGGCAGTGTTAGAAGACGAAATAAAGATTGATATTAAATTTATTAATTCACTACTTAATTTATTTAATGTTTTGTTTCTGTTTTTAATTTTAGTAACCTTTACAGATTAAATAATAATGTTTTTTTAAATTCTAAAAAAATCACAAAATGTCAACTTATACCTTATCTAACTTTTTAATTTTTTCACAAATTTCTAAACGTCATTTGATATGTTTTGAAGTTTCCTCGTATTTTCCTATTTTCATTATTTTAGATAACGGCTAAGATAATAAAGTTTAAACGAAACATATCCCAAATTTCAAGATGATGCCACTCGAATATTTTGTGATTTTTACTAACATATTTAATACCCTCTCCCCTACATTTAACGCAACAAATAGCTTGTTACAAGTTTGTTCCGAATTGACGGTATATTTCACTTAATTTTACTGGCCTAAATACCAAAGAAACAAATTGATCGGAACTTGTATAATTAACGACCACTTAAATCGGGATTTGACTATTATTTCGTACTCAATCTGAAAAATATGAACATATTTGGTCAATTACGAATATTGACTTGGTCAACCATAGGATATAAACAAATTTTCATTATTTAAGCGAATTTGACGATTGAGGCTAACATATCCACAGGTATAATTTTATTATAATCACAAAACTCAGGAATTGAAAGCTAAGGAACTCCGGTAGTTTGTAATGGAAAGTGAATTAAGAAAGACACAGACTTTATGTAAAAAAAAATTAGTTAATTTGATCCAAGATTTATGTCACTTTTTAGGCTAAATTCCCTGCGCCTTCGCCATAATCATTCAATTTTCCTGCGCTATTTTTATTCAAATTCAAAGTATTTTTAATGTAAATTTACTTTGCACATATCACGTAGCCCACATTTAAGGAGACAAGAACAAAACCGCTACCGCTACATTACCATTCTTTGCTTGCGTTTGATGCGCTCTGTATCTTGAAAACTGTTGGTCTGACAGGAAAAATTCAGGAACAATATTTTATGTAGAATTATTAATTTACTTTATTTTTCTAGGACTAATAGGAACGGAGATATTTGGAAAAAACTTATTTTGAGCGACATTTTTCCAAGATGGCGGTGCGAGCGGTCTTCAACTTCGGGTTATGATCAGGACGGTGCATTTTACGATTCCGCCAAATTTCATATCCTTACGGCCTTTTGCTTGATAGACCCTTTTTTTCTCCCCATTGCTTGGATTAATCTACAACATTCTAAAAATTTAACCAATTTGACCGAAATTCAATTTTCATAGGAAAACAGAGGAGTCCTTTATATTTCAACCTCCTCAAATCTAATCCAATTGCTGCTTAGAAATTAACTTATTATTTTTGACGTTTTCACAGGTAATATACTATGAAATTCACAAAGCCTTAAGAGTTGTTTCATCTTCCCTTCATTTTTCCCCCATGCTCCACTTAGTAGCAGACAATGTAAAGAAGACGAAGGAGAAGAGAGCTAACAACTAGCTGATCAGGTAGGAGAGCTGGGTCCGTAGGTCCTCGTTTTTAGCATGATCGGAAAATAAACTGAGACTTCAAATATCTGGTCGCACCAATTTGTGTTGTAACCTGAATAATAACTAAAATATACCTCTTAAAGCCTCAACACAGATCACTGCGGGCAGATCTAAAGAAGTGTCAGAAATTATTTTAAAAAAAATAAGTAAGATAAAATATGATATTTATTTTCAACAGATATTTGATAACAAAACGAAAAATAAATATAAAATTGTTGTATGCGTTGTCAGTTTAGAAATTGTTTTATAAATATAATCAGCAAATAATAAAATAAATGAAAGAGTACAAATTTCAGTACCTTTTAACAACTTAAGCGTGGGCTTACTAAGTGGAAGCAGATGTTTGGGCTTGACAGTGCTCTAGCTCGTCTGCCCTGAAATTCTGCAGCGACCGAATACTATCAGGTACCTATTATACGCTATGGTTCTGTCATGGGGTTTATCACATCTATACATATACTCAAATGAAATGCCAACTCCAGTTGATTGGAATTGTCTAATTTTTGTTGAGTAACAAATTGTGGAGGCTCGGTCAAAATATTAATTGATTGTCGTAATCAATACGATTGAATTATAAATTCGGAATATAATTCCTTAAAGACCATCTCTTGGAATACTCAAAAACCGCAGAAGTGTTGCGTTAGGACAAAAGAGAATTTTATTAGACATGTGAAACTGAAATTCAGGTTAATCAGTGTGTACAAATTAGAAATTTTGAAGCAAATTTAATTTAATATACCTAGTATGATCAATGACATTTAAGTGGATAGTATATAATTTAGATTCAAAATACAGAATTACTATCGCTCTTAGTAGAGGGTCCACGTCGGTCGTCGAAAGTCGTCAAAGTCCTCAAGTAACCCATTCTAATAATAATAATAATAATAATAAAAGGTCTTTATTTCCCAATTTACAGTTCATATTTAGAATACAAGAAAAATATATATAATTTTTAAATAAGTTGGGAAAACGCCGAAGATCAGATGGCTGTCCACAGACAGCCCCTGTTTTTAATCTTAAGCGTAAAACAAGAAACATTATTAATAGCACAAGCTACATTACTATAATAAAATAATAATAAATAAATAATAGTATTCAATTTGATTTAATTTAGGTGCAGTAGATGGTGCAGTAGATAAATACAATTACCTTGACTCAGATGACGCGTTTTGAAGATTTAAGAGATGATTTTTAAATTTATTTTTGAATATAGATGCTGGCAAACTTTTCATTGAAGATGGTACAGAATTATAAATTTTAGTGATTTGGTATGAGTACGAACGTTTAAACAATTCAGTACGGTGAAGGGGAGGAGTAAGTGTACCTTTAAAACGAATATTGATATTATGTACATCTGTTCGGTAAGAAATCTTTTTATTTAGATATTTGGGAATTTTGTTAATTACAATTTTGTGAAACAAACAAGCAGAGTGCAGTAGGCGTCTCCTAGACATATTAAGCCATCCTATCTCTGGCAGTTTATGTGATATATTCTGTCTACGTCTTATACCAAAGATTAATCTCAAGCAAGAATTTTGTACAACTTGTATTCTACGATCGTCTTCCGCATCTATACACGGACCATACACTATGTCTGCAAAATTAAATCTAGATAAAACCAATGACTCACATAAAATTGTTTTTGTTTTTTGGCTAAGGTAATGTCTATTGTTGTAAATCATTTTTAAATTCATATAAGCTAGTCTAATACAGTTATTTACATGAGCCTTAAATCTTAGAGAGCTATCAAAAATTAATCCTAAATTTTTTGCCTTTTCAGTGGGTGTTATATTGTGTCCTTCTACATTTATTTGTATTCTTTGTAATACCTCGGATCTAATATTTGACTGTCCGAATACAAGAACTGAAGTCTTTGTGGCATTAATATTTAATGAGTGTGTCTTAGATATTTTAAGCAAAGATCCAATATCAAGATTAATTTGATTCGTTGCGTTTATACACTGACTTACGTCAAAGGAGAGGTACAGTTGAGTGTCATCAGCATACAAGTGCATTCGGCAGTGTGTAACAGTTTTTTGGAAATCTGCTGTATATAATGTATATAACAAAGGACCCAATATTGATCCCTGCGGGACACCAGATAACACATCAAGAGGTTCAGACACAATATCATTAATTTTCACTCTTTGGGTTCTCCCTGTAAATAACTATGAAAAAATTTAAGAGCTTCGCTACTTACACCAATAAATTTGAGAATAGCTAAGAGTATTTTATGATCTATAGTGTCAAAGGCCTTTGAAAAGTCAAGCAGAACCAATACTGTAGCTTTTTTCTCATCTATCCCTCTTAATATATCGTCTGTAATATTCAGCAGGGCCGTTTCACAACTGTGTGATGGGCGAAATCCTGATTGTATATCAGGTAACAAATTAAATTTTGTCACATGCTCACGGAGCTGCGACTCTATCTCTCTTTCTAACACTTTTGATAATGTTGGTAAAATACTTATAGGACGCAGGTCCTTATATTCAATGGGATTATTATTTTTGGGAATTGGTAATATAAGGGCTTGCTTCCAGGCATCTGGGAATATATTATTTTCTAAACAAAAGTTTATTATATGAGTTATGAATGGCAGAATATGAGGGCAACACATTAGTAAAAAATTTATATTAAGTCCATCGTGACCTTGAGCATTGGTTTTGATTCCATATAGAATTTTTTGCACCTTAAATTCGGAAACAGGTCGGAGTTTAAACGACTCTAAATTTGGATTTACATTGGTATTATAATAATTAATAGTATTTTGATCTGCAGGAGTGCGCGGGATACTATTAGCATAGTAGTCGTTAAGGTTATCGACATTCTTTAAATGATTAGGTATTGAATTTTTTCCTCTTTTGTTAATATTTAGCAATTCTAAGTCCCTCCATACCTTATTAGTACCATTTACTCTCAACCTGTCATCAAAATAAGCTTTTTGTTCCCTTCTACATGAAAGTGTTGTATAATTTTTTAGTTCTCTGTAGTAATTATAATGAGCCTCATTTTTAGTTCGGCGCCACCTGCTGCGTGCTTTGTTTCTAAGAGATATAAGTAAACGTATATTATCAGTCATCCATGGGGAAAATTTCTTAGTAATTTTTATAGTTTTAAAAGGCGCATGGAAATTTAAAAGGTTTAAAATATTTTCATTTAAGAACTCTAATTTGTCATTTACGTTATTCATATCATAGATAATTTCAAAATTAATTAAAACAAGATCAGCGTAAAATTGTTCTTGATTAAAATTTTTAAAGTTTCTAATTGTTTTAAAAATAGGTATATTGGATATACTTTTAATGTTTAATGCACAACAGGTTAATTCATGATCAGATAAATGGTCGAGAGGAATTACATTTACACTTTCTACAATATCCTCATTATTGGTAGTTATTATGAGATCAATAAGCGTTGTAGAATTAAGAGTAAGGCGAGTCGGAGAATGGACAATTTGATCCAAATTAAATGCTTCCAGTATCTGATTTAGTTTAAGAAAAGCTGGTGTGTCAGGTTTTAGCATATCTATATTAAAATCGCCGAGACAGAATATTTCGTCATATTGCGGCAGTAAAATTGAAAATTGTTGTTCTAATATATTTAAAAATTCACTATATGAGAGATCTGGTTGTCTGTACACGACTCCCACTGCGTAGTACTGCTTATTTATTTTGATCTTTACCCACAGTTGTTCAATATTATTTGCACTATCAATGAGAGAGAAGGAGAATGATTCTTTAATATACATACTTACTCCGCCCCCTCTGCATGCAATGCAAGTAAAAGAAAATTGATTTCACTTTTTTATTAGTACTAAGAAATGTCAATTTTAAAGAAAGTAGATTATAGTAAACCCAGCACCTAAAAGAAATACAATAATTGTTTGATTTTATAAAGTTATAAGAAGTTACAGTAGAGTACAGAAGAAACTATGTAGATAAGAAAATGTTTATCTCCACAAATTAGAAAAAAGGAAGTGAAAAGTAAGAACTAAATATTGAACATAAACATAATAAAACTAATGTATTGTTCAATTATTTACAATAATACTGTCATAATTATTAGCAGTGGATACAAAATGTTTTTTATTCTTCAAAATGAAAGCTATCCTGCCATCCTTGGTCCAGCACTCTTTTTTGAATTTTTACCTAATTTCCTTATAAAGTTCATAACGCTGCGGCGTTAATAGATCACTAATGGAATAGCCAGTTCCTTTAAATTCTTTTTTATTAATGAATATATTGTGACGTTTCCAGACATGAACAAATTCGAGTACTACAGGCCTTGCTTTTGTTTCATTTCTTGCTCCATAGCGATAACAATCCGATATATCATGTTTTTTTAGCAGCATATCCTGGTTCTCATTTAATTTTAATTTAGTGTTTAAAATATTCATTACTATAGAAAACAAATCTTCTTTTTCAGTTTCCTTAACACCATAGAGTAATAATTTATTTTTATTTGACTTTTGAGCATATGCATCTATTTGTAAAGAAACTTCACTAACCTGCTGTTTAATTTGCGCCAAAAGCTCTTTTACTGCAGTTTCAAACTTCAAAAATTTTTGCATTAATAGGTCTAATTTTGTTTCATTTTCCGGGGTTATATCTTCCTTACGTATTCCAGACAATTCACCTTTAAAACTACCAAGCTGTGCTGCAAAATTCTCTTCTAATTCCAGTAACCGGGTGGTAATATCACTATCACTAGTTGCCTTTTTATTTACAACGTTTGGTTTTCCCCTCGTTTTTACTCTTGAAGACATTTTGTACACAATTGATAATTACTACTACTATTATCTTTTAAATGACAGTATGAGAACTTTATTATGTTAATTTGGTATAATTTGTAGGAGACTCACACAGTCGTGTCTACTCTCGTGCCGCCATGTTGAAAATCTCTTCTCTGGCAAGGTAAATAATTTTTAAGTTTACATATCGAAAGAAGGTACTTAGACGCATCAGAAATGCCTTGCTGAACTTTTGTTGGTTCTTGCACAACTTCTAAAAAATTAAAATAAGATGGCGGAATGGTAATTCAAGAATTCGTGATTTTAAACGTTTAACTTTCGCTAAAAAATTAACTATTTGCTATATATATTATTTTTTATGCTCATATACTAAAATGATGAGCGCCTGTATCTATACTAATATAATTTGAAAATCAAAAAGTTTGTTTTAAATAAATCCTAAAATCGGAGGAACAAAGTTTTTGTATTGAAAATTTCGACGTGTGGGCAGCTACATTAAATTAAACATAATATTTTTAGTCGCAAACTCCTCTATAAATCCTTATTTTACTATAAGGAAAGTAACCAGACTGCAACCAAAGTTACAAATCTGGCGCGTTAAGTGTAATAATTGCATATTACCATCAAAACGCTAATGCTTCGATTGCAACAAACACCAGTCGAAAGACTGATCCTACTTAAAGGAGCTCCCTTGCCAGTCGTCACACACCACTTGCAGACTGGACCGCTAGATGGCGCCTGCTGGCTGTTTTACATGTCGCTATTGTAAAAATACCGGGATGTACTATAGTCAAAGGATTCTCATGTCGGTCGTCGCATACCTACCTTGCACTGACGAGAGCCAACAGCTCGAAACTGCAGTCTGCAAGTGGTGTGTGACGACTGGCAAGGGAGCTTCTTTAAGTAGGATCAGTCTTTCGGCTGGTGTTTGTTGCAATCGAAGCATTAGCGTTTTGATGGTAATATGCAATTATTACACTTAACGCGCCAGATTTGTAACTTTGGTTGCAGTCTGGTTACTTTCCTTATAGTAAAATAAGGATTTATAGAGGAGTTTGCGACTAAAAATATTATGTTTAATATTCCGCCCTCTAAAAGCACATTTGAGCTACATTAAATGTTTAAAATTTGTATATGCTATATATAAATGAAATATGGTCCAAAGATAAAAAAGTTTTTGAAAGAAAAATAAGTTCTATATCTCATATAGTTTGAGAGTTGCAGATTTTTAAACAGACCGTTCGCGGAACTTCTATTATAAGATTCGGCCGTTTTCTGGCGCGCTTATATCTTTTTTTATTGCGATGCATCAAGATAATAAATTAATACACCCAGCCACCCCCCACTATCACCCCCAATACCACCACCCACACTATTATGAAAGGGAGTAAAAAAATTTAAATGTAATTTAGTGTGTATACAGGAACGAAACATCTAAAAAAAAAAAAATGGCGTTAGCTACCGCCTCTACCACTAGCAGCACAGGGGAAGCACTAATATTAACAACAGGAGTGAGTCATTATTGCATTTCATCCTAGGGGAAAGGTTACTAATAGCTAATATAGGCAAGAAAACTACATTTGTCACTTCAGTACGTAGAGAAGTATTGGATTTAACCTTATGTACAGATAAGTGATACTATCAAGAACTGGCATGTGCCAGAAGAGCCATCAGGCCCCGATCATAGGTACATTAGATTCAACATCAAGATCCCATCTCGAAGACAAAATTCAGAAATCCCCGAGATACCAACTGGGAAGGATATTTAGAGTCCCTCAGAGGGTATCTAGAGGGAGGAATAGCGTCTGGAAGAAACATAGAGAGCCTTCAAGTGACTGTAGAACAGGTAAGTGAGGCGATAGTAGCTGCCTACCAGGAAAACGGCCCGGAGAAAACTAGGAAAACCAGGGGTAAAACAGTCTGGTGGAATAAACACCTAGAAGACCTTAGGACTGAGGTTAGAAGGCTATTTAATAGGGTCAAATCCAACCAAGACTGGGATACCTACAAAGTAAAACTCACGCAGTACAATAAAGAGGTCCGCAAAGCAAAGAGAGACTCATGGAAGAGATTCTGCGAAGAGGTCAGTGATAGCCCCGCAGCTTCCAGAATCCATAGAGTTCTGGCCAAGGACGGTTGTACTGCAAATGAAGTATTTTTAGTCAAAAAAATTATGAAACCTACACGGAAACAATGACGGAAAGTATCAAATTGCTCATGGAGACACACTTTCCGGGCTCACTGATATTAACAGACCAAAGGAAGACCATTATCCAGGCCAAAGGCCAGAACGGCCCAAACTCGCGGACTGGAGATTGGCCGCCGAGGTTATAAAACCTGATAAAATCAGATGAGCAATTAGTAAGTTCCAACCACTCAAATCTCCTAGAATGGACGGAATATATCCAATTTTGCTCCAAAAGGAGCTAGAGGTATTAATACCTTACTTATGTAAAATATTCAGAGCCTGCTTGGCCTGAAAGTACATATCAAAAATATGACGGAAGGTGAGAGTCATCTACATACCAAAAATAGGTAGATTATTGGACCAAACGCTCAAGTCATATAGGCCTATAAGCTTATCCTCTTTCCTACTTAAAACGATGGAAAGACTGATAGATAGGTACATTAGAGATGAGCTACTAAGGGAAAATCCCCTGAGTGAACGTCAATATGCATACCAGCCAGGGAGGTCGACAGACCTTGCGCTGGATGAATTAAACAGACCACAGTCCTTAGAGGAAAAGGAAATGGCAGTAGTAACATTCCTAGACATAGAAGGAGCGTTTAATAACGCGAAAACGCACTCATTAACGGGTGCATAGGAGTCCCAACAACGCTCTGCCGGTGGATTAAAGCCAGCCTAGATAATAGGATTATAATATCTAATCTAGGTGAGGTCTCCATTGAAGCGAAAGTGAGCACAGGCTGACCCCAGGGAGGTGTACTATCTCCACTACTGTGGGCAACTCTGGTTGACGAACTCTTCCGGAAACTTTCCAGAAAAGGTTTCTATTGCTTAGAATATGCTGATAATCTAGCAATAGTTGTTAAGGGGCGATTCGCGAATACAATAACGGAGCGTTCGCAAAGAGCCCTAAATGTTGTCGACAAATGGTGTTGTAAGGAAGGACTCTCTATAAATCCCCACAAAACCATAGTCTTCAATTTTGCACGGAGAAGAGCACTGCAAGGCCTAAAGCCCCTTCGGCTCAACAAAGTGGAAATTCTATTTATCTGCGAGGCAAAATATTTAGGAGAAAATTAACGTGGAACTCTCACATCCAAAAAGTTACACAGAAAGCCACAATCGCCCTGGGAATGTGTAGGCAAATGTGTGGAAACAACTGGGGGTTAAATCCCAAAATGAACAAGGCATACACCAGGGTAGTGAGACCCATGATAACCTATGGATCAGTGATATGGCGGACTAAGACGGTGGAGTCGGGAGCAATAAGGCTGTTTCGGAGATGAGGGCAGATTCCATTCTAGGCACGCCCACGGAAGTAATGGTCCCAAGGTATAACTTCAATAAGAACTTTCAGACTGTAATACCAGACAGGGAGGACTGGAAAAACGATCCTTTCATAACAGCACAAACAGTCTGGTACACTGACGGCTCCCAAACAGAACAAGGAGTCGGAGCCGGGATTTACGGGACACGGTCAAAAGCCAGTATCCCGATAAGTCTAGGGAAATACGCAACGGTGTTATAGGCTGAAGTGATCGCCATACACTGTTGCGCAAGGGAGATAATAGGACAAGGCACTGTTAACCAGTCGATTTCCATTTTCTCTGTTAGCCAAGCGGCAATAGTAGCAATCAGTTCCATGCAAATCAACTCAATATTGGTGTGGGACTGCTTGACGGCTCTTAGAGAGCTGGAAAGTCAGAACAGAGTGACCCTAGCACGAGGGACACAGAGGAAACGAAAAGGCTGATCAACTGGCCAAGGAAGGCGCACTTGAAGCCCCAATAGGACCTGAGCCCTTCTGTGGCATGGCAAAGCCATGCATACGAGCAGCCATTAAGGAATGGGTGCAAAATAAATCTCTGGTATGGTGGAAGACTCTCCCAAGACAGAGACAGGTCAAAGAGTTCATTAAAGAATGTTCGACCAAATTTACGGAAGATCTACTAATCCAGAATAGGAAGGCCATCACAGTAATATTAGGCCTTCTAACTGGTCACTGCCGGCTCAATAGACACATGAGTTTAATGGGCCTGACAGAGGACGCAACATGCAAGTTCTGGAGGAAGGAAACTTCAGTTCACGTTTGTTAATCTAATCTAATCTACCGCCTCTACCACGCCCATTGCCACCCCCACTCTATTATTAAAGGGAGTAAAAAATTAAATTGGGATTTAGTGTGTACGAGAACCAGGAGACTAAAAATTTTTTGGCATTAGCCACCCTCTCTACCATCCCCATTGCCACCCCCGCCCTATTATTAAAGAGAGTAAAAAATTAACTTGGGATTTGGTGCGTATAAGAGAACCAAGGGCCTTTAAAATTTATTTTGGCATTGGTTGCTTCAATAGCAACTGTAACTAAAATACTTCTGAATGGATTACGAATTCCAGAAACAAAATATATACATTCAGATGATCTTACAATCGTCCTCAATTTCATCTATCAACTGATTATATGCAATGTCGTAGATAGTGGTATTATGTACCTGTTCTTCAGCACGTTTACACATTAAAAAATTTCAGCATGAAGTATGGTACCTGAAGTCAGCGGCTATCATATCTATAGGACAATCTCCAATACCCTGAATTTTCTTCTATGGAAATGAAATATACACTACGGTTTCCTTTTTTATCTCTAACTTTAAGACATAGGAAATACACTTTTTTGAAATCCACTGGTTGACGATTACTGCGATTAGATGTTCGTTTGCCTACAGGTTCATCTTTGTCACAGGTTTGCACATTAAATACTGCAAGAGCTTTTTTATGGGTGTATTCGGACCAAAATTTTTGATAATACAGTGGTTTTTTAGCAATAAAATTGTCATCAATATTATTTTTCAACAGTCTGTAAACTTTGTCTTTTCGAATAAAAATAGCATTTTTTAATATTGCAAACCCCCGCTCACTTAATCTACTTAACACTTCGGAAAATGCATATCAACATAATTATGATACACTTTTTTAAATCTAAAGTTTCGGCCATTTCGAAATGTATTTATTACACTCAATCTTCACAATTTCTGTAGTATTTTGCACTATATTTATATATTTAAATATAACTACATATAATAAATATCATAGTTAAAGCCACATATTTATAACACATAAATTATTATTTAATTACATTCAAGCGAACAGTGATAAATATCAATATAATAATTACCTAAAACACCAAAATCAAAACGCCTGCGTAAACTTGCGTGTTCGTACCTGTACCTTTTTGTTTTTTGTTTTTTGAAAGGGAAACTCATCATGAGCACCTGAGCTTAGTGTCTAGCGCTACAGGTAGTGCCGGACTTCAACCGGCTAAACCCCCCCCCCCCCCCTTCTTTAGTGTTTCCGACTAGTTTGGAACTGCTTTCGCTTATCTTCAAACCAGCTGGTCATTTGAGTTCGTTGTTATGAATTCCTCCATGGGGTCAGCTCTTTCATCCTCTTCCATCTTTTTGATAATGCGAATTATCCCCTCCTCCGCCTTTCTCCAGTTCTCCTCTGACTCCAGCATTCTCTCTACCATGTTGTCCGGGAACAGTAACGACGTCCCACCGTGTCGCCTCTTCTCCCTCCACCTGTTGCATACGAACGGTGTGTTCCGCGTTGTCGGCCTCCCCACAATATATGCGCTCTCGGCTATCAATCTTACCGATATCATTTAGATATTCCATGAAACACCCATGTCCATTCAGGGCTTAGGTAAAATAGAATAGAATAGAATAATTTATTTATGTTAAACTTATAAAAAATGTACATACCTCATAAAAAAGTTTTTTACATAAATTCAGATAAAAGCATACATAGTATCACAAGAATATATACGAACGATTTTAGGAAACAGGTAACAGGTACTAATAAAAGATAAGACAAATAAAAGAATTATACGAACATGGCAATATTGCAATTTAATGACTGTCTTATATTTGCAGTTGCACATTCACTTTCCTCTAGAGAGAAAAATGCATTTTTTAGAAAAAAATCTTTAATCGTAGATCTGAACTTTGTTGGAGGCAAAGCTTTCATGCTATCGGGTAATAAATTATAGATTTTGTTTTTAGCACGTTTAGAGATACTGAAGACAATTGCCATAGACAGTATATATTTCTTGTCAGCTGTTCAGCAACATATTCAGTATGAGCATCCCAACGCAGATATGGATCAATGAAGACCCCCAAAAATTTTGTATTTGTAGGATTATTTGGTATGTTACTCATATTACGTGTACTTGAGACCATTTTGCCACCTTGCTAGAAAATTAGACGTAAACCACTTTTCAGTCTCCGTGAGCGCATCATCACACTTTGACATCAGGTTATCCGAGTTTGGGTCAGACATTAGAAATGTTGAATCATCAGCATAAAATATGCATGTGATTTTTTTAAGTGCATTTGGCAAGTCCTTAATATAGATTAGGAATAGAACAGGACCCAGAATTGAGCCCTGTGGTGGTCCAGATCTAATATATAATTCCTCGGATGTTATTCCATTCACCCTGATTATTTGTCTTCGTTTCTCTAGGTAGGATTTAATAAGTGAGATACTTGTTTTACTGAAATTATATTTGGATAATTTTTGAACCAATAAGGTATGTGACACGCAGTCAAAGGCTTTACTGAGATCACAGAACAAAGAAGCAGAGTAGTGGCCTTTTTCAAAACATTCTAATGTGTGTTCCGTAAATTTTAAAATAGCATCTGTTGTCGACAGGTTTCCACGAAATCCAAATTGTTGTTTGAATAGTATTTTATTTCTTTCTAGGTATTCAGTTATTTGATTTATAATGGCTTTTTCAAGGATTTTTGAAATGATTGGAAGCAATGAAGGTCTGTAATTATTTATTTCCTCAATATCGCCTTTTTGAAAACTGGAACAACAGCCGCTACTTTAAGTATATCTGGAAATATACCCCACTTCCCCATGCCTCCGTTCCATCCACGTCCTTACATTTGTGATAAGGCGTCTGGTCCACCTTCCCTTGTGTGCAATCTCCCATCGCCCCTGCCACCTTTCAAACAGCCTGTCCCTGTTTGTGCCTTCGCAACTCCCTCATAGACTTCCAGCCGCTCTTTGGCCATCAAATCCAGAGGGGGAATCCCCACCACTACCAACGCCGCCTCATACGAGATAGTTCTATATACGCTGCACACTCTTACCGCAGCGCAATGCTGGATCCTGGTCATCCTGCCCCTCGTCCTGTCCACTTTCATCGTGTTTTCCCAGACCGGAGCCGCATACAAGAGGGTAGAGCGCACAACGCTGAGCATCAATCTCCTTTTGCTAGCTCTTGATCCGTGAGTGTTGGCCATAAGTCTTCCGATGGCTGTGGCTGCCTTTCCTGCTTTTTCGGCAGTTTTTGTGGCGTGAACGCCAAAGTTCAACTTAGACTCCAGCCAAACCTAAAGGTACTTCAGATGGTCACCTGGGCGTATCTTCACTCGCCCCACCCTAACTTTCATGGGTGGTAGGTTTCTCTTCCTGGTAATAACTAGGAGCTCCGTTTTCCAGCAGCTAACTCGAGCTGCATCCTTGCTAGCCATCTCTCGATCTTTATGATGGCCTTATTGGCCGCCTCCATTATGCGGACTGTCCACCTTCCAGTCACTGTTATGGCCAGATCATCCCATAACCGATGACCTTCACACCATCTTGCCATTGCAATCAGAAGACATCATCAAACATAATGTTTCACAATGTCGGCCCAAGCACCGATCCCTGCGGAACCCCACACGGGATATTTTCCAAACAATCTCTCCCTCCATCTCATACCAGATCATCCTATCTTGGAAGTGGCTCATTGTAATCTTTACGAGGTACGGGGTTATCCCTATACTCTGCATGTTCCTGACAATCATCGCCCATTCCGCCGAATTAAAGGTATTTTCAACGTCCAGGGTCACGACGGCGCATATGCTCTTCGCGACTAGGGCTTCCTCCGCCGTTTCCTTTATTAGTCTAATGGCGCCGAACGTCGATAGTCCTTTCCGGAAATCAAATTGACTTTCAGATAAGCCCCCCTTCTCAGCTATCTCCTTTTCTAGTCTCTCAAGTATCAAGTACTCGAGAAGTTTGTCCATTGAATTTAATAAACATGGCGGTCGGTATAATGACGATTCCTCCGGCGGTTTGCCTCTTTTATGGATCAGGTCGACCCTAGCCTTCCTCCATCTGCTCGGGAAATCTCCCCCCTCTAGAGCGCGGTTCATTCCCCTTAAGATCGCTCCCGGATACTCTTCCGTAACCAACTTAACTATTTTAGGCGGGATCTCATTTAAGCCTGCCGCCTTCCCACTTTTGAGCCTGGCACGTGCTGCCTCGAGTTTCGCCGTAAACGGGGGGACCGCATTCACCTCTACCGCCTCCCACCTAACTATGTCCCTTTCTGGGAACAGAGTGCTCACACTGTTCACCACTTCAGCCACCTTTTCCGCTGGCAAAGCCGGAGTTCTCATTTGTCGGGTAGCAATCTTATAGCCGTCTCCCCAAACATCCGTATCCACACTCTCACATAGTTCTCTCCACCTCTCTCTCTTTGATCCTTTAGTAGCCTCTCTCAAGTTTCTTCTGGCATTTCGATACTCCTCAAGATACGGGTTCTCCCCAGGCGCTCCTGCTCTCCTATTCTGCCTTATACCCTGCCAACGGATCGCGATGCACTCTCTTCTGAGAGCTGCGATCTCCTCCGTCCACCAATAGACCTCCTTCCTCAATTTCCTGATTCCCCTCCTGGGCATTGCTGCATCGCAGGCTCTAGTAACCGCATCGTTGAGAGTTTCCTCCGTTTAATTTACGGTTTCTCGGAAGGACTCCGCCAAACTTCTTTTGAATGCTTCCTTGTTTAACCTGCCCAACTTCCAGCCTCTGCCTTTCACCAGGGCCGCGTCTAATGGGGGGCCATTTCGTGCCACGCACGAAGGCGCACTAGGCCATGGGGCGCCAAAAAGCCAATTTTATAGTATTTCGACTGAGCGGTTTGTCAATTTTTTTATAATAATAAAATAGACACGTCCTATACTGACATTTTTTTAAAATACATCGTACCCTTTGCCCCCCCAAAAAAGGGCGCCAAAAATGTTCTCGCGCGAAGGCGTCTCATGACCTAAAAGCGTCACTGCCTTTCACCACCTGAGTGACTTGATTCTGCCTTATATCGTAAGTAATATAGATATCTCGCACATAATATGTATATTATACCTATAATCTATCGTATCATATGGCGCTTCACTTTAATAATCTGTAATTCGAAGATAGTATAAGATATCGACTTGATTTTAAAAAAAAACTTTTTCTATCTTTGGACGATATTTCATTTACATATAGTAAATAAAAATTCTAAACATTTAATATTCGAAATTTTCAATACATAAACTTTGTTGCTAAGAATTTAGGATTTATTTTATAAAAAACAATATATTATTTTCAAATTATCTTAGATAGAGGCGCTCATCATTCTAGTATATAAGTCTAATAAATGAGATCGATGTAGCAAAATAGTTAATTTTTTAGCGAAAGGTAAATGTTTGAAACCACGAATTCTTAAATTACCATTCCGCCATCTTCTTTTCTTTTTTAGAAGTTGTGCAAGAGGCAACAAAAGCTCAACAAGGCATTTCGGGTGCACCTGAGGACCCTCATTCAAAATTCGTTCCCAAAATTTATTTACCTTGTTTTAATGGGTCATCTAGTTTTGGAAAGCTTTAAACCCCGCACTAATTGGAGATGTACGTTTATTTATCGTACTTCTATATTCTACGCAACAAGAACCCTTCTAGTAGACATCTTCCACCAATTTCCGGTCGGGGTTAAACCAAGATAAAATTATTAAAACTCCCTAACAATTGGAGATGACATAATTTTCCTTGTGAACAAAAATATGCCATATTGAGTACTTCGTAGAGTAGTTGGTTATCCAAGCAATATAAGTTTAGTGCGTATAATTAATCATCGGTAGCATAAAATTAAAAATCTAGTTACTTTAATCTAGGTATTTTAATATATTTTAGTGGAATAATACTATCAAGACAATAGCTGATTGCTGTAGGATGAAAATAATTGTTGAGATGAATTTAAATAAAAATAAAGACTAGTTTACGCTAAGTACATGTAAAACAACTAATAATTATTACAATTAGGTAGGTGAAACAGAATGAATATTAATACTTACTTAATTAAAAGGATGAATATGAATTCCTAGTTAAAGCAAATCTAGTAACCTAAAATTTCAATATTGACAGATATTGTTAAATATTTTTCTTATTTATTAACTGATTTAACTACAACTAATGATGTTCTTGGTGGATGATTGAAATCAAGGAGTTCATGAGTGGGAGCACTGCCAATAGCTACCTATAACATATTACAAAAAGGTAATTATATAATAAAGGTTATAATAACTATTAATCTAAGAAATGTTTAAATAAAGCCAAGTAAGAATAGTAACAGGTTATTTAATAAACTTAATAAAATACAAGTAAAATCTACAATGATGCTCATGTTTGCATACAGGATCAAGCAAAATTGTGCCAAATTTACAAATATTTATAGAAATTAGCGGAAATCGTAGCTTGACCGCTACGAGTTTATAACAAAGTGCATAATTCAACCCCCTTAAAATCGCTCCCATAGAAGCCAGAATATTTTCTCTATTTTTCCGATAATCTAACTAATATTTTGAGTTCATTTAGAAATGCACAGATTTTCGTCCACCTAAAAGTTGCAAATCTCCCACTGTGCATGGGTCCGGTTTCTGTCGGTTAGAAAATATTTAGATGCGCCACAGTGGAATTGCTTGAATAAATACATCGCTCTATCTCCTCGTAATAGTTATAAAACTCTGTACATATTTTATTTGTACATAATTCTTGAATAACACGGTACTTTGTCGTAACTTTTAAATTTGTAGTGAACCGCAGAACTCTTCCACCCGACAAAGTTTAATAAATCTCTTTTAATGTTGTATTCTATATTTGAAAGTTAATTTAAATGCAAATATTGTGTAACCATTGGAAAACAGGCGGCGAACAAATATTTCTTGCAAATATTTACTTACATTATTCAACGTTGGTGTAGAACAGCGAAATAAAAACAATTTTCGTGTCTGCAATCGTTCATGGCAATAAACAATGGAAACAAATGGTAGAAACATGTGTACTGAAACAATGATGTCAAGCCTGGGTTTTATTTCTACATAGTGGAATAAAAATTTCAATTTTATAATACACTATGTGAATTTTATGTGTAACAAAACCGCATTTAACTTAGTTTATTTTGTGCAGGTAATATGCACAAAATAAACAGGGGTTTCTAAAATATTTTTATTTATTGGATATAAGCAACAAGACATTGAAAATAATTAAACGAGGAAAATATAGCGGTTTTTAATCCCACAAATTACAATATTCTTCAAATGTACATGCCTACCTTCCGTAGTATCAATTTTGTTCCTATTTGATGATCGGACCAAAAACATTGTCGCGGTTATTGTAGAAAAAAAATGTTCTACAACTATAGTAAAATAGTAAATTTTGCTTGCCCTGGTTCTATGGTCGATAGTAATCCTTTTTTTCCACAGGGTGAAAATTAACAGTTGAGGGAGGAAAATTACATTGACGTTTATTACTACAGATTATTTAGAGATATTATTCATTAAAATACAAATTCATTACAGAATTAACTGTTGTATTTGTAATGGTATTCCCTTCCTCACTATCACAATCCATTTATTTAATTACAAACTTGAACTACAGGCACTCACAAAACTAAACGTAAATTAAAACTGCTGTAACTTCCGCAAATCGCGCAGCAAACGTTTGATTGTGTAATGTGCCTACTTTGAGTTCCGCTCATGTATTTTAAATTTTCGCCATAAATAAACAAATGGATGCGAAATAACCAACTTATTATTGTTATTGTTTTTAGAAAAAGTCATTTTTCGTCAGAAAGGAAAGGAGTGGGGAGATTTTTTTTTCGCCATCGAATGTGGAATTTTTTCTCTTTGATTTGAGCCCCACCAGATCGCGATTGGATGATTAGGAGGGGAGAGGGGGGCCCGTAAAGTTTTTGCCCTGTAGAAGGTCAAGGAAAAGGGTTAGGGACTTCGGGCCGGCACATTTTCAAGGGCAATCAATTCTCTTTCAAGATTTTTTTACCCCGAAGCTCTAACTTCATTAAGGCCTGCACGCGCGCGTGATTCATTTATAAAAACGGCCGAGCGGAGTGGGACGAATGTATTTGTAAGAGAGAAGTATGTATTTGTGAGAGAGAAGGGAGAGAAGTGGGAGTGCTAGGCTCCTCCCACGGCATCTCGCTGCACAGCTGCTGGATTGCCGCGCTTGTTTTTATAAATGTATCACGCGCGCGTGCAGACCCTAATGATCGAAGTTAGAGCTTCAGTAAAAAAATCTTGAAAAAGAATTGATTGCCCATGAAATGAGTCCAGTCCGAAGTCCCTAACCCTTTCCCTTGCCCTACTACAGGGCAAAAACTTTGCGGGCCCCCCTCTCCCTTCCTAATCATCCGATCACAATATAGTCAGGCTTAAATCAAAGAGAAAAAAATTCCACATTCGATGGCGAAAAAAAGACCTCTCCCACCCCTTTCTTTTGGTAAAAAATGACTTTTATAATATATATAATGACTGTTATAGTATTTTCAGCACATTGGAGGGTATACGAATGAACTGTTCAATAGAGCGTAAGCCGCTCCAGCTATTAGAGAAACCAACAGATGGGTATTGTTTTCTAAACATTTCGTGCTGTCTGTATGTACTGATTTCGAGAAATGAATTAATATATTTTTGGGGTTGTTAATTATTTTCCGCTCCTCGGGAGATTTGCAAGTCATAGCCGCTCTAGCCTTTAGAGAAACCAACAGATGGGTATTGCTTTCTAAACATTCCGTGCTGTCTATACGTACTGATTTCGAGAAATAAATTAATATATTTTCGGTGTTCTTAATTATTTTCCGCTCCTCGGGGGTTTTGTAAGTCCTAGCCGCTCTGGCCATTAGAGAAACCAACAGATGGGTATTGTTTTCCAAACATTTCGTGCTGTCTATATGTACCGATTTCGAGAAATGAATTAATATATTTTCGGAGTTGTTAATTATTTCCCGCCCCTCGGAGGTTTTGCAAGTCCTAGCCGCTCTAGCCGTTAGAGAAGCCAACAGATGAGTATTGTTTTCTAAACATTTCGTGCTGTCTATATATACCGATTTCCAGAAATGGATTAATATATTTTCGGGGGTGTTGATTATTTTCCGCCCCTCGAGAGTTTTGCAAGTCCTAGCCGCTCTAGCCGTTAGAGAAACCAACAGATAGGTATTGTTTTCCAAACATTTCGTGCTGTCTATATGTACCGATTTCGAGAAATGAATTAATATATTTTCGGAGTTGTTAATTATTTCCCGCCCCTCGGAGGTTTTGCAAGTCCTAGCCGCTCTAGCCGTTAGAGAAGCCAACAGATGAGTATTGTTTTCTAAACATTTCGTGCTCTCTATATGTACCGATTTTGAGAAATAAATTAATTTATTTTCGGGGTTGTTAATTATTTTCCGCTCCTCGGGGCTTTTGCAAGTCCTAACCCCACTAGCCATTAGAGACCAATAGATGGGTATTGTTTTCCAAGCATTCCATTCTGTATATATGTTCTTATTTCTATTGATCTCAGAATTCTGAGATAGAAGTCAGAATTTTACCTTTCAAAAATATTTTTGTTGTTGTGGCCCTTCTACGTCTTCGTAGAATTTTAAGTTCAAATTCGGAATTAAGAAAATAATTTTTTTTGGCGCTTCTACGCCTTCGTAGAATCTGAACAATAAGGTTTTCAAAAAATATATGAATTAATGGATATGATAATTGAAAGGTTTTGAACCGATCACAATGAAAAAGGCACTAAAGACCATGTATATTAACCCCATGATTCAAAACGTACATAAAAATTCAATTTCGGCAACTTTAATTTCGTGGTACTGGTTGGAACCATATATCTAATAGATTTATGGTTGAAACTTATCTTAACCAGAGACTGACTTGAATGTGAGGTGTTGCTTTCTTCGAAGGTTGCTTTATTAGAGTGTATTATCGTATTTTGTGAGGTTAAGAATATATTTATGATTTTAACAAAATGTAAAAAATGTTTTCTAGGACAAAAAATTGTAGATTTTCCATAAATATCAACTTTTATTCTTACTATAATCTTAATCTATATTTTCTTAATATCTGTAAAGTACACGCATTCATTGAAATAAACTGTGCGCCAATATCCATTGGCTTGATGACGGTCTCGATAACTAGGGCCGAGTAGGACTACTACTCTTTGCTCCTAGATTATCTCTGTAGACCTGGACCGGCCTTCGTGATAGGTGGGCCCGCTTACTTCTACCAGACCCAGCCCGCAAATGCGTGATGTGTCGTGGTATTTTCTGCGGACCTCCCCTGGTCCTGGCTCTTCAACCTCGCTGGCAGAGGTCTCTTCTGGCGCTCTTCTTGTCTTGATATTTTCTTTCTTCGCCAGCTTGTCACCCCCGTGGGTAGTCATCGGTCTAGTTGGGTTTTAGGAAGTTTTGGCTGGGATTGACTGCCGGTACGTAGGACACAGTAATGGTGTGTCCTACCCCGGATCATCGGAAAGGTAAGGATGTGAGCTGTGTAGCTCGGGAGTGTGGAGACCCTAAGTGCTTTTTTAGCACTTTCGGACTCCACGGAGCAGGTAGGACAACGAGCGTTGGACGGTATGTTGTCCGACGCCAGCAAGGAGGTTGGGTTTGGGTAGAAAAACGTCATGTCTCTGGTAGTGGTGGTCCGTCCTGGGGTATCTGAAACAGATCGGTTAGCGGGAAATATAAGTTTTACTCACCCGTTGTCCAGAAGCTGTACCCTCGGCCGTTTGTGCCTCGGGGCGTCGGCAGGGTCGTAATCAGTGGCCTGTCTGATTAGCGGGTTCCCGTGCTCCTCTGCTTGGGCGTACAGCTTCTTCGCTCGTTCCCGGATGACTTCAGTGACCGTGGTGTACTCCAGGTCTCTGACGATGTCTGCGTTTCTCACGTACCATGGTGCGTCGACCGCCGTCCTGAGGACGATGTTTTCCACTGCCTGGATTTTCTTCATGTAGGGCTTTGCCTGGTAACCCCACGCTACCGAGGCGTACGTCAGCTGCGGCCTGATGAGGGTTTTGATAAGCGTGAGCTTATTCCTCAGGTTGAGACGGCTACCGTTTCCCATCATCGGGTAGATGAGGGCTCTTGTGCGCCGCGCCTTGGCTGTAATAGCGTCCGTGTTCTGTCTCCACGTTAGGCTTTTGTCCATGACCACGCCAAGGTATTTGACGGTGTCGTGCCATTGGATGTCCTCGCCGTTCATGGAGACGTGTCCTGTGGGAATTTCTTTCCGCACTCGTCTGAAGAGTATGGCTTGGCTTTTGTCGGCGTTGACGGCGACTTTCCACTTCGTGCACCATTCTTCCAGGAGTGTGGCCATTTCCTGGAGTTTTCTGGTTGCGTTCCTGGCTTTCCAGGATCTGGCAATTATTGCTGTGTCGTCTGCATACAGGGCCAGGGCTGTGTGGTCGGTCCTGGGGAGGTCTGAGGTGTAGATAGCGAACAGGTGCGGTGACAGCACCGAACCTTGCGGGACTCCCGCCTCCACGGTCCTGTAAGTGGAGAGTTGGTCCGAGATTTTGACCCTTAGCTGTCTGCGGTGCAGGTAGGACCTCACTAGTTTGACGAGTTCGATGGGGTAACCCATACTCATCATTTTAGCTAGGAGGCCGTCGTGCCAGACCCTGTCGAACGCTTTGGCAACATCTAGGAACAGCGCCGTGGTGACTTGCCGCTGGTTGAACCCCTTAGTAATCTCCTCGGTGAGGCGAAGTACTTGGAGTTCGGTGGAATGTCCTGTTCGGTACGCAAACTGTTCATCCGGGATGATATTCAGCTCTTCTGTCTTTTCTGTGAGCTTCTTCAAGATGACCCGTTCTGCAACCTTGCTCATGGCTCGGAGGAGGCTGATGGGCCTGTAAGAAGACGGGAAAATTAGTTCTTTCCCTGGTTTAGGGATCATAATGACGTCGGCCTTTTTCCACCTGGCTGGAAAATGCCGTAACCTTAACATCGCGTTTACGATGTTGACTAGCGCCGCTACTCCTTTCCTGGGTAGCTTTTTGAGAGCGATGTTTCCTATCTTGTCACATCCCGGAGCCTTTCTCGGCTTTAGGTTCCTAAGGATTTCCTTGACTTCCTCGGGGGTAGTCGGGCGGATGTGGTCGTCATCAGGCAGGCGGTGGATCCTACGTACTCTGCGCTCGACATCGTCCACCCAGTCCTCGTCCTCGTCATCGAGCTCGTTCTCTCTACACTGCAGTTCTAAGCTGTCGGCAAACGCCTCGGCTTTTTCCTGGTTAGTGTAGACGATCCCTCGCTCTCCGTGAATCGGGGGTATAGGTTTCCTCCGGTTTCGCAGGGCACGTTGCTATTCCACATACTTCTGTCCTGTGGATCGAGTGACTCAAGGTGGCGTTGCCACCCCTCCTGACGGTGTTCTTGGAGGGCGGCTTTCACTCTTCGGCTGAGGACGTTATACTCCCTTCTGTCGGCGGGGAGCCTCGTCCTCTGAGCCCGTCTCTTGGCGCTTCTTCTATCCCTTATCAGCTGCCTGGTGACCTCTGGTAGGTTCGCCATCGGTGCTGGGTGTCTTCTTACTTCTGTTTCTGTCGTGCTGGCCCTTATTGCTCCCAGGATCTGCTCCTCTAGGGTAATGACGGCCCTCTCAACGTCCCCCACGGTATCTAGCCTGGGAATTTGTGCAATGTACTGCTGCAGGTGCAGCCGGTACGATTCCCAGTCCGTTCGTCGCTTCGTGAAGGTAGCGTTGTCGTCACCCGCCTGTCCTCCTAGAGTTAGGAAGATCGGGTTGTGCTCGGTAGATCCCTCCGTTCTGGTGGAGATCTCCGCTTCGAGGGTCATCTCATTTAGGATGGCTATGTCCAGTACGTCTGCCCTGTTTCTACCGTTGTCAAAGGTGGGCTGGACTGGTCCTACCACCAGCAGTTCGCCGGCGTGCTGTCCCAGGAACCGCAGCAGTTCTCGTCCTCGAGTGTTGGTTACGCCGCTGTTCCATTGCTGGGATTTGGCGTTAAAATCGCCAATTGCGACGACCTGTGTCCTAGCGGGTAGAATTGCGTCCAGATCCCCCTCGGTTAGCGTGCTGTGGGGTGGCTGGTAACATGAAACCACTTGGACGTCGCCGTTTCGTGCAGTGGACACTACTACGGCAGTGGCATTCATATTTTCTAGCTCAGGTAGTACCGTCGGATGGTGGGCTATGGTCTTTTTAACGAGTAGAGCCACTCCTCTTGCGGGTCGCCGAGGTATGTTTACCCAGTCCATCCTGTACGTGTGGTATCCTCGGAAGTTGATCTCCTTGGCCGGGGTCATCTTGGTTTCCTGCAGTGCCATGACGTCTATATCGTACCTGGTCAGGAGCTTTTCGACTTCAAGTCTCCTTTGTTGCAGGCCGTTTACATTCCAGGCCGCCATCTGCAGGAATTCCGGTTTAATCTGTAAAGGCATTACAGATTAGTAAAGTTTGGCATTTGAGCAAAAAATGCACTCACCGCTGAGCACATTTGTTGCATCTGTGCTAGCACCGCTGTGAGTTTTTTGGCCTCTGGCGATGCTTGTTGTTTTGAGGCAGGGACGGTGTTCTGTCCTGCCTTGCTCTGGGCTACTTTTGCGTAGCTAGTGCCTGGCGCTACGCCGCCCTTCTTTGTTGAGGTCGTCGTCGGCCTCTGTACCGGCCTTTGAGTGGCGCTGGCTGATTGCTTGGGGTATTTTGGACACCCCTTGTAGCTGGCCGGGTGGGCCCCTTGGCAGTTCGCACACTTGGCCGGTTCGTCTGCCTTCTTCTTGCAGTCAGTCGTCCGGTGTGCCTCGCCGCACTTCACGCATTTCGGCTGCGCGGTACACCTGGATTGTCCGTGGCCGAAACGCTGGCAGCGGTGGCATTGGGATGCCGCTAATCTCTGTCCTTACGACTAGAGAGCAGCACCTCGTGACTTGGAGTATCTTGTCCTGGTCCTGTGGGACTAGGACAAGTACGAGTGGCACCTCCTGTTTCGTCCGTCTGGACGTCATCCGTTGCACTGCGGTAGGTGCGAAACCTTGGTCTTGGAAGTCTTCTGCCACCTCTGTACAAGTAACGCCGCTCGGGATCCCCCTGATGACTACACGTAGCAGCCGTTCCTCTGGCAGGGTGTACGTGTGGTACTCCCTTTTCTCGTTTGCGAACATCCTAGTCATCTTGCGATAATCTTCGGATGTCGCGGGCTCAATGGAGATTCCCTCCGCGGTAACTTTAGCCTTGCTAAAGTTAATGCCGGTTTCGGTTAGACGACGGCTCACCGTTGTCCATGTCTCCTTGTTTCTCAGCACTACCGGCGGTATGCGCTGGCTTCTTGTTTTTGTTTGAGGGGCCTCAGTTTCCTCTGTCCTGGCGTTTTGTCTGGGGACGTTAGCCTCCTGCTGGGGAGCTCTAGATCCCGATCTGCTTCGTCTGGATGGCTCTGGGGGGCACTTGAGGGGCTCTTCAGCCACCTTCTTTGCCGCCTTAGGGGCCTCTTCGTCGGAGTCCGTATTAGTGGCGGGTGGGTTCTTCCGCTTCCGCGTTTGCGATTCTCCTCGAATCGCACGCAGAAGTTCTTCGTGCTGGGACTTTTGCTCCCTCTGCATTAGCTCCAACCTCTCGGTGAGCTCCTCTATTTTCTTTCTGAGGGTTTTGTTTTCCTCTGTGAGACGTTTTATCATCTCTTTATCGTCCCTTCTGTCATCCCTTGGGGTTGGGGTATCCCCTCGGGAGCTACCGCTCTGGGACGTTTCGTCTTCACTGTAATCCATGCTACCGTCCTCCACGGTAACGTCGCTGTGGGTGTCCTGCAAGGGAATACCTATAATATTATTGGGAAAAGTTATGGTTAGTAACAGTAAAAATGGTGTCTCCAAGGGAGGGAGACTTTATTTATCTTTTTAGTACACCGTCTTGAAAAAGACGTGTGTACTTCCTCTTCTTAGAACTGTCGACGACGACACTAACTGTGGGGCTGCCACTTCACTGTGCACTTTCTTGGCTCGGTACGTCTGCACTCGGTCACCTCTCGATGCACACTGAGTCGAAACTGTGCGTTAACAACATTTTAAACGTTTCCGCGGAATTCCAACGTTGCCAAATCGCGAAATCCTCTTCATCAACTTGCAAGTCGAGAGCGACCAAAAGTCATGAATTTTCAAAATATTTTACAAACAAATCGCTAGCAGTATTTTTTTTTTTTTTTTTTTTAGAGAAAAATATCCTTTTTCTTCTTCTAATGGCTCTCAGATTTTGAAGAAAATTATCATTGTAATTAAATAAAACGTAAGTGAATATGGAATTCGTAAGACATTAGTATAGTTGAAGTAAATAGTTCCCGAGACATAAAACCCAAGAAAAACTTTACGACTTCATTAAAATACCGTTAAACTAGTTATAAAAGTAATTGCGCAAAGGGTTGCACAGGTACGCACTTGAAATATCTGAAATAAGTTGTTGAATTTTAACAGCGCGTTACGGTTGTCTTCTTGTTTACATTTTATTTCAGTCAATGAAGTTATATACAGTACTTTTACAGGTAGGTGAAATTTTACTGTGTTTAAACTTATTTTATACAGCTGTGTTTTTATAAATATTTTGGCGGGTAGTAAATATTCGGAGATTTTTTGTTTACAAGTGTGTATGGTAAAATAATATTGTGAAAATGTTTAGGCCTTGGAAAGATCCACAACCAAGCACCAGCAGAAAATGTCAGGAAGATAAAATTACATTTATGAACTTGTTGAATTTTTTGTTTATAAATCCTCTTTTATTCTAGATTAATCAATCATGACAATATTCTAGTTAGTACACTTGAAGTAGTAGAGAGCACTTTGGTACACAGCAACAAGTTTTCATTTTACCTCCTAATTAACTTTGTATATTCAGACATATTTTTTCGTATTGACATTGACGGACAAACAACCGAGTACAGCTAGCGCACTCTGGCAATAAAGGAGAATGTTCCCCATTACAAATTTAGTACCGTAAAAGCTACTCAAATTTTTCCCACGCAAAACATTAATAAAAATATATTATGTATAGATTTTCCAGATGATCGTAATTTTTTTTTTTTTTTTTGGGGAACGTGTCCTTAAATAGGTAAACATTTCTAATTGTATTCGTTCGACTCGGTTCATCAATTGTAAGAAAGTAAATAAACGCGAATATTATTTATAAGAAAAGTAATATTTAATAATAATTCTGGCGGGTGAAGCCACAGATCACGGACTGTGATCACAGATCACAGTGATCTGTTAGCCCTATGATATTCTGGGTGGGGAGTTGCAGCATGAGACCAAGGTTTGCGCGTCATCGTGCCTGATAAAACTTAATTGTACGTATGAATTTTTTGAGACGTTGCGCTTATTTGTTGAGTTATTTCGAAATATTTGTTGTTTTTGTGTTTATAATCGTGCAGTTATAGTTATTTAGTGTATAATCTAATTGACAATTACTGTTAAAGAGAATAGACTCATAGTATATAGAAGTTTGTAACCTGTGTATTTACAGAAATAATTTTAAGGTAAACAGTTTTTATTATTTTCCGTTCATAATAATAACAAATAACAATGTTAAATACAATTATTAGATGACTGGAGGAAAGGTTTGTAGTGTAGCTGTTTGCAAAAACAACTCAAAAAAGGCAAAAGAGAGTGGTGAGATGTTGATGTTTTTTTTCCTTCCCTAAAGACCCTCTAATAAAGAAGCAATGGATTAGAAAATGTCACAGAAAAGACAAATTTTTCGTTAAAAATAAGAGAGTTTGCAGTAAGCATTTTACGATCGAAGACTATGAAGATGCCATGAAAGCCAAATTAATGGGTACTCATCCTAAGAAGTTAAAAAAAACTGGTAAGTAATATATTGATGAACAGGTTTCTACTTCCTCGCTGATATCGTTATATCATACAGTATCTAATAAGTTATAATTTACTTTTTCAATTTCCTAGACTTTCAGCTTTATGATAGGTACATTTTTGTGTTGATTATTGTTGGTATGACTGGTGGTCGAGAGGTGAGCGCACTTGCATCTCACCCAAAAGTTCCGGGTTCGATCCCCGGTCGTGGCAGTGGAAAATACTGTGAGAGGGATTTTTCCACTATACACGGATATTGGGTGTGTGTCCCTTGTCTCTAAATGTGTAGCCCCCTCCCACACAAGGCTCTTCTAGAGCCTTCCGGGATAAAGAGGGTCGTAAAAACCTGTGGTGTTATTATTATTATTTATTATTATTATTATTATCAGTACCTATGTACTTTTTAAAGTTAATTTTTTTTTCTCTTGAATGAAAATTTTAATGACCTAAATTTATATTTTGTGATGTTTAAAATAAAATTAACCTGTATTTCAATTTCTAATGTTTATGATAATGATTAGAATAATTGAGAAATTTATACTATTTTTTATTTTCAGCAATACCTTCATTGTATCTGCTTTCTGGACTAGAAAATGTTGCACCTAAGATAACTGAGAGAACCAAGAAAATCCAGGAAAAGGAAAAAAAAGGAAATGATAGAAAAATTGATATTCAGCCTTAGTCATCTTGATAAACCCCATACAATAACTCCAGCAGAAATGGAGAACGTTTCTGCAAATGTAGCAACGGATTATGAAGTTCTTCGCGATATTTCAACATCACATAATAAATTGGTAGAAGATAACTTAAAACAAGAACTTCAAAAATTACAGGAAGAAAATGAACTTTTAAAGATTAAAATTCAAACAATGGAAGCCAACGAAACGATATTAAAACAAAAATTATGTGAAGTAGAAAAACTACTAAAAGAAGCAGGTTTGAACTTCGAAAATAAGGTTAAGATGGCTTTCAAAGACTTTCTAACATCAAACCAAGTGGAAATAGCTCTAAAGAAGAAGACCAAAGCACGGTGGACGCAAGAAGAATTGTCAAGGGCTTTCACTTTGAGATACTTTAGTAAGCGAAGTTATGTGTATTTAAGAGAAACTTTAAAATATCCATTACCAGGCATAGCAACATTACAACAGTGGGCTGCAAATATAAATCTTCGAAATGGTGTTCTTGAAGATGTACTTCGCATTATGAATACGGCAGGGCAAATCAAAAACAATTGTTCAAGGACTACCATTTTATCTTTCGATGAAATAAAGATATCGTCTTTATATGAGTATGACCAAAAGGCTGATGAAATCGTTGGTCCAAATTCATATATGCAGGTTATAATGGCCAGAGGACTTTTTGATAATTGTAAACAACCTGTATACATAGCTTTTGACCAGAAAATAACAAAGGAGTTACTTGAAAATGTCATAACTCGAGTACATGAAATTAATTATAATGTAGTGGCATGTGTGTCTGATTGTGGTGGTGGAAATCAAGGCCTTTGGAAAGAACTAAATATTAGCATTTCAAATACCTCTACAATCCATCCTGTAACAGGAAGCCCAATATTTTTTTTTGCCAATGCACCACATCTTCTTAAACTTATTAGAAACTGGTTTGTTGATACTGGTTTTATTTTAAATAATGGTACATTCATTAATAAAGATCCAGTAACGTCTTTAATCAAAAGTACTCAAGGGGAAATTAGTTCATGTCATAAATTGTCTGATTTACATTTAAATTGTGAAAAAACTCAGAGACAAAATGTGAAGCTTGCTGCACAGCTATTGTCTAACACTACTGCTACTTCATTAAAACAGTATTTGCCTGGCGAAAATAAAAAATTATCAAAAGATGTTGGTAATTTCTTCCAATTAGTCAATGATTGGTTCGATATTATGAATAGCTACACACCCTCAGCAACTATTCCTACAAAAAAACCATATGGTCTTCATTTAGAATACCAAGACCAAGTTCTGGATGAAATGAAAACCACAATAGAAAACATGTTATGTGTAGGGAAGAAGTCTCTACAAATTTTTCAAAAAGGTGTAATAATTTCCATTACTTCTCTTATAAATTTATTTAAACTCCTTAAAGAAGAACTAAAAATAACATATTTACTAACGCATCGACTGAACCAAGATTGTCTGGAAAACTTTTTTTCTCAGGTAAGTTGATAAAACATACATGTAGTAAAAGTAAAATAATCTTCTGAATTTTTAGTTGAGGACTAGAGGGGGCCTTCATGATCATCCATCACCTTTAAATGCGCTCTACAGAATTAGGATGATATTATTAGGAAAAAATCCAGGTATTGTTCAAATACACAGTAATGTCACAATGCCTAGAGAATGTGAAAAAGAGGAATACCTAGTGGCGGGAGCTTTAAAACAGGCAAAAATTTTTAATTTAGTAATTGAAGAACAACCACAATTATTATTGGAAGATATCGGAGATGGTAGTGATAGTTTTAGTAGCACTTCATCACAAATGTCTGACACCACAACCTCTGAGAAAGACGGATTAATTTATATAGCAGGATACATGGCTAAAAAACACCTTAAAGATTATCCTCATCTTGGTCAGTATTCATACAAAACGCAGGAAGCACAAAATTTCTACACAAATTCCTACAGTATGCCATCCTGGTTGCAGAGTCTTTCATTTGGAGGTTTAATGCAGCCATCTACGGAGTGGACTAGTCAAGTCCAAAAAATGGAAAAATTTTTTAACAGCTTCCACAAGGACACGTTTAATGAAAGAAACGTAAAACACATTACGTTGCACGAAAAGTCGAGAATATCGAAGTACCTGTGGATTTAATCAAGTCATTTTGTCGATTGAGGGTGTTTATTAGAATTAAGTTTCTAAATCAGAAGAGCGAAGGAATGAAGAAAGACGCAAATATAAGGAAAAGAAAATCCTCTGAACCCTTACAAAGAAAATTATCAAAAAAAATAAAAAAAATTGTTAACTGATTGTGATGTATGGCGCATGACCGGAAAGCTACAGGAGATTCCGGAAGTCGATGGGCAAACGATGAAGCGAGAAGGTCCCGTTACGTTTTAACCTGAGGGATCTGATCTTGACATTATGTTGTGTTAAAATAGTCTTTGATGAATGTACAAATAGTGTCATCATTAAAAAGCCTCCAACCTCATCAGTGTTTCTTTGTCATAAAACCCCGTATATAACACTGATAAAGAACTAAAATCCACCCCACAAATGATTTGTTATCAAAATAATTTAATTGACATAACTGACGTAAGAAGCCCTATTTACAACAGACTTTTTGAAAAACATACTAGATAAAAAATCGATTACTTTAATTCGGTTGCAATAGTACATGTAAAAATATAGGTATGTGTATATTTTGCATTTTGTTGTGTAAATACTTATCTAATATGAAAGTTTTGTTGTAAAAATAGTAGTAAATATGTATATATAAATAATGTATTGTAATATTTTTAGAAATAAATTACTTAATACAGGAAATAAAATTTATTTTCATATGATACAAAGAAATATTAGAAAAAACCAATGAGTGATTTTTTCTTATTAATTGCTGTGTCTAATATGACATGATAAAATTTAATGGTCCTCTTGTTAAATTTTATTAATAAATTATTGTATTCACATCTAATTCTAATAAAAAATTTGCATTAAAATTTCTTAATACCACATAATTGTAAAGGTTGGCCTGGGGAAAAATTTCTACTCAGTACGTCATAAAATAAGAAACTTTTCTAAGTAACTCTTTTCGTTAGGGCGAAAAATAGTATCATGTATGTTTCTTCATCTATCTTATAACTTATTAAATTCGCTAAGAATTATATAAAGCAATGAAATCAAGACTGAAGTCTCGGGCAAGAAATTGCACACAAGATTAAAAGAACCTGCTTCAGTCCCTTGATATAAAATGTACTTCTTTAACTGCATACATTAATTAGTTATAAATTTAATATATAGTAATGTCAATTTTAAATTCCAAGGAAAAAGTTATCGATGTTAATAATCATTAATCAAAAAAGTCAATTTATTAATTTGTGCTTGTACATTAAAAAATACAAAATACGGAATTCAAATTCATAACTAATTATACTTCTATACTAATGGTTTGAATGCCAGAAATTCGAATGAGTAGGCAGAGTGACGCGTTCCCGCATTTTAAATAGTGATCTCTGATTGGTCGAAAGTTACCATGCTACCTATCTTACTTTACAAACCTTGGCATGAGACCACCTGTTTGTTTTGCCGGTTTTACCCAAGGTTTGTAAAGTAGATAGGTAGCATGGTAACTTGAACGGAATGGAGGGGTTACGATGAAGGCGGCCATCTTGCGCGTCATCGTGCCTGCTGAAACTTAATTGTACGTATGCTTTTTTGAGACGTTGCGCTTATTTGTTGACTTATTTCGAAATATTTGTTGTCTTTGTGTTTATAATCGTGCAGTTATAGTTATTTAGTGTACAATCTAATTGACAATTACTGTTAAAGAGAAAAGACTCATAGTATATAGAAGTTTGTAACCTGTGTATTTACAGAAATAATTTTAAGGTAAACAGTTTTTATTATTTTCCGTTCATAATAATAACAAATAACAATATTATATACATATTAGGTGACTGGAGGAAAGGTTTGTAGTGTAGCTGTTTGCAAAAACAACTCAAAAAAGGCAAAAAAGAGTGGTGAGATGTTGATGTTTTTTTCCTTCCTTTTCCTTCCCTAAAAAAATTACTTAATACAGGAAATAAAATTTATTTTCATATGATACAAATAAATATTAGAAAAACCAATGAGTGATTTTTTCTCATTAATTGCTGTGTCTAAAATGACATGATAAAATTTAATGGCCCTCTTGTTATATTTTATTAATAAATTATTGTATGCACATCTAATTCTAATAAAAAACTTGCATTAAATTTTATTAATACTACATAATTATAAAGGTTGGCCTGGGGAAAAGTTTCTACTCAGTACGTCATAAAATAAGAAACTTTTCTAAGTAACTCTTTTCGTTAGGGCGAAAATTAGTATCATGTATGTTTCTTCATCTATCTCATAACTTATTAAATTCGCTAAGAATTATATAAAGCAATGAAATCAAGACTGAAGTCTCGGGCAACAAATTGCACACAAGATTAAAAGAACCTACTTCAGTCACTTGATATAAAATGTACTTCTTTAACTGCATACATTAATTAGTTATAAATTTGATATATAGTAATGTCAATTTTAAATTCCAGGAAAACGTTATCGATGTTAATAATCATTAATCAAAAAGTCAATTTATTAATTTGTGCTTGTACATTAAAAAATACAAAATACGGAATTCAAATTTATAACTAATTATACTTCTATACTAATGGTTTAAATGCCAGAAATTCGAATGAGCAGGCAGAGTGACGCGTTTTCGCATTTTAAATAGTGATCTCTGATTGGTCGAAAGTTACCGTGCTACCTATCTTACTTTACAAACCTTGGGTTTTACCAATTTACGATCGATCTTGCAGCTTGCTAGGTACTCGCTAATTACAGTTTTACCAGTTTTATTCTTAAGAGCTAGAGGGCGACAGTAGTGAGTAGTTTGTAATTTTCTATATCCTCCATAGTTCATAGGTGACACTAGTATACACTGTACATGTCATTATTGTCATTTAAATGACATCATCATTCGTTGTTAATATCACAATATCAATATTTTTACGGAATTTCTAGAATAAAAACTTAAAATTTCTGGTGATTGAAACAAGTGCATGCAGATTATACTAAAATGTCTTTAAATACGGCACATTTGAACGGAGGCGTGCTAATTCACAGCGGCGAACAGTAAGTTGCTAAATGTTTCACAATATATTTAATTGATACTATTAATTTATTTTTTACAGAATATTGCTATTTTCCGAAAATGTAACTATAGAATGGTCTGGCCAAGACTCCAACGCATTTCATGGCACTAAAAAGGGCAGCATTTATTTAACAACGCATCGAGTTATCTTCAATAATAAATCCTCTTCTGATGCGATGCAAAGTTTCAGTTTTCCATTTATTACTTTAAGTGAGGTATGTGTATTAATCATTTTGGCCCTACTGTTTTTTTATTATTTTAATTCTTTTATTGTAATGTTTATCTCACTTGATGACCTCTAGGTTGAGATAGAACAACCAGTTTTTGGAGCAAATTATATAAAAGGGAAAGTTCGGGCTCAGCCGAATGGAAACTGGGCTGGGGAAGCTAAATTTAAATTTACATTTAAGCATGGTGGAGCTATTGAATTTGGACAGGCTATGCTAAAAGCTGCTCATTTAGGTATGTATTTTCATATTTTGATAATTTTAATTATTAATTTTTAATTTACAAATGAGACATAATTTGTTAAGTAATAAATATTGTATTATGTAAGTACACTCGACCATTGTCAAATGTAATTTACACATTTTACTTAATCACATAGCTTAACCTGAATTATTGTAAAATTAGGAAACTATTTGATTCCATTCTTTTATATTATGTTTCCTTCAAAGTTGTTATAATATGTAGGCATAGCTTATCTTAACTTTGTGCTGATACAAATCTGTCAGTAATGTCAACACTATAATTACTGAATATCATAAAAGGCGATCTCCAATAGTTGTATATGGTGGTTAATTGTCTTTTGCTTGTTATTTATGGGTTTAGATTTTGATAATTACTGGTTCTGTTTACCAACACAGTAAAGCTCTAAGTAGACCTATAAAACTGGCATTTTGTCAATATTCTGTAAATTTTTTAAACTATAGAATCACATCATCTCAAGGTCACATAGAATAAGACGCATGGGCGTTTCAATGTTTGCAAAAGACAAGTATTTTGTGATGAAAATATCTGGACAATTATAGTATGCGATACAATGAATTTTAACATCCGTTGCTGCATTTAATTTTACAATTCACCTCGTGGATTTCTTGCAAAGATAAAATGGAATATCCGTTACGTTTTTTTCTGATTAAAGCACTCGTTTAATTTTACCACCATGTCTGTGGTACTAACTGAATTCAGTCTTTTATCCACCGCACACTACTGAGTTGACAGATAACTGACAGAATGCTCAACATTGGTTGCGATTTCTGTCGTAACCTCAACAGACGTAACCTTCTGTTATTCGCATGCTATGTGCTTTGTATTTGCCAAGATAGAGAAATCGCATGTCGTTGATAAGTACATAAATTGATGTCGTGAACGACAACATTCGTGACTTCAACTATACATTGTCTAAATAATTTATAGGTTCTATGAATATCATCAAATTGCTTGCTAATTGTACAAAATGTAGGTAATTACTAACAAAAATTCTTGATCGTTAAGCAACCAAGACCATTAAACCATTAAAATCGCACCCAATAATTATTTATTTCCATTTTTTTTATGTTATGTGTTGGGGATCACATTATAGTTATTAAGGTATCAAGGGTGTTATAAGGATAATAACTTACCGAGGTCGGCAGTGTACTTCCCGAGGGCCTCTGGTAAGAGGGAATGTACGTCGACCGAGGGTATCATTATCCTATAACACCCATGGTGCCTTCAACGTTTGATGTCCTACAAGTCTGTTATTTAATTCGATTTTTTTTTTTTTATATTTTTCGATTTATTAATTTGACATCTATTTATGTTCAGAACAATTTGATTTAAAAGAGAGTAAAAATCAAAATTGATTGTAAACGCCGCCGTTTGTCAATTCTTTCTCAATAACGCTGTCATCATTTACTTGTTTTGGGTTGTGTTATTGTGTAGTGAAAATGTTTGAAGAAGATAATCTACCTGAAGAAGCATTGTTAAAGGGTGTAAAAGTAGCCGAGGCACTTGTGCCTCATAAAACCAAAAAGATATATGAGAAAAGATACTTCCGCTTTGAGGAATGGCTGAGAGAAAACTCTTTATAATGCCCTAGGGCATTATAAATATTCATAACGCCTTAGGGCGTTATTTTTCATTTAATGTATCTCAAAATAGGGTAGTTATTGTAAAATAACAGACTTATAGGACATTAATATTAATATCTATATTATTATTGATGACAGCGTTATTGAGAAACAATTGACAAACGGTGGCGTTTACAATCAATTTTGATTTTTACTCTCTTTTAAATCAAATCGTTCATAATAAATGTCAAATTAATAAATCGTAAATATCAAATACGAAATTTCAATTAAGTAACAGACTTGTAGGACATTAAACGTTGAAGGCACAACAGGTGTTATAGGATAATGACGTCCTCGGTCGACGTACACTGCCGACCTCGGTGCGTTATTATCTTTATAATACCCTTGATACCTTAATAACTATAATGGTATACTAAATAATGAATTGGAAAATGTTTATGATTGGTTAGGAGAAAACAGCTTAAATTAAAACTTAAAAAAAACTGAAATTTAGAGAAAACTAAATGCATGATGCTCCAAAATAAATAGTGTGAAAGCCATTTATTAAATATTGTCATAAATAATCATGCAGTTGAGAATGTCGCCGAATTTAAATATCTAGGTGTCATCTTTGATACAAACTTGGGCTTTTCCCGACACTGAATATGTAGCTAAAAAAGTGTCGAAAAAGGTATCTTTTTTTTCTTGAATGGGTAAATTTTTAAGTACATGGACAAAACTATTATCACACCACATTTTGCTTATTGTCCGACGATTATGTATACCTTTAGTAATAACGAATTTCATACTCTTCAGGTGATCCAAAATAAAGCATTAAGATGTAACTATTGTAAGTTGTGCTAGGCACACTCGTGTTAATTGGATGTTAGAAAGTTTAAAAGTATTATCTGTGAAACAATCTGTAATGTTGAATGTTTTTATTTTTATTTATAAATTATAAATTATTGAACAATATGCTTCCCAAACATGTGTTGGAATGTTGTACATTTGTTTTTAATATCCATAACTACAATACTAGGGGTCATCAAAACTTCTACATACAAAAAACAAACACGTTATATGGAGAAAATCAGTTATTTAATAAGGGTTTAAAAATGTATAATGAGATTCCATATAATATAAAAAATAGTGCAAACCTTAATGTCTTTAAACAAAAAAGTATAGGCTATGTTAAAGAAAAATGGCCCGTGTAATCCGTGTGAAACGACATAAGTTTTATGGTTTATATATGTTTGTAATAGTTAAGTTTTACTAATCTCATATACTTTTGTAATGTGGTTATATTTGTATTTTTTTTTTTTTTAGCTTGAGCTAATAAATTATTATTATTACAAATTGGCCATTCATGTGATCATGTAATTTTACAAAGTTAGGACCCAAATTACATTGTATTTGTAGTAACCCTTTATATTTACCCCAGGTTCTTGATGCAAAATTTGACATTACGATTACCTCTCTGATACTATTTACCTTTAGAAAATTAATCACTCTCTTAATTAAAATACCTGGTAAATTTGAGCACACATTTATGGTTGAAGTTTGTTTTCTATTTTATTTGATTGAAATGAAACAATTTATTTAGTTTATTACTTGTATGACTGGAAAGGTAAAGTTGAAAGAAAAGACAGTAATCGTTTTTATACATATATTCAGATGGTGGTGACAAATCGTCACAAATCGAACAGTTTCGAGTAAAACTCGCCTATGAAAAAAAATATTCATTGAGACTAATCGTCTATCTAAAAGAAAATTGAATCCTGTTGTGACAAGCATCAAACTCCGAGGGAATAAAGTACTCTCAAGGTACGTTTCAATGCTTCTAGAAGTATGCTCATAAAAAACAATTTATGACTTCATGACGTTCGTGATTACATGCCATGTGGTGGAATGAACCAGTGTAAAATCTTACAACTGATGTGAGGATAATGCCCCTGGAGCGTGCTAACAGTACTTACATTGCATTAACCAGAAAGGAATAGAGTAAGCCACCCTCGCACAAAGGCCCTTGTTGAAAGTGATGACCATAAACTTTTAGAATATTGCTAAATAGTTAGGATGACTAGGGCCTTTGTCCCATTAACCCACTAACACGATTCAAAGAGCATTTCATACCAACCGTAGAGTAAAATTCAATCCCTGCTGAGAAGCGGAACAATATTAGCTGTTAACTGAAGCAAAACAAATGATACTGTGATTTGAATTAACCTGACACTTAACTTGAAAAAAAAACTGTTTGTAAACTAATTGAGATAAAATTAATTATGATGCAACTTAAACGAACCTTGAAACAAAAGAACATTGTTCTCAAACCAGCAAATAAAACGAAAAATTATGTCCTAAATTGCCCTAGCATTAACTGGTTGCCCCCTAAGTAAAGAAAACTAATTAAGGCACAAATTAAACTAAACTTACAAGTCTTAAAACTTTAGATACCACCTCGTACGAACGGCTAGTGAACGTTAGGCTCAATATGTATAAGTCCACAAATTCTCCCCTTAATATCTTATATCGTTGCCAAATAAATTTAGAACGAGTCATAATAACAATGACATTTTGTTAACTTATTTGAAAATTGGCAAGGCCACGGGACAGCATTTGACCCTCACATGGGCAAATTGCAATTTCTCTCTCGGTAGCCACGTCGTCATCTTAAGGAACTCGTCAAGAGTCTCGCGCCTTGCTGGGATGTAGGTTGCACTTCATGGCTGGGAGTCTGGTGGTATTTCTTACAAGGTCTCGACATGGCAAGTATCAGTGATAATTAAATCGGATCTAATTCTCTTGTACCCAAATACAAGGTCTCGATACGGACAGTATTGGTAATAATTAGATGACTAATTCGCTTGTATGTCCTGGTAGAATCTCTGGTGATTGCACTTTGGTTTCTCCTATGCAGTAGCTTCCCTGAGTAGGTCAAAGGAAAATGACCCTCTTCCACGGTTTCTCCATCGCTTTTATATGTACGCCACCCTATGCAAAACGTGTATGATGCAACATAAGAGTGGCCCATTTGGAGACGTGTAGTCGGGCTACTTGAAAATGGCATTTGTTAAATTTTAGTTACAGGCTCCAATGACTAATAAGGTTCATTATGGCTCTTAAACCTCTGTAACATCTGTTTAGAAATGTAACAAGATAGCACAGCTTAAACATTGCTTTTAAGACTTTTTAAGCTTATTCATTGTACAAAATAAAATTATTTGAATTGAAAACTGAAATATTATGCAAATGCGTTTTTAAAATTGATAATGGTTTTTTAAATTTAATTCCTTGTGACTGTCATAAGAAAAAAAAAGATTATGGATAAATTAAATAAGAGTAATTGAATTTTAATAATAAAGTAAGAAAATAATTTGAAAACAGTTGACCCTATTTCAATATACTAATAGTGTACTAAACCATTTTTAATAATTTCTTGGTTCAAATTTTCCTGATTTTTGTTGATAAGACAGGATTTGAATGCTTTCAGCAGGTAGTGTATTTCAAAAACTAATGTAACTTGAACTCAAGATGCGATTTATGGTTATAGTCTGGGATCCGACGCCCCTGTTTTAAAGTGATTACTAACAGGCTAAATTTTCGTGAGTAGCAGTAATAAAATTTCAAATCTCGTTATTTTGACATATTTACATATTTCTTACATATTTACATCGCTTTTGTAAGACAAGCGCAGCTCCCTATTTTTTTACACTAACGGGCTGATTTTTACACTATTGTTTAATTAATATTTTTTAAATCGAATGGTCAAATTGTCCTACAAATTTTCTGGCAGATTATCCAGTCCTACGCCATGAAAGTGTCAGTTGCACGATCAACATGTTTAGCGGTTGCATAGAACTTTATCTACCTCTACTGCAAATTTTCACAGAGGGAAAAGTTGGAAGCCACTCATGAAAATTCAACCTGTTAGTATCACTTTAAAAAAGGGGACAATTTAATTAGGCTATTTAAAGCAGTTCACTGTTTTTTAGTTTTTGTTTTCTTGACTACCACTTTCTACATTTAAACAGAAGAAATTTTATCTATGGCATTCTCTGATATTTTATACCGGGTGTCCAAAACCCGCCAACAATGACGTGGGCATAGTAGTTTTCTGTTGCCATCGGGGTGCTTGTTTTAGGCGAGTCCCCTTGCCTCTTACCTGTTTATTGCATGCTGCATTTTGCGCTATATGAGTAAAATTTATTTTTAAGGTTACAACGCCATCTGTCACAAATCGAAAACAATGTTTTGAATGAAATTGAATTGTTTGTTCACCAGACTCTACATCCGCAATAAAAAATATGGGGTTCCGTTTAATGTTTTAAGGTTGCCCACCACTTCTCCCCTCGTGGTGGTGGGAGGGGGTATTAAGTTTAACACCATTGAATGGCTGTTTTTAAGTATATGAATTCGTACTTAATCATTTTTCATTATTCAGTACAATTTCTTAGAAATTATGAAAAAAATATTTCTGTGATTACAGCTATCTACCACGAATCGAAAAAAACCCTTCAGACAAACTTGACATAATTTTTGCTGTAGAATCCGATTCTGTAATAAACAATAGGGGTACCCATCTAAGATCTTAATGTTGCCTCACCACAAGGGAGTGGAGGTTTGTGTTTGGTATCATTGGATATCGCTTTTAAAATGATTAAGCACGTTTTTTCTTTTTTGAATCCAATATGAATTTCTCGAGATATTTGACCGTTTCCAGACTTTTTGGACACCCGGTATATCAATTTTGAAATTAGGGGCATAGGTGCATCTTTACTATGTACATATTTCGATATCGATGTAAAGCAACGTTAGGTGTGGTTAGTACTTACATGGGTGACAAATTTTAAGGAATAACGTGTCCTCATCTCACAGCGGCTGGTATATCAGTTTATGCGCAGAAACTATGCCGACGTTAGATAAATGTTAAATAAAATGCATTAATTTTTTTTCTTAGGTTTTTCCCATATGGTTATCAAAGTTTGATTATATGACTGGGATTTTGTTAAAGAAAATATTAATCCTACTATAGTGGCATATTGGGTGATATGTATCTCTGAATGTTTATCTTCCTTTGCACAACACTTTCAAAATCTTCAGGGATAAAGGGGAGGGGGCGAGGCGAGTATTACATGTGGCATTTATTATATTACTACCCAATATAGATTTTTTTTTGTCGTTAAAATCACTTAATTCTCTAGTACATTCAGTGAGTTAAAACACTAGCATTACATTAAGCAGATTTAAAAGTGATGGAAATTAATTTGTCATACGAGATTAGTTTTACAACTCATTTTATTGCCTAACAGTGCTTCATTCTTTGTCAAAATAGAACAAGGGCTATTGGATATGTTTGCAATATTATAACAACTTGCACCAGATTATGGAAAACCAGCTACTTTATCAATAATTATAATGGCCGTTTGCACCGTATGTTTTTAAGGAAGGTTTATATTAAAGTCTGTTTTTATATACACCAACCCTTGTAAGTGGAGTTTAAGGATTCCTTAATTTAGGCCACCCTTGATGGTGGACTTAAACGTTACTTAATTTATGCAACGGTTTGTGCATGCGCCTTTGGACCTGAGTCAGCTGACGTTTTAGAATCTGAGATTATTTCTACTTACTTTAAATTTAAGAATAGATGGACAACTATATCATGCTAAATAGTGATTTGGACGTCTTAGATATCATCCTGGATATCCTAAAAAAGTATGTAACAGGGTAGAGCCTTTCTTGACATGGATAACTTATCGTTCTCTAGAAGATTTTGATTAACTAAACCCACAATTATTGTTGAACCTATTCGTGGAAATTTTGTTGCCAACTATGTATTTGCTCTTTAACATAACTTCAAGCAATCGTACTTTTTCATACAGTGAGTAAGTAAAGGTAAACATTTTTTAAAATAAACGTCATCAGTATTTTTTTTAAATGGCAACCCCTACTTTTTAAAAATGACATTTGAAGGAGCATATTTTCTACATACAGTATGTTAAATTCTATTCTTCTGATCATTTAACACTAATAGCACACACGTACGTACATTACTTATGGTTGAACCCTGGTAGAGAAAATTTTTACGACATACTTTTTTCGTGTTACACTTTTTTCATTTACATAGCAATGCCGGCCTGACTGTAACATGTTAGTCTTTGCTTGCCCATTGTATTTAAAGTTGTGATAATGAAACGTTTAAGTGAGACACAACGAATTGAAATTTTGATGATAATTGGCTTTGGAGACAGACCCCTAACACAAACTTTGGTTTGTGAATTATTTGATGGTAACTACCCTGATCGACCTATTGCACAGCCAAGTGTTAGCAAAATAGAAAAGAAATTCTGAGATTGTAGTCATGGAAAGATAATTTCACGAGAGGCCATCCTGCAATTCAGAAAATAAACAGTTATATGTCTTACTGACCATGCAATTTGAGATATTGGTCACTATAGTTTCCACAGCAAGTTAATGTGTGGGCTGGGATTGTTAGAAGAACAATTTTTTGCCCATTTTTTATTGAACGTTCATTAAATGATGAAAAATATTTGGATCTGCTCTAACAAAACATAATTCCAAGACTTGCCACACTGTATCCAAATGGCAAAAACCCTAATGTACCGGAAAACTCCGTGTGTTTTCAGCAGGATAGCACACCACCACAGTATTCGGTAACAGTACGTAATTATTTAAAGATGATGATTGGTTGACATAGATCATTACAATGGCCAGCTTGATCTCCGGACCTAACCCCATTGAATTATTTTTTATGGGGTTACCTTAAATCCAAATTAATAGACCTAACAATGTTGAGGACTTAAATGGCAGAATTAGTTACGAAATTGGAAGAATTGTATCCGAAACAATGACTAACGTTTCGTGTTTAGTTTCGGCTTGGACATTGTCAAAAAGAAAATGACACGCAATTTGAACATGTAATTTAATTGTTTTTTGTTGTTTTTATTAATTCCTGCCACAGAATGTAACGTACTGTATACAGAAAAATGAGCTCATTCAAATGAATTTTTTAAAATGGGGTTGCGATTTAAAAAAATTGCCCAAGACGTCATAACTTTTTAAAAAATGTTTGTAGAAAAAAATTTCCCATAAGATAATTGAGAAACGCATTTAAAAATCGACGCATTTGCGTCTCAGCGAATTTTTATCACTTGTTAGAGAACAACACAAATACTGGGCACCTACCTTAGATCTTAATTTCCAGTGTTGGCAAATGTATTCGCTATATATCCATGTGACCCTTGAATTTTGTTGGTGCAGCAGAATTCCCATTAAGCTGCCCTTAAATTTTAAGTGATCCATAGAAATTCTCCGCTTAATACAAAAATGGTGCAATCGGTCATAATTAGATAGTAAAAGTAACCTTAAAAATAAGGTAATATTTGTTTCAACGATAACTCTTACTTTTTCAACATTATTCTTTGCAGCAATAAATGATGATATATGTGGAAATGGTATGTAACATATTTGTAGATTGTAATTTCTGATTAAGAAAATATCACTTATTAATGATTTTGTTTCCATAGCTTCAAGAGGCGGTATGCAGGCACCACCACCATATGTACCTCCAGGCACGCAGTGGTATGCTGCTCCACCACCAGCATATGCTCCACCACCACAAGGTACAACTACTAATACGAGATCATATTTTATGTTATGTTATTTTACGGCCAATGCATGTGGATATGAAGTGATGTGGCAATTACACAACATGCACATGACTGCAACTAACGTACTAGCAGTTCACACACGGTGCTAAAGCAATTCTTTCCATCCAACATACAAGGAACGAACAGTTCAATATATATTTGTATCTCTGTCATTTTGAAATAGTTCATGTCCACCCTCATAAGTCAGTATTTTCGATTCGCTCTTAAAATGTGAGTGGATCACTTTATATCTATTTGGATTTGGCCGCAGTATTACGTGTTATGTCTGTAAAAAATATTCTGATTCATAGTTTTCTTTGTAAATCTGATTCATATGAGATTTAAGGTTATGAGTTACTGGTGTTTATTTCATAAGTAGTCTTGTGAATGTAGATATTAAATATTATGATACTAAGCAAGTACCAAATACTTCATCACATACTGTAAATGAAATTGAGGAATTCTATGCTTCCAATCAGGCATGGCAGTTTTTGCAATCGCCGAACCACTTTACGGCCTGCTAAAATGAGAGTGACCAGACAAGGGATGGTGGGTACTATGTGAAGGATAAATTTCAGCGATATAGGAATTTGAGGCATGTGTAGGATAGTTTGTGCAGAATATTTGGTGTAGAGTATGGTGTATGTAGACAAATGTGTAGGATAGTAACCACCTCGCTGTAATTCAGTCCCAATTTACCATCAAACGCAAAAGACTTCTAAAGGTGAAATCAGACTTTTGTGTTCTACCGGGTGTCAACGGATCATGGTAGACCCCTTTTTTCCTTATTTTTAAGAATACCAGAATGAAACTTGGTAGATGTATTATATGACCAAGAAGACACTTTGTGACATAACTTTTTTCCTACGTCCGGTTTCTCCGGAAACTTTTGATTTTTAAATGGAACACCCTGTATATTATTATATTTTTGGAATCCTTGAAAAATTCTGAGTATGGTGATGCCCCATAATTGACATTTCAACTCCATCAAAAAAATTTGGCTCGAAATTTGTTGGTACATTTAGAGTCCCATAACCAGCAAAAATTGTTTGTAATGGACCAGTGTGATGTCAGAAAAATCAAATCGAGCATAAAAATTTGAGAATGTGTATTTTGTGGGTCATCAAATTTGGCTTGGAACAGTTCTTTTACCAAAACTTAATTTTTTCAAATGGAACCATAATGATAGAGTACTACCATAAAATAGCGGATATTCTAAGGAATCGATGGATGTGCCCAAAAGCAATTTTTTCTTATTTTAATTTTTTTTGTTTTTTTTTTTTAATTTTAAGTCAAATTTTTTTCATGGGGTCGAAATGGAGCATCACCGTACTCAGAATTTTTCAAAGATTCCAAAAATATAATAATATACAGGGTGTTCCATTTAAAAATCAAAAGTTGGGGTCATTTCCAGTGAAACCGGAAGTGGTAAAAAAAATGACAGTTATGCCACAGAGTATCTTCTTGGTAATATAATACATCCACCAAGTTTCATTCCGATATTCTTAAAAATAAGAGAAAAAAGGAGTTCTACCATGATCCGTTGACACCCGGTATATTAAAACTATTGTTACCATGGTATCGACTGTTGATCTCATTATTAAAAGTTTTGATCGGCGCGACATCCAGAAATTTTCAGTTTTTAAGATATAGCCTGTCAAAACCTGACAAATTTGATTATTGTAGACAGTTAATAATTTCTTACTTTAAAACGGTAAACTTTAAGGAATATCCAAGGGCCGAAAATATTTAAAACCAATAATAAATACATTATTTCAACTTTTTTTCAACAAATGCCACTTTAAATTTAAAGATCAAAAAAAGAAAAAATTAGAGTTGCCTTCATCCTTCCAGCTGTGATGCCTTTTCATACTTTTTTCACGCCCAAGATTACAGCATTGCCAAGTCTACACAAATTGATCAAATTATAAATAAAACTGAAAAAGAATCCACAAAATTGTTATTTTATTTACTATATAGCAATGAAACATGGCACTTCTGAGAACACATTAGCAGTGCATAGTCCTTTAAATGTTTCATAGCCAACATAAAGGCTAGTTCACCAGAAACACGCAAGTTAGAAAACTGTTGTTATTAAAGTACTGATGTTTATTTTTCCCTGCCACTCTATAACAAAACAATATTTGGCACTCAATGTTTGAAAAACGTAAAAACAGTAAATTCATTAACGTAACCACTAATATGATGCAACTTGGCTACAGACCATTTTAGGATGACGTCACGATAAATCGGCCATCTTACCTGACGGGCAACCAAATTTTTATTCCATTGTAAACAATAGAACTGTTTTAAACTTAAAATAAAAATAAAATGCCATCCTTTTGTGCAATAATATAGTGTTCAAAAAGGGCAGAAAGAGACCAAGTGCAATTTTTAGAATCCCTGCTGTTTTAAAAAGTCTAGGTGAGAAATTAGAGGCGTTATCAAGTGAACAATGAGAATGTTGTGTTAGATCTTGATTTAAACGAAACCTTTCTTAATAATACTCGAATCTGTTCAAATCACTTTCTAACCGGTTTGTAAAACTATATTAAATGATAAAATGTGCCACAAAACTATTAAATACACTTGTAAAGTTTTGTATGCTTTTAATTGCTAGCCTATGTACAAACTGGGAGTCAACACTAAATAATTTACCATCTCAGTTATGGAGACACAAGATACAATACACAAATCTGCAAAAAGGTCTCCAAAGGTATATGTGTCAATACTGTTCATTATTTTGATTTTCTCATATCGACACTTTACATATAGGGGTTGAATAATATTTATTCACTGCATGACTTTATTACAAAACCACAAAAAAACTAGAAAAGAATATATAAAACCACCCAAAATGCTCCGATCACCATGACAATGAAAGAATGAACATTTGGTTGCCCCTTAAGCAACTTGTCAAAACCACTGTATTTCAGACAATGCGCCAAGATACGAAAAAGATCTTGGTGAGATGTGAGAGATAAGAGGTGACTATTCGTAAATCTGGATAAATGCATGTATTTCAAAAACATCATGTATGATATACTAACATAGCTGATAGAAAAATCCTATATCATTATTTGGCTTAAATAAACATCTTGATTGTTGTGGAAATTATTCAAATTTTATCAGGTTATATCTTAAAAACTTTTCACTTGTGGAGGTCGTGTCCATCGAAATTATTATTCTAGAGGTCAAAAATTATAATACATCAAAATATTAATTTGATAGGAGCCTTTTTCCATAACAAAAATGCGGAATGCTTTGGGGTGAAGTTACAACAATACGTTTTCTACAAACTTATGCAATCTTCAGTGGTGTAGTTAAATATATGAACTTGAGTAATTCTATTAATTGCATTCAGCTGAACAATTAATTTTCTTTTTAAACTCAATTTTCCAAAAAGTAACTAATAACTAAACTTTCATGGGCATCACGTTTAATGTAAGATGCGATATTTTGAGCACTTACAGGATCTTCTAGTCTTAATCTTTAATGTTTACCATTGATCAACTTTGAACTCATTATCATTTGTTACATCAGTTCCCAACTTCATTTTTTCTTCCTTTTTTTTCAATTTAGGCCAGGCGACAGGTAGTTCAATAAGGAAATAATTAGTGGAAAGCTGGAAATTGCTTTAATCGCTTTATTTGGACCTAGATATTGCTCTCCCAAGTTTTCCCCCTCGAGCGAAGTCGGCGTTGGCCCTTCTGGCCCTAAAAAGGTACCATTTTTCGGTTTTTTGCAAATATCTCCCAAACCATCAAATTTATCAACAAAATACCTATTATAAAAAATAATCTAGAGTAAATTTGCTACAAAAAATTTCTTTACCGTTTGTCTCTAAAGTGAACCGTTACGATGCTACGACCATTCAAAGTGGAGCCCTTTTCGATTCTTGCGGAAAAGTTATCGAAATCATATGCCATAGCAAAGTTTCTACATGTTATAAATATTTGTCAGCATTCCAGGTGCCTAGCCACAACCAACTGGCCCGCTTTGTCAATTTCATCGGGGTTTGCGTTCACGTCTCTTTTTGGAACAAATTTGCTCTAGATTATTTTTTATAATAGGTATTTTGTTGATAAAGTTGATGGTTTGGGAGATATTTGCAAAAAACCGAAAAATGGTACCTTCTTAGGGCCAGAAGGGCCAACGCCGACTTCGCTCGAGGGGGAAAACTTGGGAGAGTAATATCTGGGTCCAAATAAAACGATGAAAGCAATTTCCAGCTTTCCACTAATTATTTCCTTATTGAGGCTCTTTTGTCGACCTGTCGCCTGGCCTAATTGTTGATAACCATCTGCACTATAAAATGCTAGAACTAGAAGACTTCAATCTTCTGGTCCTTATACAGTCTGATTCCAGCAATTTATATTCTCTGCGAATAACTATATTCTATATTTCATTTACATTTTTATTCAGAATGTTACTTGACTAATAGTTTTATCATTCCTTCTGGAAATCGATTTTGATAATTACATAAGTTTGTTTGTTTGGACTTGTTTTTTTATGAGTTTTTTTGTTAACATTGGGAGGAGCTTCGGTACATAATCTAACCATTATTCATTGCCTTTTTTAAATCTTCTAGGTCAATTTTTATTTGCGAGATTTTTTACTTGATAACATTTTAGATATAATTAATATTTTCTTCACTTTTATAGTTGTCATTTTTTTTTTATTATTTTTTTTTTGTGAGTTTCTTATTTAACATCTAGTAACTTCTTATTACCTATAATCACCTCAGTTTGTTTATAATATTGAAGCAGGTATTTTATGCTAATGTGTGCTATTGAATTTTAAACGTCAATAGTATTAACTGTCCTCTCAAAGGTAAAAATTGTTCAAACCACAAATTATCCTTGAATGACCATGCTCAAAGGTAATTTACTAGAGTTGAACTTTTAATTTAAAAGTTCATCTCTAACCAAGTTTGAGTGTAGTGCCTTTGAGATATTAATGAATGTTCAAAATAAGAAAATTTGATTGGCCTCCCTCAAAATTAATAAACCGGGTACATGGGGGTGTGGTCTCTATTATGGACCTATATGCTAAAAAAATGTTGCACGACTGGCAACTCACGTGCAAAGAGAAACCCATAATGAAAGACTAAAAATGGCTTATTTGTAGAACTCCCTCCACTAGTGAAATTTATGATGAAGTACTAACTTAAGATTGAAATTTGATCAGTTTAAATGCGGGTCCTGGTGCAATCTGGGAGAAATCCAATAACTATTAATGTTTTCAAATATTATTCAGTTTATATTATTATAGAGGTTACGTCAGAGTTTTAAATTTGGTTGATTTTTTTTCTGAATACCTTTGGTTTCATACACATCATTTTTGAAAGTTCTGAATGCCCTATTGTATTGAACATGTTAAGGACTAGTAGGGTAGATAACATTATTATCATTAATCTTGTACAACGCTTAAAATATTGAGGGTATTTTTCTGCTAACAGAAAATAAAGTGTTAAATTAACTTTCCATTGGTGCATTATTATAGTATTTGTTTATCTGTCGATTTATCCGTAGGGGTTGCAAACCCTACAGATAACAACCTATTATAATACACTAATAGAAGGTGATTTAACACTTCATCAGATGGCACATAATTGAAAATAGGATACTCCATTTGAAAAAATCAAATTACTTCATTTTTTATCCTCAAATTTCTAAGCATACCATTGTAAAGCATTGCGCACAATAGCATGTACAGTGGAATTCATTAAAAAAAGTGTACAAATATTAGTATGAGAGACAAGCTTTGTCAAATTTGTGTAAACCTGTCTGGTGTAAATGATTGTATATTGTAGGTTAGTCCATGTCATAAGTTGTCAAAAATACAAAGCAATGGCATCAGCGTTATTATTTTTTAAAGTGCAGGTGTGAAAGTTTGACAGTAAATATATAATATACGTTCTCCGAAGTCCGATGTCAATGATTTACATTTTTGATAATCTGTGACATACGATCAGCCGGTTTTACACAAATATGATAAAGCTCATCTCTCATTCTAATACTTGTACTTTTTTGTGAATATAACTGTACTCACACAGGTTTTAGAGTTTGAAGTACAGCAAAACATGTAATTATTATTAACATATGAATGTGATATTTCTAGAAATGAAAAAAAATACTTCCCCTGAAGCTAGCACTGTAAATCGCAAAAAATATTATGGGCTGCCCAAAATGATATACCTATACTTTTAAAATTCAACTCATTTACAAAACAAATTATATTGATTGAATATTGTATTATCCAAACAAAGAATAGAAATTATTTTAGAGTAGAATTTAAATGATTAAATCCTTGTCAAATGTTAAATATCATATCTAAAAGTTAATAGGACGTTTGTTGTTGTCTCCATAATTATTTTTATAGGTTACTATGGATGGTGTCCTCCAACAAATGTGTTTCCGCAGCACCCTCCAGCCGATGGTGTATTTATGACTGATGCACCACCACCATATCCTGGTATCGTTCCTGGAGTTCAGCCCAATGGCTATGGACCTCCATCTAGTCAAAGTGGATACCCTCAAGGCGGATACCCTCAGGGCGGATATCCTCAAGGTGGATACCCAGGTGCCCCACCAGGCTATCCTGGCCCTGGTTTTTCCCACCAAGGAGCTGCTGGTGGCTTCCAACCACAACAACCATTCGGAAGTGCAGCAGGTATGTTGTTCTTCGATAATTATCTACTATTTAATTGCAAGAATTTATTGTCAATATAAATTTATTTGAATTTACATTCACAATAATAAAAAGAGCAGAAGAAAATATATCTTGTACTAAATGAGTTGAATTTTAAAGAAAAAAGGAAATATTGAGTAAAGAAAGTACTACTATTATTATACTGGGCATTTATATAATGGAGAATTTTCATTATTAAAATTTTGCGATAAAAAAAATCTAATATCTATATTTTGTCACTTTTTTGTTGCTATTTTGTACCATCTACCTGTTTGGCAAATAAACACCTGTATTATTATTAAGTATACTACAGTAGTTATAGTCCCAGATTTTTTGCTTTAAAAGGGCTTTCACAGTGTATGTTTGGTTAGATCAGTTTTTTTTTGCAAAAATTGCTCCATAAATATTTTAAGAAACTTTAAAGCTACAATAACAAGTCAAAATTTTCATATGTGCAGAAGCTCGAAACGACCAAACACAATTTGTATTTCTCATAATATCCATAAAAATTATGATTTGGATGTAAAACAAAATACTAACCATGACATAAAAAGTTGTACCACTACTATATTATTAACAATAATTAATTAATGAAAAATAACAGACAAATTTATTGAAAGTCTCAAATCGTAGAAAAGAATCTAAGGAAATTAAATTAATGAATATAATAGTCCGGTTGCTGGTTCTGTATGCATTTTGATGTCCAGAAAATCAACCATTCACATCATGTAGGCACCATGGCCCTTATCAATTTCCATCAGGGTGTCAGCCTGGCAGAGCAGGCACAAACTCAGAATTCGCCATTTTCAAAATGGCGGAAATGCAACTGACAACTTTACTCAATGACTTTTAACTCGTAAACCGTGCGTTTTATTAATTTATATATCTAAACGCTTTTAGTTCTATACATTATAAGGAACAATTTTGTTTATTTCATGGAAAACCAGAAAGTTAACCGTTACATAATTATTGAGGCTTATTTATCAGGGAATGCCTAAAGTAAAGTTCCCAAAGATAAAAGAAATGTCTATAACTCAGAAACAATATATTTAGCCATTTTTTCATAGATACAAATAATTTTCCTCGTTTTAAGGGGAACAAAAAATGTTATAAGGTTGCAGGCGCTAGGAGTTACTGTTTCCGAATTAGAAGTCATTTTACATGATAGATAGATAAACAGAGGAGCTGGTTATTTAGCCATTACCACCGCGACCTTTTGAGATCTATTGTGGTACTCCTAGAATACATTCCTTATAATACCTCATCCAGCTTTGTCCTTTGTACTAGACTACACAGCTTTGATAAAGGCCCTTTTGTATAGCTGTTCGCCTTTGGTTTTCTTCTCTGAGTACTTGGAATCTCAGTGTCACCAGGCCTTCACAGTGACACAATATGTGAACTGAGGTTTCCTCTTCCTCTTGGCAGAACCTACATGTTGGGTCCTCTGCCAAGCCCATTAGACTCGTGTGTCTATTGAGTCAGTAGTACCCAGTTAGAAGGCCTACTATTACTCTGATGATGGCCTTCTTATTCTGGCTTAGTAGATCTTCCATGAATTTGGCCGAACGTTCTTTAATGAACTCTTTGACCTGTCTCTGTCTTGGGAGATTCCTCCACCATTCCAGAGATTTACTTTGCACTTTGCTTTTCCACGCTACAAAAGGGCTCAGGTCCTATTGGGGCTTTGAGTGCGCCTTCCTTGGCCACCTTATCAGCCTTTTCCTCGTGTCCTGGTACCCATGCTAAGGTCACTCTGTTCTGACTTCCCAGCTCTATAAGGGCCGTCAAGCAGTCCCACACCAATCGTGAGTTGATTTGCATGGAGCTGATTGCTTTTACTGTCTCTTGGTTATCAGAGAAAATGGCAATTAGCTGGTTAACAGTACCTTGTCCCATTATCTCCATTGCGCAACAATGTATAGCGGTCACTTCAGTCTGAAACACCATTGCGTATTTCCTAGACTTATCGGGATTCTGGCTTTTGACCTTGACCCGTAAATCCGGGCTTCGCCTTCTTGTTCTGTCTTGGAGCCGTCAGTGTACTAGACTATTTGTGCTGTTACGGGAGGATCGTTTTTCCAGTCTTCCCTGTCTGGTATTACAGTCTGAAAGTTCTTATTGATTCTTATTGAAGTTATACCTTGTGACCATTATGTCCATGGGCATGCCTACGATGGGATCTATCCTCATCTCTTGAGTATAACTTCTGGTACTCCGTCCCGTGTTACCAGCTAATTGGCGTTTGGCCTTGCATTAACCTGTGCACCACTGACCGAGCTTCGCCGTATATGAATATGTGTAATGGTGGCAGGTCCAAGAGAACCTCAAGTGCAGTCGTAGGAGCAGTTTTTATGATCCCGTGGCGCACAGTCAAGCAAGCCTTTATACGCCACCTAATAGCCTTATGACTCCCGACTGCACCGTCTTAGTCCACCATACCCACTGATCCATAGGTTATCATGGGTCTCACTACCCTGGCATAACTACAGGTTCATTTTGCAATTGAGCCCCCAGTTTTTTTTACATACATTTGCCCACATCTTCCCAAGGTGATTGTTGCTTTCTGTATGACTTTTTGGATGTGGGAATTCCATGTTAATTTTTGGTCAAAGATGACTAATATTTTGCCTCACAGGCAAATGGAATTTCCACTCTGTTGAGCCTTAGAGGTTTTAGGCCTTCCAGTGCTCTGCACGAATTTACAAATTAACTGCCTCCTAGAAAACTTCAAACAGTTTGATCCCTTTGTTTTCGGATCTGCGAATGGTGGAGATACTCTAGAGCCACTGTGTGGATATAGGTTCTACCCGGACGATCTAGTTGAAAGTTGTAAATGCCTCAAGTGTACAAAAAAAAGTTGTACATGTTTCAAGAGCAGAATTACTTGTTGCGCATTCTGCAAGTGTAATAGTGTTACACCCATAGACTGTCACAATCCAATCTGATTGTATGACTCATGAATACAAACAAAATACCTCTGTAAAAAGACTCAATAAAGTTTGTACTTTCTTTTACCATTCTCATAAATTTTGTGATCCCCACACTCCCCTTTGCTCAAACATAAATGCACCTGCACATATCCTAGCAGAAAACATTAAGAAAATGTCAATAGTACAAAAAATGGCTTTTAACTGATTCCTAGCTTCTAGTGTAATGACACTTCTTGTTCCTTATGATATAGGGAACGATTTTTGTCTTTACAAAAAAAAATTAAAAAGTAGACCATTTATGACGAGCATTTTTTATATTCCTAACGTTTATATTAGGTTGTCGAGGCCATAAAATTCTCATTATCTCCTAAATGATCAACTTTAGAATCTTTATTATAAGAACTGAAATTGTTCCTTATAATATATAGAACAAAAAGTGTTTAATGTAAAGGTTAATAAAACGCACGGTTTATGAGGTAAAAGCTATTTAGTAAAATTGTTTACGTTGCATCTCCGTCATTTTGAAAATGGCGGATTCTGACCCTATGCCCTCTCTGCCAGGCTGACACCCTGGTGGAAATTGATAAGGGCCATGCTACCTATATTACCCAAGCGGTTGATTTTCTGGACATTAAAGTGCATACACACCTAATCTCAGGAAGTGGACTATAAGTAAAGTTTTTAAATTTAGAAGCCATTTTAATCTATCGATTAATATCAATATCTTTCTTAATGATATTTAGCTAAATAAACAATATACTTACATAATCGTACACACATAAAGAATACACAAAAAGAAATATGTCTTAAATTATATAAGCAAGCATCAAGCATTGTAACAGTATCAATAATAATAATAATAAAAATACTTTTTCTTGAAACATCAAAAAAATATATTTTCATGACAGGTTTCTGAACTTAAACTGTCATTGCTCTAACACTTCATCTTAGCGGCAGTAAAAGTATTTTACTTATAGGTGTCTATACTGTTTGGCAACCATTTATTTTGTATTAAATCCACCTGAAAAATTATTTCGTTGTAGTTTTTAACATTTATACTGCTTTCTGTATAATATTTCCATTTATCATCACACATTAGATCTAGTCAGAGTATAATGATCTGTAAGTTTTGGTGTAAGGTGGATTTGGCCTATTAGATAGAGATTATCAATTTTCTAATATTAGTACTTTACTGCCTGTGCCTAATTAAAAATAACCCATAAGTAAATTATTCTTAGGTATTAAATAGTGTGTATTATATTAAATAGTAAAATAGGATAAATAGGTATATATGAGAAATTTGCATTCTGATGACTTCAAGACTTCTAAAGTTTTCATTTTCTTTATTATAATATATCTTTTCATTAGCTGCAGAGAGTTTATGAAGTAATTATATTTTTGCGAAACATTGGTACCCCTCTTCTATAGCCAGATGCAGTGTTACCTCCAACTAGAGATTTTAAGCTGCCATTTTTTTTTGTAGGTTTTAAATTATATTGCGCTTGCCAACAATAAATTATTCCCATTGGTTGTATCTCATTTATTTTCCATTAGTTACTGTTTTTTTTTCTGGTAATGCACTGAAGACCAAAATTAACACACCACCCAAAATTTACCTTGATTTTGTAGTTCACTTTTTTTTCTAAACCCTTTTTCGAATTGAAATGACTTTAACTCTGTTTTGTTGGTTAAATACAATATGTAACAATAAAGCTGTGCGTTTTTTTTTTTAATAATCGAAACGCAGCAATATTAAAGTTTAGTTTAGATTCACTTGTAGCCTCATCTTTGCTTAACATTTTAATTTTTGATACACTTATTTGCTATTAAGGAAGCTAGCCAAGTGGGGGCAAAATACAAAATTTTTGTTTTTTAGATATCATTATTTCGCTACTTAACTGATTCAAATAAACTTGGCATCATAAGGTAGCCAATCTGGTGGGCTACAAACCTATGGTTCATAATGGCAGACGTTGAGCAAAAGATTAGATAGTGGGAAAGATTCAAATGCACCTTAGAGGAGTTCGAAATGTTCAAATTAGTGTAAATACCGTTAATATTGAGACCATGCATTGGCCAGTCGATAGTCCCGATCTTATCCCAATAGAGAATTTATAGAATGTCCAGGGTAGGCAACCACCATCTGCTTCGCTTGACGACATATAGCAAATAAATTTTGTACAAATTTGGAAGGAAAATTATCAGAAACAAATTAGACAGTTGATTTAAAAAATGCAGAGATATTAGATTAATGTTAGTGGTGTTTATGTTTCTCTGAAACGATTCAAGGTACAAAATTAATTTTAGTAATACAATGTAGCAGAAAAATGACAATTTTTTTGCATTTTGTCAAAAGTGGCTAGCTAATTTTATATCTACATTTGCGTTACATTCTTTAATATTTGTTTGGGAAACACTATTTCTTAAACAGTCTAACCATGTTGGCTGTGAAAAACCGATTAATTTTCAGATTTTTGTACATTATTATTAAGTAAATCTACTCTACTTGTAAGATAATCGAAGATGTGTGGGGATGTCCTAATGTATCTACTTTCCCACAAAAATGCTGTATTATCATTGCAGTGCTATTTCTGATACATCTGAAAGAAAGTATTTTAATTTTCAAAAATTTTTAAAAATCGAATGGTCATAATTTTTTTAATCCTGGTTCTGCGCCCCACAAATTTTTGCCAATCACTTTTATATAATTGAGATATTGTCAATTTGTACTTTGTATTGAGTTTTATATAGGATTTAACACAATGTCGTACAGCCTATAACTAATAGTTGGGACAAGAAACAGGATTTTTAAATAAAAACAATATTATATTTTTTAGATGCCAAGGCAGCAGAGGCTGCACAGTCAGCTTATTATGATCCAAGCAGACCACAAATGGCTTATGTACCACCACCAGCTTATTATGTAAGTGAAATAGTCTTAAATATATTTATAAAATACTAATATAGTAGATCGTCCATTAACCATCACGCCATTTTGTTACCTTCTATTATTTGTCTATAATCTTGTTGCGCAAATAGATACAATAATTTATATTTAGCTATCTACAATAATTTATATTTAGCTATCTTGCAGGCTAAATATATAATCAAACAATTAGCAAATAGCAAATGAAGTATTAACGTGTTGTATTATTAATGTACTGGAGAATAACAACTTTCTATTTCTCATATTCGTCACCTCCTGGTCCCGACCCTTGATGGATAATAGAAGTTCTACTGTAGTTGCTTTATACTGTGATTATTAGTATAGTCGCACCTTAAAATCAAAATTTTACTGGTGATATGTTTACTCATTATTTTAAATATTTATCTATAATAAGGCTAGTTTATTTCTCAGCATTATATACAGGGTAAGGCAAAAAGTATTTGTTATTTTATATGGTTTATAAAATAGAACCAATTTAATAATCACTATGGGGGAGTTTTCTGTATAAAAAAAAACTTTGAATATATTACTTTATACATGTTTGTCAGTTTCCAAAAATATAGCAATATGTCAATATATTTAGTTCAGTTACACACAAAGGTGTTTCGGCCACACTTTAATATAAACAGTTTATCATTGACGCCATTTTGAACTTGAAAGTGATGAGACAACAGATTAGTTGCAAATAAAAGTCATCTAACAGACAGTCCACTTGTTGCATTGAGTGGAGAAAAAGCGAAAAGTTAAATTATTGCAAGCCCAAAGAGACCAGTAGATTTACAAAGTCCTACTCTACATTTAATGTCATACATAATAAACTTGCAATTGTCAAACAATTATACTTTCAATAAAAGGGGAATTGGCTTGATTTTGTGAGGATGTTTTGGAATTGCAAACCAATGTAAGCTAGATAAATAGAATCATTAGTCTGAATGGTATTTTCCTGGGCTCTAAAGTCGTCTCAGCATTGCCTGTTCCAAGTCACTCGACTCCTGATGTTATAAATTGCAAGTAACACCAAATAGGCGACTTGCAAATAGTACCCATAGATCTCTCCAATGACATCTGCCACAGACACTTTAAGAAGCCTCGACTAAGAAATGTGACAAATAAAGTCAACTAGAGGAATGATAGATGAATAAAATGCGCAAAGGCAGGTTTTGTCGTATTCCTCTTGAATCCTAATATTAGGATGTGCGCTCTGAATGGCATTTTAATTACCAATTACTAGAAACGCAATAAAGTGTTTATAACAGATGTTGGTGAAGGTGATTATTTTTAAAATAGAGAAGTTCTAAAATACCAGTCAGAGTGCACATCCTAATAATAATATTAGGGTTCAAGTGGAATGCCTGTGCATTTTATCAATCTGTTACGTGTTTACAGTCTTCAGTAAACACTCTGTGGGTTCAAATAACTTGCAACAAGAATCTTCACTAACCACTACTTTATTAATCACTAAAATTACACTAGTAAATACTTAAAAATCACACAACTAATAATAACTTAATCTAATATAAATTCACTATTAAAACACTATGTACTATAATTTTCTTCTTAAACTTGTCAATTCTTATCTAACCTAAAACTCTGTATACTAGAACTGTACTGTATACCTCACTGAACTGAACTGAACTGTTCCCCCATCTGCTGAATTCACCTCTTTATATCCACCCATAGAATGTACCAGAATCCTATTCCAGAACATTCTGGAATCCTACAGAGTTTTCTACTATGTGATAGATGACTGTTCGTCAATTGGCTCATAGATGGTGCCACCCTACTAGCCATCAACAGAATAACAGGTTTCCCTTCACTTTGACCAGGGACTTAATCACATCTCTCCCCGTTAGAGGGCAGCACATAACAAATCTATCATTCCTCTAGTTGACTTTATTTCATTAAAATTTTAAATTAAAAATGAAATATTACACCAATTTTATTATCATTCAGTGTGAAAAAAAATTCTATTATTAAATATAAATACGATTTGCTTTAAGCAAAATTCAATTAATTTTTTAAATAGAAATAAAAATTTAAGATATTGTATATCTATTCCTATATTTTCAAGAGAAACTGTAATTTTATAGTAATGAAAATTAGAATTTAAATACATTCTGATAATGCAAATCGACGCGATGCATTTTCATTCTAAGTTAGATTGTAAATACATTTCGATAATGCAAGTAGACACGCCATCTGTTACAGAATAATGAAAGTAGGAGCAGGTGTTTCGATGTATATAAAGTTAGCGAAACACTTTTAGCTACTGATGTCAAGTATAAGCTGATAATTTGCCGTTTTTTTGTTAGTAATTAGTTGTGCTAACAGCGATTTTGTCGTTCCAATTTTTTTTTAAAACGATGTGTTTCGCTAACTTTATATAAAGTTAACGAAACACATTTTTAAGAATTGTCCATTTTAAAAAATTGATACGTGAAAATTGTGTTGATTTTGTCGTTAATTAGTTGTGTTAATGACAGAATGCCCTTTTTATTAAAAAAAAAAAAACGAGGTGCTTCGCTAATTTCATATAAAGTTAGCGAAACACATTAGTCTTTGATTTTAAATTTCAAGAAGTTTAAGTTTTTTACTGAATTAGGTAGGACATTATAGAATTTGGCAAAGTAGTAGCCCGTTCCATTTCTAGATTTGGTGAGCCGAAGAAAATTTATCTGTATTTTCTCGCAATTTCTAGTATTGTGCTCATGTAGATGACTGTGCGTTACATAAAATTGGTCATGTTGTTTAAGGTATAATAAACACTCTAGGATATAGACACAGGACAAAGTGAGAATCTTAAGTTTTATAAATTGACCTTTACAGTCATCTCTGTACTTTAGTGGTATGAGTTGAGTGCCCCCAGTTTAGGATACCATATGACATATTTGCATGAAAAGAGCCATAATTAAAAAGTTTTGGGATAAAGTGTTGACAACGTTCCGTAGAAAATAAATATTTTTTGAGAGTTCAGTTGATAATTTTAAAGTGTGTTGCTCCCAGGATAATGTTGGATCTAGATAAACAGCTAAAATTTTTACCGCTTCATCACTTTGAATAAATTGGTCTGCTGGATCAAGATTTCGTAGCGTGAAGTTTAGTGATTGCGTTTTGTCTTGGTTTAGTTTTAATCGATTGGATAAAAACCATTCATTAAAATTTTCAATTGTCGATATAACGTTCTGATTTAGTTCCCGCAGTGTAAAAGATTTGTATTTAGTGCAGTTGTATCGTCAGTGAACAATGTGAAATTGGTATCCACTAGAATTAGGAAGGTCATTAATATAAATGGTAAAGAGTAGGGGACCTAACACGGATCCCTGTAAAACTCCATGAGAAACTCTCCTGGTTTTAGAAGTGCATTGATTGTAGTTTACATACTGGCGCCTGTTGGTTAAGTAGGTTTTTATGAGTCTTACACTATTGTTATTGAAATTATATCCAGTTAATTTATCTAGGAGAATATCGTGGGATACGCAATCAAACGCTTTTGTTAGGTCGAAAAAACTAGCAGTCGTGAACTTCTTGCTTTCAAAGGTATCAAGAACAGTTTGTACAATATTATTAATCGCCATTGTTGTTGATCGCTTATTCCTAAATCCACACTGACAGGGGTGATATAAGTTGTTAAGCTCAAAGTAATCATTAATTTGTTAAGCTCAAAGTATTCATTAATTTGTTTTTTAAGGCTGATTCAAATATTTTGGCTAGAATTGGTACAAGTGAGATAGGGCGATAGTTATTTAGATCCTCATATGAGCCGTTTTTATGGATTGGGATAACTTTCGATAGCTTTAGTACATCGGGAAAGACATTGTTTACGATACACAAATTTATTAGGTTAGTTAAGGGGTAAATAATTAAGTTTTTTATGCTTTTAATAAGTTTTACATTGATATCATAAGCGTCTTTACTTTTACTATTTTTAAGATTAGTTATAGTGCGAACTTCATCATAGGTTATCTTCCTGTAACTAAAGTTTGTTGTGTTATTAACAAATTTTAAATGATCCATGTGATTAGTGTTGCTTATGGGTAGGTTACTAATAATGTTTAGAGGAATGTCCGTAAAATAATTGTTGAAATCATTGGCTGATAGTGATTTGCTTTGATGATTTGTTTGGTTAGGGTTGTTATTTTTAATGATATCCCAGAAGGCTGCTTGGGAATTAGGGGAGTTTCTTATATAATCATCATTGGCTTTTCTTTTTGCATTATAAATTTCTGAGTGGTATTGTGCTTTAAATAATTTTATAGATTCATTAGTTATTAAGTTAGGATCAATATTGTGCAAGCTTTTGAGAAAATAGTTTATTCATTTACAAAAATTTAAAGAATGCTAGTTCAATATAAGATTCGCTAATTTTCATCGAATAATTCCGTAATTAATTAATATAAAATGGTCCGTATTTACGACAAAGTCAAAATCCTCTCAACTAATTATAGTCGGCTGAACAGCAAATTCCTGAACCAAAATCCAGTCGAGTAAACCTCTTCTATCAAAGTGTGAAGATTTTGATTTAGCCGTAAACGCCGAACATTTGTTATTTAATTAATTACAGAATTATTCGACGAAACTTAGCGAATCTTATATTGAACTAGCATTCTTTAAATTTTTGTAAATGAATAAACTATTACGGTATCCTTATTAGCACAACTAATTAGTGATAAAATCAGCTAACCGCTTTGACGTATGACGTTTGTTTACAACAAAGTCAAAATCCTTGCAACTAATTATAGTCGGCTGAACAGCAAATTCCTGAACCAAAATCCAGTCGAGTAAACCTCTTCTATCAAAGTGTGAAGATTTCGATTTAGCCGTAAACGCCGTACATTTGTTATTTAATTAATTACGAAATTATTCAATGAAACTTAGCGAATCTTATATTGAATTAGCATTCTTTAAATTTTTGTAAATGAATAAACTATTACAGTATCGCTATTAGCATAACTAATTAGCGACAAAATCAGCTAACAGTTTTGACATATGACGTTTTGAAAACAAACGATTTTTACTAATGTGTTTCTTTAACTGTATATGAAATTGGCGAAGCATCCCTTTTTTTTTTTTTAATTATAAAGGGAATTCTGTCCTTAACACAACTCATCTCTTTTACCAGCTCTCTTGTAGTGGGTGTGCAGAGTGGTGCTCCTGAACATTGTTTGAAATAAACCAGTAAAACGCATAGTTATTAGCTAAAAGTTAGGAGTATAAGGAGCAATTTATTCCGTGTCAACTGAGTGCCATTTTAATGTATGTAATTTAATATTAAACTGTATTATTGAATTAGTGCAGTGGAAATTACAAAAAGTAAACCTCAGTGCCATCAGACCAGTTCTAAGAAATAGAAAAGGCTAGGGTCTAAAAACATCTGTTTTGCATCAGGCACAGTTCAAGTGACTAGCATGTAAACAAGTGCAGATCTTCCAGGGCCGGACTCAGCAGTAAAAATATGAGGGAAAAAACTACAAAATGGAGTGTATGCAATGTAAACAAGTTAAGACAGCCAATAAGGATGTAAAATACCCACGTTTTCCATGCGACGTAGGAATTTATACTGCATAGAATGCTCAGAGCTGACATCCTCAGAAACAAAATGCATACCTATATAAAGACGCCTTTTGAAATTCTACTGCAGAAAATGTCACAACTATGACTTAGTGGATGTTTTGAAAAGTACCATTAAAGATAAGGAAGTTATAATAGAAGACAAGGAAAATCTAATTAAATTGCTCCAAGAAAAATTAAAATTTTTTGAGGAGAAAGAACAAATATCTGAAAAACCCACATATGCAAACATTTTAACTACAAAACAAAATAATGATAAACAAAGTTTTTCAAGCATAGCAGTATTGCCCAAACCCGCACAAAATTTTTCACAAACAAAAGAGGACATTATTAAGAAAGTAAATCCAGCAGAACTAAAAATTGGAATACAAAATTTGAGAACAACAAAAAATGGCACAGTTATTATTAAATGTGCAATAAAACGAGAAAATGACATATTGGAAAATACATTGAAAGATAAATTAAAGGGCGATTATAATGTAGAAACAAGTAAGATGAGAGCCAAAAATAAAAATTGCCAATTTTAATGAAGAGACGACAATAGAAACCATTGAAAAAATGTATAAATGAACAAAATCAATTAACAGAAGTGAATGTAACTTATGCAAAAAATCTAAAATCGGGCTTTCGAACCGTATTTTGTGAATGTTCCCCATAGGAATTCGAAAAATTGATGGGCATGAAGAAAATATATATTGGCTGGCAACGCTATCCAATTTATGAAAACCTGGATATTCCTCACTGTTTTCAGTGTCAGGAATTTTATCCCAAAAAAACTAATTGTAAAAATAAAGTGGCTTGCGCAATATGTGGTGAAAAACATATTGTAACTGAGTGTCCAAAATAAAAAATTCTGTGTTAACTGCAAATTCAAACAAAAAATATAAAACAAAATATAATACTAATCATGAATCCACTGATATCGCATCTTCGCCTCACACATCTTCCAGCGGCTTGTATATCAGTGTATGCGCGGAAGCTATACAACCTTAGGCGAGGGTTGTATAGGAAATATACCATCCTTCGGAGCGGATGTAAAGCGTCGGTCCCTTGTCTATTAAATGTTAGGCAAGTAAAAGATCCCTACTCTTCTTAAGGGAAGAGGTTCGGCAAAATTCCTGGTTGGGGATAGCTTGTCTACAGGCATCGGTGTTAGGCCTCAGTAGCGGAAATAGGCCTACGTTAAATAAATGTATAAAAAAAAATCCACTGATATGGGATGTCCAACAATGAAGTTCCAAATAGAAGTTTTGAAAAGCAAAACTGATTACAACACTCATCAATGGTAATTTTAAATGAAGATTTTGTGTTAGAGAATCTAGAAGGCTTAGGAAAAAATCATAGTGGTGAATATATAGAAGCTATAAACATGAAGACAGTGGTAGAGACTAATAAAAAGTTGCTCAGTGTTTTACATTTAAATATCATCACCATCAACCAGCAATTTGTGTCCACTGCTGGACATATGCCTCCTGTAAATATTTCCATCGATTCCTGTCTTGTGCAATCTGTATCCAATTTCCCTGCAACCGCTTTATGTCGTCCGTCCATCGCGTGGGGGGGGGTCAGCCTCTACTTCGATAAGCCTCTTGTCTAGGTCTCCACTCCACGATCCTCTTAGTCCATCGTCCGTCACTGAACCTTGCAACATGACCTGCCCAGTTCCACTTTAGGGAAGTTATTCTCTCTATTACTCCTGTTCTCTGCTTTATGGTTTCATTTGATACTCGATCCCTCAGGGATATACCCAACATCGATCGTTCCATGGCTCTCTGAACGACTCATATTTTGCAGATTGCTTTCTTCGTCAGCGTTAAAGTTTCCGCCCCATAGGTTATTACTGAAAGAACGCATTGGTCATATACCTTTCGTTTAAGGCTCATTGGGATATCTGCCTTAAGAACATCCCTCAATTTACCAAAGGCTGCCCATGCCAGTCCTATCTTTCTGTAGATTTCGCAGGTTTGGTTATCTCGGCTTATCTGAACATCATGCCCTAGGTATTTATACGACATTACTTGTTCGATCTTAGTTCCACCCACAGATATATTGTCACTGAGGACGAGGTTTGTTATAAACTGGGATTTTTGAAAATTGATTTTTAGACCGACTTCTAGCGATGCTTCGTACATGCTCCTTAGCATTTCACTGCCATCTTTTGCATTGTCCACTATCAGTACGATGTCGTCAGCAAAGCGCAAATGATTTAGATATTCTCCATCTATGTTGATGCCTTTTCGATCCCAATTTACTCTTTTGCACATAAGCTCCAGTAGCGCTGTGAATAGCTTTGGTGATAAAGTGTCTCCTTGACGTACCCCTCGACCAATGGAGAATTTGTTGGTGTCTTCATGAAGTCGGACACATGCAGTTGTGCTTTTGTAGATGTTTCCTATCTGTGTTGTGTATCTGTGGTCAATCCTACTTTCCGCAAGAGCTTTTAGCATAAATTTAATATATACGTAGTGGAAAAAAAATTTTGATGTCATTATTCTAAGCAAATGCTTTCAGTTAGAGTCCGCAAATTATTTCCAATTTCCTGGGTATGCCACATTTTATAATGAAGCTGATTACAATAAGAATTATGAGAGTATTAATGCTAATAAAATCAAAAATAAATTCTGTGTTTACAAAGATCAAGCTTACGAGATGCGATGTTACACTTGCCATATCAAATTTCAAAATTTATGATACGCCTTTCAAAATAATTGCCGTATATCGGCCATACCCAACCAGTGAAGACACCTTTATAGATGATATTGACTCATATTTAGAAGAAACGAAAGAAGATAATCAAATCCAGATTATAGTGGGTGACATTAATATTAATATTTTAGATAAAATATTATCTAAATAATATTATTATTAAAAATATTATTTAGATAAAATGCACATGTAGTTAACAAATATTTATCAATATTGGGAAAACATGGTTTTCAACCTTATATTCAGATTCCAAGATGTGTAACCAAAGATACATCTAGTTGTCTAGATCATATTTTTGTACGGAAAAAACATAGTATTAAAAACATAAAATTTTCATCATATGTGTTAAATTGTAACATTACTGACCATTATCCAGTAGCTTTAAACCTTAATTATTTTAATAATATAAATGCTGAAGTGAAAGCAATTGACAATTTACAAGAAATTACAAATAAATTAAAAAATTTAGTTGAAAATCAAAGTTTAGTTGATATTTTGAATTGCAATGATACACAAATAGCAACTGACAAATTTACAGGTACTTTTTCAAATTTAATAGAACAATCCAAAAATGTACGAAAAAAGAAACCAAATAATAAAAAAATAAAACCGTAGATTACAGAAAGTCTTGTAAATTCTATAAAAAAACGTGATAAGCTTAAAACAAAAACTATTAGGACATCGCTCTGATATTCTTGAGACTGAATACAAAAACTATAGAAATCATTTAAACACGATCTTAAGAAAACCAAAAAATAACTATTATAAAAAACAAATATTAGAAAATCAAAAAAACATTAAAAATATATACAGAATTATATCTGAAGTCACAAACGAGGATAAGGTTAAAAGTACAGAAATTCGACTCACTGATGATAATCCTTTCTTGACTATAAACAGATGGCTAATCATAGTAATGACTATTTTGCTAATGTAGGAATTAACATGCGTGAACAGAATAATTTTGATTTCACATTAGACAATTCATTACAGTCAATGTTCCTTACTCCAGTTACTGAGAATGAAGTAATAAAATATATACATAGTTTAAAGAACAAAACTGCACCTGGAATTGATGGAGTTACGACAGAAATAATTAAATTAGTTCATTCTCAGATACTAAAGCCATTTGTACACATTATTAACCTAATTTTTGAAACTGGTCATATCCCATCCCAATTGAAAGTTTCTGTTGTAACACCCATACACAAAGCAGGAGTCAAAACTTTAATATCTAACTATCGATTTATTAGCCTAATAAATAACTTTGCCAAGATATTTCAAAAATGTTTGAGAGAGCGCCTTACTGACTATTTTAAAACTAATAGTATATTACATAATAATCAATTTGGTTTTGTTGAGGGTATGGAAACTGCAGATGCAGTATGAGGTAATAAAAGAAATCACAGACAATCTAGACGAGAACAAAAAATGTATTGGAGTATTTTTAGACCTGGCAAAGTCATTTGATATGTTGAACCATGAAAAGCTTCTTGACGTGCTTGCACATTACGGGGTTTGTGGCACCGTGTTAAAGGTCTTTAGAAATTACTTAACCGATCGTGTACAACATGTTAGAATTATGAATAACCTAAATGACCCAAAAATTATAAAAATGGGAATACCACAAGGGACAGTCTTCGGACCAATCCTATTCACTGTCTATATAAACTCTTTGTTAGGATTAAATATAAATGCCAAAATTGTTTCATATGCAGATGATACAGTTGCTTTGTTTAATCGGAATACTTGGGAACATATGAGAAAAAATGTAATCAAGGGTATGCAAACTATAAAAAAATGACTTGACAAATATCAACTTTCTTTAAATACTGAAAAAACTAAGTACATTGCATTTTCAGTAACCAATCATAATAGACTTGAGTACAACTCAATACAGGTATATAATCTGCCGCAGGCAATTAAAGAAATTGCAGAAATAAAATATTTAGGCATTATTGAAGACAAACACTTAAAATGGACACAGCATATTAACTACTTAACAAATAGGGTAAGAAAGCTTATATATAAGTTCTATCAGCTTAGAGATATTTTAAATAAAAATATTCTGATAATGATCTATAAGGCATTTGTAGAGTCAATTTTTCGATATGGTATACTGGTTTGGGTGGTCTATATACAACATCTCTACAAAAGTTAAATGTCATCCAAAATACTATTTTAAAAATTATGTATAATAGAAAAAGAGATTATCCAACAAAATTACTTTATAATAACAGTGAAATTCTTAATATTCGATCCTTATATATCCACAATGTCTGCATTTATATATATAAAAAAGATGAACTAAAAGTACATGTTAATCAATATAAGACCAGAAGTGTAAATGAACATCACATACAAATTCCTACCAGGAAAAAATATTAAAGAAAAATTTATTACATATTTAGGTCCAAAATTTTATAATTTATTACCAAAAAATATTAAACTTATAAAAACTGTTCGGCAATTTACAAAACTATGTAAGGGTTATATTTACTTTAATTACCATCAGTTCATTACTTGTTTAGAAGCTTAGTACGTCAAATATTCCTTTTTGTTTTTCTTTATATTATAAATTTTTCAATTTTTTAAAATTTTATTCAACATATTCCTTGATTTCTTTTTATATTTATTTCCACTTTTATATTATGCATTAATAATACAATAGCATACTTAAACTAGCGATTAAGTTAAGCATATACAGGTGTTAAGTCACTTAGGTGCACTAAGTAAGTTAAGAAAAAAAATCAATATACTAGTTGTATTAAAAATTTTATTGTGAACATTAGCTTATATTCTATTAAAATTGTATTAAATTAATGACAAAATCAACGTACCAATTTTCACGTATCAATTTTTGAAGACGGACAACTCTTGAAAATATGTTTTGCTAACTTTATATAAAGTTAGTGAAACACGTTTCTTTTTAAAAAATTGAAACGACAAAATTGCCATTACCGCAATTAATTAGCGACAAAAAAAACGGCAAATTATCAGCCTATACTCGACATCGGTAGCTAAAAGTGTTTCGCTAACTTTATATACATGGTGTTTCTGCCGTTTCTTTATTAGCATCATGTAAAGCGAATGCCGGTGCGATGCGAGACAATGCTGTATGGATAGAATATACACAATACAGTTAGCAAATCAAACAATAAAGACCACCCCCCTCATATAGTCCCGCTTTCGCTACGGCCCTGATACTAAACCCAAGTGTACTGCTTTACTTATTTACCCACATTTAGTCTCCAATCCTTCAATGGAATAAGTGCAAAATATAATCTTGTTCTAGATCTCATTATAATACATGCATATAGGTATAGGTACCAAAATTTACGTCGATATTTTAAACCGTTTCAAAGTGATTGCGCAGAAAAAAAGTTACACAGGCGACAGACAACCAGATTTTTTTTCTCAAATCATACCTGTTTGAACCAAAAAATATTCGATTGAGCAAAACTATACTATAATTTAAGGTATGTTACAAATTAATAATCTTGTATAATTTTTTACATTGTAAAAAGTGAATGTCATAATGTAAGCAATCAATAAATTCAATTCAAAAGATTTTATTAAGCATAAATACAAGTAAATACAACGCCCCTTCCCAGCTCGGCCTCACCATTGCGACGTTGCTTTGCAACCATACTACTGAACAATCTCGATATATAAAAAAGTTATTAGAAAAAGTTGCTCAGAATCTAATTTTGAGTGTTAATAAAGGTAGTCACGGTCTTGTAATGTCGTCTTTATGACATTAAGAAGTCTTTAAATTCACAGGACCCAATGGCCTTATAAAGGTCGTTTCCAATTAATCGTATAAAAGTTGTATGACCAGTCGGAACAACCCTTTCTCGTCTAGATTTGGTCATAAAGTGGTTGTAATAAGGTTGTCACGTCTAAAGGTAAGTTGTATATTAGATCGTAATGACGTCATCATGTTTTTTTATAAGACTCAAAATGTTACTTGGGAGTGATAGTTTAGCCTCAATATCGAATAGAAATCTGAACGGCTTGCCATAGAGACAAGTGAAAAGAAAACCATATTCAAACCTTTTTTTATGATAAAGTCTTTTTGGTGGTTTGGATACGCTGTTGTTGTAAGTAGTTAAGAGTAGAAAGGGCGAAGACAGATGGAAACAAGATCTTGACTGTTCTGACACGTTGACATGCGTTGCATTTGGCAATTGCTGTACAGTCCGATAATATTTGACGGTATTTATTTTTCAAATTTTGTATAATGTAGACTCTTTAGCATTATAATAGTTTAATTTTTTTAAATTTATTTAATTAATATTTACATGTCATAATTAAATAAAATACTAATCGCCACATATGACAGAAAATGGGATATATTTGGAGCGTTTTAGGTCAACATTGCTTTTAATTTATAAATGAGTATTTTCTAATTTATATCAAATTTTAATTAAAAGATTTGCCGACTTTTTGCCAAACCCTGTTTTAGTGCTAATAGTTTTTAAGTGACTTATTATTATTACTTATTTTACAGGAAAACCCACCAAGTTATAATCAAGCTACTAATAAAAAAGATCAGTAATACGTAATAACAACCCTTCATAGTAACAATATTAAGTAGGTTTAATAAGTATATTTCTATTTGTTAATTAATTATTAAATTTTATATTGTATTATTATTAAATAATTTCTTGTAGTTGTCAGTATTGTTGTATTTCTTTAACATATTAAATTCAGCCTTAAATTATAATATATTGCTATTAAATAATACATTCATTCTTTGGTTGCAATTAGCAATTTCTTTAACGAAGTGAGATTTTATACTGTGGTATATGGTTTTTTAAACAAAACGTGAGAGGTTTTTATTTTTGTAGGAAAATGTTTAAAAATATTACACTGATAAAAATTATTATAATATAAAGCACATTTTTTCCTGTTTCCTCTGGTTTCCTCTGGTTTTGCATTTTTCCTCCTATTTTGTGTAGTAAATTTATGAGGTTTTTCACACAAATATAATATTTTTTGCATATAGAATGTATATATAAATATATATTAGGAGCTTTTGTTATTCTATAATTTAGAGGATCTGTATATTATTACAATAAATATACATATATCAATTATTTTTTTTATTTCAACTTGTGTCAAACTGTATAAATTTCGGAGTTGGAAATTCTAAGAATATAAAAATGTCATGTATTTGGTGGGAACCACCAGTTTATATATAATATATTAAAATATAGAATATTCAATATTTTGCTTTTTTGACAAAAGAACGCAAAAATGGATTGATGAAAAAATATCACATCAAAAAATCTGCAAAAACTGTACGTACAAAATTGGTTTAAAGAACTTGTTGCAGAGAGGGCCATTTTATGATCAGGCAACAACTATTTTAAGCCAGTTTTTATGAAATGGTTTGTCCTATATTGATTAACAAAGAAAAGCCTTTTTGTATAACTTTAATCAAAGAACCAAATTACGGTACTAAAATTTAAAATGGAGAAATTTGCATTAAAAATCTGGGCTCCCCTTATGTCCTTGGTCTTCTGTCATGTAGGTCAATAGTATGAAATAATGGCCCTTATTATTATAGTGATCACCAATTATAATGAAGCTGCACGAAAGACGACTTTTAGTTGTGCCCCTTTTAAACATATAAGAGTAATAATAATTTATTCACCATTGAAAAATAATACAATTAAGTACATCTGGCAAGTCAAATATAGTCGAGGCAAGAATTCAAGCGATGCGCGTCACAGATCGATTCTATAAATAAGACAATACTGCTAAGAATCATGAAGCCCCATTAAACTGTACCTATATCTGAAAAAAGCTTAATAAGTGGGTGTCAAGAATTACTCTTTTTAACGTAATTAATGATTAAAAATTATGTTAGCATTAAAATTTCTTTAATGAGATCACTCGTGACGTGCATCGCTTGAATTATTGCCTCGACTTTAGCAATACAGAATGAAGACAATAATAAAAAATTAATGATAAAAATATCAAACAAATAAATAACAATTAAGTAAATAAATGTAACTAACTATGTAAACAAAGTATATGACAAACAAAATTTACTTATTTATTGCTTTTACTTCACACAAAAAAAGATGATTGGAATATAGTCATAAAATATAGAACTTAACATATAATAAACAGCATTCAGATAAGTTAATTATATAAAATGAAATTTAAAGATCAGCTTGTAAATACTCTTCAATTGAATAAAAGGAAAATTTTAATAATAAAGATTTCACTTTGTTTTAAACAGATGAATAACATTCATTCCCTTTATGTTTAAAAGTAGCTTATTAAACAATTTTATAGGCATTACTTTATGGCTTTTTGCCAAAATCGATAAGTGTGAGGTGGAATATCTAGAGAGTAGTTTTTCCGAAGATTATAACCACTACTAACACAGGTATCAGTCTATTATTAAGATGTGTTAAATTATTTTGTACGTGCAGTACAGAATATAAAATGTATAATGAAGAAGTTGTTAAAATTCCGAATTCACTAAAAAGTTTTCTACATGAATATTGAAGTGGTTTGAAGAACATGGTGCGGATAATTTTTTTCCGAAGAATAAATACTTCATTAGAACGAATGCAATTTCCCCAACAGATTATGCAACAATTTAACTGAGACTGAATGTGTGCAAAATAATACATTTTTAATATGTGAATATTAATGGATGGTCTTAACTGCCAAATAACAAAGCACTGGGATGATATTTTTGTAATTAAATGATCAATGTGATTACCCCAATTCAATAGAGAAGTTACACAAACACCGAGAAATTTAACTTTTAATTTGACTCGTCAATTGTGGCATACATGGGTGTTAACGCACAGACATCTATACCAATCATGTATGAGTGAAGTACAGCTTTCTGTGTCAGGCGGCTTCTTCATAATTGGCAATTACTTTACTAAATAACATACCAAACCTCTGCTGTATCACAAAGGGTTACTGAATATTAAACAAAAACCTACTCTTTAGGGCACCACCTTCAAAGGACTATAGCTCCCTAGCATTTCTGGACACATCTCTTTAAAAACTCTTTTCATATTTTTATAAATATCTATAGGTTAGACATCGACCCCAAATATTTTCAATCGATATAATTAGTTGAAAAATATAGTTTATTTTATTGTTAAGTAATTACATGCAGAAACCATTCTTTTTGGTTTTACTAGGGATACTCCCAGTTATTTATTTTTTTTCGATTGTACAACAAATTTATATTATGGATTACTTTTGATTTTAGAGTTCAGATATTTAAATCTTGAAATTTATTTACTTTTATTATTATTATTAAAATGTTTATATTCGGAAATAGGTAAATGCATTAGTAATGTTAAATTTTCTAAATAATTTTTATGTTTTTTACACATTTATTTTGACGGAATCATTAAACAAGCCAGAGTCTTCAAGATATAAGTCTTAAACTTGTCAAGGGTAATAATATATATCAAGACGATAAATTTTTCATTATTTGACAGATTTCCATCACTTCCAGTTCCAGTTTCCCCGGATGACTCCAACTTTGAAGTTTTAAAAGGAACACCCTGTATATTTTTACATTTTTTTATTCCAGAGATCATTTTATGTACGAATACATAGTTTTAAAAACATTTCTGAGACTACGTGATTTTTTAGGATTATTTTTATATTTGCAAACCAATGAAATGGACCAAAACGATAAGAGAAAAATGTAAACGTCAGAATTTCCGAAATCACTAATTTGTAATTAAGCCAACTTTTTCAAATGGCAACATTTTTAGAGTAGGTAGTAGTTAAATACTAATTTCCTGACAAATTCATTGATATCTTCAAATTGAAAATTGGTTTGATATTAACCCAAATACACCCCATAATACAGAGGCATGATATACGAAAGGGAAAAAAGAGGATGGAGACCTCAGCTATAAAATCGACATGGCTAAATGAATTCGAATGATTAGGACAAAGGAAGAGGACAGAAGCCCCCAAACCCCTTAAACGTTTTTAATAATAATAATAATCACTTTATTCCTTAATACCATACAGGTGTAGAACAAGTCAGAGATTACAAAGTAGTGTATAACACAAATAATTAATATAAAGAACATAATAATATAATAAAGACACATAATATATAACTATTTCAATAAAACTAGACAATACCATAACAAGTTAAAACTTAAAATAGATGGGGGATGTAAGGGAAAACGGGAAGTTTTACTAACACCAATACATGATGAATGACCCGTGGCCTGATGGAAAGCGAAAGCAGTTCCAGTGGAAACACTGATCCAGGACGGGTTCTAGTCGATAGGAGTCACAGTAGACCCTAGCGCCGGGTTCCATACAGGTTCCTCCTCCACCATTAAAAAAAAACCCAAATACATAAGTTCTTTGGTAGGTAATAATTAAAACATCGAAAAAATGCGAAAATGCCGTGGAAATTGAATAAATTAGATCCAAAACCTGCATTTTGTCAACAAAACAACTAACAAGTGTTATTTATTTCCGAAATTATTTGTTTTAACAACAAGTTGGCTCGGTCAATGGTATTATACATAATTTTTCGCAACATAGCAGGAGTTATATTTATATAAACTTGTGTACGATCTTGTAAAATTTCAAGTGTGACAGGGTGTGTAAAGAAATTGTTCTTTCAGATAACTCCATGCAAGAAAACTTCCTTAGATCTGGTGAGCAGGCAGGCCAAGGTGCAGGTCCATTTTTTGCAATTACTTGCCCATTATACTGATTCACTAAAATCTATCTATTTTTTTGTTTATTGAACATTCCATTGTTGATAAATCTCAATTCATCAGAAAACAATATAAAAGAGAGAAAATTCGGGTTAGCGGTATCGTTCTGAAGTAACCAATCACAATAAGCTAATCTTTGGTTACTATCATCTTCGTACAAATCTTGGTGTAATTAATATTTAAACAAGCAGTAACCATATTTTTTGAGAATCTTTCTTGCCAATTCATGACATTTGCACCTCGTGGCCAATTTCTCTAGTAGAAGTAGTAGAATTCACTTTTACAAAAGCCAACATGTTTCTGTCTCTTCATGAACGATAAATGCTTCACGATCTTTATCAATTCCTCTCCTGATTTGTTTCTCCACAATTGGAAAATATTGAAAACAAGGATGATGTCTCTTAGAATACCTTAGAATTTAATGATAAAGAGCAAACTTATTGAGTTAACAATAATGTATTATTATTTGCTATTGTCAAACTTCTTTTTATTTCTATCAGTTGTTTTGTTGACAAAATGCATACTTATAATCTAGTTCTATTTAATTTCCATGACAAATTTCTCGTTTCTTAATTAGTATTCATCAAAGAACTGGTGTATTTGCTTTATAGCCCAACAGCCAGCGACATTTTTCATTGCTGCATTTGTTTAAGCTTGGGTTATCTTTTTTTGTATAGTAATAATGTGGCCTATCAACAAAACGTCTCCCACCATCTCGTTGGCGGGACGATGATTGGCAGCAGTAAATTATGTTAAAAAAAAGAGTAATGTTAAAAATGTTCAAAGTTTAAACTTAATTTATTATTTACTGACATTTCATTAAGATGAAAAATGACCACCTCTATCGTAGACCGGTGTCCTGCCATTGACATAATTATGTGAAAAAAAAATCAAATACAAATATTTATATAATTTTTTTTTTGTCCATTAATAATTAAAGTAGTGAAAAAACTTATACTGTCAATCATTCGACAGGACCTCGCTTTGGCAGGAGTAAACGCACACGAACACAGCGTATATTCGCTATTTCTAAGATTTATCAATGTACTAGATGGAAGTATGTAGGTTGTTTTCAATTGAGAACCCTATCCATTTTCAGGTATAACTGCCCTGCTTTTTGGAAAAGTAGGCGCCCTTCCTTATACCTATACCATTCTACAATACTGGCAGGTAAAAAGCAAAATAATGCACATGAAAGAAAGCGGTATATTAATGTTGATACCATGCCAGCAGTTGAGCAGGCATGTTGTTTTGCTCGCTAAAGAGAAAAATGGCAACAGCATTAAATCTGTTTTTTTTCAGCACATTATTTGTCAATTTCTCTTCCCTTCTATCCCACATAGGCATCGATTCAATATTTATACCTACCATTACTGATACCAGGCCTGCCAAACTGGTGGATAATTATCCGAAACATGGATGATTTCATTGCGTTTGTTTGGATAAAATTGAAGTTAAGCGGACAATTTCTGATAAGCAACCCAATATAAAATAATTTATGGCTGTCACGCAAGTGAATCTCACTTACCAATCAGATCAACAAATCGTAATTGTAGATATCTAAGTTAATGTTGAAAGGTTGATTTGTAGCAAGTTGTAGCATTTGTATAACAATTTTTTTCATTAAATGACAATGTAATTAAATATAGAAACAAAAAAAGAGGATCATCACAGCAAAAAAAAATATTATAAAATTCCTGGACATCCAGTTTGTTACTGTATAAATCAATTAAGAAAAACTATTGAGCAGTCTGTACTTTCAATGTACTATTATGCTTAGATACTCATGTTAATTTTGACAGTCTCACTTTCGATCCAATAGTACTTATTTTTATCGTTTAATCATTCCTGCACTATACACGTCAATTTGACTCCACTTAACCCTCAAATGGGAAAAAAATCATTTAGAAAAGTACCTATAGTTTGTAGAAAACTTTTTTTATATAAACAAATGGAGAAATGCGTTTAAAAATTGATGTGTCTGAGCAAGTTTTTGTCACTTGCTTTGTAACGATATTAAGGAATTTATTCCAACTTTTACAAGTTCATTGTATGCATCCCATAGTAACGAGTCTTTGATCATTTGTTATAAAATATTAACATCGCTTTAACAAGGTACTCATCTGTGGTAACATATGGACTAGACTGCACACTGGACTGACTGCACTCTATAAAAATGTAAATTATAACTACAATGTCATTTGAAGAATTAGTGCTTCCGGATATGGACTTTTGCGAGTAAAACTTGTTTTACCGACAGTTGTATGCTGCTTCTTCAGGAGGTACAAGTAAGAACAAGCACAATAACTCAACATATTAGCCATGTCAAAGACGAAACTTATTCTACAAGCATAGTTCGAGCATATATCAAAACTGTGATCTGGGTGACACTTGACATGTTGAGTTAGTGAAATTGTTCTTAGCTCATAAAGATACCATATGCAACAGACGATAAAGTAATAATAATAATATTTATTAGATAGATAGAACTGAAAAACAAATAGTTATTTACTAACATTTCAGTCAATCCGATATTTTCGCTCTCTTCACGGTTCAACTATGCAAGAAATAAAATCTATAATAATTGACTAAAACTGTTATGTCATAAGGTGTCACAGGTTTTATTTATTTTATTGTGTGTCTACTTGAACAAACCTTGAAGAAAATCAAAATAAAAAGTTGACTAAAACGTCCGTAACTACGTCCTTTTATTCATCCATACAGTTCCAATTGTGGCAAGCTTCTTAGTCTTATTTCACAATTGGAAAGTGTTCGCGAGTCATACAATGTTAAGATGTTTTTAGAGCGCTCGCGAGCTCTTTCAAATGCTTGTGAGCACTTTATGCGATTCCTAAGCATTTACTAATGCAAATAACAAATGTTTGTAAAGAATAGTACAACATACAAACTGATAGAGCTCATGCCATGTATTTTTCTATTAGATTGAAAATCCAGTCAATTTTCCAATATTCTTTTTTCCATTTTCTTTTCGAGCTATATGTTTGGCACGTTACAGTAAGTAAATTGTGAGTCTCCAATCAGCTTTCAACTGCGTGTTCATCCACACGCAGTATATTATTATTTATACACAATAACGTTCGATATCGCTATTTCGTATGTATATCCCTGTCAATCCCGCTACATCAGACTCCTGATGCTTCTATATATCAATGTGTTGACGGTGTTGCATTTATTGTGTACCATCAATATCATCAACTCACAATAACGAACAAGTGATTGCAAATATAGGTACATAAAGCAAATAAACATTTTAAAAAGATTTATATGATTAAAAAGATTATAAATATATTTTCCTTACATTAAATTTAATATGTAAGCAGTTTCAATTTCTTCAAACTTAATTCTAGAACGCCCTGTACTTATTGAAGTGGTTATGGGGTACCCTATTTAATTACTAAAAGAAATCCTGGTAAATATGTCACCAGTAAATTCATTACTATTTATTTATCTGAAGGATAAACAAATAAGATTGGCCATTTGCGTGGATCGTCTAGTTTTGTTAGTGTAGGACTCAAACTTCGTTGTGTGTAGTAACCCTTTTTAATTTACCCCAGGTTCTTTTATATAAAGTTTAATATTACTTGTTTCTGTCTGATATGATATACCTTAGGAAATTAATCACTCTGTTAATTGAAATACCTGGTAAACTTGAACACACTGTCTATTAATTGAGGGACCTAGTTAATTATATATGTTATTAATGTAGTATCTTATTACTCAAGATTGCACTGTACATTTATAGTTGAAGTTTGTTTTCTATTTTGCTTTTGAATTTAAAACATTTATTTAGTTTATTACTTATATGACGAAAAGGTAAAGATGAAAGAATAAGACAATATTTGATGGGAAAAAATAGTAAAAAAAACCCATTTTATTTTATATAAATTGATGCAACAATAGTTAAACATGAAATCAAAATAATCCAAATATTTGAGACAATTGTCTAAATATTATAATAGGAAAATCTGCGCTGCTATAGTAATGACCATACTATAGATATACTGAGTGTTTTGATGCAATAACAAGAACTTATACAAAAGTATGCTGTGCTATTTTAATAGTAATTAGAGTTGTGGCGAATGCCTGAATAAACATACCATGTCTACATTGAGAAATTAATATAGACAAGAATAAGAGCAGTGACAATAGTCTATGTACATAATAATAAATAATTAAACTACACAGAAATAAGACAACCATTTCCTCCGACGGTGGCAAGGCCGGAGCCGGGATTCTAACCCAGTGGCGCGATACTCGTGTGATTAATAGCGATTGCCACCTCGCATCTCAAACAACACGGCCATCGGCCAGACAATACTTATTTTAAACAGTTGTGACAATAGTCTGGGAATGATAATAACATGAGTGAACAAACGTCAAAGATGTTACTTCGAAACAAAGAGAACGCAACTGCAGTGTCAAAGTTTACGAACATAACAGAAAATAAGTGTTTCAATCTAACAAAAGTTTATTTGATATTTTCTGTAGTAGTTGGCTATGGCGCCTGGTTTCAGTGAAAACACTCACGAGCTGTGGGAATGAAACCTCCCTTTTGCAAGTAATTAATAGTTGTGGAAATTTCCAGTTTCATTATAGTTGTGCTCTCGTCTACTGATAAGAAAGAGTAGCAGAATACAGTATATGGCAATTACCGACTGCACCTAACCAATCGGCTTAAATAGCATTAGAAAGAACAATGTAAACAACGCTGGAAATTTAATTTTGTGTCAATTGACTGATAAACTAAACAGCAGTAGTAAGTGTTTAACACCGAACAGATGTTAACTTAGGGTGGCCGAAAAGATCGACGACCTTACAGATTGGTGTAGACAAGTGTCCTTAAAACAGCGGACTGTTAATTTTAAATTTAGATGGAACTCCGATAGTCCGTAAGGCACCCATTTTACTGTTATCCGATAGTCCGTAAGGCACCCATTTTACTGTTATGTTGTGCAAACACAGTTCACAAACAATTACGTTCTCGTAGTCACGAGAACTTTACATCGTTGACAATTTAGTAGTTAAATAAATAAAATTGGTTGAAGTCGACAAAGACTCTTATAACAGCTCTTATATCAGCGTAAAGCGCCTAAGAAAAAATATTTGTAAACTTGTAGTGTATGATCAAAAGCTATAGTTCTTGAATATAAACTTGTTATTTCGCAAACGCAAACTTCCCTAGTAAAGCATTCAGAAAATGAAATTTTATGAATTAAAATCGTGAATAAAATCATACCTGAATAACCGGTAATATAATATTATGATAGTTAAAAATCAAAGCTAATATTCCATTTTAAAAAATCTAATATTCTTTTAGTACCACAAATGCGTCAATTAAACTTTTTTTAAACACCCCGTAACCAGAATATGAATGCAATTGCAAATAATAAAGTAGAGTCTCGAAATAAGAAAGTAATCACCTTTAGAAAATTATGTCAGCTGAATTTCTGTGCGATCTGTATAGCGTTATATCGCCCGTGAATGCTCTCCCCCAGGTTCTTCATGGTTAGCGTACTCGTCGAGCATAACAGAGAGGTTAAAATGATACTTCATAACGAGTACGCCAAAGAATGGTTGTCTGCGGCATCAGTACAGCGAACTCAATGCCCAGCGATGTACTTAGGGTATGCTTCAATTCAATCTCCAAGGTACAGCGAGCTCAATGTCCAGCGATGTACCCAAGGAGTGGTGCAATTGTAATCTCCAGGGAGCAACAGCGAACCCAATGTCCTGCGATGTAGCTCGAGTCTGATTACCCCTTTTCATGGGCCCTGCAGTTTCTTTTATATTGTAAATGACGTCACAGTTTAAGCGTCCCCCCAAGTCGGACGTGGGAATTGTTTACGTTAATATCTTCAATCTTTGATACCGTGTAGTTTTGTGCAGCGTTTCAGATTTAAAACTCCACTCTCTTTCTCCTCCTACGGTTAAGGTAGAAAAGGGTAGGCGATTTCACACTATGGGAATACACGAAGTACTTGACGTTTATCTGAATATACGATAAACAAACCCTGCGACTCAACTAGATTTTATGTAAATTCTGTCTCAAAATTGCAGCGTTTAACTTTGCTTTAAAAATATAATTTTAAAATGCATTCTGATAACTTTATTGTGTCCAATATTAAATGACTAAATAAATGTAAAAATGAAATGAATTAACTGCAATGATTACTTGAATTTGGAAACTAAATAAGAAAAAATAAATTTATATATATGGGGTATATACGGGGTGCTTCATTATATAAGAGTTTCGTTAATATTCAATTTAGCACATATCAGTTTTAGATCAAGTAAGCGCTAAGTAAACTCAAAATATGAACAATTTTCCGCCGTTAACACTTCGTTTCTAGCCTAGAGTCCAATGTCAGTGTTTCCACTATTTGTGGACATACCGTAATAAAACAACTCATCTTTATGTACAATGATAGCGGATAAATAAATATTATTTTAATGATACATTACTGTAATCGTGTGGTAGGTATACATCATCATCCAACCTCAGCTCAGAACATAAAAATGCTGATATCACAGATAATCTGTAAAACACAAAACAAGATTTTATTTTCTTTAGTCAGAGATTTTACCAAATCTTTTCTGTCTATAAGAACATAACCTTCAAAATGTTCTTTTCAAAACATTTGAACTAACCATTTGCATGCATTTGTGTAATTACAGTACAGAAGGATTAACTAAGTAAAAGAAAAACTAAATAGACACTTAACTTATATTAGCTTCTGAAAAGATGTAACATAACATAAGTAAGTTACCTCTAATTAAATTTAGGAAGATAAAACTGAACAGAGGTTAGATTAAATAACTGGCAGTAGGCATTTTGTACCATTGTTTAATAAACCAAAACGAGATACGGTTATGAGAAAACTTAATTTTTCTGCTCAATTTGAATGTTTTGATTTTCTAAACTAGGTATAAGCCAATATGGTGAGTGCAGAAGTATGGATACCAGCGTGTAAGTAAAATTAACAAAAATAATATGTAAATTATGGGTAAGCTCTAAATGTAGCATCATATTTTTAGGGGTAATAACTACCATATCAATAAGTACCTTACTTGTTATAATTACAATTGTTCTTTATTGTATTTGGTAAGTACAAAATACTAAAAATCTAGTGTACTCTCATTTTCAATTTGTTAATTTTAGTTGGAGACAGAAAAACAGCCCTCCTAAATTTTATATTCTTGATGAGACCAGCGGATTGCAAACAAGTAGCATGTCTGAATTTGCACAAAATTCCTTAAGTAATATAAGACTGTTGAGATCATCGGGAAGTAATAAAAATGAGGCTATTTTTACCTCAGAAAATTTGCAATTTTATAAGATGGAAAAAGGTTCACCATCTGAATTAGGCTTGCTGGATTCACTGGATCTCTCACCCAGGTTAGTTACATTTTATAAAATAGATCAACTACAATAATGTCACTGGAGAAAAATTTCTTTCAGCATCTATAGTGTGCATGCACTCGTATGTTAACGATATTTTGTGTTTGTTATTATATTGTATGTTTTCAGTTATATATCTTTGACTGAAAAATGATAAGTTAATATCCAGCATGTTAACTGGTTCAGTGTTTTGAAATCTTTCATAATTGATGCTATTGAATCACAAAATTTTGAAAACACCGATGCTAATATTTCTCCTAGAGCAATTGCTGAAAAGCTAGATCCAGGTCGCAGGACGATAAGAATAGTTTCAGAAAAATTTTTCTGAAACAATTCTTATCGTCAATCAACTTAAGAAAAATTGGTGATATGTTTCCTGCATACAATTTCAGACAAATGGAGTTTTGTACATTTTATGTCTACTGCAAATTGCGAATAATTATAAAAATCTCTAGAAATAAAATATTGTTTTTACTGATGAATAGACATTTGCATTAAATAATAGAAATAACCCTTCAATATAATTAATTGCTATTGGTCTTCATAAAATATTCATAGATTAGATATGGAGCTCATTTTTCTCAAAAATTAAATTTATGTTATGGTATACTTACTGTGGGGGAAATACTCTATTCATCACTTAAAGTTTATACCAAATATACTTAGCAGACTAGTCAAAAAATAAAGTTAAATATCGCCCAAGACACTTGTACAAATAAGGTACAAGAAGGTAATGCAAATAGAACAGAATAACATGATATTAATTTCGGCAGAGGATTGTCAAATTATTTGTTATGGTTTTGTAGATTATTGTAATACTTTTTTAAAATTGAAGGTTTTTTATAACACTCTTTAAACATTGTCAAATAGGCGCATAAACCTTCAGGGATACACCCTCCACATACCAGTAACTTTATACTACAAATAACAGTTCTGATTTATTCTCTATATTAAATACTATAAACTACTTTAAAGTTCAATGCTTAACGCTAAATTAGTAGCTACTAAACTTCGCTTAAAATTATAATAAATATACCACTTCACCCCTCTCACCCCTATAAAATAACTAAATTTTTGAAGAAACGAGAATATTTTATATTGTACTTGTTTGCATGCCACCCCAGAAATAAAGTACTTGGAGCGTTTTGTTTTCTTCCATGCATGGTTGTCTGTGACAATAGTAATACATTGTGTAATAATGTAAGCCTGCTCTTATGCAATCTCACTTGTTTTGGCACCCTAATTTGCATGAACAAGAAATTAGTGTTAAAACAGATTCGGGAACTGGTTCTTTTATTGTCATATTTGGGTTAATATGCTGCAGACTATTTCCATCCCCAATCAGTAGCTTCTAGTGTACTTAACATTTTTCTATGTTTAAATTTGGTAAAAAAAAACGCGATTGCCAAGCAACAGTTGAAGTTGGTGGTAGTTTTGATAACTAAAGTTATACAAAACTGTAAACAGCATTGTTCACTTTTTTTTGTTAAAAGACATGAATCTATATACTGTTGTCGTAGGGCAAGATATAGACGTGCTAGTAGTCCTTCTTACTGCTTTTGTGCAATCCTCAACTTCTTTAAAAAACTGTAAAGAAACAATATTATTTGCACGCACCATTAGCGATTGCAACACCTCAGCATTTTTTTCCAAAGGAAAGGTTAATGCAATCAATGTGCTTAATAAAAGAGATGACTTACAATACATCGTGCAAACTTTTAATATTATTATTATTAGCTGTTACTCGAGTCCGAGTATAAAAATGTTACAGTCGATAAATTGTGTACAATAAAAAACAAGTAAAAGGTGTAGTCTATTGTAATTCCCATTCACCTACGATGCACACGACTATGGCTATAGGAGCCAATTCGGGAGAGCACATGTCGACCGCAGTCAGGACAAACATAGACCTGGTTAGGTCTTGGATTCGGCCTTCTTGCAGCAACATTTCTTTGATAGCTGGCCACAACCCCTCGCCATTCGGTCCTGTCCGCTGCAAGTTGTTCCCATTGCTCGTCTGCAATACCGCAGGATTTTAGATTTTCATGGAGAGCATCTTTGAACCTCTTTCGTTGACCGCCACGCCTTCTTCTACCGCTTAGCAATTCACCATTAAGTGTACATTTAGGAAGGCGGTTATCATGCATACGATGAACGTGACCTGCCCATCTTAGGCGTGCTCTTGAAATAAGCACCTCAATTGGAAGGCTGTTTGCTCTCCTGAGTACTTCCACGTTTGATATGTGATGGAACCAACGGATTTTCATCATACTCCTGAGGTGTCTTTGCTGAAAATGTTCTAATTCTTTCACATGACGACGGTAAGTGACCCAGCTTTCACACCCATATAGCAGTGTTGGAATGACAACTGCTCTGTAGACAGCCATTTTCGTTGACAAAGCAAGGTCGTGGTTGTCAAATACTCTCTCTCTAAGTCCCCAGAGTGCTCTAGATGCAGCGTTAATTCTATTGCGAATCTTGCTGTCCATGTTTGCTTTGTCATTAACAACGTTGCCTAAGTAATTGAACTGATCCACCACTTCAAGAGAATTTCCGTTAAGTGTAATGTCTATTTGGTTCACTTGATGAGGAGTTGACATAATCTTAGTCTTTCCAATGTTGATTTTAAGTCCCAAGGAATCATAGCTCTGGGCATACACATCTAAAAGTTCTTGAAGCTCTTCCGGCGTAGAGGCTAAAAGTGCACAGTCATCCGCATACTGGAGATCACAAATGAATCGTGTGCGTGTCTTCGTGAAAGCTCTAAAGCGACCTATGTTAAAGAGACCGCCATCAAAACGGTATCTGAGACCTATTCCTCTGACTGTCAGTTTGTTGTCAACAATAATTGTTAGAGCAGTGGTAAACAAATTAAAGAGTAGGGGTGCCAGGACACATCCCTGCCTAACTCCAGTGAGGGTTTGGAAAGGTTCGGTTGCCTCATTATTATACATAACCTGGGCGTTGTTGTTTGTAAGTAGACTGCGACATACTTCCACAAATTTTCTAGGGATACCTAAGCGGAACATAATTTTCCAGAGCACTTCCCTGTCCACCGAGTCAAACGCCTTGGTTAAATCAATGAAGGCCATGTGAATTTCTCCTTGATGTTCGAGTGCTTTTTCTTGAAGCTGTTTAAGTGTGAAGATTAAATCCGATGTGCCTCGGTTTGGTCTAAAGCCACTCTGTGTTTCAGGAAGTAACTTTTCCATAACAGGTGTTAGCCTATTTGCCATCGTTTTAGTGAGTATCTTCCCTCCAACAGCCAGGAGAGCTATACCCCTGTAATTTCCACAGTCCGCAGTGCTCCCTTTGTTTTTGAAGAGGTTGATTAAAAGTGTATCACGAAACTCCTGCGGAGCAGGAAAACTTTTAATGAAGAATGAATAATGAAGAAGCTAGTCATGAAGAAATTGCAGACATGGGGGAATGATTTGTTCTAGCCTTATACAACTCTATCTCCACAGAAACAAGTGTAGATGTAGTGGTGAGAGGTAAGTGAATCCTCTCATATGGTCAATTGCTACTATACACCATAGATGTCTCCATGGGCGTATAGCGACTTGCGATTCTGCAAGTACCTGAGAGCAGCGACCTTTCAGTCCTAGGTGGACTTAACCTATTGTTATATGATTTGCTTTCCTAACAACTACTCAGCGGGCAAATACCCCGACCTGCATTGAATTACACCTTACAAATCATGAAAGAGTGGTAGCCAATATAATTTGTCAATTTCCTGGCCAGGCATAGACCAGTTTCGAACTTATTAGTTCTCATCAGTATGCCATAGGTCATGGAACAGACAAATGATAGTGGCCAACATGCTAGTTTTATACAAACTATAGTAAATTGAGTAGTGGTGAGAGGTAAGTGAATCCTCTCATATGGTCAATTACTACTATACACCATAGACCTCCATGGGCGAATAGCGACTTGCGATTCTGCAAGTACCTGAGAGCAGCGACCTTTCAGTCCTAGGTGGACTTAACCTACTGTTATAATATATGATTTGCAAGAAACAACTACTCAGCGGGCAAATACTTTTAGTGAATATTGTCTTTTACAATTAATGACCCAATTTGGATTTTCTACTGACCAGTAGCGAGAATTTTGGAATGAAACCGTACCGGGTTGGTGGTGAAAGTGGCTTAGTCGGTATATAATATTTCTTTAATGAAATTAGAATTATTGAGGCATTCTCCTTGAGCCCAGAAACAAAATTCCAGTCTTCTATCTTCATCTCCGGGCTCTAAAGTATTTAAAACTTTGGTTTGCATGGCTTCAAATTGTTCTTTACAAGACATCTTCTAATAGTTTCTCTTGGAATATTTAAATCTAGACTAGCACGTCTTAAGCTGGGATTAGGAATATTATGAAAATATCCCAAAATTTGATCATTATGTCTACCCTACCTACAAAATGGTCGTGATTTCTACCTCTGATTATATGTTTTGGTACGGCACCTTTGTCATTGAAAACTTTATTTATAATATATACTGTGGTACTACTGACGTTTGGTCCATTGGGATGTCTAACATTAAATTCATCAGCTGCCTCTCTTATCAAACGAGCATTATCACCAACCAGACGAACTATTTAAATTTTGTGCCTCAAATTTATTTGTTCCATAACAAATATCACTTATTTTTAGAAATATTTAGCACACACAATACTTATTCATACCTTAAATGACAGTTAACAATATTTTTTTGATTGTTTCTACAATTGCCTTTCCATGGCCAATTTAAGGCATAATAAAGAAAATAATAACTTTGCTTGCAAGTCTAGAATAAATCAGCAGAAATTTCTTAAAAAAAAAAAAGGATTATTTGATACTCATTATCTACCGGTTTCATGATAAAGCTCAAAAAAATTATTTTCTGAAATCGCTGAAGTGGTTATAAAAGGTAAAAGACTGTTCATCATTCACAGAAATTTGAACCTGCTCAAATTAAATATAATGGGGGATTACCATACGTCACTGTTATCAATCTTATTAATTTTAATTAATCAGTAATATTATTAGATTTAACTTTGTTGTCTGTTCAAAAACAGATTGGAACATCAAAATGTTTATTCCATGACAATATTTTCATTTGTAAATTATCTGCAAAAAAATTTATTAATTCGTATTTTTTTATAAAATTTGGTACATACTCATTTAGGAGGGAGCTGAATACAGGGATGTATTCAGATTTTACGTAAAAAAATCGCTAATACGATTTCTTAAATTTTAGCCCATAAAACATTTTTAAAAATAAAATATGACGTTTTGTCCAAAAGTGCAGTTTTTGGTGTTGTATCTTTAAAAAAACACTTTTATTAACAAAGCCGATATTGTTATATAACAATGTTATGGTTAATAAAATATATTCTATTCTATAAAGGAAGTACCCATTTTACATACAAAAATTATTTGGTCTAAAATATATTTTTTGCCTATTAGACCAAATTTAAAAAGTAAGACAACGTTGTAAAGAAAATTTTACAAGTGTTAAAACGATGTGCTTCTTGACGTCCTTTGCCACTTAAAATTTTTGAGGTGGGTTTCAGCACTTAAGGGTTAATGTGCCATGATCAAAAATACCCAGTAGGTGTTCCCCTTGACAATAAAATCGACAAGTCCAAACATTTTTCGACAAAATTATCATACAAACAGAAAACAACACACGGTCACTTCGTTTTTGGTAGGCCACCCGATCTGTGAAATATACAGAAGATGCATATGCTCAAAGGCCATTTCCAGTTTTTCTAACACGAAACATATTTTCTACCATCGGATTTGAAAACGAAAACAATTTATAACCTAATTTGGAATACCCGCATGAGCTTCTGCAGATTACAATTATTGATATCACAGAACTACAGTTGAATTGAATAATTAGATACTGCTAATGAATCTCATTTTAATTTTGAGTGGTAACTGTAAGTGTATTTTTTTTTGTTGGTTGGTGTCATTGAATCCTCATCTTTTAGTATGTTTATTGTTTTGTACTCATTGTAATATTCTTATGTTGAACTTTGACTCTCTCTGCATTTAGCATATCCATCTGTTATGCATTGAATTGGAGGAATAGAAATAATCATTTTTATATATTAGAATTTGTCTCTACTTTGTGAATTAATGAAACATTCCCTTTATATAAATTAACAATATGTTTCAGTTTTGGAAATACTACATTAGAAATAGATAATGAATCGCCCAACACAACTCAAGAAGAATTATATTCATGTAATAGCTCGGATTCTCGGCGCACATATTATACAGTAATAGTATCAAATTATATTCTTTCATCCAATTATTTATGTACTTTTTAGACTATACCTCCATTAGCCAGGACAAGTTCAAGAGGAACTTTTCTTAGTGTAGAATTTAATAGTGACACCGAAACACCAACAGATTAATGCTTAATCAATCGGAATTCGATGGATTGTGGATAGCTGTAAACAGAAGACTGAATATCTTATTTCCTCTTTGAAAATTATTTTTTTAACAAAGTTCTATTTTTATATATGTTTTGTACTTATGCATGTAAATTTTATCCAATTTTGCTTATATTAAACTAATTCGGATGTTTTTTTATCTCATTTCATTTTTCAAACCCAGTAGGACTTAGGACTTGCATCCTAGCGCACAGAAACGTGCAAGATGTGTATTAGATATAACTGAAATTATAATCGAAAGAAAGAGGATGACAACATGCTTATCCTACCCGCTTCCAGTGGTGTCTGTAGTTTTAACTTTAAGTAAAATTATGGACAAAAAACAATAGGACAACTATTTTACTCTAATGTAAATTTTTTGAATATGTAATAGAAAGCCGAAAAAATCCAATTATTGAAATTATTTTATTTTATATTTTTAAATGGTTGAATTTTAATTTGTAATAAATGTGTTTAAGTGCTAAACACAATTTTTATTATCGTTGACTAACTTTCATCTGGTTTAATAACAGTTACAGAGCTAACAAAGTTGCTGATACTTATCATTTTTGGAAAATCCAGAGCATCGAGAAATTACAAGACAGCAAATATTAAACTTCAATGCTAAGCTAACATCACTTATTTTAGAGTATACCCCGAAGGCGGAATATACCTATTATACACACGAACTCCCACCTTATATCTTAAGCCTCATAAAGAAGAAAAGGCAAATGTACAGGGAATATGAAGCCAACAGAGAGCCAGAGATGAAATAAATAGATTTAATAAAAATATTCAAGAATTAATCCAACCACAAATGGATAAGGGCATGTGAAAATATATCCAACAAAAAAGAGAAAACATATTGGCAGGAGATCAAAAAACTATCAAAATATAAAAATAAAATGGGTAATAAGCAAATCATAGAGGAGAATGGGGTGAGATATAAGACACCTGTCGAAAAAGCAGATATCTTTGCCAGACATGAAAAAGTGTACAGAAGAAATTATAACAGAGGAAGAATATTTTGATATAATACACCAAGGTAAAAGCACAGCACTAGGCCACAACTATATTAATAAAAAGTTACAAAGGACACTGGATAAAAAGTACATCTGTATTTCAAAAAATTTATGAATTTTGTTTAAGAACCCACTATATACCTACCGAGTGGAAAATCGACACTATAATCACTATTCCTAAGCTGAACCTAGATCATTCTAAAACAAATAGTTACCTGACAACCACACTACTCCCGGTATTAGGCAAGAAAATGATCAAAAATTGAATACCATAGGAAATCAAATTCCAGGATACCAATTTGGATTTAAGACTGGTCATTCAACAATGCATCCTCTTCCAACTTTAACCAATAACATAGAAGCGAGCAAACTTAGCAGGTCTAAGTCTGGAATGGTGTTTCTCGATACAATAAAGCCTTTGATAATGTATATGGCATAAGGGTATGTTATTTAAACTACATGTTTTAGGATGCCCAAAATATATCATCTTTCTTATTAAAAGCCTACTTACTAATAGATCATTGAAAATAAAGATTCTAAATAGTCGTTCTGCTGAATTCACCTCCGAACAAGAACTACCAATACTTTACAACATTTACTGTTCTGATATTTATAACTATCAATATGAGGATCCTGAACACTTTGATCATCCCTACAATTTGCAGACGACACGGCTCTAGTATCACATGATAAAACTATCACCAAAGTTGCAGAAAACCTACAAACATTGGTGAACTCAACATGTAGGTGGTTTAACAAATGGTGGCTTCAACCAAACTGGGTAAAAACGCATTTTATTTTATTCAACCACTACCCATCAGAAACTTCATCTAGTTAACCATCACTGAATATGTACTGTCGTGAGCAGAAAAAATAGAACAACTTTTTTTTCTAATGTAAATCTGTCTCTATTTGAATATGTAATGAGTAGCCGAAATAAAACAGATATCACTTTTAATTTATTTTTTATTTTAATGCTGTAGTTTTTGCTATAGTAAATGATGAATGGTTAATGAGACAAATTGCATTGCGTTATAACATTAACAAAAATTTGGTGTGTAACATTTTAAGAAAGTGGAGAATAAACAGTACGATTAGTAGCAATCCTGGATCAAAGGACAAAGAATATCCTACTTACAAGAAACTAACTTTAATATTTCGTCATTGCACCATTTCTATTTATAACTTCTATAAGTCTATTTGGCATAGAATTAAATAACCTTATATAATCATTAGTAATATTTTCCTATGCATTATTTACTATTTCCAGTAATTCCTCGGCATTCCGTGGTCTCACATTTCATTTTTGGATACTTCTTACGAGTAGTCCCCATACTTCTTCCACATCTGGACTATTCTGGACTATGACTGGGCCAGTTAAGAAAAGTGATGTTGTTATCTTGAAACCAGTTAGTTACTGTACGAGCAATATGAACGGAATTCTCTTGTTGAAATATGAACTCATTATTAGGAAATAATTGTGACACAGAAGGGAGCATAATATTGTCTAAAATCCTAATATACGCTTCACTATTAAATCGTTCCTAAATATGCCACAAAACACCAGGACCACGTGCCGATATCCAAGCCCACATATTGACGGAAAATCTACCACTTTTATCATTGTTAGATATTGTTGCGTGCTTACAATTTTCAGTAAACACTCCGTGGATTCGAATAACTTGCAACAAGAATTTTCACTAACCACTGATTTTATTAATCACTAAAATTACACTAGCAAATACTTAAAAATCACACAACTAATAATAACTTAATCTAATATAATTTCACTACTTTTAAAACACTATGTACTTTTCTTCCTAAACTTGACAACTTTATCTAACCTAAAAACTCTGTATTGCCTACTTCACTCAACTGAACTCTTCTTCTACAAGCTGTCTCTGTAACCAGAACCACAGATTACCCAGAACTGTACTGGATACTAAACTGAACTGTTCCTTATACTTCACTAAACACTAAGCTGTACTGTACTGTTCTCCCATCTGCTGGCTTCACCTCTTTATATACCCACTTGGAATGTCCAGAATATCATTGTAGAACTTTCCAGAAGATACTGGAATTCTCTATAATTTTCTTAGGCACTACTAAATGGTGGTTCGCCAGTTGGCCCACAGATGGCGCCACCCTTCTGGCCAGGGAGTAATTACAACTCCCCTCTCTGTTAGAGGGCAGCACATAACAATATATATTTCTCATCGAATCGAGTATTCGGAGGGCGGTAAACACGAATATGTGTGTTGACTGGAAAGTTTTTTCGTCTGTAAAGATTACATTCTTCCAAAAATGTACATCATCCGCTAAAAATTAAAACGCAAATCCTACTCGAGTTTCTTTTATGTTCAGCTTTAAGTAAGTATTTCTGTACTGCTGCATGACAGCGTAGCTCCGATTCTCTTACTCGCTGGCGACCAGTACTACTCGATCCAGGAAAATTCGTTTCTTCAGCAGCCTGAATAACTAAGTAAAATGGATTTTCTACTAAAGCATTTACCAATTGCAAATCTTGTTGTTGAGTTGATATCCTTCGTCGCTCTGATCCAGGATTTCTACTTGTCGTATCGTTTATTCTCCACTTTCTTAAAATGTTACACACCGAATTTTTGTCAATATTATAACGCAGTGCAATTTGTCTCATTGACCATCCATCTTGTGCTTTAGCAATAACTCCAGATTTAGCTAAATCGCTTATATGAGGCATATTAGTTTTTTGCACACTTGCAATAAATTATGACAACTAACTGATGACAATGTCACAAAAATTAAAGTTACATGTACACAACTAGATTTTAGCAAAATACCGTTATAAGACTTGTCCTTTTTTTGCTTACGACCGTACCAACATACCCTACATCCTGAAACTACTGTCAACTACCTTGAAATAAACTTCGACAACAAAATTTACTTGAATGCTCATGTTGAGCTTAAAAAGAGGAATATGATTTCTAGTAGGGCTAAACATTTCCGAAATCTGACTTATAACAGGTAGGGTATCAATGTTGAAGCAGCAAGAAGAATTTATAAGCCGATCTGCAGACCAATGATCGTATATTTATTATTAAACTAAAAAAAAAAACAGCACTGAAAAAACTAAAACTTCCTCAATAAGAAGTATCACAAAAATTCGACATCCTCTCAACCCTCTACATAACCCTCCGAACCCCGTCTTATACCAGCTCTCCAACATAATGCCGATAGATGATCGTTTAATTAATTAGTCTCTCTAAGAGATTCTCCCTAAAACCACTGAATTTGGAGAATTTAGAAAATTGTATGAGACAAGAACCAGGAATCAGAACCACATGTAATCACCCGGAACACACGCTCCTGGAGAATCTACAAGAACTAGCCAATAATGACTAATTATCAGTCAATGTCCAAATTATTATTATTACTTTAACACATATAATGTAAATAACAAATATATTAATTATAAATTATTTTTATAATATTGTATTGAAAGCTATGTAAAATATTTATATATATATAAATAACACCTTGGTCAGTAGTCTATTGAATCAGCTCTTGATTCAATAAAGTTCATTTATTATTATTAAAATCCATCAAAATGGTTTTTGGGGCAAAACATAATTTTTTCAAATGGAACCATATTGGTATTATTAATAAGGAATTTATTAATGTGCCTTGACCTTGGGCCACCTGGGTAGCTATTCTTGAGTTCATGTGATGCGATCCAGAGATGCAATTGCAAATTTGGGGGGCTATTCTTGAGTTGCACGATCAACGTTCTCATGAAAAAGTGGGCGGAGTTCACATGAAAATTTGACACACAGCAAATTTGTTATTATTGACTCGGGGGAACGATCACATCACATCACCTGTTTTGCATGGGAGCGCTGTGTCCCATGCTATTTTCGTGTGATGAGGATGATCGCGTGCAAATATTTTTTTTGACATTTATTAATGTCACAATCAAAATTTTATTTTAATGTCAGTTATAATTATTAGTAACTAATTTATGCTATTTGGTGGATGTGTTGCAGAAAAAACATTATAATAATTGTGTGCCTAGTTGTATGTGACAATAAACAAAATTATTGTCAGTGAGTACCTTTTTTAATTAAGAAATTGACTAGCTTTACAATAACATACTGATTGATATTCTGGTTTGTAATAAGTAGTGATGAACACCAATTGACCAATTTGGAATTGACTTTCAACACAATTAAAATAGTTTCTTGCAGGACATTGTCTATTGGGATATCATTGGGCATAAAGATCAGTAACAGCAACTGCATTCCCCATAAATAATTAACATATCCACTTTTTCATCTCTTGCATAAATTTACGGCATTTTGAACGAAATTACCAAGAGTTTTAAATAATTTTTAAAGACACAATAAAAGTACCGGTAAACCAACAAATGTTTGATAAGCTAAATATTTCATTGTTTTCAAAGCCACCTTAATTACCTCTCATACTATTTAATTACAACAAAATTGTATTTTCTTTTAGCTGTAATTTTGATTGTGTGATAACATTTTAATAAGGCATATGAATAAATTCTTTATGAATAAATGGTACCATGGTACCAATATAGTTTCATTTCAAAAATTGAATTTTGTCCCAAAAATCATTTTGATGAACTTTATTTGCTCACGGATCACACAATTTAGTATTTTCGACGAGATTTCGATTTTCCTAGCATTACATCAATTAGAATAAATCAGAACCGCCATGGTATACTTAACACGTTGAGCCCCACGTGCCCACCGGTGGTCACAAAGCGGTATCTCGAAACAGGAACGAGATACGCGCCTGCTGATTACGGCATTCGAATTTTCTCTCCGGAATACGTACTCCCTGAAATTTTGAGACGTATGTAAAAAAAAAAATCGAATTTCTTAAAAATTTTCAAAGTATGGAAAAATTTGTTGATTTTTGGATTTGAATCAATGATATCGAACAACTAAAATATAAATTTGGTACCAGGGTAGAAAATTCAAAATGCCCACTGGTGGGCACATGGGGCTCAAGATGTTAAATGGAAAACTAGCAGTCAATTTAAAATAAATATTAACATTTGAAATAGCATTTATGTGGTATCATTGGATTCAGAAAATTATGCAGAGTGTTGTTCCATTTGAAATTCAAAAGTTAGTGTCGCTTCCACTGAAAGCAGAAGTAAAATCATTTATGTCAAAAAGTGACTTTATTAAGTATATAGGATGTTCTAAATTTAAATCGTCTACCTTTAAAACTAAAGGAAAAAAGGGCTAATAGTCCAAGAGCTCACGTCAAAAAAGTGTAGGAGTTTTGGAAAGGCTGATATTTATTGGTATCCCCAAAATGTTTTGGAAAAACTCAAAATTCATCTGTAAATAGCTGATGCAATAATAAACTTAAAACAAATAGTCATTCAGCATAATAATGAAACGCGTGGCGTCAGCACCACCATGTGTTGCAAAAATAAATTAAATGCAAATGATTTGGAAAAGTTGAAATTCAACCATAATAATATGTTAGTTTATATAATTAAATTCATGAAATCAACAGTCAGACTTAATTTTCATAGAATCCACTCAATCAGCAGTCAATAGAAGTTAGGATAATTAGAGCGCGCGGCTTGTTATAATTACATATGGGTTTGCAATTGATTCATTACTTTCTAATTTATTTTACAGCAGCTGGATTAATACGTCATTGATGAAATTGAGCAGTTGACTTCGTACCAATCAAAGTCGTATTTTCCATCAATTTCCAACCAGCCGTTGTTCACTGCAAACAATTCTGTTGGATTCTTTTCGTGGGCATGTCTCCAAATATTAGAAATGTATGTAGTACGATGCTACTGCTTCTTAGACCCATCGACGTTTTTTTGTATTTATTTTGAAGATGTTGTCAGTGTCCTTGAACATGCAAGCCTTATTGAAAAGTATTAATCGAGCGTCATTAACGCCCTTGCTTGTTTAGTTTTATTCCTATAGTTGAGCCATGTGCACGAATCACCCGCCAAATACTTCCACAGCATTGCGAGACACTCATTAACATGTCCCTCGACTTACTGAGCAAAGCTTAATTTTGCATACTTTGTAAATGTCTATCATTTCAACAAATCGGGCAGTAATCTATTTTTTTAATTCAAAATGTTCATAATAAACTAATGTATAGACGAGTTGTTTTTGGAAAAAATTTATAGAAAAGTTTTCAAGTTATGATGTAAAATGTGTAACTTTTAGTCAACTGGTACATTCAACATTCAAACCATGCAAAAAGTTCCAAATTTCATTGTGAATACCTCCTTTATTTAACAGACAAAAATGTTTAATCTAAGCAATTTCGTACGAGAAGGTTATTATTTATGTGTAACCGAAATTTGATGAAATTCCATAGAAAAATGAATTTACGGAGATACTACTTTAAATTTCAAAGTAAAAACTGTATAAAATAAATAAATAAACAAATAGCCAAACTCAACAAAAACACAACATAATAAACATTAAATTAAAAAGAAAATTACCATACCATATAATTAGGCTGTCTAATATCTAGAAAATCACACTCAAACCACTGTAATAGATGGTACTAAATCTAAAACAAAAAATATAAAGCTAGGAATACCTCAAGGCTCTATTTTAGGGGCCTTTGTTTTTTATAATTTTCATTAACGATATACCCAGGACATGTACAACATCAAATCAACTCCTTCTCTATGTTGACGACACAAATATGTTAATGTCTCATAACAGTGTCAAACAAATTATAGTTAATAGTAACAATGCCTCACAGGAAATGAATCGCTATCGTACCAACAATGATCTAAACTTAAACATAAACAAGACAGACCATATGCGTTTTTTTACCAAAAAATATCACAACTGATTACGATCCATACCTGAAAGTTTCAGGCAAATCCATACCTAGTAAGACAAGTATTAAATTCTTGGGTGTAGTCCTAGACCAGAAGCTCACTTGGGAAATGCATATAAATATGGTATGCTCTAAATTAAGCACTATTAACCACATAGTGGGGAGTCTCAGAGACACAGTAAGTACCAAGGTAAGTGGGCTGAACCTATTGGGTGAAATATAAATTAGGAGTGAGCCACAATAGACAGATTGGTCGCGGTGGAGGGTCTGGTATAGACTCACTCACATTTCAACCTAACCTAACCTAACCTAAGTACCAATGTCCTATTATGGATTGGTATAATCTCGGCTACAATATGGACTCATTTTCTGGGGCAGTTCTTCATATTTTGATAAAGCATTTCAGTATCAAAAAAAGATCATACGGACCATGTGTAAAACTTGTCTTTTAACCAGTTGCAAACCACTTTTTAAAAATTTGCAAATACTTATGTTACGAAGTCTATACATTTACAAACTAATAATGTTTATTAAAGTTCCTTAGAAATAGTGATCTTCATACATATCATACAAGAAATAATCAAACTCTTCAAAAACAAAGGGAGCGCTGCGGACTGTGGAAATTACAGGGGTATAGCTCTCCTCGCTGTTGGAGGGAAGATACTCACTAAAGCGATGGCAAATAGGCTAACACCTGTTATGGAAAAGTTACTTCCTGAAACACAGAGTGGCTTTAGACCAAACCGAGGCACAGCGGATCTAATCTTCACACTTAAACAGCTTCAAGAAAAAGCACTCGAACATCAAGGAGAAATTCACATGGCCTTCATTGATTTAACCAAGGCGTTTGACTCGGTGGACAGGGAAGTGCTTTGGAAAATTATGCTCCGCTTAGGTATCCCTAGAAAATTTGTGGAAGTATATCGCAGTCTACATACAAACAACAACGCACCCCTACTTTTTAATTTGTTTACCACTTCTCTAACAATTATTGTTGACAACAAACTGACAGTCAGAGGAATAGGTCTCAGATACCGTTCTGATGGCGGTCTCTTTAACATAGGGCGCTTTAGAGCTTTCACAAAGACACGCACATGATTCATTTGTGATCTCCAGTATGCGGATGACTGTGCACTTTTAGCCTCTACGCCGGAAGAGCTTCAAGAACTTTTAGATGTGTATGCCCAGAGCTATGATTCCTTGGGACTTAAAATCAACATTGGAAAGACTAAGATTATGTCAACTCCTCATCAAGTGAACCAAATAGACATTACACTTAACGGAAATTCTCTTGAAGTGGTGGATCAGTTCAATTACTTAGGCAACGTTGTTAATGACAAAGCAAACATGGACAGCGAGATTCGCAATAGAATTAACGCTGCATCTAGAGCACTCTGGGGACTTAGAGAGAGAGTATTTGACAACCACCACCTTGCTTTGTCAATGAAAATGGCTGTCTACAGAGCAGTTGTCATTCCAACACTGCTATATGGATGTGAAAGCTGGGTCACTTACCGTCGTCACACCTCAGAAGTATGATGAAAATCCGTTGGTTCCATCACATATCAAACGTGGAAGTACTCAGGAGAGCAAACAGCTTTCCAATTGAGGTGCTTATTTCATGAGCACACCTAAGATGGGCAGGTCACGTTCATCGTATGCATGATAACCGCCTTCCTAAATGTACATTTTATGGTGAATTGCTAAGCGGTAGAAGAAGGCGTGACGGTCAACGAAAGAGGTTCAAAGACGTTCTCCATGAAAATCTAAAATCCTGCGGTATTCCAGACGAACAATGGGAACAACTTGCAGTGGACAGAGCCGAATGGCGAGGGGTTGTGGCCAGCTATCAAGGAAATGTTGCTGCAAGAAGGCCGAATCCAAGACCTAACCAGGTCTATGTTTGTCCTGACTGCGGTCGACATGTGCTCTCCCGAATTGGCCTCTATAGCCACAGTCGTGTGCACCGTAGATGAATGGGAATTACAATAGACTACACCTTTTACTTGTTTTTTATTATACACAATCTATCGACTGCAACATTTTTTTATACTCGGACTCGACTAAAAGCTAATAATAATAATAATACAAGAAATAACAACAAACTTTATCAACCTTACTCCAGACTTGCTTTAGGAGAAAGCTCACCAAACCACATTGGGACCAAGTGTTTTAATAAAATAAAAGAATTTGTTGACACTAGTATTAGTAGTAAAATGGAATTTAAAAGAAAAGTATTTCAATTCTTATGTGATAAAATGTTTTATGATGTAGAGGAATTCCTCAACTGCTAATTTTATTTTATCTTTATTTTAATCTATCTAGACTGTGCGTTCTGTATGAATGAAATGTGTGAAAGGGTGTGAAAAAATGTAATTACATTTGTGTGATGACTAGTTTACTAAGGTTTATTTGCATTATGTATATCACATTCTGTATATACATTTTCAAAATGAATAAAGTATTATTATTATTAATAGCATTTGTTAAACCCACCACCACCTTTCGCACAAATTCCAAGCAATTCCATAGGAGTGGGGTTGGCCTACGTCGCTCAACTTAGAAAATATTTATGACAATTTTTTGCGATGATTTAAAAGATGCCAAACGCCTTCTTTATGGCCTTTATATTACTGAATTTTATGTGGTACCTACTATAATACAACGATCATACCGAAGGTTAGAGGGAAGGCCCACCTTTATATTTGTATATTACACTATTATAGAATATAAAGAAAGTGCCAGAACAGCAAGAACCCAAAATTCATTTACCTGCTTGGACATTTGCTGCCCAAAGCCGGCTCTGACCCCGTTCTGTTCTAAATATATAATATAACGTAACTGCGTGTTGTATTAATTATGAATAAAAATCATCAATCTCACGTGTTACATCGTTTAACTATTAAATATGCAATTATCACAAGATATGCGCGCATGTTATTCTAACTTCTATTGACTGCTGACTGAGTGGGTTCTATGAAAATTAACTCTTATGTTGATTTCATGAATTTAATTATATAAACTAACATATGGCTGAATTTCAACTTTTCCAAATCATTTGCTTTGAATTTATTTTTGCAACACGTATACAGTGATACTAACGACACGCGTTTGACTACTATGCTGTCTGATTATTTGTTTCGAGTTTATTATTGCATCAGCTATTTACAGATGAATTTTTTGGGGATACTGTAGATATCTCCGAGGCTGATCTACCACAATATCTAAAGAGTACTTTCGGCAGAGATGAGGACTCCAAACTAGAACAGCAAAGAATTAGATCAAGGGATTTCGTGTTACTGTTCGGGCTGAACTTCTTAACGAGATGCTGGATGCTTCAATGTGGCCAGAAGAAATTTTAATAAAAAAATTTGGAAACCAGAATTTTTTCGCCCCAGTCCTAATTTTACAGCAAGAAAACCTACCCAATACAACCGAAGAAACTAAGGTGGACCTTAACGCATCCTTGGAATGCACTACATTTCTTTCCAATAAAATAGCGCAACTTGAAGTGGCCCTAAAAAATAACAAACTGGATTACATTTTTGTAACTGAACACTGGATAACCTCTGAGCAAATAGATGTTACTCCTGTCCCAGGATATCACCTATTAACAAGGTTCTGCAGAAGTCGACGATGGAGGTGTAGCCATATATAGGCTCAAGAAAGATGGAAAGGCAATTAAATTATCAAGACATCCCTCTGAACTGCCATGTAAATGTGCGGGTTTTACTATTAAGCTATTTGGAAAGAATGTAGCCCTATTAGTTATTTATCGATCATGTGTTCAAAATATAGATAATCAATTTAAAGTTTTTATTAACTCACTTAACGAAATCTTAGCCAGGTAACTTGTAATCACGAATATATTCTACTTTGTGGTGACCTAAACATACATAATCTTGAAAATTCTTCGGAAAAAATCAACTTTGATATTCTTAACAGTTTTAACTTGAAATGTATTTTGCCATTTGAATCTACCACGGAAGTCTTTAATAATAAGTCTTCAGCACTCGACTACGTAATCACTACTGGCGCTTATTTCACCGCTTTTAATTTAGATTTAGGAATTGCTGATCATTAAGCCCAATTTATTAGTGCAATTTAGTACAAATGATAGATGACCTTAAAATTTGCTTTAAAAAAGATACTTTACTGAAGAAAATTTAACTAATCTAAAAAATCTCCTTTCCAGAACTGATTTTAATGGGCTATATAGCTTAACTGACATCAATGAAGCCTGGCTATATTTTTGGTCAAATTTTAATACGTTTTGAATTAACATGTCTCATTAAAAATGTTACTATTCCCATGTATCTTGTCAAAATTGGATAAATCTTGATATCGTAAAAGAACGCAAAGAACTAAAATATCTATTTTGGCTTAGCAAGAATAGTATCATTGATGAATATAAAAAGTATCAGGTCATCAAAAAACTGTTTTCTGAAAAAATTCACACAGCTAAAAATAATTTTTTTAAGAACACAATTTTAAATTCAGCTAATTGCAGTAAAACCACTTGGCAAGTGGTAAATTCCAACCTTGGTAGGGTAAAACAAAAGATTACTCTCTCTATAATAATGTCTGATGCAATAATTGCGACCGAGCCATTGGAAATATGCAATGCCTTCTGTGAATATTTATTAGCCGTTAGCCGTTACTCGAGTCCGAGTATAAAAATGTTACAGTCGATAAATTGTGTACAATAAAAACCAAGTAAAAGGTGTAGTCTATTATAATTCCCATTCATCTACGGTGCACACGACTATGGCTATAGAGGCCAATTCGGGAGAGCACATGTCGACTGCAGTCAGGACAAACATAGACCTGGTTAGGTCTTGGATTCGGCCTTCTTGCAGCAACATTTCCTTGATAGCTGGCCACAACCCCTCGCCATTCGGTTCTGTCCGCTGCAAGTTGTTCCCATTGCTCGTCTGCAATACCGCAGGATTTTAGATTTTCATGGAGAGCGTCTTTGAACCTCTTTCGTTGACCGCCACGCCTTCTTCTACCGCTTAGCAATTCACCATAAAGTGTACATTTAGGAAGGCAGTTATCATGCATACGATGAACGTGACCTGCCCATCTTAGGCGTGCTCTTGAAATAAGCACCTCAATTGGAAGGCTGTTTGCTCTCCTGAGTACTTCCACGTTTGATATGTGATGGAACCAACGGATTTTCATCATACTTCTGAGGTGTCTTTGCTGAAAACGTTCTAATTCTTTCACATGACGACGGTAAGTGACCCAGCTTTCACATCCATATAGCAGTGTTGGAATGACAACTGCTCTGTAGACAGCCATTTTCGTTGACAAAGCAAGGTCGTGGTTGTCAAATACTCTCTCTCTAAATCCCCAGAGTGCTCTAGATGCAGCGTTAATTCTATTGCGAATCTCGCTGTCCATGTTTGCTTTGTCATTAACAACGTTGCCTGAGTAATTGAACTAATCCACCACTTCAAGAGAATTTCCGTTAAGTGTAATGTCTATTTGGTTCACTTGATGAGGAGTTGACATAATCTTAGTCTCCAATGTTGATTTTAAGTCCCAAGGAATCATAGCTCTGGGCATACACATCTAAAAGTTCTTGAAGCTCTTCCGGCGTAGAGGCTAAAAGTGCACTGTGAATATTACACTACTAGCGTTGAGCAATTATTTGCACAAAATTTTGACCCAAATCATATTGACTGCACTCTTCCGGACTCTATTTTTATTGAGGAATTAACAGTTGATGTTTTACCTGGCTATGTCGCAACTTAAAAATAAATCTGCCTGTAGTTGTCTGGATGATGTACAGATTTTTGCTCTGGAATTTATCTGGGACATGTTCCAATTTCCCTTATTTTACCTTTTTAATATGTCCCTGAGAACATGAATTTTCCCATCTTATTTGAAAGCTGGCGAGGTCATGCCAGTCCATAAAAAAGGAGATCCTAAACTAATTGAAAACTATAGACCTGTTACTGGACTATTGAGTTTTCTAAAATGCATGAAAAAATTATTGTCAACCGAACTGAATCATTTCTGGATAAACACAAACTGCTGTCAGTAAACCAACATGGGTTCAGGAAAAATCACTCAACCTGTACTGCAGTATTCCAACTTGTCGAATTCATCTATAAATCACTAGACAGACACAACTATACGTTAGTTTTATTTTTTGATCTCACGTGCAGTTGATTGTGTTGATGGGGATTTTTTGATTAACAAGTTGTTGTTGATAGGCATCAGGGGCTGGATGAATGATTGGATAAAGTCATTTCTGACAAACCAGAAAATCAGAGTTAAAGTTGGTGAAAAGTTTTCTGATTTCGGAGATCTGAAATATGGCGTACCACAAGGGAGTGTTCTATTGCCACTTCTATTTACATACAAATATGTAGGGAATAACATGAATATACAACTAGTTTTGTACACAGACAACACCACAATTGGCTTATTTGCTTCCTCAGAATAGGAGCTATACTGCAATGCACAAATATTGGCTCTCTGAATTCTACATGTGGTGGTGTTGTAGAAATAAACTTGTTCTTAATCCCTCCAAAACTCACTTAACTATATAATTTTTTCTAAGACGTAAAATTCCAGACTTTCAATTACAACGTAATGACACTGTACTGAAAAAATTAGACAATTGCAAGTTTCTAGGTTTCTATATTGATTATCAGCTATCCTGGGATGCACATGTTGGCTTTGTGACCAGTAAGGTAAACTCAGCATATTTTGCAATCGTAAATCTAAGAAATATTCTAGATACCAAAAACTTAATGAAGGTCTATAGTATGTCTTAGGATATTCTCATCTAAATTATATGGCGATTTACTGAGGGCAAACTACTTAGCTCAACCGCATATTCGTTATACAAATTCTGTCAACCCATTGGGATTCCTGTAGGCCCATCTTTAAAAAGCATCATATCTTACCGCTTCCCTGTGCAGTCATTTATGTAGCGCTAATTTACGTTAAAACAAATCAAGGAAAGTTCCAACATAATTCAGTGCATGCTCACGATACCAGGTCTAATACTAATATTCACATTTCAACTTGACAATGTATAAAAAGAGTCCTTATTGTTTCTGTAGTCACATTTCCAATAATTTGCCCAACTCCTTGAAGAATACAATCCAATAAGCAAATTCAAAAGTTAATTCAAGCGCTACCTTCTGTTTTTACTCTTTCCAAGAATACTACAACTGTAATTAATTTTAACTATATACCTTGTTCGTACATTTTAAGTTGTGTACATTGTCTTCAAATTTTTTGTATGGCTTGTTATTTTACTCTTACATGTATAATTACCAGTACTCAATTGACGTTGTCAATATCTTTTATAAGATCTTAGAACAATAAAGTTATTATTGAGGGGTGTGCCACTCCAAAATTAGGTGTACAAGTCAGAAGAAGTATAAAAAATTACTACAAAATACGAGAAAATATTGTATTACTTTGAAATTACCATAAAATACTGAAATTACTCAAAAATATATTGGAATGATCAAAAAATATTGTAATTACAAAAAAGTATTCAAATTACCAAGAAATATTTTATTTATATGACCTGAAATCTCCAGAAAACTTACATTCCTGGCATAGACTACCGTTAATCTAGCATTGTTATTAATATTATTTATAATGTAACGTTAAATTAGAATTCAATCATATATATTTGTATAGAATTTTAAGTTTATAAATAACTAAAGCTACAATTGGGTTTGTTGAATGATTGCAGAGCAAGGATTATTTCTAGTAGGTATTCCTCTAACTTTGTTGACAGCATTAGGACAGAGTACCTAATTTTGTGTTGGTTAGGTATTGCTTGTTTGAGTAAAAGTAGCCTCGGAAACATTCTTGTTTTCGATAAATTTTATTCAGGTAGCAATATACTTAGGTTGCATTGTTTTGATGTGTTAGTAGTTGCTATAGGCTTGTTGTACGTTAGCTTCTTCTGATGCAGGACAACCTCTCCGTTGTCTAACCTAAAACCAGTACAAACATTTAAGTAGTGGTTTTCACCGAGGGGTATATTATTGTATGACTTACTTTTTATTTGACGAGCTATTTAGATTGTTCTTTTTCCTTGCTAGATACTTTGAAATTCGGTTCCTGTAGAGGATGTAAACATCTTTTGGAATGCCGATATGTGTAGGCAAAAATACATATTTCAGAGGGTGCTGGCTGGAAAGCAATTTGGTTAGTCATTTGAAGGGTGGATAATACCAATAATATTCACTTACTTGTATTTTGCAGGAAGGTTTTAGTTTTAAATAAATAAGCTTGGTGAATTCTCTGTTTATTCTTTTTCGTCAGCTGTCATATGTCATATTTCACTGGGGAAATTGTTACCAACATTGATATAGGAAACTGCTCAGTCGTCATTTAATTTATTAATTCTAGGTTTATTTACTTTATGGACAATTGTTGTTTAAAATGGTGATTTGCACTCATGGGATTTCTTTGTAATGTCTGTTTTAATATTTCCATGTCAAGAATTATTTTCTGTGTCGTTAAAATTTTAATTGTAAATATGCGCGCGTCTTTAGGAATTGTGGGTAATTTCGTAGGAGTTGTCAAATGGTGATTGGTGCTCGAAAACATGTGGCTGAGGAAAAAAACAACAAGTGGTTTCCGAGTTTCCGGATCCTTCGATTCAGCAGCGTGTCGATTTGGACGGGACTTTTGCTGTTTTGGTTGAGGACATCACTGGAACATATTGTTTTGGGACTGGAGTGGAGTCGGAGAGCCTTCTGCAGATATAATACAGGAGTTTCGAGTGAGGAACTGGGAATGTCGTTATCAGTTGTCACCCTTAAAGGCGTTAGAGGTGGGATAAGTACCCTTAGTATTTACCATGTGTATTTAGAATCATTATTTTCCTTATGTCTATGATTTTTAATTATTCTATAAACGGCCATTTTATAAGCCTAGCTGGTATGGACAATAATAGTTCCCTACTAGTATGAATTACCTGTAAGTAACTGCGCAGTTATATATCCAGATGTTTTGATAATTATATGTATAATTTTTTTTTTTTGTATTATGTGATGTATAAGGTCATATTGGAAAACTTATTTAGTTGGGTATATTGAAGGATGGCTCCCCACCACTAACCTGTCCTATTTAAATTAGTTATTTTGTTGAATGTAACTTGGCCTAAAATATTCATTTTTCACTTAGAAAAGACATCAACAGTAAATCAGAATTAAATCAGAAGTAATTTAGAATTAAATAAAGATGAAATTAAAATTAAATCAACATTACATCAAAGTCAAGTCAAGATCATGTATATAATTTAATGTGATAATTAGGAAAACACTGTCAGTAATCTGGTAGTTCTTAATTTGAAAGTCACCGGTAATCAGATTTTGTTAATAAATGTTATAGGAATTTTAACCTCGTTTTTATTTCTCGCCGTTGACTTAAGGTTGAAGATAAGTAACACTGAATTTGGTAATTTATGTAGTCAGTGTGTCTGACAATTCGCTTGAGGTTGGTATATTAAAATTACCTGGCGCTCACTATTTCACCTTGGCAAACTTTACGAATCGTTAAAAAAATAAACGAATCTCACCCCTGGAGTCTCCTGTTGGAGCTAGCTGACCTTAAGTTTTTTTTATTCGTCTTATTTTTAGACTTTTAGTCGTAAATTGAGTTTAACACGTAACAATTAAATTTGGCGCCTGGTTTGACGTAGCAAACATGTGGGGCCATTTTTTGATTTCATTTTGCCATGGTTTTTTTTATATTATCAAATAATTATATATGTGATTTTGATTTGCTGTTGTGTAGATCTTGCATAAGGCCTTTAACATTTCGGTCCACATAGTATGTTGGTGGTGCCATTGCCAAAACAGTGACATTAAGAGTTTCCAATTTGAGGTAGCTCATCGTTAAACAATTCGGATAATCGTTAAGAAACTTACAGAATTTTTGTGGTTTTATTTGAAATTAAGTATACTAAAATATTATCTTTTTTTTTATCTTTGAGGAGATATTTTTACAGGTTGACCTTTTATTGATAAATTTGTGGTATTAGTAACAATTGTTTTTCCTTTTCTTCCATCGAACTTATTTGACTATCAAAGAGTACGTTACACTTGTTGCCTAATACTCTAGGTGTTTATTTTTTTTAATTGCCTTCTACAGGGTGATCGCTGCTATATATAAATTGTCATTTTCTTTTGTAACATTGGTAAGTTCATTTTTTTTTACAATGGCTTCGAAACTAGATTCTGGTCGATTAAGTAAGGATGAATTAATTTATGAACTGAAAATTAGAGGATTGGAAGATGTTGGGACTGTGGAGCAAATGCGTGCAACTTTGAGAAGAATATTACGAATGGAACGTTCTGGAGACTCATTGACTTATCCTGAATACAATTTGAACAGTACCGAAGAAATTAAAATAGCTGAAAAGAAAATTCAAGAACTTGAAAATCTTATCAAAGAGTTGAGCACTGGAGAAGATAGTGGACCTTATAAGAAGATAGAAGCAAAACTTAGTCATATCTTAATGAGAGTGGATCGTGTCAAAGCAACTGAGGATGAGACAAGGAAGCAACGTAGTCAATTATTGGCTAAAATTTTGCAACTTCAGGCAACTTTAGGGCAAACAGTTAAAAAAGTTAAGACTGAACGAAACATTCTGGAATTAAGTATGCTAAATGTACACGAGGACAGTATAGCTTCGAACGATAGCGATGCCGAAGTTTTTATTGAACATAAACCACTAGGATCAAGTTCTACTCAAATTCATGCTACTGCTTCAACGGTTAAGTCAATTCCCGTGATTAAGTGGAATCTTACATTTTCTGGAAAACCTAAAGAAATGTCGGTTTTAGCATTTATTGAAAGAATAGAAGAATTAAGTGTTGCTAGACACGTGTCAAGTCAAACTCTTTTTGAGTCAGCAGCCGATTTATTTACAGGTCATGCATTGGTTTGGTTTAGGGCTAATCATTCGAAATTCTCTAACTGGAATAGTTTATGTAAGGGTTTAAAGGAACAGTTTCTTGAAAGAAATCATGATGAGAAGTTATTTCAACAAATTAAAGAACGTAAACAGCGAGAGGAGGAGTCGATTGGAATTTACTTTGCGTACATGAAAAATGCTTTTGCTAGATTATCTGTCAAAATTCCTGAGATGACACAGTTAAATATTTTACGGGAAAATGTCAAACCTTTCTTTCAAATTGCTATTGCACGTGAAGAACCAAGGTCACTTGATGAGCTGGAAGAAATGTGTGTGAAATTGGAACGAAGATGTTCGTCAATTGATGGATTTTCAACTGCACCTGTGAGGAAATGGGCAGTGGAACCCGATCTCATGTATATTGCTTCAGAACCTTCGACTAGTTCTTCTCCAACTGACTATACCGTAACAACGTCTCGAGGATTGACAGGAACTGCCACTCTTACTTGTTGGAATTGCCGTGCAAAAGGACACAGCTCACGTCAGTGTCGCCAACCAAGGAGAAAATATTGCTTTAAATGTGGAACTCCCAATGTTACCAAATACAATTGTCCAAAATGTAAAAATCAAATTTCGGGAAATGCGAATGCGAGCCATTAAGAGGTCGGTTAGTGGAGAACTCGTGTACGACCACCATTTCGACAGTTTCGGTGGATGAAAACTTCTTTCAACATAAAGTTATTTTAGACTATATTTTAAGCCATGCGGAGAACGATCAAAGACCATATTTGGAAGTATCAATTTTAGGGAAGAAAATGTTAGGTTTGTTGGACAGTGGAGCAACTCGAACCATAATTGGAAGAAAAGGTTGGAAAATATTACAAAGTTTAAATTTAACATTTAACACGGAAGATTCACCTATTTGTAGATTAGCAGATGGAAGTAAACTCCCGAGTAATGGATCCGTTTTAGTACCAATAGAACTCATGGGTAAAGTGAAGCTTATGAATGTACTACTAGTACCGGATTTAGATCGCGTTCTTATACTTGGGTATGATTTTTGGAAAAAAATGGAAATAATCCCGGACTTAAAGAGAGACGTGTGGAAATTTTCGACTCAAGAAGAAGAAATTTTTGAAGTGAACACTATAGAGGTTGATTTAAGTACTGAACAAAAACAAGTTTTCGACGAATTTATAGAACAGAAGTTTATGTTAATGGGAAATTCTGTAGGATGTACTCATTTAATAGAGCATGAAATTGTTGTGGATTCCCCTCCGATTAAACAAAGGTATTATCCTGTTTCACCGGTTGTACAACGTCAAATCAATGAAGAACTAGAGAAATTATTAGAATTGGACATCGTTGAACCATCTACTAGTGCTTGGTCTTCACCAATCATTTTAGTATCCAAGAAAGAAGGAGGATATAGATTTTGTGTTGACTTTCGGAAATTAAATCAAGTAACAAAGAAAGATGCTTATCCTTTGCCATATGTATCGACTATTCTGGATCGTTTGAAAGGAGCCCGCTATCTTAGCAGCTTGGACATCAAGTCAGCATATTATCAGATACCTTTAAAATCTAACAGTCGTGAATATACTGCATTTACCATACCTGGTAAAGGTTTATTTCATTTTAAAAGATTATGTTTTGGATTGACCAATGCACCAGCTTGTTGGCAAAGATTGATAGATAGAGTTTTGGGGGCGGATTTAGAAGAAAATGTTTTTGTCTACTTGGACGACATAATTGTCATATCTTCATCTTTTGAGAAGCATATGGAAATTTTAGAGAAAGTGTTCTCTAGACTGATTATGGCGGGATTGACTCTAAATCGAGAAAAGTGCAAATTTTTTAGGTCTGAATTAAAATATCTAGGGTATGTTATCGACAATAAGGAAGGATTGCGAGTAGACCCGGACAAAGTACAAGCTATTTTGAATATACCTACTCCCACTTGTGTTCGAGATGTTAGGAGCTTTCTAGGAATGGCCTCATGGTACAGGAGGTTCATCGAAAATTTCTCTTCTATTAGTGCACCTTTGACAAATTTATTAAGGAAAAGACAAAAATTTTTATGGACTTCTACTTGTGAAGAATCTTTTCGAAAATTGAAAGAGTGTTTAATCTCAGCACCTATACTGACTACCCCAGATTTTACCAAACCTTTTAATGTGAAAACGGATGCTAGTGGATATGGACTAGGAGCTGTTTTGACGCAGATGATTGACGGCCATGAACGAGTCATTTGTTACGTAAGTCGATCTTTGACGAAGCAAGAAAAAGCATATAGTACGACTGAAAGGGAGCTTTTGGCGGTGCTTCATGCGCTGGACAAGCTGAGACCATATCTAGAAGGGGCTACGTTCACCGTAGAAACGGATCACCATAGCTTAGTATGGTTGGACAATGTTAAAAATCCACATGGTAGATTATGTAGATGGGCTGTGAAATTACAACAATACAATTTCAAGGTGATTCATCGAAAAGGTAAAGATCACGTGGTACCTGACGTACTTTCAAGAGCAGTTCCGAATATAGATTATATCACCGATGAAAATTCGACTTTGAATACTTTTGGCTATGATTTCAAGGACATAACAGATCGATGGTACTCAAGAATGATAGCAAATGCTACCACGAATCCTTTGTCTTATCCAAAATGGAGAGTACAAGATAAATATCTTTTTAAATATGTGCAAGGTAAAGTTCCTGAGCTTTCCGAAGAATCAGAGCACTGGAAATTGGTTGTACCTAAGGATTGCCGTCAAGATATTCTCAAAGAATTACATGATAGTCCTACTTCGTCTCATCCAGGAATATTCAAAACCTATGAAAAACTATGTCACCGTTTTTATTGGCCAAAGATGAAGTGTGATGTTACCGCATATATTAACCGGTGTAGGGTATGTGCAAAACATAAAGCTGTTCAGAAGAAACCCGCTGGTCTTATGGGGCAACGCCCACAGATAACCAGACCTTTTGAGTTAATTAGTTGTGATATAGTAGGTCCATTACCTAGAGGAAGTCGAGGATATACTCATATTTTAGTAGTATGTGATTATTTTTCCAAATTTGTTCTAACTTTTCCATTAAGATCAGCAACTGCCAGTAAAATATGTAGACATCTTGAAGAAGACGTATTTTTATTATTTGGAGTCAGTAAACATCTTATTACTGATAACGGAGCACAATTTACGAGTAAAGAATTTCGAAAATTATGTGATGATTATAATGTGAATATTTTGTATAATGCTGTTTATCATCCTCAGAATAATCCGACAGAGAGAGTAAACCGTGTCGTAAAAACCATGTTATCATGCTATATTCAAGAAAATCAACGGAAATGGGATGTAGTGTTACCCTTTGTAACCTGTGCGATACGCACTCAGATGCATGAAGTAACCGGCTATACTCCATATTACGTAAATTTTGGTCGAGAATATATCGGAAATGGAAAGTTTCATAATAATGTTAATCTTAATCATCAATCGGATCTAGAGATCAATAGGACTGAAGAAAGAATAGTGAGAGACCGTGGATTTGCAAAAATTTATGAAGATATTAAAGTAAGGCTACGAAAGGCATACACACAAGCTAGTCAAAGATACAATCTAAGAAGAAGACAAGTACAATACAAGATCGGAGACTTGGTATGGAGAAAGAATCATGTTTTGTCCAGTAAAGCGGATTATTTTAGTGCAAAACTGGCTCCTAAGTATGTCGGACCTTGTAAAGTTAGGAAAGTTTGTGGTACATGTAGCTATGAAATTGAAGATGAAAGTGGAACATTGGTCGGTGTATATCATGTAAATGATCTCAAACCTACCCACGGTTTGGATTAGAATTTTTTTTTGGTAGTTCTCTAATTGTACATTGATATTTTGGTTATACTATTGTAAAAGGATTTTTTTTGTTGTGGGAAAAAAAAAGTAACCTGCGTTCAAGGCTCTAATTCATTAATTTTTTTGTTTTGTCATTTTTCCTTGTATACTGTCGTGTGTAATCGTCCGGAGGTGAACGATTGCAAAACGTTTAAGCCTCATATTAGTTGCAAGTGTGATAGTTGTGGAGCGAACTATTGCCAAGCATTTAAAGCTTTATTTTGTTTCTTTTTCTGGAAAAATTTTTTTTTTTAAAAAAAAATTTTTAAGAGGGAAAAGGGGGAATTTGTAACGTTAAATTAGAATTCAATCATATATATTTGTATAGAATTTTAAGTTTATAAATAACTAAAGCTACAATTGGGTTTGTTGAATGATTGCAGAGCAAGGATTATTTCTAGTAGGTATTCCTCTAACTTTGTTGACAGCATTAGGACAGAGTACCTAATTTTGTGTTGGTTAGGTATTGCTTGTTTGAGTAAAAGTAGCCTCGGAAACATTCTTGTTTTCGATAAATTTTATTCAGGTAGCAATATACTTAGGTTGCATTGTTTTGATGTGTTAGTAGTTGCTATAGGCTTGTTGTACGTTAGCTTCTTCTGATGCAGGACAACCTCTCCGTTGTCTAACCTAAAACCAGTACAAACATTTAAGTAGTGGTTTTCACCGAGGGGTATATTATTGTATGACTTACTTTTTATTTGACGAGCTATTTAGATTGTTCTTTTTCCTTGCTAGATACTTTGAAATTCGGTTCCTGTAGAGGATGTAAACATCTTTTGGAATGCCGATATGTGTAGGCAAAAATACATATTTCAGAGGGTGCTGGCTGGAAAGCAATTTGGTTAGTCATTTGAAGGGTGGATAATACCAATAATATTCACTTACTTGTATTTTGCAGGAAGGTTTTAGTTTTAAATAAATAAGCTTGGTGAATTCTCTGTTTATTCTTTTTCGTCAGCTGTCATATGTCATATTTCACTGGGGAAATTGTTACCAACATTGATATAGGAAACTGCTCAGTCGTCATTTAATTTATTAATTCTAGGTTTATTTACTTTATGGACAATTGTTGTTTAAAATGGTGATTTGCACTCATGGGATTTCTTTGTAATGTCTGTTTTAATATTTCCATGTCAAGAATTATTTTCTGTGTCGTTAAAATTTTAATTGTAAATATGCGCGCGTCTTTAGGAATTGTGGGTAATTTCGTAGGAGTTGTCAAATGGTGATTGGTGCTCGAAAACATGTGGCTGAGGAAAAAAACAACAAGTGGTTTCCGAGTTTCCGGATCCTTCGATTCAGCAGCGTGTCGTTTAGCCGATAAGACGAGATTTTCCTTTTGAATGCTTTTAGAGCAACCCATTCTGAGTTTTGGGGATTATACTGGAAGTCTTTAAATTTGGAAGTGCCGTTTGGTATGTTGAGCTGTTTGAAGCCGATTTTGTTGTGTGGAACTTCTAAATAGGCTTAGAAACGAAGCTATTGAATCCTTGTGTTTTTTGTGTGCCCAGGCCATTTTGTTGGGTAAGCAAGTTTCACCAAATTTCATAGAAATACCGACTTCTAAAACGCTATTTTATTTATAGGCAAATTTTGTACGGGTATTAAATCTACCCTAGACTTGGATTTCTGTAAATTCCTGGTTTTGGGGAGTTACGATATTTTTTTGGATAGACGTTTTTATGCTGGGAAGCCACGTGTCGATTTGGACGGGACTTTTGCTGTTTTGGTTGAGGACATCACTGGAACATATTGTTTTGGGACTGGAGTGGAGTCGGAGAGCCTTCTGCAGATATAATACAGGAGTTTCGAGTGAGGAACTGGGAATGTCGTTATCAGTTGTCACCCTTAAAGGCGTTAGAGGTGGGATAAGTACCCTTAGTATTTACCATGTGTATTTAGAATCATTATTTTCCTTATGTCTATGATTTTTAATTATTCTATAAACGGCCATTTTATAAGCCTAGCTGGTATGGACAATAATAGTTCCCTACTAGTATGAATTACCTGTAAGTAACTGCGCAGTTATATATCCAGATGTTTTGATAATTATATGTATAATTTTTTTTTTTTGTATTATGTGATGTATAAGGTCATATTGGAAAACTTATTTAGTTGGGTATATTGAAGGATGGCTCCCCACCACTAACCTGTCCTATTTAAATTAGTTATTTTGTTGAATGTAACTTGGCCTAAAATATTCATTTTTCACTTAGAAAAGACATCAACAGTAAATCAGAATTAAATCAGAAGTAATTTAGAATTAAATAAAGATGAAATTAAAATTAAATCAACATTACATCAAAGTCAAGTCAAGATCATGTATATAATTTAATGTGATAATTAGGAAAACACTGTCAGTAATCTGGTAGTTCTTAATTTGAAAGTCACCGGTAATCAGATTTTGTTAATAAATGTTATAGGAATTTTAACCTCGTTTTTATTTCTCGCCGTTGACTTAAGGTTGAAGATAAGTAACACTGAATTTGGTAATTTATGTAGTCAGTGTGTCTGACAATTCGCTTGAGGTTGGTATATTAAAATTACCTGGCGCTCACTATTTCACCTTGGCAAACTTTACGAATCGTTAAAAAAATAAACGAATCTCACCCCTGGAGTCTCCTGTTGGAGCTAGCTGACCTTAAGTTTTTTTTATTCGTCTTATTTTTAGACTTTTAGTCGTAAATTGAGTTTAACACGTAACAATAAATAATGTCCGATATAGTGATATTTCTCTAAGAAGTTCATCTAAAACAGTGCCAACATCGGCTTGGTTCATTTGCGCATGTGCCTCAGCATGTACAATAATGTACATTCTCATAAGGGTATCTGGTATTGCCAGCTCTACCATTTTCGCAGTAGATTTACTGAATCTTGATATACTACTATACCATATTTATGTCAAATTCTACTGAAAATAGACGCTTAATTTATTAATATTAAATGTTACTTATATCTCAAAGTATCAAATTAACCTCGAAATTAACACTTAATTAGTTATTTTGTGTTTATATCTTACAGCGTCGAGTATAGTGTATACGATAATGTATAAGATATGTTTTTTAAACGGTTTTAATATCGACAAAAATGTTAATAGCGTTATACAGCGCTTCAACAGGATACAATTATTAAGTGACATCTCCTGTGAACTTTGTAAGTATAGCCAAATAGTTATAGAGTGATCAAATAGAATCCAAATTAAGATGCTTGAATTTAGACAAAACTATAGACTAGTATAGTCCGCACAGCCAATTCTGATTATTTGGATTCTTATTGATCATGTTGTATGAATGTTCACCTAAAAATGAAATAAGTCGTTTGAAACCTATTTTTTTTTGTAGCTACAAATTATGTTTTTCCAAGAGAATTACATCGTAAAATGGGTGATCATGTGAGAGTGTAATGAAGACAAATTACCATCCAATGAGGAAATACACGACATTGTGAACAGAGCCAAGGTTGATTCCGTCATGTTGGCTCTATCGTTGGGAATGCCAGTTTGTGGGGATGAATAGTTAAAACCAATTATTAAAGACATAATCGTAGAAGGAGAAACAAATAAAAAAAAGGATGAAGTCTCAGATGAAGAAAAATAGTAAAAGACAGATGAAGGTGACACTACAAAGAATTACTTAGAAACACGAATTATCTGTAATGTTCTAGGTAATATTGAATGCTGGATTGAATTCTAAGTACATATTATTTTTTAAGGTAGGACCTCGAGCACATCAGGACGGCACAGGTATCTGGGGGTAGCCTAAGTTTAAAAGATTTTTCTGGCCAAAAGTACAAAAAGCAGGCGTTATTAAAAATCCAGTTAACTGGAAAAGAAATGCTTGTAAAAAATCTTCTCTTATCTGGCTCTTAAATAATGAAAAAGGACACTTAAGTAGTGACAGACAACTTCGCGTTCGAGGAGTACTTTCATCGGAATTTAATACCACAAAGAATACTCGGAAGAATATTAGGGGGAAAAAACAAACAGCGAAAACTGAACAATTGTTGCTGTCTGAAGAATCGTCGGAATCATATTTGGAAGAATAACTTGTTTTAGATGACACTGACGAGGTATCTTCAGAATACGAAGATAGTGACATTGGGCCAGATCATGCAGAGGATGACCTTAAACTTCAAGAAATACTGCCACAGCGATATTATGCAGTTTACTACGATGACGACTGGTATTTACGATGTAGTATTAGTTTAAAACAAAACAATACACAATTTAAATTTTTAAAACAAAATTTAGAACCGAGTTTACAATAGTTTATTTTCCCCAAAAAAAGACGATATAGATGAAGTTGTGAATGAATTTGTGCTATATAGTCCAATAGCATTAATTGGAAATGGACCTTTTGAAATCAAAAGGTCTCAACTTTTACAAATTAATAAACTATACCAAAAAATATAAGGAGTCGTCTCAGGAGTCGTAGTTGATATAAAATGAGATACGATCTGAGATATAAAATTAAAAATGTTTTTATGTTTATGTGTTTATTATTTTATGTTTTTATTATGTTGTTTTTATTAGCTGCTATTGATTTTAAGTTTATACTATGTACACATAATAGGCTAATATACCGTATAGATATGAAATTTTTTTTTTTCGCTTCCAGTTACCTTTTCCTTATGTTTATACTTTTTTTTGAGAGCGCATGTTTCTGAGTTTGTTTTCTTAATCTTGCAGCAGTAACGTTTTCTTTTATTTCATTGTTTAAACAATAGAATAATTTATATATGTATACCTGGTTGAGTCGTTCGTGGGGTAACTATGCTAAACCCCGCCAGGACTTAAATATAAATAAAGACGATTTATTATTATTATATACCGACATAATGCTTAAGACTTAAGACAATGATACCATTGCCTTTGTTGTATTTTATTTCAAATTATATGTTTTTCCTATCTAGTATAATGGCACAAATTGATCAAATTTGTCTATAGATCTCATTCTATTGAAATAAATCTGGTTACAACTGCAGTACAATCAAAATAGTTAAGACAAAATTACCGAAAATTAGGGATTATATTTTTAAGTCTCAGAAAGTACAAAAAATTACAAAGAAATAAGGAATTACCATAAGATAGGTGAAGTAATTTCGGAATTGCCAATAAATATATCGGAATTTTAAAATTATCATAAAATACAATATTACTGTTAAATATTGGGTAATTTAATTAGGTGTACAAAATTTTCCGAAGTGGCACACCCCTCGGTTATTATCATTAATAAATTTTACGCCTTTCATAGCGCGCCAGTGCCAGGCATCCCCTTAGCCGACGTGCTGACTCTACATTGGCTTTCTATGGCCAAAGTACAATTCAATCTTGAAAATATCAGCTTTTCCAAAATACTTGCACTTTTTTTACACGAGGTGTCCGGCTATAAGTACCTAGATATAGATTTATGATTGTCAGGATATTTATGGTCAGACCTTTCTGCTTGTTTATCTAAGATATGTAGACATTATTGGAACTAATATTTCACTGATTATTCTAATTTTAAATAAGGCAAAATGCTGTTGCATGCATTATTAATAACAAATGAAATTATCCCTTATGTCATATCCATGTCCTCTCCTTTATTTTCTCTTCTGATTTCATTTTTATACATCTTTGCACCCTGGCTCACTCAGCACATCACCCACTTCGTGGAGCTTGAAGATCTGTGTGCACAGCTGGACATACTAAACTTGCTACGATTCAGGTTGTTTATTTTGAATAAGACTACTTTCTATAATTGTGTATTGCAATTCATTATTTTTTTAAATACACCATGTAATAGATTATATACAATTACTATAAACAAAAGGAATATATTAATTAAACTATACATTCTAACATAAAATACACATAAATAAATTTCTCACTACAAAATAATTCTGTCCGAAAATTCAAAATCTAGATGAAAAATCCACAACTTAATTATCTAGAAGTTGTTTAACGGCAGATAACAATCAAGTTATTTTGTACAATTTTTTAAATCACATAGTTAATTCTGACTTTAAATTACGTTAATCATATATTATGTTTCCACTACATTTAACTACAACAAGATTTCCTCGTGCTAAACTCGTTTACAATATATTCGAAAAAATATGGCAATAAATCAGGTAATAAAAATTAATATTTTTTTATTGACATACTAAAGTACTAATTCATATTGATTTTATTCTTTGTATAAAATTTCTAATATAATCTAGCTTTAAATAAATATTAGTGACATAAATAGAACTTTACGCAACCATTACTAAATTATTTATAAGACATATGTTGAGATAATTTAACACGTGAAATTGTATCAGATCTTTATAATAACTGAATTTCCGAACAGCAAATTAAAATGGGAATCAACAAACAATATTTTTAAAACTAATTTTTTTCATAAAAAAAAAATTACTTTCAAGTGTTAAATTACTTTAAATACTATGCTAAATAAAAACAAATACATATGCACTCTCCCTCTAGACTTTTTGATCGTTTCATTTTGCATTGAGCTAGCTTAATGTTCATAAATAATAAATTAACATTAATATTTACAATTATTTAAATATGTATATAAATTTTCATAATGATAAGGCTTTAAAGAATGATTTACGACGATTAAAAATCTTTTTAGTTTAAAACGAGCCTGAAACCTCCACGGGAATAAAAAATATTCGATTTCTTTTTTAAAACAAATAACTTGTTCTTTACAAGTTTAAATACACTCATTTTAATTCCATTTCCAATTTTGTTTTATTTTGAGGTATGGAATTAATCAATGTGTTTTTATAACCAAGTGAAAAACTTTTCCGAATTTCATTACGTTTCGTTAATAATTTTTAATAAAAACTCTAAAAAGAAATAGAAGAAAAGCAAAAGAATCGCCGTCAATCAGGAAATCATAGCACTTACCAATAAATATATTACCATAAATACAAGTGGTGCGACATAGAAAAAGTATTTATTATAAGAACGATTGCAGACCATGTTGTATTTTTCAGTAACCGTTAATAACTCCCGCTGTAACTTGAGCTTTTCTTCACCTATCTCTGCAAAACGTTCTTTCAATAGCACCAACTCTTCTTCTAAATTTATGAGCTGATCATATGTAACTAAATTATCTGATATGCCTGACTTGTTTGAAGCATTTTGGTCTCTTTCTACAAATTTCTCTTTTGTGTTCTCATTGACTTCTTTTAACTTTTCTTGTGCAACATCTAATTCACTAACCAAATAATTAAGTTTATCTCTATATTGCTGATTTTCATTGCAGCTTTCCTTCCACTGCTGTTTTAGGAGAACGAGTTCTTCTCTTAAACTATCATTTTCTTCTAATCGTTGTTGACAAAGTTCCTTTTCTTCATTTAACGCCTTCTCCGCTTCAGCAATTTTAAACTTGTTCGCATTCGAAACAGATTCAAGTAATTCGATTTTTCGTTTTAATTCGTTTTGTGCCGACTGAAACTGATATTTTAATGTTTTTGAATCAACGTGGTCGCTAATGTAATCATCTTTTTCATTATCTTCCTTATCATTTTCTATCTGTCCTAATTTGTTCTGGGATTCATTATTGTCCTAGAAAATACAAATGTTTTAAAATAAAAAAAATAAAAATGTATAAATAACCTATATTTCATTTATTAAAAGTCAAACGTCAAATTTGCAAATAAATATGTATTAGTACCGTAAGAGTTAAATATAATCTTCATTTAGCACAAAAATTGCTATACAAATACATACTTGTTAAAATATCGTAAATAAATCTTCATAACATTGAAACAAATGAACAAAGCAACATACTTCAAAATTGATCATTTTTCGTCTTACACTAACTCAAATATAACCAATTAAATAACTATTTTTCCACAAAAGAATAACTAACTGTCTTTTACTCATAAATTTGGAGTGCATGAAAATATTATTAAAACTACTTTAAATTAAAATATTTAGATAAACAAGATCAGTTACGGTTAGACTTGAATGGGTGACCTTACAACTAGGAACACCATATGCCGAATTAATGCAAACAATCAATTGTAGATTTGCATGCTGATCAATCATAGAAGTATCGGTTACAAAAAATGCAGTCATTTCCGACATAAATAAACAGGGAGTGGTCCAGTACACCTACTGACTACAGTGCCCTTGGAGCCCAGCATGGAATGACCTTTATAAAAGAAGAAGAAAAAGGATTTCCAATATTTAGAACTATTTACCTTACAACAGATATATTCATTTTTGTTCGAAGAGTGTTAGTACTGATGAATATGATAAACAAATTACTGCACACCTACCACCAAGTTTGATTTAAATAGTTCTTCAATAATTAATTAATTAAACTGATTCATTATTATTTATCATGATTCAAATTCTTTTCAGTGGCGGCTGATGAAATTTAGATTAATATTGATGAATGAAACCCAAGTCCTACTTTATTGGGTAAAATACTTGTAATATATATACTTAAACACGCACCACATATAATAGACAATCCCCAAAACCAAAGGCTGTCCAATAGGAAGTTAGTTACACATTTGAAAAACGCAGACAATATTCATTACCCACCGACATTGCCAGTGTCTGTGCCGGGAATCGAACCCAGAACACAGTAGTGTCACATAAAAGCGAATTTGCCGTGCTGGTTAAAAAATAAAAAATTCTATTAGCAAAATATTTTACTAAGGAGGAAAATTTATTTTAGGTGCATTTCAAGAAATTCTGATTTCCTATTGTTACATTTTTTTGAAGTATCATAGAGCAATAGCCAACCAAAAAACTATTTCAAACTAGCCACTACTGACGCTTACTTTATATTTCATTAGTTTTACATAGTTACCTCCTCTGTATCTTCCAATTCATCTGGAATTTTAAATGTAACCCTTTTAGTTTCTTCTTGAGTATCATTTCTATGTCCAAATTCAACATCATCTTCTGACTCCTCCAACTCAGACTTCTCTAAAGTTACGTCAGATTCATTTTTTTCTATAACAGGCCGTACCTATGATAAAAATGTATCATGTAATTGGTAGAAGTACTGAAAACAATGAAAAAATGATATTAAAATTATCGATACTTACAGTTAAACTAATGTGATTATCAATACCATTGGATTTATTTAAAACTAATTCACTGGCTTCATTGTCTGCAATGATATCTTCTTTGGATTTCAAGTCATCATCATAAATAAGGTTATTTTTCTACAACAGAAAGAAAATGTAATCTAATTTGAAATACATTAATTTTCTTCTGTATTTAAATTACAAGCGGAATATCCCCAGCATAGCCCAGCGCCAGAAATAAATATCTTTCAGTCCCTATATAGGAGTAGGCTTAATTATGATATACATGGACCTCTAAAATGTCTGTACAATATCCTAAGAATAAGAAGATATAACCAAATTTATTTCCATCTAAAAATATATCATTAAGGCACTGCCAAACAAATATATACATTTGCATTTCCCCTGTCTGTAGAAAAAAAACTGTTGCAAACAAGTTTGAGGTGATTCTGAACTTTTCTAAAGAACTCTCAATTTTCAATTTGCTGTTTTTTCTTAATAACAGTAGGCCGGGTATTGATGCTATAACCAAATTAAAATATTCTGCAAACACATCTACAACATGTTTATATTGCCAAAAGAAACATGTATTTCAATTCGACTAATAATTACAGAGAGGTGGTTAATTGAAATATATTGCATAATTTTTTTAGCCTGTTCCCTAAGACCGATGATGTATAACATAGTAGTTTAAAATTCTATTTCCTTAGCAAAATAGAAGAAATGTTTACACTTACCACAACAGAATCTCCTAATATATCATGTCGCTGGATATCTTCAATTGATAAAGCGTTTATTAATTTTAGCTGTAAATCCATAACTTTACCACATTCTGATTCAAGCCTGGTTTCTAGTTCTTGTTCACGTTGTTCTAATTTAATTCGTTGTTCCTCGGCTTTTTTCTGCTGTTCGGTTAATTTTTGCGCAACTTCCTAATAAGAAAAAGAATAATAAAAATAAAATACTAAATATCAGAAAACCATTAAAATTTAAAATATTCCTCTTGCAGAAAAAAGTGTCACAAAAAAACTGGGCTTGGCAATTCACAATATCAATCAATCAAATATGTTTTGTTGTCAGAAAAAATACATATGATTTTTGTTCACAGAGCCAAGCCTTCTTAATTCTAGTATGAATTATAAATATAAAACAGGAAAACATTTTATATATAAAACAATCACATATATCTAACGAACAAACAATAAATGGTCAATGAAATGCGGCCTGAAAGAATTCATTAGCTTTGCTAACCAACAATTCCTTGAGTACTTTCATAAATTTATTTTCATTTGCAATGAATTAAAATTTTGCGAGTATATTAATAATTTAACAGGTTGCCAAGTTAAAATTCTTATATAACTTTAGACTCTTTTTCAGTAAAACTAAAAGCTTTGTCATGTGTTACGTTGATAGTTTCCACGTTCAACTACACTGATTTTGTGCACAGGATAGTACTGGGCAAACATTTATTCAATAGAATACAGAAAGCATGTCTTTGTTTAATTACAGAATTATATAGAAAATATAATTCGGTATCAGATAAATTAAATGACTTTGGTCAGGTTAGATTAGGTAAGAAGTTATGGGCTGTCATTTGTCATAAATGGTAATAATGAGTAAATAAAATCCGCCATAAATGATAATAATGGGTAAATAAAATCCGTCTCGGATTGAACCACCTCAAGAGTACTTTCTCATCATCCCATATCCCAAATATATTTTTAACTTTCTAAAACAATTTAGTAGAAACCGAAGAATACAGATCGGCCTAAATTAAGTATATCGAATAAAAACCAAAACTCAGGAAAAGAAGTAAAACAGATGTACTAAAATACAGTATTTAAATTAATCTAATCTCATCTTAGACGAAAATAAGTTTTAGTAGTTTCAGTTAATCTAACTGATATTATAAATTAGACATATTTTAAATAAATTTAGATTGTAAAAAGTTAATCTAAAAATTACAAACATTAAAACAATATGAAATATACATCATTTAGACTTTATTTTAGACAACAAAAAAAATCTGTATTACTTTTGCATATACAAGGTGTTTTGTGAGTGACTGGCCATACTCTAATGAAGAGTACACAACCCTAACATGATTTCAGAATGACCTTTATTATATCCCTAATGCCCCTTACATTTCTGATATACGTGTTTTCTATTTTTTTCCAAAATATATATCGGCCGTATTTTTTAATGGCTGTAGCAAATTGAACCCAATTTGGTAGATATGTTCCACTAATAGAAGTCTACATAATTTAGTACCGAAAACAAAAATCATTCTAATAGTGTACCTAAACCATGTAGTTAGTTGTTTGGCACACTTTTAACGCCTCGAGAATTAACAGCCGAGTTTCACAATAATTCCATTTATTGCAGGTCAGGAAACTGGACCATTACGACCGATCCACCTATTAGGGTAATGGTCATTGGTCTTTTAAATGTTGCCTCACCATCAAGGGTTGCCCTAGATCTGTGATCTATCCTGAACAGTTTTTCGCAATTAGTAGGTGCTTGCTTAGTAATATTGTAATTTATGTTAGCTAGTGTTAATTAATTTTTTATCTATTAACTGTAAAGTCTTTATAAGTATGCATAAAAAGCGTGTGTAGCTATTTTACTGGCATTTTCATTAAAGCGCGAAGAGTAAAAAGAAAGCAGTAGACAAAGAAATGGCTTCAAGATCGAGACAAATACACACATATTAATTTATTAAACGCAATTCGGCTTTACTAGGAAATAGACGATTATGAAAATTATTTCCGCATCAGTTCAGAAGCAAAAGCAGTAGTGAAACATATATTCTTTAGCTCTCTGAAAAGTTTATTAATTACCAGTAGTTAAAAAGTGAAAAATGTCATCAAGTAGTGATGGAGAGTCTGCAATGGAAATTGTGGGAGAAGACAAAGAGAATTGGAAAGAAGCAAGTACTAGGAAAAATAAATGGCAAAAAACAGAACAACAACATAGTAAGGAGGATATAAACAGAATCATAATGGGTAACACACAATCACATTCCAATTAAACAAAAACTACAAAGATAAACACAGACAAAAACATAAGAAGCACAAAACATCAATCAACTCAAAAAGTCACAAATAAAAACTACTCACCATTAATGAATGAAATTATACACAAAAAATATAAACATATGTTTTATTTAACAGCTGAGGCTGACTGCATAAGAATGCATTTTATTGATTTATGGGCCAAACTTTTCCCACACGCGAGAGATGAAATAATTAAAACAAAAGCAGGATTCTTACTAAAAACAGACACAGCTGAAAACGATATTTTATTAGTACTTGACATGTTAATAAGTATGTCCAAAATACAATCCCACAAAGAAGTATTGCCCAATAGAAAAACACCGACAACTTCCACAAAACTAAGCTATTCAGTTGAACAGGAAATCTCTGACTCGGCTATTAGTGAACACTTAAACTTGCTGAACCTAGAACATCGCTTTGTAAGAGACTTACATCTTCAGCGACCAACAAACCTACCGCCCTCAGCAGAATTATAACTAGAACACAGAGTACATGTGAAACGCTTTTAAAAGATGGATTATTCTTTAAATACAGGCACTACCCAGTATACCCTAGCAAGCCACCTCCACAACCATGTAGCAAATATTTGGTCTTCGCAACTGAAATGTACAATGCGCCTATGAAATGTGCCAAATGTTTTGGCAACCATCCATTAAACAAGTATTGTACATCTACACTGCCTCCAAAATGTACCAGTTGTAACTTGGAAGAGCACCAAGCTTGATCGTACAGTGTCCTAATAGACCTACAGCTCCTATTCAAGGAATACCAAATGGCAAAATAAAATCACTAAACAAAAAATCTCATGAAATCGCAGATAATAAAAAAAAATCAAGAATACATGCACCTGTTACAACAATTCACGACACAATAATAAACACATACATAAATGAACTAAACAACACTAATAATAATGATAGAAAAGATTTAATAATAAAGCTCCGCAAGAGATTTATCAACAATTTCAATTTGGATACAACTGCTATCTTTTCAGGAAACAGAATATACATTCTAATATTTGAATTAGAGGTTGAAACGCAATTTCTCCCACTGAACCAATAAATGACACAAATAATTTACACACAAAAAACAATGTAATAAATAATTACATTGAAAACAACAATATTTCATGTGCGATATTTGTTGAAGCAAAAATAAACAGCAGAAATAACGCATCATACAGAGATTGGACTGTTCTGTGACAAGAAGGAAATCAAGTGCACAATCACGCGAGAGGAGGTAGCTTAATACAATCTCATCTCGAATTCAAAATGGGATAAGAGAATCCGCCTAGAATAAACAATCCACTTAACGAATGCCTACACTTCAATATTCCTTTTCTAGATGAAAATTACATATCTTCTTAGTATACATTCATCCCAATGCGAGAATCGAGGAAAATATTTTTACCAAAAGTACATTGTACAAATATTCAATAATTGTTGGCGATTTCAACGCTGGTAACAAGAGACTAAAGAAAAGGCTAATAAATAACTTTATTCAAAACACCAATTTTTCTAAATATGATACGTTTCCCACATTTATTATCCCCAATAACAACGATTCAACACCAGACTGTCTCTTTTACTCCAATAATATTAAAAACAACATACAAGTTGAATTGACCTCTGATCACCTAGGATTCAAAATTAAAATTGAAACACAAAAACCAGTAACGCACAAGAGTGTAGAAATACAATTTAAAAAAAAACAAATATCAATAAAGTGAATTAAATTATGTTAAATTATTTGAGCAATACAGGACATATTGATGAAGAACATATAACCAATTTTAATAACAAACTTTTCTGAAACGATGATTCAAAATACGCCTAAAACAGAAGTAAAATAGTACTTCACTTCCTCCATTCATTATACAACTAATAAAAAGGAAAAGAAAAATGTATCGAGAATACAGAAACAATAATGACTTTATTGCTAAAACGGAGCTCAATAAATTTAATAAAAATATTCATAAATTGATTACTGAATTTAACATAAGTGGATCCAAACGTGTGAGGATATAAATAAACAAAAAGGCAAAAATTATTGGTATGAAATTAAAAAGTTGGCAAAGTATAACGATAAAAATGAAACTAATAGGCCAATAAAGGAGAATGGTAAAAATTATGAAACCCCTGAAGAAAAAACAGATATATTTGCAAAACATTTTGAAGCTACATACAAAGAAAAGTAGAACATAAACTTTGATAATGAAAACTATTTGGAAATAGAAAATTGGTATGAAACATATATTACAAAAAGAATACCTGTAGAACACCACATCGATGAAGCTGATTACTTTGAGATATTAAATCAGGGAAAAGTACTGCTCCAGGTTATGACATGATACCAAAAAACATCCTCAAACAGCTAGACCTTCAAATACATCTACATATCATAAAAATATACGAATTTTGCCTCTTAAAACAATATATACCGGATGAATAGAAACTTGGAACCATTGTCACAATACCAAAACCCAATACAGATCATGCTAAGGCAACGAATTTTAGACCTATAACACATCTCCCAGTCATTGGTAAAAACTTTGAAAAGATATTAAAAAAGAAAATAGAAGAAAGTGTAAGACAACGTATACTGAGCTATCAATTTGGATTCAAATCCAAATGCTCCACGCTACACCCACTAGTTACACTAATTAACAACACTGAAACCACCAAATTGAATGGAGGAAAAACCACGGCTCTATTTATTGATATTGAAAAAGCATTTGACAGCATTTGGCACAAGGGCATAATTTACAAACTTTACAAGCTAGTACTCCAGTCAATGAAAGTTGAAATTTTTCGCGTATATTTCAATTAACAAAATGTGTGTGTATTTGAGCAGTAATGGTTTTCAACATACTGGAGGTATTTGCTACAAATGGACGCGAAATGGTCATTGATATGCCAACGGACTTTATAGAGGAGATGTCCTTGATCGATGACGTGAATATTTCATTTGGACAGAGCGTGCTTAATGGGCTCAAACACAGCATACAATGTGGATTTTATTTCCTTTCGCATACCTTGTTCGGTGAATAATGACAAAGGAAATGGTGCCAGTTCGTAATGAAGGTATTCTTGCTGTTGTTGTTTGTTAAGACAAAACTTTATTTTTTTTTTCGAATTTGGCCCCTCTCTGTAAATATTGTTCGTATAAAAAAATAATAAAGAGCTAAATTGTAGATAATTTTATAAGGAATAATTTTGAATAGAAATATTTTTCCAATAAAACGTACGGTAAGGAAGATATGGCTAATTTTCTCATTTTACGCGCCATTTTCCAAGATGATGGATATATATATATAGTCTGGTCGATAGCCGAGTGTGTTGAGGCGCGAGGTGGCAATCGCGATTAATCACACGGACATCGCACCACCGGGTTCGAATCCTGGCTCCGGCACTGGCACTGTTGGAGGAAATGGTTATATGTCCGCGTTTTTTTTCAATGTGTAACCCCCTTCCGCACAAGCCCTGGCTTCTGGAATTGGGGGTTGTCTAATTTCTGTGGTGTTTATTTATTTATTTATTATATATATACACATAGAATGTAGGCTGAAGGACCTCGGTCAATAGTCTATTGAATTGTAATAATTCAATAAAGCACTTTTATTATTATTATTTCTGCATGTCTAATGACTGTTTTGAAAATCTTCTCGAATTAGTTACACCATTTTTGTGCAATAATGAGAAGGGCAATTTCGGCAAGAGAAAACCGTACCAGCTCCAAAATCCAAAATTTTGAGCTCCTTCCTGTAATTCAATCTTAAGGAGTTTACTTTTTTTCTTACATCGTCAACTGTTGCATTGTTTAATTTTTTAATACATTAACAATAACTTTTCATAAGCCTGAGTTCTTTTCAATTTGTTCGAATAATCATTTGTTGAAGAGTTCAATATTTCTGGCAAAGTTTCCAAATTCAGTATAAACGATTTTAAATGTAGTTGTTCTGCTGTAAGGGACGAAGTCGACGCTGAAGGCTTCATGCAGTCGCTTTCGTCTTCAGACATCTTACAAGGCCGAAAACAGATAAATATTTTATAGAAACTACACTTTCGATATTTATCACGCAATCCATGGATTGACCACAGATTTCAAGATTTCTAGAAATCTCTCATATGATATTTTCAACATGTTAGTGTATTTTTCATATAACAATAAATTTATATTTATTTTCTATAGTGTATTTTAACAAAATCAGTATGATGGTCCATCGGGTGCTGTGCTGTGCATTTGAAATTGGACACAATTTGAATTTCCGGTGGAAAGAAACAACAAATATCATGTGCTTTGTCTATATGTTGGAATATTTTCAGCACATTAGAAAGGTATAAAAAAGAGCAGTTCGTAAGAGCATAAGTGGCACATTGAATGATGGTCTAAGGCTAACTTGCAAAAAAGATAGCAGAACGTTAAAGTAAAATGATAAATTCGTGCTTTTCAATCACGGAAGATTGAAAGCACATTAAATGCTAATTAAATGCGCAAAGGAAATTTGTTGAGCTTGTATATAATTTTTTACGTCACTGCTCCTACTCTATTTATAATTTCTACATGTGGAGCAAATCTAGCTTTGGAATTAGGAAACGTCCGATTGTGATTTTTTTTCTTTTGCCAATAAGTAAAGTTGGGTCCCTCCAACATTCTGACATTTGTGCTGAGGAAGTCAGGGGGGGAGGGGTAGAAATGACATGTATGGGAAAATGGCTTTTGGCTTTTCGAAGATAACTCCGCAGCTTTTGATCTGACGAAAAAATCTTCAGATCAAAAATAAAGAGCTCACGAAAATAAGCATATTTTGTTCGTAACCTCATTGTCGTCAGACCATTGATTCGCGAATCCAAGGTGCAAAAATTAAAAAATTAAAATTCATTTTTATTATAAAAAGAGTGGAGTTGAGGACCCAATTTTTATTTAATAGAAGGGTATTGGCGGATAGTTTGTTGAGTCGGAGGCTGGGGGCGGTGGTATAATTAGAAGGGGAGGGAGTGGGGGAAAATGAAAATATTTCACATGCTGATAACTCCCCTTGTAATTGACCTATCGCGATCAGACCGACGTACATTTTTTTATTCTCTGAAGAATATCAATCCAATAAGCAAATTCAAAAGCCAAATCAAGCGCTACCTTCTAGAAAACTGTTTTTACTCTTTCTAAGAATACTGCAACTGTAATTAATTTTAACTATATACCTTGTTCATGCATTTTAAGAGTTGGTCGGAGTGTATTAGTCATCCATGCTTCCAATTTTAATTGTAAATGAGTTCACGTCAATAAAATGACGCAGCTGAATGTACGGTGTGCTTGGAAGGCGAGAGATAGAGATGTAGTAGAATATGACATTGGACAAATTTATTATACCTAATCTTTAAATTTCTCTGTGCATTTGAGGGCATTAGGGCTAATTGTATTTTAGTTCTACAAAAGGGAAAATGTTTATTTTAATGATACCTATGCGGGACGATAAAAATTATTTTTGCAAGTCGATAATAGAAGAAAAAAAAATTATTTTTTTATATATACTTTTTTTTCTTTCATCGTCCCACATTGTAACATGTTTTTAATGTCTTTTAGTGAAAGCCGTTTTTTAAAATAATGATTTATATGAGAGTAATTTGCACAGTCTTTCCGGTTTATATCCGGAGCGCTCTTAAGTTCTATACTTTGTCTTCAAACTTTTTGTATGACTTATTATTTTACTCCTACATGTATAATTACTAGTAATCAATTGACACTGTCAATATCTTTTATAAGATATTTCCATCTACATAGAGACATCTCGTTTTTTGTCTGTGAATGTAAACATTTTTAGCGGTTTGAAACATTTCTACAATAACACGCCCATCAACATCATTACTATCCTCCTCTAACGGTGTAGTTGATTCAGAGATAATCTATATTTATTTACATTCTCTTCTGATTAATAAAGAATAATCTTCTAATATACAATCACATAAATGTAATGTTAAAATACTTTTTAAAATTGAACATCATGATATACAAATTAAAAATGTTAACCTCGTATATTTCATAGAATTAACCAAACATTTCTAAAGCTATAATGACCCACCTCTAATTCTAGTTGAGCTTGTGTAAACTGTTCTTTAGCAAGTAAAGCTTCTTGCTCTGCCGTTATTCTGGCTCGTTCCTGTTCCATCGCCAAAGCTACAGCTTGAAGCCTTTCGGTATGCAGTTTTTCTAACGCCTTTTTGGCTGCTACTTGATATGATATATTATCATCTTGTAATTTGGCAAGTTCCTCCCTTAATCTATCCTCCCCCCAACTTTTATTGGCCTGTTGTAATTGGTTTTCTAATGCAGACACCCTAGAAAGTAGGCGTTCTTCCCCCACATAGGCTTGCCAACTTTCTTCAGCAGACTTTCGAGTCTCATCGACAACATGCTGTAAGGCAGTGAGTTTAGTCTCAAGACATTGTTCCCGTTGATTGGCCTCTTGAATTATTTGATTCAATCTATACAAATCATCTAAAGGTACCATTCCTGGAAAAAGTGACATTTTAAAAATATAGCATGGCCCACCAATAAATATTTTCAAAGTTTTAAAAACATTTGCATATAGTCCAAGGTAACACAAAATTTTATAAATGAAAGAATGTATAAAAATAATTGTCCCTTAGGATTTTTCATTTAATTGAGGTGCCTTTATCTGGGTACATACCATGACGATCACTATCTGTAATACTAGGGCTTGCCTTAGCCTCCTTTCCATCTGGTAAATAGAGTTTAATGGTTGCAATTATACATCCATGAGTAACTTTTCTATTATTTTCAACTACATCTACCCCAAACTGTACAATATCACCTGAACTAAGTTCATGGTTTTCAGTTTCTGCAGATAATCTATTATTATTTACAAATGTCCCGTTACTACTTTTGGTGTCCTAAAACGTAAACATGTTTTTATTAAATTTATTGTCTAGATATATATCAATGTATTAACTGAACTAATTCTGCCTTTTTGCTCAAAGCCTTAAATAGAATACGATTTATTTCTTACAAACAGAATTAATAAATTTAATTACTACAACCAAAATAATACTATTACACAACCTCTCTAGCCAACGTATAAATGTTTAAGCAATTTTACACTACATGAGGAACATCGGTAAAATCTGCAGTTTAGCAAACAGCATAAAACATGGATATATTAAAACACTGTACAAAGCTAATAAACATTCCAATTTTTACCTGCAAGTAAAATTTTCCATTTTCATACCACAACAAAGCGTGATGGCGAGAAAGGACTTTACAATCAAAAATAGCATTGGTTGTGGTAGGTTTTGCTCTAGCTACAGATCGGCCTACTTTGACAGGCTGATCAAGTGTTAGTGTACGGTCCTGAAAATGGTGAGAATTGGGACGACAGATTAGAACCGCTTTCGCTGTCATTTCGTTCTCGTTAGGAATTACTATGTCACTGTTAATATTAGGGGACGGGTAAGTTGCGACATTTTTGACCCAACTACCACTTACAACAACCATTGCCTAGAATTAAAATTAAATTACTTTAATTAAGGACTTGACATCTATGAACTCTGATACAAACATTGCAAACAGGTTCCAAATTACCAGGGGAATACTTCTATAAAATGAATGATTGTAGAGAAATGCTTATTTCTTACCTAAATAACAACAAATGAGGGATTACTATATTTTTCATTTATTGCAATAGGAAATGTCAAAACTTGTGGGCGTGAATTCAGCGATAAACGATAGAGTACTAATTATTCCAAACTGCCAAAACTAAACATTTTACTAGATAATTCGTATTTTTAGATTTTCTGATCTTTGGTATTTTATCTTGTTTAATTTGCATAAAATTTACATATCTACACATTACTTAAATAATGTAGCCATCCGAAGCTGTAGGTAAACTCGAAACTCTCTAAAGTCAACTATTTTTTCATTATTTGACATTTTGTGGCACAAAGAAAAGTGAAAGATAACCTTCCTAGGAATTATTTATTGCCAGTAAGTTGGCAGTGCTTACGTCGTATCTAAGGGCACGCTAACGTGCGCGGGCCAGAGAGCCACGTTGTATCAAAAGCTGTATATAGACCACGAAAGAATTTGGTCGAACTCGATTGGCGTTTGGTACGCTATCCACACTGAATGAGCAAATCAAAATTGTTGTCAATATTTGCTAACTTTACTAACAATAAGCAAATAGAGGAATCTAAAAAAAATTTTTTTTCAAGAAAAAGCCAGAGGTTGCTAGTTATGTCTGTTAATAATTGAGAGTACATGGTGAATTATAATTATTAGTGAGAAATGATTAAGCAGGAGGGAAGAGCCTTGTGGATATACCCCACTCATTAGAGTAAAAAAGGTATGAGAAATTGGAAAAGTTTTCAAATGTTGAGACAACATTGGAGAAAGAAAAAAATAACAAATCTGGTTTTGCACCCTTTCTGCCCCCGGAACATTGTTAAATTAACAAAAAACATGAATTTGTAATACTTTTGAAAAAAATTCTGATGTTTATGCAAACCTTGGAGAACATTTTAATAATTATTAGACATCTTCTATCAAGTTTGCACCCTGCTAGGATGACCGGAACATTATTGCAAATAGTTGTTATTTACCATACGGCCACGGCCGTGCCAGATAAAAATATTGTGAAAAAAATCTTCCGGGATAAAAAAAAGTTATGCAAAACTACAAGTGGGTATGTCACCATATTCTACCGTATAAACAATCTTTTGCATAACTTTCGCATTTTTTTTTTTTTTTCGACAAAATATATCAAAGTATATAACAACTATTTGTAATGTTCCGGTCATCATACTAGAGTGCAAATTTGACAGAAGATGTTTAATAATTATTAAAGTGTTCTCCAAAGTTTGCATAAACTTCGGAATTTTTATAGGCTTTTCTTAAAAATTCCAGTAAATTTATTGAAGAAACTTAATGGATATTATATATAAGTTTTTAAAGTGATTGTACGTTTTTCTTTTGGTAGGTACATTTTTCGATTCTACATCATTTTCTGAATACAATGGACACCACATAGTTGAGAACATTTCAAATAAAACTTTTTTTTTAATTCAATAATTTTTATCTTTTAGTTCAAGTATGCCATGACTGCTACAATCAACCCGTGGAATGCTAGAAAAATCCAAATCATGTCAATGGTACTAAATTATGTAATTTATAAGTAAACAAAATTCTCCAAAATGATTTCTTGGGTTGAACTCAATTTTTTCAAATGGAACCATATTGTTATAGGTACCAATGGCCCCACCCAATAAAGAATCTACCCTCATGCCTTTAAATGACATGTGCTACAAATGCAATGAAAATTGTAGTTAAGAAGAGAGAATGAAAAATTCACTTTATTCTATTATTTTAATTACACATTAAGGTGGTTGTAAATTACAAAAGGGAATATAAAAAATTATAATATTTGTTCAAAATGTTGTCCATTGATGTCGAGAAGAGGTGCCCCCTGCACTGTGCCACCACAGCGAGACACTGAGGATCTCAGAATAATTACAAAAACTGTAGTAGAAAATACAACTTAATTCAGATCATTAGCAAAGTATTCATTCAAGCTATAAAAGCTATGCCTTAAGGGTAGACTTTTGGTTTCTTTCTTAAAAGTAGATATGGCAATAATTGAGTTGAGATTATTGGATAAATGATTGTAAATTTTTATCGGCATTATGTAGCTACTGTTGACCGTCAAACCGAGCCTATGTTGGGGTAATCTTAAGTTATCACTGAAGCGTAATGAATAGTTGCTAACTACATCTGCAGTTGATGTGAATTGACCAATATTATTCTTAACATAAATTACACACTGTAAGATATATAAGGAGATAACAGTAAGAATTTTTTATTCTTTGAACAGTTCCCGACAAGAGTGTGTAAATTTCATTGTACGTACTACTTTTTTTTGCGCAATTAGTACTTCATTTATCCGATTGGCATTGCCCCAGCAGACAACACTATAACACAATGCTGAATTTACATATGAAAATTAGTATGAAAGCAAAATTTTTAAATTCACATATAACCTTAGTCTCCAGATAATAAAACAATTAAGAGATGGTTTGTTTAAGACACTGTTGATTTGAGAGTACCAAGATAACCTATTATCAATCTGGATAACTAGGAACGTCGTACTATCGATTTGGTTAATGCTCGGTTTACACTTCATAGTTCTGACTAATGTACCATTATGCCCACTTTCATTCAGTTATCTCTTATAGCAAGCATTATAGCTTGGTGGATCCACAGAAAACGAGAGAGTGTTTAAAAATGCAAAAGAGGCAATAAGGCATATTGTAGATGTTAATTAAAGAATAAGCTGCAAATAACCAGTCTATAAAGAATTAGGCAGGTATGCTAGCAATGTCTTGCATGTACATACTTCAATTTCTAACATATGCTAAATCAGAATAACTTAATTATCTTCATTTAAATGAGAGTCACAATTATAATACTAGAAACAACTTAGTATTGAAAGTTCCCCAGCACCCAGCATTTATCTATATTTGAAAATAATCCTGAATGCCCTTGCTATTAAAGTTTACGATAAACTGCCAAATGAGTATAAAAATTTTAACAAAGATAATTCAAATAAAGAATGAAAAAATTGTTGATTGATGAGTGTTATTATACAGTTGGTGAATGTCTAAACGACAATCTGTTCTGTGACGCACCATATATATATATATATATATATTTTGTATCAAAAATGGTCAATAATAGTATATTATTCAACGAGCATATAATGATGGCCATTATTCATGAGGGTGAAGTTTCACCTGAGTGAATAGTAGCCATTATATGCGAGTAGAATACTATACTTTATCCATGACTATTAAATAATATCAATATTTGGTTTTTAGAACGATAGCATTTTTGAAAATTCTCCAATCCATAAAAGGTTGTATATTGACATATACATGCAACTTCCTTGACTTTTATGACAATAAATTCAAAGAGGTAATTTCTGGAGGTGTTCAAGATGTTTCATTTTCACTATTAGTATTCATATTTTTAGTTTTTTAATTGAAACAACCAAAAGTAAAAAAAACTTAAAAAATCAGACAAAATAACAAGCACGTAGATAAACTTTAAAAACAGTGGAATAATGAATAGCATTATGCTTGAGAAAATGTTAAAAAACACGATAAAACTCTCGATGTACTTTTCGAAACTGTAACAAAATCCGACTTTTGCATGAAAAGCGTGCTTCACGTAAAAATATCGTTGGAAGAGGTATTTATATTTTTAATCATATTTTCGCTCTATGGAGCGTTTTTTATGCAAAAATTTCAAAAACTCATTAAGGAGTGTAATTTTAGAAAGTGTAGTAAATGTCGCTGTACGGGGACGTAATGTCGCCCCGACCACCAAAATTTAGAAACAGTAACAAAATTTGACTTCGAATTTCGGAAATTTCAAAATTAAAAAACCTTTTACGAATTCACGTTGTTAAGCACTGCAACTCATGCGTTGTGTTAAATATGAGGACAAGTTAATTCAGTCTCTATTCAAAGTATATCGAGAGTTTTAGCGAAAATAGCCTTTAGCAACAAGGGTCCCCTATCATTTCCTAACAGTCGGTTTTGACGGGAAAATGATGGGTTTTAACGGGATTTGCCCTAAACCGGTTCCTCAGTGATTCGGTGTCAGAAAAGTATAGTTACCATGTACTCATATGTGCATGGGACCACCTTGCCTGAACGTATGAAATTGTAATTGCAAAATATAATTCAAAGTCATTGCGATTCAAGCATTTTTAAGCTCCGAGGAGCGATCAAAATTGATATTGAACTGAAAATATGTAAATAGACAGGCAAGCAAAAGCCCACCAAAAATTTATAAGCATTGAACTTTTCTTGAATCTTTTTGTGTAATCGTTAGCTCAAAAACCGCATATTGGGTGGTAGTTGGTACATTATAAGTTGTCCGTTCCTCACCATGTGTTGTACACGGGCCAGACTATAGTTTGTAAAAAACATTTTTCTTGAAATTGTTGTAAAACATGAATTTTTAAAGAGATTTAATATATATTCTTGAACTTTATATTGTCTTTTTCTTGTGTTTTCAAAATTTCCTTTCAGGTTTAATTTTAAGATGTTAGTACTTACTGTGTTAGATTTATAGTGTTACGACGTCCAATTGGTACCATCAGAGAAGCAGTTAAGCATAAACGAACAGTAAGTATAAATTTTGTATTATTCTCCGTCTGAAACAGTCATTTTGAACCCTTCTTTGTGAACGTTTATATTCATTTTTTTTGGAAAATATAGTAGAAGTCCTTCAGACGCGAAAAGATGGATCGTTCACAAAAACACATATATAACGGACACATTATATAGTAGTCGTGGACTAATATTATTATTATATTGGTCCCATATGCTCCTTTACTAAGTTATAGCTTACCAAAATTTCAACAGCCGCCACTAATCACATTCGCAGTTTGCATTCAATCATCCTTTACTACTATACTACTGTAACATGAATATGGTACACCTCCTTCTTCCCTTAGTTTTAAAGATAAAAATTGAAATTTGAAACATCCCATATACTTAATCAATGTCTCTTTTTGACATATAAATGATTTTTTTTCCACTTCCAGTGTCACCAGAAGTGACACTAACTTTTAATTTTAAAATAGAATACACTCTGTATATTATTGCATTTTTGAATTCTGCATAATTTTCTGAATTCAATGATACAGCATAAGTGAATTTCAAAAATCAATATTTAATATTTTAATTTAATGTTTAGTTTTCCATTTAAGTGTGTCATGACTACTCCGATTTATTCTAATTAATCCATGTAATGCTAGAAAAATCGAAATCTCATTGAAAATACACACAATTTTTTCAAATGGAACCATATTGGTACAAAATCCAAACAAAATTACAGTTAAAAGAAAATACAATTTATTTACAGTACATATGGTGGCTTTGGAATACAAAAAGGGCCACAAAACATTACAACAGTTCAAAATGCTGTCCATTGACGTCAATGCACTTCAGAACTGGCATAGCTATATTCCAACATTCGCCAATTGCTGGGCTGTTATGCTATTAATTGCGCGTCTTACTCGTAGCTCTATGTTTTCACGTGTTGTAACAGCGATTGTGTAGACAATATTTTTTAAATGACCCCAACCAAAAAATCTAGAGGAGCAATCCGGTGACCTTGAAGGCCACCTGACGAGACCATTCGTCGAAATGATGTTCTCTCCAAATCTCTGTTGAAGGTAATTAGTTACTATTCTTGGATTATAGAGAGGAGCGCCATCTGGTTGGAAATATATTCCCTGTCCTAAATCCAAACATAATTCATCTAAAATGTCCTCAATCTCATATCTTGCAGGAATCCCAAGTATCTGCCACTAGTCAAGGATTCCTTAAATATTATTGAACCAATGATTGTACTACACCAAACATTGTAACCGAATCGAATTTGATAATTACCGCCCATAAATAAATTTTGATTATCTTGTATTTTGTCAGTTAAATAACCCTATATTTGTGAACCTAGGCTCATCCGAATATAAAATCTTTCCTAATAAATCATTGTTAGGCTCCATGTTATTCTGTAAAATCCCATTGCAAAATTCGGCTTTTGTTTGGTGACTGATTTCTAATTCAAACGCAAACCGAAAGTGGAAAAAAATCATTTATATGACAAAAAGTGACATTTGTTAAGAATATAGGATGTTCCAAATTTCAATTGTTTATCTTTAAAACTAAAGGAAAAAAGGGGGTGCACCATGGTCCTGTTACATATGGTATATATCTATTACACACTCAAATTGGTCTATTTCGATAGATAGATGTAAACTTTATTGTCTAAAAAAGTATCTTATTGACAAAGTGTAAGATTGTAAAACACAAACAATATTTGTATAGTCGCTATGTAAACAGTAAAGTAGATCATTACAGTGTACAATAATACCAACAGACATAATATAATCTAATATATAGAATGTCAATAAATATATATTTATAGAAACAGATGTAATGAAACCACATTAAAAAGAAGCATCATAGTATTCTTGTAGATTATAATAGGGTTTATCAATTAAGAAATTTTTTACAGCATTCCTAAATTGGTTATCTGGGACAATATTTTTTAAAGTTAATGGGAGGTGATTGTAAAGTTTTTACCATTATAAATTAACGATTTTTTTATAAGGCTAGTCGATGGTAAAGGTAAACAGATATTATTAGCTTGGCGGGTGTTGCGATGGTTATTAGCAAAGTCGAAATTATTTAGTTTTTTATGAAATAAGCAGACTGTCTCGTGAATAAAAATAGCAATTACCGTTAGAATTTTGTGATCAACAAATAGAGGTTTGCAAGAGTCTCTCACGCGCGCTTTAAACAGGTATCTAATTGCTCGTTTTTGTAAAGTGAGTATGCTGCTAATTGTCCCTTGACAGCACGATCCCCAAAAAGGAATACCATATCTTAAGTGCGACTTTATTAAAGAAAAATACGCTGTCCTTGCCATAGAATAACCCAGTTCGGTAGAGATTGTGCAGATAGCATAACATCCTGAGGTTAATTTCTTATTTATGTTCATTACATGTTCTTAAAAATTTAACTTGTGATCAATATGCAGACCAAGAAATTTAGAGTGATGTCTATTCGCCAGAATGTGACTTCCAATATGGAGTTGCTCGAGACTGCAACCGAAGGTCACTACATTAGTCTTAGCTATGTTAAACGTTAAACGTGAGGAGATTTGAATCACACCATTTTTTTACCAAGGAAATATCGGAACTAATTACATTATGTAGTACTTTTGGATTTTTATTGTGCCATAAAATGGTGGTGTCGTCGGCAAAAAGCGTGAAATTTCCCGATATGTTGATAGAAGCCAAATCATTTATATATAACAAAAAGAGAACCGGGCCAAGTACCGATCCTTGTGGAACACCGCAAGTTATCCCGGCCACACTAGATTGTTGCCCTGTAGATTCCATAGTTTGATAGCGTCCTGTAAGGTAGGATTGAAACCAGGCCAAAGAGGTACCTCTGAATCTGTAGCAGTGGACCTTTTGCAAAGTAGATTTACTTATTCTACAATGTGTCCACGCCAAAGCGGTATTATAGGTGTAAATGGCAACTTTTTTTGGATCACAAATACAATTTTTTGTATTCACTCAAAAATTTTTAGTATGATATGCAAGCTGGCCTTTTCTGTGGGAAATATTGAAAAATTTTATTAGAAAAGCTTGCTCAGAATTAATTAATTATAAATGTAATGATAATTTAAATTTATTTATTCTACCCATATGTTCCTTAATTTTCAGCACACATCTCAACTCTGTTCTTAAATTCTTTGTAGCTATTTTGAATGGCTTGAAGGTTAATTGAATTATAGCATTTATAATCCAATGGTTCTCTTTCATTACATTTACATCCATTGTTAAATCATGGGAATAAACAATTTCCTTCAGATGACCCCATAAATAAAAATCACAAATAGTTAAATCAGGCGATCTGGGTGGATACGGAAAGGATCCAAATCGTCCAATCCACCTTTCTGGAAAATTATTATTCAGTCAATTCCTTATTATTTGTGTGCTGTGGGCTGAACAACCATCTTGCTGAAAATATAAGTCCTTTGGCAAGGTATGTAAATATTCATGAAAAAATGTTTTCAGTGGTTTTAAATATTTATGCTGATTTAATTTTCCATCAATGAATTATGGTCCGATTATACCATTGTAGGATATTGCACACCAAACTTTAACTCTTTTAGAATATTGACTACCGGTAACAATTCTAAAATTTGGGTTTGTACCGCTCCAGTAGGGGCAATTCTGACTAGACACAACACCGTTAGTGGTACAAGTTGCTTCATCAGAGGAAATGATATGTCAATTAAAAAACCGGTTTTCTGCAAATTTTTCCCCCAGTAACATACAAAAGTATAAGCGCTTATCTTCATCACCGTACTCAAGCTTATGTCGAAATCTTGGTTTCAATGGAAAAAACTTTGTTTTGTTGGAATATTTTACAAATTATTGATTTACTTATCTTTGTATCACTAGAGTGCTTTCTTAAAGATAATTTTGGATTCTCTCCGAGAGAATCCATAGCTAATAATGTTGCTGCATCATCTTCATTGTACTTTTCTTTTGCCTAGTCTGCTTATTTACATTTCCGGTTTTCTTGAATCTTTTCACAATTCTCCATGCCGTTTGTAATCGTTAGGACGATATTCGCAAACTTTTCATTAAACTTTGAAATCACATTTTTCATATTAGATTCGCCAGTGCCATAGCGTACTAGATAAACTTTTTCTTATAAAGTTAACATTTTTAATACAAACAATAAATTATTCTGACACAAAGATGGATCACTTTTATTTTTGTTTCTATGGCATATTCTTCTTAAAACATTAAAATTTTATATAAAAAAAAGTATTTAGTTCTGTAATTTGGTACGGTATGAGCAAAAAAAATAGAACAAGTCTTATGACGGTATTTTGCTAAAATCTAGTTGTGTACATCTAACTTTAATTTTTGTGATATTGTCAGTTAGTTATCATAATTTATTGCAAGTGTCCAAAAAACTAATATGCCTCTCATATAAGCGATTTAGTTAAATCTGGAGTTATTGCTAAAGCAGAAGATGGATGGTCAATGAAACAAATTGCACTGCGTTATAATATTGACAAAAATTCGGTGTGTAATATTTTAAGAAAGTGGAGAATAAACGGTACGATTAGTGGAAATCCTGGATTAGGGCGACGAAGGATATCAACTCAACAACAAGATTTGCAATTGGTAAATGCTTTAGTAGAAAATCCTTTTTCAGGCTACTGGAGAAACGAATTTTCCTGGATCGAGTAGTACTGATCGCTGGCGAGTAAGAGAATCGGAGTTACACTGTCATGCAGCAGCTCAGAAATACTTACTTACAGCTGAACACAAAGAAGCTCGAGTAGGATTTGCGCTTGAATTTTTAGCCCATGATGTAAATTTTTGGAACAATGTAATCTTTACAGACGAAAAAACTTTCCAGTCAACACACAGCGGTCGTATTCGTGTTTACCCCCCTCCGAAAACTCGATTTGATGAGAAATATATATCTAACAATGATAAAAGTGGTAGATTTTCCGTCAATATGTGGGCTTGGATATCGGCGCATGATGCTGGTGTTTTGTGGCATATTGAGGAACGATTTAATAGTGAAACGTATATTAGGATCTTAGACAATATTATGTTCCCTTCTGTGTCACAATTGTTTCCTAATAATGAGTTCATATTTCAACAAGACAATTGTTCTGTTCATACTGCCCATACCGTAACTAACTGGTTTCAAGATAACAACATCAATATTCTTAACCGGCCCAGTCATAGTCCAGATTTTAACCCTGTGGAAGAAGTATGGGGACTACTCGTAAGAAGTATTCAAAAACGAAATGTGAGACCACGGAATGCCGACGAATTACTGGAAACAGTAAATAATGCATGGGAAAATATTATTATTAATGATTATTTTATAAGATTATTTAATTCTATGCCAAACAGACTTATAGAAGTTATAAATAGAAATGGTGCAATAACAAAATATCAATAGTTAGTTTCTTGTTAAGTAGGATATCCTTTGTCCTTTGATCCAGGATTTCAACTAATCGTACTGTTTATTCTCCACTTTCTTAAAATGTTACACACCAAATTTTTGTTAGTTATAACGCAGTGCAATTTGTCTCATTAACCATCCATCATTTACTATAGCAATAACTACAGCATTAAAATAAAAAATAAATTAAAAGTAATATCTGTTTTATTTCAGCTACTCATTACATATTCAAATAGAGACAGATTTACATTAGAAAAAACAAGTTGTTCTATTTTTTTCTACTCACGACAGCACAACATCATATTTTTTAATTTTGGGCAAGTTTTTCTATTAAAATTTTTCAATATTTCGCACAGATGCGATTTTTATTTTTAAGCTGTTACTAGTGCCCTCTATAAATGTTTTAAAGTCCAGCATACTAAAAATAGTTTTTGGGTGAAGCAAGAGCAGAATACAAAAATTGTGTTTATAATCCAAAAAAAGTTTTTTACATCTATAATACCGCTTTGCCATGGACACATTGCATATAATTTCATCACAGAGTTGATGCTTTCGTAATAAACTGATAGCTCTTCGATAATATGGAATTTTGTTGTTGCAACCGTATAATTGCAGAACTTAAGTGACAAAACTGTACCAAATATTAGCTTTTATGTGTTCTGGAAGTGGGAGGGAACTCTTTTCTGGAAGATATATAAAACTCTACATATTAATTTCATATCTCCCATAGGCGACAAAACTGCCAAATCTTAGCATTTTATATATACTGGAACCGGGACTGTTAGTCATGGAACTGAATGTAATTTAAACCCTCTCTAATCGTTTTCGGGATGGTTTATGAAAATTTACTCAAGGCTAATTACAAAATATTTTGTTAATTAGGTTGGGTTACTTATGTAAGACTGATTCTGCAATCCAGTACCTGCAACTACATTGAACAGACTTATGCTTCAGAGTAAAAGTAGATTTTATTGAAAAAAAGACCCATTACAAATCCATATTTATTTATTAACTAAATCAAACTTCTGAGATACAAACTAACTTTACATACCTACGAAATAGAAAAAACTTTTTACACAACAAAAATATTCAGTCAAAATATACAAATTCTAGATCCTATCATATGTTTCTGCTGTTGACACGTAGGTAGGTTTACAACCAGACAATAGAAAGATTACACCATCCTAAAAAATTATTAAAAGGGATTAATATAAATTTTATACTAGCTGAAAAACAGAAGTTATGGATTATATGTAAATATATATTGTAATATACAATACACATACATAGAACTACTGAACATTATAAGAATTGCCATTGAACACCACTTTCTAATTTGAATGATAGCGAAATTATGAATGCGTTTATAATTGCAGTTTGCATTCAATGTTATATATAAAATGGGTAAATTCATGTCAATATATAGTTTAGTGACATATAACACCCCTGAAAGTAAATAATCTTGTGGAACATTGAGTCATAGCTCGTTCAGTGGAGAGTTGTTGATTGTTGTGTGTTATTGTGAATCCTTTGTGAAGGGATAAGTTTGTCTTTATACAATACATTTAAGGGTTTACTTCCACCTCCACTGTTTGTTTAGAATATCATGTACAAGGTGTCTCAGTTAATGTGTTATGCTCAATTTTCTAGTTGGGGAGTGAAAATTTTTGATTGAAAAGCCAGTCTGACGTAGTTTTTTCCAAGGAATCTGACGATGCTAATAAGCAAACAATTGACCATAAAAAAAACAGTTATGGCCGATACACCAATTTCATATAAAAATTGAAAATGCAGATTTTTGTATTTTCTTTATGGCTATTAAAGGGATGACGTTTTTCTAAAAAAATAAAATTGTAATTTTGCAAATATAATAAAGTATAGCCTAAAATTCTCTTTCGTAATATATAAACAGTGTACCCCTGGATGGGGTGCCACACCCTTGTAAACTTTATTATTTTTTATTTGCCGAGAAAAAGCTATTTTTTATAAAAAGTTTTGCTTGTCCTAGGGAGTCATAAACAATTGTGAAACTTAAGTCAATTATACAGGGTATTCTAATAATTAGAAAATATGAAATCGACTTTAAGCAAACTACCTTTATTTACATTTTTAATGAAAATTTTATTTAATAAAGTTTTACAATTATGAAGAAAAACTGCAAGATAAGGAAAAATCTCTTTTCAAAAAATTAACATTTTATTCAATTAAGTTGAACACTACTCTACAGTCTACTAATACACAATTCATATCACTACTACTAATAATACTAATCACTACCTATAACTCGCACATGGCAATAATACCTTCAATAGGTAAGCATCACATGATGGTTTAATAAACGTTTATTATATGAAATTATGGTTTAAATTTCGTTAGGGTAGGATGGGGCAATTGCGATTTTGGAGCAAATGCATTTTTTGCCATTATATTGTTGCAAGACAAGAATATTACTGACAGCACATCACCTTACTGTTAGGCAACCTTCCTTTCGTCGATGTAAAGTAAGCGTTCTCAGTACGCATCCAGCATTTGCATATAAACAACAATAAATTGAGCCATGTTGTGTCCAGTGCGACTGTGTAATTGGTAAGTGTAGCCCCAAAACAAAAAATAAAATAGTTGTGAATAATTTCATGTATAATTTTATATTACTACAACTATTTTAAAAGCAATAAACATTTTGTGATCCCTTTCCTTAACATAACCTCAAATTTACGCACATTAGATCGAGTGACGCATTTGCCCCAAAATTTTAGGAGCTGGGGGAAATGCGTCACATACGCATGGGTGAAGTGCGCCAGTGGAGTGCATTTACCCCGTATAATTTAACATCAAACAAGCAGTCATGATATGATATTGTCTATTTATCTATAATTGGTGGTTAGATGAATAATGCCTAGACACTATAAAAGGAAGACTAACCGCCGAAACTACAATCAGAATTGTTAGAAGAAACTTTGGCAAAATGTAGAAATGGTACTCTATCAGTAAAACGATGTTCTCTTAATTATGGAATTCCTAGAACGACCATACGTGATCACCTACTCGGACGAAGAGGCGCACTAGGTAGTACCGTTGGTGGCTGCGGGAGAGGCACTGCTATTTCACTCGAGAAAGAACGCGAATTAGCTAATTGTTGGAAAACAATGTCCTGGTGGGGATTTGGGCTAACTAGTACCGAAGCATTAGATTTGGTTCAGTCTTATATAAACACCAACAAAATTCGTACGGTATTTAAGAATTCAAGGCCAGGCGAGGATTGGTGGCTTGCATTCAAAAGGTGCCACAAACTGTCTATCAAGAAGCCTGAACCATTGGAACATGCTAGAAGAACTCAAAGTTCTGATCCATTTATTGTATACCAATTTTTCAATCTACTGGAGAACGAAGTGAAATCACTCCAGCTTCAGAATAAGCCTCATCGCATATATAACTGCGATGAAACGAGTTTCTCACATGATCCCAGCCACATCAAAGTTGTCACAGCTATCGGAAAAGTTGTCACCGTGTTACAGCTGGATCAGGGTGTGAAAATACATCTGTCTTGGCTTGCGTAAACGCTGCTAGTCAACGATTACCACCACTGATAGTATTTAAAGGTAAGAACCTATGGGACAAGTGGATTCCGACAAATGACGCTTACCCTAATACTTCTTATGTCTCTACTCCTAAAGGATGGATGACAGCTGAAATATTTGAAAATTGGTTCAAGAAATCGTTTTTAACTGAAGTTGGAGAAGAAAGGCCCCGGTTTTACTACTTTTTGATGGTCACACTAGCCATATCTCAACGCAACTAGTTACATCTGCTATTGAAAACGATGTAACTATACTGAAATTGCCTCCGCATACCTCACACTTACTTCATCCTTTAGATGTGGCTTGCTTTCGTGGACTTAAAGCTAAATGGGATGCAAACCTAGCAACATGGCAAAGAGACAACATTGGCATGCGATCCAATAAGGCAGCATTTGCAAAATTATTGAGCAAAGCATGGCTTGCTCTGAATAATATTAAAAGCAGTTTTAGAGTAACCGGCATCTACGATTTTTCCATAGAAACAGATCTCAAAGTAAATCGTAAAGCCATATAAGAACCCACTTTTGACCCTGAGAAATTAAAGAGATATAAGGATTTCATAGCCAAAAGGAATGCAGAAAATATTGTAGAAAACTTAAAAAATATACCCAATAACATATCACAGAAAACAATTGAAAATGAAACTACTACTGCTGAGAGCATGGATGCAGGAGCTTGTAGTAGCTTAACAGTGGCAAATGAACCAAGCCCCACTCGTGGCTTGCAAAATATTGGAAATGTATCATTTCAGATTATTGCTTGATTAAATTTGCCACTAAAAAACAACTTCGTTATTATGTTGGTCGTATTGAATTAAAAGAATCTGATGAGTGTGAAATAAAATTTCTGAGATGTAAAAATTAAAAAAAAAGGTACATTCAAATGGCCTGATGTAGAGGATAAATATACAGTGCCATTTACAGATATTGAAAAAAAACTTCCAATGCCACGACAGGAAGGACGAGGACTTATATTTCGCATAGACTTTTCCGAATATAATCTGTCTTAAATTACACAAATTTTTCTTTGAAAATATGTTTAATTTATACTTTCATGTCTATGTTAACCAGTTATTAATTAGACTTAAGTTTTTATTTCTGCAACTTTTTGCTTTTGTACATGATTCTTATAGTAGAATGCAGGTTTTCACGGCCGTTGTCTAATGAAGTAGATTCTTCCGGGTCTTGCCGTGGTCGTCGAACTTGACTTGACGTTTCGCTGATCATCCTGTCAGCTTCTTCAGAAGGATTCTAAAGACTGATTCTTCTTAATAAATTTTCTTGAAGTTAACAAAAATGTTCTTAGTCTACCAAATACTGCAAGACAAATTAGAAATTTCATATTTTCATGCATTTACCCCAGATACTGTATAACATACTTCACTAGTAATTGATCCGAGGGTGGTGCACCCGGTTGGCTGGGGCAAATGCGTCCCCTGTCCAGGTTTTAAAAAAAATACGGTGAAAAAAGTGAGGGCTTTAAAAACACTTTGTTTATTCCAGTGTCTTCTAATTATGTCAGAAAACTTGTCTAATAATTTGTATCAACGTATTTAACAAACTGTAATTATGACACCGACCCAATGTCAAATTTTATGAATTAGGGGTCTCATTTACCCCAACCTACCCTATCGTATATTTAATCAACGTCTATGAAAAGTGTTTATTTCATAAACGATTTTTCTAAAGTATATATTTTGACAACGGAGAAATAGAAAATGAGAAAGAAATAGCAGAAAAATTTAATAATTACCTTATAAACAGTATATCCGAGATAGTAGATAGCATAGATGAAACGATAGAAATAGATGACTTGACTAAATGCTTAAATAATAACATGAAATGGGAATCCTTCCAGGAAATAGATTATAATCATCTTAGAAAAATAGTTCACAGTTTGCCAAATAAAGCAGGAACAGAGGAAGGTATCAGTGTTCAAGTTATTAAAAATTCATTTGAAATAATTGGAGAAGTATTGCTTAATGTTATAAATTATTCACTTCGGACAGGGGAATTTCCAATTCATTGGAAAACATCCACCGTTTTACCAATCCCAAAAGTAGAAGGTACTAGAAAGGCCTACGAATTTAGACCAGTTAATATTCTACCCATTTATGAGAAAATTCTAGAAATTGTAGTAAAAGAACAGCTGGAGAAGCACCTTGAAAAGAATAAAATAATGGCAATGTTTTTGTATATTTGATTTGTAATAATAATGTTCGCCAAAGAACCCAAACTAACCTTTGAATGGAAATATTAGGAATGGAAATAGGTTAGGTTTTGTGTTTTTATGTTCATGTAAACAATTCAGATTTGTACTTTGTGAATTTGTATATAACAAATAAACAATTTCTTACAAATTCTACTTTTAAATGTTTACTTCCCATACCCGCTTGTATATACAATAAGCACATGTTCTAGCAAATTTTTATATTTTAACTTTTACGTTTTTAGGGTTCCATACCTTAAAAGGAAAAACGGAACCCTTATAAAATCACTCTCATGTCCGTCTGTCACAGAGGTTTTTCTCGAAAACTATGTAACGTAGGAATTTGAAATTTGGCATAATGTTAGGTCTTGATAACGCAATTTACGGAACTCTATTATACGTAATACAGGTCTGCAATTTGCGGATTTTTTTATACATTTATTTCCGCTACTGAGGCCTAACACCGACGCCTGTAGACGAGCTACCCCCAACCAGAAATTTTGCTGAACCTCTTCCCTTAAGAAGAATAGGGATCTTTTACTTGCTTAACATTTAATAGACAAGGGACCAACGGCTTTACATCCCATTCGAATGGAATGGTATATCACCTATACAACCCTCGCCTAAGGTTGTATAGCTTCCGTGCATACACTGGTATACAAGCCGCTGGAAGATGTGTGAGGCGAGAACGCGGTCTTCGTTGGAACGGTCAGTTATACACAATTTAGGTCCGTAATTTGCGGAACTCTATTATATATAATTCAGGTACGCAATTTGCGGACCCCAAGACTCTTCCTATTCATAAGACATATCATTTTAATCTTAGTAGCTCTCTAGTAGAGCTAGCAGCATACTACAGTGTTATTAGACATTGACTATTATTAGGCTGCTAAACTATATTTTTTATTTATCTACCTAATTCGCTATCTCCATCTTTACTAATCTAAACAGAATTTAGTTAAAATAGTTAATGACAACTGTACTAAACTCAATCGTGAACTGGCTTTAGTCAAACTTGTAAAATAGATGTGGTTCGTTTTGTAATGGAATGTATAATGGAGATAGTCAGATTTGAAAGTAAAGCAAATGTTGTGGAGTTAATACCAATAGAATACGACACTGAGTAAATGTAAGAAACTATAGGTATTACTCTTGTTTACTAAGTGACAGCTTTATCTTAATTTCAATAGAAGTTGATTTAGCTGCTTGGGAAAATATGTAACTCAAACATTAAATGGAATTAAGTAGTATAAATATAAACATATAAATATTGTGATATTTTGGCTTCTAACTAACAAAAAGAGATATGTGTTTTTCAATTGTTTCCATTTTTACGTACTTTTTAACTATGTCAAAAGCTTTTGGTTTAAAAAAAACATTTTCCTAAATTCTTCATTCAAAAAAATATATAACAACGTGTATTAGCAGTGTTCAGCATAATTGAATAAAATGTTAATTTTTTTGAAAAAGGATTTTTCCTTATTTTGCAGCTATTCTTCATAATTGAAAAACTTTGTTAAATAAAATTTTCATTAAAAATATAAAAAAGATAGTTTGCTTAAAGCCAATTTCACATTTTCTAATGTTTAGAATGTCCTGTATTGACAAATGTATCGGAGTTCCTAGGACAAGCAAAACTTCTTAAAAAGAATGACTTTTTCTCAGCAAATAAAAGGATGCGGATAAGGATAAAAGGAGTTTACAAGGATGCGGTACCCCATCCAGTAGCACACTGTGTATATATTCGGAAAAAGAATTTTAGGCTATATTTTATTATATTTGACAAAATTTTTCTGCGATTCTATGCTTGTATATGCAATAAAATTAAAGTCATTTGAGTAATTCATGGTCAAAGCAATGTTGCCGTCAATAAAAAAATAATTTCCAGCAATATTTTTTCAATAATAATTAAATAAGAATAAAAAGAAGCTCGATATTAGATTTTTCATAAAAAGTACTCATGTTTAAGGCTCATTTTATTATAAAGCACTTGATATTTCATAATGCGATAAATTGGCGATGAAAGTGGGAGGTTTAAAAATTTAGTTTCTTTCTTACGCATGGGTCATACACAGTGTGACCTATTTGTTTTGGAGTCAACCTGTAAAATTTTTATTTAGTGTAGGATTTTCAATGTTTTTTTTTAAATTTTAGAGCTTGTTGAACTGCATTTTTGGAGTATAAGTGCCAGATTCATACAAAATCCAAAGCCTATTACATCAGGCTTTAGGAGTAGTAAAATTTTAATAAATCGTATTAGCGATTTTTTATGAAAAACGCCACTGAATTCATCGTCCCTCAAAACGGGCCTGTATTAAATTTTGTCCAAAATTTTTAAGTAATAACGTTTTTGTATTATTTTCTTGCATTCTATTTATTTTAAAACTTAACTGTCAAAAGTACCAAATTAAGATGTGAGAAAGTTATTACAGTGTCTAGTGTTAATAGTCATGAAAAGTCTAACTGTAAGAGAGGAAATAGAAATTGTACGTCTTGTTGGAGATAATGTGCGTACGACAAGAGAAGCTGCAATTGAATTCAATAATAGACACCCAAATAGACGAGTATGTCGAAGTCATTTACAATGCATTAATAAAGTTTTCAATGAGACAGGTCGTGTTTCAAAAAACTTGCTTAGAAACAGGCATAATGGACATCATGACATATTGAGAATATATAACCAAATTTTAGAATATTTTAACAACCCCCGGGTTAGTATTGGAAAGGCTAGTTTAAACCTTAATATTAATTAGTGAGTTTCTTATATATACATACATATTTTATCTAGTGGAATATTCTGTTGTATGTTTTAGTCGTACAATTTTACATATGTTCGTATCCTACTTCCTGTTATAAAATACAGCACTCGTAATGCTCCATCGTGTCTATGAATATAAGCCGAGACTGCATATGTCAGACAAGCCAACAACAAGTGCATTAAAATCTCTGGCGCTCTGTAGCAGGCCCTGCAGCTGATATCAGGGACCTCCATACCCAAGACACGACTTCGATAGACAAGGGTGTTGAAACACCATGCTGGCAAGCCATTATGAAACCTTCGGTCTCAGATTTCAGCCCAGCTGACCTTAGAAAAGCAAAGGTCAGCGTTTCAGATAAGCCAAGCTCTCCTACGTTTTTATAGAAGATGCCATGCAGTTCCTTATCCGAATGAAGCTGCAGAAAGATGGTTTGTTCTGCAGTTTCTATTTGGGCTTTTCGCTGAGCGGGTTCCAACTCTGTGACCAAGTCGGGATTATCCCGCTCAACGTCAGAAATGAGACCAAGTTCACCAGCTGCTCTGCGTGCTGCCTTGAACAGAAAAGCTCCTACCCCTGCATTTTCATGGTCTCGGACCATGCAGAGGAGGGGATCCGAACTCCTGATAACCTTACAGGTTCCATCCAGAACCATCCTGCTATGGAGACTCTCCAAGCTCAAGAGTCCACAGCCTCCCCGATGACGTGGGAGATATAACCGTGGAATGGACGATTTAGGATGCAAGCTCCTATTGAGATGCATCTTCTTGTGGATTACTACATCGAGTTGACGCAGCTCTTCTTTAGTCCATTGCACTACTCCGAGAGATTAGAGAAGGATCGGAACGGCAAGCATATTTGTAGCAGACACCTTGTTCTTCCCTGACAGTTCTGAAGACCAGATCTGTTGGAGTAGGTGCTGATACTTCCCGCGGAGAGTGTTTTTCACTACACTCACTTCTTGGGTGCAGCGTTGCTCGACACCCAAGTAAGTGTACAACTCTCCGGCATCTAGATGGTGTAAGATGCTTCCGTCCACGAGCTGCGCGTCCTCTCCGTAGTCACCGCATCGTCCTCTCTTGAGATGGATCAGTGCACATTTGTCCAACCCGAACTGCATACCGACAGCCTGCGTGTACTTCTGTACCACCCTGAGGGATTATTGGAGATCCCTTTTTGAGGAGGCATAAAGTTTAAAGTCATCCATATAAAATAGATGGGTGACCTTATGCCTCCTATCGCCGGAGGTACCGCAATTGTAGCCACGGGTTTTCCGGAGCGAGACGGATAATGGCAGTAGTGAGATGCAAAATAGAAGGGGGCTGAGGGAATCTCCCTGAAATACTCCCCTTCTGAATGTTACCGTCTCTGTTTGAACTCTTATCGTTACCCGATGTTATGGTAAAGTGAGTCCTCCAGAGCAGCAACAGTTCTTCAATACATCTCACTACGGGACCGGGTACCACAAGACATCGGAGCAAGTGAACAATGAGCTCATGCGATGTCATGTCAAATGCCTTGCGGTAGTCGATCCAAGCCATAGAGAGGTTACGCTCATACTGCATGGAATCCTGAGTGACACATCTGACGATCAGCAGGTTCTCCTTGCAGCCAGCGACATCTCTCTTTGGCCCTCGTTGCTCATATATCCGTTCGTAAACCGGTTCAACTGCGTGGAGCACCCGCATGTACAAAATGTGTGTAAACATCTTCTAACATGCGTTTAGACAGGTTATCGGTCTGTAGTTCTTTGGGTTGGACAAATCTCCGTTCTTAAGGATCAGCACTGTCCGCCCCTCAACAACCCAAGAAGGAATTTGCGTGCGAAATCGTGGTGGGTGCTCGATAAATTTTTCCACCAAAAGTTATTTATCTCATAGGGACCTGGAGCAGCAAAGTTCTTAGAGCCCTCAAGAGCCCTGCAATCCTCTTCTGGGGTTATTGGTTGGCACACTTTCTGTGGTTGCTGAAACCTTTGACAAAAGGCTTCAAAGTGTGCCAGGGCTGGAGAATCTCGGTTGAGTGGAAGCCTCTCCTCATACAGCATCTTCCAGAAGTTCTCCACCTGATCTGCAGTCAGCGGATTGTCTACAGCACGTGGAGGCGGTTGGAAAAGGCATGAGGGCTTTTGGCCGAACAGTTTATTTTCCGCAAGCCCTCCCGCCCGCCTCACTAGTTACCTTTTTGCAAGTCACTAGCATCCGTATCCTTCCATCTTTTGTATGCCCCGCTCCGCCCTCTCCTGTGGGGAAGCAGTGTTTCGCCTCTCCACCTGAGAAAAGCGTTGAACAGCGGCATACACGGAACAGTTTATGTGTCAGAGGTCAGCCCATTCTGGTAGCACTGCACTAAATTGTTCATCCGCTCTGGCCAAGTCTTGTGGCCCGGGGGTTTTTATGTGGTGTAACCCCCGTCTAGTACTGAGGCCCTCTGGTCTTAGCGGAACGAAGAGAATTACGTCCTCAACCGGTGAATGCGGCGGCCCTTCGGCCACCTCATTCACTGGTTCAGGAGCAGCCTTCAAGTAGCCCCTACTACGAAGGTGGGATACATAGCGGGATAGATTTTGTGGCATGAAGGCTATGCTCTGGTAGCCTCTCACACCACAGAGCATGCATCCGCGCCATGTATCCCCTCTGCGCGGGCTCACTGCATTCATAGCAATGCAGAAGTTCATCCCTCAGTTCATGTGTCCACTCAAAGCGTCCTTGGTCACTGCCAATGTCATCAACGGGCGGTCTGTCTGGTTGGGCCCCATTACCTTGCCCTTGACCACTATCCGCAAGGGGTCGATCGTGGGGGCCCTGTCTTCGGCCTTATTATTATTATTATGGAATACTGAATGACATAATAATAAATTGGCCCTTTCTTCTTTGAGGGTAATGTGAATGAATGTGTTTTTAAATTTTCCTGGGAATGAGTTTTGGAATGCATTAAATGACTTATCACTATAGAATCTCCTTAATTGAAAGTTTCAGTTAGTAGTACACGGAAATTAGGCAAATTTATGTGGAATAGAAAAAAAAAAATTATAATAAGCTGAAATGTCTATAATAGTTAGCTTATGTGTGTAAGAATACACATCAGAAAAGTTCCCACCCGTAAGGGATAAGCTTCATCCCTATCTCACCCCCTTTAGGGACACCGCACTGGTTTTTCTACAATATCTTTTAAACGCTTTATTTTATGGAAAAACATAAGTATAGAAAAAGGTTTGTCACAAAATTCTCTACAAAAAAGATTGTGTTATGTATCGATATTTCTATTACTTTTTATGTTACTAAATCTAAAGATTTCCAGTTGTCAAATGTCCTTAAGACCTCAAGAAAAACAGTTCTTTTTGCTCATGCATTTAGTGGTAGTGACACAACATCTGCTTTTTTTGGAAAAGGCAAACTCCAAATTATAAATTTGTTAAACTCGAAAACAAATTTACAAGAAGTTATTAAAACCTTTAACAAACCAAGTGCTACAAAACAGGATATTACTGAGGTTGGGGAAATATTTGCTCTTGCACTATATAAAGCACAAAAAAATGAAACGTCAATAAATCATCAGAGGTATTTTCTGGTTTAACACCTCGGTTGGCAATTCTAGTGAAAGGGTTACTTTGGCAAGTACCTGCCCCAACGTTCGCAGCTTTGCAACAATATTAGTTGCGGGTTTACCACCAAATTCAGGCTTGGCATGGAAATGTTTTAGAGCCACAAGAATGGAGATGGAAGAAATCAGGTGATATTTTAATATCTGTTTTGACTACTGAAGCAGCAGCTCCCTTATCAATTTTAGAGCTAATTTCGTGTGCCCGCAAAAAGGGCTGCGGAAAGCGATGCGGATGTGGTTTAAAGGTTGGTTTAAAATGTTCGGCTATGTGTATAGACTGTCACGGACAAGCATGTTTTAATGTGGAAGGGCTGACGAAATTGAATTTGAGCAAGACTAAAGCCTTTAGTGGATTAGGCCTCAAGGGGAAACCACATAAAAAAAACGCACCGACAAACTCTACATCCTGGGTGGTGTGGAAACGAGTTTGGTTTAGATATTGCTAATGATTATATTTGGTTCTTTTTTTAATTAAATTCTATATAATTTGTAAAAAGTTGTGGAAACCGAATGCTACAAAACAGAATATTACAAGGGTGGATAAATATTGTGTTTCCAATTTAATTCTGAATATTTCTCAATACCTCTATTTTTGTCGTAAAACATTACACTTATTATTATTGAAAAACCAGAACGGTGTCATTATAAGGGTGAAAAAGGGATGAAGCTCATCAGTTAGAGATGGGAACTTTTTGATCCTGTATTCCTACCCTTATCAACTGTCGATACAGAAAATATCAGCTTATTATAATTTTCTTCTTCTATTTTTGCTAATTTCCATGTACTATAGATGGAAGTTCTATTCATAACGCTGTTTTGGTAAGAAGACGGCTAAATAACATTTTGAAAATCGTTGGAGTCCTTTGATTGAGCTGCCGCCGAGATCCCCGGACTTGACTCCACTTGATTTTTCCTTTGGGGGTTTAATGAATCAAAAAGTTTACAAATCAAGGCTACAAACTGTACAAGAACTACAAGCTAGGATAATGCAACACTGCACAGAAGTTATTCCAGAACAAATACAAAAGGTTACTATATGAATGTGCATAAAAGAATTGACAAGTGTATTGAAATAAATGGTGGATTGGTAGAAGTGTCGATAATCTTGTAGTTTTTGTAACAGAATTCTCAATTTTTTTTTTTGTTTCAATTTTGTTAGGTATATGTTTTTGTTTCTTTTTTAATTTGTTAAAATGGGAGTTATATGAGCATCCCCATCTTAACTTAATGATATAATATTTCTGCTTATATGATAAGGCAAAGTTTATAAATAATAGTGTTGTAATCCTTCAGATTTTTAACCACTCTTGAACTAGCAACTCGTTCTTTGTAAAGTTTTCTTGTAATAAAGTTATTTTTGTGACCTTTTAAGTTTTCCAATTGTTTTTAAAAACGCATCTTCCAGCCAGTTTAGAACATTAACTCTAGGCATTAGAATAATAGTAATACCATGTTACTAGAGTTTAATTTTATTTCTATTTCTTTCTCATAACTTAACCTTTAGAATAAATTTATGAAAATGATGTATTGTGCATTTTTAATGTCTAGAAAAACATTATTTTCTACAAAATTTAGTACGGGCCCGTTTTGGCGAGTGGTGAATCCAGTGGTGTGCTAAAAAAATCGTTAATATGAATTATTAAAATTTTACTCCTAAAAACTGACGTAGTAGTCTTTGGATTTTGTAGGAATCTGGCGTTTTTTGCTCCAAAAACGCAGTTCAAGAAGCTCTATAATTTAATGAAAAATGGTGAAAATCGCACACTAAATAAAAAGTTTACAGGGTGACTCCAAAACAAATGAGTCACACTGTATCTATATTTTACACTAGTATTGTAAGAAAATTGTGTTTACCTTGACTAGACCTGGCAAGTTCCTCCAAAAATCTATATTTGGAATCATTTCTATGTCTCTTGCCCCTCTAATAAAGTATAAGAAGATAGCACCTCCAAAGAAGTAAATTCCAGCCGATACAAACAATATTATCAAAAATATTGTCCCGCCACTTAAACCATGATGTTCTTGGATCTCACACACTGTTGGAGATGTCAACCCCAATTCCTAAAATGAAATAAATTTATGGTGAAATTTATATAATTTGCTGTTGTAACTTTTAATTTATGCGTTATAGCAAGTTCAAGTTCTTATAAACAATATTCTGGTGATTACAAACAGATCAATTTCATGACTATCTTCCTCAATTTTACTTAGAACTATAAAGAAGTGTCATATTTATGGGATATTTACTCCATCTAAAAATATCTGCTTAAATTATTAACATGTAGATATGCAATATATTTTGGAAATCCTCAAAACTGAAATAATTTGGTTATTTGATAAATTTAATCTACAAAAAAAAACTGGCAAAAATTCATCTATAATATTCTATAGACAATTTATATTTTTTAAATCATGCAATATGTTTGATTTGTCTATAGAAATGCCACAAATGGATAATCAACAATTACAAACGTTGATTTGGAAGAGAATTACAGAACCATCCACTATTAATGGGGTAAAAATAGCTCAAAATAAGACGAAAATTTTACATGGAGCAACGCGACATAAAAAAATAAGTTTGTTTTGGTGAAACTAAGAATACCCAAGTTTTTCGGTTCGAGTAGGTGGGAGAACCCTTTTTTTCGCGAAAAAGGGGCAAATTGGTCATTTTTAAGGGTGGTTTTTCAGTTTTAATTTATTTTGAACCCTTTAAAATGCTAGTTAAAAAACGAGCACGGAACCCTTTTATTGTAGATGAACGAAACTAACCCATATATTTTAGCAAAAAATTTCCAACAGTTTGGCTGCAATTCCATTTTTAGTCCAAATTCCACAAAATTTTCAAAACTTTCCCCAATTTGCCCAAATGGTCGAACGAAAATTTCTTTTTCACCAAAATGAAAGTATTCTTATGTACTTTCACGTGATGTAACTAAAAAATTACTTTTTTTTAATTTAGCCGGTTTTTTGTCATTTTAGTATATACACTTTCGGCATTATACGTATGCGCACACAAGTATACGTGTAATTATTCATTATAAAAATTTCAATATTAATAATAAAAAGTAATTGTGGGCAGGTTTTAAATATTTACATTAAAAAAAACTGTCGAAGGTAAGACATAATTTATTTTTTTTTCGAAAATTCACTTGATTTTTATTAAACTTTTTACATATATTGATTATTATTTTATTTTATTCATGTTTTCTTTTTCTAGTAGTTGTGCTAGATGTGCTACTGCAAGAAGTCTCTACTTCCGAATCGGTAACTGGAGTTTGGAATATTTCTTCACCCTTGTCGTCGCTAAAGTCGTATACATCTGAGATATTCTCTGAAGTACCAAAATTGACTTGAATTGAATTAATAGCAGCAAACAACAGATAATGAACTGATGCCGATAAGGACTGATAAACCTCCTCTTCCTAATCAATTACTCAATATAATTGCTTGTGATTATACGGTCGGTTGAGCAACTAAACGTTGCTCATAAAAAACAGTTGGCGTCACATGCAGCAATTTATGCCACAATGGAAGGAATACTTTGTGTCAAAATGCACATAATATTGTTAACGAAGCTGTGGTTGATGAAGAGCTTGAGCAATTAGAAATTAGTCCTGATATTTATGATATTGAAGAATTCGAAGATGATAATTATGAAGATGTTTGTACTACAGAAAATCGGCTAAATAAAAAAAAAGTTATTTTTTAGTTACATCACATGAAAGTACATAAGAATACCTTCATCTTGGTAACAAAAAGATTTCGTTCGACCATTCGACCAAATTGGGGAAAGTTTTGAAAATGTTGTGGAATTTGAACTAAAAATGGGATTGCGGCCAAACTTATATTTTTTGCTAAAATTTGGCAAGCTATTTCTTGGTCATATAGGTTAGTTTCGTTTAAAATTTCGTCAAATTAGGTTTAATGTTGGTCAAGTTAGCCCTAATTCAATTTTTGACGTTTTTTCAGTATATTTATATACATATCGTGGGAGGCGGTGAACCGATTTTCACGAAACTTGAACAGAAGGTTCCTTGATCATCTACAATAAAAGGGCCCCGTGCTCGTTTTTCAACTAGCATTTTATAGGGTCCATAATAAATTAAAACTGAAAATTCTACCTTGAAAATGATCAATTTACCCCTTTTTCGCGAAAAAAAAAAAAAAAAGGTTCCCCCATCTAATCGAACCGGAAAACTCAGGGTAATCTTAGTTTCACCAAAACAAACTTATTTTTTTATGTCCCATTGCTCCATGTAAAATTTTCTCTGAAAATTAACGTTATATTGTAGCTTAGGGATGCACAAAATAATGAACACATCAATAATTGTATCCGTTATTGAACCTATATATTTGGCATTTAAGACCGGCAAGAATTTGAACGAAATTTGACTTTGGCGGAAATGCATTTTACGTTCGAAATAGCGTAATTGGAAACTAGAACAAAAATTTACTCGGTAAGACAAATTTTTTAGACATTTTTTCCAAATGGCATTACTCCTATTCGAAGAACTAATACTGGATGTGCTGTATTGAATTTAAATGAAGGGGTCATTTTGGACATTTTTTGAGAGTACTTGTCAGTGAAAATCAAAATCCTTATAATCGATTTAGGCGAAAAAACTAGAGGCCACAGGTCACGTTTACCTAAGGATAGTTCGAAGTTGGATCGTGGATAAAAAACCTTATTGTAACCATATATCTGGGCGTTGAAACTTAACCCTATGTGTCGCAGATAGTTTCAAATGTCTCGATTCTAATAAATAAAATATTATACAGTTCTAACTTGATAGTGATAGAGTAAAGACCTATTAGTTTTTGCTTGAACAGTTCAGTGAAGAACTTAATAAAATGCCCTCAGAAAGTGAGGGAAGTTACAGTGAGATGGAAATGGAAGATGATGGTCAGTGGAGAAAAGTAAAATATAAACGGAAAGCTCGAGATAGTTTGGAAAATACAACAAAGAAAAACAATAACCTATCCACACCCACAAATGCTGAAATAAATGATATCATTGGAACATCAACAAAAAACCCAACCTCATATAAAAACTTATCAACAGAAATAAATACAAGCTCATCAAACATACCTAAAAACACAGAACAAAACAACAACAAAAACCCATCAACAAACAATTATTCACAGCAAATGAAAAACATATTGAATCAACAATACAAAAACATGTATTACCTAACAACCGCAAGAGAACGTACCAGAATACAAATTGCAGATTTTTGGAGCGCAAGAAACCCCCAATCTAAAGACATTATTTTAAAAACAAGCAAAGGACTCTTACTCAAAACTAATCTAGAAAAAGGTACTGCATCAAATTATCTCAGTTCATTAAAGCAATCTCAAGTACTACAAGAATTCACAGAAACAAACACAAACCGTCAACCATCCAACAAAACTCATAAGGCCACCTTTGCCTGTGTAATTGCAACCGTAGAGCAGGATATTGAGGACGTCAAAATCAGAGAACATCTTGAAGCAAATAATTACGAACTAAGGTACTGCAAGCGCATAACTTCTAGAGCCACGGGAAAATTAACGCAGCTGATAAGAATAATAACGGGAGACTTTACTTAATTTCAAAAACTTCTCAATGAAGGAGTATTCTACAAAAATCGATACTATCCAGTCCATCCAAGCACACCTCCCGAACAGACACCAACTCCCTGTGCAAAATGTTCATTCTTCACACATATAACCGAACAATGTAACCCACCACTAACATGCAGAAAATGTCAAGGTAAATACCATACCAACACTTGCACATCACCTCTACCAGAAAAATGTACGGCATGCAACTCAGAGGAACACCAAGCATGGTCCCCCAAGTGTCCAAAAAGGCCAGTTAAACCTATAGAAGGAATTCCAAATGCACGAATAAAATCCATGAACAAAAAATCCAGCGAAATTGACAATAAAATCACTAAAAACAACAAGATACACACTCCTATGACACTCCACGATCATATCATAGAAACTTACACCAACAAACTCAATAAACCTAAATACACCAACAGACAGGAATTAATTATTCTATTAAAAAAACGATTCATTAATCTATATAACATAGACACAACAATTGTATTCAGTGGAAACCGTATGTACATATTAATGTTCGATCTAGACAAACCAAACACAACGTCACCAACAGAAGGCCTAGTAGTTCATTATAATGGGGAGTAATATTAAAGTACTTTATTCCAACATAAATAGTTTTTCCCCAAAAAAGCATCTTGTTAGCCACTACATACAAAACAACAATGTCGATTGTCTTATGTGTGTCGAAACAAAAAATAAGGAATACGTTAATGCCTATCGAGACTGGACCATAATTCAACAAAAAGGCAATATATTTAACATCAATATTAGAGGGGACTGCTTAGCACAGTCGAAAAAGAATCTCCAAATGGGCAAAGAAAACCCCCCCCAAGGATTAATAATTCTAAAAATAGCTGCCTGCACTTTACAATTCCATATATCAAATCCAAGCTTCACATATTTTTAGTTTATATTGATAATGGATCAATAATCGAAGAAACAATTTTCACTAAGGCCTCCCTATACGAATACTGCATTATTATTGGAGATTTTAATCCAAATACTACTAGAAAGAAAAATCAACTTAGAAACTTTTTAAACAGCTCCAATTTTATAAGGATTCATACATCTCCCACGTTTCTTATGCCAAATAATCCAAGTTCAACCCCCAATGTATTTATGTGTACAAAAAATATTCAAAATAATATCACCGAAATAGAATTAATCCCGAACCTTGGTAGTGACCATTTAGCTATACAATTTAAATTTAATCTACAAGCAAACCCTATTATTCTACCACCCGAAACTTCTCTAGACTTATCTAAATGTAATACCGAAATCGTTAATGAGGAAATTATACAATTTATAGAAAGCAGACAAGAGCCAATTACTCCATTATATATCACTAAGTTCAACGAAACACTTAAAAATTCAATATTAGAAAATGCAACAACAAAAGTTAAAACATTCTTTAATTATAAACTACCTCCGTTTATCTTAAACCTTAAGATCGTAACACAAAATCTAAATATAACGAACTTGCAAAACAAATACATATATTAATACAGCAATATAAACAAGACAAATGGATAAATGCATGCAAAAACATAAATGACTCCAAAGGAAGAACATATTGGAACGAAATTAAGAAACTATCCAAATATAAATCTAACAAATCCACAATCCCTGAAATTTCGTACAATAATAACAGCTACTCCACCGACCAAGAAAAGGCCAATGCATTTGGGGACTACTTTGAGGAAGCCTCTAAATTTACCATGGATGATAACTTCAATGAGGAAAATTTTAACTTGGTAAATGACTGGTATGAAAACTTTTTTAACACGGACCCAACAACGGACGAAGATATAAATATAACAGAAGAAGAATACTACAATGTACTAAACTCAGGCAAAAACACAGCCCCTGGCCACGACCATGTTAGCAGAAATATATTAAAAAAACTTGAACAAAAAATACACACAGAAATAATTAACATATATAACTACTGTTTAAAAAATCATTACTTTCCAATAGAATGGAAAACTGGAGTAATAATTACAATTCCAAAACCTAATCAAGATCATTCTCATCCACAAAACTATAGACCAATAACTTTATTACCAGTAATAGGCAAAAACTTGGAGAAAATCATAAAAACAAGACTACATAATGAACTAGATGAACGCATCCCCAAGAATCAATTTGGCTTCTGACAAAACTCATCTACGATACACCCCCTTATCATTATGACATCAAATATACAAGCTAACAACATAATCGGAAACAAATCGGCAGCAATATACATTGACTTAACGAAAGCGTTCGACTCCATCTGGCACAGGGGTTGTTATTTAAATTACATTACGAAAATTGCCCCAACTATGTTCTTTGGTTTCTTAAAGATTTCTTGGAGGGTAGGAAAACAAAAATCAAAATAAACACATCATTTTCCAGGCCATATGAAAACGAACAAGGCATTCCACAAGGATCTCCACTATCACCAATATTATTTAATATCTACTGTTATGACATACCGAATAACCACCAACAAACACACAGTGTAAAGTCTTACTTACTTCAGTTTGCAGATGATATAGCCTGGATAGCCCATGGAAAAACTATCGAAAAAACAATAAACGTCATGCAAATTTCAACAACTGAAACCACACAGTGGTGTGATAAGTGGAGATTAAAAATAAATCCCAACAAATCACAACTAAGGATATTTAACCACAACATCTCAAATACTTCCTCAACTATACAAATAAATAACCATAGAGTGGCACCAACAGCGTCAGTAAAGTACCTTGGAATTAAGTTAGATCAAAAATTAAACTTCAACAGCCATACCAAAGAAATGAAAAAAAAGATGATAACTAGAGCAAAACACTTTAGATCTCTAACTTATAAGAATCAAGGCATCAACACAAGTAAAATTTATACAATGATATGTCGACCCATCATTGAATATGGATTCATTCTGTTCAACACCTGCAGAAGACTAGCGTTGAATAATATAGAAGTGGCAGAGAGAAACAGCCTACGTAAAATAACGAAATTTCGTCACACAAATAACCCTCTCCATAATATATCTATATAAGATCTCACCAAAATTTCACAATCGGAAAACCTCCTTACCCTCATTCAACCCTTTCTAATTCAACTACGAGAAGATACTATCCGAAGAAGAAGAAATCCTGTAAAGACACTGTTGGAGACAATTACAGAGGACAACAATAATGAAGAATAATAATAGACCAATGATATACATAATTGTTAGGCTTTTTTTTTTGTAACCTGTTAAATTCACTGAAACTGTTATGTAATCCTAAAAATAATTATGTTATAAAAAATATATATATATATATTTGTAAGACAGGCTGAAAGACTTCGGTCGCTGGCCTTTTGGAATATTTTATTCAATAAATATTATTCTCTCTCTAAAATATTATATTAAATTCGCTCATAGGGTCTTTTAAAAGCCAAGTAATACATTTAAATAGAACAACACAGAGGCATAATAATAATAATTTATTTACCACCAAAAATTAATTACAATAAAAAACTCACAATAAATGTCTATAATACAATATGTACATGGTAGGGTAAACAAGTGTATAGAGAATCCCACAGAAGGCGAACCTTGAGAGTGGGGTAAAACTACAACAAGTCAACAAACATGCAGACAGAAAATGTTTGATGTTAAAGCTGGAGCAGAGTAGGAGAAAAGAAAAAGACAGAATCTGAACAAAATTAGCCATGGTGTGAGTCCATACACATTAATGCATACACATATACATGCACACACATATCATATCTATTAGATACCTAGATAAGCTTAAATTAGTTTACAATTGCAATTGTATTGCTTATTTTATAATCTTTTAAATTAAAATATATGTGTTTTTGACATCAATGAATTGATGGATTTGTAATCGTGGAATTAGATGCATCCATTTTTTAAATTTATGCTTAAATAAATTGAGAGAATTTATCTGCTTCATTTCATGCGGTATCAAATTATATAATTTAGGTCCTAGATAAATATAGCTTCTTAATAGGATATTTTTTTCAGGTTTCGGTACATGTGAAGCATTTTGTCTATATCTTGTACTGTAGTTGTGTTCGATATTCATTAAATTATTTTTGTGCTTTTGTTGCCTAGTTATGACTGTTAAAAAGAATAGCTGCCTTGGATCAAGGATATTTGTTTCTAAATAAAGCTCGTGAGTAGGGTAAGTGTTGGCCTTGTGATATATTATTTTTAAAATGCACTTTTGCACTATTTCTAGGTTCCTTATATGACTGTTTGCTGCTGCTCCCATGTTATTATTCCATATGTTATGTGACTTTCAACTAATGCATAGTACAATATTCGCATCTGACTATTTGTAAGTAATCGTAACAAATATTTAAATCTATATGTCGTATACCTTAATTTACTTATGAGGTAGTTTATATGGATATCCCATTTTAGGTGACAATCTATCATTATCCCTAGGTATTCGATACTATGCACCGATGAAATAACTATATTCATATTATTAGTCGGAACAGAGAGGCTGTCAAAATCAGGTAAATGACTGTGAAAGGTATGTGGTGGATTTGAAGTTAATTGTCAATTGCTGAAGTTAATTGTCAATAACCGACTATCAAACCATTCCATTATATGTTTAAAGTCCGTTTCCGCGGTTACTTTTAAAACTTTCCAATCGGAAGCCTTGTATATTATTGCAGTGTCATCAGCAAAACTCACCACATTCACCACCCTTCAACTGGTAAGTTATATAAATCATTTAGATATATGTTGAATAGTATTGGCCCAAGTACTGTCCCTTGAGGCACTCCATATTTTACTATTTCCATGGAACTACAGATGTCATTTATTTTAGTACATTGTGTTCTATTGTTTAAATAGCTATGCATTAAATTAAATGAAGCTCCTCTAAATCCAATACCTTCCAATATCCGTAACAGTTGTGAGTGGCTAACCGTATCGAAGGCTTTTGCCAAGTCAACAAAGATGCAAAGAGTGAGACATTTCTCATCAATGGATTTACTTATTTTAGATGTCAAGTATTCTATTGCATCCTGTGTCGACCTGTTCCTCTAAACCCAAACTGCTTATCAGATAGTATATGATATTTGTTTAAATAGCTTAGGATACGTTTTTTTAATAGTATTTCGAAGACCTTTGCTAGGTTTGAAATTAGAGAGATAGGCCTGTAATTAGCCACTTTCGCCTGATCACCATTTTTGTAGATAGGTTTTATTACCGTGATTTTGAATGCCGAGGGAAACTTTCCTGTTTTAATTGCGGTATTAATTATGTAAGTTAACGGTGCCACTATTACATTGGCTATATATCTTAAAGTTTCGGCTATAATATTATCAATTCCGGGAGATTTGTTATTTTTTAACTTAAGTATAGTCTCCTTTATTTCTGTCTCGTCAGTTTCAGGAATGAAAATTGAATTTGACATTTTAGTTATATTGGCATGTAAATGAGCAATACTTTTTTGTTTAATCGCATCAGCAAGTTTTTCACCGATCCCTGTATAGTATTTCGTAAAGGTATTAGATATTTCAAGTTCATCTTTGCTTATATCACCATTTTCCATTTTTATTTCACGAATTTCCCCCTTCTTAGCATTATTTTGATTAATTTTTTTTGGTAATAGTTAACCTTAGCTTCTTTCATTAAATCACTTAATTTATTTCTATACTGTTTATATTTGGCTTTATTTTCCTCAGTAGGAAATTTAGTCATGTGCTTATATAACTCGTCTCTTTTATTTACAGATTTTACCAAACCATTTGTTATCCATGACTTTCTTTTTATTTCAAAGTTTTTTGATTTAACTGTTTTTATGCATATATCAATTTTATTTTTTATTTTTTTTATTAACAAATCTGCGGCAAGGTTTACATCATTACATGAATATATATCGACCCAATTTTCCATCCGCAATTCATTAAGTAAATTGTTTTTGTCTAAGTATTGCTTTGTTTTTATTAGCTTATTAATCTCTTTCTTTTTTTCAGGCGCTGTTATTTGTACAATTACAGAGAAATGATCGGTAATGCTAGTTTCAAATATGATAGGAATATAATTGTAATTTTCGTTATAATTTTTAATAAATAAATGGTCTATGCAAGTTTGATTGTTTCCCTGTACCCTGGTATATTTATTTATTGCAGACAAAAAGTCAAACTCGCACATTATATTTAAGTGAATATGCACAGGTTCGCTATTATCCATTATGTTTATATTTAAATCGCCTACTATTATATGAATATCTAAATCATTAGAACGATTCATTAGATAATGATGTAATTGGTCATTGAAAGATTTTATACATGTGGAAGGTGGTCTATATAAAGCTGTAAATTTTTGTCGTTAAATTTTACCGTTATCTCGATGGCTTTTATTACAGATATATTCACAATTTTGTATTCAAATTTTATTCCATTTTTAACATACACAACTAGACCGTCATTTTGATTCACATTACCTGTATTATAAATAAGCTCATAACCCTCAATATTGTAGAGAGAAATATCATTAATATTCCAAGTCTCAGATAATACTATGTATTCAAATTCTTCTTGCATTTCACTAAGCATGGCTGTTAATTCATCCAGGTTTTTATTGATACTTCTAATATTATTATGAAATATTTTAATGTTTTCATAAGAAGTTGTTTTTAGAATGCTATTTATTTGGCCAATATTTGCTGCCGTATGAGTTTCTATGGTTTTTATTTGAAAATCTCTAATAAACTTTTCCATTTTTTGTTTTTTTTTTCCTCCCTCCACTCTAATTTATGTCTTATACTCTGCTTTATTTTTCCACAATTATTTATAATAATCCTTAAATACAAAATTTCTAATCATTTACAATATTAAAATTTATATTAATGACAATTAGTGCACAATTAATAGCAATTATATACATAGGAAAATTGCAAATTTACATATTACAGAATTTGAAAATAATTAAAACTTCTTTGCCCTGCTCGCGGAGCGTATTACTTTTTGATGGTCTGTTCTTTCCGGACCTCTCCTATTCTTTTTCTCTTAGACTTGCTTCTTTATAGAATTCGAATCTAGTTCGGTGTTGAAAGATGTTCCCTGGGCGTTTTCGATAGGTAATGTCTTGGAAAAAGGTAGTTTATCTTGAAATGAGGTTTGCTTAAGTTCCTCTAAGGTGAAATTCTTTTCATTAACAATGAGGATGTTCTTTTTAATTTTCGCCTCGTATGAGCCTAGCTATTTAAAAATTACAACAAAAAATCCTCACACTAAATCTTTCTGTGCCGCCAATTGCTTAAAGTCAAGCTATTCCTTGGATGGTAGTGGGAAACTATGTTTCAGGAGTTCCCCATATTCACCCTGTGTGGTATGAGACCCAGAATTTTGTATTAAATTACATATTATTTCAACTATAAAAGATGTACGCATTCCCCTTTACATACTGATCCTACATGCAAAAATAGAAATAAGAAAACTACCTATAAAATTTTTTCAGAAAAAACTGAATTATGATTAGTTAGTGTGGGAAAATAGTAAGAAAAGTTCTTATAAACATATGTCTGGAAATACCTTCCAAGGGAGCTACTTTCAATGAAGTACCTAGTTGAATAAAATGATAAAAAATTATTGTTAGTATAAACATGTTTAACGAACCATGATTAAACGAACAACTTCGAATTACAAAAAGATTATAAAGCCTGCTAAAAATGTATTCCCTCTTGCTTGATGCATGTCTCAGCACACCGAACAATATTATTTGTCTCCCTTTGTGTTATTTCCCGAGTGATTATTTCAAGTGCGGCAAGTGCGGCTACTATGTTTGCTGGCATATCGTCCTCACTAATAGTATCATTAAAGTGTACCAAATCTGTTATATGACTCCATACAAAATAACTTATCGGATTTAAATCCGATGATCTAGGAGGCCAACTTATTGGGCCATTCCCTCATAAGCCTACTTCAACAAAGCTAAACATAGTTCAAATGTGCTTTTTAGAGGGCGGGACATTAAACATAATATTTTTAGTCGCAAACTCCTCTATAAAATCCTTATTTTACTATAAGGAACGTAACCAGACTGCAACCAACAGCTACTCTCCGGGCTATATGCCCCGCCGAGCGCTGAATTACAAGTTACAAGTCTGGCGCGTTAAGTGTAATAATTGCATATTACCATCAAAACGCTAATGCTTCGATTACAACAAATACCAGCCGAATGACTGATCCTACTTAAAGGAGCTCTCTTGCCAGTCGTCACATACCACTTGCAGACTGCAGTTTCGAGCTGTTGGCTCTCGTCAGTGCAAGGTAGGCATGCGACGACCGGCATGAGGATCCTTTGACTATTTGGTACATCCCGGTATTTTTACAATAGCGACATGTAAAATAGTCAGCAGACGCCATCTAAATAAATAAATAGCCTGAATATTATGTTTAAAGTAAAACATGTTTTATCAGATGAATCATCAATATTTCATTTAAAGCGTTCATTGAAAGTGTTTACTGAAGGGGCGACAGACACACCAGAAATAAATTTTAAGTTCTTTTGACAAGATGTGGATGGAACGTCCACATATCAAAAGATACATTTTATAGTGAACATCAATGCACAGCGTACCCCAAATATTGAGACAAACATATTATTTTCATTTACCCAATAAGTACAAGAAAATCACACAATCTTAGATAAGCAAAGACAATATTTATTGAAATATAAATGACATAAATTATTGACACGAATTAATAGATTAAGTATTTAAAATGTACATAATATAAAAGTAGCGATATGAAAAGCCCCACTTTATGAAAATTTCTGCAAATTTTCGAAATATTCAATTTTTTAAAAATTATTTGTTTGAATTTCTTATATTGATAACTTTTCAAAAGCATCAAATTCTTGTACTTTTTCTAAAAATACTAGGAAAGCATTTAGTAAAATTTGAACTGTTAAAACTTTGTGGTTTGGTGCGAATATTGAATAAATTACTTTTAGGTATAAAAGGTGTACATACCCAACAGTAACCAAATTAACAAAATAATTTTTAAATGTTTTCCTTCTATAGTGCTACATTAAGAGAAATCATTTTGCGACATTTTGCACAATGTACTATTGAATTTTTTAAACAATTGTAGAGTTTGAAGGAACGTTTTTCAGTTTTATACATTTTAAGTGTGCATAATTCTCATACCTACATTTTATTAGGACAACATAAATATTTCATTATAATGGCTTGTTGGAAATGTATTGTAACAAATTAGAAAAATTCAGCGCCAAATTTATATATTTTTACTCAACAACTATTATTGGAGCTTTTAAACGACATGTTTTTACAGCGATTTGAGCAATTGTTTAAAGGCTTTTTACAAAATACGTAACATAAAAATTGTAGTTTTATAAACATTTAGTAAAAGATTATTGTGTTGTGAAATGCATATATATCTATATATTTACTACAGTTACAGTTCATCGAATTTCGGATGAAAATGACCTAAAACTCGTCAATAACTTAATAAATATTTAATACTGCTTTGTTGAAGTAATATTTTAGAATTTTTATTGCTTAAGTTATTTAGATACTAGCGTATCGTATACATATATATATACATTTTCATACGCGCTTTATTTCACTTTGGTTATAACTATTTGTTTTTTATGTTATTATATATTATTTTGGTGAATTTCATAAATTAACATGCTAATCTGTGTAAGAATATTTTGTTATTTAATTTAATTTATCCATTTAGTATTTCTTTCTATTTTATAGTATAAATTAGGATTTTCATTTAAAAAAAATATTTTTTTTTTGTTTCTCCTTTAAGCAGTGACTATGCAGTGCACTTACTTTTTTCATACATACTTTTGTTGATTTATAATCATATAACTAGTTATAAAAATTTGCTCAATTATAATTATATTTATTCCAATTTAATATTTTGTTAACATGTTTTTTTTATGTCTTAGATGAGCTTGAGTATTGTACACATAAATGTGAGATCTCTTACTGCAAATTTTAATCAGTTTCAAGATTGCATTTTAAATTCAAACTATCATATAATCGGAGTCTCTGAAAGTTGATTACACGCAGCTATTAGTAGTAATGTTGTAAGTATGAATGATTACATCTTTGTTAGACAAGACCGGCTTGTTCGAGGAGGAGGTGTTGGTATATATTTAAAAAATACGATAAAACATACCATTTTATTAAGTGAAAGCTATAGCTATATAGAGATTATTTTAGTCAAAGCCTTATTCGAAAATCAATCACTTATTATTGCTAATATATATAGACCTCCAAATTCTTATTACAATTTTTTTTAAAATTATTTTGAGGATACATTTTCAAACATTTTTGCAAATTATGACAATATAATTTGTTTAAGTGACTTTAATATTAACTTGTTAAACTTAAATACAAATGTTTCTACACAATTTAAACATGTATATCAAACCTTCAATTTTGTACAATTAATAACCGAACCTACTCGAATTACCAACACTACCACATCATTGTTAGATTTAATTCTGGTAAATTTTGAAAATGTTTGTGATGTTGGGGTAGTTGATGCTCAAATTTCTGATTATTTTTTAGTTCACTGTACAATAAAGTTTAATATCACTGAAGAACCGGAAAGGATTTTTAATTACAGAGCGTTAAAGCATATTAATTTTGAAAATTTTCAATCAGATTTAGAATCTATACCTTGGAATAATATTATTACATTAATAATATTGATGATAAAATTGATTTTGTTACTGATCGCATTTTACAATTACCTATTTAATACACACGCACCTATGAAATCTATAAAATGTTTTAAAAGAAGTTATGCTCCAGGGATAGATAATATTAAATTTATGCAGAAACTGCGTAACAAAGCCCTGACAAAATTTTAAACAAACTGCGCAAAATGGTCATTGGTCTTATTATAAACAACTCTGAAATTTAACTAATACTGCCTTTAATGCTGAAAAGAAGGCTTCTATTTAGTAATTGTAATACTAAAGACAAATGGAGGGAATTAAAAAAACCAAATATTTGTAAAAACCGACATATCAAGATACTTGAACAGTTAAATAATGTGGATACTATCAATGATTTTTTAAATAATTCCTCAAATAATAACGAGACACCTAAAGACGAGTTAATTAATTTTTATACCAATGTTAAAGAAGATATAGATGGTTTATTTTCTTTTAAACAGATATCTGATTTAGATGTTATTAAAATAATTCAAAACATACAATCAAAAGCATATGGATATGACAAATTAAATTCAACATTACTACATTTATGCTGTCCTCATATAGTACCATTTTTAGGGCATACCTTTAACGCGTGTATACGTAGAAACTACTTTCCTAAAGCCTGGAAAAGAGAATTAGTATTACCTCTGCCTAAAATTAATCAACCTAATCAATTAAGTCACCTAAGATCTATTAGTGTTTTACCTGTCTTATCAAAAATTTTAGAATTACAAGTTAGAGAATTTTTAAATATTAATAATATTCTACCTTTAAAGCAGTCTGGATTTAGATCTGGTTTCAGTTGCGCTATGGCCCTTGCTGACGTAACTGATGACATCATTGGAGCTATTGATAGTAATAAAATACTGTTTTAGTATTATTAGATTATACTAAAGATTTTGACATGATTAGTCACCAATTACTTTTTTCAATTTTGCATTTTTGCGGCTTTGAACAAAATTTTACCCATTTAATTTTATCATTTTTATCGGACAGAGTTCAATAAACGCTACTCAACAACAATATTTCACAACCACTAACGGTACTTTCAGGAGTTCCACAGGGAAGTATACTTGGCCCATTATTATTTACTATCTTTACATCAAATTTTTATAAATCCTTGCAATTTTGTAATTATCACTTATATGCCGATGATACACAATTTATTGTTCATTTCACATTGAAGATATATATGAATATGGGAATTTAATTAACACTGATTTAAAGAATTTGGTATCAACTTTAACTGATCACCTACTCAAAATTAATCCTAGTAAGTCATCTGCTATAATATTTTGTAATGACAATGTACGTGAATTTGTATCAAGAGAATTTAATATACAGACAGGAAATGATATTAGCGCCCTCAATCATAGCTCTAAAAGTCTTGGTCTTATTATTGATCACAAATTAAGGTTTAAGCAACATATAACGAATAAATTAAGATTAGCATACGCTGCACGAAAAATGATATATACTCAGATACTTTTTAAGCATTGATGTGAAAAAAATGTTGTGATTCTTTACTTTTGTCCCATTTTAACCACTGTGATGGTTTATGGCCCTTGCATTGGCAGCATCGAGGTGTGACGTATACAAAAAAAGTACAGAATTCTTGCCTTCGTTTAATTTTTGGAATTCAACGATGTCAAAGAATATTTCACAAACTGCAAACTGCTGGTTGGCTGAATATGTGCAATCGTCGTAAACTTCACATGGCGTGTTTATTTCATAAAATTTTGAAATTTAGGTCACCACCTTATCTCCTCAACAAGCTGTCCTTTCGCACTGATGTTCATAACATTAATATTAGACGTAAACACATTCTTACTGTACCTCAACATAGTAAGGAAATTTTCAAAAGGTGCTACCTGTATAAATAAATTACCTTTTGATGGACTAATCCTTACATGTGAAAATTTTAAAAAGACAAAAAATATTTAATGCGAAACCAATAAATCGTTTTTTTAATTCTATCTCCTCTATTCTACTGTTTTTCTCTCTTTCTTTTTCTTTTTCTCTGCTCTAGTTATCTGTTTTTCTTTTTTTTCCCCTCTATGCTTCGATGTATTTCTCTAATTTAATTATATTATGAATTTTACTATTGTCTAGATATGAATTGTGAGCCATATTATATATATATATTTTTTTTCACGTAGTTTAGGCTGTAGTGGAAGAACAGTTGCTGATTGTTAGTAAACTGAACTACTCTGCCTTTTATTTACCTATCTCTTGTGTTATTACTTATATAATCTTTTGTCAGTTGTTGTGAGTTTGGGTGAATAATAAATACTTTATTATTATTATTATTATTACTAATAGGAAACTGCCAGATTAAGGTTAGTCAACCAAAAAGATAACCAACGATTGTGAAACTGGCTGTCAATCTTCTTGTTAACAAAATTAATAGCCAAGAGCTACTCAATTTTTCAATGAGCGTCTAAGAACTTCCTTCAGCTTTTATGGTGCATAGATATGTTTAAAGAGACAACCCTACGCTGGGTCCGCTTGATTTATGAAAAATAGCCTTATACGAGAACGCTCCCACTGCCAGGATCCAGACCCAGTTGAAGAAGATTTTCAGATGCTCATTGAAAAATTCAGTAGCTTTTAGTCTACAAAAATTCTATAGCAATAAATAATATATACATTTAAGGGAATCCGTGACTATAAAAATTTACAAAGACAAAATAAAGATGGTAGGTCTCTAAATACTTTTAAACAAGAATTAAGAATCTATCTAAGATATGCTGACTAATTTCTTATTCTACAGTTCAGTTCATATTCTTCAATTTCCTAATCAAGTATGCATATTGTGTACTTTTATTTATTTAATTTATGTAATATTATATTAGGATTTTACTATTTCAACAAAGGTTATTATTATTATTTTATCTCAAACATAGTTAAAATTCTAAAGGTTTGGAGTTTACTAGTTACTTCAATAGAAGTATGCCAAATTTTAACTCTTTAGATAAATCGCTCTTTATACCAGTTGAACGCCTTCGCTTCCCTTGTCAATATTCACTTTCTATTTGACATAGCGATGATGGTATATAGCCTGATATATAGTAATTTCACAGAAGGCATTCTACATGTAAGCATATAAAACAAATAAACTTACTTTTCCGTGTATTAATAGAAATGGTTTTGTAATGAATATAAAATATTGAACATTGTGCTTGAAAGTACTGAATAGTTGCAGGCCAATACTGGGAAGCCACAATAATCTGCATCTCTAATAGAATCTATTACATACTTACGTTCGAATCAACCTTGAATATATTTAAAAATGGTGTAGTAAATTTTTGACAAAATAATCGGACTATAGGAACAGTTGATGTTGAATTCCTGAAATGATTTAGATAAGTCATTACTTATGTATAAAAAATTAACGTTCAAGACCCTTACCCTGTTTCGTTATAAACAAGCAGAAAATTTTGAACGTTGCTGTCGTATTCAAATTTTATACTACTTGCATTACCTATTACTGTATAAATTTCGGTTGTAGTTGTAGAGTTAGATGAGTTATTATGTATCTGCACCTGCTCGCCTTTTATAAGCTAAAAGGCACAAAAAGCAATATTTTCAAAAACCTTCTTTTTTTACCTTCTTACCGAAGCTTTAATGGATTTATTTTTTTCAAATTCTTTATCCTCACATCCCAAAAAGTAATAAGTAAAGTTGCCAAAGGTGTCTGCCAAGTATGGATATTTATCCAAAATAGATGATATGTCTATTTTATGAAATTCATCTAATCTGCATAGGCACGAATTTTGTTGAACACATTTTTTATTTGTACTACTACAATTACCACAAAAAACTATCGTGGCTAAGAATATTACAGCGCATAAAAATTTAGACATCTTGACTCATCTTTTCCTACAGAAGAAAAATATAAATAAACTTTTAGGTTAGGAACGTCATTTCATGATGTACAAAAAATGTCAAAATGTGTTTTTACACCTACAACTGTCCAAATTGGTGAAAATGATTGTTTACTTTCTACTTTCTACCTACAAATTGATTTCGATAATAAAAGTTTGGTAAAACTTATTATAGTTATTACTGCTATTGTTTCTTTGTAATAATTTGATATTTTAGAGATTCCCCGCGTTAATTTACACTAGATTAGATAAGGCAAGCAAGTTTTATTTATGTCTTTAAAGATAAAATGTGATTTCAGATAAGAAGTACCATAAAGTAATAAATTGAATAGGTACATTCGATTTAGGATTTTTAAAGTTGGTTTTTTCTTTTAAAATGACTTCTAATATAGTTGTTGTTGGTTCTTGCATGATAGATTTTGTTAGGTAAACATCAATAAATGTAGGTCAACCGTATTCATCAGATATATAAATTTTAGCTATGCTCCAAAATTACCAAAATCCGGTGAAACAATTCATGGTTCAAAATTTGTTACTAATTTTGGTGGAAAAGGTGCAAATCAATGTGTTGCAGCTGCAAAACTTGGTGGACATACTTCCCTTATTGCCAGGGTAAAATATGCAGATTGTATCGTCTAATGTTAACCGAATAATAATTTTTAGGTAGGAAATGATATTTGGGGTAGAAAATACATAGAAAATTTAAAAATAGAGAATGTTAATGCAAACTTTGTTAAGCAAACTGAGAATGTTACAAGCGGAATAGCCCAAATTATAGTATCGGATTCTGGAGAGAATCAAATTGTTATAGTAGCAGGAGCTAATATGTCATTGAATGCACAGGATGTTGAAGATGCCCAAAGTGTAATAAATGAGGCTGCAGTTGTAGTATTGCAATTAGAAACGAGTGTAGATGTTGCTATCAGAACACTTCAATTATGTAAAGGTGTACGTTGATGTTATTATCTGTTTAGATTCAGGTATTTCCAATATACATATGTAATTTTCCAAAGAGTGTATAAGACATTTAAAAAAATCAAATTTAGCATCAAGGACAAAGTTTATATATTCATGGCACAATAGGGTTTTGATTCCAGACATTCGCAACTGCGTAAAATTGGCATGCACGGAAAGGCAGAGAAAGCATTTTTTTCTTTGCTTTATTAACTAGGTAATTTTAATGTTCTGAAAAGTAATTATAATCAAAGAATGTGCGGATTTAACATATATTTTACATATTTCTCCAATTTATCTGATATGTGCAATAAAAAATTAAAATTTTTATTTAAACAGAAATGTGTGGGGCCTTTCTTCTTTTTTCGTACCATCCTTCTGAAAATTATCACAGAATTTATCAAAAAAAATTAAACAGTATATTGAAAAAATAAACTCTACGCCTGGGACTTATATCAAAGAACAAATATAAGAATAAAGTATTTCTCTGGCATTTCAGAAATTCAATCTGTTTCCATTCTCAAAGCCAAAGCTATCAAAGGAATTTTTGTTTGCTGTCTTGTTTGGAATAAAATATAACAACTGTTTAAATCAGTCTGATTTAGTATGAAAAATACCCCAAGTCTAAAATTTATCTAGAAAAAGCCATTGCATTTTTAAATACTGTAAAAAAGTATCAAATAGGTAATTAAATTAATAAAAGATGTTCACGATATCCTTTCACAAGCATACCTCTTTCCAAGTTATTGAAATCCAACCCTTTGCAATGCAACATATCTGCTTCTTAATGTGGAATGAAACCATTTTCACTCAAAACTGACTCATTTTAGAGAATGTTATTCACAGTATTAAAAAAATCTCTTAGTTTTCCAGAGAAATAGCCCCAGAGTCCTAATTCTCATAATCGAGGAATAATATTCTCAAGAGATAAATAGATGGAGGGTTCTTTTGAAATGTGTGAAACCGTATTCTCGAACTAGGGCTCTGAATTTGTCTATGTTTTTAAATTTTGTCCAGTACGCAGACAATATTGCACAAAATTGGGTAATATTGGAAAAAATCAAAGCTCATGTATGATAGTTATAAAGTGTGGAAATCATTTATGGGAAAATATATTTTTGGCTAATTTTAACAACCAATATCGCATAAGATCTAATCATTAATTAATTAATCGCAGGCATTAAAACAGTGATATTATTGAAAAATGTTATTTCGTATGTTAATCTATTAAATGTGCAAAATATTCCCTATTTACTTGTAGGCAATAATCTAGTCTAAAATTCCTGGCTCACTTTCTCTAAAACTTGATTGATTTTGTTGCATATATTTTAGTCTTGAGATATCCAGTGGCGTAAAATCTGGTGATATAGCTGGCCACTCAATGGAACCTCTTTATCCAATCGATATAAGGATATGTTTCGTTTTAAGTACTATCTTAAGATAGGGCATAATAGGATGTTGCCTCATCTTGTTGGAACCAAACAGTTTCACTTGGTAGGGTCGGATGTAGTGCATTTGGATATAAGTTTTACAGAGCAGGAATAACTTCATCTCTGATGATATTTAAATATTTTGCAGATGTCTTTCCTTCGATAAAAATGGGACCAATTATATGGTTGCCAATGGATTTGCTTAAAGTTTACTTTCTGATGATGTGTATGTGCCTCATGTATCCAATGAGGATTCTCCGCTGACCAATGCCTCTGCCAGTTTACTTCCCCCATTTAACATGAATGATGATTCTTCTGGAAAAACAATGGAATCAAGAGCTATCTCATTCCTGTCCAACTGAACGGTGGTTCATTGGTTGTCTGTTAATTTATCTTTATGAAACAGTTTATCAATTTGCCGATGATACATCTGTGATACTTGCGAATCAAAATTTACAAGATTTATCAATAAACTTAACTAATGTGCCACAAGGAATGGTAAATTGGTGTAATGAAAACGCTCTAAAACTAAACACAACAAAAACCGGCCTAATAGATTTTGGCAACCCCAGAAATCAAATTATAAATGAATCTTTATATGTCAGATTACTGACCAAATCTGTAGAAAATTTAAATAGCATTAAATTCTTGGGAGTTCATATCGACACCTGCTTGAGTTGGGATGTACATATTCAGAAACTTAACACAAAACTAAGCTCCATCTGTGTAGTGATACGTTGCCTTAAAGATCAGGTTACAATAGATAGTTTAAGAATATGTTACTTTTCCTGTGTGCAATCTGTTATCCTATATGGTATCATGTTTTGGGGCTCCTCACCTAACGCAAAAAAAATATTTATCACACAAAAAAGAATAATAAGATGTATGTTAAAGGTTTGTCCGAGAACATCTTGCAAGCCCTTTTTTACTCAACTTGGATGTCTAACTGTACCTTCATTGTATTTCCTATCTCTAGTAAAATTTATTAAAAAAAACCTACATTTATTTCCAACGAATAGAGAATTCTATTCATACGACATGTCTGTATCTACTAGGCAGGGTAATGAAATTAGAATTCCAAACCACACTTCTACTTTTTTTGAGAAAGGACCATACTATTCTGCTATCAAAGCGTACAATTCACTTCCATCTGATATCAAAGAGATTTCTGATTCAAACAGGTTTGCAAATTCAGTTACCGAATATTTAAAAACTAAATGCTACTATACATTCGGCTGTAGGCGGCAGTAAAATGTAAACCACAAAATGTTATAGGCTATTTGTTGTCATTGCTTGCCATCCAAATGTCTGTTTAAAAAAAAAATGTTTTTTATAAATGCTTGTTATATATATATATATATATATTGCAAATAGTGTATTAATTTCTTCTATTTTGACGTTGCTGTATCCTTGATGATCTTCTAGCAATAAAGAATTATCTTATCTTATCTTAAATGGTTATTATTATTTTGGTTTTGTTTAATTGAGTTTGCCCAATTTTGTTCAAATTGTCCAGATTATTAATTTTGTCTAGATGTACATAATTGGCGAAACATCTAATTTTATCCACTTGTGTAAAAAAAATTTCTTTTTGGTAGAGTCTTACCACCTTTAATTTTTGACTTTGAGAATGCTGCGATGAGCATAAAATGTCATTCTTCTGTTTTCTAACTCGGTTCCGGGTAGTCTTCCAGCTTTTGCTGTTTTAACATAAAACCGTTTGAAAATCGTGTTCGAAAAATTCCCAAATGTCATGTGGTAACATGACATCATCTGTTCTCTTAACAGAATACATCATCTGTGCTCGAGAATACCGATTTCAGAGCGCACAGTCATGAATGTGAATGATTATTTTGGTACATTCACATGAATGTACTTGTTCTCTGATGTTCAAGAATTAGGTCTCAGGAGTTTAAGCGAAAATGTTCGATATACAGTACAGGTTGCGGTACATAAAACTAAAAAATTATATTATCTAAATTGAAATGTTTATATTCCAGATATCTATATTAAACGGTGCTCCAGCTCTTACAGAATATGATCCTCAACTTTTAAGACTGCCGACTATTTTTTGTGTTAATGAATCCGAGGCAACTGCTTTCTCAGGATTGCCAGTTAATAATAAAAGGTTGGTGAATATTTACTTGTTATATTATACAACTATTTGAAAACTTTTTTTTTTCTAACATCTAAAACAAACTCTCCAAAAACCTAATTATACCCTGAACATTGAATCTGCTGCCTTTTAAAGTTAAACTTGCTCAAACCTCTGACATTCATGCCTATATGCTATGCGTTCACTCTATTCTCAGTCTCCCACTTTGTCTTCATGATCACGTTATACTTTTCATTGAAACCCACCCATATACGCACACATTTGCGATCTTATAAGCATTTTGCTTGAACAATTTAACCGAAGGGTTGTTGTTGGTTTCAAGAGAAACAAATTCATAGACTTTTTTTATGGACTTAATTTAAGTGGAAATTTTCTCATGACCTTGGACTATGGTAATGATTCCATTATTAAATATAACCGATTCATTAAAATAACAGGGTTGTAATTTTTCACAATTTTATAAATATAAATCATTTTATTTAGGTACAATCTGAAATAATTCTAGAGTTGACAGCATAATATTTACTATAGTGGACCTATTACAAGTACATTTAAAGATTATTCTCATTCTCTTATACTCCGGTTTTGTAATTTTTGCAGTTCGGAAATTATATTTAGATTAGAAATATACCTACATTATAAGTAAACAGTAAGCAAAATGTAGTTTTATATATTGTATTTTTTGTTAATATATAGAATAGAATAGAATTTATTCATGTGAAAAATATAAAATTGTACATATGTAACAAACTCTTATAAAAAAATTGATGAAAACAGTTTAAAATAATTTAAAATATTATAGGTATGTTGATTAAATTGATAAAAATAATTAAATATAAATAACACATCAATAGAAGCCTGGTCTAATGCTTTCACACAATATTGGCTATTTCCCTCTTTATTTCATCTTGTGAAAAGAACGCATTTTTTAGCAAGAAGTCCTTAATTGCAGATCTGAACTTCATCAGAGGTAGGATTTTTATATTGTTGGTCAACAGGTTGTACAGTTTAATACCATGAAAATTAACACCAGTTTGTCCTCTAGAGAGCCTTGTAAATTTGGTACATATTTCGTCTCTGTGTCGCGTCTCATATCGATGCATGTCAGCATAAATATATTATTTCTCTCTAAGTATTCAGTTATTTGGATTTTGATAACTTTTTCAAAAATTTTCGATATTATTGGGAGGAGTGAAATTGGTCTATAATTATATATGTCATCTGTATCCCCTTTTTTGAATATCCTAAAGAAAAAGTTCATTTTTTTAACTATCTTTTTATAACATAATGGAAATGACTGGAGAACATTAATACATTGTCTGTTTTTAGGTCTAGATATTTAATTTCTACCATATGCTAGATAGATTTAACAGTGGAAGTTAATTTTGATTTTATTTGAATTTATTTGTTAATTTCATTGCGTTAGTTTGTTCAATTTCAAATTGTTTATATTAAGATGTTATCTATTATATCCATCAAACTTTGACCTTTGCCAACTAATAATGTAGCATCTATAAATAAAATAATAAGATTACAGTCAATGAATAAGTTAATAACTATCACTCAACATTTTACTTATTATATACAAGTATGTTTATTAACTATTTAATTCAAATATGAACCATAACACATCAGTAATAGTAGATAGATAGGCAGTCATTGCTTATTTAAAGGAATAAATAAACACACATCACATATATAGTAGACAACCCGCAAATCCAAAGCTGAAGCCTTTCCGGAAAGTTACTCATTTGAAAAAACACAGACAACATTCATTACCCACCAGAACACAGCAAAGCGAATTTGCCAAAGCATGCTCTACTCGACTAAGCCTGTGAAAACTGTTATAATCATTGCACCCTGGTCTACAGTTTTGGCGCTATACTCAAACCGTAATAGGAGGACAGTAATAGTGGCACGTGATCAGCACGTACAACAAAGCCTATTGGCGTTTAAGTTTGGAGGGGAGTATAATTCAAAGTAAGGTTTACAAATGCAAAATCGCTCTAACACATGTGCCGCGAGACGATTTTATAAGTTAGAGCACTCGCATTTGTATAGGCACAGCTGTGAATTTTTAATAATAATTATTGCTGTTCTTTCTCTAGTTATTTTTTGATAAATTGCAAATTTTTTACAAATTATGGAGCAACAACAATCCAAAAATGATCTTTATTTAATTCAGTCACCACCAAAAAAACATGTAAAATATTCCCCTTTCAGTCGAAGAGAAGCAATGATGCATCATGAATGCTGCGAAGTATTTTAAAACTAATCCAGATATAAATAAGGTTCGCTTAGTGCAACTCACTGCAGTAACAACAGGTAATTTATTACATAATTTCTTTATAGTCCAGTCAACAAATTTTTCAATATAGGGGTGTAGACTACATGGAGGGCGACAAAACTTTTGACTTCAGGGATGAGTTTGGGGTAGTTAGGAGGTAAACATCCTAAAAGTCCCCGACCCTAGGAGGTGAGCCTTGCGGGGGAGGGCTTCCGGAAAGCCTTATTGTGATTTTTTTGGTTTCTCACTAGTAACTCGAAAACTATTGGTCCTAGAGGAAAAATTATTCTTACCTTTTTGAAAGCTGATAAAATTTCCTACATTTTTTAACTTCGGCGAAAAGTTTCTATTTTCAACAGTTATCGAGTTACCCGCTTCTGAAAATCACCGATATCCGGAAAACACTGTTTTGGATCACATTTTTCGTCATACTCACCTCAAATCTTTTTTGTAAAATAAAATACAACCAAATTAAGTGAAGAGGATTAAATTGACTTAAGAATTATATATTCTACATATAATTAATGGTTGAGATGGTAGATTTCAGGATTATTTGCCATAATGTGATAGGGTGCTTGAAATCATACCCACATTTTATTGCATTCATGCAAATTTGATTTCCTAAACAAAAACGGCATGTATACCACAAACTTTGATCGATATACTGTTAGGGATAACATTATTTGCTATTTGGGTTCAGGTTAATCCATTATCTCTAAATTAGTTTGTAATTTATTGTGATGCAATGCTAGAGTTTTGAACAGTTCAAAGTTTTCCTGATGTTAAAAAATTTATATAATCTACGTAAAGTGTAATTTTATTGGAAATAGTCCTAGGCCGATGGCCCAAAGACTCCTAGTTTTTGAAAAATAATCAAAAGGCTTCATATTGTAGAAGTTCAATAAAATTAAAATTGCAATTTCTATTTTTATTTAATATATTCATATCATATACACAGATTATACTTAATAAATATAAAGCACCTGAAATACCATTACCCAGGTTGAGAGAATAATGAGAAACTTCACTAATTTTTTGTTTGTTTTTAAGTAATAACTGCTCTTAGATTTGGATTTTTTTAGTTTCACTTTATCACTTTGTTAACATAACAATTATTTTGTCACACAGTGACTCCTTCAGATGATGAGCTACTACTATACTACAGTATAGTATACTGCAGTATAGTTTTTTTTTTTTTTTTTTTTTTTTTTTTTTTGGGAGGGGAAAACCGCATGGCGAAGGTTACACAGTAACCAACAGTGTCTGGCGCTACTCAGACTAAAAACCCCTCGATTTCTCACGGTGCTCCTGGAACTGTCTCTTTTGAGACATAACGTCAGAAGCATCGCAGTGTCCAATGTTCCTTTTCATCCTTGTCGTTCCCACGGCACCACTCCGGTTTCGATCCACTCTCTTTCTTCTTTCTTTTTTTGTTGCATAGTCTTTCCCACAAAGGTTCTGATTTTTTCCCAGCATTCTTTGTTGCGTTGCATAATTTCTATTACGTTGTTTCTGTCCACCTTTACGCCTACCGCTGTCTCTAGTTCATCCCTCCATATTTCCCATCTGTCACATGTCAGTATTGCATGCTCGGCAGTGTCTCGCATCCCGCAATAGATGCACTGGTCTTCCTGGGTTAATCCCATTTTTTTCAGGTACGCCCTGAAGGCTCCGTGTCCTGACAGAAATTGTGTCAGGAAAAAATCCAAGTTTCTATGCTCGCATTTTATCCACTTCCGGAGATCTACTATCAATGTTCTTGTCCAGGCTGCGTTCTCCGTATTACTTTCCCAGTATCGTTGCCATTTCTCTACCGTTTCTTCTCTCTCCCCTTATTTTATTGCTTGCAGATGCGAGTTTTCTTTTCTATAGAGGCGATATCTTTCCTCTGCCAACAGCGAGATTGGGGGTATACCTGCGATTACCTGCAGTGGATTTGTGGAGATGGTCCTATACCCACTCGCAATTCTTAATAAAGCCTTCCTTTGGGCCCCTGATAGAATATTTAGGTATTTTTTCTTTTCTAGCACTTCGTACCATACCGGTGCTCCATATAGGATTATGGAGTGTATGACCCCACATAATACTGCTCTTTTTAGACTACTTGGTCCTCCTATATTCGGTAGTATCCTTGTCAGTGCGGCCATTTTACTGTCTGCTTTTTTACTTATGTATTTTATCTGCTTCGTGAATGTAATTCCTTCGTCTATTACTATGCCCAGATATGTTATATGTTTCCTAGGGATTATTCTAGTGCCTTGGAGGTGAAAGTTTAAGGATTCTCTCTTCCTTTTGCCCTTTAGGATAATTGCTTCCGTTTTTTGTGGTGCCAGTGTTAGCCCATTTTTGACCATCCAATTATTTATCAGCCCCATTGACTCATTTGCCCGTCGCTCCAGTTCTATATCGTTTATAGCCTCCACCATGATTACCAAGTCATCTGCGTATGCTATACACGTCGCTCCTTCTGGTAGGGCAATCTTTAAGACCGATCGTATAAGATATTCCACAGAAGGCCCCAATACAGAACCCTGTGGGACACCGGCCGTCATTTCCATACTCCTATTTCTTGTGACTTTGATTTTCCTTTCGGAGAAGTAGCTTTCTACTAGGTTCACCAGATATTTGGATATACCTCTGTCGCGTAATTCCCTTATAATTATGCTCCAGGTTGCCGAATTGAACGCGTTTTCCACATCTACCGCTATTAATACTAGCCATTTTTTATCACACTTCCTAGCGTCCCCCACTATCTTATCAATTGCCTGAAGGGTCGAGTGGCCCTTTCTGAAGCCAAATTGCCTTTCGGAAAGCCCACCTTTCTCTTCCAGCTCCTGTTCTATCCTCTCCTTTATAACCCTTTCCAACAATTTGCCCGCCATGCTCAGCATGCATATGGGTCTAAAAGCGGATGGGAGTTCCGGCGGTTTCCCTTTCCAGATGAGGGTGACTGAGGCTATCTTCCAGATGTTTGGGAACTCTTGACTTCTTATTATGCCGTTCAATATCTGCACAAAGACCTCCGGTGCGACTGTCGCTGCCAGTTTAACTGCTTCAGGGGGTATTCTATCCGGGCCTGGAGCTTTTCTTGGCTTGATTTGCTCTACAGCATGTTTTAGTTCTAGCAGTGTCACGAGGGGAATGTTTTGGCGGATTTTTTCGCCTTTTGTCCACAAGTCCTCTTTATAAGGGAACAGATGTTCCGCAATTTCTACCTTCCTCGAATCACTCAGGTTAAAAGGTAGTGTGTGTCCTATACGTTTCATCGTTATTTTATAACCCGCACCCCAAATATCTTCTTCCAGGTCATTGCATAGTTCCTTCCACAGCTGTCTTTTCGATTTCCAGATTTTCTTTTTTAATTCTCTGCAGGATTGTCTGTACAGATTTTGAGATGTTTCCAATTCGTCATCGCTTACTTCTGGTCTTCTGTGTAATCTGGTTACTTTCCTCCTGAGCTGTAGACATATTTTTCGTTGTTCTTCTATCTCTGCATTCCACCAGTATGGCATGGCTCTTCGATTTCTCCCAGTCACTATTTCGCTTTCGTCCATCACCTCCTTAAGCGTTTTGGTCAATTCCTCCGCCGTTTCAACGTTCTTTCGATTCAGTTCCCTTTTTAGTCCATTCTCAAAAGCTACAGCATCGAAAAGGCTTTTCCTTACTGCTCGTTTTTCTATTTTATGTTTGTTTTCCAGCTCGAATACTATATGATGATGATATGTTAATACTTCTCCCAGCAGTACTTTCCATCCCTTCACCTTTTTCGCCAGTTTCGCCGTAGCTCCTGTTACGTCTATAAAGGATCGACTGCCCCCTCGTTCGAAGGTGGGCACATCTCCTGTATTTATTATCACCAAGTCTAGTTCGGCGACCTATTCCTCTATGTATTTCCCCCGGGTATCCGTAAGAGGCGAGCTCCAGATTGTGGACTTCGCGTTTAGATCCCCTGCAAATATTGCTTGTTCCCCGTTATCCCTAATACTGGTCATCACCTCGTCTATGTACTTCCTGAAAGCTTCAATTGATATATTTGGTGAGATATAACACCCATATAATTGCCATTTATCGAAACTGAGTTTGACGAAGCCCTCTCCCTTCTCCGCTTTTACGATGCCAATATTTTTATTTACTAGTTGGATGGCCACATCGATCCTATTGTCGGTGATTAATCCTTTGTTTTTAGCAATATTTATATTCGGTTCACTAATGATAATCACATCTACTTCGTTACTACAGTATAGTAGTAACTAACAAAGTAATAAAGTGAAAATCAAAAAACTAGTAATGTTTCTCATTATTCTCATGAATTTTCAAGTAAGGGCCAAATCTACTCATCATTGCCCAGGTTTTTTTGCTCTTTGGTCACCTGTACCAAAAAATTAAATCTTGCATATCCAGTGTACAAAATGGAGCATAACTGTGTGTTTGTCAAAACAATTACTTAGTTTTATTCTGTTTTATTTTAGAGAAGCAGAGGCAGCAGCTACAGAGCTCCTATCTAAGGGTTGTAACAGTGTTCTTATCACTTTAGGCCCACAAGGTGCTCTCTATGTTAATAGCGAAGATAAATCATTCATTCATGTCGATAGCCCATCAGTAAAATGTGTAGATTCTACTGGAGCAGGAGACGCTTTTATTGGTGCGTTAGCTTATTTATTGGCGAATAAGAAAGAACTTGGAATCCAAAAGTCCATAGAAGTTGCTTGTAAAGCTGCTGCAGATAGTGTAACTCGACCCGGAACACAGATAAGTTTTTCGGGACCGGAAATATTATAACTTTGTCAAATTAAAGTTGTGTTTGTGTAGAAAATTTTCAGTTTTGTTTTATATATATATATATATATATATATATAAACGATTAGTATTACACAACAAGTTATATATTGCAACAGGGTCTATATAACTAATTTATTTTATTTATGAAGAATTTTTATGTTTAGTAATAAAATGACTATTATAATTTTTATATGAATACAGAAGTTGGAATATATTTTTCAATTCAATTTCAGGATTTTGAAAAGCCTTTATTAAAGAACTTAAAACCTCCATCGTTAGTTTTTTGCAAATATGTACTCTAAAGAATATATGCATAATCGTGTCATCTCTATTTCATCATTTTACTTAACATCAACTCATAAAACCTTAAGGTGGGCATATCCAAGAGAGAGAGAGAGAGAGATCCCATAAGGAAATGTTTATTTTTTTTTGGCCATAACTTGTTTTTAATATGTTAAGCCTACCTAAGTGGAACTATGAAAGGTGTAGTGGTATGAATTTTCACTCAATAATTTCAGTTGTTTGCGAAATCAGTAAATTTAAATTAAAAATTAGTGCCAATCTTCATAGATTGTAGTTTTAAATGAACTAATTTTGCAAATGACCGACGTTATTGAGTGGAGATTCATATCACAACACTTGTCATAGTTCTACTTAGGTAGGCTTATACTATTTTTTAACAATATATGTATTAAAAAAAGTTATGACCAAAAATAAAAAATATTTCCTTATCGGACCTCTCTCTCTTGGATATGCTCACCTTAATAGACCTTTGACCATTTATCTGGGCACCAGCAAATAATTATGTCATAGGTACACAGAATCGGGCTTAAAGTAATTGCATTTATATCTTAGAAAACCTAATATATACATAAAATTCCCTATTTTGAATTTAAAAATTTTGGCCATATAGCCAGTCCTATACCTCCCAACTCTATGATTGATGATCGATAGAACACCTCTGAAAATGATATTAGATTTTATTCAGACTTCATGTGACATATAATTATTTTGGTATATTCTTTTTTACGATAATTCAAGATGTTAAAACATTTTTCACAATATACCAGATTGGGACGAGCATAGGTGCGTCTTTACTGTACATATTTCGATATGTGATGTAAAGCAAAAAGCAATGTCAGGAACGGTTAATACTTCGATGAAGACCATTTAAAGGGAGACCGCGTCCTCCTCTCACATCTTCCAGTGGCTTGTAAATCAGTGTATACGCGGAAGTTATGCAATCTTAGGCGAGAATTGCAAAATGGATATACCATCCTTTGGAGGGGATATAAACTATTAAACGTTAGGCAAGTAAAAGATCCCTACTCTTTAAAAGAGAAGAGGTTCAGCAACATTCCTGGTTAGGGGTAACTTGTCTACAGGCTTCGATGTTAGGTCTTGGTCACATAGCGGAAATAGGCGTTAAATAAATATTTTAAAAAAAAACAATATATCAGTGTGCCCTCGTTCAATTATACTCAAAATCTAATCAAATCTAAGTTAAATAGTAGCAAATACAGCAAATAAAAAGTGGAGGAAATATTGGAGGGAAAAAATGTTACCACAAGTGCACAGTGGGCAAAATGGCCAATCTAGATTGACAAGTATCAGTGAACACGGGTTACAACAAGAAATGACATGCTGATTATGAATATACCCCATATACTTATGTTGTAACAAATAAAGCCTAAGAAGCTAAATATATCACCTACCACCTCCTTTCAACTACTCTACCAAGATGTGAGGAAGAGCTCAAACTTGTATTAGCAAAGGTAGATCAAATTTTGAGGATGAAAATTAAATTTTTTTATACATTTATTTGATGTCGGCCTACTTCCGTTACTATCTCCGACACCTTTAGATAACCTACTCCCAACCAGGAATTTTGCAGAATCTCTTCTCTTCCGAAGAGTAAGGATCTTTTACTTGCCTAACATTTAATAAATAAGAGATGGATCGACAGCTTTATATCCCCTCTGAGGGATAGTACATCCACTATGCAATCCTCGCCTAACATTGCATAGCTTCTGCACCTACACTGATATACAAGCCGCTAGAAGTTGTGGGGTGAGGACAGGTATTTCCTAATAAATAGTTATTTATGGTTTCATCATTTTATTTTCTTTAATTGCCATAGTAGAAATAATTCAATTTCATTCTGCGAAAAAACTGTTTTGAAAACATTTACTGTATTATAAATTTTGCATTAGATAGTACAGTAATACATACTTAGATATGACTTAGATATTTTTGATAATTGGTGTTTGACCAATGTCATGATGTTAAATATTGATAAATGCCATACAATAAGATTCTCCCAGAATAGAGCTCCTATTATTTTTAATTATCAGATTAATGACCATTCTCTCAATATTGTACAAGAAATGAAAGATTTAGGTGTTCTACTTGATCTAACACTTAGTTTTCGGCCTCACATATCTGCTGTAACTAACAGAGCATTAAAATTGCTAGGATTTGTAAAACATACAACAGCTGATTTTTCCAATGTACATACTCTCAAAGTCTTATATTGTTCACTTGTGAGACCACACCTAGAGTATTGTTCCTCGGTCTGGTCTCCACATTATAATATTTATGTTCAAAAAATTGAGTCAGTCCAGCATTTTTAAGACACTTAGCCTTCAAACTAAACATTTATTTTGATGACTACTCCGATCTCGAATTATCTTTAAATTTATGCCCCCTTGCTATACGCCATCAACAGAAGGACTTGACTTTACTTTTTAATGTAGTTAACTCTAAATGTAACTGTCCCGAGCTATTATTTCAGGTATGCTTATACATTCCTCCTCGTAATATGAGACAAACTACTACTTTTTTTTGTGCCCTTCTTTAGAACAAATTATGCATTTAATTCCTACTTACCTCGCAAGCTTCGTCTTGCAAACCAGTTGGTATCTGCAGATTTTCTTAGTACTACAAATGCTCAAGCTTTCAAGAATCAACTTTATCAGCTTTAAACAAACAAGATAGGTACTGTTTACTTTATTTGTTAATTACCATTTTATTTTCTATTATACATTGTACAAAGTCCTATTTATTAGTATACTGTGGTAATCTATCTTTGTCATGTATAATTTTTTTCTTTTATTAAACTTAGTTATTGTTACTCTGTATCAACTGGGTTCGTCTGTATGTAAATAAACATATGAAGAATTTTCACTGGGCCAGAAATATTTTTTAAATCTCATTTAGATTCTATTAAGTATTTTAAATCGATAGATTAAATATTTAAGTCTATGAAGAAAAGGTTACAAAGAATAGAAACGTTGGCCGCTTTATTAAAATTTGTATGACAAAGTTCGTTCGAAAAATGGCAATATCTCGAGAACAGTGACAGGGCTGCTGAAAGCCAAATGGGATCCTGGGGAAGCGAACTATTACCACCACCCCCACATCATCTGAAGAGATCAAAATAAACAAATGAACTTGCTGTTTTCACTATAATCCATTAGTCATCTTAGTTAAAAAATGGAACCTGTGCAAAAATTGCCAGCAAGATAATTTTTTGTTTAGTATTTTTATTTTTTAAGTATGAATAAAGTGGCAAAAGTCCTAATTGATATCACTTAATATTTAAAAGCTATAAGTTGAGTATAAAAAAAACACATATCTCAATACCTATTGACTGAATGACAAAATAGCTATTATAGAGATTGTAGATTAGAATATTTGCAAAAGGAGGTTGGCAAATAAAAAAATGCAAAATTTCGGAACAAAACATATCGTCGCTTGGAGTGCAATACCAATAATGTGATTAAGATTTTGTCAAATTCGCATATTTCATGACGAGTTATGATATATATATTATCACTTATTTCAAGTACAGAAATGATTAACAAATAAATTAAGTCCTGAAAACTAGAGACAATTTTTTTGGATCCGATAATGACTTTATATCAGAAGTTTTGTATACTAATGGTTCTTCATAGTCATTTTTTGTTTTGTTTTTTGTAAGATCGAATATTGGTCGTTGCATGATGCGTTAATCAAATGACTAGAACTATACCATCGGCTTTCTATATACTTTAAGGTTTTTTGTAGCTCCCTTTATAATAATATAATTGGTGAAATAGAGATTAGTCGAATTTGTAATATGTAATTTATTTTTTAACAGAATTTACTTAATTGAAATGTGATATATTGTAATTTTTCTTTAGTTTGATGTAACAGAAAATGCGAATAAAGATACAAGTATATATTATTTATATTTATTTATTTATATAATCACTCGAGCTGCTAGAATGTAGGTGTGAACGTCAAGAAAAAAGAAAGAAAGTATACGATTTGTTTTTACGTAAGATATTACAAATAAGTAAATGCAAAACAGGAATACAACACAAGTTAAAAATTCATTATAAAAATAAAAACATTTTCCAAGTAAAAACTTTTTAAGACTTGATTTATATTTGTTAAAATTATTGATGTTTCTAATCTCATTGGGTAATTTGTTAGGTTATGGTAAGAGGAAGGGTGGCTAGAGTAGCTGCCGGAAAATGGGCAACGTCTGATGTGGCAGGGTGTTTGATTCGGATGGGGGCATTATATCTAAATTGTTTAATGCTGTTTGAAGGTTCTGAAAGATTTGCTGGATGTAGTCCGCCAGTGGGGTAATGTTGTGACAATGTGCATAGAGGCCTCTGAGAGAGATGTACCTGGTAGAATTTGAAATGAGGCGCACGAAATTATGTTCCAAAACCTTCAATTTCTTCATTGTCATCACCGTCGTGCCGCGTATGTGATGGCCGACCTAATTACAATATAATTTCTTATTTTGTCAACTAAGCCTACTATTCCTGGCCAGGAGCGGATACAGACTAGAGCCAGTTAAGGGAAGCGGGTCACTGATATGTAAATATTTTAATTCCACCACTATAATTGGTGACCATAAATATATATTTTGATTGTTTAGAAATGTAAAGAGCGAGAGAGAAATCGATTATGATGAAAATGTGACAAACGAGGAGAATCACTTATGTTAAATATGTGATTTTGTATTTTAATTGTTTGACAAGTATTTCGGATCTTTGACATCACTACCCCAGGGGCCCTTTAAGATCACTTTGTGAGGGGTCCACCAGGAATCTCCCGTTTCCCGGTGGGTCAGCACGTGCCCAGGGCCATATTGCCAGTGTGGTGAAGCGAAGAAGCAACCGCTCCAGAGGCGACAAAATTGGATACATATGCTGTAATTTTTTTACTTAAAAATTACTCTCAAGCTCAACATATTTTTTTGTTATTGTAAACTTGTTATGTTATATTTTTTATCTTTAATTTTGATTGTTTTTTATTTCATTTTTCTGATGCTTCAAAAAAAAATTGGGTGATGAATGCACTTCGACAATACTTTCTCATCCATCATCCCATATCCTACCTAAATATATTTTTAACTTTCTAAAGCGGTTTGGTAGAACCTCAACTCAACTATTCGTGGCAATAACATTTGATCTGACTAAATCGATACAATTCCTGATGGTATAAAAATTTGTATTTGATTTTTTTTAATTATGGAAATTTTTTGGGTTGGGGAGAAAAAACAACAACAAATTTGAAACAGATTTTAATTCGACAAAAAACTGTTAGACTTTTTATGAAACTGCCGAGGGGAAATGTGCAAAAAGTCTTTTTGTTAAAATTTTGCACTATAATTTTTGTTTTAAAAATTTTATTATGAAAATTTCTTTTTGGACCCTTTTGAAACTATTTCTGGTACTCTAACGAGAAATTTGAAGAAATTTTTTTCGTCCTGAATAGGTAAATTATATTTGAAATATTTTTTGATCCGACGATAAATTTGTTTGGGCCTTCTCTGGAAAATTACCCTGACGAGAAATTTAAAAAACACTTTTTCAATACAATTTCCCACTAAATGATTTTATGTGAAAATTTCTTCAATTTGACAAAAACTTATTTTGAGCTCTCCCCGAAACAATCACGTATGCTCTGACGAGACATTTGTAAAAGGCCTGTTTAATACAATTTCCTATTATAAATAAATTTCATCATCAAAATCTTGGTGAAAGCTTGGTTTTGCTCACTATCAGGAGTAATTTTGGTACTCTAACAAGAAATGTGAACGAAAACTATAATCGAAACAATTCTCCATCCTAATAAATTTTTTCGAAGACTTTCGTGATTTAAAGTAAACTTATTATTAGGCCCACCCTTCCTCCTAGCGAGAAATTTGCAAAGGGTCACTTCAATAAAATTTTCCATCCTAAACAATTTTAATTTAAAACATTTTTAGATTGAGATAAGAATTATCTTTGGCTCATCTGCCTAGAGCTGCCCCTGGTGTATAGATTTGATTATTATTTAATAAGGTTTTTCCTTAGACCTCTTTAATATTGCAGCTTTCTACGTTAGCCATGATCAAGAAAAATGGATCACAAAAATTATTTTTTCTGTAAATTTAATTCTCGAAATCAAGAGATATTTTGTCCTTATGTTTTCTTATTAACTGTCTTAAATATATCAACAAATATATTACTATATACTGTAAGAACAAAATCATAAAACTTAGGATTCACATTGAAAAATGTATTTTCCACCAATAAAAAAAATTTCAAATAGAACATCCTTGGCTGCAAGCACCATACTCTTCAATTAACTGAAGTTATAGGCGAAACCAGCATAAAGCATCTGCGGCACGTGATTATATGGGCGTGGCTAATTGGCTTGGAGGATAAACAAAGCAGATACCATAACCTAAACGCATTTGGATAGCATTGTGTGAAAAGTTTCAGTTTATTGTGAACGCTATATTTGCTTAGTTTGTGTGCCTATAACAAAAATTTTATTTTAATAATGTTTAGTGATTATTACTACACCTTAGACGCTGAAAGTGCGGTTAGATATAGGGAAAAAATCGCTGTAATTGGTATAGATCCGTACTTGGTAGACATCAAACAATGCAGTAGTAAAATCGAAGATTTTCCCAAGACGATATATCCAGATATTGTTAATTATTTACTATATACTAAGAGTGCGTACACCCATGAAGATTTTAAAGCTTATAAAGGACTTGATGCCTACAAACAAGCTACTTGTGGATGGGTGGAGTTTTAGCAGCTGCTTCTAAATTTGAAGATCGTTCTATAAAAATTTCGAAACAATCAATAATGACTGTAGTCTTATTTCCAAAATTTTCCTGAAAACAACGAGGCATATTTTCCATGATATCTTTACGCTCAGGCCATATAATACAGCTCTAAAAATAATATGTTTTGTTATGAATATATCACTTTTAAGGGTAACCTACTACCTTCAATCGACCATAAAGAATATCAATTGTTCTATAAAATATACGAGCTACTGTTGTATGATGGATGTGAAACCTAAAGCCTAAGTCTTTGAAAGGTAAGTTTAGCCGTAATTTCATTAATGTTAATATAACCTGGGCAAATTTTGAAATAGCACATATATTCGGTAAATATATCTCAATTACATCATACAAACATTTTACGTATTGGAATTCCGGAAGACCTGTATAATATAAGGTAAAATTATTATTCTGTTTAAAATATTCCATATCATATTTAAATTTATTTACTAATTCCTGTAATTCATAATTTTTTGTATCTCGTTCTAAAATTTCTTTACGTAATTTCTCTATTTCATTTTTTTGTTGTAATATTATATTAGTTTCTGTATCTGCCTCATGTTCAACTTCAGGATTTACAGATTCTGGTGGTGGTCTTTGACCTAATCTGGTTTGCTGAAAAAAGAACTATCTATAAAAAGCATAATATGTTTTCAAAAAGATTTCCCAACCTCTAAAAATAAAATAATTTTCTGAAATGTAAATGTACACATAATCTACTCTAAAATATTTTTTAAAGCACCATACCTACCTATTCAAAAAAGTATAGCAAAGCAAATATTTAAACGTTCGTATCGCATATAAAACAAAGGCACAGGAAAGAGCAAAGCATTATCTTCCTAACATTTGAATATCAACCATTTCATAATTGAAAACAAAATAAATCATATTAAACGTGCAACCTACATATTTATTGGTGTAGACAAAAAAATCATGCAAAAGCAAAATTTCAAAATTCACTGCAACCTCTACATCGTCTCGTAATCTTTTCCTTTTCTCCATTCTAACAAATCTATCTTTACTAGAAGGTTTTGATAAGCTAATAGATTTATAACCCATATTTAAGGACGGTATCCAGTCTGGGTTATTGTGATCTTCTAACTTTGAAGGTTTACCTAAATATATTTATTTGTCATACTTACGAAACAATAATTTAGGTACATCCATGTATTTATTAGATACGAATAGTGTAAAGTATTACCTGAAATGAAATGTTTGGAGCATATTCTACCATAATCAATCTTTGATTTGGTTAGATCGTCCCTTTTTAAGGCATTTATCCAAGCATTCCGTCTATCACAGGCAAGTTGAGTAAATTGTTTATGATTGTTAAAAACTGAGGGAATTCGAAAAAAACTGACAGCATCTCTCGCCCCGTTGCTTCCACAACCAACTACCATACAAAAACTTGGCATTTTCAGTAAAATGTGAGGAAATAAAAACCCAAATAGATATAAATGTGCCTTGTTTCTGTTATGGTTAAGGTTATGTTATTTATTTGTATATCCTCCAAGCCACGACCTTGAAAAATGTGACGTCACGTGCAGATGCCCTATTAACAATATGAGCTCACAGTTCAATATTTTTGAAGTGATAATTTGGCTTATGCAACGCACATATTGCTAGAAAAATGCCTGCCACATGAACAGATCCATTATAATAGAATATTTTCTTCGAACGTTAGAAAATCATGACATTAAAGTTTAACATTTCAGACGGCTGTGCGTTGCCATTAGCAACGGAAGTAAAAGTACTTTTTCTTCCGTTCCAGCGGACTTTCACTTCCGTTGCTAATGGTAAAACACAGCTAAATTTTTTATCTTTATTTTTCTATAGCTAATCGACGTTTGAAGAAAAATAGCATGTCTTATTCGAAGTAAAAGCCATTTTTACTCCTAAGAAAACAATAGTATATACTATTGTTATTGAAATGTCATGATTTTCTAACGTTTGAAGAAAAACAACTTCGGCCCGTTCCAGTAAAAAGACAGGACGCGCGGTGTAGATGCTGTGCTGTGCCCCGTGCCGCAATGTGAACAGCTTCGTTCGTAATAGACCAAGAATTATTAATCAAACTAATCTGAAGTTTTACAAATGTATCCGAGAGCCTCCTTCAACTTTCATAATCCTCCCTTTAAGGAGATAAAACTCTACCATCCTGGCTCTCTGGGTCAGAGTCCTGGGGGCGGGGCCGTTTCATGAGGGTTATTTTTCACAAATCAATATATATTTAATATCTACAAAACACTTTTATAAAACAGCAAAACATTTAAATTCTACACACGAATATACTACTTGCGCTAACCAAGTCAACACCATCAAATAAGAACATAGATTTAAGAACGCGCGTTGAATTAATGCTCTTGTTTACCTTTAGGTACAGTTTGTTAGGGCAGTGCACCGCGCATTGCGCACTGTCTGCCAAGCGCTGCTCACACACGCTGTAATGTATAATCTATTGCTGGTTATTATATGAGCATCATATGAGCATGGTTTGTTAGAGTCAAAGAATTTATATATATAAATTCTTTGGTTAGAGTCTGCATAAGTAAGCGCGTGCGTGACCACAGATGTGCGTGACTCACGACTTACTGCGTGCCATTAAAGTGAAGGTATGGTTTATAGTATCATGGCACAGAAGACATCATGGTTTGTTATGACAGTGAGCCGCGAGCCGCGCGTGGCGTATAGCTCCAGTCAGCCAAGCTCCGCTCACACGCGCCATAGACCAGGATTTGTGACAAACTATCTAATCTATGATTTGTGACGCGCTGTAATCTATTGCTAGTTATTTTATGAGCATGGCACAGACTAACCTGTTAAAGTCGGTGAGATAAGCGCGTGCGTGACTCACGGCAGAATGTGCGCCATTATCAACGTACATCAGATTAGAACTTCCGGTCTGAGCTCATTTCTGGTGGTATTGCGCACACATTTGTTTATTTTATTTTTAATAAATTATGTTAATTCTTATAAAACGACTCGTACCTTACTATCGTGTTTATTAAATTATTAAACAAATAGAATATACTTCAAATTCATATCTCCTGATTTCCAGTTCCTTTGGTTGTACAGTGTTCGCAATAGCGCCATTTTTTTCCTCAATAAGTCTGCTTTCAATAAGCTCCTAAGCATTTTCTTCGTCCAATGCATATGAAAAGAGTTTAGAGGAAAAATATAGAAAAAGAGTCATTTATTACAATGCATTTCAAATGAGGAGCACCAATGGTGACGTCACATTGGTCGACCTTGAAGCTAATGGATTTGCCTATTAGGCAATCATTTGTGTTTAATAAACCGTTCCTTTAGTTTACATTACTACGTAGAGGTTACGAAATTTCACTTCGAGTAATTTGAAAATATCTTTTCCATTTCTAAAACTATAAAAATAATAAAAACAGAGATAGTGATCTGAGTCAATTTTCGTAAACTTCTAGTACGTGTCGAGGCGGCGATCGACTGGACGAAAACCGCAAACCGCCTCGTGTGTTTTTAGCCTAATGATTTAGGTTCGATCATAGTCGTGTATGGATTCGATGGTGTGAGAATAAGAATTGAAAATACGCCCCGTTGAGAATTTGATATGTTGAAGATCAGTGACAAAAGAATTACGGATCAGCTGATAAGCTGTCAATAGGTGTTGTGAGTCATGGTTATGAATTACAATTTTTGTTGGTTTTTGTTTTAAAAAGTAAACGAATAAGTTAGTAGTCGCGTAATCCTGAAAATATTTAGTCCATTAATAAACATCTTTTTGTTATCATAATAATGCCTGAGCTACTACCAATTCGAAGTTTTAACTTAAAAGTAAAATAAATGACTGCTTTGATTTAATAATTATTTATATGAACTTTTCATTTTAGGTTATATTTTTAGTCCACTTTGTTTTTATATCCTTAAGTTCAATGGGATCTTGGGTTACTTCAGCCTATATGTTTTATAATTTGATATTGATCTTGCTTTTAATTTGGAGCATGTACCACGACCAAAGTCATGAACCCATTCAACTGGTAACGTAATTTGCTTATTAATTCATACTATTAAATTTATATTTGTTTTTAGGCTATTGTTGTAAATGGATCTTCAGTTATTTTAGATATATTGCTTCTTATAATGTGTTTTCCTGATAGCATCTGTAAGTATTATTTTGATCAAGATATTTATTAATTCGTATATATTTGTGACACTAATGTAACTCAAACAAACATATATAAAAAAAAGTATAATATGGGTGCTCAAAATTATTTTCATACTGACATCTATTTTTGCCACCCAGTAATAGACCATAAAAAATGATAAATTGATAATAATGAGTTTTTAAAATATTTAATTAGCAACCTTCAACATAATGTAATGAGTAGTGTCGTAGTTTCTCCATGATTTTAAGTATCTATGTAAATCATAAAATTACTATAGTTCGGTTTGTCAATACAGCGTTAACCCTTTACTAGAGGAGTTTTGTTTGACAATTATCCTCGAACTACAAGTTAACTCTGCATTGATAAGCTTACCTTAGTGACCCTTTCCTATGTTTCTTGTAATGTGCTGAAAATTTATATTAGAACTGCATAATAGAGGGCATTTTCTGATAAGTGGAAATATATGATTTGGGCATAATACGGTCGGTTATGAATGATGTTAGTATTGACCATTTTAAAAAATAGTAACCTTATTTTTTGGTTACATTTTGGTAGATCTTATAGTTGTCAAAAAACTCCATTACTAAACAAATAAATGTGTCAATTTAATAACTTAAATACACATCTGTAAGACAGCCTCATTCCACAAGCGACTTGCCTCTCCACACCCTACATTTGGTTGTATGCCAATGGTTTTGAGGCATACCATTGTTGTCAGAGCCACTTCTCCTAGGTATATATCTAGTGGTGGTAGACACAGCATTACCTCCATAGCTCTCGTTGGCGTTGTTCACATAGCTCCGGTTATGCTTAGGCTGACGACTCTCTGCACTTGGCTGAGCTTGACCTTAGCTGTAGTCTGTTTGCTCTTAGGCCACCAAACCACAGCTCCATAGGTTATCATTGGTCTTATGATGGCAGTGTAAATTCACATGACTACTTTGGGTTTCATTCCCCAGGTTTTCCTCACAGTCCTGCGACACTGCTCATGAGAAATGTAAGCCTTTTTTAGTCTTCCATCTATGTGAAGACTACATGTTAGTTTGGCATCGAAGGTTACCCCCAGGTACTTCACTTCTGATGTGAAACTTAGTGTTGTATCCAGGAGGGCAGGTGCCTTCAGTGCTCCTAGTTTCATTTTCCTTGTGAAGAGAACCATCTCTGTCTTCCTGGGATTGACAGACAGGGAGTGTTCTCTGCACCACCTTTCCTTAGGGCCCCCTGCATTCTTTCACAGATGACTCCTTCGAATTTTCCGCTAAGCATTATTGTTAAATCGTCTGAGTAGGCAATTGTGTGGAATCCTTCTGAATTGAGGTGGCACAGGAGGCTATCAAGAATGAGGTTCCATAGCAGTGGTGATATTACACCTCCCTGCGGACAGCCTCTCGCAACCATTCCTCGTACAGAAGCATCTCCCACACTGATTTGTACAGCTCTCTTCGAGATCATGTTGGTTATCCAGCTTCCCATGATCGTAGGGATATTCTTCACCACACCTGTGATTTTTGGAAAGGTCGTCTTGTCAAACGCACCTTCTATGCCTATGAAGACACCTAGAGTGACTGACTGCATGGAGGGCGGTGTCGGTGGATCTTCCCAGGGTGTATGCGTGCTGGTTAGGGTGTAGAGGATTGTCTTTCACTACAACATCCCTTATGTATCGTTCACATAGCTTCTCCATCGAATGAGGTTAAGCTAATGGGTCTATACACTTTGGGGGTGGTATAGTCCATCCGCCCTGCCTTTGGGATGAACACAACTTTCACTTCTCTCCATATCTCTGGAATATAAGGGTGTGGTAAGCACGCCCTAAATACTTCGACCAGGTGCGGCAGTAATTCATCCAGTCCCCATTGCAGTAGGGCAGGATAAATACCGTCAATTCCTGGCGACTTAAAAGGGGAGAAGCTCTTTATTGCCCATCTTATTTTGCCCTCGCTAACTATTTGGTTGGCCATTTGTCAATCCAAATCCGAGGGTTGGATGTCGACTTCGTTTGGCGACTCCTTCCATTCTGTTATCACAGAATCCATGAGTAGCTCTAGGCTTTCACGAAAGTCGGTGGTTCTTGTACCATCACTCCTTTTTAATAGGCAGACGTCATGGTCTTTGTCTTTGGCGAGGATTTTGCATAACCTAGCAGTCTGTGAGTAATCTTCGATTTCCTCACAGTAGCGTCTGAAAGTTATTTGTGGCATTCTACGAATATTCTTTCCTGTTATTTGGGTTTTCTACCACATGTATTATCCTCTTCGAAAACAAATCACCGAATCTACAAAATAATAGAATTATTGGAAAAAAGCCTCTGCACCCGTGACGTTCACGTCAAAGGAATAATCAGAGGTTATGTTTTACAAATAATATAAATCAGAATAAACACAGAAGTAATGTATTTTGTTTCGGAAAGTAGTCTCTTTCCGTTTTCAAAGCGTTTTTTGTAAGAACTCTTATTTTGCTGTGTATGTCAAGTATACAGCTTTAAGATTCTGTTTTCCTGACAGAATCTTAAAGCTCCGCTTTGAAACGTAAACGTCACGGGCGCAGAGGCTTTTTTCAAAAAATTCTATTATTTTGTAGATTCGGTGATTTATTTTCGAAGAGGATATTATGTGGTAGAAAACTCAAATAACAGGAAAGAATATTCCCCACAGTAGGTTCTCCATGCATCCCTTTGTCTCTGTCTGACTAGTTTCTTAAACTCTTTCAGATTGGTTTTGTATGATTCCCAATCGGATTCCAGTCTTGTCAGTTTTGCTTTGTTGAACGAAGTTCTAGCCTTCTTCTTGAGATCAGTCAGCTCTTGACACCACCACTTCGTAGCCTCATTGGGCTGTTGCGGGGACCTCAAGGGGCAGGATGTTTCAAAAGCTTGTCTCGTGGCTGTTTGCAAGATTTTCACATATTGCTCTATATCGCCACTCGTTCTGAGCACCCTCTTATTAACCCCTTCCAAATTCTCCCTAAGTTGACATCGATATTTCCAGGATCTCGGAATGGTTTTTTGGGTGCCTTCGTGAGATTAATTTCAAAGTTTATCCATTGGTGGTCTGATAATGTTACACAGTCAGACACATGCCATTTCTTGATTAGGTTGGATATACCCCATGTTGTTAGTGTTAATAGATAATAATAGATATTATAGTCTGACTTCTAGAGTTAATAAATGTCAGTGTACAGCCCCTATTACTTATGCTAAGGTTGTTACCGGTAATATAATCATAAAGTGACTTACCTCTTGCATTGTTGTCTTCACTGCCCCAGGTCACATGGTGTGCATTGGCGTCACACCCCATGATTAATTCCCAGTTGCTATCAGGTCCTCCATCTCCCTTGTTGGTGGTGCAGTGGCCGAGTCCTGTGGGAGCTATACTGATACCAAGACAACATTTATTGGTTTGCCTGCCACCAAACATTCCACCTTCCTGGCCGTTAGATCAGATGTTGAGAAGTGTTGAAGTGGCTGGGTTTTGATATGCCGAAGAACGTAGATGGCTGTCCTCAGCCTCTCTGTTGTTGGTGAGCTGAAAATAAGTCCACTTAGTCTTCCTGTTATCCTGGTTTGAACTATCCAGGGTTCCTGAATTAGTGACAGTATATCCTGCTCCACATCAAGGTGTCAGCATATCATTGCCGTCGCCGCCCAAGGGAGCTATTCTTGAGTTGCACGATCAACGTTCTTATGTGAAAGCGAACGGAGTTGACATGATAATTTGATGCACAGCAAATTTGCTATTCTTGAATCAGGAGACGATCGCATTACCGGTTTTGCATGGGAGCACTGTTTCCCATGCTATTTTCGTGCGATGAGGATGATCGCGTGAAAATATTTTTTTTGGCGTTTGTTAATGTCACCATCAAAATTTTATTTTATTGTCAGTTATAATTATAGTAACTAATTTATGCTATTTGGTGGATGTGTTGCAGAAAAAAACATTATAATTGTGTAATTTTATATGATAGTAGACAAAATTATTGAAGAATTTGGTCAAAGTAAGTACCTTGTTTAATTAAGAAATTGACTAGCTTTACAACAATAATAATAATAATACATCTTTATTCAGTAATACCTTGCGGTGTAGAATGTGTCAGAGGTTTTTACAGAAAAATATATAGACAAATATAAACTAGTCATAACAACATTAAATTAATATGTATGCAAACAAATGAACGAACATATAAATTGACAAACAAATAAGTTAAAAGTAGTATATACACAGGAGCTAAGAAACATATTAATACTCATCGAACAAGATAAGAATAACAGATTACTCTTAATTAAAAAATGTCTGAGTAATATTTGTCCAATGAATAGTATGCTTTTTTTAATTAGCACTTCTTTTAGTTTTTGTTTAAGTAGTTTAACGGTGTTTAGACTTTTCATATAGTTGGGAAGATGGTTATAAATTTTTATTAATTGACCGATGACATTTTCTGAACTAAGGTTAACTTTGTCTTTACAGGACGTAAATTGTTTTTTTTTGCACGTATCATGATCATGAGTAGGTTCATATTTTACAAACATCATGTAATGCTCCCTTACATAAAGGCACTTTCTAAGATGTAGATGCCGGTAAAAGTAAGAATTTTCTTTTCACTAAATATGTGCTTACACATGCCACAAATAACTTTCAGACAATATTTAGATAACAGGTATGGGCCTAATATAAAGCAATGTTTCAGATTTTTAGAAAAATTTATAAGAAATTAGCCAGATCAGAAAATAGTATAACCTTTTTGTGTAAATGTCGGGAACATGACGTAATTCCGAAGTTTTTACGGCTAAAAGTACCTTTCCAAAATGCGAAAACCAGAAAAATTTTGGACAAGGCAAGCAAGTCCATGGTTAGGGAAAGGATTCAATATCATAGATACCAAAAAGAACGAACTATTGGGAACATTACTTACACGGAGAATGAATTAAGCAAAAACATTATAGAACAGGATTATCAGTTTATAATCCAGAATGTCAGGTTGAGTTACGGAAAATTTTTAATCTGCAAAAAGGTACGCATTTACATAAATTTAGAAACTTAATAAGGGAAAAACAGATTAGGCAATTACAAAATAAAAATAATAATCCTTTAATTGACAGGACTGTCATTAATATGTCAAAAAGACTTTTGTCCATTTCAGACAGGCTTGTACTATCAAAAGGTTTAAATTTTGCAATAAACCCGAAAACTGTTAGAAATTTTACCAACAGATAGTGGTAATGAATATCGCATACGGGCAAAAATTGCTTTAGAGAAGCAATACAAAATTAAAGATAATTTAACTCCAGAAGAAAAGTTATCAATAAATTCTTTAAAACGCGATGAAAGTATAAAAATATTGCCAGCAGACAAAGGTAATGCCACAGTCATTATAGATAAAGATATATATAACACAAAAATCATGACTCTTGTAAATGAGGGACCCTACTCAAAACTAAACAAAGATCCAACAAAATCAATAGAGAGCAAAATTTACAGAACTTTGTTTAAATACAAACATGAATTTAATGATTTTGAACGAAGGAAACTTACACCACATCATAGTAAGCCCCCTCATTTTTATGGCTTACCAAAGACATATAAACAAAATATTCCTTTAAGACCAATTGTTAGTTCTATTAATTCACCATGTCATAATTTGGCAAAATTTTTACTTAAAATTATTGATCCATTATCTGGAAATACCGATTCATATATTAAAAATAGTAAACATTTCATAGAAAAAATTTATGAAACCGATATTCATGAATCACGCCTGATGGTTAGTTTTGGTGTAGTTAGCCTCTTTACCAATGTTCCTGTAGATGAAACATTAAAAATAGTTAAAGACAGGTTGCTAAATGATAATAATTTGGAAACTAGAACTAAATTAAGTGTAAATAGCATAATGGAACTCTTAACACTGTGTATAAAAACAACCTATTTTCAATTGGACAATGAGTTCTATCAGCAAGATTTTGGTATGGCTATGGGGTCTGCATTATCACCAATTTTAAGCAACATATTTATGGAGAACTTTGAGAACACACATGTTCAAAATTGTATAAACAAACCGGTTGTCTGGTGGAGATATGTTGACGACATCTTTGCAATTTGGCCTCATGGTGTTGATTTACTAGATAGTTTTTTAGAAAATATAAATAGTAAGGAACCGTCTATTAAATTCACATTAGAAGTAGAAAGTAGGAATGAACTACCATTTTTAGATGTTTTAATTAGAAGGATAAATAATACAATTGAAACAAGCGTTTATAGAAAACCAACACATACTAATAGATATCTAAATTTTAACTCAAATCAGTCAATAAATGTTAAAAAGGGTGTTGTAAAATGTTTATACGATAGGGCCAAAATAATTTCATCTAATAATGAAATATTAAATAACGAGAAAAAATTTATCAAAGAGGTTCTAGTACAAAATCAATATCCTGAAGCCTTTGTTGATAGAGTTTTCATAAATGTTGAAAATAGGGACAATCAGGTACGACAAAAACCTGAACGTCATTATGCAGCAATAATTCCTTATGTATACGGGCTATCGGAAAAGCTACGCCGTATAGGTGACAAATTTGATGTTAGGACGATATTTCAAACGGGGAACACTTTAAGATCTATTTTAACAAAAACAAAACCGATAAACAGGGAGCAGAATTCAAAAAACTGTATTTACAATATCCCGTGCGAATGTGATAAATGTTATGTGGGTGAGTCATCCAGACCTTTCAGTGTGAGGTTGGATGAGCACAAGAATTACATTAGAAAGAATGAAATTCAGAAATCAAAGATTTGTGAACATGCTTGGGAAAACGGACATAGAATAAACTGGGACTCGGCAAAAATTTTAACAAAAGAAACAGATACCAAAAAAAGAAAAATTAAAGAATCAGCAATAATCTTATTAAATGAAGATAAGTGCGTATCGACTTGTTCTGTAGATATTTGTACAACCTGGCTACCAATGTTAAAAGAAGAACTTAACAAACTCAACATTATCTAAAAAATATCATCAGTTCTATGTTCTGTGTAAGTAGTAAGTATCTATGGAAATAACATAAACAGAATCTTAAAGCTGTGTATTTGACATACACAGCAAAATAAGAGTTCTTCAAAAAAATAGTGTCACGTGCTTACAGTTTGCAGTAAACACTCCGTGGATTCGAATAACTTGCAACAAGAATTTTCACAAACCACTGATTTATTTAATCACTAAAATTACACTAGTAAATACTTAAAGATCACACAACTAATAATAACTTAATCTAATATGAATTCACTACTTTTAAAACACTATGTACTTTTCTTCCTAAACTTGACAACTTTATCTAACCTAAAAACTCTGTATTACCTACTTCACTAAACTGAACTCTTCTTCTACAAACTGTCTCTGTAACCAGAACCACAGATTACCCAGAACTGAATTGGATACTGAACTGTTCCTTAACTTCACTAAACTGTACTGTACTGTTCTGTTCTCCCATCTGCTGGCTTCACCTCTTTATATACCCACTTGGAATGTCCAGAATATCATTGTAGAACTTTCCAGAAATATACTGGAATTCTCTATAATTTTCTTAGGCACTACTAAATGGTGGTTCGCCAGTTGGCCCACAGATGGCGCCACCCTTCTGGCCAGGGAGTAATTACAACTCTCCTCTCTGTTAAAGGGCAGCACATAACAATAGCTTTGAAAACGGAAAGAGATTACTTTCCGAAACGTCAGCAAAATACATTATTTTTGTGTTTATTCCAATTTATATTATTTGCAAAACATAACCTCTGACTTTTCCTTTGGCGTAAACGTCATGGGCGCAGAGGCTTTTTTTCCAATAATTCTATTATTTTGTAGATTCGGTGATTTGTTTTGAAGAGGATAATAGTACATGTGGTAGAAAACCCAAATAATAGGAAAGAATATTCGTAGAATGCCACAAATAACTTTCAGACAATATACGAGTCTGTTATTTTCATATTATAAATACTTCGAAGGCATCTTTTTTTGCAACAGAAATATTCTACGAGAGTCTGTAGAATTTCCCCAGAGGATTATTCCATATCGTATAATAGAATGGACGTATGCATAATAAGCAGACAAACTTTTACATTCATCGACAACAAATTGGTTGTCCTTGTCGATTATTGCTACCTTAAGATGACTTAAGGTAGCATTCTTATAACTGGTCCCTTTGGAGGGGATTCCAAGGGAGTTCCCGACGTGTTCCATTTCTTGAAAAGTGGCACACCTTGCGGGTGCTCAGCCTTTTTATTCTGCGGAGTAGCCTTAGGGTGCCTAGCCTTCCTTGGGGGATGTAAGTCCCTTGTGGGGGCTGGCACACCTAAGGGGCATCCGTCTTTTGTTCGTGGTCTGGGGGAGGTGCACGGCCAGAGGGGTGCATTGCAGCAGCAGCTTGTTCCTCCTCCTCGCGGGCTTTCCTCCAACTTTTAGCTTCAGCCCTACTTATTCTTTTGCCTCTGAGAGGCTTCCTCCATTCTACCTGTGGGGGGATTGGGGGAACTGTTTGTAGTGAACCTTGTGGCTCAGCCACATCTTGTTGCAGTGAGCATTGCTGCTCATCCGCTCTGCCGCAATGTGTTTGGTTTTTTGGTTATCCATACTGGTTGTTTTTTTTTATTTCATTCACTTAGCTCCTCACTTGCCACGGAGCCCCATGCTGGGGATGTCACACAGTAAGCCCGTGCGATCATCAGGGCTACCAAGTGGATATTGCCCCCAGAGACAGACAACGTCGTGAGAAGGTTGTGCATCTCTGAGTGACGATGCCAGTCATCACCCAAGTTTGCAGTCCCCTACACGCCCCCTGCCCCCAAGGATTCACCTGATTGAGAGTGGGTTAGCTCTCGTTCGCGTCTAGCCGAACTCCGGACCAAAGCGATGTGTTGCGGGCACGGCCCGCTCAATCACCAGACACGCATCGTCCGACGACACGAGTCGCCACGCACGGTACAAACACCTCGGAGCTGGTCCGCGGGAGTGCTTTTGCTAAATTTGCCACCTAGAGGGACGCGCCTGGTGGGTAGCTCAACCCAATAGGTATATAAAGGTGTGCTAAGCACATCCTAAATATTCCACCAAAGATGTAGATCTAAAACTAGGCCGAATAAAATCAATTAAACTTTATTGTTTAATAAATTAAGTAAATTAAGAATCATTTGTTAGGTAGAAAACTGACACATTATGTGATTATTGACCCATCAGGAACATGTAAAAACTTGTCTGTTCAGTGCATTTAGAATATTTTTTGTTTTTGACCACTAATGCTTTTTTTAACTAGGATATTGGATTTATCTGATGTTTTTATTTGCCTAGAGTTTTTCATTTATTTATAAAATTTAATATATCTGATTTTCAAGTGTTAATTATAGGCAAATCATAACAATAACCCCTCCATTTAGGCAAGTTACCTAATACAAGATATTTAAATGTTTACACAATTATATCATATAATTAGGAAAAAAATGAAAACGAAAAAAATTATAATTTTCACTGATTTTTGAAAAGAATCGTCTGTGTCAATAAACTTCGAATTCTATTTGTACAATTCTTTTTCATAGCTTCATGATGTATTCTCTGCTGTTTGGCACAAAGTTGTAATGAATACAGATACTTTTTTTAATTTTTCATATGATTTTCTTTCTTGCAGTAGAGATTTTGACATTTCACTATTATTTTCTAAAATTTCTACACATTTTTTACAACTAATTTTTTTCCCTATAGCTCGTACCACAAAATTAGCTATATAATTAACAATATCTTGTACATAATCCGGTAAATGCCAAACAGAAAATGACATATGATCATGATCTTCTAGCTCTTTGGTAAATTTTAAGTAATTACTGGAGTGTTCTAAATCTTCCCAAGATGGAGAATCAGTAATACTACTTGTACAATGCAAAATGCTTGTTGAATCTAATGCAATAGCATTAGCAGTGGCACTTCCTTTCATCTCTGTATGGATAAGGAGCCGCTTATAATTAGCCTCAAATATTCTAGCAGTGGGATTATTATTTGAGCCACATCGACTTCTCATTGAGCTAAAATAAATTTCAAGCTGGTCCTGTGAAGTTTTATAGGTTAGCAAAAATTTTAAACAGGAATTTTCTATTATGCAGCCCTTTTAAAACTATCAAAACATATTTAAAAACCTATAAAACCCGTCTTTCTGCCACATGTTACTACTGGCTCATCATCTACTTTTAATCCATTTATATAATCTTTAGCAGAGTCAAGGTATTTGAATATAACTTCTTTATTATCTTTCGATAATGCCAACTTGAAAGAATATTATGCAAACAAATTTCGAGAGTTCAGTATATTAAATATGTTGTTGAAAATGAGTAGAAATTTTGCAGTTGCTTCAGCTCCCTTAAAATCTTCAAGATTCATATCTTTTTCTAAAAATACTAAGGCATCGGCGACACTTTTACTTAGAGTTTGAGCTGCTAGTTTTACCTTAATTTTTTCCCGAACCCATTGCATATGCCTATTTTTTAATTTTATCGCTGCTTGCAAACCCTCTCCACTCTGCAGAGCTAGCAATTTTTCAAGATATTGCCAGTCAATTTTCTGGTGACTTTGATCCGTTATCTCTTTTGATCCTTGACTTTCAAAAAATTCCTTTTTTAACACGTGACTGGGGTCTAAGAACACATAAACATTTTCTCCAGTCTGAGGATGCTTAAAATGTGTTTGTAATGAAGAAATATCATCAAAATCTGTTCCTAAATCCTTTGCCATGCATAAATTTGCTGTTGTACCATCAAAAGTAATGGACGCTATTTTCATTGGAGTTTGGCATAAAAATTTCAAGCATTCGGTGACCAAGTTTGCCTTTTCCGCCCCAGACAAACCATTTACAAAGAAATAGCAACAGTTATTTTCCAAATACCATTTAAGGCAATGACCATGAAAACTATTGCTTGGGTTTCTTCAGGAACTTCGTCTGAATCGATATTAGCACCAATATCAACATACCCACAAAATTTTTCTCCAGTCCATTCCACACGCTGCATGATATGGATTTCGTCAAATACTAAATTGCCAAATATGTTTTCTCTTGTAGATTCAACTCATTTAACATTAATTGCTTGAACAGCCTCTTCCGTAAACCAGGTGTACCATTTACCATATACCGCTTAGATTGTACTTGGATGTGGCATACTGTTGTTCAATTTTTCTCTTACGAAATCATATGCCTTGGGGGAATAGAAATGCCGGGTTAGTACAAAAGCTCTTAAACTCGGAATATACTTCTTGTGCGTTGGTCCTTTAAGAACCCGTTTCAATATTTGGGCTGCGTCACCTGGCAAACAAGCCTGAAAAAAGATTAAATTGATATATTGATAATTAGTTCACCATTCGCATGTATTCAGCTCAAAATATTTTAATTCACTTATTCAATAAACGCTTACTTCTTGAGTGGAGGTGGGATAACATCTTTAACCGAGTCGTTTGTGTTCAACTCAGATTCAGTATGAGATGGTTTACTTGAAGCCGTAAGAGTCGCTGATGAAAAATTAGTTTTATCAATCTCATCTTCAAGTAAATATCTGAAATATAAAACATAACAGGCTTAATCAATGAATAATCAGACTTTAGGTATAACAGGGGAATTTTAACACATGCTCTATCCGCCTATGCCACCAACCACTTACGTGGCCAGTTAACGCAGTTCTGGTCACATTTGGGAGCGTTTGTTTTATACAGTTTTATAGTAATAGTATAATTATTACATACAAATAATGAGTTCACATGATGAAGCAGGGCTGTCGCAGCCAAAACGGGCACACTTGTATAACTGGTCGTGATAAATTTTCTCAAGTTAAATAAAACTATTACGATGGCATCTGGGGCCGCAGGTGTATTTTTTAAGCGGCAGCGAATGTGTTAATACTCCCTTTTTTAAAATTTTTTGTATTGATACAAATTATTTAGAAAATATTTTGCATGAAAAGTTTTATATAAATTTATTTTTAATTTTTACGCATCAGGTGTTGGAAATGCTTCAATTAAATAATGATCTACACTAAGTATACACACATATTATAAATACAAATTGGCAGGTATAATATACTTACGATAAAGATGCTCCAGTAACAATTCCAATGCTTGAGCCAATGCTATTATCATTATCAGGTCTATTCTCTTTGTTGGTTTCATCCTCGGTTTCATAAAGAATAGGAATATTATCAGATGACTGCGGAATGCTAAAAAATGCATATTTTTTGCGTATATTCAAGCAGAGGCCCTACAAGATACATTGCAGGTACAGCACCAAATTTTAACAGAGTTGCCCTCATCGTACTTGTTAACAAATCTTCTGATGAAAAATGATCAGAACAAACAGTTGCCATTTTCAATACTATAGCAAGTCTTCCTCTTTCAAATTCAATGCATCTAACCATATTTTTCTCTCATGAGAATCTTTAGGAAACCTATAAGAAAAATAACATTTAAAGAATGGCTTCAAATTGTTTACTGTTCCTTTTCCACGCCTATGACTTCTGGTTACGTACCTGTGAAATGACAGACCACATCCTTTAACCCAATATTTTTTGCATACAATGCATTTATTCACCATAATGAACACTAATAGCTTCACTTTATTCTGGAATTAACTGTAAATACCTCGAATACACAAAACAAGGGCACAAATCAAGTAAAATCAAATATGGCGGCGCTCGCAGTATGTCCTCATTACTGCAGAGTTGCCGACACTTAATATTTGCAGATAAATAATAAAAACATGTAAAAATATACATATTTAATAGATAAGCTTATCTAAATCATTACATTTTGAAGACAAAAGGCTAATACATAATTAGTAATAATTATATTAGAACGGTTTTAAAAATACATTATCCTAGTAAGTGTTGGTATCTTTGGTATATTTCCTTAATGATGTGATTAATGAAGTGACGTGGCAAACTTGCATTGTATTCTATCCTCTTTTCCCCACCGCTATTGACGCCACCAACATTTTATGTAAACAAGCGAGGTCTATATAATATATGATCGAAGGCTTCAAGTCAAGCCATCTATCCCAGTTGCCTGTAACACATATGGTCTTACCAAAGCTCTTCTCTATAGGATCCCAATATTTGGTGGGCATCTTCTTCCAACTTATTATCTGGTTTTCCCTGGGCTATTAAGGCCGCAGTCAGACTGATCCACTGCCAACCATCGACCAACTTTCCAACATAGAGTAAACTGTGCGTTAGGTCACACTGCAACCACCGGCTACCACCAACCGCAATCAATTGATTTAAGTCGGTTTATATTTCCAGCATGTTGGAAATTTTTGGCTGTTAGTGGTACCACACATGCGCAGATCGAGTTGTGTGGTCATAGAAAAGTAAATTATGTATTTATGGGTTATGTTTGGACTGCGAACGTGGTGGAAACACTTCGAAGCTTGTTAAAGCATGTCTAAAACCTTTAGTTTTAAGGTTAAGAAAGTACCTACTGTCATTCAAAACAGTAGTTTTTGGTCAACGATGGTAGGTGCAGTGTGACCCAGCACGTGTTTTTAATGGTTGCTTGATGAAAGTCGACTTTAATGGGTGGTTTCAGTCTGACTGCAGTCTAAGTGTGTTATATTTTTGGCATTATTGGCAATATTCATAGCGATTTAAAGAGTGGTTAGCAACTGATAGTTGTTGGGGCATTGCATAATGCGCTCGTATTAGATGTTTTTGAGGTTTGAATAGCCTGGTTATATTTGTTGCTGTAGAACATGCCCAGAATATTATTCCGTTCATTAATTGGAATTGGAATATACCATCTGTCTATTTTCCAAGGGCCACACTCTCTCTTTCCAGCGATATAAAACATGTCATAAAAATTTTAACTGATAGTGTCAATATTTAATATTTTATGAAAACCACAATTATTCATATCATTGACTCGTAAATATCAGCTTTGCCTTAATAGTAAACATTCACTTTATAATAATTATAATTCAGTAATTATTTATTACAACTTAATACAAACAAACAAATATCTCATAAATAAAAATACAAGTACAAAATGAACATCCAAAAAAACGAGAAACTATATATGACAGTACTACCTACTACCATACTGAAAATAAAATGTGTGTATTTATTTTTCTAACTACAAATACTCAAATTGTGCACCATGCATTTGAGTACACAAATGTGCTCTACACCTCATGCATTATAATTTGGAGCATTTCAGGAGTACCTCACATGCGTTTCTAATTCTGGTTTTGATATCCTCAATATTGTCAGGGGCAGTTTGAAATACTTTGTCTTTAATGTAACCCCAGATGAAAAAATCCAAGGGCATAATATCTGGGGATCGAGCTGGCCATAGAATGGGCCCATAGGTACCTATCCAGCTATCTGGCATAACTTGATTTAAATAATTTGTACATATAACAGCAGTGTGAGGTGGAGCCCCATCTTGTTGAAAATATGAGTAATTTAATATTTCTGCCACTGTTAATTCATAAAGAAAATCTTGAAATTTGTTTTGCAGGAAATTAAGGTATCTACAAGTGATTAATTTGCCATCATAAAAATAAGGTCTAATTAGTTTAGTCCCTAAAAGACCCATCCAAATATTCGTAAAAAATCTTTCTTGGAAAGCGGTCTCTCTGCACCAACGTGTATTTTCTCGTGTCCACTTCTAATGCATATTTCTATTGAAAAATCCATTATTAGAAAAATTTTATTCGTCCGACCAAAGAATTTTTTCTACATATCAGCAGGTCATTCCTTTTTTTATTTAACAATCATCTACAAAATCTTGCTCTCCTCGGCTTATCTCCCTCTTTTAAATGTTGAACTTTCCTCATTTTGTAGCATCGAAATCAGTTTTTTTTTTAAATATTTTTCTTGCACTGTCTTTATTTATGCGACAGTTTCTCCGAATTTGTCTCAAAGAGGTTTTTTCATTTTGGTTGACATAATTCAGTACTCTATTCACTTTTCTTACATTATCCACAACATGCCGTCGCCTTACTACCTTTTTTGAAAATGAACCGTGCTTTTTAGATTTTGAACTAACTCCTAAACATAGTTCGATTTGGCTACAGAGCATCTGAAAATCTATTTCCGTAAACCGTAACTGCCATCTCAGCATCAAAATTGCATTGACAATAAATGCTAATCATATTGAATTTGTTATTATTGGTGTACACCATAATTACTGATATAAAACTTGTCTTAGAACTCGACAACGCAACATACAACAGTGACAATCTGTCAAATTTATTATTGTTTTTCACTAATCATGGCATAGCTGATTTTTATGATTCAATGATATGAATTGTGGTTTTCGTAAAATATTAAATATTGACACTATAAGTTAAAATTTTTGTGACATGTTTATTTCGTTGGAAAGAGAAAATTAAACGGAATTAATGGTGCCATGGCCTACCTTGAGATATATTCTTTTCATTTTTGCACGAGAGCATATGTCAAAGCCAACTGCGTTTTTCGACTTTTTTGATACACATTATTATTCTCAATGTCTTTGCCATCAACTTTCATCCCTTTAACTTTTTTCGTATCTCCTCAAATAAGGAAGCTATAACCATTTGTGGTTTTCTTATTTTTCAAGTTTTTGCAATATATCTCATAAAGAAATATAGTTCACAAAAAATGGGATAACTGTTTCTCAAACTTTATTCTTCTACAATAGTTATTAAGCGAGATATTTGGTGTGGCCCTCGCAAAATAGACAGATGGTATATTAGGGTGGGCCTAGCCTAGGGTGGGAAAACTTGCCCCTTGGGCAGATGATGATAGAAATTCACAAGGGTGTATAGTTTTAGAAACAATTTCGAATTTTAGCATTTTTAATAAAAATTTTGATATAAAACATTAATTGTTGATTGTATTCTATGAGCTACATTTTCCCTTGGTTTTATTGAAATTTATGCATTATTGCCGAAAGTACAATAAATTGATTAAAAATGTCTAATTATGCAATATTTAATTTTTTTAAATAATAACAATTGAGATGAATTTTAGTTTATGCACATCTATTGTGCCACTCATAATGAGTATTTTCCAATTTTTGTTAGTTCCCATAGGACTGGCAGATCCCAAGATATTAAAAAAAAGATGGAAAACATGTCCTCAAATTTAAGTAATTAATACACCTCCTAGCGTTTCCAAAATTAAGTTTTTTTCCTTTAATTCTTCTGAACTATAATGTCCAATTTTTTAAAAAATCGATTTTTTTGTATCCTTTCCCAGGGTCGGACTGGCCCGGTCGGCAGGTCGGCAATTGCCGACGGGGCCAAACACTTTTGGGGGCCAAACCGCAAACAAAAACAATAATGTTTATTTACATTTTTTTTTTTAAGAAAAACTGGAATTCATCTTCTAGAAATAAAAAATGAATTGTTAGATTGTGCATAATTATTTCTTCTCAAGGAAGATACCATAACCATGTATACATATAGTTGAAAATACATATTTGGGCTCATAACACTATATCTTTAAGGTATTAAGGGGCATATACCAGGTGATACAGGAGCATGTAACGGCTCTAGTAACTTTTTTATTCTTCAAAATATAATTTTTAGAATTGAATATGTTTATAAAGAAGTAAATCCGCTACTTTTGTCATACTAAACGGTTTTTTCTACTTCCGGTTAATCCATTAGAAGCAGCTTTATTTTATTTTTTTTATTTTAACGTCTTATTTAGAATAACGTCCTGGCGGTGTTTAGCATTAGCTATCCCACCACTCAATCAGGACACATTCACATATACAATTATACAACGACCATTTCCTACGACATTGCCATCTGCCGCAGCTGCGACTCGAACTCAGGAGTGGTATAGCAACTAGCCGTGTTGTTTCTCACACAACCTCGTCTAGTCCACTGCTACCAACTCGGTAACACATGAAAAACACTACTAAACATCCATACTCTAGCCATGATTCAAACCCGGGACTCCTTGGTGCAAGCCTGGCACGTAAGAGTTGAGCCACTGATCCGGTATTTTTTGTGTGTAACTTTTTTCACGACTCCAATATGAAACTAAATTTTTTACAGTCCTTTTTCAGCATTTAGATTCATTAAGAAATATCCGAATTAACAATCAATTTTGTGTTAACAGAACACGGAAGAAATATATCTAAAGTAGAAAAATTTTAGCATGCTGACCATAATATTTGTAGAACAATGTATAAGAAATTTTGGACAATAATACCCCGTTCTATAACTTAATATTCATCAATTTTTAACTTAAATAAAAAGTTACTTTTATAAAATTATTGAAAAAATTTCTGTAAAATGAAAGCCTCTCTTATTATTTGAATCATTGAATATCACTTTTTTAAAATTAATGAAGCAGTTTTCTCTGTAATATTTGATTTTCGACAATTAAAGATATGTTTGTCCATAAATTTTTGCCATAATCGTCAGGCAACCCGCACTACATACCTCAGCAATCGAGCACGGAGCATCGTTCTCCTATATGAAATGGCTTATTATTATTATTATATCTATTACCAGAATACTCATGTTGTAAGCATTCTGTCACCTAAATTAAATTTGAACTTTCTACTACAATAATAATGCTCCTACGGTATGGATAATATTTCTAGAAATACAAGAAGCTCGATGCAACGTTTTTCTCTACAAAATTTCAAAACCTTTGTGTTCTTTATTGTTTCTTGGGAGAGAGTAAAAAAATATAAGGTGTATTTATGTGTAGAAGCTGGGGATTGATTCCTGTATATGTTAAACAGCTGACCCCTGAGCTACCATATCCGCAGATAAACAATATGGGAACAAAAATATTAATTTTTATTTTTTGTCTATTTCTATGGTTTTTTATCTTGAAACTTATTGATGTGCGTTGGGAGGGTGGTTAAGACGTAGGGGCCAAATTACATTTGATGCCGACGGGGCCAAATGAGGCCAGTCCGACACTGTACTTTCCTACATGTACCCTATTGCGTGATGGGTTAATTAAAATTAAAAACATGGTTTTTGAGTTAAAAAGAGTAAGAATTAGTAAATATAACAAAATGTATTGTTTACACATCTGTAGATACAGTGTTTGAGATTTTATTTAAGTTCAAAAATATTACGCTTCAGAAAACAGAATTTCAACATGCATCGGAAATTAGAACTTTTCATAAGTTTATGATCGCTGTTTGCTCGATACAACATTCAAATTTCTGCTAAATGATAACGGTGACAGCACAAGTCAATCAGCAATATGTGGATAGTGGCGTGCAGGGGATTATTATAAATGAGACAGTAATATGGACCGCAATGACACAGTTGCGCCTCTTATCGGATTTATCACACAACACACTGACATAGTATATACATCCATGGTGTTTTGAAATTTAATTTTCAGATACTAAAATACTTTAATAAAAGATAAATAAGGCATTAAACAATTGCCAATCTAGTAGGTATATCAATAAAGGTAAATAAAAATGGTAATACTTATCTTTAGTGATAATATTTTTTTTGCATAGTTTAAATTTTTTTGAAATTACTTTTTGTATTGTAATCAAATATTTACTTACCTCTTAGTCATTATTGTTGTAAATAACTAAGTATATTTCATAGGTTTGTTTTGACATATTTCATGTTTACAAGCTTGATGTATTATACCTATCGATGAATAAATAGAGTCTACAATGATGTGTGTTCTATGAATTGTACAATATCAGTATTACAGAAAAATAAGCCACTCGTTACTCGGAAGAAATATCATTACATAAATAAAACTATAATTACTGTTTTGGTTTCTTATTGATTTTTTATTGCACGCCCAACTGATGAATGATGCATTGTGCCATATTATCATATACTTATTAGAACAATACTGCTAGTTTGTAATACGTTGTTAAGACAAGACTCTAGTCTACTCAATAACTTATGTGCATGTACTGATCCCTGACAGATGATTAAATCAGGATGCGTATTATCATTTTCGTCGAGTATAAAATTAATAAAAACAATTTTAGAATGCTCGTTATAGCATAAACAATTTACACACCTATGAAACTTGCAATTAGTGCTAATGAACTTTTAATAATGTATGCCAGAGTAATCTTGTCACAGCGGAGTACATCTGTAATTTGATAATACGTATACACCAACTATAAAAACAGGCCACCAAAAGTTTGGTGCATAAGTAGAAGGTTCGCAGTGCGTCAAGTCTTGGCCTAATTTTACTGCAAAGGAGACATAGGAAGCTAGCAGTATTGGTTCTAATAAGTATATGCATATATTACATAGGTGCGCCGTATTCTTGCTGGCTTCATTCAGACCAATTCACATAGATCGAGGGGGTTATCACTTGAAAATTGTCTGTCCCAAAGATTATGTACTACATGAGACTATAAAGAAGTGTAAAAAGTGTGAATTTACCTAAAAAAATATATTACTCTCTTAGCTTCATAGTTTAAGGAAAATAAAAGTGTCATCTTTTATGTATGTGTGCCATCGGGAGTTACGCAGGGATCTATCTTAGGTCCACTGCTGTATACTTTATATATTTTATTTTACAAAAATAGTTAAGCACTGTCATGTTCATTTTTATGCTAACGATATGCAGTTATACCTCTCTTTTGACCCCACTAAGCATGTCGAAGCATTGGCTATTATCAATCTAGATATTGCGGCTCTAGTAGAGACATCTAAAAATCATGCCTTGAATATTAATACTGATAAAACTGTCTTGCTTATTTTTGGACCTCAAAATGTAAGGGCAGTTCTAGCAGAACAACTTCAAATTAATGTAAACGGTCACCATATATTGCCCTCTAGGCCTACTTTTGACACGATGTTGAGATTCAAACCTTACATTAACAACTGTATTCGCACAGCATATATGAATTTAAAAATAATTTTTAATAACTGCCAGTTAGATCAGCTAATACATTAATAAACCTAAAGTTTTCTTTAAAAAAATGTTTTCTTAACCGTCTCTCAAGTTACCGAAGTAACCCCCTGGACGATCTCAAGGATGTTGTGCTAGGTAAAGAGAGACGAGACCCTACAGTTTAATGTGGACTCCGAACCACTCTTGGGGCAATGAAAAGATTGTATAATAATTTCCCCCTTACGAGAAATCAACAACAATCAAGAAATATAACAAAACCTTTCAAACAGACTGAGACACATGGTATCTCGGAAACTACTAATGCAGTTTTTTTTAAATTTGGGGGTTGTCACTGCTCCCAATTAGAACTTGTAAATTTTCTTACTTTTCATTTGCCGAGAAAAACTCATTCTTTACAAAAAGTTTTGTTTGTCTTAGGAAGTCATAAACAGGTGTCAAACGTAAGATAAATTACACAGGATATTCTTTAAGCAAATTATTTTTTTTTTACATTTTTAAAGAAAGTTTTGTTTAACAAAGCTTTTCAATTACGAATAAAGCTTAAATATGAAGTTTAATTGCAAAATTTAAAAAGAATACCATGGTTAGAACATCACTTCTGCAATAGGTGAATTGGTCGATGTGGACAAACTGCATGGTCAGCCCGGTCACCAGATCTAACCCTGCTAGATTATTTCTTGTGGAAGTACTTTTTTTTTATATACATTTATTTAACGTCGGCCTATTTCCGCTACTGAGGCCTAACACCGACACCTGTACACGAGCTGCCCCCAACCAGGAATTTTGCCGAACCTCTTCCCTTAAGGAGAGTAGGGATCTTTTACTTGCCTAACATTTAATAGACAAGGGACCGACGGCTTTACATCCCCTCCGAAGGATGGTATATCCCCTATACAACCTTCGCCTAAGTTTGTATAGCTTCCGCGCATACACTGATATACAAGCCGCTGGAAGATGTGTGAGGCGAGGATACGCTATTCCTTGAAATGGTCACCCATCTAAGTACTAACCGCGCTTGACATTTTTTTACATCGCATATCGAAATATGTACATAGTAAAGAATGACTTTCTCGGAAAATATAAGAAAGTTTATATGAGTACAGTACCACATCCGAGAACACACTGTATAAGAATGGCTCCATGGAAAATGGTACATATTCTTGATTATCTGAAGTTATGAATTAATTGTTATGCGATATAGTGTACAGATGTTGCGAAATACAGGAAAAAGTACAAACAAAACCACACTGAATTATAGACAATAAGAGTAAAACTACTTGTACTACTGGCATACATCAGAAATATGTGTACAGTTTTTTTACCCTTATTCATAATAATAATGTCATCAGTGAAATATTAGAGAAATGAAATTATGTGACTGCACTGAATTACATTTTATTTAAAAATAAGATTAACACCGTTGCATTTTTTGTTTTTAGGGGCAAGAGAAAGGTTTTCAGCAGCCATGGCAATTTTACATCTAATTGTGCGACCATTCAGCACAATACTTTTAATTAAGAACCTTGAAGAGAGAAGTGGCTCATCAGGTAACTATTTTGCTTGATATATGAACATAATTTTATGTGATTTAGAATAAATTATATTCATAGTATTTTAAAGTTATAAATTTAAAATGTTAATGTAAGCATGTAATATTAAATTTATTATGACAAAATGTCTGAGAAACAAAATTAAGAGGGAAAATAGTAGAAGTGTTTCTATAATTCAGCAGCGTAGGGCATGAAGGAATAGAAGTTGAATTTCATGAATACTTCATACATCATCCTAATTATGGGCCAGCATCATTGCTCCCTACATTAGCGAAAATAGTTGAAAAATTAATAAAGAAACGAATTTTAGATTTTTTGCATCGCAATCATGAATTATTGGACTCCGTAAGAAAAGCATATTTTGCCGTCACAGATTTTGCATTATGGCTCAGATTAACAACTCAATTTTATATAATAGCAAAAAATATTAAATCATCTTCCTATTAATTTGTGGCAAATAGTAAATGAAAATAAATTTAGAAAAAAACTTAAAACATTGATTACTTTATAAGCTTGTAAAATTCCCCCAAAATCTATATCATACTGCTTTATATTGTCTGAAAGTTATTTGTGGCATTCTACGAATATTCTTTCCTATTATTTGGGTTTTCTACCACATGTATTATTGTCCTCTTCACACAGAACATAGAACTGATGATATTGGATATTGGAGTGTGAGGTTGGATGAGCACAAGAATTACATTAGAAAGAATGAAATTCAGAAATCAAAGATTTGTGAACATGCTTGGGAAAACGGACAAAGAATAAATTGGGACTCGGCAAAAATTTTAACAAAAGAAGCAGATACCAAATAAAGAAAAATTAAAGAATCAGCAATAATCTTATTAAATGAAGACAAGTGCGTATCGAATTGTTCTGTAGATATTTGTACAACCTGGCTACCAATGTTAAAAGAAGAACTTAACAAACTCAACATTATCTAAAAGAAAATATCATCAGTTCTATGTTCTATGTAAGTAGTAAGTATCTATGGAAATAACATAAACAGAATCTTAAAGCTGTGTATTTGACATACACAGTAAAATAAGAGTTCTTCCAAAAAAAGCTTAGAAAACGGAAAGAGATTACTTTCCGAAACGTCAGCAAAATACATTATTTCTGTGTTTATTCCGATTTATATTATTTGCAAAACATAACTTCTCACTATTCGTTTGGCGTAAACGTCACGGGTGCAGAGGCTTTTTTTCCAATAATTCTATTATTTTGTAGATTCGGTGATTTATTTTTGCAGAGGACAATAATACATGTGGTAGAAAACCCAAATAATAGGAAAGAATGTACTGCTTTATGCTGTAGAAAAATAACCATAATACACTGATTTTCCAAAATCCAGTTCTATTCTAACTGTTCTAACTACAAAGACTACTTTACTTGGTTTTTTGTTTAACTCTGAAATGGAGCATTAGATGTGCTCTTGTTGATTCTACTTGCAAAAGTGACTCGAAATAGAACCATTTCCGGGATGTGGAACCTATGCCAATCAATTTGGCATATCAAAATATGTAATCTATCATATTAATATTTCTGTATACCTCAAAAAAATATACAAAACATAGTTCTTTATCAGATTTTTGTGAGTAACCCTTAGACCATTCAATGTGCCGCTATGCTCTAATGGACTGCCATTACGTCACCGAATTCAGGTGCAACCTGAGTATGGTAAAAATGAAACGATTAATATCGCGTGCTTCGTCTATATATTGGAACATTTTCAGCGCACTGGAAGGTATATGAAATAGCAGTTCATAAGAGAAAGCACATTGAATGGTCTAAGGAATAATCTGAAATTGGACTATACTTCTGCGATCTGGATACGCCAGTCGTTTCACCATATGCATGCATATACTTCAGAATATACATTAACATGTTAATATTCCCGTGTATTGTCTAAAAAAAAAAAATGCGGAAATATTTTATTTGCCAGTTTCTCATGAATAATGTGAATGAAATAAGACCACCTCTAGAATCTGGGACTGACACCATTCATTCTGGCACATACACATATAAGGAAAAATATCCAAATCGTCAATAGAAGGCGTGACGCTAAGATTGTAAAAATCATTCAAAATTGGTTACAGACTACAAATATAGGAAAACTATGACAATTTTACAAAATCAATGCCAGGCATCCTTAAGTCAAAATGCGCCGGTTTGGGCGCCAAATTTGCGGCGTACTTTTCTTATAATGCCAGTTAAGTGGACCCGGATTGATAATAACACGGCACAAAAAAAATTGTTACCCAAGCTCAATCAGAGAGTGGGGTGGGTTAAAAAAAAATTGAGAGTGCCACTAGTTTATTTCTACTTTAAACTAGAAAAGCCCCTATTCTTATAGGAAAAAATATATCTATATACCTACCTATATTCAATCTAAGTGGCTAAATTCAAATAGTGAACTAGACTATATATAAAATATTTAGAGGCACAGATGAAAGAAAATATGTAAACAACAATATTAAATTACCTTAACACCTTGATTTCGAGGACCCCTTGTTCAAAAAAAATATTGGTAGCTTCAATAAGTTATGTCTTTTGCATGTAAATAAGTCGCCATTTAAGAAAATATTTATTTACCTACTAATGACAAATAACAATTAAACAATTAATCAATAATGAAATATTTCTGCAAATGATTTTGATCTATTTCCTTAATTGTGAAAAACTTAAATGACGTAAGACAGAAAATTTGGGTAAAATGTCACATTTCCTTGGTGCGCAGTGTCATAAAATTTGTGTGAGCAGTGTAGAAAATAAGTAGAAAGTAGATATATACAACCCCATAAACGTAATTCCCGTACATGTACACGTAAAGTTTACACATATAATTATCTGTTATCTCTGAATATGTAGTTAAAAGAAAATGCTTATGCCAAAAAAAAAAACCATTAGTAGTTGTAAGTTTTCTATGTAAAATTTAGGTTTGCCCGAAACTAAGAATAAATATTTCACTTGCAAATAGTAAAAAGAAAATATGTATAGGATTACTGTCCTATAAATGGTGGTGGCTACCCAATGTAACATATATATCAAAATATTCTGCGACAATATGATAATTTACTGATAAAAAAAAAGGGGGTAAATAAAGCTTGCAATGATCTTATCTGAAGTTGCATAAGGATGTAAAATCCTCGAATCTTCTTCCAAATCGTGGATACTGTGGGGTGAAACAGGCAGGATAATCTTTAGACTGTAGATTTCTCTCGGAGCCAGGGCAGTGTGGAATGAAGGGTTAAGGTATTTTTTTGTGGCCGTGAAATGAACTGTACACAAGCTATACTTGAACTCAAATACTGAGACTAGTACAAAATTTGGTAGATACACTTCCAATATCTTAACTAATTCTTTAAAAAAACCTCTTTCGAGGGTTTCCTTTACCGTTTTCAGACCTGTGGTGATATGATCAAAGAAATGCAAGAGGGAATATGGCCTATCAAAAAAATCCTCTATCAAAGATACAGTTTCCAAAACACACTATTCCAAATGCAACTCAAAAAATGGAAACTTTAGTTTTAACGAGAAAATCAAAAAAAATCGCAAAACTATGCCACAATTAAATTAATTGCAACTCGCTTAAACTCACTAGGTTCAAATTCATAAGACAAAATAGCTAACGCACAATATCCTTTTTTTTACAGTCTCGTCTTCTAGAATGTTCGATCTGGAGAATAAATTGTTACTTTCATATTAAGTCAATAAGAATTACTGTACAGTTCTACAAATCTTATTTATATTCCATAAAGGCAATCAATTTAACCATTAGCGTGTTTAATGACATGTTCGCATTTTCCTAAATTTAATTAAAAAATCAGGAAACGCATGGAAGTTTTACAATCTGAGATACTCTATTCATTGGCTAGATATACACGCACAGAATATGTTTTGTTGTAACGGTCGAAATAGATCGTTACAATATCTAAATATGTATAAGTGAACACTAACCCATTAATATTACTGTACACCTCAAAAAAAGTTGCGAGAAAGTATCATGTTTGACAATTTCTCATAAATAATTTGAGATAGGACCACTTTTGGAATCTGGGACCTATGTCAATCGATCCAGTGTATCAAAATACATAAAACTGGACGCTAACCTATTAATTTATCTGCACTCCTCAAAAGAAAATGAAAAAAAAAACACCATTTTTGACATTTTCTCGTCAATAGTTCGATAGTAGACCCACTTTTGGCATCTGGGACCTATGCCAATCGATTATCAAATTTTATTCAGTGTCTAGGATATATTACTTTTATCTAAATTTGACACCTGCAACTTTGCAAATACATTTTTTTAACATCCCCAACCAGGAGATTCTAAAATGTTCTAAGAGGCTTAGAGAATAAAACATCATCTTGTTTATTTTTTATATTTTCGTATTTTTGAAAACTACAAAATTCCAATTATTGTGCACCAGTCTTGATTTATTCAAGATGGTTGCAGTCTGAAGGCACCATCTGCAGTGCCAACCCCCTAAATTTACTGAAAACATCGTACTACATATACTGCTTATTTTTCAGGTGTGTTAACTGGAATCTTAGCAGGTGGGCGTAATGAATCATATGAGGATATGGATAGGCCAAACATACCACCATCTACCAGTAATACAGGAGGGTATGATTTTTCATCAGCTCAACAAATTTAAAATATTCAAAAAATCGTTTTGTTACTAACAATAATTAATCGATGTTTTATTTTATATAAGATATACAATTTTAATTTTCACGTTTCGATAAATCTCTAATATGTATTTGTAATATAAAGTTATTTTGTTGTGTTATAATATCTATATTATCTGAATAACTATAATGATCTGTATTCTATATTACTGTATTTTAAGACTTTTTTTATGTTTGTATATATAAGTTTAATATAAGTAGAATTACTTTTATTAATTGTTAATTTAATTTTGCACATTCATAATTTTCGAATGTAATTCTATACTGAGCAACTAGAATTTATCATATTTTAAAGTGTTTGTTTTTAATTTATAATACAGTGTTTTCTACACTATTTTTTTCAACCTTTATTGTATTAAATTAATGAAAATATCTTAACTAGAGATCTAAACAAATCTTAATATTAAATAAGTTCGAATAAAGATTTAACGTATATTAATTTAAAATCACAAATTTAATTAAAGCATCACAACCATATTGTGTTACTGTTGTTTTTATAATTATCTATTTAATAGGAGATTTAATTGCAAATTTTACATTGTGTACTGTAGTGCCACCAAAGAGTCTGTAATTAAAAATTGAATTAAATTTTTGTGATAAAAGCAATGCATTGTTTTTTTAAATAGGATTATCACCAACGGGGAAAGGAATTCGATTTTTGTCAAGAGGTATTGTTTATTTTCATCAAACATCAAGAAACTCGTGGAGTCAACAGAGAAATAATAGTTTGTGTAACAAGAGTGGATATGATAGCCATATCTCACGAGAAATAAGATTGAGCATGACGCCGTAAGCTGAGTGCCTCAATCTTTCGAGTGATGGATAATCCACTTGAGTTGTACAGTATACTTTTTCTAAGACCAGATTAAGAAAAAACTACAAATAAGTAGTTTTAATCAAATTTTAAATATACAAACTTTGCATCTGCTTAATCTTATGCTCTAAGTGAAAACATTTACTAAAAGCGGCAGTAGCCTAGCGATTGCATTTACACAAGAGGTCGTTGGTTCAACCCCTCTACATACCTTTTTTTTGTCATACATCTCTAAAATTCTATCTGTTTATAATAATTTTAGTGAAATTTTAGATGGTGTACCGTTTATCGATTCTTTACTGGAATCACTAATTTTAAATTATTTTTTAGTTCAAACTGCATGAATTACACACTGACAATTACTTTGACAGCTTATGCACTAACTTGAATTTTTTTAAACGAATAGTTAGTACTTAATATACAAACTGTGATTGATCAATTTCATATCCATCCTAGAATGTATATGAAATATATCCGTTCAATTAACTGGAAAGGCCCACTTATCCATTCTACAGACTGTACGGAAAACAGCAAATTTACATAAGGGAGTAGAAAAAACATGTTTCAGTGTTCCTTGTATATACAGTATAGAAACTGGAAACCACTTGTGGAATAAAATTATCTTTTGCACTACTTTAGAGATTTGTGAAAAACGTATGAACAGATGAATTTTTAATCTAAAATTTATGTCTTTTAAACGAATTTTGAAAAATATCAGGCGATTCATGTAAGCACAGTTTCTTCTTCTACCAAATGAAATTCTCCAACTTTTGCAGATTTGGGGTGATGAATCATAATATACCTTCAATTTTGGGCTAGCTTCAGAGGACATAAAGAGATAAGATGTCAAAAAGGCTGTAACTTTTTTACCCACACTTTTATAGAAGGTTTTTGCGTAAAAATTAAATACAACAAAGTGCAAATCAAAAGTTCCATGCAAAAGATAATCTTTTAAAATAATAATTTTTAAAAATAGGTGTTGGCAGTGACGGATTAAAGTATTTACCGCTTTATGCAAACCTAAAATTTCTGCCTCTAATAATAATAGAAAAGTAGCTAATTTCACATTAAATAAAAAAGTGTAAGTTGTGATTTACTTAATACCTAAATAATAATTTCTAAATATGATAAAAGCAAATAAATAAGGAATAATTAGGTAATTGTAAAAATAATAAGGGTAATTATTACCTGCATTAAAACAGTTAGCAACCGATAGCGGCATAGTAAATTATGTGTATTCATTATTATGTTACAAATTACAAAGTTATATAAGTGCAAGTTGTGCAGTCGAGCGAATTTTTATTATTCTGATTTTGCCTGCCGCTCCTAAAAATCTGCCGCCTTACGCCCGTGCGTAATTAGCGTATAGGGTAATCCAGCACTGGGTGCGGGACATAATATTATCAGAGTAAATAAAGAAGCATATTTATCAACTATGCATAAAGACAGAAAGTATATTTCAAATATTAATTAGTTGTTACAGAAAGTTTTATTTAATTAAGGGTTTTGTTTTTATTTGTTTCTAATATTTTTTTTATAACAAGTTCCTGCCATATATTTTTCCGAATTCTGAAATGAGACATGGTTTTTAGATACTCGCAAGCAGTGGCGGATTAAGACATCAGGTTCCTAGGATTAGATGGGACCCCCCTAAAATTCTAATGTTTGCTTTCATACCTATTACAGAATAAAATACAATTAATAAAAGTAAAGGTTAAATCCCCTTATACATAAAAAAAATAGGCTTTAGAGCCACTAGGTACTTTAACTAACTTAATAGACATAAATAACAATTTATAAATAAAAAAATAATAACACTTTAACATAAGATACTAACTAGTATATATTTATTCTATTAACAAACAAATACTTTTCTGAATTTATTAGCAAATTTGTTTATTAATTAATCACAATCCATTATTTCCAATACTGAAGTCTTAGTATTTAATAATAATTAATAATTGAAGGTAAGTCATTGTATCTCATCAATTTTTGATGAGAAAGAAATATTAATTGGTATTGAAAGGAATTTGAAAAAGTGCACTTAATGCCAATGATACATATGATTGATCATGATTTACTATGATGTGTTTAGTTTAGTTATCAAAGTATATTTTAGGGTTTAAAGTTTTTTTATCTGTTCTGTATTACAACTTGACTCGGTGTTATAAAATACGAGACACATTTTGTGGCTAGGTATTTTTTAATGCGCCTCTGGCGAAAATTTCGCATTTGTCAAGGTCAAGAGTTCATTTGAGTTGTGCAAGCAATTTCTTCAAAAAATAGGCTTCGTCAAAGAAAATTTTGTTTCCTTGATATAATTACAAAAATTATTCAAACAAAAGTATTAACAAGTTGAAAACAGAAATTGGAATATTTTAATTAATTGGATTGTATCTGCGGTAGTTTCTTGATGAAACATATTCAATAGTATAATTATAATACACACTTGGTTTACTGTTTCATGAGTTTTGTTCAGTTTTATCTGACATATGTTTCGGTCTTGAAACAGTAAACCAAGTGCGTATTATAATTATACTATGTAATATTTTGCGTGTGCAAGTATTTATTTTAATAATATGGTAGAGTTTGATTTGTATGAAGTGCCGTGTTTAATTTGTTTTTAAATTTTTCTATAATAGTTTTTGCAACCTTTTTGGTAGAAAGTTTACATTTGGAAAAGTTCAGGAGAGGGAGACTGGCGGATAATGGGGTTATTCGACAAGGGAAAGGGCACGTAATGTCGGGGACCCACTTCCTGAAATTTTTTTTTTCCCAAGCATTTAGAAATCCAATAATAATAAGTCTTTATTTTCATAGGACCTTGTTACAGGTATAGAAATATAGCCAAAAATTTGCTCAGCTAATAAAACGATGTAAAGTAAGATAAAAACACAAGGAGAACACATAAAATAAGTAAACAAAGTACAGTACAATAAAGTAATAATGATAAATGCTAATGTAGACTAGAAGCAACTAAAATATTCATCCAAAGAATAGAAACTATGTTCAATTAAAGTGGCTCGAAGAGTGCTTTTAAAGAGGTGAATATTATTAATGTTTTTTATATTTATCGGGAGTTTCTTATAATGAGGGACATGGCATTAGGACCATTAATAGCGGCTATTGATAATTTGTGTTGAGGGACGGTCAAATTGTGATGGATCCTTAAGTTATGGTCGGTAAAGTTATCCTTAGGAATATAATTATTATAATGAGACTTAACATCTGAGTATGTAAAGGGATGTTGTCTTTAATATATAAGGGTCTGCAGGAATAACGTAGGTTATAATTCGTAAAAATTTTTTTTGCAATATAACGACCTCATTTATGCGACAGCAGTTACCCCAGCAGATAATGCAATAGTCAAGGCTAGATTGTACATGAGCATAATAATACATTTTTAGTATATTTATGTTGACAAATTTTCTCATTTGCCAATTAAGAAAGCAATGTTTGGATAATTTGCACAGTACCACGTCGATATGATTATTCCATGTTAAATGGGAGTCAATATGTATGCCAAGGTATTTTACAGCATTGCCTTAGTACAATGCTTTTATTACTTTTATTGCAAATAAATTATTTATTATTATTATTATTACTTACTCTCACTAGTAAGTTTATATCTAACTGCTTTGTGGAGAATACCATCAGATTAGTTTTTAAATTATTTAAAGCTAGGCCATTAATTGAGCAATAATTCTTCATAAGAGAATTTGCTTTTGAAGATAATTGATCAAAATTACTGTCGCAGTCAACTGTAACTGTGTCGTCTGCAAAATGAGAACTAAATGTATTGTGCATAGAGGAGACAACATCATTAAAAAATATAATAAATAATAATGGGCCCAACACACTCCCTTGGGGAACTCCAGTGGACACCTGTCTAGGTCTAGAGATATAGTTATATAGGACCTCTAATATAGGGGTAGCAGACTTAACCGACAAAATAAAAAATTGTTGTACACGATGGTGGTCAGGCCGTCCATCACATACGCGGCGCCGGTGTGGTGCAGCATACCGACCACGACAATGAGAAAACTAAAAGTGCTCGAGCACAAGTTTATGCGCCTCATTTCTAATTCTGGAAGGTACACCTCCCTCAGAGACCTATACGCACTTTGCCACGACATAACCCCAATAGCAGACTACATCTGGGACACCTCCCAAAAATTCTACTCTTTCAAACTGGGCGATAGTCCGCTAACAAGAAACATAACACAAATTAGACAGCATAATGCCCCATTTCGGATAAAACACTCTCTACCATACCAGACGTTACCGATCTTCCGGCAACCTCTGTAGCCAAACTTCACCAACTATAACTTCCGCTTATCCTATCTGTCTTTACTGATATTTCATATCTTTGAATCTTTAAATCTTCTCTGTCTCTTTCTTCCTTTATGTTTGTTCATGTTTGTTCCGTTTGCTTCTTGTTTTCCTTTTGTACATTTTTGTTTCTAAATTAATTCCCATCCCATCGGAATTTTTCAACAAAAATCAAAATTTTCGAAAATTATCAAAACCAAGGTTTAGGCCAGCCTATGTGCAGCCCGGCATTTACATGTTTCGCAGAAGGTTCCTCGTTCAGATTGAGGTACTTGCGTTGGCATCAAAATTAAATTTTAAAAAAATGTGAGAGTATCCAAAACCAAGTTTAGTTATAAGTTTTTAAAATCTGTTTTTGTTAGATATAGAAAATGTTATCACCTATTTTAATTCATCTTTTATGTGAAAGGAGTTTAGGTTAAGTTTTAAATTGTGTTTTAGCCAAACTAGTTCTATTCCGCCCGACCCTGCAACCCGCCACCGCGAACTACGCGGTGGTTGCATGGTTGGTCCCCGGAATAGGTTCTGGGGCGGCACATGTATTCATAATGTATAATAAAGAAGTTTTGAATTGAAATTGAATTGAATTGAGGACCTCTAATATCATACCTACTAAGTTTATCCAGTAGCAAGTCATGATGGATTGTGTCAAATGCACGTGTTAAGCCATAGAAAACACATGAACTTTTATTTTTATCCTCAAAACTAATTAATATAAAGTTATATAGGGACAGTATCGCATCTTGCATTGGCGCACCTTTTCGGAAGCCAAATTCGTTGTTTGTGAGTACATTTTAATAAATTAAATAATTTATCCTGTTGTGATATGCCTTTTCATACAATTTTGAAAAAACAGAGAAGTGCTATACCACTATAATTAGATAATAAAGATTTATCATTTTTCTTGTATAAAGGGAGGATTAGAGAGGTTTTCAAGACACTATAGGGAACAATCCTTCCTGGAAAGAAATATTTATTAGGCTAGTTAAAGGTTCAACTATATAATCTATAACACTTAATAAAAATGAACAAAGAATTTCATCATCCCCTCGAGAATTCTTAGTAGATACAGATTTAATAATTGATATAAGTTCATCATTGGTAATAGGAGACGGAAAGAATGAAGTTCAATGTTGGAGGTATTAGTAATCACTATGGTTTGTGTTAACTGCTTGATGGAATCAATAAAAGTGCATTGAATGTTTCAGCAGCATGATGCATATCCGTTATTTTACTTCCATTAGAATCTATGAATGTATGCGGCAGTTGATTATGTTTACAATTGAGGCTTTGATTATTTGCCACGCTGTTCTAGATTTATTTCTGGAGTTTAAGAGTAAAGAGTCATTATAACTTTTTTTAGTCTGTTCAATTTTTATTAGATGGTTTTTCTCAAAATATTTTACCTAAGGAGAACATCATCATCCCTTGTAAATTTGTATGTCTGTTTTATACAAGTCTTATAAAAACACCCTCATTAATAATATCGGCTGTTATCCATGGTTTTTTGGATTTAGAATTAAGTTCGATTTTGCACAGTTCAAGTGGGAAAGCTTTATCCATAAGGTTTAAAAATGTATTATGAAATAATAAAAATTTTGCATCAGCCTCATTGAAAATCCCAAATGCGATAGATAATAAATATTTAAAATAATTGACATTGTTTTCAGAGTTAAAAATGTTTTCTAGTATGTAGGTGCACTTACTTTCAGCTTTTGAATGATATTGGTAACTTACACATTGCATAAAATGATCAGAGAGATCACAATAAATAATTTCTGGGTTGAGTAAATCAATGGTAATATTTGAAAATGCATTGTTGATAATAGTTTTACTTGTATTTTGTATACGCGTAAAATCATTTATGCACATACTTAGATCATAAGAATGGAAGATTTAAGTAATCTTTTTGCTCTATTGTTTTCAGAAGGACATTCTATAAAAATCTATAAAAACAACCCACAACAATACTAATGTTATTTAAAAGAACTTCTACAAGAATATAATATTCAAATATTTCATCAATTTTCTCAATCGTGGAAGATATAATTTTAAAACTTAAATTATTTTTAATAAAAATGTCTACTCCGTCATGTGTCTCTTGAAGCATCTTTTCGCAAATGAAACAATCACCTATTTTCTCCATATCTGCAGAAACACTTTCACGCACATTTAAGCCTGTGTAGTTATTACTACATTATTACGTACCTGCATATATTTTTATATTTTTTTAGTCTATCTTTACCATATTTTATAAAAGTTTTCTATTATACTGAAGGTTCGAGGTCCAAGGTACTCTCAGGCTTAACGGCTGCAAGGCCAATAGGACATTTTTTTCTACAGAATTTAACAATAAATTTTTATATCCTATACTTTTTTCCCTTCCAACGAACGATTTACAAGATAAAAGTGAAACACCAGCGTTAAGTCCCTGTTAGGGGTGGTTTTTTGCGAAAAAAGGGACTTTCCATTCCTGAATGGGGTGGGAACTTTTCAGATATTCCTAACCCTATCGAGAGTACGCATCTCAAATATTATTTTTTATAAATTATTTCTTCTAAAATATCTAATTTGCATGGACTATACAGGACTGTTCCTTGAAATATGGAACAAGTGAAAATCCTTATTGAGTTTTATATTTTATACACACGTTTTTTGTATGGTGTAAATTATATTTAATTTAAACCAAGTTTTGTTACTATGCTTGTATACCTATAATAAGATCTATGAAAGTGGATTAATAGTCAATGGTGGTTTTAATAATAGTCTCATCGCTAGGTAACAACCTTTGCTCTGCTGTTTCGAAAAATAGCGATAAAATAATGGTACAAACTTTTGTGCCATCATATTCAAATTATGCTCAAACAAAGTAAGGAATTTCCAGCAATGAATTTCCGGTCAACTGATATTATGCGTTATCTTTATATACTGGAATTTTTTCAGCACAATAGGCTGTGAGTAAAAATGATAGATAGATAGATTTATTTGGTGTTTATACACTCATAGAGTATCTACACAAGTCTATATAATAGGTTAAAAATAAAATTATATATATAAAACTATAAAATCTTATTTGTGTTTAAAATTGCAATATTCATACGAATAAAAAGCATTATTTATTCAAAATTCTTTGGTTTCATTTTTAAATTGTCTCAGTGGTAATATTTTATAATGATTTAGAAGTGAATTATAAATTTTGACTGTAATATAGTTTGGACTTTTTTGACTTTTTGTTAGTCTACATGATCTTGGTACCTAGATTATTTCTTATTTCATAATGGTGCTTATCACAGTGTTTATTAAACTTTGAACTATTATTTTTTACATACACATAAACACAAACAAACATGGAAAAGCCAATATATTACGTATAATAAACGAATTGCGACACTCATTTCTGTAGTTTACATTATATCTATGATACGAACTGCTCTTCTTAGTAGGCTAAATATTCTAGGCCAAGATGCAGAATATTCCCAGGGTAGCAATGCATATGTCATGACAGACAATCACAAAGCGTAGTATGCTGTTTTCAATATGATGAACAGATTCACTGACTAAGCGTAGGAAATATATATTAATAATAATAATATTTATTGGTGTATAGAACAAAATTGTTTTACACAAGTCGAAACATAAAAATAACCAACAAAATTACAAAAAAAGTATAAATATAAAAGAGAACATTATAAAAAGTAGAAATATAATATATACTTAGTCATTAAAATCTTAATATATTTTTATTTAAAATTTATTTCCACATTTAAAAAAATATAAACACAAAAAAGTGGAACACGTCTGTTCTTAAAACTAATATAAATACAACAGCAAAACATTGCAGTTGTCAACAAACAAAATTAAAACACTTCATATGAATAAGTTACACAACACAAATAAATGGTGAAAAAGTGTATCAAACAAAAAACTCCTCTAGGGTATAACAAACTTTATTTACTAAAACATGTTTGAGTTTTGCTCTAAAAATCTTAATATTTGGGGATGATTTAATTTCATTTGTCAAAAAATTGAAACACTTACAGCCATTATATATAAAACTCTTTTGATACATTGCTGTTAAAAAGGAGACAGTATGAACCGGTCCTTATTTTTATTTAAAAATAATTTGTTTTTTTCTGACCATTTAATTATTGTATTATAAACTCTTTCGGTGGTAAGTTTTATTACTATTTAATTTATTTGCTACTGTTGAACCTATGTTTGTCCCATTTAAGGGTTGGATCCAGGGTTACACCCAAGAATTTGACCTCATTATTGTTGGAGGATTCAATTTCTCTTGAAAAAAAATCATTCTTTGCGTTTTATTAATATTTAAATTTAAGACATTACTTTGGAACCATAGTTCAGTACTGACTCGGGCTTCTTGACTTGCATTCATAGCATTAATACAATATTCAGAAAAATTTTACATGGATATGTCATCAGCAAAAAATATGAAATCAGTTTTGTCTGAATTTTAAGAGCAAGGGTCCCAGAACTGATCCTTGAGGGACTCCAATATTTATAATTCTTTCTTCAGAAAACCAATTATTCGATTTGAGTTTCTGTGTCCTGTTCTGTAGATAAGATGTTACAATCTTGTAACCTAAATCTTTAGGCTGTTATCAAAATTGTATCTTTTAAGATTTTGTATTAATAAGTTATGTTGGACACAGTCAAAAGCCTTGCTATGGTCGAAAAATGTTGTGACCAGACCATTCAAATATGCTATAGCCTTTTCCACAAAATTCAAGACAGCGTCACTAGTACTTCTATTTTTCCTGAAACCGAACTGTGTTGCAACAAATAAATTATTTTGTTCAAAATATGTTGCAATTTTTATTTTTAAAACTCTTTCATAAATTTTAATTGGTAAAAGAGATTGGCCTAAACTTTACTATATCATTAGCATCACCCTTTTTGTAAATAGGTATAACCAGTGCTTTTTTTAGTACATTTGAGAAAATACCTTTGTTAATTAAATTAGTCAGAGGAACGAGGATAAGGTCTTTAATATATTTAATCAAATCAGCATTAAAACTAATATAATATCTACTGTCAGTATTTTTTAGAGAACAAATTATATCTCTGACTCCCACAAAAGTCACAGGTTGGAACGTGAAGAAACTATGTTCTATATTAATGTTCTTCAAGTAGAGTATTATTATTAGTTTGAGGCATTGCTTTAATTAAGTCATGGGGAACATGAATAATATATTCATTTGCCATATTGGGCTCAATTTTGCATTCTGTGTTATTATTGACGTTCCTTTGATTATTCATAATTTTCCACATGGCTTTACTGGATGATAGTGATTTTTCAATAATTTGTAATTTACTTTTTTCAGATTTAATTGTTTGTATATAGAGTTTCCTGTATATATTACGATTTATTCTAAGTTCTTCTATTTTAAACTTTGCATAGAGTTTATTCAACAGTTTTGGGTTTTTACGCATATCTTTCAGCTAACTTGTAAAAATGTTAGAGATACAAAGTTTCCTGTTGATTTTTCTTTAATCTTCCATATTTTGGTTAGAAATGATCTCGTATGTATTATCAAACCATAACCTTCAGATAGCATTCAAACCTAGCCAAAAAATGTTAAATATTCTCTATAATGACAAACAGAAAATACAAAAAAGTAAAACATCGGGGGTTTATAAGCTCTCGTGTGAAGAATGTAATACAGAAAGGTCATTTAATACAAGATATTCGGAACATTAAAATCATTTGAAAAAGGAAAAGCAACTCAAATTTTGCAAATCATTTTTTAGAAAATTTTCCGTTCATAGAAAAACTAGAAGTTCTACATTATGCAACAAAATCCAGGAATTTAAATATATTAGAATCTATTGAAATTTATAAATATAGAAACAATCCAAGCATTACCCTGCTTAATGGTCCGCTAGAAACTGGGAATTCCACTTTGTTTGTAAAAGTGCCTACCGGCAATGTTAAATTATAGCCAATTAACATAATCCCCTTTGTAATGTATAAATACCCTCACAATTTAATTTGTAGTTCACTGTTCTTGAAAATGTAGACTATGAAACTGCAGTTGTAAACTTTAAGATAAAATAAAAAATCTAGTGATATGTAACAAAGAAGTTTTGTGTTCGTTATTTATTATAATGGAATATTACAAAGTAACAGTAACATTGATTTCTTAAAATAAATATAATTTATTGAATATAACAAAACACTTTAAAATTACTATTTATGTGTCAATTTTAAATTTATGAAATGTATCAGTTTTCTTAATAAGATTAAAATAAAAATGATCAGTTGAATCAATCCTAGGTACTCCAAGGTCATTATTCAGTCTGAAAATAAGTATTGATTAATATTTAATATCCTTGTTAATAAAAAACATTTACCGTTTAACTATTTTGGTTGGTCCTCGAATTTGATTCCATTTTGAAACCCCGTGTTCATTATATATCATTAATCCTAATACAGAAATCCATAACCCGAAAATTAATGTTTCATGCCTATCACTCCAATTATCACAATATTTTACTGCTAGACATAAAATATCTGCTGCTCTACTTGCATCATTTATGTCACCGAAATATTTTAGATAATTTTCAAATAAAAAAGAAATAAAGTTAGTGGGCTGAGTAGAAAATTCATCAACAATTTTCTCCACATCGCAATTAAGACGCCATCCTATTCCTACGTTTTTTCTTTTCGGGTTGAGCACTCTACCTAGACCATGAAATAAACCCAAATTTTCATCTCGAGACATGCACTGCAATGTGGATATCTTATCGCTTCTCTTCCTTTTACTACCAGTTTTTATAAATTCATTTGTAATTGTTGGAAGTTCCTCAGTTCCTGTAAAAACAGGATATGGATAGTTAAGTATGTATAGTGATGTGAAGCAGGGCTGGGCATAAAGTGAAAATATTTAAGTTAACTGTTATCTCACAAATTTATGTAAGTAGTGAAAGCTCGAGCAAAATTGTTAAACTATTTGAAAATTTTTATATATTATTATTTCTGTCCCTATTATTCCGTCTCCTTTATTCAGACAAATTTAAATCTCTTAAATTTCAAAGGGTTGTTAACAAGGTAACCTGGAAGGTAATTAATGAATTTTTCAAGCAATTAAACATTACAGATTAAAATCAATTAGTGCTTTATATATTCGTGAATGTTTGAGTGTATGTGTTTGTAAGTGTTTTTTATGAGTACAGATACACATAGCACAGTAGAATTGACGTGAATGATTTGTTTTCTGCAACAACTTTCCAGGAGAAATTTTATTGACAATTGTTATGTATTTTGAATTCGAAAAAAAATATTTTCTGCAAAAAGTGGGTGAAATTATATATATATATATATATATATACAGTGCTGGCGCTAGGTAAAATTTTACTACAAGCAGCAGCGAAGATCGGCGTCCATAGCGAGCGAAAAAAAGCAAAAGGGGCGTGGCCTACGATTTTGTTATTTTCATATGACACATCAAATAAAAGGTTTTTTTTTAGTTTTCATTAGTGTTAAATTCAACTTGGTTAGACAGGAATCAACTCAATTTTGTTGTTTCATATTCATCGTAAAAATTTAATTTAGGAACGTGACGTTTGTTATAAAAATTGGTCAGGTAATTTATAATTATATAACACACTGGGTACTTTTCTACTTCTTCAACAAATTTTATATTCGCCGTCTAATCAGACATTTAAAAAAAAACTATTTACAAATTCACTGACAAGCCAAAAAGTTGCAGAACTAGACAACTGAAGTTGCGGCGCGACCAGCTTGCTGAGTCGCGTGTGACTGAAATGCGACTGGTTTGAAACATTGAAACCATGATCATGTCGTAGTTACGTCATGTGCGGTACTCCACCTGATTACACTGACCGGATCGCAAATCAGTCAGTTGCGCAACCTTTTGACAACTACAGTTGCAAAGCAGTCGGCGAAGGGCCTAAGCTACTTAACTGAAGTTTTGGCGACCCAGCCAGGCTGACGCTCCAAGCAGTCGCTTGTACTTTCCGCCGGCGCTGTATATGTAATATATATACACGCTTACATGAATTTTCTACTTATGAGAGTAATATCCCAAGCTGCGCCTTATGTCAGAATTACATAATGTTGACCTCATTTAGATAGATAGATAGATAAATTTATTCATCATTAAAATATTACAATTGATTAATATGTAACATTTATCAGACTAGTCAGAAAACACAAATAAGACATTCATACATCCTTCCACACATTTAAAAGAATACAAAATAAACATTCATCTATCCATTCAGTAATTGTAATACTTTGCATACCCATAAATCATTGTTAAAACATGATAAAATATAATAAAATATAAAAGTATATAAAATGACATAGAAATAAATATAACATGGCAGTAACATTACAATATAATATATATACAAATTACCAGAAAGAAAAATAACATTTTAAAATATAGGTATTTAGGTCTCATTTGGCCATTTAACCTAACCTAATTAACATAAAATTTATGTGAAATATAGGTAAATGGGGAATGAGACGACATCGGTAGTAAGTCTTAAAAAAGGCCGCCCAGTCACGATGACCTATTAGTTACAGAACGTATTTTCTTGAACAGGTTTAAACATAAATATTACATTCCACTGTGGTCTATAATGCATAATATCTACCTAACCAGTTGTCCTCCATCAACTGCAATCTGTCTTTCTCAAAAATGACTAATAAGTTCCACTAAAATTTTTATTTACAACAACAATTTACTTATAAGTCATAAAGCACCAAAGACATAACTTAAAACTAAACATCTATTATAATGGAGGAGTAGAAGTACATTATATAATGGAAATAATGTATCCCTTTCCGTGATTTTTTACTGCCAGTGAATTTTCATTGTAAATATTCTGCCTCGGAATATTTTAAAGCGCCTCAAGTATTTTACGTTTTTAAAGAAATTTTTTTTTCTTCCTTGAATATGTTTTTAAAATATTTATAAATTACCTATAAAATTGTCACATACGACTTTCCTAGAGTATAAAATACAAATACAAATTAGTATTTTATTTAATAGCTGTTAAATAACCATATATTAAAAAAATTTTCAACGAATATTCCATTACAAAAATGGCCTCTTGGAATATATGGAATATAGATTCGCATGACTTCAAAGTATTCTTTCCCAATATTTTGACTTCACCAGTGTTTTTCCTTCAGTCGAAGTTATTAAAACTTATTTTATTGACTACAAAGTTAAATAGAACCTATTTAGATAAAAATAAATTTATTTCAAGAATTGTTAAGTCTATTCTGGTTTTAAAGTTAATGTAGAACTAAATTGGTCATATTTCCCTGATCAGGTTTAAGGATAATAGAACAATTTGTTTAGGAGAAATAGCTGCCTGTTTCTTTTAATCTGTACTCTTCAGACTACAAACAAAGAAAATGAACCTGGCTATAGGACAAAGACAGTAATCCTCTAGATACAAGCTGATCATATGTATTTTCTTTTCAGCTACTTAAAGCCCTGGAGATATCAAAATTGTGGTTTGTGCATAACTTATAGTGTTGTTTTGAATACATTTTATTTTTCGATGGTATGGTCTGAGTTGTATATCGATAATGTTTAATAACATTAGTTATTTTTCTTTTTGTACTCTCTAAAACCGTGACACTCCAGTATTAAATTTAATGAATAACTAGATACTGGAAGGTCAACTGCATATAAAACAGTCACTACACCTTTGAAGCGATTTAGACAATAAAATGTAATTATTATTTCTAGGGACAAGTCCTTATTCTATTTTTAAGTAAATGTAACTTACTTCTATGAAGTAGTATTTATCTGTTAGTCAAAGACACTTGGAAAGTAAGACAGTAAAATTAACGTGAATTATACCTAAAGTTGGAACTAGTTTGTGTCTATAAGGTTAAAGTGTTAACTTAAATCTGACTACAGAGGCAAGACAAAATTTAGCTTATACTTACATTAAAAATTGGTAAAATTTCCCTGTTTTTATGCAGATAAAAGATAGCACTACAAAGTGAATAGTTTAATCTAAAATTATACAATATTTTCTTGTAGATAGATTTCAACATGCACTTTAACTTTATGGTTGAATTATAAGAAATAATAACGTAAATATTTCTTCTAAATTACACTACAGTCAATGTGGCTTATCAGACATTTTTTAAGAATATACTACCTAATTATGGCTTAATAAATTACTGATAAGTCCATATGCATTCAAAGTTGAGTATAATGGTTGTAATTACGTTATATCGACTATCTCAGGTTATTGTGGCTTTAAATTGGTAAATCCAACTAATTGCGCTGCTTGGGATACCGCGTTCTAGTAATCGAATAGGAATTTCAAAAATAACATTTTGAGCATTTTTATAAATTTATTTATTACCAAATTATTCAGTGTTTAAAGAAATACAATTATTGACAAGTTGAAATAGACTCTTTGTTTGGTGCTCACTTTGCAAAATAATATCGAGTTAACAGCAGGAATGGATAGCCATCTTAGTTAATGCATTTGATTGTTCATGAAAGGATTGTATTGCTTAACAGAAAATGTTTTGTGAAGAGCGAAGGTAATAAGATGGGTGATTATTTATTTATTTTTGTTTATTTCTGACGAAAAGTAGTAAAATTATCAAATGTCTGACATACTCTTGAATTCATAATTTCAAATGCTTTCAAAATGTGCAATAAAAAAGACAGGTAGGTCCATAGTTTACAAAATAAAGCTGATAGCAGCTCTGACGAAACATCACAATGAAAATTTCAACACAGTAAGTTACAGCAAAGTTAATGCAGAACAAAAATGTTACTATAATATTTTTTATAATAACAACGCGAGGTGAAAAAAAAAGGAAAACGAGCCATTTAGGATTTTACTGTATATCTCCAGAACCGATAGGAATATTTCAATTTCTATAACACAGTTCATTAACCTCCATAATATAAAACTTTTTTCCCACTTAACCAACTTTGTAATTGTTATGGTTTGCGAGATAGCAATAATATTCAATATAAAAAGTAGCCACTCTGTTTATGCTTATGCTTGATAAAGTAAGACTTTTTTTGTCACTCGGGTTCTGTCGGGCCCTTGCCTTCGATCCCGAACACTTGTACGAAAAACTCGCCTTTCCTCCCTAGGTACGTAATGTACTATTATTTTGAATCAGTAAAATAAATGGTAAATTTGTTCTTAGCTCTGGATGGAGACATATTTTTTACCTATTAGGCTTGCAAAATAAAACTGATTCATAGCGTTCCGGATATCACCCATGGCAGTTGCTAAAATTGCTTCAATTGTTGATGAGGATGGTTGTTTCAATAAATCACAATTTTCTTGGACTAAAGATTGTGCCCTCTTGAGAGCGTTTTTCATTAAAGATGGAGCACACGCATTAAAACTAAAAATAATGAAAAGGTTCTTGTTAATATTTTTCTCAATATAAAATCAAAAGTCTTAGTCTTAGGATGTTTTTGATAAATCCTAAAAAATTTAATTTCTCCACAAAAATATACAAGTAAAGCATAATGGGTGTACTATGAACAGTTTCTCAAACATTATTGTACTGCCACCAATGTTTAATATTATAATTAATATACAAAACTTGTGAGGTTCAATTTTTCAGATTGGGGCCATTCAAGTATTACGTGGAAGATTACATTAATTATTACAGCTTGTTACGCGTTATATGAGGGTATAGAGGCCTTTCACAGAATGGGCTCCTTTAATGAATTTTATTTGACAGTTGTCATTTCATGTGGTCAAAGTAATATGGCAGTACTGAAAATTTTAGCTTAATCTGATACACGGTTTTCAAAATACAAGACTTTTAATGAATAAATTTGAAGTGCGATGCTATCAGCCCCATGGCATCGCAAGATATGAAATGAAGCGATTGTACTTCAAAGCAACGGTTATGCATTACACTTGAGATCGTAGAGTCTTTTTTCAGTCTTTTGTGGGTTAAATTAGGTAATATTGTTATGTGCTGCCCTCTAACGGAGAGACGTGATTAAGTTCCTGGTCAAAGTGAAGAAAATCTGTTATTCTGTTACTCCCTGACTAGTAGGGTGGCGCCGTCTATGAGCCAATTGACGAACAATCATCTAGTACATAGTAGAAAACTATGGAGGATTCTAGAATAGAATTCTGGAAGATTTCAAGTATGTATATAAAGAGATGAATCCAGTAGATGGGGGAATAGTTCAGTTCAGTGAAGTAAACAGTTCAGTTGAGTATACAGTACAGTTCTAGTATACAGAGAGAGTTTTTAGGTTAGACAAGTTTAAGAAGAACAGTAAAGTACATAGTGTTTTAAAAGTAGTGAATTTATATTAGATTAGTTATTATTAGTTGTGTAATTTTTAAGTATTTACTAGTGTAATTTTAAGTGATAAATAAATCAGTGATTTGTGAAAATTCTTGTTGCAAGTTATTTGAATCCACAAAGTGTTTACTGAAGACCGTAAACACGTAACAATATCTTTTATTGATTTTTTGTGGTGATTAAGAAATCTATGAAGTGGGTTAATAAAAATTTACTAATAATAATAATAACACTTCTTCGTAGTCATTTCGCCAACAGCGTAAGTAATTTTGTTGATAATATGTTATTTTTTTTGCTCTATTTTTCTTGTACTCTACTAAACCCTCTATCAATGTGTTTCAAATTTTTTTGCTTACGTAATTTGAATAAAAAGGAGTGAGAGAGATAATTTGTTAGCATTTGTTACTATATACATAATAAAATCATACTTTTTCTCTGTTATGTCAACAACTACGTGACCTAAAATGAAAGAAATATCAATATGGAATTTACAACAAGCGTACTTTCACAGGATAGTGGTAAAAAGTTTACCCTTGATTTTTGGTCCCCAAAAATAGACAACAAATATTTTTGGGATTTTGACTCTTGAAAAAGCAAGCTGGCAAACAAGTTTTATAACTATGCTAATAAACTTGTAGTTTCTAAGAAACTAGACTGTAAAATACAGATAATGAAGTCTCACCATAAAGGTTTATTTTGTACATTCTCCCACTCCAAATTTAAAATCTGCATTACACCCTGTATGGATAAAATGGAAAACAATAAAAATACTAATATCAATATTTATAAATTATAATAATAATAATAATAAAGAGCGGCTGAACTCGGTGGATCTTTGAAGCCGAAAAGAGCATTAAATTGTGTAACAAAATGGCACTAAACGTAATCCGATTTCATCCAAAACCTTTTCAGATCTTCTGGGGCACTAAAAAAACCCTTAACTTAATGAATTTACAATCATCTATGCGAGTTATTACCTACATTATCGCTCGTTGAATAATACACTATTACGATATTAACAACTTTAACATCACTTGAACGACTAAGAAAGTCTAGTTATCCTAAATACTACAGATTTGTAAAGCAACAAACTGAAAATTGGTAAAGCGATAATCTATAATAAATTCACCAACAAAGGTACAGAAAGCATGTGATATTGATATTGTTACATCTACCTTTAAAATTTGTGACAATCCACTAAAAGTTACAAATATGCCGAAATCTTATTAACATGACATGACACCAACGTTATCGAATGACAAACGATGACAATGACAATCGTCCAAATTTGCTCATTGCAATCCGATCGCTCGCGGCTGTCTTTGTTAAATGAAACATTAGCATTTCAGTAATTTTACTAGATTTTAGAGGAATATGTGTAGTTTAATTCTTCGATTTGTCTGTATATATATTTAAAAACGGCACTAAACGTAATCCGCTCTACTTCTAGAGCAGTGAAGAAACCCTTACACGTGAATTAACACGTGATGTGACGAGTTTTACGATGAAACGGCTACGCGATCATGTCATGCGAAATGCGATCTATGCTTCATATTTGCTTTGTTTTTAATTTTGTTCACGGAAACCAAATCGAAAGGGTGGCAGTGAGATATATCGTTGAAATCAGAATTTTAACTGCTTTTCAATGGTTCCATTGCAAATTGAAAGTAATTATAAAATAAACAACTTGTTGCGTCAAAACGGCACTAAACGTAATCCGATCTCAACCAAAACCTTTTCAGATCTTCTGGGGCACTAAAGAAACGCACATGCAAAGTTTCATTCAAATCCGTTCTGTGGTTTCGGCGCTATCGTGCTAACACACATACACACACACACACACACACACACACACACACACACACCACTTTTTTGGGTTCCTAGGACCTCAAAATGTAAAGATTTGATGTTATCTCAATTTTCGTTTTTGAACCAATTTTAGTAACCTCTCACAATTTTATTGTGGAGAGGTTAAAAACGTTCTTTATTGGATAAATATGGACCGGAGTCCTTCAGCCTATTATTGCAATTATGTTACTGTATTAACATTTCTTTTTGTTAATTAATAGTGAACATAGTTTATTGGGAAAAAAATATATAAAAAGTGAAATATAACTCAATAATAATAGTTTACATTTGCATCTTGTTGCTATTTTGAAAACTGATATGTAGATATGTAGCTCAGTGTGTTAAAGCGACTGGCTAGCAAACTGAGTTGCCTAGCGAAGTGGGTTCGATTCCCGCAAGGCGAAACAATTTTTCATTAAAAAAATTGCCCCAAGAGTGGTTCGGAGTCCACATTAAACTGTAGGGTCTCGTCTCTCTTTGCCTAGCACAAGATCCTTGAGATCTTCCAAGGGGTTACTTCGGTAACTTGAGAGGCGGTTAAGAAAACATTTTAAGAAACATTTTTAAGACTGGTCATAGTATTAGTTTTGTCATCTCGGGGAGTTGAAATCTCGATCTTCTATTGGGGTCTCTTGATCGGCAAAGTGGCTTTAATATTTGCATATTGTGTGGTTGATTTGCAAATTTGTTTATCAACATTTGAAGTCTGCTAATTATTGGAGTTACACCAGTTCTCTCATACAGCAAGTTGTTAGGTGGGTTGTGAAGGTGGTTGTCGGGGTGACAAATCTTGGTTATAATTCGAAGCTACTTTTAGATTGTTTAGGGCAGGTCTTTAACAATTAATATATAAGGTATGTCCATATTCTAGAATAGGTTGACATATGGATTTGTAGATTTTTGTGGCTCTTTTGGTCGATATTCCTTCATATTTATATGTAAGGGATTAAAAATGTTTAGCTCGGTTCTTGATTTTTGCTTTAATTAATCCTGAGTGTTGGTTGAAATTTAGTTTTTGGTCCAAAGTAATTCCTAAATATTTTGCTGAGGGTGATGGTTTTATTTGTTCATTTGCAATGTTTATTATAGGGGAGGATGGGGAGGGAGAATGATTAAATATAATGAATTGAGATTTGTTTGGATTAATAAGAAGGCACCACTTGTTGAAAAAATTTCTTCCATTTTTGCCTGCACTTTTGGAATTAGCTGTTGTAAAGTTTTGTCATGTCCTAGCAATGCTGTGTCATCGGCAAATTATAGTAATTGCGTCCTCTGGTGGATTTTGGATGGTTATATATATATGTTGTACAGTAGAGGCGAAAGCGGTGACCCTTAAGGGGCCCCTTGCTCAGTTCTGAATTCTTTGGATGTGGCGGTGCCTACCCTCACATGTAGGCCTCTATTTTCCAGATAGTGTTTTAGAAGGTGAATTAAGTAATCTGGAATATTGACTTTTTTAGTGGAAATTTTTAAAATCGGTAAAAGTATTTACGCAAAACTTTCCTCGGTATTTAGCACCTTTTACTTGATATATTTTTCGGGTGACTACTCTGTATGTTGTCACTAAAAGTATATCAAGTTTTCTTCCTTGCCAGTAGTTTTTAGGGTGCCCATCATGTATGTCTCTCACTGAAAGTTTTCCTATTTTTTAGCGATACCGCCAGTTACATGGCAAATATTATTTTCTCCATCAAATATTTTTTAAGATATAGTGCCAACAAATAGACTGACAGAACTGAAAGATCTAACATGTGAAACCCCCAAGAGTAATAATTTCACAATTACATTTCTCTTCGGTTAATAAAGGAAGTAAAAATGCATTTGAAAAATGATAAATAATTTAACATAGCTATTTACATTACCTAATACCTAATCTTAGTAGTAAGCTTTTTCTCGCATTTTTAAGTTTTTAGGAACACTAACAAATATTTTAATAGGTATTTTCATCATTCTTCCATACTCAGAGATAATTCAATATTCATAATTCCTTTTGTCCTCTCTATTATTCATTGTTAATAAAAAACTGTGAAAATAGTTTTAAAATGCACATATGTACACTGTGTTGTGCTACAGATTTGTTTTAAGTCGGAATTAATTGTTACCTTGCTACTTTTTTCATGAAAAGCTAGTTTTTTGCTAGTAGAAAGTGACTAAAAAAAGTTTACTAAAATTTACCTCCGCGAACCCTTATAAACAACCCTTTGAAACGAAAAAATTTAGTTTTTTGCTAATATCTCGAAAAATGAAAAATAAAAAAAACGGATAGCAACACGTGCAAGTTTTTTAAAATAAATTTTTCCTTTAGCATGAGAAATTATTACAGTTCGCTCAATATTTCAAGTGCGTCGCACAGGGAAATGGAGCATTTCTCGACCGTCGCTACATAATAAAGACAATATATACCCATTACCGAGAAGGTAGCATTTTAAAACGGAAGAATTCAGCTTTCCAATGGTATACTTACTTTTAATTTTTATGTCTTACAAATAGCATGGGAAAGTTAAGCTTTATCATTTTTTCCATTCTATATTAAAACATAAATATTAAATGAATTTTTTGAAGTTTTTCAAACATTTTTTGTTTCCCCCTCTTCGTTTTAGAAAATTTCAAACCGCTGTATTTTGGAAAATACGAATATTTTCAAAAATTTCACAAGAGTAGATTGTTGTTATTTTTTGATAAAATATATAAACAACTTTTTCATCTAATTTTAACTTGAACGCAACAAGTTGAAAATTATCAACAAAATCATTTTTTATAACAATTTGGGATCAATAGCCTTAAAAAGTTATGAATTTTGATTGAGACAACAGTTGCAAAAAATTTCATTCATTATCACAAATTTCGTAAGGTACAGTTAAAAATGTTAAATAAAATGTAAAAAATCATTTGAATACACTTTTAAATATATAAAAATACATAATTTACGATAAAAATGCATTTTTTTGTCATGGCTACTGGCAAAGTTTTAAAAATATTAGCCGGCTGTGAACCGGTTTAACGTTCTTTATTCGGGGTTGTTGAATTTTCCATACTTGCATTGATTTTTCATACTTTAAAGACTTTTATTTTTGTTCTGCATTATACTCAATTTGAGGTTTGTAAGGGAAAATTATGTAATTTGTCATATATATTTACTTTTATTCTTTCCTATTATTTGGGTTTTCTACCACATGTATTATTGTCCTCTTCAAAAATAAATCACCGAATCTACAAAATAATAGAATTATTGGAAAAAAGCCTCTGCGCGCCCGTGACGTTTACTCCAAAGGAATAGTCAGAGGTTATGTTTTGCAAATAATATAAATCGGAATAAACACAGAAATAATGTATTTTGCTGACGTTTCGGAAAGTAATCTCTTTCCATTTTCAAAGCTTTTTTTGGAAGAACTCTTATTTTGCTGCGTATGTCAAATACACAGCTTTAAGATTCTGTTTATGTTATTTCCATAGATACTTACTACTTACACAGAACATAGAACTGATGATACTTTCTTTTAGATAATGTTGAGTTTGTTAAGTTCTTCTTTTAACATTGGTAGCCAGGTTGTATAAATATCTACAGAACAATTCGATACGCACTTGTCTTCATTTAATAAGATTATTGCTGATTCTTTAATTTTTCTTTTTCTGGTATCTGATTCTTTTGTTAAAATTTTTGCCGAATCCCAGTTTATTCTATGTCCGTTTTCCCAAGTATGTTCACAAATCTTTGATTTCTGAATTTCATTCTTTCTAATGTAATTCTTGTGCTCATCCAACCTCACACTGAAAGGTCTGGATGACTCACCCACATAATATTTATCACATTCGCACGGGATATTGTAAATACAGTTTTTTGAATTCTGCTCCCTGTTTATCGGTTTTGTTTTTGTTAAAATAGATCTTAAAGTGTTCCCCGTTTGAAATATCGTCCTAACATCAAATTTGTCACCTATACGGCGTAGCTTTTCCGATAATCCGTATACATAAGGAATTATTGCTGCATAAAGACATTAAGGTTTTTGTCGTACCTGATTGTCCCTATTTTCAACATTTATAAAAACTCTATCAACAAAGGCTTCAGGATATTGATTTTGTACTAGAACCTCTTTGATAAATTTTTTCTCGTTATTTAATATTTCATTATTAGATGAAATTATTTTGGCCCTATCGTATAAATATTTTACAACACCCCTTTTAACATTTATTGACTGATTTGAGTTAAAATTTAGATATCTATTAGTATGTGTTGGTTTTCTATAAACACTTCTTTCAATTATATTATTTACCCTTCTAATTAAAACATCTAAAAACGGTAGTTCATTCCTACTTTCTACTTCTAATGCGAATTTAATAGACGATTCCTTACTATTTATATTTTCCAAAAAACTATCTAGTAAATCGACACCATGAGGCCAAATTGCAAAGATGTCGTCAACATATCTCCACCAGACAACCGGTTTGTTTATACAATTTTGAACATGTGTATTCTCAAAATTCTCCATAAATATGTTGCTTAAAATTGGTGATAATGCAGATCCCATAGCCATACCAAAATCCTGCTGATAGAACTCATTGTCCCATTGAAAATAGGTTGTTTTTATACACAGTGTTAAGAGTTCCATTATGCTATTTACACTTAATTTAGTTCTAGTTTCCAAATTATTATCATTTAGCAATGTCTTTAACTATTTTTAAGGTTTCATCTACCGGAACATTGGTAAAAAGACTAACTACATCAAAACTAACCATCAGGTGTGATTCATGAATATGGTTTTCGTAATTTTTTTCTGTAAAATGTTTACTATTTTTAATATATGAATCGGTATTTCCAGATAATGGATCAATAATTTTAAGTAAAAATTTTGCCAAATTATGACGGTGAATTAATAGAACTAACAATTGGTCTTAAAGGAATATTTTGTTTATGTATCTTTGGTAAGCCATAAAAATGAGGAGGCTTACTATGATGTGGTGTAAGTTTCCTTCGTTCAAAATCATTAAATTCATGTTTGTATTTAAACAAAGTTCTGTAAATTTTGCTCTCTATTGATTTTGTTGGATTTTTGTTTAGTTTTGAGTAAGGTCCCTCATTTACAAGAGTCATGATTTTTGTGTTTTATATATATATATATATATCTTTATCTATAATGACTGTGACATTACCTTTGTCTGCTGGCAATATTTTTATACTTTCATCGCGCTTTAAAGAATTTATCGATAACTTTTCTTCTGGAGTTAAATTATCTTTAATTTTGTATTGCTTAAAAGTTTATTATGGTTACGTAGGTAATACTTGAATGTACCCCGTTATCATTATGATTATAATAATCCTGTTGGGCCCGAGGAGAGGAGTGGGGGGTTATTTGGACCTTTGATGTAACAGTGATACTGTTTCCACGAATACATCATTTTCGATGATCACTAGATTTGACTCTGTTTAATTTTCCCTAGATGATGTGAACTTGGTTGGCAAAACTAATGGATGAGTGTTCGTAAAAACAAGTTCAGTGTTATCTTATAAGTGGAGTACTACACCTACATACTAATTCTACAATAAGGGTTAGTAGATTACTTAGAACAAACAATTAAGTAGTTATTAAATAAATGATAATATGCCTAAGAACAACAATTTCTTACCTGATATGTGTTACATTATATTTATTAATAATTTCTTCTGGGAACAAAGTTCTAGACAAATTTATACCTTTATTACTCGCGTCAGTACAAATAAAAATAATAGGGTACTTTACTGTATAATAACATTCCCTAAAAACATAAAAACATTATAAATTTCTTTTATTTAAAGGTTATATTTTTTCATTACTCCACAATATTAAAAAACTCTTCTGGTTGATGTATAACTGCATTTGGAAAATCTTTAACCAAAGTAACTCTTTTAACATTTCCAGTTTCAAATAGAGAATTCCATTTAGATTCTGTAAGGAACTCTAAAAATCTATTTACTTGGCTGGGACCTTTATATAATTCATAGTCCTGGTCCATGGGATTAACCCATTCGGATATCGAAATTCCCATTTTCTTACATAATACATTTATGGTGGCTGTTTTGCCAGAGCCAGTTGGTCCAGACAAGAGTAAAAATGATGAGACATTCTAAAAACTACCATTGTTTAACAATACATTCTTATATGTAAGTATATCTACTTTAAATCACGTTTTATATTTCTTTTGTAATAAACCACATAAGGGCCAAGATATTCAATGAGGTGTTGGATAATTATATATTGCAGTATATACAACCATAACATTAATAAACTGCATAGTAAAAACATGTGTGAAATACTTATTGGCAGACAGCATTTTCATTTTATTAACTTATTTAGATTACTGTTCTGGTGGAGTTTAGCATTAGCTAGTCCACCACTCAATCAGGATACATACAGACAATTAAATAACGACCATTCCCTCTGCTGCAGAAATTCAAACTCAGGAGTAGTACAGCGATTAGCCTCTCACACAACCCCATCTAGTGCACTATTACAAACTCAGTAACACATTAAAAATGCCACTAAACATCCATACCCTAGCCAGGATTCGAACCCAGAAATCCCTGGTCTCAAACCTTACGTGTAAGCATCAAACCACTGAACCGGCATTGCGGGCTAAAGCACGTTATATGGCAAAATGTAATTGTCTGTCTATCCTGAGTTCGATCACCAGCTTAGACTGTTGTTATAATGTAAGAAGAAATGTTTGTTGTTCATATTTTTCAACATACGTATAACTTGCCAGTAGCTCTCGCCTTAGATTTGGAAATTGACCAATTTATTTGGTAAATTAAAAAGATGAAAATTATAAAATGCGCATTTAGTTCGAGATAACACAAGTGTAAGATGATAACCGGAGGGAAACATATATTGTAAAATGAAGTATCACTAACTCTGCCAAATACAAAAGATTAACTGCCATTAACACAAGAGTAACTGTAAATAAAAAGAATATTACCGTTGTCTTTTGATTGTCTATATTAATTTTTAACCATTCTTCAACCTCTTGTATTTTCTTTGGATGAACTGCTAAATCACTTACTGATTTAGGGGCAATACTGTTATTAAAATTAAAAACCCGTTGCTTCACCACAATATTTTTTAAATCAATATTAATTCGATCTGGGTGCACATTCTTACGTTTGGTTTTGTGTATTTCTTTAACAGGTGATTGTAATACAGGTGTACTTTCTGGGCCAAAATCAAAGGCTTTCCACTAAAATTTATAATTCATTCATTTCTTGTTATTTAATAAGATATATATTTACCCCTCCGGTTCCAGATCGTTTCATGACTTTTTGATTTTTTTAAAAACATCCATAAAAATAGCTAAAATGTTAGTTTAAATCACAGATTCAGTGATTATTACGTTATTACCGATGTTTAAATTTTAAATGTTTGATCTGTCATCATCTGTCATACCGTCACGAGGTCATACCAAAGAACAAAATAGGACAATAGGTGCTTCCCTTTTGCACAAAATCTCAGTTTATTCTAACATTCGATTCGGTGATTCGACGCAATACTATTCGACGTCATTATTCAGTTGTTGGTACGTTTCTTTTAGTTCCTGCAAGTGAGTCTAAAGCATAGACAAAGAATATTAATCATTATATATATATATATATTTTCTATGGTCTAAAGCAAGGTTTGTAAAGTAAGATAGGTAGCATGGTAACTTGAACGGAATGGAGGGGTTAAGATGAAGGCGGCCATCTTGCGCGTCATCGTGCCTGCTGAAACTTAATTGTACGTATGCATTTTTTGAGACGTTGCGCTTATTTGTTGAGTTATTTCGAAATATTTGTTGTTTTTGTGTTTATAATCGTGGAGTTATAGTTAATTAGTGTATAATCTAATTGACAATTACTGTTAAAGAGAAAAGACTCATAGTATATAGAAGTTTGTAACCTGTATATTTACAGAAATAATTTTAAGGTAAACAGTTTTTATTATTTTCCGTTCATAATAATAACAAGTAACAATGTTACATACAATTATTAGATGACTGGAGGAAAGGTTTGTAGTGTAACTGTTTGCAAAAACAACTCAAAAAAGGCAAAAGAGAGTGGTGAGATGTTGATGTTTTTTTCCTTCCCTAAAAAAATTACTTAATACAGGAAATACAATTTATTTTCATATGATATAAAGAAATATTAGAAAAATCCAATAAGTGATTTTTTTCTTATTAATTGCTGTCTCTAATATGACATGATAAAATTTAATGGCCCTCTCTTGTTAAATTTTATTAATAAATTTTTGTATGCACATCTAATTCTAATAAAAAATTTGCATTAATTTTTTTAATACTACATAATTGTAAAGGTTGGCCTGGGGAAAAATTTCTACTCAGTACGTCATAAGATAAGAAATTTTTCTAAGTGATTCTTTTCGTTAGGGCGAAAATTAGTATCATGTATGTTTCTTCATCTATCTTATAACTTATTAAATTCGCTAAAAATTATATAAAGCAGTGAAATCAAGACTGAAGTCTCGGGCAAGAAATTGCACACAAGATTATATAAAAGAACCTACTTCAGTTCCTTGATATAAAATGTACTTCTTTAACTGCATACATTAATTAGTTATAAATTTGATATATAGTAATGTCAATTTTAAATTCCAAGGAAAACGTTATCGATGTTAATAATCATTAATCAAAAAAGTCAATTTATTAATTTGTGCTTGTGCATTAAAAAATACAAAATACGGAATTCAAATTCATAACTAATTATACTTCTATACTAATGGTTTGAATGCCAGAAATTCGAATGAGCAGGCAGAGTGACGCGTTCCCGCATTTTAAATAGTGATCTCTGATTGGTCGAAAGTTACCATGCTACCTATCTTACTTTACAAACCTTGAGTCTAAAGTGAGATTTTCTACTCCCACTTCTAACTCAACTGCACTAGCTCGGGAGCAAGCTCACTTTGTAACTCAGTTGAAGATTGAGGTTAACGTTCGTTTGTTTTGAAAAATAACTTCTATTTTTGTACATCTAGTAGGGCAGATCTGGCTTTGGAATAAGGAATCGTCCGTTTGTGATTTTTTCTTTTGAATAAGTGAAGTTGAGTCCCCCCAATATTCCAACACATTTGTGCTGATGAAGTCAAAGGGGGGAGGGGGAAATGACATGTTAAATGTATGGGAAAATGGTTTTTCCAAGATAACTCGGTGGCTTTTGATCTGACGAAAAAATCTTTAGACCAAAAATGAGGAGAAAAATAAGAAAATTTTGTTCCTAACCTCATCGACGTCAGACCATTGATTCGCGAGATATCGCGAATCCAAGGCGCAAAAATTAAAAAAAAATAATTCGTTTTTTATCCTGCAGGAGTGGAGTTGAGGACTCATTTTTTTTAAATAGAAGGGTATTATCAGTTACTATGTTGGGCCGGAGGCTGGTGGCGATGAGATGATTAGGAGGGGAGGGAGAGAGGGAATATGAAAATATTTGACATGCTGATAACTCCCCGTGTAATTGGCATATCGCGGTCAGACCGACGTACACTTTTTTATGTGCTACAAGATAGCACTCGCATAAAATGATCTTTTTCGCAAACAAACGCTTGGTGCGCGAAATAAAAATTGTACGTTTTTTCCAAACAGTTTTTTTGGTACGATGGGGGAAAATCTGTTTGCATGACCATTTGATAGGATTTTTATTAATGTTTAATTTCCGCCAGGCCAGAACGCAATAAAATGATTAAGAAGGGAGCTAGAGGGCAATAATACATGTGGTAGAAAACCCAAATAATAGGAAAGAAACTGCTTGAAAAAACCTGAAATTTTTATTTCGCTCACTAAGCGTTTGTTTGCGAAAAAAATCCTTTTATGCGAGTGCCGTCTTGTAGCAAATAAAAAAATAATAAAATGTCCGTCGGTCTGACCGCGATAGGCCAATTACACGGGGAGCATGTGAAATATATTCTTCTTGCTCCTCCCCCTCCCCTCCTAATTATCCCATCGCCCCCAGCCCAATAGAATATCTACCCTTCTATAAAATAAAAATTGGGTCCTCAACTCATCCACTCCTTCATGATAAAAAATGAATTTAAATTTTTTAATTTTTGTACCTTGGATCGCGATATCTCGCGAATCAGTGTTCTGACGTCGATGAGGTTGGGAACAAAATTTGCTTATTTTCCTGAGCTCTTGATTTTTGGTTTGAACATTTTTTCGTCAGATCAAAAGCCGCCGAGTTATCTTCGAAAAACAAATGAAAAACACTCTTGATTACTAGTGTCAACTTGCGCCAATTAATGGAAAGCACCCGATATGCGACAACAATGTCAGACAGGAAGAAGAAGACAGTGATTAAGGATTACTGTTTGTCACCACTCACCACCAACTTAACAAATGTTGGGAAAGTTGTCATATTTTTAGGTTATTCCACCGATCGAACATATTTTATAAAAAGTTCTATAAACATTAAATTGAGACTGTTTCAAAATGTCTAAGGAGGATAAATTAGCCCAAGGACCCAGAGATAATGTAACTTACCCTATTCAAGTAGTTTACTGTGGAAATTGTACTATGCCAATTGAGGTTAGTAGAAAATTAGTTTCGTTAAAAGTATTACAAAATTAAACGTTTCCAGTACTGTGAATATTATCCTGAATATGAAAAGTGTAAGCAGTGGTTAGAACGTAATTTACCATCAGAATTTGAAAAAGTTAAAATAGGCGATGATAATCCTGTTGAAGAGGAGAAGAAACGACAAAAACGAGGGGGTAAAGGTATGATAAAAACAAAAAAGAAGGAAGATGGTCCAAAACAAGTCTGTGTGTCTAGAGCACCAAGAGGCAAGAAGAAGTCTGTAACTGTAGTTACTGGATTAAGTAGCTTTGGTATATTTTTGTATTTATATGTATCATTTTTTGCTAATTTTAGTTTTATTTTAGAGATTGACTTAAAAGTGGCAGCAAAATTTTTTGGCACAAAATTTGCCTGTGGTTCTTCTGTAACTGGTGATGACGAAATTGTTATTCAGGGAGATGTAAAAGATGACCTGTTTGATGTAATACCTGACAAGTGGCCAGAGGTAAGTTTGCCGTAATTCACCATTTTTGAAATTAGGTACAGTTAATTGATAGTCCCATAAGTTAGTCTCCTTTCTGGATTAATTTTGTGGCTTCTCTTCTTTCCTCTAAAAAAAGAAACTGAAATTTGTATACATTGGGTGTCCTGTTAAAAAGGTGTTAAGCTCTGAAAACATTTATATGAAGCAAGTAAAAAATTGATTAACAACACTTCAACACTAACAATTTATCAATTAATAGACCAGAAAAATACTATCTATAACCATCATGCGTCTGTTAGAATTAAGATTTTCTATTATGATCCTATATTTTTTTGCATTTTGGTATTTATTAATGTATCAATATTCTACTTATGTTTGGTCTTAAATATACAGACATATTTTCATACACTTGCAACTTTTTACATCTGAGGTATGTGCATGTGAACAATCCAAGTTATAATACTTCCTAATCGGACTGTTAGGACATTCACCTGTGATGGGTTCGACTTAGACAGACATAAAATACAAAATTTATACTTACTTCGATTTTTCTCAATGGTACTCTATAGATGGTACCAACTGAAGCATCATTGCAAGTCTTATAGCTAACACTGAGGATTGTTTAACACTTCTTAACATTATTTCTTGAAAGGCAATTTGGTTAGTAATGGATTCGGACAAAATGCAGTTTCCAACTACCATCCAATGGCTTACGTTAGTTATAGTAATAGTTTATATTTCCTATGATATACACATCTATTTAATAAAGTGATATATTTTCCTAGCGGGAAGCATAATTTAGGCGGTAATTCAAGTGGCGTGCCAGCTATTGGTAAAAGTGCAATTTATTACTATAGATTGGTGAACACTTCCTATGTGTATATTTATACACAGAAGGTATTAATCAAGTTGAATAGAGCAAGTGTTGTTCGAAGTACCTCCAGTGTGAATTCCAATCATATCAAATTAAATTTATTAATATGCGTGTCTTAACACATTCAGCGCCAAATCAGACAGCAGTATCTGTTCACAATTTTGACTGCCAAGATACTGTGATATTGACGTCTGTTTTACAATCTGCTGAAATGTGCCAAGCGGGCAAGTGTTTTCTTTAACTAATGCTGTCTTATGTCTGTTAATATACCTCTATATGTGAGTAAACTAATTCAAGGACTGTTAACTACAAAGAATTGCTCATCCCTATAAGAGTAACGTTGCCCAGTCCCCACTCTGTTTGGACCGTTAGTGACGTATTAAGTGGTACATTTCTCGGTGCAGCGGTAGTTGATTGCGCCACGGGCTCTACTGCTACGATATAATAAGACACGCCATATTTGTGTTTTGGTTTCTTTCTATACCTATGTATATGTTAACTGTGTTAGAAAAAAAATAGGAATTTTTAATTTACCGTTCATAAAATATCGAGATGTATTTAGCTAAAAAAAAAAGAAAGAAATAAAACAGCATCCCACAAAAAAGGACCACTAGTGCAAGCCGCTAGCAGACTGGGACTGTTGTCGACGTCACAACTGGCTAATCGCGTATGACCTTGGGGAAATAAATCGGTGCAGATAAACTATCCTTTGTAGTTAACAATCCTTGTAACTAATTAGGAGATATGGGACTTTTAATACAGGGCCATAACAAACACCACAATATTGAGAATAATTTAGTTCGACAGGAAGATATTTTTTCTCGGCTTGCGTCGAAATTTTGATGGGCAACTTGCAATTGGAGCTTTGATATTTCATTATGGAGAGAGTCTCATATAACTGTGAAATGTTCGCAGCAAATTGAAAATGTACATATTTCTATCGACTCCACTTTTTTTATATAAAGAAGAAATTATAAGTACTATAAAACAACGTTTAGTCTGGCATAAAAAATATTTGATCAAATACATAAACAGTAAATAAAGGTACTATGGACGTTACCTAAAATAAAATGGTCAGTAAATACAAATATAAAAATAAACTTCAAATACTAATAAAAAAAATCGGCAGCTACTGGAAGCGGCTGGAACCTCCCCACTCGGTGGATCTTTGAAGCCTAAAAGAGCATTAAATTGTGTGACAAAACGGCACTAAACATAATCCGATCTCATCCAAAACCTTTTTAGATCTTCTGGGGCACTAAAAAAATACTCAACTTAATGAATTTACAATCATCTATGCGAGTTATTACCTACATTATCGCTCGTTGAATAATATACTATTAGGATATTAACTTTAACATCACTTGAACGACTAAGAAAGTCTAGTTATCCTAAATACTACAGATTTGTAAAGCAACAAACTGAAAATTGGTAAAGTGATAATCTATAATAAATTCACCAATGAAGGTACAGAAAGTATATGATATTGATATTGTTACATCTACCTTTAAAGTTTGTGACAATCCACTAAAAGTTACAAATATGCCAAAATCTTATTAACATGACATGACACCAACGTTATCGGATGACAAACGATGACAATGACAATCGTCAAAATTTGCGCATTGCAATCCGATCTCTCGCGGCTGTCTTTGTTAAATGAAACATTAGCATTTCAGTAATTTTATCAGATTTGTAGTTTAATTCTTCGATTTGTCTGTATACATATTTAAAAACGGCACTAAACGTAATCCGCTCTACTTCTAGAGCAGTGAAGAAACCCTCACACGTGAATTGACACGTGATGTAACGAGTTTCACGACGTAACGGCTACGCGCATCGATCATGTCATGCGAAATGCGATCTATGCCATATTTGCCTTGTTTTTAATTTTTTTCACGGAAACCAAATCAAAAGGGTGGAAGTGTGATATATCGTTGAAATCAGAATTTTAACTGCTTTTCAATGGTTCCATTGCAAATTGAAAGTAATTATAAAATAAACAACTTGTTGCGCCAAAATGGCACTAAACGTAATCCGATCTCAACAAAAACCTTTTCAGATCTTGTGGGGCACTAAAGAAACGCACACGCAAAGTTTCATTCAAATCTGTTCAGTAGTTTCGGCGCTATCGTGCTAACACACATACACACACACAGACATTTTTCAAAAACCACTTTTTTGGGTTCCTAGGACCTCAAAAGGTAAAGATTTGATGTTATCTCAATTTTCGTTTTTGAACCAATTTTAGTAACCTCTCACAATTTTATTGTGGAGAGGTTAAAATATACCGATAATACAAAGAAATGTAAAACAACATTTTAGGTGATATTATGCACCACATAGAAAAACTCTTTAATCAGTAATGAGGTTTATTGTCGCAATCATCACAATACATGGTAACTGGGAATTTTATGAAATAATAAACCAAATACATCATACAATATGTTGCATCAACAGGCATAAATGAACAGAAATCGACGTGTCTGCTTGCAATATTGGGTCTGCTAATATCTGTTTTGGTCCCATAATGAAATTATGTTGTGTCTGCATGGGCCTGGTCTACTCAAGTTTTATTGCAGGGTCGCAGCAGACACCTGTGTCTGTTTTTAGAATATCACAGTGGTTCGATAATATAGGTACTGAAAAAATCCTTGGCACTGAATGTGTAAGTGGTGAGTTTCTAATCATTTGGTTGGTTGCAGTTTTTTAAAAATTCCTTTTTTTACACATAGGAGGTTTTGCAGATGATTGTAAATCAATGCAAGCACTGGCTATTGAGTACCTCAAAGAACTAATAATAATAATAATAATAATATGACTTTATTTTAATTAATTAAAAATACAACATAATACAGAATTATTTAGAATGTGGCGAGATCTAGCATAGCTACTCACCTAACCACCTGGCAAGAAAATAAGAATTAAGACCATTTCTAAAGAAAATAGTATAATAGTAGACATTGTGCACATGTGTTATTTGAAATGGGAAAAACACAAAAAAGAAACACATTAAATTAAGTATAGAAATTAAATATAGAAACACAATCTATAGAAGCAATAGGAAGTAAGGATATAATGCAAATAATATACAGCTATTAAACAAATAAAATTACGATACATTATAATTACTTACAAAATTCTTTTAAACGTTTTTTAAACAACATAACAGTTGAGCTTGTTTTTATATCAAGTGGTAAAGAATTAAAAGCCTTTACTGCATTATAACTAAAAGTACGGAAAAATAGGGCAGTGCTAACTAAATGCCTATTAATTCAGAAATGTAAACATAAGCTTATGCAATTTGTGACTCACGACAAAGCTTCCATTGTACAGTGAATCTGCAAATGTTTTACCTGTTTTTCATAAGAATATACATAAACAAAGGCAATAAAATAGCTATAGCTCAGTAGGGAATACATTTCATGATTTACATTTGATAGTATGCTAATTATATTTCACATTCAAGAATCAAGAGCATGTGTAAAAATGTACAAAATACAATATGTACAAAAATAATGAAATTTTTTTAGTCAGTGCAACTAACATATAATTGACTATTTTAATGTAAAGAGTACATTATATATTATTCATGATTCTTTTCTTGTTCCAGATTGATGAGGACCTTATTGAAGATTTAGGAGATCAGAAAAGATAATTTATTTAAACTGGGGTAATATTATGTAATAATTATTATGTGTATTATAAATAAAGAGCACTTTTTGCTTTGAATAAAAGACCTGCCATTTTTGTTTTAATAGTTTTTATAAAAAATGACGGCTAGAAAAACTAAATTAAATACTGAAGGTCTACACTGGTAGAATGATTATTTTCACAAGGGAGTCTAATTATCTCCACATTTTTATTGTGACTCGACCAGACTCAGCCATTGTGCAAGAGAATAATATTAAGTGAATTATAGGTCCGCACATTTGACTGTTTTATGCACTTGTTTTGTTATACTTTCGTGTTTCTACGGTAATATTTGTTAGTCTTTTTACAATAATTTAAGAACGTTCCCAAAAGGTAGCCATTCTCAACCTACAAAAGGATCTCCCCTATGTAAATTATCATGCTTACAATAAAAACTTGTTGACAAGCACTGTACTTTTTCGTTCCAGTCCCTCTGCGCATAAGCACAAAAATAAACTTACTGGCAATGTCTCGTTTTTATACTGATCAGAACGTGAGTCGTTGCTTTGGTTTAGAGTGCATTATCGTATTTTGTGAGGTTAAGAATATACTTGTGATTTTTAACAAAGTATAAAAAATGTGTTCTAGAACAAAAAATGGTAGATTTCCCATAAATATCAACTTTTATTCTTACGATAATCCATATTTTCTTAATATCTGTTTAGAGATATTAGGTACTCGCATTTATTGGCATAAACTGTGCGTTGACAGCTTTTTAAATATTACCGCGTAATTGGAACGTTGCCAAGTCACGAACTCTCCTGCTCATCAACTTATCTGAGGCAAGAGGAGAGCGACTGAAAGTCTCGAATTTTCAACATATTTTACAGAAAAACGAATACCGCTTGCAGTAATTTTTTTAGAGAAAAATATTCCTCTCTCCTTCTAATAGCTCTCAGATTTTGAAGAAAATCGCAAGAAAATTATCATTGTAATTAAATAAAACGTAAGTGAGTATGGAATTTATAAGACATTAGTATGTTAAAATGGGAATTTTAAGTGCTAATATTTACAAATAATTTAGTACCGCAACAGATATTCATATTTTTCCCACGTATACAGAACATTAATGAAAATATATCGATGGTTAATGAATGGCTTTCATAATTCTGAACTTTTTGATAACAGATATACAGTGTTCAAATGTGCTTTTAGAGGGCGGAATATTAAACATAATATTTTTAGTCGCAAACTCCTCTATAAATCCTTATTTTACTATAAGGAAAGTAACCAGACTGCAACCAAAGTTACAAATCTGGCGCGTTAAGTGTAATAATTGCATATTGCCATCAAAACGCTAATGCTTCGATTGCAACAAACACCAGCCGAAAGACTGATCCTACTTAAAGGAGCTCCTTTGCCAGTCGTCACACACCACTTGCAGACTGCAGTTTTGAGCTGTTGGCTCTCGTCAGTGCAAGGTAGGTATGCGACGACCGACATGAGAATCCTTTGACTATAGTACATCCCGGTATTTTCACAATAGCGACATGTAAAACAGCCAGCAGGCGCCATCTAGCGGTCCAGTGTCTGTTGCAATCGAAAAATAAATAGCCTGACTTGGCTTAGCATAGTTCAAATGTGCTTTTAGAGGGCGGAATATTAAACATAATATTTTTAGTCGCAAACTCCTCTATAAATCCTTATTTTACTATAAGGAAAGTAACCAGACTGCAACCAAAGTTACAAAATCTGGCGCGTTAAGTGTAATAATTGCATATTACCATCAAAACGCTAATGCTTCGTTTGCAACAAACACCAGCCGAAAGGCTGATCCTATTTAAAGGAGCTCTCGTGCCAGTTGTCACACACCACTTGCAGACTGCAGTTTCGAGCTGTGGACTAAAGGTTGAGCAAGTATAGCTACATGGGATATTATAGATCCTGTTGATTTTTTAGGTTTTAATTCAGGAGATAAAGAGCCTATTTTAAGTATGTTTTAACTTGTGTAGCGTTAGTTTTTTAGTTGTTTTGTTCTGTAAATTATATGTTCATGTCTTTTTTTTTAGACTGTGGCTAATTAGCCATTGTTTTTTTATTGTTAGCATCATTTCTCTCTTACTTGTAATTACCACTTGGTGTCTGTAAGATGTATCAAATAAATAAATATGTATACATTTTCAAGATAATCATAAGAAAACTTGTTTTGTTGGGAACGTCCTTAAATAGATTTATCAAAGGCATTCAACAGTGTGATATCTTATGCGAAAAATTACAATTATACGGTTTCAGGGGGGTTGTACTGAAATTAATAAGATCTTATTTGACGAATCGGAAACAGTGCATTATGGAAAATGATACAAAAGGAAATCAAATAAAGTCTGAAACTTTAACAATCCGGAAAGGAGTTCCACAGGGATCGATCTTTGTACCGCTTTTCTATATTTTATATGCAAACGATTTTCCCCAACACTGTTGATGTAAATATGTCCCTTTATGCAGACGATTGCACTTTAGTGTCAGCGAAAAAAACAAACAAGAATTAAGAGCAAAAGTAACTGATACTTTAGGCAGTTTGGAATGTTGTTTTAAGTCAAACTATCTCTTGTTAAATGTTGGCAAAACTCAAATAATGAACTTCAGAAATAGATCACCTGAAACATTTTCAGTAGTAAACCTCCACTCAGTAGATAGTGTTTCTTTCCTAGATGTAAACATAAATTCGAGATTAGACTGGAGGTCTCACATAGACCTACTAGCAAATAATATGTCAAAGTACTGCTTTGCTTTAAGAACTATGTGAAGAAATTGGACATGAATCGGCATTGTGTGTGTATCATGCATATATACAGTCTAAAATAAGATACGGCATAATATTCTGGGCAAATTCAGTCGCTGTTGATAGAATTTTAATGTTGCAGAAAAGGTGTTTAAGAAACATGTTTAAAATGAAGCAAGCTGACAACTGTAAACCAATATTAGTAAAGTATCAAATACTAACTATAATTAGTCAATATGTATATAAATCTGTTTTATTTGTGGTGGACATTAAGTGTCTGTTTGCAAATGGCAAGAGAGAATATGAATACGACACAAGAAACAAAACTGATCTAAAAATGCTAAATAAGCCAAATGTCACTTATATCCAAAAAAACTTTCATTGCTCATTCAAATATATAATAAATTACCAGGACCCTTTAGAAATCTCCCCAAAAATGAACTCAAAAAGAATCCAAAATCTTACCCTTTACATCGACCATATTGAGGATTTTCTAAATGACAATGAATTAACGTGTTTAGTATAGCTCATAAGTTTTTTCACTGTAAATGATATTACGTTACCTCTTATACATGTATCCGATGTGTAAAAATTACTTTTCCTAAAATTAGTGTAACTTTTTAACTGCTTATATTCTTGTTTGTTTTTTTCTGTTTGTTTATTTTATTAATGATATGTGTTTTTGTATTAGATCTTATATTCCTTTGACACGTTCCACACTCGCAAAGGGTATTTTATTGTAAGTTTCTATATTTTGCATTATTTTGTAACTTACTTGGAACTAATAAAGCATCTATCTATAGTAAATTTCTGGACTGCAGAAAAAATTTTGAAACTTATCAAAATCAGTATATTTTAATGAAATTCGGTATCAAGGGGTATTTTTTAATTCTGAACAACTGTTCTTAGTAAATTTTTGCTATATCTCTAACGCAAAGTAAAATATAGAAAAATTTCATATTTGAGTGGCGCAGTGAGTTGGTGTGAAAACTGAAATTGATAATCATAAAAAAATGCGCCTTAAAGAGTTTCACAACTGAAAAAAATTTGAAATCGATCTGTCGAATATTAACCGAAATATCAAGGCATGTCCACGTGGCGGATTATTTTGAAAGTTTAAATTCAATTGAAATATAGTAAATAAATTTGCAGAATATTTCAAATGAGCATATAATCATCAACAGATAATTCCAATATCCAAAATAGATTAGTCTTCTTCTACGTCTATTCAATGATTTTCTTCCTTTTTGCCCTCTCAGAACTTTCTAGTCCTTGTCCATTCTCTCATTCCCATTGTCCTCACATCTTCAGTCCATCTTTTACGTGACCTTCCTCTATATCTGTTAAAGACTATGTTTCAGTATAGCCCTTCTCTTATCATGTATATCTTTATTATTATTAACTAAAGATGCTTTTCCCCAGCATGCGGAAGATTTCTAAGTTTAAGATATGTTCTTTTTATTTCAAGTAAGCACTGCACTATGTTTCGATTTCTTAGAGGAATTTATCAATCATTACAAGTTGAATGTTTGAAAATGTTTTTAACGCCTTCACTTGAATGACCTCTTTAGTTTAGATCTAGATTTGTCTGAATAAAGAGACCATACAGTTTTAGTGGGTTCCCAACCACTTTTTGGGGGTAATTTACAACTGAAAATTATTTTGCAGTAAGTGGGGCCTGTCAATGAGAAAGCGCTAACCACTAGGCTACTACCCTTCCTCCTGTAATGCTTGCGCCTACTCACATAATTATGTTTTTACTCAAAATATTTATTCTAGACTGAAAGACATTTGATCAATTTTGAAATAAAGGCACTGTATAAGAACAAATATTTACTGCCTATTTAGGTATAGCGATAATTTTAAATTTTCATAGTTTCTGCATTTATAAAGGAAATAGAAGAGCTACTTCCTCTCGTTTTTATACTGTATTTTTTATATTTCGCACGACAGCCAAGTTTTCCTATCTATCATTTTTTGCATAAAATAATGCGAAATATTGATTTCTTTCCTAATTTGGCTAGTCATTTAGCACTTAACTGTGGACTATGCACGTAGTACCCATAAGTAGCAATCGAGCGCACTATTGACCAAACAATCTGTAAATCTGATAGATAAGTGATTGGTGCAACAAAGAAGCCAGGAAAAATTATTTCAAGAGCAATTAATGTCATAATATACAGACAGGGTGAGCCACGGTGGGTAGAATATTAAAAGTATATGGAGAACAGATCAACCGATTGCTTTGAAATTTTGGTTACCAGGATAATCGAGTATGATCACTCCAACTAAAATATTTTCGAAAGTGCGGTGTTGCCACTTATACGTAAAACTGGCAACATCTTCGTTATTTTAAATGGAATACCCTGTATATTTTTGCATTTTTTGGATTGTCGTCTCTTTCCAAGTAACTTTTGTTAATATTTCGCTATACCTATCTCAAGCCGTTTTCGAGATAATAATTCTTTTCTGAATTTATTGCCAAAAATTTGACTTTCAGTAAATCGTGTTTCCTCCTACCTACGCAGCAATTAAAAGATAATTTTTTACTTGCGGCTAGGCAAGGCCTGGGGGCATCTCCTCTATTAATCAAATGTTTCGAATTTACCTTTTTAAAAAGGTAATAATATACCCTATACCTAATGCGCAGCGTTTTCGATTTATGGGCACTTTTCTGTAACCTTACCAAGAATGTTAGTCTTTTGATATATCATAACGGGTGGGCCATGAAATTTTTATTGTCATTTTGGAATGACAACAGACATGCTACTTTTCTAAATAAATTTGACGTTAGTGAGAAAATAATTATACAAACATAGTTTTAATGGATTTGTTTATTATCCATGGAAAAGTGAAATAAGATTATCAGCAGAACTTGTACAAGATTTAATGAGAAATATCCGAATTTGCCGCAGATGAATAACAGAAAGTTTCTACGAATTCAGAAAAATTTTATAAATTTTGGTTCGTCATTAACAGAATAATAACAGTAACAAAATCTAAGTAGCAATAACAAATAATACCAATAACAGTAACAAATAATAAAAATCTTAAAACTATTCTAATAATTGTTCGAAATGTAGACCAGACGCTTTAGTATATGACGATGGACGGCATTTGTTGTCTCAACTCAACGTTCTAATTATTCCTTGTTGTGGACTGGAGTTTTATAAACTTTATCTTTAAGAGTACCCCAAAGATAAAAATCTAACGGGGCAAGGTCAGGGGACCTCGGAGGCCAATTCCATGGTCCCAAACGTCTAATCCAATGGTCATCGAAAATCCATTAACATCAAAACACATCGAAACTAAATTTGACTTGAAAACCAGCCTCTCTGGTAACGTAGGGGTTGTCTGTGGCCCAGTGGTGACGATTTTGTGTCCATCCCCCTAGAAAATTTGCATTTATCAGTCCATATAATTTTTGGGATCCTTTTGCGTACGTACAAGTAACATTTCACAATATTCTATTCTCTAGAGATAATCCTGAGGCACTGGACTCTTGTAAATTCATAATTATGCATTTTATAGTTTACTAGTATTCTTCGAATGGGTGAATATGACAATCCTAAATCCCATTCAGCACAACGTATCAAATACTGGGGATTTGCATGAAAATATACCAGCACATTGATTTCATTTACCTCATCAGATGTTACAGGTTTAGGTAAATTCCTTGGTTCTCTTAATGCTGAACCAACATTTATAAAATTTCTCTGAATTCATAGAAACTTTCAGTTGTTCATCTGCGGCAAATCCGGATATTCCTCATTAAATCAGTTTTGCTGACAAGTTAAAGAGGATCAAATTTTGAATATGTTGTATGTACAAAATCGTTTTGATAACTTTTCAAGTGCATTTGGCAAATAGCTATTTTTTGATTGGCTTTAGGCAATAATGGCATTAAAGGTTTTTTGAAGAGAATTAAATTATCTCTAAAATAAGCTCCAAATGACCTTCATACGATGAATAGTTCACAAGTTACAGCTGCTTAAAGCTATGAGCAAAAATTTATTTTTTATTATAAATTAAGATTTTCCTGCAAAAATGGTGCATAACAATTTTGTAAAAACTGGTTTTGACCTATTTTTATTAGTTTATATACATATGAAAGTAATGCAATAGCATAAGTCGTTTGCAAGGTATATTTTCTTAAAAAAAAGGTTATTGAAAACTGTTTTTGTTCAGAAACATTGAACTTTAATTTTTTTATTCCTTTTTTTGTATATATCATCGTTTTTTTTAATTTTACGACAAAATTTCATAAGACCTAAAATGAAAGCTTACAAAAATTTTTACAAAACACACTTTTTCGTGTATGACTTTCAATAAGTAGTGACAAGGAACTGACAATTGAAAATGCGATTGATTTTTAATTTTTAGCAAACAGGGAAACAGGCACAATTTTTGTCATGTTTGAAGTACAAAAAAGTACATTTTTTCACTTTTTGAAGTATCAGAAGTTATTCTGTGAGCATTTTTGAGTCGTTTCATAGTGGGCCCATATTTTCTAAAAAACTGTTATGCAGGAAAATCTTAATTTATAATTTTTGCTCATAGCTTTAAATAGCTGTAAAGTGTTTACGAACTTAATTGAAACCGTATAAAAACTAAAACCCGGCAAAAACAGTCGGCATCTCTTTATTGTATATGGGCGGAGGTAAATAGAAATGCTTGCCATAAGAAAATGATAAGATTTTCGGGCGTTATTATATTATCCTCTGTTTCAAATAATCTTCAGAAAGCCATGGTAAATTAGTAATTAAAATATTTTACCTTTTATATAGTAGTAAATATTTATAAATATGAACAATAACTAACTAAACTCCTACGCTTGATATTATAACAGGTATTTATGCACTACACTGGCACATTGACAGCACATCTCATAAGTCCACGTTGACTTCTGAGAAAGGATTTACGAGTTTTTTTATGCTAGTGGGCCAGTCTGTTTTATTATCTTTAAACTAGTGCAGTCGTAGATGGTTCATTCAGGCTGATTACATTGCCAGTCTCGGACTCGCCTGCACAGTTTCAATTACCATTCGAATCTCGATATCATTGTTAAATATATAGGACAAAATATCAAGTTCAGTGCGCACGGTCCTGTGCTTTAACACTGACCAGTTTCAATTGTGCTCGCATAAAGTTTAACTCATGAACCATTCATTTTATGAAGGTCACTTGGCTCTCATTTTACAGATAATTTAATTCACTTCAAAAAACCTTCAGTGTCATTATTTCCTAAACCCAATAAAAAAATAGCTATTTGTCTAAATGCACTTGAAAATTACAATTTTTCATGTTTTTTCCCTTTTATCTGCATCCACTCGTTATCAAAACGATTTTGTACATACACCAACATATTAAAAATTTGATCCTCTTTAACTTTAAATAGATACACTATATGCATACGATCTATTATTTTCGAGTTTTTATCGATTTTATCATGAAACTAGCGTTCTGATAGTGCTATAAAGATAGTAGAATGCAGGTTTTCACGACCGTTGTCTAATGAAGTAGATTCTTCCACGGCACGACCCGCTATAAAGATGTTTAAAAATTCATATCTCTACCAATATTGATTGAATGGAAATGAAAAATAAAAGGAAATTGTTCGTAATCGAATTCTATACAACTTTCATTTGAAACAGCTTGCAATTCAAATGACCATTTTTGAGATTTTAGTGAAGAATGCGCATATTTCCGTCAATTGTCAACATTTCAATAGGTCATTAGTTAAAAAAAAAAACGAAATTGTGCGGATTTTTATTACCTATAGTTTTCATGTGTACATATTTTACAGTAAAATCGATACTTTCCGAGTTTTTTGCGGAAAAACGATTATTTTAACCTATTTTCTCCTCCCTTCCCTCCGCCGGCTTCTAAGGGTGGGGACTTTTGATATGTTAAAAAGAACTACAAAATAACCCTGTTCCCAAAATTTCAGCCCACTCTGAATTATTTCATCCAAATCGACAAATTTCGTCCCATTTTATTGGGCTATAAGATATTTTTTTAAATCATTTTTATCAACTCTGTTGTCAGATGCTGTTTTCGTAAAATCACTGAGGATACTTTTCAAATAAATAAATTATGTGATTATTTTAACAGTTTTATTCAGGGATTTCTTCATTTTCCTCAACTTCACATTTAACAATATAAGGAAAATATTTAGCAATTATGCCCAAAATTTGCTCCACTTGTTCATCAGTTAACCTTTCCTCGCTTTCTTCTATCATCTGAAAGAAGATAAAAATATGTAACATAAAAAAGAGCTAAAAACTTGGTAAAAGCATCAGGCAATATTGAAAAATTCCTTCGGGATAGAAACGTAAAACCCTAATAACCTGGTTCGCAATCCCCAAAGATTCTGAAACTAAAATAGAACCTTGATTCGAAGAGCAATCATTAATATCAAGAAAATGCATTTCAGAAAACTGCCCCACAATTAACATTCATTGAATTCTAAAAATCCAAAAGATTGGGAGGTAAAGAAATAGAAAACGAAAATAAGGAATATATTGAAAAAAGATAATGAGAAATTGTTTTGATATGCTGCAAGATTTTCAAATATTACATTTCTATAATAAAATTTTTCAGCAAAGAAATGGTTCTTGCGCCATTTGAGCAAAATCTACATAGAGAAGGAATTATAGAAGCCAACAGTTTCAATAACTTCTCATTTATACAACGTTTCATTTTGGTTCTGTAAAATTTTGTAAAGAATCGCAAATTTTCAATTTATATTGTGTTATTGGGACAATAATTTGTAATAGTGTTATGTAGAATGAAGCTGTCTTACAATTTTTGCCTTACAATATTAGATATGTTTGCCATGGGGAGCATTTAATTTTACTATATTGCTTCTAACATAGTCGGCATTCTTTTATGACAGGACCAAATTGAGCTATTCTAGAACTCACGTGAATTCAAAATTTTCAACGTAAGCCACTACTAACGCAAAATTTACATATTCACAATTAGTAAACTGATTGTTAAGGAATTGTCAAAATGATGAGAAGCAAACTGTAGTTGTGGAAAGGAGTAGGTACAAGTTATAAGCAACAATGTAAAATGCACATAATATATATATATTGATATTTAATATAGTCATCGGTGAAAATTTCTGTCTCATGGAGATATAAAATTTAGCACTCAATTTCAATAGACCATTCCAGAATGACGTCATTGACAGTTCGTCCATATTTGCTGGGTGGCATACAAAACCATTTGCGAATGTAAACATTGCAAGTATTTCATCATTAAATTGTTTAATCCTGGTTTAATTGATAATAAATGCCACATTTTTGTATCGCTGTTAAATGTTCAATGCGTGCTGAAAGAGATAATGCATCGTTTTTCCGATTTTACGCTATTTTAACCAATAGGGGGATCATCTTAATACATTGTCTATAGAAAGAAGAAATGCTCGGATTAAGGCTTTGGGACGGGGGCCAGTGAGTAAAAGCCACCTAAAACACGGTCATATTTGTTCAAAACATTTTATAACTGGTAAGTACTTAATTTTTGTACAAAAACTCCTAGGTTTTATAAGGTTAGAATCAAATGATGTATGTGTGATTTTAGGAAAACTAGCTGCTTTAGAGGCTAAAACTACAAATACCCTCCTTTACAAAAGGCCAAACTCAGTTGTATACTATAGATTTGGAAAACACACGAAACATTGCATGTTCATGTAGAAAGAATTATAGGTTTACTCAAAAGAAAATTTAAGATTTTTCATGAAACAATACCCATAAGCATATGTTGTCAAAATGAAGAAATTGAGTGCATTGGATAAAATTGTCGTGGTATGTATAGTGCAATAATAAACATGTGCCTTCTCAAATACTAAATAATATAAATAAAGAATTATGTATGTGTTTATTAATAAAAAACAATTTTAATTATATATACCTATTTATTTCAATATATTACACATCAAATGAATATATATTTTTTATCCACAGTAAAACAAATGTTATTTAATATTCACTTTATTTTAAAATATCCAAGTTCAGGTTCAGTCAAGCAAAAAAAAACCCATAAATTAGATTCGGACATAAATAGGTGTAAGTTCATTTTTATCTTTCAAAAGGAGGATGTTCCTAAGATCTAAAGAAGGATGTTTCTAGTTTTTTGGTCAATCCATATCCCATATTCGCAACATTTCTGCATTTTTCATGGAAGGTACTGGCCACGGTGTAAATATACTACACCGTGGTACTGGCCGAATGGAAAGTTTCTCAGTAGATGCTGGACCTGGACCACTGTCTTCGATGGTATTTGGACGATCATGCAGGTGCAGAATGGCTATATGACTGCATACTTCTGATAAACCAGCCATACATGTACAGTGAACACTGGAAATGCTGGTGTTCTTTAAAATAATAATCCAAACTTGAAGTAACTTTTCCCTCTTTCGTTGAGAGTGTTTAACCTACAACAAAGATTTAAAAAACGTTAATCAAGTTTAAAACCTCTGTAGCATATCACAATTATATACATTAACGTATAGAATCTAATTATAATGTAAAATTACGCATTAACTTTGATTTCTTACCTTCCCAATGACAACAAATGCCTCATCACTGATTCGTTTTGCCAATATTTCTTGAACAGAGCCAGATTCGTAAAGCTTGTAGGCCTGCAAGTTTTTATAAGGCTTAAATTATTGACAAGTATAATAACTATGAGTTAGTATCAAATAATTCACGAAGTCCATCATGGTAATATTATAAACTTCAAGCCTGCTCTCTTCAGGAGGGATTGCATAGTGGTCAATATTATCAATAATCTCGATTTCTTTATCATATCTGCATTTAATATCACCTCCAAGGGCTACATAATATTTACTTCGAGACATCTTGGCGAAGAAATTTGCAAAAAATCACAATAAACTCAATCCATACCATCAGAAACGAATGTAAACACACGGAAAATAATCGCTTTGTGTGCCACCCAGGCAAAATGGCGGATCTGTCAGAGTCACGTGTTCTGGAATGGTCTATATATAGAAAGTGAAATGCATAGATTTAATACATTGGTGTTAGGTAAGTGTAAATTATGCTCTACTTTCATCTGATCAAAGACTGGTGGTTGAGAGGTAAGCGCACTTGCCTCTCACCCAAAAGTTCCGGGTTCGATACCCAGTCGTGGCAGTGGAAAATATTGTGTGAGGGATTTTTCCACTATATACGGATATTGGGTGTGTGTGTGTGTCCCTTGTCTCTAAATGTGTAACCCACTCTCACACAAGGCAAGAGCCTTCTAGAAGACTAGAGCCTTCTGGGATAAAGGGGGTCGTAATTACCTGTGGTGTTATTTATTATTTATTTATTATCTGTAATTATAGATTTTACTTACCAACTGAATCTCCAACGCTGTTGTAGGGGGTGAATTGATAATCATCAATTTCTCCGTTTTATTTAAGTTATAAGGTGCCAGAGATTTTAAGCACTCTTTGATATTTTCAGGAGTTTGTTCATTGCAGGCTGAGGTCTCTAGATAACGAATGGTCTATAAATCGTTGCAATTATAATTATAATGTTTAATCTTTATGTATGTAATTAACATACCTCATAGGTTATTGTGGCAAGCTGACCTTTGTGTTTCTTTTTACTGTCTTTGATCTTTTGTAAATGTTTTAATACTTCATAATTACTTAAGGACGCACAATTTTCATTTATACTAAAAAACAAAAGCATGCAAGGTAATTTTACTTTTTTAACACTTTCAAATACTCACATTTCCATAATTAAATTCTGTGCTATTTCAATTTCGAAATACTTTATTGAGGTTAGTTTTCTTCTTCTTCGACTATAGCGCATCAAGCATAGAGGTCAGTACCTCAAATGATAGGCGTCAAATCTAGAGACTCCATAAAGTAGAGAATGGCCAATCGGTCCCCACTCCACCAAATTGGATGCATCATGGCGACGATGGTTTCAGTGTGCGCGTGTATAGTATAGGGACTCTAGTGCGTGTGCATCAGCAATACCACTTAGCATTTAGGTGGTGGTGGGTGGCATCAGTGTGTTTACAACGTAACGGATGTGTCAAAAGCAGGTTGCAGTATTTGTTTTGACAAAGTGGAAAAATAATGTTACCATTAATAGTCCTGTCCCCAAGGCAAAACTCCGTAAAAAAAATGTTGTCCAGAGAAACGGATTTCAAATTTCTGTTTAAGGTTCATTATAGAACTAATTTTGCTTGGGTAGACACCGCGAATTTGACGCCACTGTTTTTTTGTGCGCCATTTTTAAAAATGGAGAATGATTTCAATATTATATTGTATTTAAAGAACTATAAAGTCTACAGACTTCAGTCTGGTGTCCAAATCTATGTATAAGGGGTCAAGAAATATAACAGTGGTAAAATTGAACGCTTCAGATTAACCCTTACACTATTTTCAAAGTAGACAAGTAATAATATATATCAATATAGTACAAGTATTAACACATTTTATTTACTTTTTTATATACTTGGCCTGGCAACCCATTTGCAATATAAAAATGCAATATGTAAACATTAATGCTGAAATGAAAGACAATGTAATATCGACACAAATACTATATTACTAAAAGCTGATTAAAATCACATTAGTGTAAACTAATATCAAAATCACTTTTTGTTCAAATTTATTTTTGTTTATTTATTTGTTTTTACAATCTTGAACAGTACTTTTACAGTAGGTGGAACATATAAGTGGAGCATTTCGACAAGGGCATCTTTTTGTTGCACAGGTTTTGCAAGAACATACACGTGTAACTTCGGTGGGCAAACGATTTAAAAAGTTTACAGGTTTCAGAACTCCATTAACTTCTTCCCATCCAAAGCTACATGGATCTTTCTCTACGTAGGCAGGATTTAAAACATTTAAACAATTCCTGATTACATAAAACGCCCTTTTAATGTGACCTTGAATAGAATAAGATGTCAGCGGAAGGTCAGTAAGAGGGACCGATCTCTTGAATTCACTGTACCGCAGATCGTCAAATGTTTCACATTGAGAACTCCTTTTTCAAACACACACGAGATATTTATCAACTTTTTCGAAATCATTTTCTTCTTCAGTTTCAGCAAATTCTTTCAGGAATTTTACTGGATCAGCAGTGAGGGCTCCAAGTTTTGTTCCAATTTTGCTAACGGTGTCATTACTAGTAAGAACCTTGATCAAAACATTGGGCAATCCTGGAGGCAGTTTTCTATAAAGAACATGAAGTGGGATAAAGCGTCTTCTCTCTCCAGTTCCATAACGTACCCATAGCTCCGATAATCCCTGATTTAAAAACAATTCAACAAATCTAAGTAGCAACACAACAACATCTGTGTCATTTGACAGAACCAGAACTAGACGTGAACCATTTCGAATTGCTCAGTCAACGTGTGACACAATACGAAGGTCAGCTTCTTCCAATGCGCTATTTAATTCTTCAACGATACTACCATTGCCTTTTAAATATTTTTCTGCTACGGATCGCTGTTCCAAAGTTTGGCATTGAAAAAATTTTAACTATTCGCAATTGCGACATATAATCCACAACAACGGCAGTTTGAAGGGAAGACATTTGGTCAAATCTTAAATCTTTAGGTGAGAGGTTTTTTCAATCTTCTGCACTAGCCTGTGTTTGACTGGCTTTGCTGGGAAATCTCCATCAAGTAAAGCATTCGTTGGAAGAACATCATGCGACAGAATATCTTGAATTCGTTCACCCCTTTCTTTCGCTAGATGCAATTCCCTGTGTGCCTGAGAAAGGAATTTTTTTGTTCCCCTTTGTGTAATGGCCGGTTCACTGTGGGAGTTACAATGACTATCAAAGCGGGGATATTTACATTTAGAGATTGTGTCAAAGAGGCTTTTTGTTTTAGACACAAATCTCTCCTGCTTTAACTCTCTATATAGTTCAAATGCGTGTTGTTGGCCATCTAGAATACGTTTTTTTATATCGTAATTCACAAACTGTTTGGTCACAAAGTTGTGTAATCGTATAGAATGCGTCATTTCGAAAGGGTTTTCGTGTTGTTGCATAAAACGAACAAGGCGGCCAACGTTCTCATTAAAACGTTCTCCTCTCTTTCCTATAAGCTCGTGTTGAGTTTCACGATGGTCCATTAGCTTCGAATTTGTGATGTCTCTAAAGGCATTGCACATCGAAAGGATTTCGTGGTATACCAGCTCCCACCGGGTAACATAGTCACACTTACGTGTCTGGCCAACTATTCCCTTTGAGCTTTTCTGTGATCTTTGAATAGTCTGTTCCAGTTTCATATCCGCAGCCACAGAATTGAATCTACCCTCTTTATCTTTCACCACAAAATGGCCTTGTATCAATTTGTTGTAAACATAAGGGTTTTCCACTTCCATCTTTTTCACCCTTTCCAAATACCACGATCCATACCTTACGTAGTTTATGCAATCAAATTCAATTCCGCCACTATTGTATTCTTTGACCCATAATACCTAGATTTTGCCACCAGACTGAAGTCTGTAGGCTTTATAGTTCCTGAAATACAAAATAATACTGAAATCATCCGCCATTTTTTTAAAATTCGTACAAAAAACAGTCGCGCCAAATTCGTGATGTCTACCCAAGTTAAATCACTTCTCTAGTGAACCTAAAATACAAATTTAAAATTCGTTTCTCTGGACAACATTTTTTTCACGGGATTATCCTGTGGGGCCGGGATTATAATTGTTTCGTGACCAAATCGGTCATAACAGACTGTTATTTTAATTTTAACCTATTACATTGAATCTAATGACACTATGCTCGTCAAAATAAAAGCAACTCCGCCGCCAGTATGCATCCACTTTTCATACGGATCAATCAGTGCCTCCCACTCGAGTAGCCAGTCTCTATTTTATAGGGGTCTTTAGCACTGAACTCTATTACAGTAAATGGAACGCCATTATAGACATATGCGCGTAAACAAAATGTGATAATCATGCGATTTAAAATGCATAGACAATAAGTGCCGACGCAGTAGGAAATCTAAGGTTAAAAGTATGTCGGAGCTTGACTCAAACGGCTGTGTACGGAAGTTATGCGCTGACGCAAGTTTGTGTTTTATTTGTTTCTAAAGCGTAGGTCTTAAATTGAATGTGAATTACAGAGTCGGTCTTCGTGATTTTATCCTTTCGTTTGCGAAATATTGTGAGATATATTGGTTATTTTGCATATAATTTTGTGACTTATAAACAGTGTGTATCTTAATTAAGACAATAGGTGCGCACTTGTATGGCACTGTTTTGTAAGAACCGGGGCGAAATCCCGGGTTTGTTATATTTTAAGTAAGTATACCTAGTGACTTTCAGACAAACGCAGCAATCTTGACTCACCTTCTAGCGGCTTGTATTTCAGTGTATTACCAAATGCTATTTAATTCTAGATGGGGATTGTGTAGTGGATATACCATCTTTGGGAGGGTATGTAAAACAGTTAATCCCCTGTCCATTAAATACTAGGCAAGTAAAAAAAAATCCCTACTATTTGATAGAGGTTTGGCAAAATTTCCAGTTTGAGAGTAGCTTGTCTCCTGGTATTGGTTCTTGCCCTTGGTAGCGGAAATAGACCGATGTTAAAAATATCAAGGAAAATAAAGCAATAGAGTTTAGTGCAAAATACTTAATAAAAAGTAAGAAAATTGTTGCTTCCCTTGGTTCATGTTTACATTGTATTTGTCAAAAGTAGAGTACAAGATTTTATCAGATTTTCCACGTTTCAGACGAAGTATATTACGAATTTTAGTTATTCAGTTACTTTGTCAGAAAAATTATTTAATGTAGCAAGTAAACATTTAGTATATGTACACTACTACCGGGGATGAAACCACATACTTTTAGTCAAAATATAAATGGACATTATACTTTAATTTTCTCTTGCAAATAAAGAAGGAAGTTTTACGTAAACACCTTTACATATTCTTTTACAATTCATTGTCTCATGAGTATGTCATATTTTTATAAACAAACGAGGGGGCGAGCGTGGGTGCGTCTGTACTATGTACATACTTCGGTATGCGATGTAAAGCAACGACAGGCGCAGTTAGTACTTGGATGGTGACCATTCCAACGGAAACCGCGTTCTCGCCTCACACATCTTCCAGCGGCTTGTATATCAGTGTATGCGCGGAAGCTATACAACCTTAGGCGAGGGTTGTATAGGAGATATACCATCCTTCGGAGGGGATGTAAAGCCGTCAGTCCCTTGTTTATTAAATGTTAGCAAGTAAAAGATCCCTACTCTTCTTAAGGGAAGAGGTTCGGCAAAATTCCTGGTTGGGGGTAGCTCGTCTAGAGGCGTCGGTGTTAGGCCTCAGTAGCGGAAATAGGCCGACGTTAAATAAATGTATAAAAAAAAATAATAAACAAACAAGTAAAACAATCTATCACTTATATATTACCTTTTCTTCATTTCATTTGTCAATTCAAACATGTGAATATAAAATGCATGATTTTAGTTTTCAATAAAAATTCACTAGTACCTACTCATATATTTACTGATTGATCGTAGAAAAATAGTATAGGTTTTTTTTAGGCCTCAGTTTTAGCTTTTATTAATTTTAAAATCATATTTCGACCCCAGAGATAGAAAACATATGACTGTTTTTTGTGAACTATATATTGAACTTATGATCATACATATTCGACATTGGCTACAAGAAATTGAAAATAAAATGATTGTTTTGAGAATAACGATAACTTTGATTTTTTTTATAACCATCAAGGCAAATAAATTGTTATATTTATTTATGCGATTTCTAAAAAAAGTTAAAAATATGAAACACGCAATAAAAATAAGGCCGGCCCTGACGTATTTCATAGTGCGATTGCGCGCTACTATGTGGCCGCCATACTTGCGCGATATTCAATTGCAAGGATGGTTAATAGTTAACCATCCTTGATTCAATTGTACGTAGAAATTTTTGTGGGCATTGGCATTCCATTTACTGTAATAGAGTTCAGTGGTCTTTAGCGAAAATCACAGAGTGGACGATATCTACATTTTAACATTATAACCATATCTATAGTGAACAACAAATCAATTTACTATTGAGGTTAAATGGAGCCTAATTTTGTTGACGTGATAATTAAGTAACTTCTATGATTTTTCAAATAAAAAGTGCATTAAACTATTACTTTATCTTTTGTCTAAGTAAATAGTTTTACAGGTAAAATGATGCAAACGGTTATAGTGTATACGACCAGAATTGAAACCGTGTAAAAACTAAAAGCCGGCAAAAACAGTCGGTATCTCTTGCGGAGATAAATAGAAATGTTCGTCATAAGAAAAACAATAAAGAGATGCCGACTGTTCTTACCGGCTTTTAGTTTTTATACGGTTTCAATTCTGGTCGTATACACTATAACAAAATTATTTCTGTGTAATCGAGAACGTTTCATTATAATACGGCAGCCCGTAACCAACATTTTCCACTTATCGCCTTATGTTCGTTTACTATTTTAGTGTAGATAAATATGCATAGTTTGAGGAAAAAATGAAAAGGGACATTTTTAGTGCTGCGTCAAGATAAAGGGTTAAATTACTGAAAACAGAGGTTGAAATTATTGTTTTCCCCTAATGTTCGTTCCGAAAATTCTCGTCTATTTCTAAAGTTTTTCTACGACAAGAAAATAAAAACGGACGTTTTAATCGTTGCATATCCCAGTACTTGCATTTCATTTGAGTATATTTATTTCCACGCGGACGCAAAAAAAATTTTTGTTGAAATAGACTTAAAATGTCATGAAACATCGAGATTTTAAATTTGAGCGAAAAAAATTTCTTCTGTCGTTCTGTAACTTTTTTTGTGCGTACGTTTACTCTGGAACTGTTTACGATACTGACTTGACATTTGGCACACTTATGTATTATAACGAGATCTGGAACTAGATTATATTTTAATCTAATTCCGTTGAAGGGTTGGTTCGGGGTAAATGGGGTAAATAAGGGTAAATAGGCAAGGCAGGCAGGTAAGAGTCCATAAAATTGCAATTTAAGGCATGTGCGAAAAGTGAAGATCTCAAAATTTTTTTTGGCATCAGCCACCCCCCAATACCACCCCGCCCACACTATTATGAAAGGGAGTAAAGAAATTATAATGTGATTTATTGTGTATACAAGAACAAAATGTCTCAATATTTTTTTTTGGCGTTAGCTACCCCGTCTACCACCCCCACCCTCTTATAAAGGGAGTAAAAAGTTAAATTGGGATTTAGTGTGTGTGCGAGAACCAAGGGCCTCTAAAATTTATTTTGGCATTAGCTACCGCTATAATATATAGAGGAACCATATGTGCCATATTTTTATCTATAGGTTAATTATTTTTTATGGATAGTGTGAGTTTTCGTATTTCAAAATTACGTGCGAGTTAATAGAAAGTAATTTTTCAGGCTGGCCTGCATTGCCCAATTCTGGTATATTTCCTTCATTTTCTTTATATTTTGTTAAATATAACTTAGTCCGAGTACGTCATCGCCGACTCAGATTGTAATAAATCGTCACCAGATGGAGCCATTCACAAATTGCGGACGTTTTCGTTTGTAATTTGATAGACTGGAGAACGGTGTTGGGTTGTTGTGCATTGTACTCGCTTCGGTCTGTGCTTCGGCGGTACATATACTAAAATTGGAACGTACAGAGAAGATTAGCATGGCCCCTGCGCAAGGATGACACGCAAAATCGCGAAGCGTTCCACATTTTTAACCACTTATGAAAAAAGAGGCCACCATGCACAAATTAAATGTAGCACTAACCGATAACAACTAATCCATTTACAATATTAACCCTATTCAGCCAAGCATCACACAATACAACACAACCTAACAGTTCAGCCTTTAAAAAAGAAAGTAACTTGCAAACATGTTTAGCTCATAAGAGAGCCAGCCACGACATAGCCAATATAAACCGCGGTAAGCACCACAAGGTGGATACCGCAAGTACCCCGTAGAGGGGGACGAACACTTTATCTCTCGTTGTCGTGCATTCACCTATGCCATACTGATGAGGTCTAACAAGCTCTCTGCAGCTGGTGATACAAGACAGCTCTGCACTGTGGTTCTTTTTATAGGATTAATCTGTCTGCTGGGGGCTTATTGTAATCAGATTTTTGTTTGCGCTTTCCGATTGAAGACGTAGTATGTCGCAAGATTTAGGGTATTATTTTATTTATGAATAAGTTCCTTTTATAAGAATTAGTGGTATTTTTTGTCTATCGTAGTATTTAATTTACTACATTTTTATTTTCATAAAAAAATAGATTTTTTAAAATGTTTTTAATGTCACAGAAATACTAGGTATATCGTATCATTCGTATCGAATAAAATAACAATTAATTAGGGAATATTAATAATTAAAACTAAACAAAAAATTATAAATATCTGCAGATAAGGAACTCTAACTCTCGCCTGACTTTTTATGTTCTTATATTATAGTCTTCTTGGGGGGAGGGGGGGTGGGGTAATTACTACCACCTCTACTTCCCCTATCTACGCCCTTGGGAACTTACTACAACAGCTTAACAAATGTTATAAGAAAAGCCGCGATTCTGCACCAGCACGTTCAGGATGAAGTACGCCCGACCAGATGATGCGATTACCCAAGTGGTTATTTCATACGGCTCTGGAGCATGTTCAGTAAAGACGCCGGGCAACTATCAACCAAATTTTATCTGTTCAGAAACATCGCTCAGTAACTACCAGAGCCGTATGAAATAACCACTTGGGTAATAATCATCTCGTCGGGCGTACTTCCTGAACGTGCTCCTGGGTAGTTACTGAGCGATGTTTCTGAACGGGTAAAATTTGGTTGATAATTGCCCGGCGTCTTTACTGAACATGCTCCTTCACAATAATTATATGCGCACTTAACCATATATGCGCACTCAACTAACTGACGGTTACGACTAGAGATATAATCCGTATATGTCGCTACTTCATAAATTGAATATATGGAGCTGCGGGGCGACGGCGGAACTATTTTCCCACTTCTTGTCGGATACTATATCGATGCGATGGTTTCATGTTTTTGCCATTTTCGTAAGTGGGTAAACAAATTTGTCTCGTGGCCAGTTGTCACGCCCACTTTATTACTCTATTCTATTCCAACTCTCTGTTATAAACAAGGTTACCTGAAAATTAAAGGAAGCGGGAATAATATTTCCTAATATGTGCGCGAAAGTTAGTATTTGAATTTAAATCTTAAAATGTCTATATCTAGCACTGTGGCTAAAACAGGGGGCCCTATCCAGATCATTCGATTTCCTGCAAATATTTCTCGGAAATAGTGACCTTCGAATTTTAATTACCATGCGACCATAGTAACCAGATTGTTTAATTGTTGTATTGAGCCATTTTGCTTTATTTACCTAAATAATCCTCAAAAGTTGACATGGCAACTTTTTGAGCTTGAGTGAGGAAAGGAATCATTTTTTGTCAAAAACAAGAAAAGTTTCATATGTGTGGTTGTGTACTGTTTACAATGTTTCCTAGTTTTCTCACTAAATTATGTATCACTGATAAATTAACTGATAATATGACTATCACGATTGCACATATTAATACGAGATGTTTTTGAGAATTGATTTTTGATAAAATGATTCGAAACAGTATAAACCTGAAGTTTAGGCGCTACATGACATGTGAACTGAGCAGCGCAGGAATGATAACATAGGAGGTGTTATAAATAGAGAGTTGGAATAGAATAGAGTAATAAAGTGGGCGTGACAACTGGCCCCAAGATAAATTTGTTTTTCGCCGATTGACAGCAAAGTACTAACTTTGCTGACTAATGTCTATCAGCAAAGTACCACTTTCCCTGCCTAGGCAGGAAAGTGCTCATCTAGAGAGGAAAGTGAGCACTTTCCTGCCTAGGCAGGGAAAGTGATACTTTGCTGATTGACTTGAATTATTTTAAATAATTATTTTAGAATATATTTAAACAATCGGCGAAAAAATTATATGTTCAACTCAGCAGCAAAATAGATTGACTGCCTTGGCTGAGTTCCTAGCCGAGCGTAGCGAGGAGTTATTAGCCGCGGCAGTCAATCTACTATTTTACTGCCTAGTTAAGCAAATAACTATTACCTACTTGAAACAGCCGCATCGATAGTATGCGACAAGAAGTAGGAAAATAGTTGCACCGTCGCCCCGCACCTCCATATATTCAATTTATATAGTATACCAAACAATTCAAGTAGCGGCATATACGGATTATACCTCTAGTCTATTCCAACTCTCTGGTTATAAATGACAGAGGTTTAATTTATTGCGCTGCCTTGCATGCGCAACGAGCGCGGCCAATTCGAAAAAATGCAAATGTATATGAATACTCTCATTCTGAAAAATCAAAAAAGATTTTTTGACAAATATTGGCGTTAATAGATAAAAATTCTTATTTAATTCGCTGTATTTGCCGTCCCACTGAACGTGCCGTCAGCGCGCGCCGCACGCCCTGTACGCCCGCTTGCAGGGGCCCTGGTTCTTTTTGATTTTTACTAAAATAATCCGCGTTCGTCGGATCCCAAAGAGCACCATGTTGCCTTTAAATTTCTATTACCAGCAAAGCTGTTTCCTCCGGCCACTCCATGTTCGTCGCGATTAATAAAACGCCACGAATGTCGTCCCACTGTGCATTGCGAATCTCTTTGTGTTTGTTGCAAAAACTGACAAGCGGTGGATCGCAGCGAACTGCGAATAAGCCATTCGCATCGTGTTCGCAAGGCCGTCCCAATTTGACGAATCTGTTGTGTTGTATGTTACATTACATGTTCGGTTCGCCAAGCTTAGACGCACTTTTACAACCATCCAGGAAACACTGGGTAATGTACAAAAGGCGCAGTAACGAATTTTCATTTCCTGTTGAGCCTTGTCTAGAAGGGCTTTGAATGAATTATTTGAAAAAAGTGTGCAAGTACCTAGATTCCAGTCAGTAAAGAGTTTTGCCCTGCAAAAGGTGGGGTAGTAATAATTTTGAAATATGTTGTTGAGGTCTGGGCCGTGAGGAAAATCCAAGTTTTTGACCTTGGTGGGGAACCGCTCACGCCGCCATCTTGATTAAAAGGTACAAAAAAATTCGTTTTTTGAAAACAACTCTTGATCCAACGACGAAAATGTCTGCAACAAAGTTAAAGAAGACAATTCCTCCCGTTTTTTGTATAAAGTTTTTTTGTAAGTCTAATATGTAACGAGTTACAGCGGCGGGTGAACACCAACAAGCCTCGAAGGTCGTGAAAAATAATATATTTTTGTTTGTGAAATTAAGCTTGAGACTCCTGAGGCCGTCGATGCACTTAATTGATTTGATTTTGAACTTCGGGGGATTGCCTTAAAACTGCTGGTCAGGGTCAAAAGCTACACCCTGTATATGACCAGAATGATTGCTTCACTTTTTGTTTAAAAGCATTTATTTATTTTAATTTTTTACAATTTTTAGTCACTGGCAGGGTCGAGAGTAACACCCTGTATAAATATGTCAATAAGACGCTGTAGATGTTTATGTACTAAATCAAACGAGTAATAATGACAGTTTATGGTTGCCATGGATCAAAATATCAAATAATTGGAGTGACATAATTTTTCAGTATTAGCTTAATCCGACATTAATTAAATAATTAATTGGTTGAAATATGGCTTACACTAACAATGAATACGCAGATATGCATTTAATGTATGGAATGGCTTCTTGTAATGCCTCGAAAGCACGAAGACTATACGCTCGACGGTATCGCCATCGAAGGGTTCCTGATCGCAAAACTTTTGAAAATGTTGATCAACGGCTGAGAGAAACTGGTAAAAAATATGATAATTTTTTTGAAAACTAAAAATCTAATAATTATATCTCTTCGGTGTTTGGGTCTCATAACAATTTTCATTTTAGAGACAACAGGACGATGAGGACAACAAGAACTCAAGTAAAACGTAGACTCCGTATCTGTATTAGTAAATTGCGTGACCAACAAACCGTCGAACAGCTAAAGCAAAAAGTTCAGGAGAATTTGAGTGCACTAAAAGAAACCAATTCTGTAGATGTCGCTGCTACGCTACCTGGACACAAATTAAAGACAGTTTAAAAAGTGCGAGTGAGGAAATTCTTGGCACTGCAGCAAGTAAAAAACAGGAGGACTGGTTCAATGAAAATGAAGCTTTTATACAAGAACTTCTTGACCGCAAACATATTGCCTTCCAAAACGCTATCAACCACCCCAACGACTCATCAAAAGCAGAAGCTTTTACCCAATCTAAGTATGAAACGCAACGCGAAATCAGAAGAATAAAGAACGAGTGGTGGGCAAGCAAGGCCAGAGAAATTCAAAGGTACGCCGATTCACACGACTACAGGAATTTCTTTCAAGGAGTAAAAGCAGTGTACGGCCCCAGTCGGAAAAATATGTGCCCTATTAAAGATTTAAATGGAAATCTCCTCAAAGAAGACCATGAAATAAGAGCCCGATGGAAAGAACACTACTTTAACATTCTTAACCAGCAAAGTCAAGCCGATCACGATATTATAAATCTTATCCCCCAATATGACACCTTCGAAGACTTAGATAAACCACTAACAACGGAAGAGATCTTAACCGCCATTGGGCAGCGAAAAAACAACAAATCTCCCGGCGCCGACTCACTCCCAGCTGAGATCTTTAAAGCTGTGTCGTCAGAGCTCATACCCTACCTCAAAAAACTGTTTGATGTCATGTGGGAAAGTGGTCAAGCTCCGCAGGAGTTTCGTGATACACTTTTAATCAACCTCTTCAAAAACAAAGGGAGCGCTGCGGACTGTGGAAATTACAGGGGTATAGCTCTCCTGGCTGTTGGAGGGAAGATACTCACTAAAGTGATGGCAAATAGGCTAACACCTGTTATGGAAAAGTTACTTCCTGAAACACAGAGTGGCTTTAGACCAAACCGAGGCACATCGGATTTAATCTTCACACTTAAACAGCTTCAAGAAAAAGCACTCGAACATCAAGGAGAAATTCACATGGCCTTCATTGATTTAACCAAGGCGTTTGACTCGGTGGACAGGGAAGTGCTCTGGAAAATTATGTTCCGCTTAGGTATCCCTAGAAAATTTGTGGAAGTATGTCGCAGTCTACATACAAACAACAACGCCCAGGTTATGTATAATAATGAGGCAACCGAACCTTTCCAAACCCTCACTGGAGTTAGGCAGGGATGTGTCCTGGCACCCCTACTCTTTAATTTGTTTACCACTGCTCTAACAATTATTGTTGACAACAAACTGACAGTCAGAGGAATAGGTCTCAGATACCGTTTTGATGGCGGTCTCTTTAACGTAGGGCGCTTTAGAGCTTTCACGAAGACACGCGCACGATTCATTTGTGATCTCCAGTATGCGGATGACTGTGCACTTTTAGCCTCTACGCCGGAAGAGCTTCAAGAACTTTTAGATGTGTATGCCCAGAGCTATGATTCCTTGGGACTTAAAATCAACATTGGAAAGACTAAGATTATGTCAACTCCTCATCAAGTGAACCAAATAGACATTACACTTAACGGAAATTCTCTTGAAGTGGTGGATCTGTTCAATTACTTAGGCAACGTTGTTAATGACAAAGCAAACATGGACAGCGAGATTCGCAATAGAATTAACGCTGCATCTAGAGCACTCTGGGGACTTAGAGAGAGAGAGTATTTGACAACCACGACCTTGCTTTGTCAACGAAAATGGCTGTCTACAGAGCAGTTGTCATTCCAACACTGCTATATGGATGTGAAAGCTGGGTCACTTACCGTCGTCATGTGAAAGAATTAGAACGTTTTCAGCAAAGACACCTCAGAAGTATGATGAAAATCCGTTGGCTCCATCACATATCAAACGTGGAAGTACTCAGGAGAGCAAACAGCCTTCCAATTTAGGTGCTTATTTCAAGAGCACTCCTAAGATGGGCAGGTCACGTTCATCGTATGCATGATAACCGCCTTCCTAAATGTACACTTTATGGTGAATTGCTAAGCGGTAGAAGAAGGCGTGGCGGTCAACGAAAGAGGTTCAAAGACGCTCTCCATGAAAATCTAAAATCCTGCGGTATTGCAGACAAGCAATGGGAACAACTTGCAGCGGACAGATCCGAATGGCGAGGGGTTGTGGCCAGCCTCTAGCCAGCCTATTGGCCTCTATAGCCATAGTCGTGTGCACCGTAGATGAATGGGAATTACAATGGACTACACCATTTACTTGTTTTTTATTGTACACAATCTATCGACTGTAACATTTTTATACTCGGACTCGAGTAACGGCTAATAATAATAATAATTATTATATCTCTACTTAGGTTGATTTATGCCAAATGACGTAAACAGGGGTGCTCCGCGGACAACACGTACTGTTGAAGTAGAAGAGAACGTATTGGATGGAGTTGCTGCGAATTCATCTGTCAGTATTAGATCATTATCATTACAAATGAATGTCCCAAAATCGATCGTCGGAAGAATTTTGAAAGAACAACTGCTTCATCCGTACCATATACAGAAAGTACATGCCATTAGCCCAGATGACTTTCCTGCTAGGGTGCAATTTTCGCAGTAGTTTATACAGAAATATGAACAAAACCATGCCTTCATTCGATCGGTTTTGTATACGGATGAAGCGAGCTTTGGAAGAAATGGAGTCATTAACTCCGACAACTTATACATTTGGAGCGAGAAAAATCCGCATGCTACAATTCAAACGCGCCATCAAAGGCAATTTCATATTAATGTTTGGGCCGAAATTATTGGCCGGTACTTGTTGGGCCCATTCGTGTTACCAAATCGATTGAATGGGCAACTTTATCTTGAATTTCTCCAACAGCAGTTACCACAACTTTTAGAATATATTGACATTGCATCTCGAGAGAACATGTGGATTATGCATGATGGGGCGCTCCCGCATTTTAGTCTTATAGTGAGGGGTCATTTGAATAGAGTATATACAAACCGGTGGATAGGTCGGGGTGGGTCTGTTCCTTGGCCTCCCCGATCACCCGATTTAAATCCCCTTGATTTATTCCTGTGAGGGCATTTAAAGGGTCTCGTATATGCCACACCAGTAGAGACAAGAGAAGAATTATACGAGAGAATTATGTACCATTCAAATGCAATTAGAGAAAACGAAGGAATGTTGTGGCGAGTCCAGCCATCGTCAGTTCGTCGTGGACAAGCATGCATTAGAGAAAGAGGTGCTAATATTGAGCATTTGTTATGAAATTTCATAAATCTTCATTTTTCCATGTCCCTAATTAGTTTTCTACAGTAAGGTTTCAAATTTTGTGTTTTGTGTGTTCAAGATTTTTTGTTTTTATAAGTTTAGGTAAGTACTTACTACCTCATAGAGAAATAAATGTTGTTTTGTACATAATCCTCGTGTTTATTTAATTTTTGAAAGACTATTATTTGTTCGAATGAAAATCGCTATTTCATCGTTAGGGGCATTTATCTCGAAAACGGTTCATATTAACGACATCAAACATGTATACTTTTTTTACGTAAAGATGGCTCAAAAATTTGAAAATAATCTTAGAAACAAACGAAAATAGGCTGAAAATGTTTCCTCAACTTATTAAGGCAATAGGTGCTCTGTCTCCGAGCCCCCAAGAATGTTATCCAAGGTTCTAATACACTGATCTAACTGGATTGAAATAATATGGTACTGATCCAAAAATGATTAAAATAGATTGAACAATAAAAAAGTTATCGCGAAAAATCGATTTTTAACCTTCAACTTCAAGAGCGAATATCTTCGTAGGGGTACCTCGGGGGAAAGAAAAATATACGAACTTGTGACCTTATTTTCACTAGTTCTACCCAAATCCGAGAGATTGCCCACCGTTTTCGGGACATCCTGTATATACCAGCTACCGTTAATATTTTAAAGTTTCTGAAAGTATCACGACACCTTTCAGGAAAGGGTAGACCAGCGAGTATACGTACAGCATATTTTTGCAATACAAATACTCTTTCAACAAAAGTGCTCTTACCCCAATTTATAATCCTATATCTGAGATGGGAATGAAAATTTGCATAAGAGAGCGTTTATATCTTGGCTACAGTGGTTGGCCATGAAACGTAATGCATAACAGCTGCTACGTAATTTGCCACACAGATTGTCGATATGGCAACCCTATTGCAGGTGGTTATCTAAGTGAGTACCCAGCATCTTAACCGTTTCAGATGATTATTTTGAATTGAAACACTGTCAGATTTCTTTGAGGATGTAAATAAAATTGACATAGTTCTTTGCATATTCAATTTAAATTAATTTTTTTCTGCCCAGCTTATTATATTGTTGTATACAAGTGCTGCAGTTGTCTGTAATGCATTTAAGTTGGTATTAAAAATTAGAATATTTGTGTCGTCCGTGTAACATATGGTAGACATTGGGTATATTATTAAGGTATGCAATTAGGTCAGTGGCAAAAATATTAAAAAGCAGTGGTCCTAGAATAGAGCCCTGTGGAACTCCCTGTTTGATATCACCGCTATCACTGTTAACAGTATTAATTTTAACTATCTGGGTCTAATTTTCTAGATAGGAAGTTAAAAGATCTAAAGGATCTTATATGCAACTTAGCTAGTAACAGTTGGTGATTCACAAAATCAAAAGCACGGGAGAAGTCAATAAATAAACCAAGAACATATTGTTTGTTATCTATGGCGCTAATAATTTTATGTTGAAAAGTGCAGTTTCCGTGCTTTTGCTTGAAGTGAAACCATGCTGAGAAGAAGAAAGTTGGTGTTTAAGACATAGCTCAAAAAATTTCGACATACTACAGAGTGAACTAATGGCCTTGTAGTTTGCATAATCGTTTGGATCTCCTTTTTTATATACAGGATGTAACGCAACTTATCCGAAAAATTTTAACCATAAATGCACCTTTAAATAAGAAGTCGGTTTCTTGAAAATAAATAAATAAATAAATAAATAAAAGTCCAACACAGAAAAAGATATAAATTGTTAAAGTTACAAATTAATGAAAATTTGTCAACGTCTTGGTCACTGATGAAGCTATTTTTACGCGTAATGGTATAACCAATCTACATAATATGCACGTTTGGACCATTGAGAATCCTCATCCAGTAGTTCGGAATCACTTTGAACATCGATGAACGCCTAATTGGCCCGTTCATATTGCCAAATCAGATGGATGGTCAGAAATATTTGCAGTTTCTCCGTAATGATCTTCCTGGCCTTCTTGAAGATGTGCCCTTGGAGGTCCGAAGTCGGATGTGGTTTATACATGATGGTGCGCCCCCAAATTATCATTTAGTAGTCCGAGGTTACTTGACCCAATTAAACGGAATCGTTGGATCGGACGGGGTGGACCTGTAGCTTGGCCTCCACGGTCCCCGGATCTAAATCCTCTTGACTTCCTTTTGTGGGGATATTTAAAAAATGAAGTCTACCAAACCGAAGTTGACAATATCGATTTGTTACGTGAACGTATCACAACAGCTGTCCATAATCTGCGTCTTCGGGAACAGCAGGAAGGGAGATAACACTTCAGCTAGTGTGACAAAATTGGATTAGACGGGTTCAGGTGTGCTTGAATGTCAATGGACAGAGCTTTCAACAGTTTTTATAGAAATAATATGTTATTTAACATTTCCGTTAATTTGTAATTTTACCAATTTGTATCTTTTTTTGTGTTGGACTTTTATTTAAAAAATTTTTTTAACAAATCGACTTCTTATTTAAATGTGCAAGTATGGTTAAAATTTTTCGGGTAAGTTGCGTTACACCCTGTATAGGGGTGACAATAGCTAATTTTAATCTCTGAGGGAATAATCCTTGGCTAAAGGAGGAATTTATTAAAAATTACATTGGCTTGCATAGGCTGCGTTTACACTTTTTAATTAAATTATTGGAAATATGATCATAACCACACGAATTCGACGGCTTTAGTTTCTCTATTAAGGACTCTACGTCTTTTTCGGAAATAGGAGATAGAAATAAAGATTTATTACAGAGAGGTAGGTTCGAATTTAAGAAATCATAATCATATGGAAGTTTGTTATTTGTAACAGATGTGAAATGTAAATTGAAATTATTTGCGATTCCGATGTCGGGCAGTTTTTCTCCATCTTTATTTATAGCAATTTCAATCACACTTTTTTCTTTTACCTGGAATTTATTAATGAGGTGCCATATAGTTCTAGATTTATTACCTGATTCAAGAATCTGTTTGTCATTAAATTGTTTTTTAGCACAGTGTGTTTGAGACCCTACGATTGAGGCACTTTTCCTGAGTACTTCGCTTAGCTCTGACTACAGTTCGGTTTTGGTTTAGTGATTAGACCGACAGGGCCGGTCCAATTACTATTTTCAGCCTAGGCAAAGTTCAATTCTGGCGCATCCCCTCTTTTCAAATCACTTTGTAAAAAAGGTCAAAGAGCAATACAATAAACCATAGTTACCTATCAATGTTATAATTTTAAGTTATTCTTCACATTAAATTAATTCAACAGGAATCAAAGTAAAACAAGTCAAGCACTTGGTTTTTAAAATATATATTTGAAATGAACCAAAATAACTTCTTCTTTAATTCATACCGGACAGTGTTGTCGGATTTTTTATTTTTTCCTAATTACTTGATACAGAAAACATTTTGTTTTTTTTTTAATTGTCTACTCGAGATTTGCTTGGCGTTTAGCGCCCTAGGCAGTTGCCTGGGTTGCCTGGACCTATAACCGGCCCTGTAGACCGAGCGAAGCCAATCACAAAGAAGGATTAGATATTTTATAAAGATAAATAATTGAAGAAATTAAAAATTGAGTAAAATTTTAATAAATAAAGTGACATTATGAATCAGAATGATGAAACCATTACATTTTAATACATAAAAGATACAAAAAATTATTTGTCTTAAACCAATGGATGCTTTATTGAAATTGTTAATTATATATCAAAAATTATTTCTAGCATTTCTGAATCTTCTTCCATTTTTGGTGTCTTCTAAGCAGGGCACTTGAACTAAATTAAAATAAATATTTCCCATGATATTAGCAGTCTGGGAACTACTATCTTTTAAACAATTAAATAGGTTGTCATCACATTTGCAGTGGGATTTTGTGTATAACGAATTGTTTGTCAAATTGTATCTTTGGGCGTGGGATCTTATTTTAACTGGACACAAATCATGAGCCCTACAGCAAGCATCGACTGAAGGTTCCGCCCCTAGATCAAAGTATTCTTTTGCTATATCTCCAGTCCCACACCATTTGGTACCTGTAACCAAAAATCAAATGTAGAGAGTGTATGTTAACGAGCCAAATATTTGTACAAATATTTTTTAAAAGTTATGACGTCATCGGCAATTTTTTTTAAATGGCAACCCCTATTTTAAAAAGTATCATTTGAAAGAGCACATTTTTGTGCATAAAGTACGTTAAATTCTCTGGTATATTGCGTGCCGAAATTATCGAATAAAATCATTTAACATTATAGCAGCACACTGTTATAGTACATCTTACGTACTAAAAAATGTAACTTTAAAAAATCCTAAAAATCAATAATCAATTTAATCTTTCATCCCAAACAGTGAAACTATGAAAAAAGTAATGTTCAATTTTATACCACATTTTCTGAAACAAATTCTGAAAAAATTCACAGTTACTCAATAATCCTCAAACAATCATAATCCGTCAGCAAGTTCATAAAAAAGTTTCAAACATAAATTTTACAGCCCTTATGTTATAAAATAATCACCTAAAAAATCACCTTCAATATTCTCTCCAAATAACCGGTCAGAATATTTTTAATTCCCTTCAAACATTTTTTACTTTCTCATGGCTCCCCGTATATAACATCCGCAACCTTTTTAAATTCTTAGTTAATTTTATTATCTTCTCTTTCTCATCTCCCCAGTATATAATATTCGCAGCATTTCTCAATTCTTAGTTAATTTTTTTATCTTTACTTTCTCATCGCCCCCGTATACAACATTTCTTTCTTAAAACTTTCTAGAGAAACGCAAATTATGTTTTAATAATAGATTCTTAAAACATAATTTCGTTCGCTTCGTTCAGCCTGCCGGCATCGGCAGTAGAAAATCCATTTTACTCAGTTATTCAGGCTGTTGAAGAAACGAATTTTCCTGGATCGAGTAGTACTGGTCGCCGGCGAACATAAAGAAGCTCGAGTAGGATTTGCGCTTGAATTTTTAGCGCATGATGTAAATTTTTGGAACAATGTAATCTTTACAGATGAAAAACTTTCCAGTCAACACACAGCGGTCGTATTCGTGTTTACCGCCTTCCCAATACTCGATTCGATGAGATATATATATCTAACAACGATAAAAGTGGTACATTTTCTGTCAATATGTGGGCTTGGATATGGGCACGTGGTCCCGGTATTTTGTGGCATATTGAGGAACGATTTAATAGTGAAACGTATATTAGGATTTTAGACAATATCATGCTCCCTTTTGTGTCACAATTATTTCCTAATAATGAGTTCATAATTCAACAAGACAATTGTTGCGTTTATACTGCTCATACCATAACTAACTGGTTTCAACATAACAACATCAATGTTCTTAACTGGCCCAGTCATAGTCCAGATCTTAACCCCGTGGAAGAAGTATGGGGACTACTCGTAAGAAGTATCCAAAAATGAAATGTGAGACCACGGAATGCCGAAGAATTACTGAAAATAGTAAATAATGTATGGGAAAATATTATTACTAATGATTATTGTATAAGGTTATTTAATTCTATGCCAAACAGACTTATAGAAGTTATAAATAGAAATGGTGCAATAACGAAATATTAATAGTTAGTTTCTTGTTAAGTAGGATATCCTTTGTCCTTTGATCCAGGATTTCTACTAATCGTACCGTTTATTCTCCACTTTCTTGAAATGTTACACACCAAATTTTTGTTAATGTTATAACGCAGTGCAATTTGTCTCATTAACCATCCATCATTTACTATAGCAATAACTACAGCATTAAAATAAAAAATAAATTAAAAGTGATGTCTGTTTTATTTCGGGTACTCTTTACATTTTCAAATAGAGACAGATTTACATTAGAAAAAAGAGTTGTCCTATTTTTTTTTTGCTCACGACAGTACGTGCGTGGCTTTAACGCTGCCTTATGAGGTACTCCGAAATGTTCTCAATTTATCGATATAAAAACCTTCAATAACTTTTTAATCCGAATCGATTCAAACATAAATCTTACATAAAAAAATTCGTCTTTTTATGGCGAACATGTTCATATAGGTTTTTTTTTCAAAATTTCAACTTTTTTACAGTATTGCACAATATTACGCATCGATAAGCTATTCTCGCCCGCACGGAGCGATATCCAGACTTTTCCAGATCTAAGACGGGGGTAAAAACGTTCGTGCGAGACTCGCGGGGCGTGAAAAACGCAACAGTTCCTAATCATATAACTTTCCAATCGAACTTTAAAGTATCTAAAGCACCAAACGCTTAATATACAGGGTGTTGGTTTCCATCCGTACACTTTTTATAAATACAGTGATAAATAAAAACTTACAAATAAAAATAATCCCATTTTTTTTGTTGCTGTTCAACATATGTGCATTACTTATGATCGAACATCCTGGTAGAGGAAATTTTTTACAATTTAGATTTTTTCCCTATTTACGACCTCGCTGTAACACGTTAGTCTATCTTGTTACATTGTATTTACAGTTCTGATAAAGGAACGTTTAAGTGAGACAGAATGAACTGGAATTTTGATAATGATTGGTTATGGACACAAGCTCCGTTAACTATTTAATGGTAAATACCCTGATCGACCTCTTTATTATACAATCAACTATAAGTAAAATAGAAAACAAGTTCCGAGATTGTCGTCATTAGTCTATTTAAAGAGTCGGGAACGTTTGCGCTTCAGACTAGACAATGTCCGATTCAAATTGGCCAAAAACCACCCCCAAATTCCCCTTTTCCGTAAACCCATTATTTCCCAGTTTCTCAGTTTTTCGGCTAATTGTTGTTCCTTCGAATAGAACTGAAAGTCCCTCGAGGAATTTCACCTTAAGCAACCCCTACCCCAGGCTTCCAACTCTTGCAGGGGGTGGAAAATTGATATTTGTTTTTGTGAGAAAAAAAATTTGATATTTTATAAGAGCTCTTTCTATGAGGAAGGTGGTAGGTGACCATCAGGGTTGTGCAACCAACCCAGGGGGTTTTAAAGGCCCTTGGTTCTCTTATACACATCAAATCCCAATTCAGTTTTTACTCCATTTAGTAATAGGATGGGGATGGTAGAGGGAGTGGCTGATGCCTAACCTAACACCTGTTATGGAAAAGTTACTTCCTGAAACACAGAGTGGCTTTAGACCAAACCGAGGCACATCGGATTTAATCTTCACACTTAAACAGCTTCAAGAAAAAGCACTCGAACATCAAGGAGAAATTCACATGGCCTTCATTGATTTAACCAAGGCGTTTGACTCGGTGGACAGGGAAGTGCTCTGGAAAATTATGTTCCGCTTAGGTATCCCTAGAAAATTTGTGGAAGTATGTCGCAGTCTACATACAAACAACAACGCCCAGGTTATGTATAATAATGAGGCAACCGAACCTTTCCAAACCCTCACTGGAGTTAGGCAGGGATGTGTCCTGGCACCCCTACTTTTTAATTTGTTTACTACTGCTCTAACATTTATTGTTGACAACAAACTGACAGTCAGAGGAATAGGTCTCAGATACCGTTTTGATGGCGGTCTCTTTAACATAGGACGCTTTAGAGCTTTCAAGACACGCACACGATTCATTTGTGATCTCCAGTATGCGGATGACTGTGCACTTTTAGCCTCTACGCCGGAAGAGCTTCAAGAACTTTTAGATGTGTATGCCCAGAGCTATGATTCCTTGGCACTTAAAATCAACATTGGAAAGACTAAGATTATGTCAACTCCTCATGAAGTGAACCAAATAGACATTACACTTAACGGAAATTCTCTTGAAGTGGTGGATCAGTTCAATTACTTAGGCAACGTTGTTAATGACAAAGCAAACATGGACAGCGAGATTCGCAGTAGAATTAACGCTGCATCTAGAGCACTCTGGGGACTTAGAGAGAGAGTATTTGACAACCACGACCTTGCTTTGCCAACGAAAATGGCTGTCTACAGAGCAGTTATCATTCCAACACTGCTATATAGATGTGAAAGCTGGGTCACTTACCGTCGTCATGTGAAAGAATTAGAACGTTTTCAGCAAAGACACCTCAGAAGTATGATGAAAATCCGTTGGCTCCATCACATATCAAACGTGGAAGTACTCAGGAGAGCAAACAGCCTTCCAATTGAGGTGCTTATTTCAATAGCACGCCTAAGATGGGCAGGTCACGTTCATCGTATGCATGATAACCGCCTTCCTAAATGTACACTTTATGGTGAATTGCTAAGCGGTAGAAGAAGGCGTGGCGGTCAACGAAAGAGGTTCAAAGACGCTCTCCATGAAAATCTAAAATCCTGCGGTATTGCAGATGAGCAATGGGAACAACTTGCAGCGGACAGAACCGAATGGCGAGGGGTTGTGGCCAGCTATCAAGGAAATGTTGCTGCAAGAAGGCCGAATCCAAGACCTAACCAGGTCTATGTTTGTCCTGACTGCGGTCGACATGTGCTCTCCCGAATTGGCCTCTATAGCCATAGTCGTGTGCACCGTAGATGAATGGAAATTACAATAGACTACACCTTTTACTTGTTTTTTTATTGTACACAATCTATCGACTGTAACATTTTTATACTCGGACTCGGCTAATATATATATATATATATATATATATATATATAATGCCAAAAAAATGTTAGAGTCTTTTGGTTCTCGTATACTCACTAAATCTCAATTTAATTTTTTTTACTCTCATTCATAATAGTGTGGGGGCAGTATTGGGGGTGATAGTGAGGGGTGGCTGATGCCAAAAAAATGTTGAGACTTTAACTTCTCGTACATGCACTAAATTGCAATTTGATGGACTCTTACCTGCTTGCTTTGCCTGTGTACCCTTATTTACCCCATTTACCCCCGAACCCTTCAACGGAATTAGATCAAAATAATCTAGTTCCAGATCTCGTTATAATACATAAGTGTACCAAATTTCAAGTCAATATCATCAACGGTTCCAGAGTAAGCGTGCGCACAAAAAAGTTACAGACCGACCCACAAACCGATCGACAGACAGAAACATTTTTTCGCTCAAATATAAAATCTCGACCTTTCATGACATTTTAAGCCTATTTCAACAAAAAAAATATTTTTCTTTGCGTTACTACACTTCCACTGGACGTGGAGGTAATATCAGATATAAAATGTATTCAGGACGGACTGTTTGTTTTTAGTACCTTATATGAATAAAGAATATCATTCAACCTACCAGGTATGATTCCACTGAGTAATGAAAATGGATTATTAGCAAGAATCCCTCTTCCTTCTGAGGGACTAACAGTGAGATTTTTAGACAGTTCCTCATGTTTGTTTAGGTACGTCATATCTTCTAGTTGTTTACATTGATCCATCAATGTTACCATTTCTTTAAAATTAATACCCACTGGTCTTGCAACTTCTTGTAGCTCACCCAATACTTTGAAAGTTTGGTCAGTTTCACTGTAATAAAAATAGAAAGTGGTTATATTTATATACGTAAATATTTTATTACTTATTTTTAAAGTGTTATATTTCCTAGAAATATGAATATCGTTATTTATAAATTAATGACGTAATAAAATTCAGTAGAACTATCAAGTACACATAATGTAATTTCGAAAGATAAAGAAAATTGCCTGAATATTTTTTTACGAATACCGGCTGTCAACGGAATCCTTAAATAAGCCATAGTTTCCAGTCTTTTCAAGATATGATTCTTAAACTTGGCAGGAGTAATATATACCAACAGCGGCCAATTTTTCATTATTTGACACTTTTCCATCACTTCTAGTTTCCCCAGACCCCAACTTTGGAATTTTAAATAGAACACCCTGTATATTTTTACATTTTTGGATTCCGGCGATGATTTTAAGTACGATTGGGTAGTTTTAGAAATATTTCTGAAACTTGATTTTTTAGGCCTATTTTACTTCCACGTTCAGTGGAAGTATAGTAACGTAATTATTATTTTTTATTTTTGTTGAAATAGGCTTAAAATGTCATGAAACGTCCAGATTTGAAATTTGAGAGAAAAAATTTCCTGTCTGTCGGTCTGTCTGTCTAAGTTTTTTTTTTTGTGCGCACGTTTACTCTGGAACCGTTTATGATATTGACTTGAAATTTGGTACACTTATGTATTGTAACGAGATCTTGATCATATCTTGATCTAATTCTGTTGAAGGGTTCGGGGATAAATGGGGTAAATAAAGGTGAATAGGCAAAGCAAGCCGGTAAGAGTCCATAAAATTTCAATTTAGGGTATGTACGAAAAGTCAAGGTTTTAAAATTTTTTCTGGCATCAGTCACCCCCCACCCCCACTATCACTCCCAATACCACCCCCACACTAATATTATGAAAGGGAGTAAAAAAAATTAAAATGTGATTTAGTGTATATACAAGAACGAAACGTCTCAAAAATTTTTCTGGCGTTAGTTACCCCCTCTACCACCCCCCTTGCCACCCCCACCCTATTAATAAAGGGAGTAGAAAATTAAATTGGGATTTAGTGTGTATACGAGAACCAAGGGACTCCCAATTTTTTTTGACATCAGCCACCTTCTCTACCACTCCCATTGCCACCCCCACACTATTATTAAAGGGAGTAAAAAATTAAATTGGGATTTAGTGTGTGTACGAGAGCCAAGGACCTCTAAAATTTATTTTGGCATTAGTTACTATTATTAACTTTTTCAAATATCAATCTTTTAGACAACCAGTAGCTAAATACTGATTTTTACGACAAACCCATTGATAATCTTAAATCGAAAATTGGTTCGATATTATCAAAAATACAAGTTCTTTGGTGGATGAGTGTTCTGTCTAATTTATTTTAACAATGAAAACCATATTAAAAGATTAATTAAAAGGTAGTATATGCTCAAAGTGCATCCCCCTTCTGAACGACCTATTTTCTAGCCCAGGGCGTAAAATTTACAAATACCTCCCTGCCCCTTCTTCTTGACATTTTGTGAGTCGGTCAATGGTGTTTCGCATAACATTTCGTAATATAGCAGGAGCCAGGAGCTATACTACCAAAAACTTCACAGACACAATTTTTTTCAAGTATTTGAGCGGATGTATAAAAAACGCGTTTTTTCACATAACCCCATACAAAAAATTTAAAATACTTAGATCTGGTGAACGGGCAGGCCAAGGTACAGGTCTATGTGTTGCAACTACTTGCTCAATGTACCGGTTCACTAAATGGGCCATAACTCTAGCGGCATTATGAGGCGGAGCCCCATCTTGTTAAAAATACATTTGTTCTGAAACTGCAAGTGGTAAGTCCATCTTCAATATTATTTTGTAGTAATCCTAAATATTTCTCCACTGTCCAAGGTCCTTGAAAGAAAATAGGTCCAATAATTCTTGTTCCAATCACCCCAGTCCGTAGAGTTATTCCAAACCTTTCCTGAAAATTACCTTGCTTCATTAAATGCTGATTTTCTTGTGTCCAATTTCTATTGTTTTGTTTATTGAACATTCCACTACTGGCGAATCTCGACTGGTCAAAAAGCAATATGAAAGAAAGAAAATTCGGGTTAGTGTTTTTGAAGTAATCAGTCACAATAAGTTAATCTTCGGTTACCATGATCTTCGTACAAATGCTGATGCAATTGATATTTAATTGACCGGTAGGTGGCAGGTAACTATATTTTTTGGGCATTTTTTTTTGCTGATTCATGACTAATTCGCACCTCGTAATCAATTTCTTTAGTAGAAGAAATAGAATTCACTTCTACGAAAACCAACATGTTAATTTCTGTCGCTTCATCACCGACAAAAGTTTCATGATTGTTATCAGTTCGTTTCCTGATTGGTTTCTCCAGATTGGAAAATATGGAAACACGGATGATGTCTGTTTGGATACTTTTGGGCGTACAATTCTGGAATCTTTATGACATTCTCCAAAAATTAATAACTTTTTCATCACTTGTATACATGTTAACAATAACAACAATTAGAAACCAACAAACAACAACAAATTAAACGATAATGAGCAAACTTATTAAGTTAACAATACACACGTATTATTATTTGTCAAACTTCTTTTTGTTTCCACAGCACACTTTTTTTATATTTTCAGTGTTGTTTTATTGACAAAATGCATACTTAGAATTTATATAATTTTATTTAATTTCCATGGCACTTTTCTCGATTTTTTAATTATTCACCAAAGAACTTGTGTATTTGCGTTAATATCAAACCGATTTTGAACTTGAAGGTATCAATGGATTTGTTGTGAAAATTAGTATTCAACTACTGGTGTCTAAAAGATGTTGTCATTTGAAGAAGTTGACATAATTACAAATTAGTGATTTCAAAAATTTTGGTAGGTAGTGGTTCGAAAAATTTCTTGTTTACATTTTTCTCTCATCGTTTTGGTCCATTTGATTGATTTGAGGGCATTCATTGTACTCTAGATGCAAAAAATCAAGTAGTCAAAATTTTTTTTAGAACTATGCAATCTTACTTAAAATTCTCTTCGGAATCCAAAAGCGTAAGAATATACAGGGTGTTTCATTCAAAATTTCAAAGGTGGAGTTGTAATATATTTTAGTATTTGCTTTTTCTATTTATGTTTTTTTAATATACTTAGATACTTTTTTACGTTTTATAAAGACTGTGCACAGCGACACAAGGGATTTTTTGTACATCAGTCTGTGTTGGATTCTTGTATTGAGAAATAAAAATAAATTGTTCAGTTAAATTATTATATTGTTTTTCAAAGTAAATCCATAAATACCACTCGGTAGTATATAACATTTGGCGATGAATAAAAGTGACTTTTAAGTGCTAAATTAATATATCAAGATATATATTTAATTAGTAAAAAGTATAATAATTAAGTGTATAATCGTTATAATACGAAGTACATAAAGATTTTTAAGTGTATGTGCATCATAATAAGCATAAGTTGTATTATAATATACAGTGTGGAACTTTAATTTTTATAGATACAAACTTTATTAAATTTAGTGACAAAATAATTTGTAGACAACATGGCTAATGTAATCAGTTATATCGGACATTTAAATAAATTGGATCACGTATCTTCGGATTGGAACATATTTTTAACTCAATCGAAACAATATTTTAAAATAAATAAAATTTCTGATGACATTCAAAAAGAACTATTATTAAATTCGTTAAGTGAACGTACATATAAATTATTAAACTATTTGTGTATGCCGAAGGCTCCGGACAAAAAAACTTTTGCTGAACTAAAAATGATTGACAAACATTTTAGTCCCATAGTTTCTTTTCATAGCGAACGGATTAAATTTTATAGTGCAAGATGTTCAGAAAATGAATCTGTTATAGACTTTGCCACTAAATTAAAATGTTTAGCTCGTAATGCAGAATTTGACGAAGAAATTTCTGTTGTTTTGCGCGATATGTTTATTCTTGGAATAGGAAAAGGACCTATTCAAGATCGCTTAAAAGAAGAAAAGTCAAGCGTTACATTTGAAAAAGTGCTGGAAATCGCTTTAGGGAAAGAGCAATCTCAAAATGAATCAGATTTTGTAAAAATTAAAATGGAAGCAGGCAGCAGCAGCATGCATCACGTTAGTCAAGGTAGAAAAACACAGTTCAGAGGTAAGGGCACAATGAGTTCAAGACCAACTCCCGGTCCAAGCCATGGAGGTTTTCATCCACGGGCTAGGTCTCTCCAGAGGCGTACGTGTAAAGTTTGAGGTAGGGATAACCATGAAACAAGTAAGTGCCATTTTCGAGAGTGTGTGTGTCACAAGTGCGGAGTTAACGGTCATTTAGCCCCTATGTGTAGCAAAAATCAAGAATTTAAAAAACCAATACAAAGAAGCCATTTTGTAGAAACTGAATTTGATGATTTAAATAATACTGGCCATATTATTGAAACAAATGTAGATTGTTTAAATACTGAAAATTTATTTCATCTTAATGAAAACAATAAAATAATGATAAATGAAAATCCAACAAAAATTTCGTTAAAAATTGAAAATAAATATTTTACTTTTGAAATTGACACAGGTTTTGCATTTTCAGCAATATCTGAAGACTTCTATTTAAATAATTTTTCGGACAGGAATTTGCTTCCTACAGACATACAATTAAAAGATTACGTTGAACATTCATTTTCTCCCTTGGGAAAAATTATGCTTAATTTTGAATTTAATAATATTTTTGATACTCTAGAATTTTACGTTATAAAAAAGGGGGGACCACCTTTACTAGGTAGAAATGGTTTGCAAAAGTTAAATTTGAGCATAGTTGCTATTAATTCAATAGAAACTCTTCATAAACTGACAAATTTATGTAATAAATTTCCTGAACTTTTTTATAATGAATTAGGATTACTTAAAAATCATACTTTAAATTTAACTGTAAAACCTGATGCAACTCCAAAATTTTTTAAATATAGACCTTTACCATATGCACTTAAGGCTAAAGTAGAAGCTGAAATTAATCAACTGGTTTCATTAGGTATTTTGAAATCAGTAGAATATTCTAATTGGGCTACCCCAATTGTACCAGTTTTAAAATCTAACGGGTCAATCAGAATTTGCGGAGATGTGAAGGTTACCCTAAACCCGGTTCTGGATAATATAAGTTATCCACTGCCAAAAATTGATAATCTTTTTGTACAATTACAGGGTGGAACTACGTTTTCCAAAATTGATTTAAGTCAAGCTTATCAGCAAGTAGCTGTAACTACCGAAACTACAAAATTATTAACGATTTCAACTCATAAAGGTTTGTTTGGCTATACTCGTTTAACTTACGGTATAACCAGTGGCCCTAGCATTTTTCAAAAAATTGTGGAAAATATTTTTGTGGATATTCCCGGTGTTGTAGTTTTTATTGACGATATATTAGTTCCCGGTAAAACAGAACAATAACATTTGGAAAAATTAGAATTAGTATTAAAATTATTGAAAGATAACGGTTTAAAAGTTCAAAAAGAAAAATGTGAATTTTTTCAAAATAAAATCGAATTTTTAGGACATGTTATTGATAAGTATGGTTTACATAAATCACAAAAAAATACTGAAGCAGTAAAATTAGCACCACCTTCTAAAAATATTTCTGAATTAAAATCATTTTTGGGAATGGTATCTTTCTACATTAAATTTATTCCACATGCAGCCACTATTCTTTATCCATTGTAGAACTTGTTAAGGAAAAACATGAAATTTGACTGGAGTATCGAATGTGTAAATGCTTTCAAGAAAATTAAAGATGAATTAATGTCAGATAAAGTGTTAACTCATTATAACCCAGACAAAAATATTAAATTAACCATTGATGCGAGTCCTTATGGGTTGGCAGCCGTAATTAGTCATCCTAATGAAAGGGGTTTACCCCCTATTGGTTTTGCATGACGTGTTCTATCAGTTCATGAAAAAATGTATAGTCAGGTACATAAAGAAGCTCTTGTTTTAAAATGGGGTGTATCCAAATTTCACCAATATTTATATGGTCGACGTTTTACCGTTGTTTCAGACAATAAAGCAGTTATCAGTATGTTTGGTCCTAAAAAAGGCATTCCCTTCATAGCTGCAAATAGATTACAGCGACGGGGACATTTTTTATCAGCCTATGATTTCGAAATCGAGTATATAAATTCTAATAAAAATGTAGCTGACGGATTGTCACGATTACCGCACGAAAATATTGAAAATGATGCAATAAAATAATATATCATATTTTAATTATGCACAAGAATTTTTTCCAATCAATTCTAAAGACATAAAAATTGCATGTAGTAGAGATAAGGTTTTGTCAAAAGTTACTTATTATGTATTACATGGTTGGCCGAACAAAAAAATTATCCGACGAATTTTTACCATATGTTAGACGTAAGAATGAACTAAGTGTTGAGCATGGATGTCTCATGTGGGGATATAAGGTGATTGTACCAGATAAATATCGTAATTTAATTTTAAAGAATTAGTGGATTCTACTTCAAAATAGATTGAATGTTACAAAATGAAAAATATAACCACAATAAATAAATTGCGAGACGTTTTCTCAAAATTTGGATTACCAGAATTGATTGTAACAGATAATGGTCCACAATTTATGTCAGATGAATTTTCTCATTTTTTAAAAGATGAATGGAATTAAACATTTAACTTCTGCTACATATCATCCACAAAGTAATGGCGCAGCAGAAAATGCAGTAAAAATTATAAAAAACGCTATTACACGTGCAAAAACAACTGAAAATCTTGATATAAATTTAATTTTTGTTTACCTATAGAAATACAGAACATATCACTACAGGTGAATGTCCTGCAAAAATGTTATTAAGAAGGAAATTAAGATCTCGTTTAGATTTATTGTCACCGTTAAATAATAATTGTGTTCTGGAAAAACAACAAAAACAAATACAAAATTATAGAGGAAGGAGAAATGTAAGATTTAAAGTAGGAGATGATGTTCTTGTTAGAGAATATTATATAGGAAAAAAACCAACATGGGAACCTGCCACTATTATTGAAATTTTAGGTAACAGAAATTATTTAAGAAAAATAAACAAACTAATTCACAAAATAAAAAACATACTAACCAAATATTACCAGAAAATAGTGACAGATCTCATTTGAGAAATCACCAAAACATATAGTAGTTTGTGCAACAAGAGTGGATATGGATAATCCACTCGAGTTGTACAGTATACTTTTTCTACGACCGGATTAAGAAAAAACTACAAATAATAGTTTTAATCAAATTTTAATATATAAACTTAGCTTCTGCTAAATCTTATATGCTCTAGGTGCAAACATTTTATAAAAGCTTCAGTAGCCTAGCGGTTATATGCACGCTTCGAAATGCAAGAGATCATGCTAATAGGTTCAATCCCACATATAGCTGCTTTTTTTATCATAATATATCTCTAAAATTTTGTCTGTATATAATAATTTCAATAAAATTTTAGGTGGTATACCGTTTATCGATTCTTCACTGGAATCACCCATTTTAAATTATTTTCTAGCTCAAACTGCGCGAATACACACTCACAATTACTTTGACAGCTTACGCACTAACTTGAATTTTTTAAAACGAATAGTTGCCTATGTACTTAATACACGAACTGTGATTGGTCGATTTCATATCCATCCTAGAACGTATATGAAATATATCAGTTCAGTTTACTGGAATGGCCCACTTTCCATTCTACAGACTGTACGGAAAACAGCAAATTTACATAAGGGAGTAGAAAAAATAAAAATATAAACAGTACCTACTGAAAGTTCATCTCGAAAAAGTAATAAAGAAATTTCTAATGTTGATCCAAATGAAGAAAATGATTTTTTAGATAATTTTAATTTAGATGATACTACACCTAATTCTTGTGATACGAATAATTTTTCACGAAATTTAAGACCAAGAAATATTCTTCAAAAACCTGATCGATACACACCTTCGTGAAAAATTGTTTGAGGGGAGGGTGACGTAATATATTTTAGTATTTACTTTTTCTATGTTTATGTTTTTTATATAGATACTTTTTTACGTTTTATAAAGACTGGACACAGCGACACAAGGGATTTTTGTACGTCAGTCTGTGTTGGATTCTTGTATTGATAAATATAAATAAATTGTTAAGTTAAATTATTATATTGTTTTTCAAAGTAAATCCATAAATACCACTCGCTAGTATATAACCAGAGTCATTTCCAGGGAAACTGGAAGTGACGGAAAAGTTCAAATAATGAAAAATTGGCAGCTTCTGGTATATAATACTACTGCCAAGGCCGTTTTAAATCAGACAAGAGATTTTACTCTTGGAACCAGTTCATTATAGTCCTCTTTTAAACATAATAATTTTTCCCCCTCGCCCGCCCCCCGGAACATTCCCAACTTTGTGGCAATATCGCTTAAAAATCATTTTTTTTTCAAATATCTCGACTGTGTCCTACGAAAAAAAGATGGTTATCAAAGTTAAAGATAAGTAAATCTTCTATAGAAATGGTTCAAACACATTTTTACGTAATCTTAATATTCTTGGAGTTATAGGCGCGGGAAGTAAGGTATCGTAACGCATTCACTCTGTATATCAATACTTTCCCATACACTTCCACGCTTTAAACTTGCTATTACATTTAATTGTCACTTTTGAAGTTTAATTAAATATATTTATTATCAATTTTGAAATTATAAAAAATGTCTTCAACCATCGGTGGTGGCTACCATTATGCGCTTATTTCCACACCACATAATCCCAAAGATTTGGTCGTCCGAACTTTCGAAGAAAAACAAGGTGTGTGTTATTAACATGATTGCCGTTCCTGTTCTGCTCTACTTCTTTGGAGTAGAAAAATGGGCGGTAAATGAGCTGCGTCAATTAGATAGAGGTACCCGCAAGATGATGAATATCCATAGGGGTATTAATCCAAGATCGTCCGTTCCTCGTGTGTACCTCCCACGTCATCGGGGGGGCCGAGGATTCTTGAGTCTGGAGGCATGCATGGCCGGGTAGTACTGAGTATAACATGTAAAGGAGCTTTGACCCTCTCCTGCAATTAGTGAGAAATCATGAGAATGCAGGATTATTCAAGGCAGCAAAGAGAGTCGCAGATGAACTCGGTCGTATTCGACATCAGACGAGGAGGCCGGCGAGGTGCTGACCCAGAGTCGGTCACTGAGCTTCCGCCAAACCATCTGAAAGCTCAGATTAAAACCGCAGAACAGAAAAATCTGTTTAGACGGCAAGTCGATAAACCCATGCACGGTGTATTCTATAAGAACACAGAAACATTGAGTTTATCGTCCAAGCTGACGTTCGCCTGTTTAAGGTCAGCTGGGGATTGCAACAATGCAACAGGAAATGTTTCTATCAAACGATCAAACTAAAAATCGGCTTATCTCACTGTTACGTAAAAAGCTTACCATTGCAAGTTTCGTTATTGAGCAGACATTATTAACTCAGTGATAGATATATCACCTCGGTAATTATAGTTGGCGAAGACGCTGACCTTTTAATTCTTATGACAAGATTATCTGCACGTTGTCGAAACTTGTAATTTATGAAGCTAAGCAAAGGGAAAACGGGCGAACGAATTTATTCTTCGAACTCTTTTAAATACCCAAAAGAAGTTGCGGATAACATATTATTTCTCCACGCATTCAGTGGATGTGACACAACTTCTGAATTTTTTTAGGCAAGGCAAAGCAAAATTCGTTAAATTATTACAAAAATCTGCAGGATTACGGAAATACGTGGAATGTTAAAGACCCCAATTCTCACCCTGATATTATAGATACAGCAGACCGAAAAGCTATATTAGCCCTTTACTGAGCAGAACCCGAACAGCATTCTTTGAATGAATTCAGGTACAAACGCTTTATTAAGTTAGTAGCAAAAAGTACATGTAACCTTGTATCGTTCGTTACCTCCAACTGAGTGTGATGCACGCCAATGCTCTTTTAGAACATACTGTCAAATTCAACGGTGGTACGGCAACACCAAAAGTCCTCAAGATTGGAGTTGGAAGATAAGGTTTATTTGGAATGGGATAAATATGAGGGGATGATTGTGATGAAGACGATGCAGATGATAATGAAACCGACACTCGCAGTTTTATTGAAGCAAGGGAACGTTTTGGACCTTCAACTTAAAAAAAAATCAGATTAATGTTAATGTATTGGTAGTGGAAAATAAGAGTTAGAAGTAAGTTAATGAAATAAACAAAAAGTGGATTAGGCCTATTGGGGACATCCCTTAAATAAAACGCGCCAAGTGCTCTACCGCAAGGTGGTGAGGAAATAAGTACATAATGGTAGTCACCACCGGTGGTTGAAGACATTTTTTGTAATTTCAAAATTGATAATAAACGCATTTAATTAAACTTCAAAAGTGACAATTAAACGTAATGGCAAGTACAAAGCGTGGTAGTGTATGGGAAAGTGTCGATATACAGAGTGAATGCGTTACGGTGCGTTACTTTCCGCGCCTATAACTCCAATAATATTAATACTACGTAAAAATGTGTTGAACCATTTCGATAGAGAATTTACTTATCTTCAGCTCTGATTAACATCTTTTTTTCGCAGGACCATTCAAAATCGAGATATTTGCAAAAAAATTACTTCCAAGCGGTATTGCTCCAAAATTGGTAGTGTTCCGGAGAGCAGGCGAAGGGGAAAAATTAGTATGTCTAAAAGAGGCCTATAATGAACTGGTTCCAGCAGTAAAATCTCTTGTCCGATTTAAAACGATGTCAATCTACTTGACGACTGGCCTATTATTACATGTGAGCTTACGAAAGTTTTGTTTATCGCGACGTAAATAAACAATTTTTTAGGATACCCTATTAGTCGTTTAAAATCATATGGGCGACACCGGGAGCTGCAAAAATTGGTCAGTTTAATCTTGATTTTTTAATTTTTTTCTAGGAGGGCGCCATGGCCCCTCCCTGCATCCGCGCCTATTAGTGCCCTAAGACTGCATTATGCACTTAAATTCAAACCAGGTGATTTGGTTGTTCACATAATGATGTTTGGGCAGACCACTTGAATCCATGAACAAACCTACTGACTCAATGCCAATAAAGAGGGATTTTGACTGCCCTTATGATGTGCTGATTGAAAGTCATCAAATGAGCAGGATCAAAGCATTGCGGTTGGAGAAAGGGTCACTTATCTGGTACATTTTGTTAAAATTCTAAATATCTTGCTTCTGTTATACGTTTGATAATTACAAAATGAGTAATGTTTAGCATGGCCTACTTAAAATAAAATAAAAATTAAGTTAAACAAAACTGTTCTGAATGCTGAGTATTGTGAGTGCTTGGATATATCTGTTAGCGAACCCCCCTTTGACACCCCTGTAATGGACCGTGCATGCAAGTCACAGGATAGCCGAGTCAGGTATTAAGTGGATCATGCGCAAAGTAAAGGAGCTGGGGAGTCGAGCGACAGTAGATCCGCGACTAGGAAATTGAGATGAACTCTGCGAACGTTGACTAATAAATAAGTTGTGTGCTAATTTTGGGCTTTTATTAGGGATTAACAACCCTCAATTTAACATCAGAAGTGGGATGACTCCAGTTACAGCAGACAGTAAAATATAAAGGACAAATCAGCATTGATAGAAATGGCGGACGAAAGTCTGAGGAAGATACACCCAAAGTTCCATCAGATCCAAAGCGTCAAAAATTACGGTGGCAGGAGGCGTTAATTAACTTAGTGCAAACACAACAACAACAGCTTGCTGAGCTAACTCGTCAAAGCAAGATGGCGACGTCTCCAGCGCCAACGCCCAGTCCTCCCGGAGCAGGAAATTTAAACACGCATGCGTCAGTATACGGACATGTGCACTCATCGTTATTTAAGCTAACCAATTATGATCCTGATAAGAGCGCCTATTCAATCGAGGAATGGCTGGAAGACGCTACGAAGCTCAAGGGCGAATTAAACGTAAGCGATATTTTAATGATTGCAAAAGCTGGTGAAGCATTAAAAAATAGAGGCTACCGTTATTATTGCGATTGGAGACCCCTTTGCCGAAGCTGGGACAACTTCTGTGCTGGCCTCATCATTGCTTTTCCCGACCGCGAAACGCCCGGTGCTCGCGCATACAAGGCCGCTACGATGCGAAGTCTCGAGTTCGATTCATTGTGTGAGTACGCTCATCAAAAATTACGTAGCATCCATAGATTCCATGACAAGCTGCCGTGGGATACAATTTTAAGCATGGTAGAATATGGTTTAGACCATGCAGAAGCACGATCAACCTTGAATATTCAGAAGCCTGATTCAGAACGTCAGCTGTTAAAGCTATTAAGTGAACTTGATGCACGCCGTGTTGAATCATCGATGATGCCTCGAGAAGTTGCAGCGACATCTAGATGGAAACCAGAACGTCGGCCGAGGGAACGCCAGGACACCGGTCCGTATTCAAGGCCAAATAAGATGTTTAAAGGAGCTTGAGGTCGCCATGGTCATCATCGGGATGCCTGCCGTAGTACGCGAAAGACGGAGGCAACCAACAAGGAAGACATTAACGATGACAAAGCAAAATCACTCAGTATCCCTACTTGTGATCATTGCAAGAAGATGGGACATACCGAACTCAATTGTTGGTATAAGCACGGAAAGGCTAAGCGAGCATTTGTGATAAAAAAATGACGCCACATGAGTACAACACCAATAGCTACGTTATTGTATAAAGAGCGTGCTCCATCGTTCGCGTATCTTATCGACAGTGGTGCTGACGTATCTATAATCAAACATTCCGTTGTAAAAATGGTAAACGGAGCGATCAGGCCAGACAAGAGCGCACGTTCGTTTTCAGGACTTGGGACACAAATTGTTTACACTATTGGTGTATGTGATTTAGTTATTGTTTTGCCGACATTGACCTTAGAAATTAGTTTTACAGTTGTACAATTCCAGGCGAAATCGATATCATTATCGGATGAGATGTTATAGGTCGACCTTGCTTACGGATTGACAAAAATGCTGACGGACTGGAGTTACACCATAACCTACTCAATATAGTAAAAGTGCTTACTGTAAAGAATATGAATGAACTTCAAATAAATTCAGTTAGATTGGATGATAACATAAGAACGCAATTGACAAATTTATTAAGAATTTATAAAAGTAAAACAATGCGTTTTAAAAGTATGTGCTTTGAAAACTTTAGATATAAACAAAATGTCAGACGCAAAAACACTACAAGAATTTCAAAACAATGACGCCTTTTGTCATGAGATTTTTAGCAACCCTGACAGTAGTTCGGACTTTACCATAATAAACAATGTTGTTGTAACCAAAACAAAACCCCACAAGTGCTTTGTACCCGTTGCTGCGCGTCTGCTAACAATGCGATTGTACCACGATAAATCGTCACATATTAGTTGGAATAAGTGCATTTCAAAGATGCGAGAAGATTTATACTGGCCAAAATGGGGCAATGCTTGAAGAAATGCATCAAAAATTGTACTGCATGAGTCGTGGGAAAATCGCACACTAGTCCTCAACCAGGATTATGGCAACATGGCAAAAAGCCTGATGATATACTAGACACATGGCACATTGATCATGCAGGACCTTTGGTGAAATCCAATGGATGCACGCAAATTCTGGTAATAATTGATGCATTTTCAAAATTCTGTCGCTTGCAGCGAATACCACAGAAAACTTCGCAACATTCAATCCGTGCCCTAGTACCAGTTTTCGAAGAATTGGGAAAACCAAGACGTATTATAGCTGACAGAGCAGCTGCTTTAACTTCGAAAACATTCCGAAACTTTCTTAGTGAGCACAACGTAGAGCTTCATCACATTGCAACTGGCGTGCCTCATGGAAACGGTCAAGTCGAACGTGTCATGAGAACAATATTCAATTTAATGAGAGCCACACTTACCGCTGAAAACGAAAATACTTGGGCAGTTGCACTCCCTGCTATTGAAGATAATATAAATTCAACAATTCATTAAGTAACTGGCTATGCACCGACCGTGCTACAGTTTGGAACAAATCCCAGGTTAGTTGCTACTCAGCAGTTTTTGGGAGATGCACCATCGAATGATAACTTTGTTGACCCAGACAAGGCCGTGGCTGAAGCTCGAGTTCGAATAACAAACAGTGCAAATAAGCGAGCTCAGCAATTCAACATAACGCGCTATTGTACTAGTTTGTTTAATGAAGGAGATGTTGTGGCTGTCAAAGATTCCCAGCTGGCCGGCGGAGGAAAGTTAAAACCGAAATACAAAGAACCCTATTCTATTCGCAAGGTACTTTTTAACGAGAAATATGTGTTACTGAAAAAGAAGGACAATGAACTACTGTAGCCGCTCATGAACAATTGAGACGCTGGACGCTGGCCTTCTACGGGATAAATAAAAAGTAAGTGATTATCACATTTAGTAGAATATTACTTATTACTAGGTGAATTTACGCCTGATGTTAGTACTGTCTAATTGGTCGCAGTGGAGGGTCTGTTAAAGACCCACTCATATTTAAAACCTAACCATGTCTAATTGAATAAACACTTGCACGAAAATAAATTAATTCAGGCGTGCATAAACCTAGAGTAAAAGAAAAAGAAAGGATAGTGGCAACCCCATTATGCCTATAAGGTAGGTGGCAAAACCACCTGGTGTAAAAAGAAAAGGTAGTGGCAACCCCACTATGCCTATAGGTAGGTGGCAAAACCACCTGATGCAAAAAGAAAGGATAGTGACAACCCCATTATGCCTATAAGGTAGGTGGCAATACCACCTGGTGCAAAAGAAAAAAAAAGGATAGTGGCAACCCCGCTATACCTAAGGTAGGTGGCAATACCATCTGATGCAAAAAGAAAGGATAGTGGCAACCCCACTATGCCTCGGTAGGTGGCAATACCACCTAGTAAAAAAAAATAATAAAAATAATAAACCAGAAACAAAATAATGTGGAGAAAGGTTTCTGTTCCTGTTTTCTCATTTCATATGCATGCGGCATCTCGGTGCGAGGACGCTCCGATCGCAGGATGGCCGTGTTAGCGAACCCCCCCTTGACACCCCTGCAATGGACCGTGCATGCAAGTCACAGGATAGCCGAGTCAGGTATTAAGTGGATCATGCGCAAAGTAAAGGAGTTGGGGAGTCGAGCGACAGTAGATCCGCAACTAGGAAATTGAGATGAACTCTGCGAACGTTGACTAATAAATAAGTTGTGTGCTAATTTTGGGCTTTTATTAGGGATTAACAACCCTCAATTTAACATATCTGTAACGGATGAAAATCGGACCTATATTTTTATAACTTTTTTTGTTTATTTTATTCACCTGAACCTATTTCCAAAATATATGGGATTCTTCCACAAGCGCCCTGTATATGCATGTACTGATGATATGTAGATGTGAATATGTATATAAGTATAAATACGTATATATGTAAAGTCCAAGTAAGGACTTCCTGAGACAAAAAACCGCGGGCCACCGGCGGTATGCCTAATATCAAACTATCAAACGACTCGCCACACATTAAAAACGAACGAGATGCTTTGTGGTCGAGGGTCGGTCAAGGTAATGATATTTTAATGAGGTCGTAAAGTTTTTGTTGTTTTTTCTGTCTCAGTTTATTCCTACTTGAACTATACGTATGTGTATGTGTGTTTATGTACTGTGACTCAGGCAGTTTTCGTATTAGCGAAGAGAGGTTTTCAATTTCTGTAAAGGTGTTACATATTTTTGGTGGCTTAATTTTGTCGTTCAAATGTTTTCAATGACAGTGGCATCCGCGTCGCCGGAAATAAAATTTTCGATGACTGGAACTTTGAAAGTATAATATTATTAAAGTTTCTTTAATTCTATGTACTTCTTGCAGTATACACTTTTCTATTAAAACTGGTGGTTTTCGAGATAAATCGAAAAAATCATTCAGTCAAATATTTGGTAACTAGCAAAAAAAATTAAAATTCGCTCAAAGGTAGTCACTACATACAATAAGTACTTAGTTTAAAGTGATTCGCAATCTTTTAAATGGTTGTACAAAGATGGCGCTGAAATGCAAAATTATTTTTCGATAGCTGGAACATTGAAACATAGCATACACGATAAGGAACCAAATAAGTAATATACATATAATTTTGTAATGACACATTTTTTAAAAAGTCCAATGTCCAATTTTCATTAACCCCTGTATTGTTTTGTTAATTAAATAAACTAGTGGCCCTAAGTATAATTTAATAATATAAAGTCAAGTATGTTGTGTAGTCATTTATTTTGACGATTGTTGACATACAATAAATTTTTTAGTTTTTGAATGCGTTTGTTATTAAAAGATAATTCAGAAATGGTTGTGTACACCAACGAGGGCAAAATAAATATGATTTTGATCTACGGAGAATGTAGAAAAAATTCCGAAGCCGAAAGGTTATTCCATTTACGTTTCCCTAATTTGCCTAAGCCAGATCATAAGACCTTTATTTATTTAACTAATAATCTGAAAAATTACGGAAGTTTTAAAAAGTTAAAGAATAATAAACAGTTAACGTCTAAATGATGCAAATACTGCTTTAGTAATTAACAATATGCTTTTACGGAAATTATCGTCTGAAACAAATATTTCCTACTCCTCCTGTCAAAGAATTTTAAATAAAAATAAGTACCATCCATATAAATTACATTATGTTCACAATTTAAGATCTGGTGATTTTCAGCGTCGCATAAATTTTGCCGAATTGTCAGTAGTACATAATCCGAATTATTTGAAAAATGTGTTGTGGAGCGATGAGAGCTGCTTCCATAGTAATGGGCTTGTAACTACACAAAACGCTCGGTATTGGTCTCAAAATAATCCGAGCTGGGTACGAAAAACCAAAAATCAAACAGTTTTTAAAGTAAATGTACGGTGTGGAATATATTGAACGGATACATAGTCGGACGGACCTTATCTATTTCATGAAATGTTAAATGGTGCTAGATATCGGAGGTTCCTACAAGAGGGGCTGCCAAATTTATTAAGAAACATTCCTCGTGGGCACATAATCTGGTTTCATCAAGACGGGGCACCGGCACATAATTTAAGAATAGAAGTTAGGCACTTGCAACGAACATATTCTGGAAGATGGATAGGAACTAATGGAGTAATCAGGTGGCCAGCACGATCACCTGGCTTAACTCCATTAGATTTCTTCTTATGGGGACATCTAAAAAATTTAGTTTATACTGAACCAATAGATGATAGGACAGATCTATACAACATAATATATGCAAGTGTTGCCACAGTAGATAGAAATACCTTATTGAAAGTAACTGGGGAAGAAATAATTAAACGGTTTAACATGTGTATCCATGAAAGAGGAAACAATTTAACTATTACTTTAAAAATAAATACATACATATGTACATATTTTATTTGTCACAACAAATTATTAAAAAACTTATTTGACTTTAAATTATTTCGATTTATCTCAAAAACCATTTGTTTTAATAGAAAAGTATGTACTAAAAAATTACTTAGAATTAAACAAACTTTAATAATATTATACTTTCAAAGTTCCAGTAATCGGAAATTTTCTTTCCGGCGTCACGACGTCGCAGACAACATTTGAACAAAAAATCAAATCAAATTTGACAAAATAAAGCCTTCAAAAATATGTAACGACTGGCCTTTACAGAAATTGAATACCTCTTTTCATTATTACGGAAACTGCTTGGGGAGTTTTATGTGAATCACCCTGTATATGTATAAAATAAATACTAAGGAACCGAGGCGTCTATATAGGTATATCTATATGTACACAAATATCTTATTTCTGAAGTATTATATTTTTATATATATATTTATTGTTTTATGTTTTTTTTAACATTTATTTAACGTCGCGTCGGTCTATTTCCGGTACTGAGGCCTATCACCGATGCCTGTAGACGAGCTACCACCAACCAGAAATGTTTCCGAACCCTTAAGAAGAGTAGGGATCTTTTACTTGCCTAACATTTAGTAGACAGGGACCGATGGCTTTACATCCCCTCCGAAGGATGGTATATCACCTACACAACCCTTGTCTAAGGCCAGGCGCGCATGGACGATTGTGGAATCGACCGATCACAATCGCCAGATCACAGGTTTACGCGCGCATGAGGCGATTTTACAGTCGGCCGATTAGTCCCAGCGCGGACGAACTATTGGCAGTCGGTCGATCAAAATGGATTTCGTATTTTTTGCTCAGTTGTAAAATGGGTTTGATAAATTTTCTGTTTGAGATAGCTGTCCCCAATCCTTAACCATAGCTTCGCAGATATCAAGCCACAGTATTTGTTTTTTATTGCGGTCACTATAGCCTTTTAATTGTTTATTATACAGTTCAGGTCGCACTTCTACCAAGCTTATTAATGTTTCTGTGTCAATTTCCATATTCTACGACGAGAAACAACAGACATGCACCTTGTATATCGGGAATCGGTCAACAGAAAACATATGCGTTCGCGCGTGCAGATTGAAATACATTGGGCTAATGCAATCGGGCGATCGCGATCGGGTCAGAAATCTGTGTCCAGATACAGATTTTCAAATCGGGCGATTTTGCGATCGTTCATGTGCGCTCTCCATGTATAAAGTACAGGTCTAACTACCCGATTGATTAATCGGTCGATCGTAAAATCGTCCGTGTGCGCCTGGCCTAGGTTGCATAGCTTCCGCGCATACACTAATATACAAGCCGCTGGAAGATGTGTGAGGCGAGGACACGGTCTTCCTTGAGACGGTCGCCCATCCAAGTAATACTAACCGCGCCTAACATTCCTTTACATCGCATATCGAAGTATGTACATAATAAAGACGCATCTACGCTCGCCCCATTGTTTTATATTATAATGGTTAAATTTACATGTCTCGATATGCCTCGAATATCCCTACATATTGCTTGCATTCTTCATGTGCACTATTGCATGGCACTTGTGTGGTGTACCTAAGTAATAATTGTAAGTCAATTTACATAGCATGTTAATACATTATTATTTACCTATATTTATATACAATATTACCTATTAATAAACAAACTTTATTCTACTCTATTAATATGAATAGATAACCAGGATCATCTTCGAGAAATGAATTAATATATTTTCGGGGTTGTTAATTATTTCCCGCCCCTCGGGGGTTTTGCAAGTCCTAGCCGCTTTAGTAGTTAGAAAAACCAACATATGGGTATTGTTTTCTCAACATTTCGTGCTGTCTATATGTACCGATTTCGAGAAATGAATTAATATATTTTCGGGGTTGTTAATTATTTCCCGCCCCTCGGGGGTTTTGCAAGTCCTAGCCGCTTTAGCCGTTAGAAAAACCAACATATGGGTATTGTTTTCTAAACATTTCGTGCTGTCTATATGTACCGATTTCGATAAATGAATTAATATATTTTCGGAGTTGTTAATTATTTTCCGCCCCTCGGGGGTTTTGCAAGTCCTAGCAGCTCTAGTCGTTGGAGAAACCAACAGGTGGGTATTGTTTTCTAGAAATTTAATGCTGATTATATGTACCGATTTCGAGAAATGAATTTACATATTTTCGGGGTTATTAATTATTTTCCGTCCCTCGGGAGTTTTGCAAGTTCTAGCCGCTCTAGCCATTAGAGAAACCAACAGTTGGGTATTGTTTTCTAAACATTTCGTGCCGTGTATATGTACCGATTTCGAGAAATTAATTAATATATTTTCGAAGTTGTTAATTATTTTCCGCCCCTCGGGGGTTTTGCAAGTCCTAGCAGCTCTAGTCGTTGGAGAAACCAACAGGTGGGTATTGTTTTCTAGAAATTTAATGCTAACTATATGTACCGATTCCGAGAAATGAATTAATATATTTTCGGGGTTATTAATTATTTTTCGCCCCTCAGGAGTTTTGCAAGTCCTAGCCGCTCTAGCCATTAGAGAAACCAACTGTTGGGTATTGTTTTCTAAACATTTCGTGCTGTCTATATGTTCCTATTCCTATTTGTCTCAGAATTCTGAGATAAAAGTCAGAATTTTCAGTTACAACTCAGGATTCCAAGATAAAAATCAGAATTCTGAGATAGAAGTCAGAATTATGAGATAAAAGTCAGAATTTTACCTTTAAAAAATGTTTTTATTGTTGTGGCCCTTCTATGCTTTCGTATAATCCCAGATTTAGGTGCAATAAAATCAAATAATTTTCAAAAAGCATTATCTTGTATTTCCAAATTTAGACGCTCATATCTTCGTTTGAGGAGCCGCCAAAATTAATTCGTTTTTCTATATTTTCTCTTGCAAAGTTATTGTACCATCCTTTCTGATTGATATAATGTCTCATATTTTAATCATTAATAACAAACGAGGTTTACGTCTAAATTTTCGAACGGTGTCAACGAAAAATTAACTTTCTCTTGATGTAAAAAACATACCTATTATTAACATAAGGATATTTTCCCAAGAGCAAATAACTCATAGATAATCAATTTATGCCTTGAATAAGTTTTAAACAATAGAATATAAACTATTATAAACCTTACAGGTAATTAACAAAATAATTATATTATTTAGTAGATATATTTTGTATTATTATTTAATTGCAATAATTGAAGTTTACTTTCGGTATCTTCGAATCTAACTACTTAGTCCCTTTTCACACTGGGCGATTTAGCAGCGCGATTTAGTAGTGCGGCTGAGTTGTGCACACTATTTGTAGGTGATGTCCCTATATCTTTAACATTAGACAACCCAGCGCGATCGGTCATGTAGCCGCAGGTATAGTCTAGTATACTTTAACTTGGTGTGTGTATGTATGAGTTAATATTTCCGTAAGATTTCATTTTCTCCCATATTGTACACAAAGTTAAAGCAATAGTCCAGAAACATTGTCTACGTGGACAATATTTCTGGATCTTTGTGTACAAGAGAAAATGAAATCGTACCGAAATATTAACTCATACGTACACACGCCAAGTTAAAGTATACTAGACTATAGCCGTGACGACTCACCCGGCTCATGTCTTTAAGATTACAACCGCTCGACTTAGTCGCATATCCTTTCACTCAGCCGTACTACTAGATAGCGCTGCTAAGTCGCCCAGCGTGAAAAGGGGCTTAGTGCTTGGCTAATGTTGGCATTAACCATTGTCAAAGAAATTGATGTCTCCAATATTTCCTATTAGATTGAATATTTTAGAATTCGCTTTATATGGTTTCCTTGTTTATAATAATAAAGGAATTTCCAAGAAAAAATCATAAAGAGCATTATTCTTTAAACGTATCCGACACTTGACTCATAATTTTGACCCTGAATCTACAGCAGCCGGACACAGAATAATGGAAATAACAATGTACAGGAAATTTAACAAATCGCATAAAAGATTACGTAAAACATATCTAAAATCTTTTGTAATAAATATCAGCTTTTTATCTGTCGGCATTGAAATAATGTTAATATTTATCTATTTATCAACAAAACAACAAACAAATAGGCATTATACTACTTTTTGCATATCTGTATTAATATAATTTATTAACTTAAAATCTACTTTTATGAACCAACCTACTGTGATTAAGAGAAAACATGAAGAAATGTATATATTTTGTTTCGCGATAGACGAGAAAAAGTTACTAGAAAAAGTTGTGTTACGTGTTTACACCCTCCAGTAAACACCCTGTACGTAAGTTCAATAAAATGCAACAAGAGTCTTCACAAACCACTGAATTATTAATCACTTAAATTACAATCATTGATCCTTAAAAATAACACAACTAATTATAACTTTAATCTAACATAAATTTACTACTTTAAACCACAACTTGTTACTGCTTTATTTTTATCTGCTGATCACTTATAAAACTCTGCTTATCAGAACTGTATTGTATACTGAACTGAACTCTCTCCTCAAATTCATTCCTTTTATATATATATATATATATACCGTCGAACGTACCCGAATTTCCTTTTAGAACCCGTCTCGAATATGCTGGAAATGTCTATAGTTTTCTAGGTGCTAGATGGTGGTTCGTCAGTTGACGCACAGATGGCGCTGCTTTACCGAACTAAACAGGTCTCCCTCCACTCTGAGAATCCTTATTCATTCCGCTGTGGGTTATACAGCCAGACCAAGTCGTCACCCACATTGCGGGCATATCGAGTCTTCATTTGATCGCCCCTCCCTGTAGGTGATCTCTTGGCAGCCACATCCGTACAAATCTTGCAACTGCGACATCATCCTGACAGCTGCTTATCCAGTAGAATCGTTCCCGTACTCTAGCCAAGGTCTTATTTTTGCCAAAATGCTCTCCGGATATCATGCGCTTCCCGAAATACTTTTGGTACCCAGCACCTCGGTATCACCAAACGCATGGTAACTTCCTTCTCATTCGGGCTCTTCTTCAAGCCTTAGGGAATCCCATTGTGCCCATAAGCCTTCAGTCCAATACTTTTACTGGAAACGTCCTTCCATTCCAGGAGGATTCCTTTTTCATTCGCCTTCAGTATTGGTCCAATTTCATCGTCACTTAGTTGTTCCTTCCTTACAACTTCTTTTGTCCAGTCCTTCGGAACCTCTATCTTAATCGTCTTCACCTCTGGTACATCCTGCTATTTCTTTATAGCCTTGACATTTACTTACTTAGGTTGCCCCTTTCGCCACTTCGCTGCTGCTTTCGCCCCTGTTTCGGCAGTTGCGGTTCCTGTTTCGGGTCCGGTCGCGAACTTAATTCGCTCAGTACTTGTGTGACCATTCTCTGTATGTCCGTTAACATAACAATCAATGTCGTCTTATCGGAGCCGCTTTCTTCTTTGCAGCGTTTATTTTCCTAAGGTTCCATTTTCGACAATCTCGCATTATATGCCCTGGTTTGCTGCATTAGTAACACCGGATACCTCCGCGATGCTTTGCACCTCTTTGTTGGTTTTCCTGTTTTCCTGGAAAACTTGTCTTGGTCATTAATTGGGTAAATATCTTGTGTATGTTCTTTAATTTGGTGTCAAAACTCGTTTCCTCTGATTGATCCTGATCTCCTCGTCTCTTATGCCATCAACAAACGTCTCAACTGCCAATTGCTCCTGGAACTTCCTTGGTGCATTCGTGTAAACCAAGTGTGCCAGTCTCTTTACTGCAGTCTGAAATTCTCGTAAGCTCTCCCCAGATTTTTGTATACGTAATTTCAGCTGAGTCCGCTGTAGTTGAGCAAAGTGTTGGTCTCCATATATTAAGTCGAATGGAGTTGACCAAGAAGTTTGACCATTAGAGGGCGCTTGTAACCGAGACCCCGATGATATGACTAGCTGGCGTCCTTTTGAAATGTTACATTTTTTTAAGCTAGGGTAACATTTTGGGTAGGATGCGATTTTTCTCTTTTGTTGCATTAAGCTCTAATTGAGTTTTTGGGATCCGCAGCCACCCCATTTGGACGCCATCTTGAAAATAGGGGTGCAAAATTTTTGCACAAAGAATTTGTAAAATGGTTTTTTGTTAAGAATAAAATTCTCTACAATTTTTCATTAAAAATTGGATAATAAAAAAATTATAAGCCATAAAAGGTAGAATTTGGTATATTATAAATTTATAGCGTTTATAAATTTTTGTTACTATTATTAAATTTTCGACGAAAAGTTTACTCATGTAAAGCTGTAGAAAATTCGATTGTGAACAAAAACATCTTTTACAAATTTTTTGTAAGACCCAAAATTACAATGATATTACGCAAACTGTTTATAATAATAAATAATAAATAAACACCACAGAAATTAGACAACACCCAATTCCAGAAGCCTCAGGCTTGTGCGGAAGGTGGTTACATATTGAGAAACGCGGACATACAACCATATCCAGTGCCGGAGCCGTGGCTCGAATCGGGTAGCGCGATACCTGTTCAATTAATCGCGATTGCCACCTCGCGCCTTAACCAACGCAGTTATCAGCTAGACACCTCTATTTTCAACAAGGTAAACGAAGAAAAAAATCGCTTCCTACCTAAAATGTTACTCTAAATGTAACATTTCAATGGACTATATATTCAAATGCAATATTTAGGAAAGTTATGGAAGATAAAAGCTGAATTAGAAGAAAGAAAATCAAAAGGAGAGCAAGATATTTTCATCAAATATGTTAAAGCACTAATAATAAAGGAGAATTTAAAAAAATAAATAAATAAAATCGACGCATCACAATGGTTGTAATGGACGAGGACATAGTGTTGGAAAATCTTGGTGAAGTGGATCAAAATCGGTGTGGCAAGTTTATAGAAGCGAATGTTATCAATCAGTTATCACCAAGCAGTATTCTAAATCTCATGCATCTTAATATAAGGAGTGTTAGAAAGAATTTTGATGAGTTTCTTGCTACTTTAACTACCTATAACCTTGCCAAAATTGACATTATCTTTCTAGGTGAGTCTTTCCAATTAGAGTCAATAAATCAATTTAATATTCCAGGCTTTACTAACTATTACAATGAGGCGGATTATAATAAAAATGATGGTGTGATTTTCTTTGTGAAAAATAGCTTGAATTGCCAAACTGATAATATTAAACTCGATATATGTGGTGTTACCATTAGTGTTCTAAAATTGAAAGTAAACGATATCTCATTTAGTATTATTGCCTTATACAGACCAAATCCATCTGATGTTAACTCATTTATAGAGGAAATTGACACATACTTTGATAAAAACAAAGAAATTAACCAGTTTGAACTATTTTTAGGCGACTTAAACATCAATATATTAAGTGATGACACAGTTTCCAATAAATATTTATCAGTACTAGCCAAACATGGCTTCTTACCCTATATTCAATCTCACACACGTGTCACAGCTGAGTCCGCTGCCTGTATTGATCATGTTTTCCTAAAGAAAAAACATACATCAATAGACTTACCTGATATCCAACTATAGACCCATAAGTTTGATAAATAAATTTGGTAAAATTTTAGAAAAATGTTTAAAAGACCGACTAATCCAATTCCTTAAGAAAAACAACATTCTCCATGATAATCAATTTGGCTTCTTAGAAGAAAAAAGCACGACTGATGCAATGTATGAGGTTGTCAAAAACATCACAGAGAACTTAGACTTAAATAAAAAATGTATAGCGGCATTTCTAGATTTAGCAAAGGCGTTCGACACAGTCAATCATGAAGAACTTGCAAATGTGTTAAATCACTATGGTGTTCGTGGGACCGTGTTAAATGTCTTCAAAAGTTATCTCTCATATCGACAACAACATGTCAGGGTTAATAATATTTTAAGTGAGCCGAAGGTAGTAAAGATAGGTGTCCCTCAAGGCACTGTCCTGGGCCCTATTCTCTTCATTATTTACATAAACTCCATGTTACAGCTAAATACTAACTATAAAATAATATCATATGCCGATGACACAGTTGTTCTATTTAATGGAAATACATGGGATAATGCCAAAGAAAAGGTGAGAATGGTATATTTCAAATAAAAAACTGGTTGGACACATATCAGCTTTCCCTTAATGTGGACAAAACTAAATATATTGCTTTCTCGGCTACAAACGTAAATCGACCCAACTTTCACAAAATAAGCATCGCAAATCTAAATGATGATATAAAAGAAGTTGACCATATAAAATATTTAGGAATAATTATTGATCAAAACACTAAATGGGACAACCATATTAACTATTTGGTAACCAAAGTTAGAACATTAATATTCAAGTTCTATCAATTAAGGGCAATATTAAATAAAAGAACCATGTTACTAGTTTATAAAGCACTTGCTGAATCGACTCTACGTTATGGTATTCTGGTTTGGGGGGGTTTATACTCAAATGCACTAAAAAAATTAAGCGTAATACAAAACTATAATTGAAAATTATCTTTAACAAAAACAAAGTACAATATATATACAACACGTAGTGTAGCAAATGGTCACCTCAAAATTTCTTCTAGCGATAAAAAGCTAAATCAAAAATTTGTAACATATCTGTCACCAAAATTCTATAACATATTACCTATGAAAGTCAGACAAAGTCGAAATATAAAAAAATTTAAAACATTATGTAAGGAGTACATCCCATGATCACTATCATCTTTTCTTTTCTCCAAACTAATGAAAAATTAAATATTATATTGTAATGTAATTAGCATTAGTATAGTTATTATGGTTAATGAACATTATTATAAATTGTAACCTTTATTGAAAACACAATTAGGTATCGAGATTTTTTAGCATATGCACAAGACAAGTGTCAACTCACTTAGGTGTATATATTCCGTCTAGTTTGTTTTCTTACATACCACCGGATTTAATTCATTTTGTAATGTTTCTTATTAATTTATAAAGTAATGTATTTGTAGCGTAAAGTAAGATGTAATGTAATATTCATAATTAGTAAGGTAAAGTAAATTGTAATGTAAATTTCGATCAGGTCATGTAATTAATTTTCTTTTCTAATTCTGTGATGAATTGGAGTCGGGATGAAAATTGTTGAAAATATTAACTGTGTAATCTATCAATAAGCAAATAATGCATTTATGTATCTTTTATAAAATGTTGGTTTATATAGTTTAGTGATTTTATTACATTATTTTTTAAGGCGACATCAAGCGAATTAATAGTATGGTCTTTGGGGATGATTTTTCATAAAGTCGCTTGATTTCCATGAATCTTTTCAGTTTTACTTAAAACGTTACTAGATATACTTGATAAAAATTGTGAAAGATTATGTAGGTCTGTCTATATTGCTAACTATCGGTCTCAAAGGGATATATTTTTAGTGAAGTTTTGGTAGGCCATATATGAATGGGACATGTCCATTGTAGCAGATTAGTTTGTTTTTTTCTTGTTCAGTAGTTCTAAACCATGATTTAATCAGGTTATTGACATTATTTTGCACTTTCTTTCTTGGACCTTGACTTTGTTTTTTGCATTACGCCATTAAGTATGTTATACATTTTTGGTTCATAATCTGTTTTGTATAATATATGATTATGGTTTTATTACATTTCCTGATAAAAATTTTCTAGTTTCGTTAATGTAATGGTTTAATTGGTTTCTGCTTCTATTAGTTGTGTTTTTTATTTTATTTTTATAGTTAGTAAGTATATTGCATATTGTGGTGGGTTTACGAGGGGGTGTATCAGGCAACCGCATGGGGCCTCGAACGTATGGGGATCCCTACTTAATTACGATTGTCTACAAAAGTTTGTGAAAATGAAGAAAATATTCCACCATATCTACCTACACTCCAACCAACGTAGTTTTTTACCAAGCAGAAATTACAAACAATTTTTTTGTTCAAATGAGAATTTGATTATGGAAACAAATTTAATAACGCTTGCGAAAGTATATCTCTACTGAAAATTTCAAAAGATTTGGAAATATCTCCATGGATAATAGCTCAGTCAACGAAGCCTAAAAAAGGCCGCTCAGCGGAAACAAATTGTGCAGTCCCAGATTTTCGTACAGTAGTAAGGAGTGCCTCCCTGAACAACATACTAAAAGTCCTGATCCCTACCACTGTACCAAAATCTGGGACCACACGATTTATTTTCGTCTATTTTCTTTCGTTGACTGGACTATAAGCAACATTGGCAAGACAGTTGGAGAACAAAATTGTATGGCATGGAACTCTACTCATAAAAGACCTTCGCCATTCACCGCTTAGGCAATGCAATGATTCTTACGAGAAAAGCAATCCAAAGTCAGTGTTTTTTGGGACGTCTATAACCAGGTGTGATAAACATTATATAGGCGGACGAAAATTGCTGTAATTCATGTAGATTTTATTGTACAGAAATGTAAAATAAGGTATTGTAAAGAGGACAATTTCAGGTTTGAAATTCATTTTGTATACTTAATTGTATGCAACGGAAAATGCTTTTAAAAGTGAAAAAAAATCGACTTGTGATCGCCAATTTTACATTATTTATCCAAAATATCGAATACCTTTGTATCGTGTATTCTTTGCCCTTATACCTTCGATATTTATAGTACGAAATTCAATATGAGCTAAAGATAATAAATAAATCAACTTTTGAAAAACATCTGTACCTTCTCGTGAGCTTTAGGTACAGCTAGAGTCAACAGGACGACGAGATTCAATGAGACATTACGACATTAGTGTGACATGGGTAGAGCAGCATATTCATTTTCAGGTCCACTGAGCAATAAACACAATTTCACAAACGACATTTTACTTTCGAAATTCTGTCTGACTGTACTTGGAACAATATGATGTTCAGCACGGCACCCATGTTATTCCGTCAAAAGGGTTTGCAAAAGAAAAAATATTTTATTAATCATAGAGAAAAATCAACTTGTAAACATTGTAGACGAAAATCCAAATACTTAATCAATTTTGCTATCTACAATAAACTATAAAACAAGCAAATAATTTTTTTTTTCAAACGTCAGAAAATAATGACATTTCTTACTCATTTCATGAATGTTTGACATTTCAGACGGCTGTACTTTTTTTTCCGCTCGAGCAGACTCTTACTTCCGTTCCATAGCTAAATTTTTTATCTTTATTTTTTTTATAGTTAATCGACGTTTGAAGAAAAAAATAACATGTCTTATTCGGAGTAAATGTCACTTTTGCTCCTAATAAAACAGTATACTGTTTAAAGTAAGCTTCAGTTTCATTATCCATTCTATTGTACGCATTAAGTTACTTAAGATTATGCCGTTATCCTAATGGCAATAGCATGTATCATCAATTTTCATGACAGAAGAAAAACTTTTTATGACTGTAAATCGGACGGACAGATCTCGATAATTACGCGATGTTCTGCTAAAATTCAGATAAAATGTTCTATGGATATATTTTATTCTTATTTATTCCCATACGAAAAATATGTTTGATACGTTTTGTTGCCCTTGGTTATTTATATCTAATAATTAATAAATGCTATTGCATTTTATTTAATACAGGAAGTACAACACAAAAACAACATTTTATGCGCAAAGAAACAAAATTAGCTTTATTATATACATAGATACACTACATGTTAATAAAAGACAAAACATATTTTCGTTATTAAAAATTCATGATCAGATAATTATAAATAATAACACGTATCATCCAACTCGAATGAATACCGAATGGCTCGTACAGGAACGAGACAAAAATCAAATGAAAATTCTTTAAAAAGCCTATACCTAAAAACGACTCAATAACATTTTATAATAAAATTGCTAGTTTTAAAGTTACTTGAAAAATTTGAAAATTTTTCGTTTTTAGCAATTTACGAAAAAAAAACAAATTCGGTTAATTTAAATGTTTATATCTGGATCAATTTTCATCATATGGAAAAAACCAAAAACCAAATCGATGATTAAACATAATATTTTTTAGTCGCAAACTCCTCTATAAATCCTTATTTTACTATAAGGAAAGTAACCAGACTGCAACCAAAGTTACAAATCTGGCGCGTTAAGTGTAATAATTGCATATTACCATCAAAACGCTAATGCTTCAATTGCAACTGACTAGAGCCAACAGCTCGAAACTGCAGTCTGCAAGTGGTGTGTGACGACTGGCAAGGGAGCTCCTTTAAGTAGGATCAGTCTTTCGGCTGGTGTGATTGCGCAATATTGTGTTACAGTTCAATTTAACATTTATACATTATTTAAAAAAATGTCTAAATCATTACTTTATCTCTTACGTTTAATGTCTAACGAATTCGTGTTATCCGTCGTCACGCGTAATATTTATTATTTAGTTGTCTATATGAATTCGCAATTGTAAGGAATTGTTGCAGGTATAGACATGGCTTTATACATTTTGTTGTGTAGCGTGTTGCATATACTTAAGCTCTCTATTTCTGTAATTCTTAAGCTAGGAAACCAATAACTTTTAATTAGTTTATAGGTAGATTCCTATAACCGACTGACGATCGGTAACACAGATTTATTTCTTCACAATAGTTTTTGGCTTAGGTTTTGTCTTCCGGTAGTCTGTCACTTTTCACGTGTAATTGGCTCGAACGCTTGGCAATTTATTAAGTGGTCATTTTATGTGCTCGTTGCGATTTTTGAAACAAGTAATTTCACCATTTTGGGATATTTTCGCAACGTTACTTTTCGATTTTCCATTTATGTTTGGACGAGTGCATATTTTTATGGTATTGGAAATCGATTGTCTTCATTGGAAGGATCTATACGTAAAAGCCATTTTTGCCAAATTTACACGAGGCCAAGGACATCCAAGGTCAACAACATTTCTCTAGGAAAACCCTCCGAAACGAGGTAATTATTTTATTTTTATATTCAAACTAGCAAAATATCACTTGTAGTAAATTGTTCAATGGTAAAAATTTATTTTTAGGGTTTTATTTTCACCTACGGTTTCGTCTAGGATTTCGTAGTTTTTCATACGATTTTTTTTGTCTCCTGATACGAACGAATAACTTTTTTTCCACTGGTCTACACGTACTTATGTTACTTCTCCTTACTGGACTGGAATTTCTTTTTGTGGAGAGCCATCCATTTTTTTGGGTTAATTGATAGGCTGGAAGTTGCCCATTCCTGAAAATTGAGCCGAAGCTGAAGCCCTGCTGCCTGCAGTTTGTATCCTTCTTGCGCCATATATACATTGAATTTTTCTTAAAAATATATTATAAATTTTACTAAAAAAATTTCACCACTGTACCTATATATACTTTTTTTAAAATTTTGCTAAACATTTTATGAAAATATTCTGTCAACTAATTATAACATCTATGATATTTGTTGGGGGTTTAAGCACTTACGTAAGACGCGTATACCCAGTTAGATATTTTTTTTTTTTGTGTGAATTTGTCTACCATCCCCTACGTTATTGTACTCTTGAATGTTATAAAGTTACTTCGTTTATTGTTATTAAAAGATAAAACTGAATTTGAATTTTTCATTATCGTCTCGCTAAGTAATTTATTTAGTAAATTTAAGGTTACATTGTACTTGAGCTGGTATTTGGAGAGGAAAAATTTACTTGGCGCCCTGATACATCATAGTAATTTAGAACCCCGACCATCTCCACTGTTAGTCGGCCGGCAAATACCGTTATGTCAACAGACAACGACCAACTAGTTACGACAGATTGAGTTTTAAAATTTGACGTAGCAATTGCACAACATTTCGCAATATTGCATCAGAAATCTAAAAAAAAATGGGAAATTCGGAAATCATATTGGCCTTAAAAAGGGGAATTTTTTAATATGCGAATGGAGTCTGAATCAATTCAGATTTACGAGTTATTAACGAAAATCTTTTGAAAATATTTACGAAAATTGGAATGACCACGTAACGTTGTCCAGAAGGTCTGCGTATGGAGAGTTGAATATGATCTGAAAGTGTGCCGATACATACACGGTGAATGGAATGACGTGCATTCAATTTGATTTGATATATAGCTTATATTCTTTCCTATTATTTGAGTTTTCTACCACATGTTTTATTATCCTCTTCAAAACAAATCACCGAATCTACAAAATAATAGAATTATTGGGAAAAAACCTCTGCGCCCGTGACGTTTACGCCAAAGGAAAAGTCAGAGGTTATGTTTTGCAAATAATATAAATCGGAATAAACACAGAAATAATGTATTTAGCTGACGTTTCGGAAAGTAATCTCTTTCCGTTTTCAAAGCAAAATAAGAGTTCTTCAAAAAAAGCTTTGAAAACGGAAAGAGATTACTTTCCGAAACGCCAGCTAAATACATTATTTCTGTGTTTATTCCGATTTATATTATTTGCAAAACATAACCTCTGACTTTTCCTTTGGCGTAAACGTCACGGGCGCAGAGGTTTTTTCCCAATAATTCTATTATTTTGTAGATTCGGTGATTTGTTTTGAAGAGGATAATAAAACATGTGGTAGAAAACCCAAATAATAGGAAAGAATATTCGAAGAATGCCACAAATAACTTTCAGACAATATATATAGCTTATGTTTCGGAAGTGAGTTTATTTGATATTGATGGGGACGAAAGTAACGGTACTGTATTTGAATAATTTGTATGGGGATTGATTGTATGTTGGTAATTTGAATGCGAAAATGAATGAGCGGTGAAATTTGAAAGAATAATAATTTATAAGAAATGTGTTTGATTAAAGTCAAATATTGTACAGGGGGGTAATTTCAATACTGCTTTATTGAAATTTGTGAGCCAGCTTAGCGGAATAAATGAAATGGGGATAATTTTGCCGTCGACGGGAACGCGTGAAATGGAAAAAAGTAACATGATTGATTAGCTGGCATATCAGGAAAGTGAATGAGGGGTGTTTTGAAGTGCGAATGAACATTTGAATGGGACGTTCAAATTGAGAGAAAAATATGTTATAAAATTTGATGGGAGTGAAATATAACCTTGCGGTTTGGGATGTGGAAAGTCAAGATGATATAAATCGGGTGAGTGAGGGGCTGTATTTATTAGGGTATTGTTTGTAACTTTTTTGCTGCAAAATTACTAACATGAATGTTTGAATGGTGTTTTTGATAAATTTGGATTATTTGTGAATTATCGAGACTACGTGAATTTTTCCAGATTTTTTCTTAGAGAATTGTAGTTTTTTGTTCATTTAAGTATCTTAAGGACTTTTTATCATAGTTTGTCAAGGTGAAGAGAAGGAATTGATTTTTTGAGAAATTTTACAACGTTTACCATTTCTTCTGGCTCTCGTTTAGGGAATATACTCTAACAGGGTCAGGGTAAATATCTAGCCGGTCGCATATTTATTATCTATACTATTACACAAAACCCGAGTGCTCTGGATAGCGGTAGGATTTAGAATCAATAAGTGCACTGTATTCTTTTCCATACTATATTAATGCGCAGCTTTAATTTCCCAATATGCTACGCCCAGTTGCACATATGCAAAAAATACTATATTTTCTTCAAATGTCAGAAAATCATGACATTTCTTACTTATTTCATGACATTAAAGTTTGACATTTCAGATGCTGTGCGTTTCCATTAGCAACGAAATTAAAAGAACTTTTTCTTCGTTCGTCCAGCAAACTTACAGACTCCTTTTACTCCAATATATCATTTTTTCTTCAATTTTTAGTGCCGCTTGTGAGTGGCTGCAAAATACTTTTACTACCGCTCATATGAAGTGTCAGAGAAATGACAGTTTAATTTCACGAAAAAAATCATGATTTTTTGACGTCTGAAGAAAAATATACTTATCAACATCTTTGTGTGTGTGAGTGTAGTAGGTAGTGTTAGTATAAGAGGTCACGCGTGATTTCCTGACCGAAAGACCATAGGGCTGAATCTTACATCGTATGTGTAGAGGTGGGTTCAGTAATCCCAATTGTACTGGTTAGAGCAAAGCTGCTGCGTTTGGAGACCAGCGCTTGGTAAAGTTAACGGCTGGGACATGAATTTGATTGAACGAACATTTGAAATTTACATGGTAGGTAGAGTATTCGTCATTAATGTGAACGCCATCGGTCTACCATGGCGCAACTGCAGATTTTTGTGAAACTGAATGCTTCAAACTTGCTAAGTGGATCAAAAAATTAGACTGAACGAACATATAACATATTTTATGGCATATGTGAGACTGATAACTGACGAAAAAGCGCTGCCACTGCTTTCTATAAAGTTGACTGCATTAATGTTTGACCAAGAGTCGTAAATATAGTAAAAATTATTTAATTAAAGAAACAACGCTTGTATGAATGACTGATGCGTATATATTTTATGATCAATTCGTTTTATGTTGTTAATATTCACATTTTAAAATTTCATAATTTTTTTCACATCATTGTCTTCGTATGTGATATACCCTTAAACCAGTCAATGTGCCGCTTACGCTATAATGGACTGCTTTTACATTAACGAAAACTATTCTTATGTTATAAGAGATAGAAAATCTCAACTATCTGTGTTCATGCGGAAATGGTATGTCGTTCATAACCGCATGCCGAATTTACGCATATTGCCCAACTGACAATTGGCATTCATATTTTAGAAATTTGGATAAAATAATCTGCAGCTTCAGCGGTACTTTTTTACAGATTTATAGATTGGAAATGAAAAAGAATTGGGGTAATAGAGGTTAGACAATCATTTTAATAATATCCAAATGACGTCTTTTAATATGTTCCTAAAAGAAACGAAGTGTTATGGCTATTGGCATCAATGTTATTGTAACCTCAATTTACGGTCTGTCATGAATGTAAGTCAAGAAGTCGTCACATGATATTTTCAACATGTTGGTGTATTTCCTTCTCTATTATAATTTGTTAACGTAAATTTTATGGCTATATTTGTATGCCTGTTATAAGGCCCTTTGAAAATAAAGATATTATTTTTATCATCGATCCTTCCAAATTTCAGGCGCAACTCGGTATGCATTTGTGTGAAAAATTTTAATTTTTTTAAGGTATTGTTTAATTGTGGCATTTGTAGTTTCTGTTGTATCTGTTTTTATATGTTAGAGATTCATTACTTTTGAAATTCGCGCCTCGGTTGTTTCCTGAGGCAGTTGACGAATCTGCGCATGCACGCCCTCTATTTCCTGTTTGCGCGCGTTGCCCTTCTTTGGGCAGTCATTGTGAAACATTCAACCAGTACACACGTTTTTGTATTCTATATTTTTACTTGAAGAAGTGTTTTGTGTTTTCTTAGTTAAACAGAGCCTAAGCAGAATCACTTCTAACAGGTTATGGGCCCAGACTCTCGTGTATAAGAAAAATTGTGTGATTTATTGAACAAAGAAAACACGTGCGTGAATGTTCTAAAAACGTCGCCATGTATTCCGCGAGTGCATCGAAAATTGAACTCCTTGGAAAGGATAACTATGATACGTGGAAATTACAGATGCAGGCCATATTAATTAAAAGCGATTTATGGGATTACGCGAGTGGGGCGCTCGTAAAACCCGAGCCGAGCGAAAATAATGCGAACGCGGCGAATGTGCGTGCATGGCAGACGAATGACTCAAAAGCCGATCTGACATAATATTGTCAATAAGTTCAAGTGAACTTAAGCAAGTTAAAAACTGTGCGACTTCGCGGGAAATGTGGCAAAAGCTGGAAGAAGTGTATCAATCTAAGGGTCCGGCGAGAAAGGCGACATTATTAAAGAAGCTAACCCTACAAAAGATGGCGGACGGAAGCGATGTTCGCGCACATCTAAATTGCTTCTTCGATTCAGTGGACAAGCTGAACGACATGGGTGTGGAAATCAACGCAGATTTATTGGCGATTTTATTGTTGTACAGTTTGCCCGCGACTTTTGAAAATTTCCGATATGCCATCGAATCGCGAGATGAGTTGCCTACGCCCGAGGCGCTTCGTATAAAAATTATCGAGGAAAGCGACGCCCGAAAGAGCGAAACACGAAACGGTTCGTCGGGCGCCATGATGGCGAAGAAACGAAATGGTTGCAATTGGCAGGACCGGAGATCCAAACCGGAAATGGACAGAAGTGACGACGGAAAGCGAAAAAATAACATTCTTCGATGTTATAAGTGTAAAAAACCGGGACATAAGGCGAACGAGTGTCGAAGCAAATCAAGAAAAGAAAGTGCACAGTACACGGGCGACGTGTGTTTAAACGTTTCGGCGCGAGAGACGAACGATCCGAACCGGAAGTAGTGTCTAGACAGTGGCGCGTCAACACATTTGTGCAACGATGTGGAAAATTTTCTCGAAATTAACAATTCAAGATGCGGTACGCTAAACCTCGCAAATAGCGCGACCGCCGATACAGTGGGAGAAGGAAAAGTGCATTTTATCGCAAATACTCGTGGAAACAAAAGAGACGTGACTTTGGACAATGCGTTGTATGTTCCGGACCTAAGAACCAAACTCTTATCGGTCAGCAAGATCACGGATCGCGGATTCGACGTCAGTTTCCGAAAAGATGGCGCCTCCATTCAAGACTTCAACGGAAGCGTGGTGTTGGACGCTGTCAGAGTCGACGATTTATATTATGTGCGCGAATTCGGCCAAGAACACGCGCGTGCTATCACGTATTCCTCGAAGGACGTCAAAGTATCCCTAGAACTTTTACATAGACGTTTGGGACATGCAAATGTGCGGGACATAGTGGACGCTGTTCATAAAGGTGTCATCAAAGGCGTACAGCTGACGGGCACGACCGGAAGCTTGCACTGTGATGTATGTCTGCAGGGAAAAATGACGGGGATTCCATTCCCCAACAAGCCAAACCGGCATACCAAGATCCTGGAGGTGGTGCACACAGATGTTTGCGGACCAATGAGGACAGCATCTATGGCAGGAGCAAAATACTTTATAGAATTTATCGACGATTGTTCCAAATGGTGCGAGATAAGATTCCTAAAGTCAAAAGCTGAGGTTTTCGAGGCCACCACTGAATACATTGCTCTCGTTGAAAACCAAAGAGGTCAGACAGTTAAATGTTTACAGTCCGACAACGGCCGGGAATACACGAGCAAAGAGTTCGATGATTATTTAAAGAAACGAGGAATCACCAGAAGACTGACCGTTCCCCACAACCCAGAACAGAATGGTACGGCGGAGAGGAAAAATCGCACGCTTATCAGCATGGCCAGATGTCTCCTGAAGGAATCGAATCTACCCAATACGTTCTGGGCTGAGGCAGTTAACACTGCGAATTACCTTCGAAATCGCTTACCTACGAAGAGCCTGAATGGCAGAACACCTCACGAAGTGTGGACAGGCAGTATCCCCGACGTGTCTACCATTAGAGTGTTCGGCAGCAAAGTATATTACCTCGACAGAAGTCCCGGAAGAGGAAAATTTGACACTCGCGGGCAGGAAGGTATCTTTCTTGGCTACGGAAACGAATTCAAGGCGTACCGCGTTTGGTCACCAAAGAAACATCAAGTGTTGATATCACGCGACGTGAAATTCATGAAGGACATAATTCCTAGCACGATGACAGATGTCAAAGTTGATCCAGAGATGGACGTGTCAGGCGATGACCCGCCACAACTCCAACAATTTGTGGAATTCGAATTTCCACCGAGATCTGCCTCGGAAGATGATCGAGAGTCTGCGCACTCCGATGATGACGACGACTTCCTTGGTTTCGAGAACCCAGAGTCTATACATTCCGAAGATGACAAGGACTTCCTTGGTTTCGAGAACTCAGTCGGAGCTAATGCCCTGGAATTAAATATAACCAGTTCCGATAAAGTTACTCTACAGGACTCTCACGGTGATGAAGTTTTTGATCAAGACATAAATGAAGAAGTCCAACGCCGAGGTCCTGGACGACCCAGGATTGTTAGGTCTGGTTCGAGGGGAAGACCGAGAAAGCAGCATAACATCGTTGTCAATCAAACTAATGTCGTCGAAAAAGCAGAACAGACCTTCCTTTCTGAAATTCCTATAAAGGAAGCCATGAGCGGTTCTGATGCGAGTGAATGGCGTCAAGCCATAGCAGAGGAAATAAAGTCCATCCTAAAGAATGGGACTTGGACACTCGTCGATCGACCTAAAGGACATAAAGTCATTGGAAGTCGAATGGTCCTGAGAAACAAGTTCCGGCCAGATGGTGTACTTGAAAAACGAAAGGCACGTCTAGTCGCCCAAGGGTTCAGCCAGCAACCGGGTGTTCATTTTATAGAGACGTTTGCCCCAGTGGCTAGGATTAGCTCTATCCGCCTTGTGGCATCACTTGCAGCTCGTTATGGGATGACGATTAAACAGCTCGATGTTGAAACGGCTTATTTGAATGGGCATCTAGAAGAGGAGATTTACATGGAGCCACCTAAGAACTTACAGGATACTCTACAGGATATCATCAGTTCAGAAGGTCAAAGTCAAATTGGGGCTAAAGCAAAAACGATGATGAGGGATCTACGTAGAGGAGATAAGGTCTGTCTACTTCAGAAATCCCTTTACGGATTACGTCAGGCTGGAAGGAGTTGGTACACAAAATTGGATGAAACGATGAAGAGCTTGGGAGCCACTCCATCAAAGTCGGACCCCTGTCTATTCTACATCGGGTCGAATGAAAATATAACTCTCATTGCAACATATGTCGACGATATCCTAATTGCCTCACGTGACAAGGAGACGACAGCAGAACTAATCAAGGGACTTGCTGCCAACTTTGAAATTAAGAATCTTGGAAGCGTTAAACACTGTCTCGGGATAGAGTTCGAACTGACAAATGGGCAGGTAAAGATGCATCAACAGGGATATGTTCGCGATTTACTTTCTCGTTTCAACATGACAGAGTGCAATCCTGTCGCTACCCCTGTTGATCCGAGTAGGAAGCTGACAAAGAACGAGATCCAGTCTCAAGAAGACTTGAAGCTTCCGTATCGCGAGTTGGTTGGAGCGTTAACTTATCTAACTACAACTACACGCCCCGACATCTCATATGCCGTGAGCTTCTTAGGGCAGTTTAACAATTGTTTTGGCACCGCTCACTGGAAGGCTGTCAAAAGAGTGCTGCGCTACCTAAAGGGATCCACCGATGTGGGACTGACCTATGGTTCTAACTCAGGTCCGATAAAAGGGTATGCAGATGCCGATTGGGGAAGCAGTCTCGAAGACAGAAGGTCTTATACCGGGTATATATTCATGCTCAATGGCGGGCCAATATCCTGGGACTCTCGGAAACAGCGAACTGTTGCCCTCTCAACGACAGAAGCTGAATATATGGCGCTCTCTGAGAGCGTCAAAGAGGCCATTTTTCAGAAACGGTTCCTCACAGAGTTGGGTTTTGAGGATGCGACCAACTTAACCATTTTCTGCGACAACAGAAGTGCTATAACGTTGTCAGAAAACCCAACCTTCCATGCCAGAAGCAAACACATTGACATCCGGCATCACTTCATTAGGGATGTACTCAAATGCAAGGAGCTTCGCATACTTCACGTCTCAACAGATGATCAGGTTGCGGATTTCTTGACGAAAGGATTGCCCAGGGTGAAACATGAGCATTGCTTGGAGTTGGCTGGATTACGCGTTTTAAAGTAAAGTCGCCAATATACAACCGATTCGAGGGGAAGTGTTAGAGATTCATTACTTTTGAAATTCGCGCCTCGGTTGTTTCCTGAGGCAGTAGACGAATCTGCGCATGCACGCCTCTATTTCCTGTTTGCGCGCGTTGTCCTTCTTTGGGCAGTCATTGTGAAACATTCAACCAGTACACACGTTTTTGTATTCTATATTTTTGTTCAATATATTAATTTTACTTGAAGAAGTGTTTTGTGTTTTCTTAGTTAAACAGAGCCTAAGCAGAATCACTTCTAACATTATATTTCCGACTAAAGTTTATAAATTTTCGGAAAGTTCTTTAACGGCAAAATAAGTATTTATAACGGAAGACTGCATAGCGGTTATATATAGTACCTGTAACAACAAAACGGGGAGTTTGATTCGCAAACTCTACCGCTGGCGCTGGCTGTCGCACACAGGGAAATTTTCAAAAAATCGTGGACAAAATATATTTTGCCTTATTCTAAAAAAAAATGTTCACATTTGCATGTAAGTTTATGCAAATTTAATTTTTAGTACCTACTCGTTTAACATTATAATCTATGAATTAACACAATATTTATCGACATTTCGTATTGTTTTAAATTCAATTTTTGAAGCGAAATAAAAAAATATTGGTAACAAGAAATAAAAAGTATTTTTTTATTTATTAAGCTGTAAAATATTCAAGTAAATCATTTTTTTAATCGGAGTCACTTAATTCTTCGTCGTCAGATGGTTCCAATTTACGTTCATTTGCCTCAGGTTCATCCAAAAATTGAAGAACTTTAGTAGGATAGTTTTTTAGCTTTCCAGATCCTAACTTTTTCATAGTTCTTATGTATGGATCTGAAGATACTAAAAGAATATGAAAAACATCCTTCAAATTCTATTTCCTTGAAAATTTTCTGGAAATTTCCCTGTATCTCTTGATATCTTTATTCCTGGCTTCTTGAGCTTCTTCCTCGACTTCCCGACTTGACCAATTGGAGGAAGAGGATAATCCAATATATACGCTATAAATTAAAATTGTATGCACTGTGTTTGGCACATATACCATGGTTACAACTCGACAAACTTCCTGGCCGTATCAAGGCAATAGTTTTTAAAAGTATCTGCATAACTGGATCTGGATAGTGTAATAGATACGCGTTCCGGACACGAAAATAAAGGAAAACTGCAAAAGTGATATCTACTTTAGCTGAAACTATCGGACAGTTAGTTTTTGGTAGAGTTTCAAGGGGCCCACTGTAGTCTGTGGTATTCGACGGTGCTGATTTTTCCTAACAGATATAAACAAAATTATGTATTCTAAGTGTCATTTGTTATTCACGTTAGAATTAGGGTTAGATCTTTAGCCGCTTCTAAATTTAACTGTGTATCTGGCTGTATGGACTATGTCCTAATGCCAATAAAAAAAAAAGTGTCATTTGAGTAAATGCGACTGTAATAACTATAAACGATCGAGGCCTACTAACTATATACTACGTGATTACAAGTAAACAATAATTGCACTATTATTGCAATAGTTAAGCAACTGATTAGATTATTGTAAGTTGCTAATGGTAATTTAAATATTAATGAATATATTTACAATATAATAATTAATGTTTAAAATTATTGCAAAACTATTAGTGAAATATTATATGTAGCTATAATTTTAATATGTAGGTACGTATGAGGTTTGACGTTATCTTTCAATATACCGGGAAATCGAAAAGATTATTATTATCAAAATTACGTTCCCACCCCTCCAGTAGGATGTCCGCGCCCATCAAAAGAACAATAACTTGACTGTATCCAAACTGAAAGCAGCTGGAAGAAAATTTTGATAATAAAAGTGGCGAGAAGTACTTACGTCACTTTCAACCTTTTTTGATAACCCGGTACGTTGCTTAAATACTAAAATACCGCGTGTATAGTCGAGTTTAGATTTACGGTGCACTCAAAAAAGGCAACAAAAACTTTATGACCTCATCAAATTGCCGTTAAACTAGTCGCAAAAGTAATTGCTCCCAGGCACGCACTTGAAATATTTAGATCAGCAACTCAGTCGTTAAATTTTAACAGCGCGTTACAGTATAGTATTATTAATATGTACAATCTAATACATACGAACTTTAAGTTCAGCTCTATACTATTTCGTTCGCAAATTGACTTGCTTACCTTTACAGGTTTTTAATGTGCGTTGGCTTGTTTCATGACACCATGCCGCATGGTCCACCGGCGATAATAATGAGGTCGTAAAATTTTTGTTGCCTTTTTTTGAGTGCACCATAAAACTAAGCTCGACTATACTTCTCTAGTTTTAAATATAAACGATTGAAATTTGGAACATCCTATATACATAATAAACGTCACTTTTTGAGATATAAATGATTTTTTCCACTTTCACTTTCACCGGAAGTGGCACTAACTTTTGTATAAAAAAATTAAAAACAACACATTTTTGTCGTAAAAATTATATTGAAGCTCAAATGTTCCATCCATGTATATAGAATTATTAAAATACAGATGTGTCAATTCCGGAAAATTGGAAAATTTTCAGAAAACAAAATTACCATTATCATTTTCGCGAAAATCAAATTGCCCTGCCTCGGAAAATATGCATTTTAATAGAAAATCATAAGAGTAAAAAAATGTTAAAAGAACCTCATTTTTTTCTATCAATTTTTTTCGGATTTTTAGAAACCTATACCTATTATCCCGAATTTTTCAGTTATTCCAATTTTTATAGATTTTCCGGGAAAACTCCGCAGGTTTTCTGGAAAAGTCGATGAGAAAAAAGGTTTGTATTAAAAAATAAATATGAATATATCTGATTTTTTTTTTAAATTTTTCTAAACAATTTTCATTCACCCTACCTTCTTTTTGGAAAATTTCAAACCGTTGTATCTTGAAAAATACGAATCGTTTCAAAAATTTCACAAGAGCAAATTGTTACTTTTTAAAAGCTTTTATTAAACTTGCACTGTTTTAAAATACTTTGGTTGGATAAAATCGTCAAATCGCGACGGTCGACGGACTGTCAGTTTTCCGCGACCGAATGTTCGAGGAAACCAGGCCTTTAGTTAGTTTGTTTAGGTCAAATCTTGCAATGAAATTTCGATTAGTTCTAATTAAGCTAGAGCTTTGAAATTTTGTACATGTGTAAAAGTCCCGTGACAATACACTTTAACATTTTCATATAAGAAAAAAAAAACAAGATAGCGGCTTCAAGATGGCGGACGACTTTATCGTTTATAATCCGATTCGATTCAAAATCAATATCTGGGAGTTTTTGAGAACGCCAATTATGAATTCTTGGTCAAAATTGATCAAGATTTAGAAATTCAAAATGGCGGCGCCAATATGGCAGACGACTTTTGCCATTTGGATCCAAATCGATCAAAATCGATATCTGGGGGTTTTCGGGGTCGCCGATTACGAATTTCTAGTCAAAAATTTTGTTCAAGATGGCAGACGACTTTACCGTTTATGATCCGATTCGTCTCAAAATCGATATCTGGGGATTACAGCATATCAAGAGACTAAAAAGTAAAAAATAAAATTATATAAAAAAATATTTTAAAAAAAGTTTTATTTAAATGCTCTAAAAAGTAGAAAATAAACTTTGAAGTAAATAAAACCCATCATTTTGTTACATTATATAATTTTTTTATGATATAAAAGCTTGTCGCGAGCAATCTCCTTTACACAGGAAAATCTCACGTCAAGCTTTTATATCATAAAAAAAATTATATAATATAACAAAATGATGGGTTTTATTTACTTCAAAGTTTATTTTCTACTTCTTAGAGCATTTAAATAAAATCATTTTTTATATAATTTTTTTTAAATAAAATGTATAAAAATATTTTTTCATCTAATGTTGACTTGAACTTTAATGAAAAATCATTCATTATGACTTCGTAAAAGATAATCTAAATCGATTGTACTAAATAAAATGGAATAAAAATTAGATGTTAGAGCAATCAACATATGCATCTCTATCGATTATACAATTTCCCAAAATTGAAATCCCTATCTTTCTTTACAAGAAAGTTATTGGCTGGCTAGTAGTATCGTGCTCGGTATATCGAAGTGAGCAATATGTTGGGAAATTTACACAGTTAGCGTGTAGTCTCGGGCAGTATAACGTCTTTAGAATTGACAATTTTCAAATGATAACGTTCTCGGACAAAATTTAGAAAAAGTTATGATTTCAAACAATTCCACAAAAATTGCAGCAGATTGCAAGCATCTTTTTAGGAGCACCTACCTACCTACCTAAATTTATAGCGAATGAACTTCGACATAAATTGATTTCCCAAAATATATATAGGCTTTGGCGTGAATTTATTAAAAGTGGTATGGAGATGTGATGCTTTGTACTTACATTGTTTGAGAATTTCAGCGCAAATATCTTTATGGACAAATTCTTCAAATTTATCTAAGCCTATTAATTTCGTTCAATTTGGCTATGAATATGAATAACGAAAATGAAACTTGTAGATACCCGAAACAAATCACAATAATACCCCTGCCTGAGTCTTTAATTAAACCTTGTAAATGTAGTCCGGACGGTAAACTGCATGAATGGATTCCACCTTGCATTTTATGCTCAGCGTTGAAATTTGGTACACTTGTTCGCTAGACACTATTCTTTGATATGAGAAGTGTTGCCACGGTCGGAGCCCCGCGGGGGCCCTGTTATAGCATGGTGACCTACCTTCAGGGCAAATCACTATTTTGGCATGTTTTGGAGCTGAAAAGTGTCGTAGAGGGATAAAAAATTTGGTACACGTGCAGCATTTGGGAGGTTTAAGTCCACAAGCAAGTGTCCCAGGGCCCACGGCCCATTTTTTCAAAATGGCGGCTAGAAAAATGCATAAAATAACGTTATTTCCGAAAAAGTTTACTCTACGCATTTTTTCGAGTAAGGTCTCATTTCATATGTTTTCGGGGTCACTGATTTCGAAAAATCATGTTTTGAGTACGTGAAGTCTATGAATACTGCGCTGTACAGCCGTGGTCTTTCCGCGGGCCTGAGATCCGTCCACCATGAAGCGCGGGCCCGCGCGACCTGCAGGCCGAATTCAAGCGCAACAATGAGTATCGCGGAGCTTACTGAAAACCCCGCTGCTCTAAGAAAATTTACGTTGTCGGGTCCGAAAATGGCAAACATGGTTGTCAAATTTGAGGAAGCTTTATTTAATGATGAAAAATTAGACCAATGCAACATCACAATTCAAATACGGTTTGTTAGGACAGTGCGCCGCGCATAGCGCACAGTCTGCCAAGCGCCGCTCTATAACTATAACCTATTGCTGGTTATTATATGAGCATGGTTTGTTAGAGCCTGCATAAGTAGGCGGATGCGTGACTCACGGCTTACTGCGTGCCATTATAGGTATGGTTTGTTAGGACGGTGAGGCGAGCCTGGCGCAGTCAGCCAAGCGCCGCTCACACGCGGTAAATCTATTGCTAGTTATTATATGAGCATGGTTTGTTAGAGTCGGCGTAGATAAGCGCATGCGTGTCTCACGGCAGAATGCGTGCCATTATCAATGTGCATCAGATTAGAATGCAGTCGCCGGTCTCAGCTCACTTCTGGTGGTATTGCACATACATTTGTTTATTTTATTTTTAATAAATTATGTTAATTCTTATAAAACGACTCGTACCTCAATATCGTGTTTGTTACATTATTAAACAATACACAATTCGCTGGTTCTGTTTAAACTTACAACAAAAGAAAAAAATAACAACAGTTTTCTCTTATTAATATATGACAACACCTGTCAGTGTTGGCTGAACTTCACAGGTTACTTAGTCTTCATACAAAAAAGGACATAACAAATTATTATAAAATGAATGGAAAATTTTCTCCTCGTGAAGATGAGATATTCCAATGTTCCTCTTCCAATAATAAAAATGTTATTAGTAAGTTTTGTTTCCGATTCAATTCATCCATTATACATATACGCCTTATCACATCGACAACGCACAGCATACTAAATCATATTTGCGCACAACCCATGTCAGCAGCGTGCTGCAGACTGTACGCCATGCGCGGCGCACTGACCTAAAAAACCGTACCTTAATGCAGCGCAAATGCATTTCTTAACTCACAAGAAAGCACTGGAGGACGTCATAAGCGATTTAGGCAACACTTTCCTAGAAGATAGTGAAGATCTCTATGACTTAAAGACAAAAAACATTTGTTCCGCGCAAGCTAGGGACATTCTAATGAGCATAGAAGAGCGCGTTGTAACATTGTATCAGACCTTCGTTACTGAACGTCTGGAGAGCAACAATGTATTTTTAATGGACCCCATTAAACTAAATAAATTCCCTCTGTTCAAGACTCCTGTCCAGAAAATATCAAATCTGAATTATAAGTCCCAAGCAGCAAGTTTGAAAAATGGCTGTGCCTTGTTTAGCAGACTGTACAAAGTCAATTGCCACTATTGCCAATAAGTTTAATGATCTAGGAAGGTATTTCTGCCACGAGAATCAGGAATACCCCCTTCTATCTCCGTCATGGGGAAAATACGGTCCAGCGACGCCAAGTCGGAATTAATCACATATATGTCCAATTTATCTGAAGAGTCCACTGCTATACAATTCCAAATGTACAGGCAAAAATACTCGGACGGAACTGTAATTGCGCACATGCTTAATCTGGAACTTCTGTCACTTTCAGTGATTATATTAGCATAGTGTTCTTAAATTACATCAGAAAGGAATCGGTTTCAGTCTTTCGCCTCTACATAGCTTTTGACGGATTAGTGCCTAAAACAATAACTAAATATATTCATTTTGCGCTTTTCTTTATTTCACCTTACAAGGGTGCTTGGTAAGTCACCACATATAGTCTCATTTTAGAATACGGTTGGTAAGATGTGTTAATTTTGTTCCCAGGTCCTGAAAATCTTAGTCCATAATAGGATTTAACGCAGTTACTAGATGCGATACTGTACCTTTTTCCGTGGAATTGGAAAGCCTGGCTACAGTATCCTGGAGCTACAGAAGCATTCACAGCCCTGCAGACAGGAGATTGAAAAAGCAATGGAAACTCTGGAAAAATTTGTCGTTTTAACGTACAGCAGGTAATTGAAATGTACCAATAAGAAGCAATTTTGAATAGTGCATATTATAAATAACATCAAATGGAACAGTTATTTTTCCAGACACTGTGAGCGAATGCCTGAGAGTGCTATTTACCAAAAACGACCCTCAGCTGGAATCGATTTCACCAACAACGGATGCTCTAGAACAGCATGGCAGGCGCGCTTCCCTTCAAAGCCAAATATGGAGACAGTCGCTTCAGTGAGTACAGCACCTTACAGATCCATCAGATTTTGGATGGAAAAACCTACCAGTATTTGGGAACCCATGTGGCGTACAAAACCTGTAGCCTCAAAAGCGCGCGAAGCTTTAGTTAAAAGTGTAGCTATAAAAAGGATTGCGTTGCAAATCGCTGTAAATGTCTCTAAAACAATCTGAAATGCTGTGGTCTATGTAAATGTAGTTGTGACACATCTGAAAATATGTAGTAGTTCTATATGTGCCCAATGCACAGGTACTATTTATTGGCATTGGTATGAAATAAAAGTGTTATTTCGCCATTATTATAGGAAAACTGGCATATTAATTTATCCGCTCTGTCATTATTTTCATCTAACGTACTAAAAACATGATTTTTAGAAATCAGTGACCTCAAAATCATATGAAACGAGACCTCATTCGAAAAAATGCGATGGAGTAAACGTTTTCGGAAAATAACTTTATTTTGTGCATTTCCGCGCTGTCAGTTTAAAAAACGGGCCGTGAGCCCTGGAACATTTACTTGTGACCTTAAACATCTCAAATGCTACTGTGTATATCAAATTTCAGCCCTCTACGACACTTTTCAGCTCCAAAAGGAAAATGGTAATTTGCCCCTGAAAGTAGGCAACCGGGGGCCTCGACCGTGGCAACATTTCTTATATCGAAGGGTAGGGTCTAACGAATAAGTGTACCAAATTTCAACGCTTGAGCGTAAAATGTAAGGTGGATTCTCTTAACCTCCGGACTAGTGTGACTAATTGTGGAATAATGGCCTGCCATTGTAAGAAATTTGATTTGGCTTGTATTTCTTTACAGTCCATTGAAAGAGAGTAGGACGAACTAGCAAATGTTTGCGCCTGGGACTAGACAATGTCCCTCCCTCGTTTTCGAGGGTGCTGAATCGTTGTCCGGGGTCAAACCAATTTTTCCATCTCGGCAATCCCCTCAAATTGGCCAAAAATCACCCCCTAAGTCCCCTTCTCCGTGAACTCGTTTACTTTTCCCAGTTTTTCGACTAATTGTTGTTGTTGGGATTTGACCTCGGCCAACCTCTACCCCAGACTTTCACCCCTATGGGGGTTGGAAAATTGATATTTTTTTGTGACAAAAATTGATATTTTACAGGAGGTGTTTTTTTTAATAAGATGGTAGGTGACCAGGGTTGTGTAACCACCCCCGGGGGTTGTTTTCACTCTTCAAAGGGGTGGAATTTTTTTGGGAGGGGAATTAATATTTTGTAGCAGGCGTCTCTTTGAAGGAAGGTAATAGGTGACCAGGATTGTGTAACCAACCACGGGGGTTGGTTTCACTCTTTAAGGTGGTGGAAATTTTTTTCATCTATAATAATAAATAATAATAATAAATAAATACCACAGAAATTAGACAACCCCCAATTTCAGAAGCCAGGGCTTATGCGGAAGGGGGTTACGCATTGAAAAAACGCGGACATACAACCATTTCCTCTAACAGTGCCAGTACCGGAGCCAAGATTCGAACCCGGTGGCGCGATGTCTGTGTGATTAATCGCGATTGCCACCTCGCGCCTTAACCCACTCGGCTATTTCCCGGAATCCCGAGCTTCCCCATGAGACCTATGTAAATAAGCTTTAAAATTAGTAAGTAGAATATATCTAAAGAAAAATCCATCAATCGATGATATTAACTCCATCCGATGGCAATATTAACAGGCACGAGAGAAAAATTTTAATGTCAACATGCTATCCCCATGAAGAGGCGATTCGAGAACACGCTTTAAGAGTGTATTTTCAATGGCAAACTGGCGTTTGAAACCGAGATTTTTAGAAAAGACCGAGGAAAAGACATTGGTATCGGACTTTTTTTTAAAGGATTACAACTGTGCTTGTAAAAGCGAATGTACCAAGTGGAGCAGTTGCATAAAGTTAGGTGTAGCATGTAGTGTTTTATATAAAAACTGTAAAAGTATCGAGTGTCAAAATTATACGACAAAGGATGAACCTGACGTACCACGATTTAGACATTAGTTACATCATAAATTTCTTACAGATTATTCCCGATATCAGTATTAACGTTCATTCCCCGAGAACGAAGGATGCATGCGATATGCAAGAGGATGGCAGCACTGAATGTCACGAAAATTGGGAAGAAAATGAAGAATGGAACCCTTCTTGTAAACATCTATGATTTTGTTGATCCACTGGACCACTGTCATAAATAAAAAAAGATATATCTATACAGATACGTATTTACACATGTATTCATACACCAATGCCTCTATCTACAAAATTTATAAAAACAATTTAATAAACACATTTTTTAAACTATTTTTCAATTGTAGACGGAAAAAATTTCCACTCCCTTGGAAGATGAAAACAACCCCCGGTGTTGGTTACACACCCCTGGTCACCTACCACCTTCCTCAAAGAGATGCCTCCCACAAAATTAAAAAAAAATCCACCCTTTTCAAGGGTGAAAACTACCTCGGTAGTGGTTACACAACCCAGGTCGCCTACCACTTTATTCAAAGAAACACCTCCTGTAAAATATCAATTTTTTTTTTCACAAAAAAACATCAATTTTCTAACCCTCTACAAGGGTGGAAACCTGGGGTAGGGGTGACTAAGGTCAAATCTCTCGAGGGACCTTCCGTTCTACCCTAGGGAACAACAATTAGTCGAAAAACCGGGGAAAGTAAACGGGTTCACGGAAAAGGGGCTTTGGGTGTTGTTTTTGGCCAATTTGAGAGGGTTGCCGAGGTGGAAAAATGGACTTGACCCCGGGAATCGATTCAGCACCCTCGAAAACGGGGGAAAGACGTTGTCTAGTCCCAGGCGCAAACATCATTTGCTAATTTGGTCATAAATCCCGACACTTTAAATGGACTTTTATGCAAATATATAGGCAGAAAATGCAAAAATTTATATATCGAAAAATGTTAGTTTTTACTTATATCTGTCTTATCTCATGATTTTTTATTAAATCGATACATTTGAAATACCTACCAATAATTAGAAATATTATTGATTTTTAATTAAAGAGATAATGTAATAATGATGAGATTCTTAGTTTTTAATATTAAAAACATACCTAGGACAAGAGAACCGTATTAATTATGCAAATAATCAATGAAAGATAATCAATGAAAAATGCACACTATTTCTATTACAGAGTCAAGGACACCTTTCGAATTCTGAAAATAATGATTTTTACTGTGGAATGCAACAAAGTCCAATTAGTTACAGTAATGCTCTATCAGTTTTATTATTATACTTTTCGCTGAAGTGTACATTGAATTTACTAATTGTCTAAAACCGTAAGTATTGCTCACGGGAAAATTTGGGAAAAATGATTGTACTAAGTGGCTTCTTCCGGGCTTTGCCATGACCGCCAAATTCGACAACCACGAAAAAACCCCGGAAGAAACTACTTACTTCATTGGATAACGGCCGTGAAAGATCGAATTCTAAGAATTTTGTCATTTAATTCTGAATAACTTTTAAAATGTGCGTCTATTTGTCTGTCTGTTCGTTGGTCACGTTTTTTTTTAAAGAACGCTTATTGAAGAAGCAAAAGAGGTATGGGCAGTAAGTTAGTAGCATCTAGAGAAAGAACACTATGGTTTTTGAAAGAATTCGATCATCAAGTAAAAGTCATAAGACATGGCAAAAATGTATATACAGTGCTGTAATATTTGGTAAAAAGTCTAAACAATACTGTATATCGTACCGAGAAACGTTTCGCTAATCCTCCTCGAATCATCAGGAGATGATTAGAATTACAAATTTGGAAATTATACCTGAAATATTCGTTATAGAATATTCAACACTGAGGAAGTTGCATGTTTTTTTTTATATATCACAGATAGATTGACGACGGAAAAATATGCTTCCTCGTATTTATCCTTTCTTGTTAAAATTGAGGGCGAGACAAATTATTTATATTCCCTGAATATAGAACCATTGAAACGCTCTGTCCGTGCTGAGTGACGTCATACATGACAGATGACGTCATGTAAATATTATTGAAATATCAAAACATCTAAAAGAAATGCTGTGGCTATAGATTAATACGCTAAGTATCTTATTATGAAATTATTATCCGTCATATTAACCTCTAGTTAATAACAAGATTAAGGATAACAACGTGAATTAGCAAATTCAGGGCAAATCAGTGACGTCAAAATGACATCAAGGCTATATTATGGAGTTTTCAGTCACGTGGTTTCGTTTATATAAAAGCTCAAATTTTAATGTCGAATATTTACGAAATGAAATTTGTCTATGAGTTTCTTTTATTATATTATCAACCTGTATATAGTACACATTATGAAAGAATAATAAATTCAAACATTTTTAAAATTCATGCATCCTCCTCATTATATACAAACTTTGGTAAAATAATGTTTACATGCACTTTAAGTCTGTCATATCCAAGAGACACTGGTGAGGTATATATTACGGAATAATACTTTTTGTTATATCCCTTCTCTTGTTTTGATTTAATTTTGTGAGTACTGGGATCAATATTTTCCGGTAATAATGAAGTAATGTGCTGTTATTGCATTTATTATTCTTCAGGGCAAATCATGAGCTAGTTTTTTTATGGTCACAAAACTAAATGAACAACCGGGCATTATTAGTAAAGCTCAGCCTATACACCCCCCACCCCCCCATAGGAATTTACGACAAATACATTTTTCTGTAGCTGCTACCATCTAGAATTTGAATTGCATTATATGTATTTTATCAATTACAGCCTATCCCGGAAAATTTTTGAAGAAACAAGAAAACTACACTTTGTATTTTTATCACTTTTCTTTGTTTTTAATATTCCAATTTTAATTTATTTCTTTTTATAATAACATCATTTTGTCGTTTTCTACATATTCTTGGATATGTTCCGGGAGCACATTAAGAAACATTAGTCAAGATTAAAGTAGAATAGCCAGTAATAATATATATTTTTATATTTATTTCATAATGTAAATACGAATGTTAACACAATATTTGCTTATCAGACTGCATTTGAACTATATTCTATTTAATATTAATAATAAATATCATGCTTTATTCAAGGAACTAGAATGTAAAATACAGAATCTAAATTTAATATATGAAGTAGTGAAGTCACAAGTGTCTTTACACTTAACTAAGTAATAGTATAACGCTATCCTAAACAGTTTAAATTCAAATTTATCCAAAAATTGCCCTGTGCAAAAGCACTATTAAAAATTTGCAAGTTACTAACATGAATGGATAGTCATCGTTGTCATTATGCTCTATATTCTATCAAATTATAGCAGTTTGGATATAATAAAATTAAATTATTGTCAAAAAACGATTAATAAGAAACAATGACAGCGTTACTCATTCCATGTGATACATGTTTTCAGATGTCTTAAAAATTCCAACTATTGACAGTAATTTTGCTGGTCATGTCTGGCTCCCATGCCTAACTTCCAGGAATTAAAAAAAAAGAGTCCCGGTGCTATGATAATAGGCCAAGTCTTATAACGGTATTTTGCTAAAAGCTAGTTGTGTATATCTAACTTTAATTTTTGTGACATTGTCAGTTAGTTGTCATAATTTAATGCAAGTGTGCAAAAACTAATATGCCTCATATAAGCGATTTAGTTAAATCTGGAGTTATTACTAAAGCAGAAGATGGATGGTCAATGAGACAAATTGCACTGCGTTATAATATTGACAAAAATTCGGTGTGTAACATTTAAGAAAGTGGAGAATAAACGGTACGATTAGTAGAAATCCTGGATCAGAGCGACGAAGGATATCAACTCAACAACAAGATTTGCAATTGGTAAATGCTTTAGAAGAAAATCCATTTTACTCAGTTAGGCTTCTGAAGAAACGAATTTTCCTGGATCGAGTAGTACTGGTCGCCGGCGAGTAAGAGAATCGGAGCTACGCTGTCATGCAGCAGCACAGAAATACTTACTTAAGAGTTGTTCGGAGTGTATTAGTCATCCATGCTTCCAATTTTAATTGTAAATGACTTCATGTCAATAAAATGACGCAGTCGAATGTACGCTGTGCTTGGAAAGCGAGAGATAGAGATGTAATAGAATATGACATTGGACAAATTTATTATACCTAATCTTTAAATTTCTCTGTGCATTTGAGGACATTAGGGCTAAATTTATTTTAGTTCTACAAAAGGGAAAATGTTTATTTTAATAATACCTATGTGGAATGACAAGAATTATTTTTGCAAATCGAAAATAGAAGATAAAAAAATATTTTTTTATATATACTTTTTTTTCTCTCGTCATCCCACATTGTAACATGTTTTTAATGTCTTTTAGTGAAAGCCGTTTTTTAAAATAATGATTTATATGAGAGTAAATTGCACCGTCTTTCGGGCTTATATCCGGAGCGCTCTTAAAGCTGAACATAAAGTAGCTCGAGTAGGAAAGGAAAGTGGTAGATTTTCCATCAATATGTGGGCTTGGATATCGGCACGTGGTCCTGGTGTTTTGTGGCATATTGAGGAACGATTTAATAGTAAAGCGTATATTAGGATTTTAGACAATATTATGCTCCCTTCTGTGTCACAATTATTTCTTAATGAGTTCATATTTCAACAAGACAATTGTTCCGTTCATACCTCATACCGTAACTAACTGGTTTCAAGATAACAACATCAATGTTCTTGACTGGCCCAGTCATAGTCCAGATCTTAATCCTGTGGAAGAGGTATGGGGACTACTCGTAAGAAGTATCCAAAAACGAAATGTGAGACCCCGGAATGCCAAAGAATTAATGGAAATAGTAAATAATGTATGGGAAAATATTATTACTAAAGATTATTGTATAAGGTTATTTAATTCTATGCCAAACAGACTTATAGAAGTTATAAGTAAAAATGGTGCAATAACGAAATATTAATAGTTAGTTTCTTGTTTAGTAGGATATCCTTTGTCATTTGATCCAGGATTTCTACTAATCGTACCGTTTATTCTCCACTTTCTTAAAATGTTACACACCAAATTTTTGTTAATGTTATAACGCAGTGCAATTTGTCTCATTAATAAGTGTCCATCATTTACTATAGCAATAACTACAGCATTAAAATAAAAAATAAATTAAAAGTGATATCTGTTTTATTTCGGTTACTCATTATATGTTCTAATAGAGACAGATTTACATTAGAAAATAACAGTTTTTCTATTTTTTGTGCTTACGACAGTACAACTTAGAACCCATTTTTTAACCTCTCTACAATAAAATTGTGAGAGGTTACTAAAATTGGTTCAAGAACGAAAATTGAGATAACATCAAATCTTTACGTTTTGAGGTTCTAGGAACCCAAAAAAGTGGTTTTTGAAAAATGTCTGTGTGTGTGTATGTGTGTTAGCACGATAGCGCCGAAACTACTGAATGAATTTGAATGAAACTTTGCGTATGCGTTTCTTTAGTGTCCCAGAAGACCTGAAAAGGTTTTGGTTGAGATCGGATTACGTTTAGTGCCATTTTGACGCAACAAGTTGTTTATTTTATAATTATTTTCAATTTGCAATGGAACCATTGAAAATCAATTAAAATTCTGATTTCAACGATATATCACACTTCCACCCGTTCGATTTGGTTTCCGTGAGAAAAATTAAAAACAAAGCAAATATGGCATAGATCGCATTTCGCATGACATGATCGATGCGCGTAGCCGTTACGTCGTGAAACTCATCACATCACGTGTCAATTCACGTATGAGGGTTTCTGCACTGCTCTAGAAGTAGAGCGGATTACGTTTAGTGCCGTTTTTAAATATATATATACAGACAAATCTAAGAATTAAACTACAAATATTCCTCTAAAATCTAGTAAAATTACTGAAATGCTAATGTTTCATTTAACAAAGACAGCCGCGAGCGATCGGATTGCAATGAGCAAATTTTGACGATTGTTATTGTCATCGTTTGTCATCCGATAACGTTGGTGTCATGTCATGTTAATAAGATTGCGGCATATTTGTAACTTTTAGTGGATTGTCACAAACTTTAAAGGTAGATGTAACAATATCAATATCATATGCTTTCTGTACCTTCGTTGATGAATTTATTATAGATTATCACTTTACCAATTTTCAGTTTGTTGCTTTACAGATCTGTAGTATTTAGGATAACTAGACTTTCTTAGTCGTTCAAGTGATGTTAAAGTTGTTAATATCCGATAATGTAGGTAATAACTCGCATAGATGATTGTAAATTCATTAAGTTGAGGGTTTTTTTAGTGCCCCAGAAGATCTGAAAAGGTTTGGATGAGATCGGATTACGTTTAGTGCCGTTTTATCACACAATTTAATGCTCTTTTCGGCTTCAAAGATCCACCGAGTGGGGAGGTTCCAGCCGCTTCCAGTAGCTGCCGATTTTTTTCAAAGCAAGTGCTTTAAACTTTAAACGGTCTAAGAAAATTTAGCAATGAAAAGACAATATATCTTTCAGAAAAACAATGTTTGAAATTTTTTTGTTTATTGTAAGCAGATTATAATAAAATGGCAACATTTATAAAAAAAAAATATGAAATCGCACATTCTTGGGTCTTTCCTTCTTCATTTTTGTAGTTAGTAGAGGAAATGAATACAAAAAGCGGCATAAGTTCTCAATCGTTACTACTTCAATGTAAAGACTTGAAACCTTTTGCTTTATGTTACGTTTCGGCAACATATGAAATCTATACTTTTGAAAATCAGTGCACTCACCCCGGGGGGGTTGCAGCCCCCATTTTACACCTTCAATTCAATAACTCGCAAAGTTTTTAACTAAATCGGCTAAAAATTCATGTCATGGGAGTTTCTTGGATCGCTGATTACGAATTCGAAGTGAAAATTGGAAAATTCAAAGTGGCGGACCTATAATGGCGGACTTTAAAAATTAATTTCTGATTTACGCCGTTTCTATTGATTTTACTGAAAAATATGTAAAGTAAAAAAAGTGTTTAGAATGACATTTTGCATCAGAACACCATTTTTGTAAACGCATTATTTAACCCTTTCGCTTCTCCGCCATGGAAAACATCCTACTCCTTTCTTTTGCAAAAATTGCAATAAAAACTTTTTTAAATTTTTTATTATAGTTTGATAATATTGGACTAATAAAGTTGAAATAACCAAAAAAAATAACCCTAATCGTTTCAACTAGGGTTGAACATAGAGTGGCCTCCCAAAAACGATACGATTTTTCCTAAATTTTTACTACAAATTGATGGGGTAAAATATGGAAATATTACTAATAGTGTCTATTTTTATCAAATTATCGGTAATAGTGGATATACAAATAATTTAAATCTTGTTTAAATGGAGGAAAAGCGCACAATTTTGTTTTAAAAAAATTTTTTTTGGCTGCCAAAGGGTTAAAAATCATTTTTTAGGTCCCATAGAGTTTATATGTAATTTCTGTATTGTTGTTGAACATATATATCTTGAATCACTTTTTTCGTTTTGAAGGATTTATATAAAAACGCGGTTTGCGCCATTTTTATCGATTTTAATGAAAAAATGCCTAGAGTAAAAAAGTGTTTAGAATGCGATTTTGCATTAATTTGTAGTAAAAATTTAAGAAAAATTGTATTTTTTGGAAGGTCACTCTATATTCACCCCCAGGGTTAATTTTTTTTGGTTATTTCAACTTTATTAGCCCAATATTATCAAACTGTAGTAAAAAATTATATATTTTTAGGTGGGTTTTGGGATCATAAAAATGAACTAAATTTCCTTTGTCAACGTTTATTTAAATTTATTAACTTCTGCAGCGAAACGTCAACAAGTTAAAGAAATGAAATTTTGTTCATTTTTATGATCCCAAAACTCACCTGAAATACATTATTATAATATTCAGATTGGATCATAAAAAAATTCAAAAATGTAATCAAAAATTAAAAAAAAAAGTTTTTATCGCAATTATTGCAAAAGAAAGTGTCAGGCGTAGGAGGTTTTCCACGGGGGAAAAGTGAAAGGGTTAAATAATGTAGTTACCAAAATGGTGCTTTCTTATGCAATATGGCATTCTAAACACTTTTTTACTCTACATATTTTTCAGTAAAATCGACAGAAACGGCATTAATCAGAAATTAATTCTTAAAGTCCGCCATTTTGAATTTTCCAATTTTCACTTCGAATTCATAATCAGCGACTCCAAAAACCCCCATGATATGAATTATATCCGAAACTCATTGAAAGCTTTGCCAGTTATTGAATTGAGGGTGTAAAATGGGGGCTGCAACCCCCGGGGGTGAGTGCACTAATTTTCAAAGGTATACCTACATTTCATATGTTGCCCAAACTTAACATAATGCAAAAGGTTTCAAGTTTTTACATTGAAGTAGTAGTAGACGATTAAGACCTAAATGTATTCATGTCCCCTACTACCTAGGAGTCGTTTTAAAGCATATTTCATTACATTTTATTTTTGTCATTATCATTTTTGTCGTAGGTGGTGGTTTATCATTTTTTAACACTTCACCATTACATTTCATCGTCAAGATATCGGCACGCTATTTTCAAACAACTATTTCTATGAAACTACTAGCCCTATAGAAATTGATAAAAAAGCAAACTCATCGTCAACTAATAAACATTATTTTTTATAATTATCATTTTTGCACTAAATATGAGATTTTGCTACTTATTTACCCAAGAGCTCTTGAGGCTACCCGTTTTCTTGTAGGTAAAATTGCAAATTCCAGGTCGTTATAGTCTAAGCTATTGATTTCTATGAAAAATAGTGTGAAAGGTTTTTCTTGGGACTTAATTTTCTATCGATTCCAGTAGATTCCACCCATAAAAAAATAAGTGGAACTCACCCCTACAAGAAAGCAAATCTCCCCATAGGCTAGTAAAATATGCAAGTCCAATTAACTACCGATTTATATAAAAAAAAAACGAAATCCGTTCAACATTTCAGTTTTCCGAACTATCGCGTGTTATGAACCACAAGATACTGTATTATATCATTAATAGATTTTTTCAATAAATACTTTTCAACCGTTTGAACCCCAAGTAGGTAATACCTATGTTTACCTGACATCATACAAATGATATTACGACCCTTTCTGTGATTATGACCTTATTTATAATTTGCTGACGTGTGAAACTTTAATTATTTATAAGAAATTAATTACTATTTAAAGCGTTATATTTTGCATATTTTATTTTTTAACGCAATAATGGAACATTAGTATGCATTAAAAAAAGGTGCAAGAATCACCATAAAAAATAGACTGGACTTGTTGCGACTGATTATTTATCAAATTTGGGTGCTTACTGCCCCTTTGATCTCCGCAACGGGGTAGACATAATTCTATGTTTGTAATTCACATGTCTAAAACAACAATAAAAAAGTAACATTCTGTGGATTCAGAAAATAAATTAACCATCATCAATTCTTAGAGTGCATGTGAAACTTTAAAACTTCTTTATAATTACCATCGTTTCTATTAGATACTGATACGTTACATAACCAACACTTTAAATTGTTATTTTAAAAAAAAGTAAACATTTAAACATACGTACTTTATAAGCATTTAGATATTTAAAAATAAATAATATTTTTACTTACAATACTTCAATAAGTTCACAATTTAAGAGCAATTTATTTGGTCCTAGTTCAACTATAGCTACAGTCTGATCGTAAAAGTACACCATTCGAATCGAGTCATTTTGCACCCTTTTTCCACTGTAACTTTTCAACATTTTATATGGGTCCTTCCCAAAACTTGCAAAGGGTCCTATCGCTGGTAAGTTAAAAGATAAAGATGGTTTTCCATTAATTCCTAAGGCACATAAAACAAAAAGAACTACATACATAACCACATTATTATTTTTTGTCAAAATCATTATTTTGATTATAATAAACTTCACTTTTATTTCACTAGAGCAACTGGTTTTGTTTTTTGTTTGTTTATATACTTCATGTAGTTTGTGTCACATTTTAATATTTCTTTGTAACTTTCATAGTATTAACCGATCCAACTTCTTGGCGCGACTGAAACAAGAAATTTAAATTGAACATGCCCGACGCTGCACTTTGTAGGTCAGTAAAAGAAATGTGTCTGTTCCACTTGTACATGAGTGAGTATTAACTAAGTTTTATTTTTCATTAATGATCTACTAAAGCTAGGTAAATAATATGAACGTTTCTGTCTGCGTGCATATTTAACTAAAGGATATTAATTGTTTGGCCTTTCCGGCGCTTGCGTTCAATGTTCAACTATGATATTCCACTAGAATTAGAAAATATAATCTAGTGGTAGTAGTAGTTGCGAATGTAGGTTTGTATATAAAATTTATTGCAAGCAGTTAGATTTTTAACTAGATGATTTATATTTTTTAAACGTATCCACGCATTATTTTAGGGCTAAAATAAAAGTTCTATTCAAATTAATGAATTACCTACCATGGAGCCATGAAATTTGTTATTTTTGTATAGTTTACTACACAAAACAGGCAATTTATTTTGTTTAGAATATTTTAGTTATTCTAACACATTTTATTGATCTCCTATCGCCTATGTCTAAAGATGTATTATAGTACAGTAAAAATGTACTAAAAATTCCCATGACCTGGAAGAAATTGCACATTCGAATTTGTCATGCTCAGTGTTATCAGTACCACTTAGAAGATCTAAAACCAAAATGGTGACCTATCCCCACTTTTGTTTCAACCGCCATCTTATAAAATTCGTTTTATCTCGTTCTATTGGTTGCACGGAAAAGTTATTGAAAAAAAATGTTGTAAATAAAATTCTACATATTTTCGGTAATTATCGCGATGCCGAGAAATTAATATTTAAAGCGGTAGAGGACGCCAAAGTTTCCAAAAAACAATTTTAACACTTTTAAATTTAATTTGAAATCTAGAATCAATGGAAGCGAATTTATTTGGATATGTGTATATATGGTTAATATTTTTACCTAAACAGCTTTTTGGTTTTAGATTTTTTAAGTGGTCCTGATAACATTAAGCATGACAAATTCGAGTTCCAATTTTTTCCAAGTCAAAGTAAAATTTGATTGCACAGTCGTGGCCAGTGAATATGAGGCAACTCTTGAATCCGCTTTTTGTGATATTTTAGTGTTGTAATAGGGGCTGTACTTTGGCGGCATACGAATGCGAAGCCGGCCAAGTATGCCGATGACACGGCCATGTATGCGCATTCGCACAACGCGCAGGCGGCAATCATGCTACTGAAGGCACACATGGTTCGTGCCACGGCCTATTACGATCAGTGGAAAATTCGGGTAAACGCTGGGAAGTCGGAGGCGATAGTCTTCACGCGTCGCTTCGCGGAGAACAGAATCATCACTCCAATTTCGATCAGGGGCAACCAAATTCCAACAAAAAGATGCGTAAAGTACTTGGGGGTTCGACTAGACCAACGACTGATGTTCAGTACACATGTCAATGAGACGATACGGACGGTCTACTCCCTGTCCAGGAGTCTGTATCCGCTCATGGTTAGGGGTAGCAAACTTAACAGACCAAATAAAAGGTTGTTGTTGTTGTACACGATGGTGGTCAGGCCGTCCTCACATATGCGGCGCCGATGTGGTGCAGCATACCGGCCACGATAAGGAGAAAACTACAAGTGCTAGAACACAAATATATGCGCCTCATGTCGAATTCTGGAACGTACACCTCCCTCAGAGACCTCTACGAACGCTATAACGACATAACCCCGATAACCGACTACGTCCAGCACATCTCCCAAAACTTCTATTTATTCAAACTGGGCGATAGTCCGCTAACAAGACACATTACACAAATTAGACAGCATAATGCCCCATTTCGGATTAAACACCCCTTACCTTACCAGACGATGCCAATCTTGCGGCAGCCACTATAGCCAAATTTCACCAACTATACCTTTCTCTAATCCTATCCACCTTTGCTGATATTTCATACCTTTAATCGTCTTTAATTCTTTCCTGTCCCCCTCTTCTTTTATGTTTGTGTATTTTTTGTCGCATTTGTTGTTCCTTCGTTTCTGTTTGTACATTTTTGTTTCTAAATTCATTTTCTACACATCAGTCTTGTAACAGAATCAAAATTTATCTTAATTGGATCAACATTTTAAAGCCACAGTTTAGGCCAGCCTAGCGCAGCCCGTTGTTGGAGTAATTCACGGAAGGCGCCTTGTTCGAGTTGTGGTGTCAGCGTCTATGCCAAGATTTAAAAAAGTGATTGTTCGTGAGTGTTATAATTGTTTTTTTTATTGTACGCAATTTATCGACTGTAACATTTCTATACTCGGACTCGAGTAACGGCTAATAATAATATAATTGTTAGTGTTTCCCAGTGTTTTTTAAGCTTTCCTTTTTATACCACCTATTTTAATTTTTTGTAAAAGGGGTTTAGGTTTAATATTTTAATTGTTGCTTTCGCCGAACCAGGTCTGTCTCGCCCGACTTTGCGATCCGCCGCCGCGTCAACGCGGGGGTTGCAGGGTCGGTCCCGAGGCAGGTCCTGGGGACGCAGCTATATTTACTGTTTAACTCGAATAAAGTCTTGAATTGAATTGAATTAAATTGAATTGGCGGCATGCAGCGTTGACGCCAGGTTAACACCAGGTTGATGTTAGCAAAAGCCCATTTTAAATTGTACAAATTTTGGTGCCTCATATTCACTTGCCACAACCGTACTTATTAGTAGAGGAAATTAATGCAAACAAGGGTGTAAGTTCTTAATCGTTACTACTTCAATGTAAAGACTTGACACCTTTTGCATTAGTTTCAGCATCATATGAAATGTATACCTATGAAAATTATAGCACTCACCCCGGGGGGGTTGCAGCCCTCACTTTACAACCCCAATTCAATCAATCGCAAAGTTTTCAACGAAATCGACTAAAATTCATATCACGGAGGTTTTTGGGGATCGCTGATTACGAATCCGACGTGAAAATTGGAAAGTTCAAAATGGCGGACCTAAAATGGCGGACTTTAAGAATTAATTCCTAATTACGCCGTTTCTATTGATTTTAGTGAAAAATATGTAGAGTAAAAAAATTTTTAGAATATGATTTTACATAAGAATACTTCATTTTGGTAACCACATTATTTAACCCTTTCGCTGCTTCCCCGTGGAAAATCTCCTACGCCTGACCCTTTTTTTTTGCAAAAATTGCGATAAAAACTTTCTTTTAAAATTTTTTATTATAGTTTGATAATACTGGACTCAAAGTTGTAATAACAAAAAAAATACCCTAATCGTTTCAACCGTTTACTGGGGGTGAACATAGAGTGACCTCCCAAAAAATATGATTTCTCCTAAATTTTTACTACAAACTGTTGAGGAAAAATATGGAAATAGTGTGTATTTTTAGCAAATTATCAGTAATGGTAGCTCAGTGTGTTAAAGCGACTGGCTGGCAAACTGAGTTGCCTAGCAAAGTGGGTTCGATTCCCGCAAGGCGAAACAATTTTTCATTAAAAAAATTGCCCCAAGAGTGGTTCGGAGTCCACATTAAACTGTAGAGCCTCGTCTCTCTTTGCCTAGCACAAGATCCTTGAGATCTTCCAGGGGGTTACTTCGGTAACTTGAGAGGCGGTTAAGAAAACATTTTTTTTTAAAGTAAAGGGTTGAAATGATTAGGGTTAATTTTTTTTATCATTTCAACTTTATTAGTCCAATATTATCGAACTATAATGAGAAATTAAAGAAAAAAAGTTTTAACGCAATTTTTGCAAAAAAGGGTCAGGCGTAGGAGATTTCCACGGGGGAGAAGCGAAAAGGTTAAATAATATGGTTGTCAAAATTGTGTATTCTTATACAAAATGGCGTTATAAACACTTTTTTTTACTCTACATATTTTTCAGTAAAATCAGTAAATCAGGAATTAATTCTTAAAATCCACCATTTTAGGTCCACCATTTTGAATTTTCCAATTTTCATGTCGGATTTGTAATCAGCGACCGCAAGAACCTGTGTGACATGAATTTTAGCCGATTTCGTTGAAAACTTTGCGAGTTATTGAATTGGGGTTGTAAAATGAGGGCTGCAACCCCCCGGGGGTGAGTGTACTAATTTTCAAAGGTATACATTCATACGTTGCCGAAACTTAACATAAGGCAAAAGGTTTCAAGTCTTTATATTGAAGTAGTAACGATTAAGAAGTAAGTGCATTCATTTCCTGTACTATATGACATATCAAATGTCAAAAATTTAATACAAAACAGTTAGCACAGTTGTGAATAATAGTCGAGGTCAGGAGTCGGGATTTTTTGGGGTTTTTGCTTTTTTTCCCAGAGCGCCAATCTAGAGACCTTCCACCCCGTTTTCGAGGTCGCTGAACAGGATGGTGGGAGTCCCGCAATTATTTTTCCTAGGCAACCCCTTCAAATTAGCCAAAAACCATCCCCCAAATCGCCCTCCCGCTTACAAAGGATTTTCGAATCCCTTTTTTGGCCTGGTTAAGACTTCCTCGAGCACAGAGGTTCGGTCTTCCACGCAGATGAACCAAACTACCTCCACCCCCTGATTTCCACCCCATCTGAAGGGGTGGAAAACGTATTTTTTCATGAAAATAAGCTATTCACTAGTAATTATTAAGTAGACCGGCCTCGTGTTTGTACGTATATACACCATATATACAAAAAAATTCATACACAGTTTCACGTAAATTAGTCCATTTAAAGAGTCGAGATTTATGATGAAATTGACAAATGTTTGCGATTCGGACTAGACAATATCCCTCCCCCATTTTCGGCGGTGCTGAATCGATTCCCGGGGTCAAACCAATTTTTCCACCTCGACAACCTCCTCAAATTGGCCAAAAACGACCCCCAAAGTGTCCTTTCCCGTGAACCCGTTTATTTTCCCCAGTTTTTCGACTAACTGTTATTCCCTCTAGTAGAACGGAAAGTCCCTCGAGGGATTTGATCTCAGTCACCCTTACACCAGGTTTCCACCCCTCTAGGGGGTTGGAAAAGAATTTTTTTTTGTGTAAAAAAATTGATATTTTACAAGAGGAGGTGTTTCTGTGAGGAAGGTGGTAGGTGACTACGGTTGTCTAACCATCCCTAATTTTTTATTTTTTTTTGAAAAAAATTATATTTTGTAGGTGGCGTTTCTTTGAGGAAGGTGGCAGGTGACCAGGGTTGTATAACCAACCCGGGGGTTGTTTTCATCCTTCGAAGGGGTAGGAAAAAAATAATATATTGTAGTAGGCGTACCACCTTCCTCAATGAAACGCCTCCTACAAAATATTATTTTTTTTCTCAAATAAATGTTCTTTTCCACCCCTTTGAAGAGTAAAAACAACCCCCAGGGATGGTTACACAACCCTGGTCACCTGCCACCTTCCTCACAGAAACACCTCCTGTAAAATATCAATTTTTTACACAAAAAAATATCAATTTTCCAGCCCCCTAGAGGAATGGAAGCTTGGTGTATGGATGGCTGAGCTCAAATCCCTCGAGGGACCTTCCGTTCTACTAGAGGGAATAACAATTAGTCGAAAAACTGGGGAAAATAAACGGGTTCACGGAAAAGGGCACCTTGGGAGTAGTTTTTGACCAATTTGAGGGGGTTGCCGAGGAAAAAAATTGTGGGACCCCCACCATCGTGTTCAGCGACCTCGAAAATGGGGAGGGGGGGTTCTAGATTGGTGCTCTGGCGAAAAAGGTACCCCTTCCGACTCCTGACCACGACTACAATCTCTGTGTGAATGATTTATTTTCGGCGACAACTTTCCAGGGGAAATTTTATTGATGATTCTTATGTGTTGTATGACTGATGGTCCAGAGGCGAGCAAGCGCACTTGCCTTTCATCCAAAAGTTCCGGGTTCGATCCCCGGTCGTGGCAGTGGAAAATACTGTGAGAGAGATTTCTTCACTATACACGGATATTGGGTGTGTGTCCCTTGTCTCTAAATGTGTAGCCCCTCCCACACAAGGCTCTTCTAGAGCCCTGCGGGATAAAGGGGATCGTCATTACCTGTGGTGTATTTATTTATTATATTATTTATTTATTATGTTTTCTGATACGCTTACACGAATTACCTGCGTAATGTATTGCATTCTTGTAACTGAATCGGAATAATAAAAATACCGGTCTATTCCCAGTGAAATTCTTTTTAGAAATCTAGATCTTTATGATGTTCAAAGATCACTCCATCTTGAAAAAAAAAAAAAAATAAAAACACCAAATAATTCAGTCAAACAATACTTTGACCTGGAAAAAATTACACACTCGAATTTGTCATACTCAATGTTATCATATCTAAAATCAAAAAGATGACCTTCCCTCTTTTGCTTCTTCCGCCTTCTTGTAAAATTTTTGAAACGTTTTATCTCGTGTTCTATTGGGCCCACGGAAAAGTTATTAAACAAAAAATGTTGTAGGTACATAAAATTCTACATATTCCCGGTGGTAATTGCCGCGATGCTAAATATTTCGAGCGGTAGAGAGCGCCGAAGTTACCAAAAAACAGTTTTTGAAAGCAGTGTTGTGAAAGCTGTTTATGTAAAAATATTAGCCATACACACATATCCAAATAAATTCGATTTAATTGATTTTAGATTTCCAATTAAATTTAAAACTGTTAAAACTATTTTTTGGTAACTTCGGCGCCCTCTACCGCTCGAAATATTATCCTCAGCATCGCGTCAATTACCGAAAATACGTAGAATTTTATTTACAACATTTTTTGTTCAATAACTTTTTACATGCAACCAATAAAACACTTCTAAGTGATGCTGATAACATTGAGCATCACAAATTCGAGTGGGCAATTTTTCCAGGTCATGAGACTTTTTGGTACATTTTACTGTACTAAAAAATAGTCGAAAAATTCAAAATTGAATATCTTTACGATAAGAGGGAGTGATTTCACCAATGTTGGTGGAAATAATAGTCCATGAAAAAGTTAAAACCCCAAAAGTTCTGTGAGAGGGATGAAACATGGGTACCTCCCCGTTTTCGAGAACGCTAAATACGATTGTGATATTTTTAAGGTTTCCACATCTCAGCAACTACCCCTACACTCGAAAAACCACCCCTATTTTTCATCGTAGGCATGTGGATCGGTTTCTTGATAGAATTCGGGTAGGCCGTATGAAATCCACCATCTTATCCACCTCGGGGTTGAAATCCCCTTCCCTAATACTAAAATATCCCCAAAAAAATCCAAATGCATGAAAATTTGTTTATTCCCGTTTTTGAGGGTGCTCAACACGATGGTAATATTCATTCTCCCTTACCATCCACCAACCACCCCTAATTTGAGGGTGGCTGATGCAGAGTGGGGGGATGAAATAGTATTGGCATCGTGTTTAGCGCCTTCGAAAACGGGGAGAAAACATTTTCCACTATTTTGCATTCTTCGGTGGAATTCAATGTTAGGAGTGGTGGTAGTTTCAACTTCGGGGGTGATGGCATGTCTCGTCACTCAACTCCCTTTACAATGTCGTAATCCCCTTAAAACCCCCGACCCGACGAGTCCCCACATGTCCAGTATCAATATATAGGAAAAGGGGATGTTTTTAGGGGTGATTGGTGGAGGGTGGGGAGGAAATGAATATTACTAACGTGTTGAGCACCCTCGAAAACGGGAATAAATAAATTTTCATGCATTTTGATTTTTTGGGGGATATTTTAGTATTAGAGGAGGGGGTAGTTTCAACCCCGGGGGTGGGTAATTCTCTACCTTAAAGGTCCTATACATTATTTTCGTACGCCTAAACGTTTTGGAGATACGACGCGGACTAAGTGAAAAATGAGTTTCAATAGTTTTATACTCGGACAAATATTCAGCCAAAATAAATAATTTTCTTCGCCTTCAATTTTAACAGAAAAAAGAGAGAAATATGAGGAAGCATATTTTTCTGTCGTCTATGTATCTGTGATATAAAAAAAACATGCAACTTCCTCAATGCCAAGAGTTTATAAGAATCCATTCATTGGAACCGGGTTCCTAGGTTTATCGGTTTTACGTTCCAACGGCACTCCATTAATTAGAGTTTATGAATTTTTAGTTGTATTTGATAAAGATCTACTTTGCTGTGCTATCTGATTTACCGAATAAAAGCACATATTTCTCTGAAACCGTTAATTTTATCGAATAGAAAAAAGAAAATTTTTTGTTTCTCAGATAAACGTTTGAAACATCTACTTACGATATTCTCAGTTCGAAAATAACATCTTTGCAAAAATTTTGGAATGTCAACCCTTGGGCATAGTCCGTCCAATTATGCCATGGTGCGCGTAAAACACCAACACCGTGCCACTTAATCTACCGCTGTTTTAACGTATTAACTGTTTGAAAATCTCATATTTGGAAATCACTCAAGTCCACAAAAGGGTTGTACCACCTCTTGTATGCTCGAATTCGGTGCGGTAGGCTGACATTTTCGTGCTCAGTGGGTTTAATTTAACTACACAAGAAACGAATGTCATTATGAAAACTAACTCAAAAACATTCACCAGCTCTATTAAAAGTTCAACACTATTTCTTTTCTTAAATGTTTCACTACTTTTATATTCACTGATGGATTTTTTTCAAAAACAGTAAGCTTTTTCCCCTTGGTAACTATTTGTCTAAATTTCAATTCAATCGAACTTTTGCTATTTCAACTATCGTGTTTACAAGAAATGTAATGGACAGGCACGTGGGCGGACTGACAGACGGACGGACATTTTTAAAGTTGTTGAGACATAGATAACTAACAATCATATAAGAAAATCCTTACGAGCATCTGGTAAATACAATGATTTATCTCTGGAGAGTATAATAAAGGAAATAACTATTAAAATATATTAACGTAGATATTTTAAACACGACATACCTATCTCAACAATTTACAACTAAATAAATTAATTGTAAGACATAAGTAACGGTTTCAACAATAATTTAAAACATTTTTTAGTTTTATATCTCAAAAATGCATAGATAAGTATTTCTTGCAAAGTACTATTGGAAGTTAGAATAAGGAAGCAATTTCTTGGTCAAAATAATCTTGCAATCCAGAGATATCAGTAGTTTATTATACATATACACATATATTTATAAAATCGCGTTATAAGTTCTCTATCACAGTCTAATCAGAAATACAATTAATAATAACTCACAAAATATGTTCCTATTTCTATAATCTACAAAATGAGTATACCTAATAATATTTAATTAAATATGATAAATATAATCTCACCCTAATGTAGCACGTTCATTTCTTAACGTTTGATAAACGCAAAATAGTACATTAATATTTATATACTAAGGAAGAAAAAAGTCTTATTTTTCTAAAGATGTAATTTTATATTCAAGGGCTACAAATTACTCTATAGAAAATTGGCTTTCTCTCTAGAGTTTCTTGTTTTTTTTTTCATAACCGTAAGGAGAAATATAATTTTGTAAATAAAGAATTATTGTAATATGTTGGAACTATATTATTAGTGTGTTTACAATCCCCAGTAAACCTCTGTATGTAGTTTCAATAATTACAACAAGAATCTTCACACCCCACACCACTGATTTATTAATCACTTAATTACAATAATTATTCCTTATACTAAACACTAATTTAGAACTCGCTACTGTTTCTTATTTCATGTTATCACTTGCTTGTCTATCTAAAAACTGTCTCAATGCGGCCGGATTCACCGTATATATACCCGCGTCGATTATACTAGTGTATTCTAGAATGTTCTTCAACATTCACGATTCTTCTGGCACCGTTCTCGAATTTTCTATGATTCCGCGTAGTCGTGCACATAACAATATTAATATATGTCTACGGCTAAGCTGGCGTGGGTCTTTCACTTTTCTCTGTCTTTTCAACTATTCCGCTATCTGCAACGCCTGCCCATAGTATTTTTTCACTACCTACCATCTTTTCCAGATTCCCACTATTTTTCTTTACTTTTCCACAATATTTCCTCATATTTCTCTATGTGATTAATTCGAAATGGTGTTCACTATTGAAGTAATGTCGTGGCAACGTGCACGTAAGTCTCTTGGGGAGGTGTACTTCTCAGAATTTGAAATAACGAGAATGAATTCATGTTCTAACAGTTTTAGTTCTGTCTTGTCGTGACCGACGTGCTGCACCACGGCGGCACCGCATACGTTGTGGCCGATTTGATCATCATCGTGGACAACATTTTTTTATTTTATCTGCTAAGGTTGCGCCTTTTTATTCGAATTTGGCTTCTCGGACCACACCTGGTGTCAAAACCCTGTTGTCAATAAATCGGCGCGTGAAGACTATCGCCTCCGACTTTTCACTATTTACCCGAATGTTCCACCAATCGTAATACACCGTGGCATGGGCCACGTGAGCTTGTAAAAGCTTGTTTGTGAATTGTGAGCATGCGCATACATGGCAATGTCGTCGGCGTACTTGGCCAATAGTCGGGAATTCTGGGAAGTCGGAGACGTACAAGTTGTACAGTTTTGGTGACCCATGCAGAACTCTCGAGCGAATGTCCCATTGTACTGAGATTTATTGTTCTGACAGGAAAGAGTGAACAAGTAAGTCGGGAAGTTGTAGTCGCGCATTTTGTAGAATAATTCTTGAAGTCCTTCGCAATATCGAGGACCATTATACTGCTCTTTAACGTCGTTTTGACGACTATCCTCATGACTTGTTGCACTATCGAAATATGTGTGTAGTAAAGACGCACCTACACCCGCCCCTATGTAGTTTTTGAACTGTTTCAATTGCCAAATTATGATATTTAAATTTTAAATTGAAGTCAGCTATTTAGACTATTATTAATTGAAATCGGGATACAAAATGATTTCAAAAATAATTTCATATACGTTATATTCGAATATTTGCCGGAGGTGCCACTGGTAATATATACATATTAAAGAGGTACTTGAAAAAAGTGTAAAAAAATGTTTTGCAAAAAAATTATCCACCTTCAAAAGTCAATAAACTGTGTGAACTTTTTGTGCAAAAAATTTAACAACCTCAAAATTCGCTAAAAATTGTGAATAAAATTTCCAGATGTCCGGTTAATTACACCTAATATCGATATTGGAGTCGATGTAAAAATGAACGAATAATGAAACCAAACGATTTTTTCATTGACAAGGTCTAATTAACCTGCGTAAAATTTTTAATTTAAAAAATATATAAATGTCAATGTACAGAAATAAATCATTTAAAATGTTCCTTACAAACAACATATTTGGATTATTACCTTTTTTTTTTTACTAATTTTTCTTAATGCTTTCGTCCGCACGTAACTTTTTTTAAGCTAATACAAGAAAAAGTCACTTTTTACGAAATTTAAATACTATGAAGACTTATAGAAATGAATTCGTTTGACTGTTCATTTGTGATTTTTCCAATATGTAAACAAGCACTAAACATGATTTTTTTATGAATGAATATAAATTCATTAAAAGCACAGAAAAAATAATTTCATACATTGCTTCACATATTATTGAGGTCAGATTATATTTTTTCAGGCAACTGTCACAAAAAATGACGGTTATCGGTTCTAACAGCATTCCTAAAGTACAGCATTCTTTGTACTCAATTGTTAATGTCATTTTTTTGGCCGCTTTTACTTCCGGCCGCATGTATTGTCATCATTAATATTTGAAATATGTCACGGCTTGTCAATAAACTATCTAGTGACTTTTTCATTTGTTCAACTTGAAAACGAATTAAAATTGTCAGCTTAGTAGCCTTCTAGCAAAATTTTGTACATGTCTCCACTCCAGTAATTTATACGAAACAATTTTAATAGCTATTTATTATGTATCAAGTCCATAATACAAGGCTTTATTGAATGAGTCTGGTTTATGGGTGAGTTCAATGAAGACTTATTATGGACGAGTTGCGTACAAAGCTTTATGTCCAACTGCTGAATTTGGCTTATTAACGAAAAAAAATAATTTAATGACATTTTTATGGCTTTTGTACATATCTATTTGAAAACGTCAAAATCTGACCTCGGCTCATTATTGGAAAGAATAAGTAGCGTTTCCATCGGAGATGGGCACGCTCCGCTATATATTAAAATTTTAGAGGTGCGAGCCCCTCCCTCTTTGCAATTGTATATTTGTAAAGGCTTTTTTCGAGGACCGCGCGGCGGCTCGAGATTTTCACGGGGCGAAGCGCGTGGACGGCGAAAATCCCAACGCGACCATGGCGAAGGATGAATTCGTCGATTTCTATTTTTAATTTTGCTAATAATGTCGGCTATCTCCCCACATGTTTTCATCTGCCCTCACAGTGAATTTGCGTCGCTCCTCTCTCGATGACGTAGACACGGGCAGATTTCGGTAAACGTCAAAAATTTCCGTTTTGCCTTCGTTCCCGGGCTTTTAAATTTCGATTTGGCCCGTCAAATTTACGACGTGCTTTCATTGCCATTCTCACCCGTTCCGTATCGACATCGTACGGCCGTCTGCGAAGAGTTTTTCGCGAGATATGAACGTTTAAAGATTGCGCGTTTCGCGTTTTTTGCGATTCCGGTGAGAAACGCATTTTTTCGGTTTTTGTCGAATAACTATTGAACCGGTACAGATATTGCAAAAATAAAAACTCTCAAAGGAACAGTTTACATGTTTGTTTCTCCTTCTAAAACTTCTAACGAGATATTTTTTCGAGGACCCGTTCGGCATTTACAGCTCTTTGAAGAGACCCTTGCAAAACTGCCCTAAAACGTTGCGTTTCGCTTAAAAGCCAACTATTTCGCCAAATAGGCCACTTTTGGCCAAAATGTTCGTACCTAACCAAAAAATTGTAAAATAAATTATCTACCGCTATGATTTCTCTACTATAAATATTAAGAAAGTTGTGGCCTTCAGAAAATGCGGCTTTACAGTAAAACCGGATAACTGGATTGGCCCACTTACTCATTCTACAGACTGAACGGCAAACAGCAAATTGACATAAGGGAGTAGAAAAAAATTGAAATAGGTTTTCCTCATTTTCATTAGATTTTATGAATATTTCTTTCATGAATTCGTGCCTCAAATGAATCGAGGAATGTCGTTTCAATATTTTATAACTTATACGAAGTTAAAATATATACGTTTGGTAACAGATAGTTTCTCATAATTTTCAAGTAGGCAGAAATTAACAGTACCGAACTCGCAAAACGTAGCGATTCCATTAGTATCCAGAAAAATTCAGGCTTCAAAAAGAAAACATTTAAGATTTTTTATTGTTGTTGAAATAGGCTTAAAATGTCATGAAACATCGAGATTTTAAATTTGAGCGAAAAGAAATATCTGTCTGTCGGCCTGTAACTTTTATTGTGAACACTTAGCTATTATAATGAGATCTGAAACTAGATTATATTTTGATCTAATTCCGTTAAAGGGTTCGGGGATAAATAATGGTAAATAGGTAAAGCAAGCAGGTAAGAGTCCATAAAATTACAATTTGGGGCATGTAGTAAAAGTTAAGGTCTCAAAATTTTTTTTTGGCGCAAACCACCACCCTCTACCACCCACCCACTATTATGAAAGGGGGTAAAAAAATTAAAATGTGATTTAGTGTATACAAGAACGAAACGTCTCGAAAATTTTTTTTGGCATTAGCCACCCCCTCTGTCATCCCCATTACCACCCCACGCTATTATTAAAGGAAAAAAAATGGAAAATGAAAAACTGAAAAAATTAAAAACTGAAAAAACTGAAAAAATTAAAAACCGAAAAATGAAAAACTGCAAGATGAAAAACTGAAAACTGAAAAAATGAAAAATAAATTTTTTAAAAATTAAAAGCATTTAGAGACAATTTCTTAGAATTTTGAGCCCAATCGGCAGACCGATCTTAGAATTTTGAGCCGCATGGAGACGCGAGGCCGGAGACCGAGCTTAATGATGCCGAGGGCATCAGCCCTCCACTAGGAGCTATAAATGGGCGTAGCCCATTTCTAGTTCATTTAATAATAATAAATTTTTTATATTTATTATATTATTTAGTATTTAATTAGGTTTAGTTACAATGTTAATTTAAATAAACTTATGTTACCATTGACATTTGTACATATTAATTTGAAAACGTCTAAATCCTACATAATAGTAAAATTTACTAGTACAATAAAGAGGTACTTTATCACCGTAAAACTATATCATAAACAGTCCTTTATAAGGTGGTCGGATATAAAAATATTTTATTTTACTTTTTGAGACAGTTGGTTAAAAAATGTTGTGTGCACCTCGACCAAACGATCTTTCTCGGTCTTATCCGAGGTTTGCTTGGCCTCGGCTATGCTTCGGACGCAAACTTCGAATTCGATTGAGAAAGATCAACTTTACGGCCTTGATACACAAATACCTATTTATTTGTTGTTTGTTCCCTCTTTTAGTTTGTTGTACTGTACTCGAACAAGGTCTAATGATCTCAAATATATTAAAAACAATAAGTCTGACATTAAAAATTCGTATGATAGAAATTGAAGGTCACTACATTTTAGTATTCTCATTATTTCGTTTAATACATATTTTTAAATTATTTGCAAAAAGAGAATTTTTTTCAACAAAATCGCGAAACTTTGCTTTGATTTTATAAGGCAAGTCCCTAAAAATCTCAAAAATGTTGAGCATGTTAGTGATGCTGTGTATTATCAAAAATCAATACGGATTTTTAAAATTTTCATTCTATAGCAAATTACAGCAGGAAAATTTTATATTTTTCAGTAACAATATTACAAAACACTCATTTCCTACTCGTAACTTCGTTATTTTTAAAGCTATAGGGATATAAGGAAAATCATTTTACCAAACCAGTTTTAGTTTTCATGAATGCATTTATAACGTTCGACTTGTTTTCGAGACATTGAATTATGATTTAAACATTATATCTCGATTTACAAAACGCGAAGGAGTCGGATGAACTACCGAATGTTTGCGCCTCGGACTAGACAATGTTCCCCCCTGTTTTCGAGGGTGCAGAATCTATTCCCGGTGTTAAACAAATTTTTCCACCTCGGCAATCCCCGCTACCCCCAAAGTCCCCTTTTCCGTGAACCCGTTTATTTTCCACAGTTTTTCTACTAATTGTTGTTCCCTCGAGTCCCTCAAGGGATTTGACCTCAGCCACCCCTACCCCAGGCTTCCAACCCTTGTAGGGGTGGAAAATTGATATTTGTTTTTATGAGAAAAAAATTAATATTTTGCAGGAGGAGTTTGTGTAACCATCCCCCCCCCCGGGGGGGGGGGGGTATTTGCACCCTTCAAGGGGGTGGAATTTTTTTTCATCTATATTAAAAAATAGTAAAAAAGAATATGTTTATTAAAGTGCTTTTTGAAGGGTGGCAACAACGCCCGGGGCCGGTTACGCTACCCTGGTCACCACCACCGCCTTCCTCAAAGAAACGCCTCCTACAAAATATTAATTTTTTTCCTCAGAAAAGAAAATCAATTATGCAAATTAAAAAATTCTCTATTTTTTAATACAATTTTCAACTTTACATCGTTTTTCCTTTCCTTAATTATAAAAGAACACAAATGTGTCCATGCCGTACATTTATTGTTGGGATTTTAGACACTAGATTACGTTATTCATGCGATTTAAACGACCATTAATGGTCATTAGATACCGTACGGCGTTTGCAAAATATCATTGAAAATAGCAAAAGTTGATAAACAATCACAATGCCGTACATTTTAGATGGACCGCATGAAATACCAGAAGCAAATATATATTTCAGAGACGAATTTTTCTTGATGTAAAGTAAGAAATTGATATATATCACTTTTAAACAAAGTACAATGTAACGTAATTAATTATAAAAAATGTCTACAAATTACCCAAAAATTTTCTTTTTTTTGGTTAACTTATTTGGAAACTTTATGAAAAAATTATGTGTTACATACAGTCTTGCGTAAAAATTTTTAGTATGTTTAATAAGTTTGTTTTTAGGCAAACGTTTTTTTCAACATTTTTAATTTTACAACATCTACATTTGGAAAACTTAAAAAATGTAATTCATCATTTGTATGATAAAAAGAATATGCATAAATAAATTACTGATCTGTTATAATGGTTTTTACAAAAACTTTCAATTTCGCGTGATGGTTTCTTAAACAGTAAATTATAAAATATATTATAATATATATTTTATACATTTCTATAGTTAATTTCAGGTGGAATCGAGACATACTAGTTTTTTAATGTTTAATATTAATAGGGGTGTGAGTGGTTATAATAAAAGAACACAATTTTCTATAATTATTGAAAAATTTATGAAATCTTTACTTCATTTTTAAAAGATTATCCTGTAATTTGTAAATGATTAGAAAAAAGTAAATAAATTGCAAATATTTATAAACTTAATTTTTACGGAAGGTACTAATAAAGTGTGACAAAATTATCGAAAGAATACTATGGCGCGAATTGAAGTATTCTTAATTTTCACTATCCGAATCTCCACTGTCAGTTTCGGAATTACTGCTGTCTGACTCTGAATTTGGATCTTCTTCGGATTCTGAAATACAAATATATTTTATATTATTAATAAGGTATTACAACTTGAGACTTTAAGAAAAAATAACAATATTTTACATAAGTATACGAATGGAAGCATAATTTTCAGTTCGTCATATGAAAAAAGAATATGAACATGGTAGCAATAAGAATTTTAAATGCTGTTAGTATATGCATATATATGAATCATGTATCAATTATTGATATATCAATAAGAAGTGCAACAATTTCAAAACATAATTTTGTACATATTGCAATATATTAATCAACATTTTTCAAAAATACTTCGATTTTCAAAAACTGCTAGATTTTTCATGAAGTACAATAAACACACATTAATTTATTTGTCACTGCCGTTTTTTATTTTAATATTTATTATTTCTTTCAAATGTTTATCATTAATATTTTAAATTTACGAAAAGTGTTTCTTGAAAGATAATTTTTTAATTCATTTTATTTACCTGCATTTTCATCCGTTTCATCATTTCTTCATTTCCTTCAATAATGTCGCTGACGTTTCAAGGACATTTACGCAAAATTTTCGGAAAATCCTTTTGCGTTTCAGATCCATTAATTTTGAATAATTGGTTTCGGATAATTGCAATATCAAGTATTGCTCGAATGTATTAAAGTTTTACAATAATTTTTTATTCAGAAAAGCTCACTCTGGGAGGGAAAATTCAATTTTCCAGACACATGTACCAACTAAAATGTACGGCATGGTAATACAAATTATTATTATAAAAAATAGTATTAAAATAATCAAGCTTTATGTGGTATCAAATCACCACCCTTAATAGAGGTCCAGGCGCGATCATATGGCCCCCCCTTCTGAGAATTTACATGGAAATACTATCTTCATTCAACTCTAGAATAAATTACTTTGTTTAGACGGCCGTATTCCTATTTCTTTATTTAAATTTAAGAAATTACTATTTTGCTATAAATTGACTACTTAGTGCTTGGGGTTCGATCCCCGATCGTGGCAGTGAAAAATACTGTGAGAGGGATTTTTTCACTATATATGGTTATTGGGTGTATGTCCCTTGTCTCTAAACGTGTAGCCCCCTCCCACACAAGGCTCTTCTAGAGCCTTCCGAGATAAAGGAGGTCGTAATTACTTGTGGCGTTATTTATTTATTTATATACAGCATGTCGCTCTTAGGAGTGTACCGCCCTTAATTTTTAATTTTTTCCCCGATTTGAGCCAAATTTTACTCAGAGGCCAAAAAAACATTCGCACTCTACAAATGCAAAGCTACCTTCGATACCAAAATTAACGGAAAAAAACAGAAAATCTTATTAGACATTTCTTATCTGAAATTTTATTGAGAGTAAAAACCTTGTCTAAAATTTCATCAAAATTTAAAAAATATTAAGATTTTGTTTAAAGTAACGTCCAAGTCCAAAAATATAATTGTAATGTGTTTCCTTGCTTAGAAAAGTGTGTTTTATTTTAAATTAAACACAAGCTGTCAGGTGTTTGTCAAATAATCTGTAAGTTAAGTAGTTAAAATGATGTTGTCAGACTGACATTATTTTAAATGAAATGATTATTTTTTATTTTTATTAAATTCACCAGGATCATCAGGATAAAATAAAAAAAATTTAAATGACTAATCTGTTGTCGAGAGGCCGGAGGCGTCGCTGTTATTAACATATATTTTATTATTTTATTAGCTTCACCTGTATGTTTGTTTATAACGAAATCTTTGATCGTGATTTTGACAAAAACTGTCTCATTGGTTAGCACAAGAGCGACGCGCACATAGGTGTACGCTTTTGCGCAACCTTCTGCACATATGCGTTGTGCGTCTAAGTAAGCAGCGGTAATTCACTGCAGACAGCTACGCAACTATCCCCCTCGCTTAAGCTAATATCGCAGAACGCAAAAACGGTATGAGTGTTGGAGGTTTCTCGTATTATATTATTATATAAGCATCAACACCCAGCGCTCGACGAGAGTTAAGCAACTGCGGTACAGTTTGTGTTCATTGCATGCCATAGTACATATACGAAACTTCGGAATTGTCTGTAACGTATTTGCCGTTGTACAAGCCCTTGTTAAACGCTAGTTCCAACTTTAATACATACATTATGATGTAATATTAATTATGTACTACTAGCGGATACTCAGCGGTTTAGTAAAGCAGGCGGGTATCAGCTGGTTTCTGTATGTATCGGTGTTCATGATGCTAATTCGAAAATTCACCCAATCCAATATATTGGTAAGAAACATGCAGAGGGATGAATAGCAAAAGGATGACTAAAAATGTCATACCGCTAGCGTCAAGCGGTATATCGAGTTAGTGGAATTTCTATCGCTGTTGAACAAAATCTTAATATTTAAACGTTATTTTTTACTTTTTAGTTCGGTTTGCTTTTAAAGCGTGTGTTTTTAGTTTTTTTAAACTATATTTTAGTTTATCTTGGTATTACAGGTGACTTTGCATTTGTAGTAAGATTTGTTCCAAGTCGGCAAACAAAGAAAAAGTTATAATAAGGGTGTTACACTTTTAAGTGCAGCACACTGTATATCACCAAAAATAAAATTTAAAACAATAGAAAATACTCCATTCTATTGAATAAAGGCATTATAGAAGTCCCTTTATCAATAAATGATAATTATTTTATTTAGTATATAAAACTTTAGTATGTAAAAGTTGAAGTGCCCCCCCCCCCCCCTGAAGAATATCTATGACCGCCCCTGTGGAGGTCTAGGAAGGGGTTTGATCTCGCGTTTGCCATCTCATAGTCCAACTGATTTGTACGGCATAGCAAAAAAGTTCATCCTTGTTAATATAAAAATCGAATTTCATAAAAGCCGTACGGTATCGTATCACCTTAGTACATAGAGGTCACTTTTCGGAAAACGAAAATTATTCCTGTACTTCTGTCTCATTATTTTTGTACGGCATTCTCCTTTTAAGAGTCACAAATATAAATACAGTTCAAATAAACGTAAGCCGTACAGGATAGTTTGAAAGAAATCAACCCACGTGGGTTACGATTTTCACTTTTCCGCAGCTTTCCCATGTTCCGCCTAAAATGTACGGCATAGGGCTCAAATTGATTTATTTTTGTAGGACTACAAAAATTATACCATTTCAAGCGGTATCATATGACCTCCTAAAAATTTAGCATAGGCTTGTGGTCTATTCTCAATCATTTTTCTGAATATTATTAGTTTTTCGTCATTTATCTCGTAATAAAATGCAATGCACTTAGTTATTTTAATGAACTTATTGATTTATTGAACTAATTCACATGATATTTCACCCCAAAGGTATTATTATGATTTTTTAAAATGATTTCCATTCCTTCTAAAATTCCATTTGCGGTGAATATATTTTTTTGTACTATTCTCGTGACTGTCCTACCGTAAGCAATTTAGTAGTAAAGTTACAGATTTTGTATTGTTTTCTCTAAGATCAACCTAGGGATGACTGGGCAGTCGTCAAAAATGTGATCGATTGGGAAGAAATCGAATGGGCTATAAGTACATTCTAACCATACAAATCTCCGGGAGTTGACGGCATTGTATTAATAATGCTGCAACAAGGAACGGAGTTACTATTCAGCAATCTTGGTCTAGTACTCAGGGCCAGCTTGGCTCTTGGCCATATACCAAGGGTCTGGAAACCAATTAGGGTGGCATTAGGCTAACCTTTCCCAAGTAAAATCCCTAAGACCAATAAGTTTTATGTTTTTTGTACTTAAGATTATTAAACTGCTTGATAGATATATCAGGGACGGTGCGCTGGCCTCAAGACCCGGACCATATCGGACAAGAAAATCAACAGAAACAGCACTCCACCATCTCATAAGAAGACAATGACAATGTCAGAAGTGAAAGTACCTTGGAATCATAATCGATTCCAAATTTACCTGGAGCCAGCACATGAATAAAACGGAAATCGGAAATTACTCTAACTGTAATTAGACGAATCTGTGGAAAAACTCGGGGACTTAAACCTGGAATGGTGCAGTACTCTATACCATGGCTATAAGACCCTCGATTGCTTATGTAGCCCTGGTATGGTGGTCAAAAGTGCTACAAATAACAGCCTTGTACAAACTAAGCTAGATACAAAGCTGACATGCTTAGGCATAACGGGGGTAATGCGGTCGACTTCCACTAATGCAGCAATGGGAGTCCTGCTTAGCCTTCCCCCACTTCACATAGCGATACAGGGGGAGGAAGGTTGGGACTTGTCAGGCTACAAAATCCTAGGGAGCTGACACATCACTGTCTCCGTTTGGGCTACATCAGAATAAAACAAACCATGGCAGACTCCATCCTTGAGATGGTCTCGAACGACATTGTAACAAAACACTCCCTCCATAAACCTTTCGAATTGATTATATCGGATCGAGAGCCTGGCCTGGTATACAGAGAGAGACTGGCCTGGTATACAGAACTGACACAGGAACAGGATCCGGAATATATGGGGAAAACCCAAGTACAGGTCTTAGCTTGGCTCTTAAGAAATACAGTACTGTATTCCAGGTAAAAATTCACGCAATGATCGAATGTATTTTTAAAATTACAAGGAGAGCTTGCCTATGCAAGTAGATCCACATCATCTTAGACAGTCAGCCGTCACTGAAGGCTGTAACGGGCCACAAAGTAACGTCGAGATTGGCCTGAGAATGCCTAGAAGAACTCAAGACACTGGTAGAGCAGAATTGAGTAAAACTGATCTGGGTTCCAAGACATAGTGAAGTCTAGAAAATGCAAAAGCCGACGAACTTGCCAAACAAGGATCGGCTACAGAATTCCTTGGCCCAGAACCGGCCCTCGCAGTGCCAAAGTGCAGTGCAAGGAGGTGCATAATAACTTGGGTCAAGGAAAAACATATCAGATACTGGCAGAACATGCCAGGACTTAGACACGGTAAGGCCTTCATGACTAAACCGTGTACAAAACGAGCTCAGAAACTGCTTATATTAATCAGAAATCAGCTGAGAGTATCAACAGGGTTACTCACAGGACATACACCTGTGTAGGAACATCTGCATAAAATGGGACTGTATGCGGGCAACCTAAACTGCAGACTCTGAGAAGAGGTGCCTGAGACAGTAAACCATATACCTACTCTATCAATGCGAGGAGGAATAACGTTACGAAAAAAAATCAACCCCGACATTAATTCACCCCTTATGAGGATTTGATTATTCTCTTTTAACATCTTATTTGTATTAACGTCCTAGTAGAATTTAACTGTATCTGGATTCATCACTTAACCAGGATACACACACACCCAAACAACTACACAACAATTCTCTGTACATTACCATCTGACTTAACTGAGACTCGATCTCGGGAGAGATAATAACTTCTAGCCGTGTTACCCCTCATACAACCACTTTACTATCTTGGCCACTAAATATTCACATCTACTTAATCCAACCTAACAAGAATTCGTAGCCGGGATCCTCAATCTCACGTAAGCACTGAAGCCACCGAATCCATGATTTTAGATATTTTTACTGTGATTCCTTCCATTAAACTAATTCATATATATGCCACGCGGTAATGCAATACACCTTATATAAGAATATAACTTTTCCATCTTCTCCGTACAGCTTTGGCCACGGCAATTCTGCACTTGTGCAATGTAAGCCTGCCTTAGTACAGCTGCATCTCTTTCCACAAGCTTGTTTGCAACTACAGGTTATTAATTTTAAAATGGAAGCCAGGACGGGTAGCTCAGTGCTATAAACAGATGATAGGGCATCATAATTTCTTTTCCAGCCCCAAAGCTCAGAATGCAAATGTTGTCCGCTTCATATTAGCACTTGAAGGTAACTACGACGGAAATGCTGTTGTACTGCTGCCGACGTGGGAGATAATTTTCAAAGAACCACGGCACTACCCGCTTGGCCAACAAATTTATTAAAATAAGCATATCTTTGCTCACTGAGACTGCCCTCTAATGATTTAGCTTTATAGAGCTCCAATATAAACCTTTGCCCAGCTTGCTCAATTTCTGTTGGAGTTGACTTAGCATTATTAAAAATCTGAATTACACTATCAAGGTCCTTTCTGCGATTAAATAGATGTACAAACTGTTCTTTACCCTTTCCAAAGAATCCTGACGTGGTGTCGCAGCCACTAATAGCATGAATAAATAAGATTATAAGTGATACATTATATACCATGTTCGTGAATCTCTGTTAATGCAACCCCTAACTTCAAAAGCTGATTTCTAGAAAACCTCTTTTCTAAAGAATTTAGGTAACAAACACTTTTTTATGCAGAATTTTACTGGGAATATTTTTTGTAAGTAAAATTTTTTTTTTAGGACAAACGGTTTTCGAGAAAATCGCAAAAACTACCGAATTGCACGTTAGGGATGGGTTTTAGAGATGAAGCTCCTACTTGTTGCTTTGGAACTCTTTTTATTTTGAAAGTACATCCCTTCACAAGTTTAATTTCCAAGTGGCAAAACTTTATATATTTTTTTTCTATTGGGCTATTTTTAAGCCAATATGAATGGCTGTGATGTACAATATTTTATTTGTTATTCATTTGTACATATATTTTTTAAATAAAATATAATCAAATCTTAACAGTTTCAACAAGGCTTTTCAGTGACAGAAATGTCAAAGACCGAATATTGACATCTAGTAGCTCTGAATACGCATACGAGCAGACTTTTCGATGTATTGTTATGACATTTCGCACTATTACAACAACAATAATAATAATAATAATAATAATAATAATAATAAACTTTATTTCCATAAGACTTTTACATGAAAAGTATTAGAGTTGTCAAACACATAATGTATAAGTATAAATATAAATAAATATAGAAATAAAAAGTATATAAAGATAGCTATATATAATATGTAAATAACGAACAACATATAAATGTATAGTCAATAAAATATTTGTAAGTCGGCACTTAAAAAAAAACAGAAAGAACAAAGATTTAATGATTACAGTAAGTGAGTTACCTAATCTAGAGTAACGCAGTAGAAAAAAATTCATGAACTGTATAAAAACTATGCCCTAATTCAAGTAGTGTTAAATTTTTATGTAAAAAATAACTTTTCTAACAGCTACTATTTTTGCAAAGCTTATTGTTATTGAATTGGGTTAATATGAATATGTCAGAAGCTATTTTAGATGAACTTAGCCACCTAAGTTTCTAAAACATAATTTTCTAATGTCAACACACTACCTACTAACATGTAAAACTGACGTGTACAATTTTTAACCTTCTAGCCAATTAAGTCATTTTCATTGTTTGTATACTGTCTTGATAATTGTAGTTTACAATTGAATAACAAATGAGTCTTTTACTCGGCTTTACTCACTTCGCTCGTCAGTCAAGTACATCCTCGACTCAAAAAATACACTTTTACTTCATATAAAACAATATATTATTATTTTTACAACGGAACAATAGTATATTGTTTTATAAGGAGCAAAAGTGGCTTTTACTCCGAATAAGACATGCCATTTTTTCTTCAAACGTCGATTAGCTATAAAAAAAATAAAGATAAAAATTTAGCTGACCGTTGCTATTAGCAATGGAAGTAAAAGTCCATTCGAGCGGAAGAAAAAGTACTTTTACTTCCGTTGCTAATGGCAACGCACAGCCATTTGAAATGTCAAACTTTAATGTAATGAAATGTCATGATTTTCTGACGTTTGAAGAAAATAGTATATTGTTTTATTAGGAGAAAAAGTGATATTTTTGTGACGAGTCTGTAGGTTTGCCGGACGAACTAAGTCAGTCCGGCAAATACAGACGAGTCACAAATAGTGGCTTCTACTCCGAATAAGATATGTTATTTTTTCTTCAAATGTCGATTAACTGTAAAAAAATAAAGATAAAAAAATTTAGCTGTGCGACGCCATTAGTGACGGAAGTAAAAGTTCATTCGAACGGAGGAAAAAAGTACTTTTACTTCCGTTGGCAACGCACAGCCGTCTGAAATGTCAAACTTTAATGTCATGAAATGAATAAGAAATGTCATGATTTTCTGATGTTTGAAAGAAAAGTAACTACTGCTATTAATATTATCAAGCTGCTTTACTTTGTTGAAAATATCAGTACATATAGTTATAGCAAGGAGGTACTTGTATTTTTTCTTGTTTGCGAAATAGGTACATAAATTTTGTGTGGAGCACCTAGTACACGTAACTTTGCCTTTAGCTTATCAAATGTTTTCATAAATGCTAATTGCAATTGCATAAAATAAATTAAAAATTATAATCGCAAAAGTGAAATTTAATTGCCTATTTTACATAAAGTATTCGTTTTATTTTTGTATGAATACTAGACAATCATTAGAGAAGTTGTTTTACGTAATAAACAGTTAATGAACAATTTAATGAATGAATTTAATTGCTGTTCTAAAACCCCAATTACCTACAACGACATTAATAGAAAGGTAATAATGCCAAGATTAAATTACCATACAATGACTTCGGAATTCTGTCATTGATAAGTAAATATCCCTGGTTCCGCACACGATCCCACATTTTTTATTTAAAGCACATTATTTGCTGCAATAAAGATTTAAAACAGCTCTTTATAAAAAAAATTATATCAAAGTGTGTAAAAACGTACCTTGTTTGTTATAAAAATTGCTAAAACTGAAATTAACAGATTTTTAACAGTATGGAAGAGGAAAGTGTTCGCTTATAATTTTAACTTCTCCACAATAAAATTGTGAGAGGTTACTAAAATTGGTTCAAAAACGAAAATTGAGATAACATCAAATCTTTACGTTTTGAGGTCCTAGGAACCCAAAAAAGGTTTTTGAAAAATGTCTGTGCGTGTGTATGTGTGTTAGCACGATAGCGCCGAAACTACTGAACGGATTTGAATGAAACTTTGCATGTGCGTTTCTTTAGTGCCCCAGAAGATCTGAAGAGGTTGAGATCGGATTACGTTTAGTGCCATTTTGACGCAACAAGTTGTTTATTTTATAATTACTTTCAATTTGTAATGGAACCATTGAAAAGGAGTTAAAATTCTAATTTCAACGTTATATCACACTTCCACCCTTTCGATTTGGTTTCCGTGAAAAAAATTAAAAACAAAGCAAATATGAAGCATAGATCGCATTTCGCATGACATGATCGATGCGCGTAGCCGTTACGTCGTGAAACTCGTCACATCACGTGTCAATTCACGTGTGAGGGTTTCTTCACTGCTCTAGAAGTAGAGCAGATTACGTTTAGTGCCGTTTTTAAATATATATGCAGACAAATTGAATAATTAAACTACAAATATTCTTCTAAAATCTAGTAAAATTACAGAAATGCTAATGTTTCATTTAACAAAGACAGCCGCGAGCGATCGGATTACAATGAGCAAATTTTGACGATTGTCATTGTCATCGTTTGTCATCCGATAACGTTGGTTTCATGTCATGTTAATGAGATTTCAGCATATTTGTAACTTTTAGTGGATTGTCACAAACTTTAAAGGTGGATGTAACAATATCAATGTCATATGCTTTCTGTAACTTCGTTGGTGAATTTATTATAGATTATCACTTTACCAATTTTCAGTTTGTTGCTTTACACATCTGTAGTATTTAGGATAACTAGACTTTCTTAGTCGTTCAAGTGATATTAAAGTTGTTAATATTCTAATAGTATATTATTCAACGAGCGATAATGTAGGTAATAACTCGCATAGATGATTGTAAATTCATTAAGTTGAGGGTTTTTTTAGTGCCCCAGAAGATCTGAAAAGGTTTTGTCACACAATTTAATGCTCTTTTCGGCTTCAAAGATCCACCGAGTGGGGAGGTTCCAGCCGCTTCCAGTAGCTGCCGATTTTTTTCTTTTATTTAATTACACTTTTATCAACATATGCAAAGATAATTTAAATGCTCAGCAAAAATATATTATAACAAAATCCTTTTTTTATACATTTATTTAACGTCGGCCTATTTCCGCTACTGAGGCCTAACACCGGCGCCTGTAGACGAGCTACCCCCAACCAGGAATTTTGCCGAACCTCTTCCCTTAAGAAGAGTAGGGATCTATTACTTGCCTAACATTTAATTGACAAGGGACCGACGGCTTTACATCCCCTCCGAAGGATGGTATATCCCCTAAACAACACTCGCCTAAGCTTGTATATCTTCCGCGCATACACTTATATACAAGCCGTTGCTTTTATGAGCAACGTTTAGTTGCTCAACCGACCTTATAATCACAAGCAATTATATTGAGTAATTGATTAGGAAGAGGAGGTTTATCAGTCCTTATCGGCATCAGTTCATTATCTGTTGTTAGCTGCTATCAATTCAATTCAAGTCAATTTTGGTACTTCAGAGAATATCTCAGATGTATACGACTTTAGCGACGACAAGGGTGAAGAAATATTCCAAACTCCAGTTACCGATTCTGAAGTAGAGACTTCTTGCAGTAGCACATCTAGTACAACTACTTGAAAAAGAAAACATGAATAAAATAAAATAATAATCAATATATGTAAAAAGTTTACTAAAAATCAAGTGAATTTTCGAAAAAAAAAAAAAAATTATGTCTTACATTCGACAGTTTTTTTTTAATCTAAATATTTAAAACCTGCTCACAATCACTTTTTATTATTAATATTGAAATTTTTATAATGAATAATTACACGTATACTTGTGCGCGCATACGTATAATGCCGAAAATGTATATACTAAAATGACAAAAAACCGGCTAAATTAAAACAAAGTAATTTTTTAGTTACATCACGTGAAAGTACATAAGAATACTTTCAATTTGGTGAAAAAGAAATTTTTGTTCAACCATTTGGGCAAATTGGGGAAAGTTTTGAAAATTTTGTGGAATTTGGACTAAAAGTGGAATTGCAGCCAAACTGTTGGAAATTTTTTGCTAAAATTTGGCAAGCTATTTCTTGGTTATATGGGTTAATTTCATTCATCTACAATAAAAGGGTTCCGTGCTCGTTTTTTAACTAGCATTTTAAAGGGTTCAAAATAAATTAAAACTGAAAAACCACCCTTAAAAATGACCAATTTGCCCCTTTTTCGCGAAAAAAAGGGTTCTCCCACCTACTCGAACCGAAAAACTTGGGTATTCTTAGTTTCACCAAAACAAACTTATTTTTTTATGTCGCGTTGCTCCATGTAACTTTTTCGTCTTATTTTGAGCTATTTTTACCCCATTAATAGTGGATGGTTCTGTAATTCTCTTCCAAATCAACGTTTGTAATTGTTGATTATCCATTTGTGGCATTTCTATAGACAAATCAAACATATTGATTGATTTAAAAAATATAAATTGTCTATAGAATATTATAGATGAATTTTTGCCAGTTTTTTCTTTGTAGATTAAAATTATGAAATAACCAAATTATTTCAGTTTTGAGGATTTCCAAAATATATTGCATATCTACATGTTAATAATTTAAGCAGATATTTTTAGATGGAATAAATATCCCATAAATATGACACTTCTTTATAGTTCTAAGTAAAATTGAGGAAGATAGTCATGAAATTGATCTGTGGGGCGAGAACGCGGTCTTCGTTGGAACGGTTACCCATCCAACTACTAACCACACCTTACGTTGCTTTACATCGCATATCGAAGTATGTAAATAGTAAAGAGGCACCCATGCTCGCCTCTAATAAATTCCTTCTAAATGGCATTTTTATCATCAAAATATTTTGCGACACCAAGTTGCCTAATGCCATGGTGTGAATATAAAATGTGCTTGCGCGCATGGAGGTCATTGGCTGTAATACGAAGCTCTCGCTATATTATCATAAATTAGCATATAGTTAGGCTTGCCATACATTGAACACCTACGAACCTCTTTTGGTGTGACAAATAATATATTTTTGTTTAGAAATTTAAGCTAGAGACTCGTGGTGCCGTAGGTGCACTTTATTTGTTCTGATTCTGAAGTTGGGGGGGGGGGGGTTGCCTCAAAATTGTTGGACAGGGTCAAAAGGTACACCCTGTATATGACCAGGATGGTTGCTTCACATTTTGTTTAAAGAATTTATTTATTCTAATTTTTTAGTAATGTTGAAAGTCACTGACAGGGTCGAGAGTAATACTATGTATGTTAAAATAACGACACTTTGTTTAAAACGAATTTACAAAATTTATTTAATCTCTTGAACAGAATTTGAAATTCTATTTAACGTTGTTTAGTTAATTTTTAGGTAGATTTCTCATCTACCTATTACAGAGTGCATGTCACGACGACTTCGAGAAAATTTCACTATAGTTTCTTCGATTATGGTCCCCAGATCCCAAAAATGCCCCCGTTCAAAAGCTTTTATTTATATATATATATATGAAGTGTTATTGTACTTCCGAGTGCTCTCCCGCGTCGATGGTCGACTCCTCCAGGAGTCATGGTTGTCCGAACGACGTTTCGGAAAAATCTCATCTGCCACCTTCAGATTCTCACAGAAAGCTGCCTACTGCTGCTCTTCGTTGCTCGAACTGAACTGACTGAGTTAAAATTTAGATATCTATTAGTAGGTATGTGTTGGTTTTCTATAAACGCTTGTTTCAATTGTATTATTTACTCTTCTAATTAAAACATCTAAAAACGGTAGTTCATTCCTACTTTCTACTTCTAATGTGAATTTAATAGACGGTTCCTTACTATTTATATTTTCCAAAAAACTATCTAGTAAATCGACACCATGAGGCCAAATTGCAAAGATGTCGTCAACATATCTCGACCAGACAACCGGTTTGTTTATACAATTTTGAACATGTGTGTTCTCAAAGTTCTCCATAAATATGTTGCTTAAAATTGGTGATAATGCAGACCCCATAGCCATACCAAAATCCTGCTGATAGAACTCATTGTCCAATTGAAACATTGTTAAGAGTTCAATTATGCTATTTACACTTAATTTAGTTCTAGTTTCCAAATTATTATCATTTACCAACTGTCTTTAACTATTTTTAAGGTTTCATCTACCGGAACATTGGTAAAAAGTCTAACTACATCAAAACTAACCATCAGGTGTGATTCATGAATATGGTTTTCATAAATTTTTCCTATAAAATGTTTACTATTTTTAATATATGAATCGGTATTTCCAGATAATGGATCAATAATTTTAAGTAAAAATTTTGCCAAATTATGACATGGTGAATTAATAGAACTAACAATTGTTTTTAAAGGAATATTTTGTTTATATGTCTTTGGTAAGGAGGCTTACTATGATGTGGTGTAAGGTTCCTTCGTTCAAAATCATTAAATTCATGTTTGTATTTAAACAAAGTTCTGTGAATTTTGCTCTCTATTGATTTTGTTGTATCTTTGTTTAGTTTTGAGTAGGGTCCCTCATTGACAAGAATCATGATTTTTGTGTTTTATATATATATATATATATATATATATATATATATATATATATCTTTATCTATAATGACTGTGGCATTATCTTTGTCTGCTGGCAATATTTTTTTACTTTCATCGCGTTTTAAAGAATTTATCGATAACTTTTCTTCTGGAGTTAAATTATCTTTAATTTTGTATTGCTTCTCTAAAACAATTTTTGCCCGTATGCGGTATTCATTCCCATTATCTATCATTTTAACTCAAATCAGTCAATAAATGTTAAAAGGGGTGTTGTAAAATGTTTATACGATAGGGCCAAAAAATAATTTCATCTAATAATGAAATGTTAAATAACGAGAAAAAATGTATCAAAGAGGTTCTAGTACAAAATCAATATCCAGAAGCCTTTGTTGATAGAGTTTTCATAAATGTTGAAAATAGGGACAATCAGGTACGACAAAAACCTGAACGTTATTATATAGCAATAATTCCTTATGTATACGGACTGTCGGAGAAGCTACGCCGCGCCAATATCCATTGGCTTGATGACGGTCTCGATAACTAGGGCCGAGTAGGACTACTACTCTTTGCTCCTAGATTATCTCTGTAGACCTGGACCGGCCTTCGTGATAGGTGGGCCCGCTTACTTCTACCAGACCCAGCCCGCAAATGCGAGATGTGTCGTGGTATTTTCTGCGGACCTCCCCTGGTCCTGGCTCTTCAACCTCGCTGGCAGAGGTCTCTTCTGGCGCTCTTCTTGTCTTGATATTTTCTTTCTTCGCCAGCTTGTCACCCCCGTGGGTAGTCATCGGTCTAGTTGGGTTTTAGGAAGTTTTGGCTGGGATTGACTGCCGGTACGTAGGACACAGTAAAGGTGTGTCCTACCCCGGATCATCGGAAAGGTAAGGATATGAGCTGTGTAGCTCGGGAGTGTGGAGACCCTAAGTGCTTTTTTAGCACTTTCGGACTCCACGGAGCAGGTAGGACAACGGGCGTTGGACGGTATGTTGTCCGACGCCCGCAAGGAGGTTGGGTTTGGGTAGAAAAACGTCATGTCTCTGGTAGTGGTGGTCCGTCCTGGGGTATCTGAAACAGATCGGTTAGCGGGAAATATAAGTTATATTCACCCGTTGTCCAGAAGCTGTACCTCGGGGCGTCGGCAGGGTCGTAATCAGTGGCCTGTCTGATTAGCGGGTTCCCGTGGTCCTCTGCTTGGGCGTACAGCTTCTTCGCTCGTTCCCGGATGACTTCAGTGACCGTGGTGTACTCCAGGTCTCTGACGATGTGTGCGTTTCTCACGTACCATGGTGCGTCGACCGCCGTCCTGAGGGCGATGTTTTCCACTGCCTGGATTTTCTTCATGTAGGACTTTGCCTGGTAACCCCACGCTACCGAGGCGTACGTCAGCTGCGGCCTGATGAGGGTTTTGATAAGCGTGAGCTTATTCCTCAGGTTGAGACGGCTACCGTTTCCCATCATCGGGTAGATGAGGGCTCTTGTGCGCCGCGCCTTGGCTGTAATAGCGTCCGTGTTCTGTCTCCACGTTAGGCTTTTGTCCATGACCACGCCAAGGTATTTGACGGTGTCGCGCCATTGGATGTCCTCGCCGTTCATGGAGACGTGTCCTGTGGGAATTTCTTTCCGCACTCGTCTGAAGAGTATGGCTTGGCTTTTGTCGGCGTTGACGTCGACTTTCCACTTCGTGCACCATTCTTCCAGGAGTGTGGCCATTTCCTGGAGTTTTCTGGTTGCGTTCCTGGCTTTCCAGGATCTGGCAATTATTGCTGTGTCGTCTGCATACAGGGCCAGGGCTGTGTGGTCGGTCCTGGGGAGGTCTGAGGTGTAGATAGCGAACAGGTGCGGTGACAGCACCGAACCTTGCGGGACTCCCGCCTCCACGGTCCTGTAAGTGGAGAGTTGGTCCGAGATTTTGACCCTTAGCTGTCTGCGGTGCAGGTAGGACCTCACTAGTTTGACGAGTTCGATGGGGTAACCCATACTCATCATTTTAGCTAGGAGGCCGTCGTGCCAGACCCTGTCGAACGCTTTGGCAACATCTAGGAACAGCGCCGCGGTGACTTGCCGCTGGTTGAACCCCTTAGTAATCTCCTCGGTGAGGCGAAGTACTTGGAGTTCGGTGGAATGTCCTGTTCGGTACGCGAACTGTTCATCCGGGATGATATTCAGCTCTTCTGTCTTTTCTGTGAGCCTCTTCAAGATGACCCGTTCTGCAACCTTGCTCATGGCTGGGAGGAGGCTGATGGGCCTGTAAGAAGACGGGAAAATTAGTTCTTTCCCTGGTTTAGGGATCATAATGACGTCGGCCTTTTTCCACCTGGCTGGAAAATGCCGTAACCTTAACATCGCGTTTACGATGTTGACTAGCGCCGCTACTCCTTTCCTGGGTAGCTTTTTGAGAGCGATGTTTCCTATCTTGTCACATCCCGGAGCCTTTCTCGGCTTTAGGCTCCTAAGGATTTCCTTGACTTCCTCGGGGGTAGTCGGGCGGATGTGATCGTCATCAGGCAGGCGGTGGATCCTACGTACTCTGCGCTCGACATCGTCCACCCAGTCCTCGTCCTCGTCATCGAGCTCGTTCTCTCTACACTGCAGTTCTAAGCTGTCGGCAAACGCCTCGGCTTTTTCCTGGTTAGTGTAGACGATCCTCCCTCGCTCTCCGTGAATCGGGGGTATAGGTTTCCTCCGGTTTCGCAGGGCACGTTGGGTATTCCACATACTTCTGTCCTGTGGATCGAGTGACTCAAGGTGGCGTTGCCACCCCTCCTGACGGTGTTCTTGGAGGGCGGCTTTCACTCTTCGGCTGAGGACGTTATACTCCCTTCTGTCGGCGGGGAGCCTCGTCCTCTGAGCCCGTCTCTTGGCGCTTCTTCTATCCCTTATCAGCTGCCTGGTGACCTCTTGTAGGTTCGCCATCGGTGCTGGGTGTCTTCTTACTTCTGTTTCTGTCGTGCTGGCCCTTATTGCTCCCAGGATCTGCTCCTCTAGGGTAATGACGGCCCTCTCAACGTCCCTCACGGTATCTAGCCTGGGAATTTGTGCAATGTACTGCTGCAGGTGCAGCCGGTACGATTCCCAGTCCGTTCGTCGCTTCGTGAAGGTAGCGTTGTCGTCACCCGCCTGTCCTCCTAGAGTTAGGAAGATCGGGTTGTGCTCGGTAGATCCCTCCGTTCTGGTGGAGATCTCCGCTTCGAGGGTCATCTCCTTTAGGATGGCTATGTCCAGTACGTCTGGCCTGTTTCTACCGTTGTCAAAGGTGGGCTGGACTGGTCCTACCACCAGCAGTTCGCCGGCGTGCTGTCCCAGGAACCGCAGCAGTTCTCGTCCTCGAGTGTTGGTTACGCCGCTGTTCCATTGCTGGGATTTGGCGTTAAAATCGCCAATTGCGACGACCTGTGTCCTAGCGGGTAGAATTGCGTCCAGATCCCCCTCGGTTAGCGTGCTGTGGGGTGGCTGGTAACATGAAACCACTTGGACGTCGCCGTTTCGTGCTGTGGACACTACTACGGCGGTGGCATTCATATTTTCTAGCTCAGGTAGTACCGTCGGATGGTGGGCTATGGTCTTTTTAACGAGTAGAGCCACTCCTCTTGCGGGTCGCCGAGGTATGTTTACCCAGTCCATCCTGTACGTGTGGTATCCTGGGAAGTTGATCTCCTTGGCCGGGGTCATCTTGGTTTCCTGCAGTGCCATGACGTCTATATCGTACCTGGTCAGGAGCTCTTCGACTTCAAGTCTCCTTTGTTGCAGGCCGTTTACATTCCAGGCCGCCATCTGCAGGAATTCCGGTTTAATCTGTAAAGGCATTACAGATTAGTAAAGTTTGGCATTTGAGCAAAAAATGCACTCATCGCTGAGCACATTTGTTGCATCTGTGCTAGCACCGCTGTGAGGTTTTTGGCCTCTGGCGATGCTTGTTGTTTTGAGGCAGGGACGGTGTTCTGTCCTGCCTTGCTCTGGGCTACTTTTGCGTAGCTAGTGCCTGGCGCTACGCCGCCCTTCTTTGTTGAGGTCGTCGTCGGCCTCTGTACCGGCCTTTGAGTGGCGCTGGCTGATTGCTTGGGGTATTTTGGACACCCCTTCTAGCTGGCCGGGTGGGCCCCTTAGCAGTTCGCACACTTGGCCGGTTCGTCTGCCTTCTTCTTGCAGTCAGTCGTCCGGTGTGCCTCGCCGCACTTCACGCATTTCGGCTGCGCGGTACACCTGGATTGTCCGTGGCCGAAACGCTGGCAGCGGTGGCATTGGGATGCCGCTACCTTGGCTCTCTGTCTCTCTGTCCTTACGACTAGAGAGCAGCACCTCGTGACTTGGAGTATCTTGTCCTGGTCCTGTGGAACTAGGACAAGTACGAGTGGCACCTCCTGTTTCGTCCGTCTGGACGTCATCCGTTGCACTGCGGTAGGTGCGAAACCTTGGTCTTGGAGGTCTTCTGCCACCTCTGTACAAGTAACGCCGCTCGGGATCCCCCTGATGACTACACGTAGCAGCCGTTCCTCTGGCAGGGTGTACGTGTGGTACTCCCTTTTCTCGTTTGCGAACATCCTAGTCATCTTGCGATAATCTTCGGATGTCGCGGGCTCGATGGAGATTCCCTCCGCGGTAACTTTAGCCTTGCTAAAGTTAATGCCGGTTTCGGTTAGACGACGGCTCACCGTTGTCCATGTCTCCTTGTTTCTCAGCACTACCGGCGGTATGCACTGGCTTCTTGTTTTTATTTGAGGGGCCTCAGTCTCCTCTGTCCTGGCGTTTTGTCTGGGGACGTTAGCCTCCTGCTGGGGAGCTCTAGATCCCGATCTGCTTCGTCTGGATGGCTCTGGGGGGCACTTGAGGGGCTCTTCAGCCACCTTCTTTGCCGCCTTAGGGGCCTCTTCGTCGGAGTCCGTATTAGTGGCGGGTGGGTTTTTCCGCTTCCGCGTTTGCGATTCTCCTCGAATCGCACGCAGAAGTTCTTCGTGCTGGGACTTTTGCTCCCTCTGCATTAGCTCCAACCTCTCGGTGAGCTCCTCTATTTTCTTTCTGAGGGTTTTGTTCTCCTCTGTGAGACGTTTTATCGTCTCTTTGTCATCCCTTGGGGTTGGGGTACCCCCTCGGGAGCTACCGCTCTGGGACGTTTTGTCTTCGCTGTAGTCCATGCTACCGTCCTCCACGGTAACGTCGCTGTGGGTGTCTTGCAAGGGAATACCTATAATATTATGGGAAAAAGTTATGATTAATAACAGTAAAAATGGTGTGTACTTCCTCTTCTTAGAACTGTCGACGACGACACTAACTGTGGGGCTGCCACTTCACTGTGCACTTTCTTGGCTCGGTACGTCTGCACTCGGTCACCTCTCGATGCACACTGAAGCTACGCCGTATAGGTGACAAATTTGATGTTAGGACGATATTTCAAACGGGGAACACTTTAAGATCTATTTTATCAAAAACAAAACCGATAAACATGGAGCAGAATTCCAAAACTGTATTTATAATATCCAGTGCGAATGTGATAAATGTTATGTGGGTGAGTCATCCAGACCTTTCAGTGTGAGGTTGGATGAGCACAAGAATTACATTAGAAAGAATGAAATGCTTGGGAAAACGGACATAGAATAAACTGGGACTCGGCAAATATTTTAACAAAAGAAGCAGATACCAAAAAAAGAAAAATTAAAGAATCAGCAATAATCTTATTAAATGAAGATAAGTGCGTATCGAATTGTTCTGTAGATATTTGTACAACCTGGTACCAATGTTAAAAGAAGAATTTAACAAACTCAATATTATCTAAAAGAAAATATCATCAGTTCTGTGTTCTGTGTAAGTAGTAAGTATCTATGGAAATAACATAAACAGAATTTTAAAGCTGTATATTTGACATACACAGCAAAATAAGAGTTCTTCCAAAAAAAAGCTTTGAAAACGGAAAGAGACTACTTTCCGAAACGTCAGCAAAATACATTATTTCTGTGTTTATTCCGATTTATATTATTGCAAAACATAACTTCTGACTTTTCTTTGACGTAAACGTCACGGGCGCAGAGGCTTTTTTCCAATAATTCTATTATTTTGTAGATTCGGTGATTTGTTTTTGAAGAGGATAATAATACATGTGGTAGAAAACCCAAATAATAGGAACGAATACCTGTTACTTGTTTCATTTATCTAAAGAAAAACATAAGTATAAAAAATATTTTACCTAATAAAACACAATAGAAAAAAACCCTAGTTTACGAGAAACATGCCTGTATTAAAAATAGATAGCTCAACATAAATAATAAAATAAAATAATTTGTTTCAAAATTAAAAGTAATCCAAATTATTTGTGTATATAAAATATACCTCACCGTATGTGTTTATTTATACTGGATTGAAAAAAAAAACTGAAAAAAACCTATTACTTAAGTGCAGCAAATAGCAAATCAAATTCTTATATTTTCGTAAATATTTTAAGATTATATGCAAGTTTTATATATTATAATAACGGTATTAATTTGCTTTAGCAGTTGGAATATCGTCATCGCTGTAAACTCGTTGCACAAATCGAATTATTTTTGTGGGAGATAAAAATAAAAAATCAATAAAACGGTTTTTGGCGTTTTTCTCAATTTTGAAGTTCTGCTGAAAAATGGTTGAAATAAAAATTGTAGATCTTTCGATTATCTACAACCATCGAATTTAATTGTTCGATAGGTCTAGTTTCACCGGAAATCGCAAATACTTCCGGTTATTTGTTAGGATCCAATCGATTTTTTCCCTCTTAAATACCATTAATTTTAAATTTTTCGACCATCCATATACTGCTAAGAATTTTGTCGATTTTTGGCCTCTGAAAACCGGTTCGGCACTGCACTATTATTGTTAGTTCTAGTTCAGTAATTTCATCGATAAATTGAGCGTGCAATATAACATTTAATATTCAAAAATTGCCATGCGCACGAATCTCCCGCCAAATACTTGCACTGCGTTGCCAGACGTTCATTAACATTGTCTCTCTACTCACCGAGCAAAGCTTAAACTCGCATATTTCATAAACTTTTATCTTTTTAATAAATCGAGCAAAAGCTTTTTTTTTAATTCAAAATATTCTAAATAAACTAATGTATAGACGACTTGATTTTGGAAAAAGAATTATAAAAAAGTTTTCAAGTTATGATGTAAAATGTGTAACTTTTAGTCAACTGGTACATTGAAACCATGCAAAAATTTCCAACTTGAATCGTAAATATCTCGAATTTATTTTTGCAACACGTATACAGTGATACCGATGCCACGCGTTCGATTATTATGTTGTCTGACTATTTGTTTTGAGTTTATTTTTGCATCAGCTATTTACATAAAAATTTTGAGCCTATCTAAAGCATTTTGGGGATACTAATAAATTTTACAACTTTCCTAGCGCTTCAGCGTCAGGTGTCCCCGTAGCTACAGCGGCTTTTTATGACCAAAGTACAATACAATCTGAAAATATTAGAATTTCCAAAACTCTTGCGCTTTTTTTACGCGAGCTCTCCGGCTGTCATTGCCCGACCTCGAACAAACATTTTATATACGATCCTGACGAAAACGATACATTTGCAGTCAGTTAGACGGGCAAAAAACATTTCAAAGTTACAGTAGGTTGCAGACCTTGACTAGCATGAACATATAAATAATTAAATAAGTATTGATTATAATTCTTTTACCAATGGTCTTTTTTAATGGTTCAAGTGCCTAGAAAGGAGTAGTAATAAGTACAAATAATAAGTACCTACTTTATTTTCTTTTATCCAATAATCATTGTCGAAATGCTATAAAATTATTCTTAGGAAACAAATAATTATTCTCGTACTATTTGAAATCTTTTGAAAACAAAATCTAGTTAGAAATCAATAACGTTTAGACCCTATGTATAGTGCACGCAAACTGAGTTAAAAGAAAAAGCATCGGTCGGTACAAAATCTTCTCACAAGAAATCGTGAACACGGCTTGACGAATTTGAATGAAATTTTAAACATAGAAAGCAGAGGCTAGGTAAAGTGCTTTGAGTAGTACTTGAAGCACTTTTAGGGCTTCAAGCACTATGCTTCAATTACTTTTAAGAAAGAGTATTTGGTACCTGACATTTCAATTACTTTCCCTAAGTATTTAGGGCTTCAATTACTTTTGACAGTGCTTCAATTACTTTCGAAAGTGCTTCAATTACTTTTAAAGTAATTGAAGTCATTTTCAAGTGCAAGTCTCATCATGAATTATCAGGGACACAGGAACTAGTAGAAATACAAAGCAGCTTGTGTTAAGTGTTTAATCTGGTTATCTGCGGCCCGTGCATTATTTGTAGAAAATTTGGTACATTTTTAGTGAGGTAATTGTTCCATTCCTGCAAAATATTAAACCTCGTATTAAACTCATTGTTGTACGATACGGGATTTGTGAAAGGGGTTAAAAACAAGAACCGAACTTCCATTTTGCATGAAATGTAGTACATGTATTATTTAAGGCAGTCTTCCTATTTACAAATTATTAAACTCATTTGCACACGGTGAGGGAGGTTTCAAGGAATTAAATTGAAAAGAAATATTGAATAAACGAGCTTTCCGATTTACATAAAAATTAGTACACATATGCTCCAGCACACCTTGTCCGTTATATTCACTGCCGCAATGACTTTTTCTCTTTTACGAAAAGTACTGTCTTTACTTCCTTGGCATACTAAAGGGAATGGTAATCGTGAAAATATCACACACCGAGATTTCCAAGAATTTTCACAATTTAGATTATGTAGATTAAGAAAGTTAAAGTCGTTTAATTCGGTCAGTCTGTCTGTCTATGGCGTCAATTAGCTACAATTAGTTTTTTATATTTTATATTTCAATAAACGAACTTTTATAAATTGGATATAACAGATTGGAGTTGTTACTTAAATATTTGTACATTTATATCTCTGAGGGCTTGGTACTTGGTGCTTCACTTTTTCAAGTACTGTATTTGGTAATTGAAACACTTTTGTAAATAAAAGTACTTGATACTTAATGCTTTAAAGCACTCTAGCTAAGTGCTTGGTACTTGAAGCACTTTGTTAGAGTACTTTACCCAGCTCTGATAGAAAGTTATGAATCTGTAGAAAGAATTGCGCATGATTCTTATAAAAACAAAGGGATAAGGCAGCAAAAATTGCAAAAGATTGTTATTTTTTATTATTTATACTTTATTAGCAGAGCTCTTAACAAAAATACAATACAATCTTACATAACATACATACATTACATAACCTAATATTAAAATTACACAGACAAATATTTAAAAGGTATTCTTTATGTGCTCTATGCAAAGCCTCTTAAAGATATATATATTCCTGCATTTTTTTATCTCACATGGTAAGTCATTAAACCAAATTAGACCTTGGTATTGGATTTTATATATATTCAATTTTCACATAGAAATCATTATTTATTGTGGCCCGTGTTTTATACGAATGAAAGTCAATTACATAATATAATTTATTGGTCAAGTAAGGTGGCATCATTCCATACTTCATTTTGAATATAAACATCAATGTATTATACATAATTCTTTGTTCGATATTCATTAAATTCAGAACACTCAGCATAGTATTAATTGGTGTATATCTACTACAACTCAGTATGGCTCTCATGCCTCTATTCTGAACTTTCTGTAATGTTTGAATTTGTTGTTTGTTGAGGAAAATAAGTGTAGTTCCACAGTAATCGATATGTGGGGAAATCATAGACTTATAAATAGTTAATTTAGCGAACATTGATATTTTATTAGATAACCGAAACAACAGGCCAATCTTTTTTGCCAATTTATTTTTTATATACTTACAGTGAGCATTAAAATTCAGTTCAGAGTCAATAATTACTCCTAAATATTTAAATTTGGTAACCTCCTCAATGATGCAGTGATTTAAAGTGATATTAGGTTTTATTTTATTTAGTTTTAACTGCTTCAAATTGTGTTTGGATGCTACAATCATAAATTTAGTTTTATTCAAGTTCAGCTTAAGATTATTATCACATGCCCATTCATATACATTTTTTAAGTCCTCATTTAATTTACTCTCAATATCTTCTACTTTGCCTGTCACATACAACATTGTATCATCAGCTAACAGTTTGAGATTACATTTTTTACAATAATTACTAATATCATTAATGTATAATAAAAACAGTATTGGAGCAAGTACTGACCCTTGTGGTATTCCGTGTTTTATATTCATTTTTTCTGAATAAAAGTCATTAAATTTAACTATATGTTCCCTGCTGTCAAGGTATGATGTAAACCATTGTAATACTGTCCCCTCAATTCCGTACTTTTTTAGTTTTAATATGAGTAGATCTTTATATACAGTTTCAAATGCTCTTTTGAAATCCAAAAATACTACCCCAATTATTAAGTTATTAGAGATATCCATTTTCCACTGGTTTAAAACATACTGAAGTGATGTTTCACAAGAATGGTTTTTCCTAAAGCCAGATTGTTCACTTATAATGATATCATTCTCCTGAATAAATTTCATTAGTTGGTTTTTAACGACTAATTCTAATAGTTTCTCGGGAATTGGTAGAGAATTAACTGGTCTAAACTCAGAGCAGATGATTGTATTATTAATTTTTTCGATTGGTATGATTGTCGACAGCTTTCATACGTTTGGGAAAACACCTGATTGAAGTGACACATTAATGACATCTACAAATCTATTAACAATTACTTGTCAGACTTCTCTGGACCTTCCACAAGTTCTTCTTCTAGAAATAAATTTTCCACTTCTGTATTTACAAACATTCCCGATGGGTCGACTTTTCCAGTGGTCCCGGACATAAAAAGAAAGGAGATACTATCTAATGCCTGTCAAGATGAAGAAAACAATGAAAAACGTACTGAAACAACTCTTACTTCTGAAAACATATTTCTTTCTGACTATGCATTATTTGAAAATAAAGAAATTTCGAACATTAAGTATAATCAGGTACAAGTAGGGCCCTGCCGACTAGGTAAACTAAATTTTCCTAAGATCAAAAGTCGCAGATTTTCCAAAACATATTATGAATACAAAAAAGGTGTATAGGGATACCGAAATCCACTGTACGCGGCCAATATCCATTGGCTGGATGTCGGTCTCGATAACTAGGGCCTAGTAGGACTACTATTCTTTGCTCCTAGATTATCTCTGTAGACCTGGACCGGCCTTCGTGATAGGTGGGCCCGCTTACTTCTACCAGACCCAGCTCGCAAATGCGAGATGTGTCGTGGTATTTTCTACGGACCTCCCCTGGTCCTGGCTGTTGAACCTCGCTGGCTGAGGTCTCTTCTGGCGCTCTTCTTGTCTTAATATTTTCTTTCTTCGCCAGCTTGTCACCTCCGGGGGTAGCCATCGGTCGAGTTGGGTTTAGGAAGTTTTGGCTGGGACTGACTGCCGGTACGTAGGACATCAATTGATATCCTACCCCGGATCATCGGAAAGGTAAGGATATGAGCTGTGTAGCTCGGGAGTGTGGAGACCCTAAGTGCTTATTTTAGCACTTTCGGACTCCACGGAGCAGGTGGGACAACGGGCGTTGGACGGTATATTGTCCGACGCCCGCAAGGAGGTTGGGTTAGGGAAGAAAAACGTCATGTCTCTGGTAGTAATGGTCCATCCTGGGGTATCTGAAACAGATCGGTTAGCGGGAAATATAAGTTATACTCACCCGTTGTCCAGTAGCTGTACCCTCGGCCGTTTATGCCTCGGGGCGTCGGCAGGGTCATAATCAGTGGCCTGTCTGATCAGCGGATTCCCATGCTCCTCGGCTTGGGCGTACAGCTTCTTCGCTCGTTCCCGGATGACTTCAGTGACCGTGGTGTATTCCAGGTCTCTGACGATATCTGCGGTTCTCGCGTACCATGGGGCGTCGACTGCCGTCCTGAGGGCGATGTTTTCCACTGCCTGGATTTTCTTCATGTAGGACTTTGCCTGGTAGCCCCACGCTACCGAGGCGTACGTCAGCTGCGGCCTGATGAGGGTCTTGATAAGCGTGAGCTTATTCCTCAAGTTGAGACGGCTCCCGTTTCCCATCATCGGGTAGATGAGGGCTCTCGTGCGCCGGGCCTTGGTTGTGATAGCGTCCGTGTTCTGTCTCCACGTTAGGCTTCTGTCCATGACCACGCCAAGGTACTTGACGGTGTCGTGCCATTGGATGTCCTCGCCGTTCATGGAGACGTGTCCTGTGGGAATTTCTTTCCGCACTCGTCTGAAGAGAATGGCTTGGCTTTTGTCGGCGTTGACGGAGACTTTCCACTTCGTGCACCATTCTTCCAGGAGTGTGGCCGTTTCCTGGAGTTTTATGGTTGCGTTCCTGGCTTTCCAGGATCTGACAATTATTGCTGTGCCGTCTGCATACAGGGCCAGGGCTGTGTGGTCGGTCCTGGGGAGGTCTGAGGTGTAGATAGCGAACAGGTGCGGTGACAGCACCGAACCTTGCGGGACTCCCGCCTCCACGGTCCTGTAAGTGGAGAGTTGGTCCGAGATTTTCACCCTTAGCTGTCTGCGGTGCAGGTAGGACCTCACTAGTTTGACGAGTTCGATGGAGTAATCCATACTCATCATTTTAGCTAGGAGGCCGTCATGCCAGACCCTGTCGAGCGCTTTGGCAACGTCTAGGAACAGCGCCGCGGTAACTTGCCGCTGGTTGAACCCCTTAGTAATCTCCTCGGTGAGGCGAAGTACTTGGAGTTCGGTGGAATGTCCTGAACTGTTCATCCGGGATGATATTCAGCTCTTCTGTCTTTTCTGTAAGCCTCTTCAAGATGACCCGTTCTGCAACCTTGCTCATGGCTGGGAGGAGGCTGATGGGCCTGTAAGAAGACGGGAAAATTAGTTCTTTCCCTGGTTTAGGGATCATAATGACGTCGGCCTTTTTCCACCTGGCTGGAAAATGCCGTAACCTTAACATCGCGTTCACGATGTTGACTAGCGCCGCTACTCCTTTCCTTGGTAGTTTTTTTGAGAGCGATGTTTCCTATCTTGTCACATCCCGGAGCCTTTCTCGGTTTTAGGCTCCTAAGGATTTCCTTGACTTCCTCGGGGGTAGTCGGACGGATGTGGTCGTCATCAGGCAGGCGGTGGATCCTACGTACTCTGCGCTCGACGTCGTCCACCCAGTCCTCGTCCTCGTCCTCGTCATCGAGCTCGTTCCCTCTACACTGCAGTTCTAGGCTGTCGGCAAACGCCTCGGCTTTTTCCTGGTTAGTGTAGACGATCCCTCGCTCTCCGTGAATCGGGCGCATAGGCTTCCTCAATCCACTGTAAACAGAATTACAATTACACGAAATTATTTGCTGCAAAGTTATGCATTTGAAAACCAACATTTAATGTGAGAACAAAAGTAAAGTATCGCTTCAAAGTAAATCTGTGGACCGGCATCTTGAACGGTCAAATGATGGCTGTCCAGCCCATTACGCACGAGGAATGAGAAATTATTTAGACCAAACTTATCCACAGAAATTGATCGGCCGTCTTGGTTTGTGGTCTCCCCGGTCGTTAGATATATGTAATTTTAATACCTTTTTTAATCTGTTTGTTAGCAGAAGGAGTATAGGTTTTAAGTTTTAACTGTTTTTTTACCCAAGCCAGATCCAATCCGCCCGGCCCTGCAATCAGCCACCGCGAATCGTGCGGTGGTTGCACGACCGGACCCGGATTGGGTTCTGGGGAGGCAACTGTAATTAAAATTGAAAGTAAAGTTATATTTTATAATATCAGATTAAACTGCAGAGCACAGATTAAACTACAGATCTCAAAAAAAGTCTGTTTTATAATGTCAGTAATCTTTAGTTTGCAGATTAATTACGTCACAGTAAAGTTAAACTTCAAACGGTGGATGGGGATGGTTTAAACTCTGGATTATCAGATGTCAGAATGTTCATAACCTCAGAATTAATAAAATTCGGTGTAATATTTGATGGATGTATTCCAAATATGTGATTATTTACAATCTGATGATGACAGAAAATTATTATTAATACGCTCAATGTTCTGGAAATTTTAGAATCAGACCTATAATTACAAGGAAGAATGTAATCAGAAAAATGTATAAGCTGTTTAGACTGGGCCAGTTATTATTTTATTGGAGCTAATTCAAAATTTATTATTACATCTGACAGAAAGGTAAAGATTTATGTTTGATCTCCTCACACCTATATGCATATATTATACGCTTATTGTTACCAGAAACTCTGGAAGCCTACACAAATCAACTGCCTCTTGTATAATTAAAAATGTTTCACTAATAAAATTAGTTCAGCGAATTTGTCATTCTTCGATTTCCCTTCATTTTTTACAAAAATAACTTGAAATGGCATGTCAAAATGTCGAAATAGGTTAAGAATCAAACTACGTGAAGTTGCAATTTCTGTTGAACAGTAGTGCCAACTGTGTAAATTTCAGTTTATTTTTATAAAACAGGCGTTTGTAAAGTAAAGTTTAAATCATGGTTTAATCTTAAGTTTAAACAAGATAAACGTGGAGTTAATCTAACATTATGAAACCGGCCCTAAATGAGCAATTTTTTAAAATAATTTGCCAGGATAGCGCAGTAATCTTTTTACAGTATGAACAGTTTAAGTTAACTAAGAAAAAAAAAATTAAATCATAAATCGGACAAAAACGGTTTTTTCCCAAGGTATGGGCACTATTAATTTTATTTTGGACTGTGGGCTATTCAGGGTAGCTTAACAAAAATTATAATTTTAAAATGTAGAATTTTGTAGCTGTGGCGCTCAAAAAACAGATCTAAGGTGTCGATTTTCACGAAATTCATAAAAGTGCCATTATCTCAAAAACTGGGGGCGAGCGTAGGTGCGTCTTTACTATGTACATACTTCGGTATGCGATGTAAAGCAACGACAGGCGCAGTTAGTACTTGGATGGGTGACCATTCCAACGGAAACCGCGTTCTCGCCTCACACATCTTCCAGCGGCTTGTATATCAGTGTATGCGCGGAAGCTATACAACCTTAGGCGAGGGTTGTATAGGAGATATACCATCCTTCGGAGGGGATGTAAAGCCGTCGGTCCCTTGTCTATTAAATGTTAGGCAAGTAAAAGATCCCTACTCTTCTTAAGGGAAGAGATTCGGCAAAATTCCTGGTTGGGGGTAGCTCGTCTACAGGCGTCGGTGTTAGGCCTCAGTAGCGGAAATAGGCCGACGTTAAATAAATCAGTGTGCATCGAGAAGTGAAAGCGTACGGACGTACACCGAGCCTTCAGAGTGCACAGTGAAGTGGAAGCCCCACAGACAGTGACGTCGATAGTGTTGAAGAGGAAGTTCACACGTCTTTTTCAAGACACCACTTTCTGTTATTAATCATAACTTTTTCCCATAATAATATAGGTATTCCCTTACAGGAAACCGACAACGACGTTACCGTGGAGGACGGTAACATGGAGTACAGTGAAGACGAAACGTCCCAGAGCGGTAGCTCCCGAGGGGGCCCCCCAACCCCAAGGGACGACAAGGAGACGATAAAACGTCTCACAGAGGAGAACAATGCTCTCAAGAAGAAAATAGACGAGCTCACCGAAAGGTTGGAGCAGATGCAGAGGGAACAGAAGTCCCAGCATGAAGAGCTTCTGCGTGCGATTCGGGGAGAATCGCAAACACGAAAAAGAAAAAATCCGCCCGCTGCCAACACGGACTCGGACGAAGAGGCTCCTAAGGCGGCAAAGAAGGTGGCTGAAGAGCCCCTCAAGTGCCCCCCCGAGTCCGAGTCACCTAGACAGAGCAAATCGGGATCCAGAGCCCCCCAGCAGGAGGCTAGCGTCCCCCAACAAGAAACCCGGAAAGAGGAGACCGAGGCCCCTCAAACAAAGACAAGAAGCCAGCGTGTACCCCCGGTAGTGCTGCGAAACAAAGAGACGTGGACAACGGTGAGCCGTCGTTTAACCGAAACCGGTATAAACTTCAACAAGGCCAAAGTTACCGGGGAGGGAATCTCCATCGAGCCCGCGACGTCCGAGGACTGTCGGAGGATGACAAGGATGTTCGCAAATGAAAAGAGGGAGTACCACACGTATGCCCTGCCAGAGGAACGGCAGCTACGTGTGGTCATTCGAGGGATCCCGAGCGGCGTTACCTGCAAAGAGGTGGCAGAAGACCTCCAGGACCAAGGATTCGCACCTACCGCGGTCCAGCGAATGCTGTCAAGACGGACAAAACAGGAGGTGCCCCTCATGCTTGTCCTAGTCCCACAGGACCAGGACAAGATACTCCAAGTAACGAGGTGCTGTTCTCTAGTTGTAAGGACTGAGAGACAGCGAGCCAAGGTAGCGGCATCCCAATGCCACCGCTGCCAGCGTTTCGGCCACGGCCAATCCAGGTGCACCGCGCAGCCGAAATGCGTGAAGTGCGGCGAGGCACACCGGACGACGGAGTGCAAAAAGAAGCCAGACGAACCGGCCAAGTGCGCGAACTGCCAGGGGGCCCACCCGGCCAGCTACAGGGGGTGTCCAAAGTACCCCAATCAATCAGTCAGCGCCACCCAAAGGCCGGTACAGAGGCCAACGATGACCTCAACACAGAAGGGCGGCGTAGCGCCAGGCACAAGCTACGCCAGAGTAGCCCAGGGCAAGGCAGGACAGAACACCGTCCCTGCCGCAAAACAACAAGCATCGCCAGAGGCCAAAAACCTCACAGCGGTGCTCGCACAGATGCAACAAATGTGCTCAGCGATGAGCGCATTTTTTGCACAAATGCCAAATTTAACTAATCTGTAATGCCTTTACAGGTTAAACCGGAAGTCCTGCAGATGGCGGCCTGGAATGTCAACGGCTTGCGAGAAAGGAGACTTGAAGTCGAAGAGCTCCTGACCAGGTACGACATAGACGTCATGGCACTGCAGGAAACCAAGATGACCCCGGCCAAGGAGATCAACTTCCCAGGATACCACACCTACAGGATGGACTGGGTAAACAACCCTCAGCGACCCGCGAGAGGAGTGGCCCTATTGGTGAAGAAAACCATAGCCCACCATCCGACAGTACTGCCTGAGCTAGAAAACATGAACGCCACCGCCGTAGTAGTGTCCACAGCGCGAAATGGCGACATACAAGTGGTCTCATGCTACCAGCCACCCCGCAGCACGCTTACCGAGGGGGATCTGGACGCAATCTTGCCCGCCAGGACACAGGTCGTCGCAATTGGCGATTTCAACGCCAAATCCCAGGAATGGAACAGCGGCATAACCAACACTCGAGGACGAGAGCTGCTGAGGTTCCTGGGACAGCACGCCGGCGAACTGATGGTGGTAGGACCGGACCAGCCCACCTTCGACAACGGCAGACACAGGCCAGACGTACTGGACATCGCGATCCTAAAGGAGATGACCTTCGAGGCAGAGATCACCACCAGAACGGAGGGATCTACCGAGCACAACCCGATCTTCCTAACCTTAGGAGGACAGGCGAGTGAGGACAACGCCACCTTCACGAAGAGACGAACGGACTGGGAATCATACCGGCAGCACCTGCAGCAGTACATCGCACAAATTCCCAGGCTAGAAAGCGTGGAGGACGTTGAGAGGGCCATCATTTCCCTAGAGGCGCAGATCCTGGAAGCGATAAGGGCCAGCACGACGGAAATAGAAGTAAGAAGGCACCCAGCACCGATGGCAAACCTCCCAGAGGTCACCAGGCAGCTGATAAGGGACAGAAGGAGCGCCAAGAGACGGGCTCAGAGGACCAGGCTCCCCGCCGATAGAAGGGAGTACAATGTCCTCAGCCGAAGAGTGAAAGCCGCCCTCCAGGAACACCGTCAGGAGGGGTGGCAACGCCACCTTGAGTCACTGGATCCACAGGACAGAAGCATGTGGAACACACAACGTGCCCTGCGAAACCGAAGGAAGCCTATGCGCCCGATTCACGGAGAGCGAGGGATCGTCTACACTAACCAGGAAAAAGCCGAGGCGTTCGCCGACAGCTTAGAACTGCAGTGCAGAGAGAACGAGCTCGATGACGAGGACGAGGACTGGGTGGACGACGTCGAACGCAGAGTACGAAGGATCCGCCGCCTGCCAGATGACGACCACATCCGTCCGGCTACCCCCGAGGAAGTCAAGGAAATCCTGAGGAGCCTAAAGCCGAGAAAAGCTCCGGGATGTGACAAGATAGGAAACATCGCTCTCAAAAAGCTGCCCAGGAAAGGAGTAGCGGCGCTAGTCAACATCGTAAACGCGATGTTAAGGTTACGGCACTTTCCAGCCAGGTGGAAAAAGGCCGACGTCATTATGATCCCTAAACCAGGGAAAGAACTAATTTTCCCGTCTTCTTACAGGCCCATCAGCCTCCTCCCAGCCATGAGCAAGGTTGCAGAACGGGTCATCTTGAAGAGGCTAACAGAGAAGACAGAAGAGCTGAACATCATCCCGGATGAACAGTTCGCATACCGAACAGGACATTCCACGGAACTTCAAGTGCTTCGCCTCACCGAGGAGATCACCAAGGGGTTCAACCAGCGTCAAGTCACCGCGGCGCTGTTCCTAGACGTCGCCAAAGCATTCGACACGGTCTGGCACGACGGTCTCTTAGCTAAAATGATGAGTATGGGTTACCCCATCGAACTCGTCAAACTAGTGAGATCCTACCTACACTGCAGACGGCTAAGGGTGAAAATCTCGGACCAACTCTCCACCTACAGGACCGTGGAAGCGGGAGTTCCACAGGGATCGGTGCTGTCACCGCACCTGTTCGCCATCTATACCTCGGACCTCCCCCGGACCGACCATACAGCCCTAGCCCTATATGCAGACGACACCGCCCTGATTGCCAGATCCTGGAAGGCCAGAGACGCAACCAGAAAACTCCAGGAAGCGGCCACACTCCTGGAAGAATGGTGCACGAAGTGGAAAGTCGCAGTCAACGCCGACAAGAGCCAAGCCATCCTCTTCAGACGAGTGCGGAAAGAAATTCCCACAGGACACGTCTCCATGAACGGCGAGGACATCCAATGGCACGACACCGTCAAATACCTTGGCGTGGTCATGGACAAAAGCCTAACATGGAGACAAAACACGGACGCCATCACAGCCAAGGCCCGACGTACGAGAGCCCTCATCTACCCAATGACGGGAAATGGGAGCCGACTTAACTTGAGGAACAAGCTCACGCTTATCAAGACCCTCATCAGGCCGCAGCTGACGTACGCCTCGGTAGCGTGGGGCTACCAGGCGAAGTCCTACATGAAGAGAATCCAGGCAGTGGAGAACATCGCCCTCAGGACGGTAGTTGACGCCCCATGGTACGTGAGAACCGCAGACATCGTCAGAGACCTGGAGTACACCACGGTCACTGAAGTCATCCGGGAACGAGCGAAGAAGCTGTACGCCCAAGCCGAGGAGCATGGGAACCCGCTGATCAGACAGGCCACTGATTACGACCCCGCCGACGCCCCGAGGCACAAGCGACCGAGGGTTCAGCTACTGGACAACGGGTAAGTATAACCTTTATTTCCCGCTAACAGATCTGTTTCAGATACGCCAGGACGGACCACCACTACCAGAGACATGACGTTTTCAACCCTAACCCAACCTCCTTGCGGGCGTCGGACAACATACCGTCCGACGCCCGTTGTCCTACCTGCTCCGTGGAGACCGAAAGTGCTAAAAGAAGCACTTAGGTCTCCACACTCCCGAGCTACACAGCTCATCCTTACCTTTCCGACGATCCGGGGTAGGATATCAATTGATGTCCTACGTACCGGCAGTCAGTCCCAGCCAAAACTTCCTAAACCCAACTCGACCGATGACTACCCCCGGGGGTGACAAGCTGGCGAAGAAAGAAAACATCAAGACAAGAAGAGCGCCAGAAGAGACCTCAGCCAGCGAGGTTGAAGAGCCAGGACCAGGGGAGGTCCGCAGAAAATACCACGACACATCTCACATTTGTGAGCTGGGTCTGGTAGAAGTACGCGGGCCCACCTATCACGAAGGCCGGTCCAGGTCTACAGAGATAATCTAGGTGCAAAGAGTAATAGTCCTACTCGGCCCTAGTTATCGAGACCGACATCCAGCCAATGGATATTGGCGCGCGCGTTAAATAAATGTTAAAAAAAAAAATCTCAAAAACTAGCAACTTTTTAATAAGGTCATATTTTTGATTTTTGATATTCTGGTCAATCATGAGTTGGCCTTATCAACCCTCCAAGGGATGACATTGACTTTTGGGACACCCTGTATAGTTGTTAGGTACCCACTTAATATAAAACAGCCTATTACTAATAAATTTAGTAATCTCATCTAATATCCGTTTGATATCATTGAACTTATTTTAAAATTTTTATCAACATATCAGTAACAACTTACGTAATTACAAGTGACTGACTTCTATATTTCCATTATTAAATTAATTTCAATAATTTACTGTCTAAAGAACAATTTAGACAACTAAAGAAAGACTATTTTTTAATCTGAGTTGTACTACTTTTTTTAAATCAAATGTACCTATACACACCCTGTATATTTGTTTTAACTTCTCCTTAAATTATGTAAAACGTGTATATTATTGTAGTGTTTAGTTACCTTTTTGTAATCACCTAATGGACGTTTGTCCGTAAATAAAGTATCTATTATTATTTATTATACAACCAACTTTAAGGTCAATAAATGTGGAAAGTCGATAGTAAATAGAAAAGATAAAAGTTTTTAAAAGTCCACAACTATAATTTACAACCTTACTTTTTTAAATCGCCAATAATTACTAATGTCATAAAGTAGGCAATAAATTATTTATTAATTACTATTACAATAGTTTCTATACTGTATCTAAGGATATTATGTAAGCGTTTCTCTTCGTCGTATTTCTAAATCAAGGAGTTTGTTTTACTTATATCGATTATCGTTGACATTTTGCAGCATGGAGAAAGTGCTTAAATGACCCCGATAGATCTATTTGGTCATTTATATGTATTTATATTTCACTAACATACATCCAGGTATACAGGCGGCGCTTATGATAGATAATTAAATGTGTATATCTATTGTACAAAGTCACACAAAGTGTCACACGTCTACCGTATTATTTTCTCCGTGCTAATTATTTTATGCCAATTCTAATGGTGTATGGACTAAAAAAATACATACATACATACATACAGGGCGGTCAAATCTTTCATTATCACCATTGATTGGTGTCTGGGAAACTATAAAAGATAGATGATCAGATAAACTAATAGTAGAGGAAATCAGCATTTAATCGTTATTATTTCAATGTAAAGACTTGAAACCTTTTTCATTGTTAAGTTTCGACAACATATGAAATGTATACCTTTGAAAATTAGTGCACTCACCTCGGGAGGTTGCAGCCCACATTTTACACCCCCAATTCAATAACTCGCAAAGCTTTCAACGAAATCCGCTAAAATTTATATCATGAGAATTTTTGGGGTCGCTGATTACGAAACCGAAGTGAAAATTGGAAAATTCAAAATGACGGACTTTAAGTATTAATTCCTGATTTATGCCGTTTCTATTGATTTTACTGAAAAATATATAGAGTAAAAAAGTGTTTAGAATGCCATTTTGAATAAGAATACACCATTTTGGTAACCATAATATTTAACCTTTTCGTTTCTCCCCCGTGGAGAACCTCCTACGCCTGATCCTATTTTTTGCAAAAATTGCGATAAAATCCTTTTGAACAAATATTTTATTATAGTTTGATAATATTGGACTAATAAAGCAAAAATGACCAAAAAAAATTAATTTTACTATAAACTGATGGGGGAAAATATGGAAATATTACAAATAGTGTCTATTTTTATCAAATTATCGGTAATAATGGATGTACACCCTCAAAAATAGTTTAAAGGGTGGAAAAGCGCACGATTTCGTTTTGAAAAAAATGTTTTTGGCTACCAAAGGGGTAAAAGTCATTTTTTAGGCCCATAGAGTTTATATGTAATTTTTATATTGTTGTTGAACAGTCAGAAAATTTTTGGTCAATTTTGAGGAAGAGTTAAATGTCTCCTCATAAACTTTTTTTTTAGAACAAAAGATATTTACGCTGTTTCTATTACTTTTTTAGAAAAATACGATGATTAAAAAAGTGTTTAGAATACGTTTTTGCATATGAATACATAATTTTAAAGATATTAGTCCTTACCCTTTCGTTTTGCCCTCGCAGGTAATTATATTTTCAAAACGCGAATATCTCCGTTAGTATTAATTTTTACCCTATACATAAAAGGGGAAAAAAATGATTAGAATGCCATATTGTATCATTTTGTTAGTGTAGGACCCAAATTTTCGTTGTGTGTGTAGTAAACCCTTTTTAATTATCCAGGCTCTTTTATATAAAGTTTAATATTACTTGTTTCTGTCTGATATGATATACCTTAGAAAACTAATCACTCTGTTAATTAAAATACCTGGGAAACTTGAACACACTGTCTATTAATTGAGAGACCTAGTTAATTATATATGTCAGTTATGTAGTATTTTATTACTCAAGATTGCACTGTACATTTATAGTTGAAGTTTGTCTTTTATTTTGCTTTGAAACAAAACCGTTTATTTAGTTTATTACTTATATGACGAAAAAAGTAAAGGTGAAAGAATAAGCCAATAATTGATGGAAAGAAATAGTAAAAAAAACCCATTTTACTTTATATAAATTGGTGCATGAAATCAAAATCAAAATCAACAGAAATCCAAATATTTTGAGACAATTGTCTAAATATTATAATAGGAAAATTTGCGCTGCTATAGTAATGAGTAATGACCATACTATAGATATGCTGAGTGTTTTGATGCAATAACAAGAACTTATACAAAAGTATGCTGTGTTATTTTAATAGTAATTAGGGTTGTGGCAATGGCCTGATAATGATAATCTATAATAGAGCTGTTAGCAATCGCTAGGTAATAATGGTTTATAATTAAAGAAAGTTGTTAGCAATCGCTAGATAATAATAATTTATAATTAAAGTTGTTAGCAATAGCCAAATAATGAATCGAAGGCAAAACAGAGGACAAGAATCATGCCATGTTTATACATTATCGAAATTAAGTTGAGAAATGAGTATTAAATACTCATGTAAAAGATCATAGAATGTTGAGGAAAAATCCTTTGATTAAAATTAAAACAAACAGTCTACCAAATTTTGCATGACTGTCCAACAACGTAAAACAAGGTGTGTAGATGTAAATCAAACAGACAAGACGTCCCGGTTCAGTACTCGACGAAAAGTAAACCCTTCTTAATACGAACAAGTTTACGGGCTAATTAACCCAGTACTGACCGATGGCCTGTACAGTTTGTGAGCGCAAGATAATTATATAGATGGATCGTTATTAAACAATCATAGAAAACCAAATAGATCGCTGGTGAGAAATCTCAGATAATCATTTGAAAGATAAAAATTACTATGACATTTTACATGTCATTAGGCACACAGTAGCCTTAATAAGTACATCAACTGAAAAATAATGGAAGTGAAGGTTTCTTGTCATTGCATAAACGCAGAAAATATATAGTTCTTGAATATAAACTTGTTATTTTGCAAACGCAAATTTCCCTAGTAAAATATTCAGAAAGTGAAATTTTATGAATTAAATTTGTGAAGGAAATCATAACTGAATAACTGGAAATATAATATTCTTTATAGTTAAAAATCAAACCTAGTATTTCATAAAAACTAATATTCTTTTAGTACCACAAATTCGTCATTTAAACCTTTTTTAAACACCCCGTAACAAGAATATGAATGCAATTGCAAATAATAAAGTAGAGCCTCGAAATAAGAAAGTAATCACCTTTAGAAATGTATTCCAGCTGAATTTCTGTGCGCTCTGTATAGCGTTATATCGCCCGTGAATGCTCTCCCCCAGGTTCTACATGTTTTAACGTCCTCGTAGGGCATCGTAGAGACGTTAAAACGACACTTCATAAAGTGTACGTTAAGCAGTGATTGCCTTTGATGTAAGTACAACGAACACGAAGTACTGCGATGCAATGGTGTATTAGAACTTTATTTCCTAAGTACAGCTGACCGAAGTCTGCAAAGTACTTTGAGCGTGGTTTAATTTTATTTCCGAAGTACAGCTGAGGTGAACTCTGTAAAGTAACTCGGTTGGGATTGCAAATGAATCTCCCCTTTCTGAACAGTTTGATCTTCTTTTATATGGTAAAAATGACGTCACAATTTACATGAAAGCTACGAATTTCGTGGTCCCACGCTTGGAAATGTTTACATTATAAATTTCAATGTCTATATGCGTCGTAGTTCGTAGAGTCCGTCTTTTGCATGGCTTAAGATAGAAAACGACAGGCGATTTCACCCTGTGCTAAGTAACAGAAGTACTTGACGCTCATCGTGTCCATTGTAAACAGATGCTGTGACTAGACTCGATTTTTTAAAGTAAATTCGTTCGTACAAATGTAACGTTTAACGTTGCTTTAAGAGAATGTAATTTGAAATGCATTCTGGTAACTTTATTGTGTTCAATTTTAAATGACTAAATAAATGTAAAAATGAAATGAATTAACTGCAATAATTCCTTGAATTTGGAAATAAGTAAGAAAAAACTAAATTTTTATATGGGGTATATACAGGGTGCTTCAATACAAATTTTGGCACTACTATCAATTAACCCTTCCGTTTTATCGTATTGAACCACTTTTTTCGTATTTCAGGATTCACATAAAAACGCGATTTGTGCCGTTTTTATTGATTTTAATGAAAAATGCTTAGAGTAAAAAGTGTTGTGCGATTTTGCACAAGAGGAATAATTTGTATGTACTAGATCACTTAACCCTTCCTTTATCCAATCGTAAAATCGCCTTATTTTGTAACAGCAAATACTTAAAAACGACGTTTCCGATTTTTGCAAAACATAGTAAGTCAAAAAATGTTTAGAATTACATTTTAAACAAAAAGCACACGAACAAGAAAATTGTCAATTAACCAATTAATTTTGCAACTTAAACAAATATAAAAACTGTACAACCAGTTGTTTGAATTGAAGTTTCTTATCAAGTTAGGTTTTTATGGTTAATAATTACGAATCAAAAGCTTCAATTTCAAAATAAATGGCGGAACCAAACTGGTGGATTTTTATAACGAAAATTGCGAATTGCGGCTATTATAATGATTTTATAAAAAAAATACATGTATTGAAGGTTCAATTAATCCGCGAGACAGCGTTGCAATTTTGCAAGTGTTTTTATAAAATCTAATTTTTATAAAAAATGATAGTTTAAGTTAGATAATAAATGAAACAAGCATCAGTCGCCGGCGTCTTGGTGGTGGTGGCTGTGAGAAAAGTCGAAACATGTAAAAAAAGAAAAATAAAGTCATTTCATCAAACTTCAAAATTAGTAGAATTTATATTTGTGATAAAGATTAGAAAAATAACAGTCAGCTCCGCTGAAAACGGGGATAATAAAAAGTGAGGGTGCAAATTCCTTTCATCAAGCACGAATCTTACACAGCGTGTTTGTGACATTTTTTTAATGATAAAAACAATAATCAGCTGTGCACCTGTGGAAGCAAGACCGTCGCGTCAGCTAGGGGGTTATAGGTATCGAACGGGCATGGCATTTAAGCCTCAAGTAATGTAATTAACTGCTTAACTGACGATCTTTTCCCTATCAGATCGTCAGCTGACTATTTATTTCATTAAATGCAATGTCTCAAGTAGTATAATAGGGTTTTCCCACTAATTTTATTTTAACAATTTGTGTCGTGAAAATGATATAATAAAACATTTTATTAATTTACAACAACTTACTTTTCTAATAAGAATTATTTCTAAGAAAATATCGTTAAAACAACTTGCTGATAATTTCACTGCTTTTTAAAACAGGCATTTTTACGCGCCAGTATTACGTATCTACCCGGAAAACCAATGAGATTATGGATATAATTAGTTTGTAATAGATTCTAACTGTGTGTTAAAGAAAGCTTTCCTCTAAAACTTCTCAGAATTTCAATTTGTAATGCTTGTACTGTGATTGGTCTAAAGCAGTGGACCAATCAAAATCCAGATAAATGCCGCACAAGTTATTCGTGAAAGCGTCGGACGTTAATATTTTGTACTGTAGTTTAGGTTTAACCTTCACCGGCATTACACATCAGATGACTAACCTAAAACGTTAAATTTATATTTTTATGTTTGTATTGTTTGGAGTGAAAATATTATTTTGTCAGTTTCTGGTTTATGTTTTATTAATTCTACAATCAAAATGGAATCAAGTGGTAGGATATGTTAAAGGTGCCGCTGATAATTTACCTAAAGTAGAAAAGTGCTGAGTGCTGTCAATAAATAGAGGTTATGTTATGTTAACAGAGACCAAGATTAATAAACAGTCTTGAACAGAGACAACCTCTGTGATGTTAATTCTGTGATTGGATTTCAGGGTGTTGACCACAACGCGCCAATTTATGGCTGTTTAAAATAAACCCAATATTTTTCAAACTTCAAGTTTTTTTTTGTTACTATTAGTAAAATTAAAAAGATAATAAATATGCCATAAATAATTTTTTTACGTGTTAAGTATTTCAGCAATAATTTTTTTTCTGGGAAAACCCTATTATAAAAATTTCAGTTATGATAATAGTAGTTTGTGCAACAAGAGTGGATATGATAGCCATATCGCACGAGAAAGAAGTTTGAGCACGACGCCGTAGGCGGAGTGCCTCAATCTTTCGAGTGCGATATGGATAATCCACTCGAGTTGTACAGTATACTTTTTCTACGACCGGATTAAGAAAAAACTACAAATAATAGTTTTAATCAAATTTTAATATACAAACTTAGCTTCTGCTAAATCTTATGCTCTAGGTGGAAACATTTTATATAAGATTCAGTAGCCTAGCGGTTATATGCAATGTTCTCAAAACCCTTCCCAATCTCAAAGCCCCCGGAACCGACGATATACCTAACCTCCTCCTAAAGAACCTCCCCCGTAAAGGTCTGGTGCAAATATCTTATATTATTAATGCCATCTTAAAACTGCAACATTTTCCAGAAAAATGGAAAACTTCCATCATTATTCCAGTCCTAAAACCGAATAAGCCCCCTCACAACCCCTATAATTATAGACCAATTGCTTTATTGAATACTCTCTCCAAACTAACTGAAAAACTAATACTTATTAGACTTCAAAATTATATAAATAAAAAGAAAGTATTGCCTAAACAACAACTTGGATTTAGGGCTGGACACAGCACTACACATGCACTCGCTAAGGTGGTGCAAGAGGCACTGTTAGGCTTTACTAAAAAGCAGTGTACGGCCCTTTTGATGTTAGATATAGAGAAAGCATATGACTCGGTATGGCACAATGGTTTAACATATAAACTTAAAGAAATATGCAGGCTCCCCATGTACCTCGTCGCCCTTATTAGGAATTTTTTATTTGCCAGAAAAATCATCGTACGCATAAATAATTCATTCTCTAGTACAAAACTCATCTCGGCAGGGGTCCCGCAAGGGGCAATCCTTTCCCCTCTCCTATATAACCTTTACCTATCCGATATACCTTCCCACCCTCATACCACCTCCCTGCTTTACGCGGATGATGCCGTGATTTGCGGGCGGTCGTTTTATGCTCAGACGGCCGTCCAAAAGATCCGGCAGCACCTCGTAAAGCTGGACAAGTACTACGCAGACTGGAAGATCAACATTAACACGGACAAAACAGAGACTATTACCCTTCACCGGAAATTTACTAACACGACGACTTTTGACAAGATAAAAATCGACAATAACGTTATACAGGAAAAAACTAGAGTCAAGTATCTGGGGGTAACCTTAGATACTCGACTCAGATTTGGACCTCACGTAACTAACACCTTACAAAAAACTTATGCGGCAATGAGTAAGCTTTATTGCTTAATCAATCGCCGCAGTAAGCAACGACAGACAATAAACTTACTCTCTTTAAAGTGATTTTCCGACCAATACTAACGTATGCCTGCGCGTCATGGAATACCATTTCAGACGCGCAGTGCAAACGGTTGCAGGTTATGCAAAATAAATTGTTACGACTCATTACGAACGCGGACAGATGCACTCCGATAGCTGAACTACACGAGAATACAAAGACTCCTCTTATGAGAAAGTATATTACAGATACGGCGCAAAAATTTTTCTCCACCAAAATTCAGCTATCGGAGATTACACGAGACATAACAGACAGACGCCGACACAACGACCCCCCCCATGCTCATCGACTTATACACCAAAATTTACCTATTTATGATACAATAGACTGACAATAACTTACTACACATAACTCTCACATACAGACAAACTACTTTTCTTCCCTCCCCCTTCCTCTCATCCCCTCTTCCTATACCTTCCTACCCTTGCACTTCGGTGCGCCAGAATAAATTCTAATTAATTATACCTGTAAATATTTTATTGTACATAGACACGTTATTCTAGAATACTTTTTATTTTAAATTTTTTATTCTCGCACCCTTAAGTAGGTTTTTTTTATAAATTATTTCCTACAGTAATAAATAACACGTAATTCACTAATAAACAAAATGTATCGTTAACTGTCACATCATAACTGCATTGCAGAAATATAAAGAGAATTAGCTTAAACTATTATTAGGAGAGCAGCAAAGAAAAACAGAAATTAACTTAACTTCAAGTATTTCAATACAACTGTCTTCCAACGACGGGTTTATATGCTCCTTACACTTCACTGTGTTCTTGGTGATATAAATTAATAAATTGGTATTGTATTCGCTTTCTGAATATATATATACAATGTACACATGCAACAAATGAAATGGTATGGTTAAGAAATGACTTATATATAATTTTGAATAAAGATATCTAAATTGGCAAAAAAAAATTGGCACGCTTCGAAATCAATCAAATCATAGAGATCATAGGTTCAATCCCCGCATATAGCTACGTTTTTTTTGTCATAATATATCTCTAAAATTTTGTCTGTATATAATGATTTCAATAAAATTTTAGGTAGTATACCGTTTATCGAGTCTTCACTGGAATCACTCATTTTAAATTATTAAATATATATTAAATTTACATAAGGGAGTAGAAAAAATTGATTTTATTATTATTTTATCGCTTCAATCTTTCTTTTTAAATTATGAAAAAGTATAGTTGTTTTAAAACATTAAGAAATATATGTAAAATAACAATTAGGTAATTAATAATTATTCTGGAGTAGATATTGATCATTTAACATATAAATGTTATTAAATAATTATATAATTATGCTCCGAATAGTTAAAAGCACATGAGATTTCGGGTTCACGCTCCGAAATCTATGTATTTCATTTTGCTCCAAAAAAATATATAGGCCACCGATTCTCATATGTTATTATGTAAGCATACAGAAAACAACGCACCAAGAGAAAATATTGAGGAATCTGAACACGAAGAGCAAGCTGAGGAACAAGAAGATGAGCAATTTGAGGACGAAGAAGAAGAAATATTTATTGATAGTTAAGACGACAGCTGCGAAGAGACTATTGATGAATCTGACATAAGTGAAGATTCAACTGAAGGAGCCAGAATAAAAAAATTACAAATTAAAATTCGTAATAATTTATAATGTCCATAATGTTGTATGTTCTAAAAATAATAAAATAAAAACTGTTTTGAAAATATTTTTTCTAATAAAATTATTTAATAACACATATATATAAAATCTACTCTATCTACTCCAGAATAATAATTAATTAATTGTTATTTTACATATTATATTTCTTAATGTTTTAAAGCAACTATACTTTTCATCGTAATATAAAAAGACAGATTGAAGCGGTAAAATAACAATAAAATTAATTTGATCATAGTTGAAATTTTCATAATTACTATTTGAGACGTTGTGTTTAATGAAACAAATAGTCAGCTGACGATCAAATAGGGGAAAGATCGTCAGTCAAGCAGTTAATGAAATTCTGATATGTAAAAAATTCTTATAGAAACATTAAAATGATAAAATAATAATAAAATCAATTTTATCATGGCTGAAATTTTCATAATTACTACTTGAAACATTGTATTTAATAAAACAAATAGTCAGCTGACTATCTGATAGGAGGAAGATCGTCAGTTAAGCAGTTAATTACATTATTCGAGGCTTAAATGCCATGCTCGCTCGACACTTATAACCCCCTAGTTGACGGTCTTACCCCCACAGGATACATAGCTGATTATTGTTCCTATCATTAAAAAAATGTCACAAACACGCTGTATAAGTTTCGTGCTTGATGAAATGAATTTGCACCCTCACTTACCGGTTCATAAGAGAAGCTGACGAGTAATCCCCCGTTTTCAGTGCAGCTGATTGTTATTTTTCTAATCTTTACTAAAATATAGATTCTACAAATTTTCACGTTTGATGAAATGACTTTATTTTTCTTTTTTTTACATGTTTCGAATTTTCTCACAGCCATCTTCACTACTACCCATGCAGCTGACACTCAAATCTTTAAACAACTATTTGAGAAGAAACATTTGGACTATGAATTTGATTTTATGAAATGATTTATTCATTTGCAACGCTGTCTCCCGGACTAAATACATTATACTACTATTTTTTTTTTGTTATTTCAACTTTATTAGTCGAATATCATCAAACTATAATAAAAAAAATTTAAAAGTTTTTATCGCAATTTCTGCAAAAAAAAAGTCAGGCGTGGGAGGTTTTCCACGGGGAAGAAGCAAAAGGGTTAAATACTTCGGTTACCAAAATTCTATTCTTATGCAAAATGGCATTCTAAACACTTTTTACCCTGTATACTTTTCAGCAAAATCAATAGAAACGGCGTAAATCAGGAATTAATTCTGCCATTTTGAATTTTCCAATTTACACTTCGGATTCGTAATCAGAGACTCCAAAAAACCTCCATGATATGAACTTTAGTAGATTTCATTGAACATTTTTGGGAGGTTGCAATTTTTGGGACGTTAATAGGAGCTTAATAGCTCTGGAGTTAATGTTTTAAAAGTGAAAAATTCTTGTTTGTCTAAAATGATGGAGACCCCCTTGTCGAAAAGAGGGATTAGCTAGGCACTGTCCTGAGGATGTAGTTCTTGGGGGGGGTGCCAAAAATCAAAACTAAGAAGTTTGAATCGTCGTTATCGAGAAATCGAAAACTACGCATTTTGATTCGACAAGTTAAAAAAATATTGTTAAATTATTAAAACCAATTATTATTGTTGTTATCAAAGGCATTCACACTACATCGACATGGACGGATTTTGAAATTGATGGGACCCGGTGTTAACTTTTCGCTTTGGGTCCCCTTGCAAGATGTTAGAAAACGATACACCCAAGAATAAGTAAAATGCAATTTGTAACTTCGTTTAATTAAGTAACGATAAAGATAGAAGAAAGGAAAACAAACAAATTCCGTTTAAGGGCCGGCTTAAGGAGGGAGAATTTGAATTATCGGTGATAAAATTCGAGGGGCGGCAGAGATAAAGTAATAAAGAAGCTTGTATCATCGCACTCCATATTGTGTACCATTAGTGGCGTCTTACACTCAATAGCCCCCAATGGCGTATACAGTAAGGCCGGCGCTGTACCTTTTAAAGTATTTTTAAAGTATTGTACATGAAACTGGTACTAAATATGAGAATAAACATCTTAATGTTCATACAGTAAAAAATACACAAAATGACAAAAAATAACGTGAAGTAACAGAACATAAAAAGATCAGGAGATAACAAAGCATTTAAAATTGCATTTATCAGAATTAAAAATGCCTTTTTTGATTATTTATTATGTTATACTTATTTTCCAATAGTTATTCAAGTTACTGATATAGAAATATTCCGAATTTTTGTTGTGCGTTGTGTACTCAAAATTCTTATGGTTACTTTCTCATTACTTTACGATCGCGTCCAGGGGCCCCTCAGTATAATGGATCCGGGGCGCCCCTAATTCCAAGTCTGTACATCTATGCAAATAAATAAAAAACAAGGACGAAATAATATCCAGGTCCTGCTTCTGTAAAATCAGTTGATTTACTGACAATATGCAAAGGTGCTGACTGATGTCGCTCTGATTTTTGAGTGTTTCTTCCGTGCCTAAGTTTTATAATTTTCTCTGTCAGTCTAGTATCATAAAAGTGTCGTACAAATATGAAAAAAAATGACAGCAGAGTAAGTTATTAAGCAGCTCAAAACCAGAGCGCAAATGAGAATATTTTAAACTTAGAACTTAAAAAACATTTAGTATTATATTAATACTAAATGTGTTTTAATATAATAATATGAGTTCAACAGCGAAACTTCATTGGACCAGCGCTGATAGAGATTGTCAAGTATTGAGAGGCTATATCTCAAAAAATGTTCATTTTTATAGGTTGCTTAATATTATAGCCTTTTATGTTACAGCAATGAGATAGGTGCGTTGTTTAATATCAATAAGAGTTATAATATCCACATCTAGTGCCAATTTTTTTTCAAAAAAAATCCTTAGCAGTATATGGATGTTCGGAAAATTTAAGATTAATGGTATGTAATTGGAGAAAAATCGATTGGACCCCACAAATAACCAGAAGTAGGGTGGGGGGTGGAAAAAGTTGCGCTTTTAGTGGTAAAATGTGGTTTTTACGATTCCCGGCAAAATTAGACCTCCTATCGAAAATAGTTCGATTTTGAGACGAATCAGATCATAAACGGTAAAGTCGTCCACCATCTTGAACTAAATTTTTTTCTATAAATTTGTAATCCCCGACCACGAAAATTCCCAGATATCGATTTTGATCTAAATGACAAAAGTCGTCAGCCATATTGGCGCCGCCATTTTGACTTTCTGAATTTCGACCCAGAATTCATAATTGGCGATCTCGAAAACCCCCAGATATCGATTTTGAGTCGAATCGGATCATGAACGACAAAGTCGTCCACCATCTTAAAGTCGCCATCCTGAACTAAATTTTTGACTAGAGATTCGTAATCGGAGAACCCGAAAACCCCCAGATATCGATTTTGATCGATTTGGACCATAAATGACAAAAGTTGTCCGCCATATCTGCCGCCATTCTGAACTTCTAAATTTTGACCAAGAATTCATAATTGGCGATCCCGAAAACACCCAGATATCGATTTTGAGTCGAATCGGATCATAAATGATAAAGTCGTCCGCCATCTTGTTTTTTTCTTATATGAAAATGTTAAAGTATATTGTCACTGGACTTATACACGTGCAAAATTTCAAAGCTCTAGCTTTGTCTGGTCGATAGCCGAGTGGGTTAAGGCGCGAGGTGGTAATCGCGATTAATCACACGGACATCGCACCACCGGTTTCGAATCCTGGCTCCGGCACTGTCGGAGGAAATGGTTGTATGTCCGCGTTTTTTCAATGTATAACCCCCTTCCGCACAAACCCCTGGCTTCTGGAATTGGGGGTTGTCTAATTTCTGTGGTGTTTATTATTTATTAATTAGAACTAATCGAAATTTTGATTACAAAATTTGACCCAAACAAACTAACAAACAATCAGTGCAAGTTTAATAAAAGCGTTTAAAAAGGGCTAATTTTCAATCAAGGAAAGTTGATTAGCAAAATTTTGATTTTTAATATTTTTAATTTTGATTGTAATATCAAATAAGGGAACTTTGATTAACCGTTTAAGATTCGGGCTGTTGAAAAACAAATTGTTTAAACAATAATTTTACATTAAAAAAATTGCTAAAAATGACAATTTTTGTGCAAGAATATTATAATACAAGCACGCACGGGTTGGGCATGTCCAGCGTACCGAGGAGGGTTCTGAAGGAGTAAATGCTTTAAATTCTACTTATACGTGTGTTTTATACGCTATTTTTTATTATATCTGCACTGCAATTAGAAAATTAACTACTGAAGATTCATTTTACAGGTAATCTCTGAATTTTATTGTTCGGTTGCTATGTACATGTATATAAATACCTAAACAATTTTAAAGCTCTAGTGCTTTAAAGGCCCGATTTTGCACGGTTGTTAATTTCAAAAACATAGATCATAATTCAGGTACATAATAAACAAAATATTTTTATGCTTCATGGACAAAAACAAATTGAAAATAAGTTTATTAAAACAAATATTTAAAATTATTTCTGTTTACAAAATAGGAACATAAAATCAAAATTCTATTTTATTCTCATTTTTTTGGAAAGCTGGACTACATCATCAGATTCAACATAGTTTTCGGTTTCATCAGGATCTCCGACAAGGTTTTCGACTTTGTCAAGGTCCTCAAGTTCACCAAGACCTTTTTTCCAATATTATTTTGAAAATTTGTTGCTGCTTCATCATCGATTTCCTTCGAATCCCTGATTTTCTCTAATGGTTGTTTTTCAGCGTTAGAACAGGGACCAGTGACAATTGGAGCATAAAATGGAGCATTTTATTCCATGTTTGCGACAGCCGCATCTTTGACTATTACAACCAGTTTCACTATTGCAGCAGATAGTTTTCAGCAAACTCAGGAATTAATTCTGCTTCTGTCAATTTAGGCATTATGCTGGCTAGATGGTGTTTCCATCCTCAATCCGTAGTCGTAAGTTTGCTACCAAGCCAGGTTTGAATTTGAAAATAAGCCCTGGTGCCGTATTTTTGAGCTTGACCGAGGCGATGTCGTGCACGAAAATATGATATTGTCGTATGAAAATATACGTTTCGTATTTTCGAGCATTATGAACTCGTATGCGAACTTTCCGCATGCGACTGATTTCGGGCGAGATGCAACGGATGGGAGGGTTTAATACACGATAAAGCGATTTCGTGTACGAATGTATTCAAAGTGATCATTTTGGTTTATTTTATTTCGTACCACATAACCTCAATGCCTCAAGTATAGGTTTTTGCTGTGGTTTGTTCATTAGTTAGGGATTTTAAAGTAGGCCTATTCGAAAAAAAAATTGGTGAATGAAAATGGACAATGGCAGCGTTAGATGACTTAATAAATTTAGCTGCCATGAACGCCTTGGAACAGGCAGAAGTTTTGGCAGGAAACGATCATGGAAGACCATTCCATGCCTATGATATTCCATTTGAGGATTTAAGCGATGACAAATTTGCCAAATTGTATTGTTTGATAAATATCGATGGAGCTCGAAAATATGGTCCCTGCACTAATATACCTCACCCGCTTATCTGCTGATTGCTGGTGTATTATAATATTCAGTCTTGTAATTCAATCAATGCAAAATCTAGCATTCAATAATAGCACAATATCAATCTGAAAATATCGCCGAATTATACACATATAATAGCTGATTAGCGACATTAATGTTTTATAGGGGTTTCAAGTCCATTTGGTTGCACAAAACAGTGTTGCCACTTGTGCCATACAACATTTTCACATATGCGAAAAATAAATCTCGGATGGTGTTCGAAAATACCACCTCAGAACTATAAGCGAAATTTTTTAAACGAGTCGGGTACCTAGTATTTCGCATGCGACAAATATCGATTGAGCTTGAAAATATGTTGTTTAGCTGCTCCTTCAGTTGCTGGTAGTTTTTCTAATTTGAATGAAGTTTTTATAGCGGTTTGATACATTTCAAATCTTAATTTAATTCTTTCAGATATATATATTTTTACATTTATATATAGATGCTATTAGTTTTAATCCATTTTCAGCAACTGTTTGTGTGCATCAAAGTTGCCTTATTTGATATTACATTGAAATTACCATTTTGCATAACTCTCGACACTTCATTTCAATAAACAATGAAGAATTCGTAACAATTACGGAAAATCGATCTTGAAAAATCTTTGTTTCGCGTTCCTATTTCTGATAATGTTTTTCTTCAGTAACAGTATGATTTTTTTACACCATCTTAAAGTAGAGGTTTCAACGAAAAAATTCCGTAAAAATTTTATTAACCAACTTTTTTTATTGAAAATTAGGCCTTTTTTCAAATTAAATTCGCATAAAATCAAAAAATAAATATTTCGCTTAAAAAAAATTACAGCTTATTTGAGACATAAAAATGTATATTTTTAACAAAAAATCAAAAAATCGGTTTTTGGCGTATTCCTCAATAGTTTTAAGGTTATGTTGAAAAATGGTTGACATAGAAGTTGCATATCTTTCAGTTATCTACAACTTTTGCATTTAACTTTTTCGATAGACCTATTTTTAAGGGGCATGAGCACCTGAGCTTAGTGTCTAGCGCTACAGGTAGTGTCGTACTTCAGCCGGCTAAAAGCCCTCCCCCTCTTTAATGTTTCCGACTAGTTTGGAACTGCTTCCGCTTATCTTCAAACCAGCTGGTCATTTGAGTTCGTTGTTATGAATTCCTCCATGGGGTCAGCCCCATCTCTCTTTCATCCTCTTCCTTCTTTTTGATGATGCGAGTTATCGCCTCCTCCGCCTTTCTCCAGTTCTCCTCTGTGTCCAGCATTCTCTGTACTATGTCGTCCAGGGACAGTAACGACGTCCCAACGTGTCGCCTCTTTTTTTCCCTCCACCTGTTGCATACAAACACGGTGTGTTCCGCGTTGTCAGCCTCCTCACATAATCTTACCGATATCATTTAGGTATTCCATGAAACACCAATGTCCACTCAGGGCTTTGGTAAGATAATACCCCACTTCCACATGCCTCCGTTCCATCCACGCCCTACATTTGTGATAAAGCGTCTGGTGCACCGTCCCTTGTGTACGACCTCCCATCGCCCCTGCCGCCTTTCAAACGGCCTATCTCTGGCTTCTGACTTCGCAACTTCCTCATAGACTTCCAGCCGCTCTTTGGCCATCAAATCCAGAGGGGGAATTCCCGCCACCACCAACGCCTCTTCGTACGAGATAGCGCTGCACACCCTTATCGCAGCGCAGCGCTGGATCCTGGTTATCTTGCCCCTCGTCCTGTCCACATTCATCATGCTTTCCCAGACCGGAGCCACATACAAGAGGGTAGAGTGCACGATGCTGCACATCAATCTCCTCTTATTAGCTCTCGGACCGTGTGTGTTGGCCTTAAGTCTTCCGATGGCTGTGGCTGCCTTTCCTGCATTTTCGACCGTTTTTGTCACGTAAACGCCAAAGTTCAACTTACAGTCCAGCCAAACCCCTAGGTACTTCTGATGGTCACCTGGGCGTATCTCCATTCGTCCCACCCTAACTTTCATGGGTGGTAGGTTTCTCTTCCTGGTAATAACTAGGAGCTCCGTTTCCTCAGTAACTAGCTCGAGCTAGATCCTTTCTAGCCATCTCTCGATCTTTCTGATGACCTTATTGGCCGCCTTCATTATGTGAACTGTCCACCTTCCAATCCTTATTATGGCCAGATCGCCCGCATAACCGATGACCTTCACACCATCTTGCCATCGCAATCGGAAGACATCATCAAACATAATGTTCCATAAAGTTGGCCCAAGCACCGAGCCCTGCGGAACCCCACACGTGATATTTACCAAACAATCTCTCCCTCCGTCTCATACCCGATCATCCTATCTCGGAAGTAACTCATTGTAATCCTTGCGAGGTAAGGGGCTATCCCCATACTCTACATGTTCCTGACAATCATCACCCACCCCGCCAAATTAAAGGCATTTTTGACGTCCAAAGTCACAACGGCGCATATGCTCTTCGCGTCTAGGGCTTCCTCCGCCGTCTCCTTTAGTAGTCTAATGGGGCCGACTGTCGATCGTCCTTTCCGGAAGCCGAATTGGCTTTCGGATAAGCCCCTCTTCTCATTTTGGTACTGAAATGGTTTTCTGATAAAAATTACACTAAAAAAGGGCCTCTGTGTTCTGTAAATCATAAAAATTGATTTAAAGCAGTTATGACGGGTCCATTACTTTATGCCATTAATTGAATTTCATTTTGGTTAGTACCATGAAATAATAACCTTTATTGATACTAAATAACGCACTAAATCTCCTTGCTGTGGCACAAGTGTATCCTTATTAAACAAAAACTTACTCTACTGCACGACTCTCAAAGAGTCCAGTTCCCTTAGGAACCATTTTCAGACACATGTCTATAGAAACTTTTTCCATATTTTGACAAATGACATGCTAAACACCCTGTATATCTCATATAAAGTGGCTTTGCCCGGGACGCGCTTTCGCAATAATTATTTCTTTAACCTCTACTAATATTTTAATAGATTTCTCTTACTCTTATGTTCCTGACAATCATCACCCACCCCGCCAAATTAAAGGCATTTTTGACGTCCAAAGTCACAACGGCGCATATGCTCTTCGCGTCTAGGGCTTTCTCCGCCGTCTCCTTTAGTAGTCTAATGGGGCCGACCGTCGATCGTCCTTTCCGGAAGCCGAATTGGCTTTCGGATAAGCCCCCCCTTCTCATTTTGGTACTGAAATGGTTTTCTGATAAAAATTACACTAAAAAAGGTCCTCTGTGTTCTGTAAATCATAAAAATTGATTTAAAGCAGTTATGACGGGTCCATTACTTTATGCCATTAATTGAATTTCATTTTGGTTAGTACCATGAATAATAACCTTTATTGATACTAAATAACGCACTAAATCTCCTTGCTGTGGCACAAGTGTATCCTTATTAAACAAAAACTTACTCTACTGCACGACTCTCAAAGAGTCCAGTTCCCTTAGGAACCATTTTCAGACACATGTCTATAGAAACTTTTTCCATATTTTGACAAATGGCATGCTAAACACCCTGTATATCTCATATAAAGTGGCTTTGCCCGGGACGCGCTTTCGCAATAATTATATCTTTAACCTCTACTAATATTTTAATAGATTTCTCTTACGGAAATGAAAATATAGACATCATTAAACAATAGGACAAATTTTAAGTAAATAAGTTGATTTGTCTAATAACAAAATAATAAAACGCAAAAGTTAAAATATCTTGGTAAATATGCATCAAACAGAAAACTTTATTGTCTCAAAATGTTGGCCTTTTCTTATACTTTTTATACTTTCATACACATTTTATATTTGAAGTATCTTGGCATGTCAAAATCTGATTTGTTTATAACCAATTTTTTTGAAATACAAAAAATGGTCAAAAGTTGAAATATATATATTTTTTCTTTCAGTTATCAGTATTCTTAATATGCTAGATTTTGAGTTATCACGCACATTTCTCCGTTTTGATGGCGAATATCACAAGGGTGTAGTTTTAACAATTTCGGTTTAAATGCCTATTCTTATTTGAAATTTTAAGTGACAATAGTACTTTACGAGACCTTCATTTTCCATAAGTTTCATTGGAATTTGCCCATTTTCTTCAGAGAAATAATCGTTTATTTAAAATTACCTAATTTTGCAATATTTCAATGTTTATAAATAATAATAATAGTCTAAACTATGAACTCCACTTGGCTCTCTGAACAAATTAAAATAAAAAAATTGCACCAACCAGACAACTCAAATTTCGTATTTTTCAAGTCCTATTTTGACTGCACTAATATTTCAAAAATTCAGCCAATTTAGCTGACGCCAAATCCCATAAGAATTCTGTGAATCTTTTAAAATACTTATTATAATCCTTATACTTATATAATATTGTACATGATTTTGATTACTATTAATTTTAAATTAGATATTGGTTTCAGGTTAAAATTATTCAAGTAGTATTTATCTAAGAGTACACAAAATGGAAAGTGACGCCCGTGAACCGAACATCTCAAACAGTAACGAATCTTCAAGTTCCGAAAATTCTGATGTAAGTATGCTTTGTATGCATATTGTACATAACCTACTGCTTCAGTCTCAACAATTTAAGTGTCTATACATAGAAATAATGATAATCGGTTGGGACCAGTCAAGTAAATATTTTGGCTTAAATTTCTATAATTTGGTGGTGATTTAAAAATTTAAAAGATACAAAAGTCATGCTTTTATTGTAACTTGTAACCTATAAGATCTAGTTTGCTCCCATTTGTTTATAATACCTCTTCCAACCCGATGGCTTTATAAATCGTCAAATTTGAGGGAGATGTTCTATAATTCACTTTCCTCGACAGTCGGTCACGGTGGGATTTCATTGAAAAAGTGGCGGATTCCAGGGATATTTGTGAACCAACCTGTAAAATCTACACACACCTCCTAATTATTGTATTTTACAGGTATGAGTCATACTACAAAGTTTCATCCACATGTGACAGCTAAAACTGCAATTATCTCACTATCTTATCAATTAATTTTATTCGTTAGTGCATAAAATGAAATACGCACTAATGAGTAATAGTATAGTATATTATAAGACCGTAATATATGGTTTAACGTACGAGCATAAAAGTTATCCATATGAGCATGTTAAACCCTATAACGGTCAAATATTGTACAACGTTTTATGTTATTCTGAACCTCTTTTCATCCTAAAGAAATGGTGGAATTGTTTTTCATCTATAATTGAAAAATAGTATAAAAAACTATATTTATTAGTGTTCTTACAAATTGATTTTCCACCCTTTTGAAGGATGAAAACAAACCCCGGGGCTGGTTACACAACCCTGGTCAGCTACCGCCTTCCTCGCGAAGAAAATTCTCCTTCGAAATATTAATTTTTTTTATCACAAAAACATCAATTTTCCCCCCTTTGAAGGGTGAAAACAACCCCCGGGGTGGTTACACAACCTGGTCACCTACCACCTTCTTCAAAGAAACACCTAAAAATATCAATTTTTTTCTCACAAAAACAAATATAAATTTTCCACCCCCCCCAACAAGGGTTGGAAACCTGGGGTAGGGGTGGCTGAGGTCAAATCTCTCTAGGGACCTCCCTTTTTACTCGAAGGAAAAACAGTTAGTCGAAAAACTGGGAAAAATAAACGGGTTCACGGAAATGGGGACTTTGGGGGTGGTTTTTGGCCATTTGAGGGGGTTGCTGAAGTGAAAAAATTGGTTGACCCCAGGAATCGATTCAGCATGCTCGAAACTGGGGGTGGGGACTGGGGACATTGTCTAGTCCGAGGTGCAAACATTCGGTAATTTCGCCACAAATCCCGACTCTTTAAATGGACTATTTTAATAAATGGCTCTTCAATAAAATTAATTAGTGTAAAGGATATATGTGAATATTTAAATAAATCAAAACATATCTAAATATATATTTGTATTTAAATAAATATATATTTATTGTCTTTTTAGTAGAGCAGATCTGGCTTTGGAATAAGGAAACGTTTTGGTAAAAAAACTTCACAAATTGTCAATAACAAATAAAAATGAAACTGCCACTTTTGACAGAAATGTAGCAACAATATGGCGGGGTGATGCTACATTTGACTACGTGACTGCTTCTCCTGTCTATTCTAACTCTATGGTATAGGCAAAAATCTAGTTGCATTGCATTGTAGCCCAATAAAATGGGAAATTGGATGAAATAATTCAGAGCGGGCTGAAATTTTGGGAACAGACATATTTTGTGGCACTCTTAACATATCAAAAGTTCCCACCCATAAACGCCGGCGGAGGGGAGGCGGGCAGAAAATAGGTAAAAAAATCGGGTTTTCGCAAGAAACTCGGAAAGTATCAATCCGCACAATTTCGTTTTTTTTTTAACTTCGTACGACCTATTGAAGCAGAGATAGACTTTTTGAAATTTCGACAGTTTTGCGACGCAACGGAAATGCGCGGGTTCTTCGCTATAATCTGAAAAATGGTCGTTCGGATCGCAAAATGTTTCAAATGAAAGTTGTAGAGAATTCGGTTACGAACAATATCCTTTTATTTTCATTTCCATTCGTTCAATATTGGCAGAGATATGAATTTTTAAACACTTTTATAGCGCGTTACCAGAACACTTGTTTCATGATAAAATCGATAAATACTCGAAAACGATAGATCGTAGGTACTCATATAGTTTGTTTAATGAAAGTTAAAGAGTATCAAATTTTGAATATGTTGGTGTATGTATAAAATCGTTTTAATAACGAGTAAATAGAGGCGAAAGGGAAAAACATGAAAAATTGTCATTTTCAAATGCATTTTGACAAATAGCTCTTTCTTGATTGGCTTTAGGCAATAATGACACTAAAGGTTTTTGAAGACAATTAAATTATCTGTAAAATGAGCTCCAAGTGTCCTTTATACGATGAATGGTTCGCGAGTTACAGCTGTTTAAAGCTATGAGAAAATATTTCTTTTTTATTATAAATTAAGATTTTCCTACAAGAACTGTGCATAACAATTTTTAAAAATCTGGTTTTGACTTATTTTTATTAGTTTATATACATATGAAAGTAATGCAATATCATGTCGTTCGCAAGGTATATTTTCTTTTAAAAAAAAAGTTTCTTGAAAACTTTTTTTGTTTAAAAAAATCGAACCAATATTATTTTTAATTCTTTTTTTTGTATATATCATCATTTCTTTTGACTTTACGACAAAATTTCATAAGACCTAAATGAAAGCTTACAAAATTTCCTACAAAAAATACTTTTTCTTGTATGATTTTCAATAAATGTAGGATTTTTAATTTTTAGTAAACAGGCAATTTTCGTCACGTTTGAAGTACAAAAAAGTGCATTTAATAATATTTTTTCACTTTTTGAAATATCAGAAGTGATTTTGTGAGCATCGTATGAAGACCACTTGGAGCTCATTTTACAGATAATTTAATTCTCTCAAAAAAAAAAACTTTGTGCCATTGTTGCCTAAAGCCAATCAAAAAATAGCTATTTGTCTAAATGCACTTGAAAATTACAATTTTTCATATTTTTCCCTTTTATCTGCATCCACTCGTTATCAAAACGATTTTGTACATACACCAACATATTTTCATATTTGATTCTCTTTAACTTTACACTACAGATACACTATATGCATACGATCTAGCGTTTTCGAGTTTTTATCGATTTTATCATAAAACAAGTGTTCTGATAGCGCGTTATAAAGATGTTTAAAAATTCATATATCTGCCATTAATGATCGAATGGAAATTAAAAATAAAAGGAAATTGTTCGTAATCGCATTCTCTACAACTTTCATTTCAAAAATTTTGCGATTCGAACGACCATTTTTGAGATTTTAGCGAAGAACACGCGCGTTTCCGTTAGGTCACAAAACTGTCAAAATTTCAAAAAAATCTATCTCGGGTCCAATAGGTCGTACGAAGTTAAAAAAAAACGAAATTGTACGGATTTTTATTACCTATAATTTTCATGTGTACATATTTTACAGTAAAATTTAAACTGAGTTTTTTGCGAATAACCGATTTTTTACCTGTTTTCTTCCTTTAACTAGTCTAGCTTGTTGTGCACATTTTTACCAAAGGGTGTTATTGATAAACAGTATTTACAGTTCAGGATAACATAAAATAGATTGTTTATATTTTAATCTATAAGTACACATATATTTTGGCAAGTATTTCAATAATAGAACAATTATGTATGCAATTCATGTGTAATGCACATATTTGGCTCATAAAATTATACAATAAAATCCTCATTCGTGAAAAAAATATCATTTTACACACTTGTTGCATAAATAATTATTCTTCATAGCTGCAACAAGAGCCATAGAAAAAACGTTTTTTATCAAAAATAGACTTGACAAGTTTCAAATTTAAAAAAATTGTTAACATTTTTCGTTACTACGAACATTTTTTCGAGATATCAATTCCCCTTTTTACTCCTCTAAATGAAAATGTCGTCGATCATCGGCTTTTAAAAGAGTAGACAAAATTAATATAATTGCAAATTTGTATTTATTCCCTAAATTATGCCTTTATATTTCCTATCATCGTAAATTCAGATCACCAGATCTTGATGCCAATATTAGAAACCGAACATAGTACTGTTGTGGTCAGTGAATATGGGGCACCAAAATTTGTACAATTTAAAGTGAGTTTTTATTTACTTACGTCATTTAGTATGCTGCTAAAGCACAGGCCCTATTATAACACTAAAATATCACCAGAATCGGATTCAAGAATTGCCTCATATTTACTGTCCACACTGCACCTCATACCTCAAGAAGTATACTATCATCTCTTCTATTTGTCTAATGATCTTAATGGTCACTTCCAATCCATAACAGGAATTGACTAGTTAACTTACGTCAATTGAGTAATGATACGTCCTTCATTATCATTAGACACTTAAAGCAGCACCAGCACCGCATAAGTAACTCTTCGGAGTAAACGCAGAAGTACACGTAAATCCATGTAATGATACATGGACTTAAATTGAGATAAAGCACTGTTTGAAACATAACGTATCTACTGAACTAAATTTTAGTGAACCTTATAAACATATAACCGCTTAACCCAACACTTTTCATTGGTGTCTTTGTTTTATTTTTATTGCATAGTTTTGTAAATAGGCAAAAAATAAGAAAAATCGATGGTGGCTAAGCGAATTTGGCATCTTTCACAGTTGTGATTATACATCGGGTGCAATCGGTGATCCCATCGATATTACTTGGCTCGATACGATACATTTTAGGTGTACGTAGGAACACATAAATTTACGTAAGTAGAAATGTAGAACAATTTGCTATTGCGCCTGCGTAGCTGTCATTTTATACGCTTACGTCTACATTCTTGTCGGTGCTTTAAGTGTCTATTATCAAAGATAATAACGGAACCAGAAACCACCTTAGCTAGGCAGCTCTGTTTAAGAAGGAACAAACGAGATGAGGACTGATGTGTGCAAAATGGGCTACTTCTAAATCCTAAGAAAACTATTTTACGAAATTCTGTGGTGTTGAGACTGGTAATTACGCCGGATTCACACTTATTGAGCATTTGGCTAATAAAACGCAAACCCTGTCATTTGGCTACTACCCGACTGTTCGAATATATTTTGCCAACAAATCACAGTTTGAGTCGTTTTGGATATAGATCAAAGTTTTCTCTCTTATCGGAAAGATCAAAAAGTTTCCAGTTTATTTTTGTTCGTATGCGCATCGTATGTAAATAGGCTGTTCGTGTGTACAGTCGAACACAAAAATAACGTGAACAGATAATGAATTGAACTTTATTCGAGTTTTGTTTAGTATGCGTGTTGTGCTCTAGATTCATAATAGTAAGTAAATAATTTTTTATGTAAAGTAAATAATAAAATTTTGTTTTTATTCAATGTGTTGACCATAATCCGTATTTTTAGATCTCTGTATATAAAAATGTCGGAAAAACTTACGCTGTTGGAGAATTCCGACTCAAACTTGAATTAAGAGAACTGATTCATTGAAGAAGACGGGAGATACTTTCGCCGTTACAAGTCCAGAAATAAATAAAAAATTGGAAAACATGTTCTCTCAGTATAGGCGTAAGAAAACAAACTACAAGAAATTAAAAACCTTGGCTTAGCCACTAATTTCAGCCAAATGGTTTGAATACAATTTAATGGTTTTCTTATACGACAAAACAAAGCACGGAATAGGCTGGGAATCAGGACGCTCAGGTAAAAACAACCAAATAAAATATTTAAAAGAAATTTCAAAAACTTCACTTAATTTCAAATGCTGCTTAAAGTTAATGACTTCTTTGGTGACAAAAATGTGTCCATCTGAAACTTTGTCAGTTGCTAGTCCAAAAGGAGGTAGAATTTTTTTCTACAAATTTTGCGGGAGCTGCGTCGCTTCGAATATTTTGAGTTTCAGCAGGTCAGCACTTGGCCGCGAAAAATGTCTGCCGACCGTATTTTCTTGTTCTAGGGTGGTCAAACAATGCGTACAAATAATTTGAGCTGGACACTAATTTGTCACCGTATTCTATTATCCGGTCCATCGCTTCGAGTCCTTGACCGAGGGACATATTAGGATCCGGCACAAATATTTTGTGCGCTTTATTTGACCACTATGGAAAGTATAAATCCGATTTGCAAACATTTTCCCCGGTCAAATGGGGACCTGCTGAAACTTGAAATATTCGAAGTCAAAAAAGCGACCCCTCCCGGAAAAATTGTCAGAAAAAATGTCTGCCAACTCTTTCAACTAGCGACTGGCAAAGTTCCAACCAGACACATTTTTGTCACCAGACAGGTCACTACGACTGGCAAAGTTCCAGCCAGACACATTTTTGTCACCAGACAGATCACTAGATTTCTAACACACACTACGAGATATATTTTTTGCGAAGAATGAAAAATAATACCACTTTCTAATTTTTAGAAGTCACAAAAATATTGTATATACTGTATGACTCCTTGAATGAATCTAACTATTCTGGCAATTTTTTAATTCTTATTTGCATGTTATAGTACTTCTGAAAAGTGTTTAGCCATAGTGCTATTGTAATTGAGGGGTATAGAATAAAAGGAGTATAAATGCAATTTTGAAGTTTCTGAGATATTCGCAATCAAAGTTGAATGAACTTTTAAAAATTCTTGAAAAAAGTTTTGGCAGATTTTTCTTTTTTATTGGTTACTAAATTTGTTAATTTGTTTTATACTGTATTTTGTATGTTTCAAAATTAGTAATAATTCAAGAAAAATTAGAAAATGTACTTACACCCCTTTTATGCCAAACTTATTTGTTTTTGAGGTACACTATAATAAATCATTACTTTTCAAAAAATTCATAAATATTTAACTATTAAAAAATGTGTCATATAAACATTAAGCAAATGTTATTTATCCTTAATAATAGGATTACAATATGAAATCTAAGTCAGTACAGTGTCAGTCTGCCTCTTCATTTTCCGTTAGTTGAAGATCAACTTCCCGATCTTCAGCAGCTGCTTTTGTTTCCCTGCTTTTTCGTGTTACGCCTGGTTGTGTTGCTTATTTTTCTTTCTCTCTTTTTCCTCGTGTTCAATGCTATTATAAAATTAATTATATACTGAAGGAATTTACTCCAAAAGAGATTGCAAGTTTTTCCACTTGAGTTCGTTTATTTTCAAACCTTCATTTAGCTGTGAAAACGTATTTAGAAAATCCATCTTGGGCCGACCAGTGCCTTTAGCTGAGCAAATACATTTACTGAATGGGAAATCCAGATCCAATGTTGAAGTATAGTAGAAACAAAATGACCCTGATGATTTTTTGAAAAAAAAAAAAAAATACTGAGTGCCTCCATTTAATTAATTACATATTTGTCCGTATCCGTTTTAGGATCACTGATAGTTTCATGCAAATTAGAGAAACAGTAAAAGTTCTCATTAGTCAACTCATGAACAGAATTTTTTTACAAGAATTCTTGATAATATTTTTCCAGTGTTCTGGTACAAACACTTGAGGAACCTTTCTTTTCTAAAATTCCGAAATCTTGGTCACACTCTATAAAAGTGTGTAATGGCTCTAGAAACCTATGATGAATTTCTTGAATTCTTGTAGCCTTAACCAAGAACATGAACAATTTTGCTATTGTCACGTTTCGATTTAGCACCTTTTAGATAGATAATAATAAATAACACCACCCGTAATTGTAGATAGATGGATAGGTTACTTGCAGGTTAAGTTGTTTACATACGAATTGCCGGTGTGCTTCCGCTTATTAAAATTAGTGGTATAGATCTTATTCGATTGTCACTACGATGCTCGCGCCTCATAAGCGTACGCGTTAATTTTATAATTTTATCATATTGATTAAATTAATATCTTCCTTATTAAGCAAATCCATCGCTCAGAATAAAATGTCCCGAATAGATATTTCATACTTCTAATTTATAAGAGACTTTAATCCTTCATATTAAGTAGTTTTAGATATTATATCCTTATTCCCCGACCTAGCACGCGCTACTCTCGTCAGTTTTATAAAGCATCAGGCAGTATTCTCCAGTTAGTAAATTTTCTATTATTTTGTTGGAATCCTAAAGGTAGAATTTCGGATCTTTCCTTCTAATAGTGTTCACTTTGTCACTTCCTTCTAGCACGTGGATAGAACGGCATATCTGTAAAAGTGGAAAAGTTATTTTCATCCATCGTTTTGGGATTTATCCATTTTCTTACAGATTATACGATTTTCGTTGTATAATTGGCTGGTGCCGTAGTGTGTATTTGTATTTTTCTTGAAAATCGTTCTCTTGAAGAGGTTTTAACGTGCCAGTTCTTCAACCAGTACTAGAACACTTTTGTGTGAATTCCTTAATCCAGGCCCTCAGTAGAGGTATGATTTGCTGTATTTCAATAGTTAATACATATCTTTTTCTTTGTGCCTTTGGCGTAATTATATCGATTCTTTTATGCTTGATTTTAGGGTATTTCCTCCCCACCCCTAGAGAATAAGTCCCTTGTAATTGGGAAAATTTATTTAATTTCAACGTATTACTACGACTTTGGAGCATCCTAGGTGGAAGCAATTTTGGGTAGCCCTAGGTCTGATGTTTATTTACGAATTGTCGTCGAAGGTCGAATATTTGTATTTCTTTTGGGGATCGTACTCGTACTCGAGACTTATCTTGTACTGCAGCCCCAAAGATTAAGGTTTCGCCGTCAGGACGAGTTACATAAGGTCAGTGTGTTCCAATTCTTTCAAGTACAATCGGCAAGAGCACCCAAAGACACAAATATAAGGTGAGCTATGTAGTAATAAACCTGGAAACGACAAATACAGTAGCAAACCGGCGTCGTAGTTAAATTACGTTACACCCTTGGTTATAATAGAGTTTTATATATATATTTTGATTTTACCTAGTGCATCTCTTTCTCTTAGTGGCTATTCAGCCATAGAATTAATAAATTAATTGTGAACAAGTATATAGCTATATTCTTGGGAAGTTTTATTTGTAAATTTTATAGTATACCGGTAATGCCGGGTTTATTCCGCGTACATACACATATTTTGATTCAGTATATATATATATTTGTGATTGTACTTTATTATATATTTTTTTTGTTACGTTATTGTCACATACATTTACTTGTGATTATAGTTGTAAATATACGCTTGTTTTCTATTTTTTGTTCATACATCAATATTTTCCGACTATCATCTTGGGTAAGCTTATAGTTTATTATATAATATATAATTTCCTTTAATCATAACTAGATACATCCTAGATATATTCTTTTGTGTTTTGAAGCTTCACATTTTTTTGCCTCAGGACTAAAAACTATCTTCTGGTTTATGAGCTTTTCGTGATTTTGAGTGTATAAGTTTAGATAATAAACTCTGGGTCAGAAGAAATCACGTGGCGCCCTGTAAATTTAATATTATTTTACTACAAATATTCCCTGCCCTACTGTTAGCTGGCACTGACCTAGTGTAATTGCGGGTAAGTTTCGATATGGTACGATTACCTTTGCCACACCTGGAACAAGACCTTGAGGCTATCTCATGCTCTCCCATTTAAAAACAAAAAAAGTACATATAGAATTTAATCATAAATCCGGGTTGATATTTGGTTGACCTTACCTCGGTTTTCTAGTTTTTTTTTTCCTTGAATTTTTTTTTATTTTGCGTGGCAAAATGGCGCCCAACGAAAATAATTAAACAACATTGTAAACATACTGTGTTACATAATTTTTTTTTTCTCGTTCTTTCTCTTGTAAATAAATTTTTTTTTTGTTTGTTCTTGGTCCCTTTGGTTTTTCTAGTATATGTGGTGTATTTATATCTTATTGTCTTATATTATAAACTTGCATTATTTGCTGCAGTTCTTTTTTTTCTCTTTTTTATCCAAGTAAGGGGGGGAAATTGTTAATAACAATAATTTCTTTTTTTTCTTTTACTTAAGCCTAATCGTAATCTGAATCTAAACCTTAAGAAATAAGAAAAAGAGAAAAAGAAAAGGAGAAAAAGAGAAAAAGAAAAAAGAGAAAAGGAAAAAAAGGAAAAAGAAAAAAGGAAAAAAGTGAAAAAAGTGAAAAAATATTTTTTTCTTTTCTTTACCCAGTACACAACAAAAATTTTTTTTTCCTTATATGATAATTTAGAGTATCGTTTGGGATTTTAGATATAGGAAATAAGAATACATTTTAAGGATTTCTTTATGGATTTAGTCGTACTATTTTAGAGTTTACGTTTGAAAACTGTTCCACTTATTAGTTTACTCGCAATAATGGACATTAATAGATTGACTTCCGATGAACTGTCTTACGAATTATATATCAGAGATTTTCCGTCTGAGGGAAACGTTCAACAAAAGCGCAAAGCCTTACGCGAAGCTATTCGTGCAAATCGCCTACCACAATTTTTTCAACTTGATCCTTTTACAGAACTTAGTATTTGTGATCAGAAACTTTTAACTCTCCGCGAAGATTTGGTAAATTTTGATTACGAAAATAAACACAATGAACATCAACGGATTTATTCTCGGTTAATTCATGTTTCCGGTAGATTAAACAGAATAGCTGATAGCAATACTCAACATAAACAAATAAAATTAGATTTAACATCACGCTGCACTCAATTACTAGATGTTTTAAATACAGTGGTAGAGCTACCACCTCCACAAGTTAATATTCATGCTTCATCTACAGTACAATCTTCTATTTTGGATGAGCAAGTGCCTCCACTATTGAATCGTCTGATCCCCGCCGCAGCTGATTCTTCATCTGCTGCAGCACCCTCAACAACCTCATTTACAATTGCTAACAATTTAATTGATCTACAATCTTCAGAATCATCTCATCTCACTTCGACTTCACCCGTATCAGTAATTTACTCAAGTCCGTTAAATACTAGTCGTATTGCCCCAGTTTCGTGCACAGCATCACATTCAGTTCTTCCGACTCCAAATCTCAGTACATCACGTCAAGTCAGATTTCAGTTGCCTCATTCGCCAATGGATTCTCATCCTGTGTCATATGACATTCCAAGTCATTCATCTACCAATTTAGCTAACGATTTGGCAAATTTGCAACTTTTTGACACTCCAGTAATACAAAATTATCCCCAACCAATGATAGATAATTCTGTGAAATATTTCGATATTAATAAATGGCCTCTCACCAAATTTGATGGCAGATCAAACATTTCAAGTTTCTTAGAACGGATTGAGGAGCTACGGATATCGCGTGGCGTGCCAAAAGAAGTATTATTTAGGTCCGCTACAGAACTATTCACTGATAGCGCATTAACTTGGTTTCGCTGGGCCAAAACGAATATTCTCACTTGGGATGATTTACTCACTCACCTAAAACATACATTTTTACCTTCTGATAATGACCGCGAATTATGGAAAGTCATTAATAATCGCAAACAGGGAGCTATAGAAAAAGTAATTATTTTTATTGCGGATATGGAAAATTTGTACGGTAAACTCACTCGTAAACCTCCAGAATCAGAGCGACTTAGCACTATTAGGGACGGTTTATTACCATACCTGCAATTAAGGTTAGCTGGCAACCATATCTACTCAGTCAATCAGTTGATTGGATTTTGCAAACCTATCGAGGAAACGGTATTCCGTTTACAAAACCTATCCCCAGCTTCTGCGAATATTAATCCATTGCTAGGATCTGGTCTAACTCATCCTCGTCGCACTCATTGTTCGGAAATTCAGGTTGATGATAATGATAGTACCACTCAGGGAATCGCTATAGATCCTCAATTAAATCTGAATCCCATTGATGTAGTGTCTAGCCCTAACTGTCCTTCTGCCAATACTAATTTCTCTCTCAATACGAATTCGAGATCCGACCTGAATGATCGCAGAGTTGTAACTTGCTGGAATTGTGAACAGTCAGGTCATCGCTTCCAACAATGTACGCAACCTTCAAAAATTTTATGTTACCGTTGCGGTAAAATTGGCGTTACCACTAGAACTTGTCCAACTTGTTCGGGAAACGGAAATCAGGGTCGCTAGATGGTCGTATGGTGGCCCGAGAAGGTTCAAAGTCGACTTCATTTTCTTTTTCTAAACATCTCGCAGATACAGGACACAAAGCCATCTTAGACTTTATCATTTCTCATGCCGAAGGTGATCAAAGGCCTTACCTAGAAGTGTCCGTATTAAATTATCCTATCCTTGGACTCTTGGATTCAGGTGCCACAGATACTTTGGTTGGCAAACCCGGTTTCGAGTTACTACAAAGATTAGGGTTAAAATTGGATGCTAAGAAACAAGTTACTTGCACGGTTGCAAATGGTCAAACTTGCTCCTCGATTGGAGTTATAAGGACACCATTATGTTTGATGGATAAAGTCCACATTTTGGATGTCTTGGTAGTCCCTCAACTTCCTCACAACCTAATTCTAGGTACCGACTTTTGGAGAGTGATGGGCATTGTCCCCGATCTAAAAAGAAATGTTTGGCATTTTAGTTCCGAAACTACTGTTAAATCATTTGTTGATACCTGTGGAATTCGGGACAAAGACAACTTAACTTTCGAGCAACGCCAAGCATTGAACTCTCTTCTGGAGAAAAAGTTTAAACTTATTAGCACTAGCTTAGGGTATACTAATGTCATTGAGCATGAAATTGTTACAAGTTCCCCGCCTATCAAGCAGAGGTATTATCCAGTCTCCCCACCTAAACAAAAGATCATTGACGAGGAACTTAGGAAAATGCTTGTCGAGGGTATTATCGAACCTTCGAAGAGTGGTTGGTCTTCACCAATTCTCTTAGTCCCCAAGCGTGATGGTAGCTACCGATTTTGTGTAGACTATCGAGCTCTTAATGCTGTAACCAAGAAAGACGCATATCCCCTTCCCTATATGTCAGCTATTTTAGATCGTCTTCGCGACGCTCGTTATATTAGCACCTTAGACGTAAAATCAGCATTTTGGCAGGTAAGTGTCAAAGAGTCCTCCCGAGAATATACAGCCTTCACGGTACCCGGTCGAGGCCTCTTTCATTTTAAGCGAATGCCATTCGGGCTCACTAATAGTCCTGCCACGTGGCAGAGGTTACTTGATTCTGTTTTGGGTGCCGATTTGGAGCCTCATGTCTTAGTTTATCTGGACGACATTATTGTAATTTCTCCAGATTTTGAAATACATCTTGAAATATTGTCCAAAGTTTTCGATAGACTTTATGCTGCTGGTCTAACCCTTAGCGAAGACAAGTGTCAATTTTGCCGTTCTTCACTAAAATATCTTGGTTATGTTGTCGATTCTGATGGGCTTAGAGTAGATCCAGAAAAAGTTGAAGCAATACTGAATGTCCCGAATCCTACCAACGTTCACGAAGTCAGACGTTTCTTAGGTATGGCCAGTTGGTACAGACGATTCGTACCCGATTTTTCTTCTATTGTCGCGCCAATAACCCGTTTAACCCAGAAAAATGTCAAATTTCACTGGACTCAAGATAGTGAATTTGCTTTCAATACTATCAAAGATCATTTGGTATCGGCTCCAATTCTGACTTGCCCTGACTTTAGCCGTCCCTTCATTCTACAGACGGATGCTTCTGCGTTTGGTATAGGCGCAGTTTTAACACAACGGTTTGATAATGAAGAAAGGGTTATATGTTTCCTATCAAGGTCACTAACAAAACAGGAACGAGTTTATTCCACAACTGAAAGAGAATGTTTGAGCGTAATATATGCTGTAGAGAAGCTACGCCACTATCTAGAAGGTACGCACTTTACAGTAGTAACAGACCACGCCTCTCTAATATGGTTAAATCGGTTAAAAGATCCCACAGGTCGTTTGGCTCGTTGGGCGTTAAGACTTCAACCTTTTGACTTTACCATAGTGCATAGAAAAGGCAAGGAGAATGTAGTTCCCGATTTCTTGTCGCGCTCTGTTCCAGTTTCTGTTGATGCAATATCTTCTAAACATGAATTTTGTTCAACAGCTGATCGTTGGTATTTAGGCATGCTAGTTAAGGTTGACAGAAATCCTGATAAGTATCCCCAGTTTCGCATCGAAAATGGTATATTGTATAAATATGTTCGTTGTAGTATTCCGGAACTATCCTCTAGCTCAGATTATTGGAAGATGGTAGTTCCCAAAGATAAGCGTAAAAATCTCATTCACTCCCATCACGATGACAGTCGATCGGGTCATGTAGGTGCTTACAAAGTCTATTGGAAGTTGCACAATTGGTATACTTGGCCGAAGATGCGTGCAGACGTCGCGAAATATATTAAGAATTGTCATGTTTGTGCAGCATATAAGCCCGAACAGAAGCGCCCCGCGGGTCATATGGGTAAACGCCCCGAAGTTACGAAGCCTTGGCAGATGATCAGTCTAGATTTTGTTGGCCCGTTGCCTCGTTCAAGTAACGGCAATAGCTATATTCTTGTGGTTAGTGATTATTTTAGTAAGTATGTTCTGACTTTTCCTCTTAGATCAGCTTCAGCAAAACTTCTTTGTCGGATGGTAGAAGATCACGTATTTTTAGTTTACGGCGTGCCTCAGTTCTTAATCTGCGATAATGGCAAACAAATGCGTAGTAAGCTGTTCGAGAAACTTTGCAGCAAATATTGCGTGAAACTTTCGTATACTGCTTTATATTATCCCCGGGCTGATCCCTGTGAACGTGTCAACAAAACAGTTAAAACAATGATATCCATGTATGTTAAGGATAACCAGCGCAAATGGGATACTCATTTGCCCGCGATAAGTTGTGCGATACGTACGGCAAAGAGCGAAACAACCGGTTACTCTCCGTACTATGTGAATTTCGGCCGCGAATATATCCTGACCGGTGATCAATTTGAATATCAACTACCAAGTAATGAAGACGTAAATGATAGCACGATCCAACAACGACATTCTGGCTTTCAAAAGTTGTTTGAGAACGTTAAACAAAAATTGCATAAAGCTCAAGAACGTAATAGAAAGGTTTATAACCTCCGTCGCCGTCCAGTCCAATACCAAAAGGGCGATAAAGTATGACGAAAAAATAAAGCACGTTCTGATGCAGTAAATTACATCAATGCAAAATTGTGTCCGAAATTTGTTGGTCCTTTTGTCATTAAACGAAAGATTGGCTCCTGGACATATGAATTAGCAGATGAATCGAACGAGTTGAAAGGTATATAGCACGTACAAGATCTGAAACCATTTCAGGAATCAGATGTAGGAATGTAGTATGATTCTAAAAGGCAGGCCATCCGTGGTGAAATTTATGTTGTCCACAAATTTATACCTACATAAATAAATGTATTTCTTATTTTGTTTATTGTAAATTTGCTTCCCGAGAATCAGTGTCAGTAAATTTTATCAGAAAATTTACTTCTTCCGAAGGAAGGGGGGAGTGTCACGTTTCGATTTAGCACCTTTTAGATAGATAATAATAAATAACACCACCCGTAATTGTAGATAGATGGATAGGTTACTTGCAGGTTAAGTTGTTTACATACGAATTGCCGGTGTGCTTCCGCTTATTAAAATTAGTGGTATAGATCTTATTCGATTGTCACTACGATGCTCGCGCCTCATAAGCGTACGCGTTAATTTTATAATTTTATCATATTGATTAAATTAATATCTTCCTTATTAAGCAAATCCATCGCTCAGAATAAAATGTCCCGAATAGATATTTCATACTTCTAATTTATAAGAGACTTTAATCCTTCATATTAAGTAGTTTTAGATATTATATCCTTATTCCCCGACCTAGCACGCGCTACTCTCGTCAGTTTTATAAAGCATCAGGCAGTATTCTCCAGTTAGTAAATTTTCTATTATTTTGTTGGAATCCTAAAGGTAGAATTTCGGATCTTTCCTTCTAATAGTGTTCACTTTGTCACTTCCTTCTAGCACGTGGATAGAACGGCATATCTGTAAAAGTGGAAAAGTTATTTTCATCCATCGTTTTGGGATTTATCCATTTTCTTACAGATTATACGATTTTCGTTGTATAATTGGCTGGTGCCGTAGTGTGTATTTGTATTTTTCTTGAAAATCGTTCTCTTGAAGAGGTTTTAACGTGCCAGTTCTTCAACCAGTACTAGAACACTTTTGTGTGAATTCCTTAATCCAGGCCCTCAGTAGAGGTATGATTTGCTGTATTTCAATAGTTAATACATATCTTTTTCTTTGTGCCTTTGGCGTAATTATATCGATTCTTTTATGCTTGATTTTAGGGTATTTCCTCCCCACCCCTAGAGAATAAGTCCCTTGTAATTGGGAAAATTTATTTAATTTCAACGTATTACTACGACTTTGGAGCATCCTAGGTGGAAGCAATTTTGGGTAGCCCTAGGTCTGATGTTTATTTACGAATTGTCGTCGAAGGTCGAATATTTGTATTTCTTTTGGGGATCGTACTCGTACTCGAGACTTATCTTGTACTGCAGCCCCAAAGATTAAGGTTTCGCCGTCAGGACGAGTTACATAAGGTCAGTGTGTTCCAATTCTTTCAAGTACAATCGGCAAGAGCACCCAAAGACACAAATATAGGGTGAGCTATGGAGTAATAAACCTGGAAACGACAAATACAGTAGCAAACCGGCGTCGTAGTTAAATTACGTTACACCCTTGGTTATAATAGAGTTTTATATATATATTTTGATTTTACCTAGTGCATCTCTTTCTCTTAGTGGCTATTCAGCCATAGAATTAATAAATTAATTGTGAACAAGTATATAGCTATATTCTTGGGAAGTTTTATTTGTAAATTTTATAGTATACCGGTAATGCCGGGTTTATTCCGCGTACATACACATATTTTGATTCAGTATATATATATATTTGTGATTGTACTTTATTATATATTTTTTTTGTTACGTTATTGTCACATACATTTACTTGTGATTATAGTTGTAAATATACGCTTGTTTTCTATTTTTTGTTCATACATCAATATTTTCCGACTATCATCTTGGGTAAGCTTATAGTTTATTATATAATATATAATTTCCTTTAATCATAACTAGATACATCCTAGATATATTCTTTTGTGTTTTGAAGCTTCACATTTTTTTGCCTCAGGACTAAAAACTATCTTCTGGTTTATGAGCTTTTCGTGATTTTGAGTGTATAAGTTTAGATAATAAACTCTGGGTCAGAAGAAATCACGTGGCGCCCTGTAAATTTAATATTATTTTACTACAAATATTCCCTGCCCTACTGTTAGCTGGCACTGACCTAGTGTAATTGCGGGTAAGTTTCGATATGGTACGATTACCTTTGCCACACCTGGAACAAGACCCTGAGGCTATCTCATGCTCTCCCATTTAAAAACAAAAAAAGTACATATAGAATTTAATCATAAATCCGGGTTGATATTTGGTTGACCTTACCTCGGTTTTCTAGTTTTTTTTTTCCCTTGAATTTTTTTTTATTTTGCGTGGCACTATATTTTTATTTTTGTTTTGTCTCCCACACGATTCTTGATTTTTACTATCCATGTTTAAGCTGAATTTATAAACGCTGAAGTTGAGATTGCGGGCAAGGCACGATGGAAAAACAAGGATTCAATAATAATGATTAAAAACATTTAAATGTTTATAAAACTCTCGTGGGAGTGTTTGATATTAGTTGGAATAAAATGGGTATAAGTGGCACTTGTATCCCTTATACACTGAATTAATTTTATTATTTGTTTACACCATATTTCTACTCGTCAACAGATGTCAGCAAAAGTCAGAAAATCACTTGATTCTATTTTGCACCAAACAAATATGAACTTTAGGTTGTCAAATCTGCACTTAACGCAAATATGAAAAAACATGCACATACCCCTTTTATTCTATACCCCTCAATTATAACATGACGTTGTATTAAATAATATATTACATAACAAGCATGGAAAGTGAAACTTAACACACGAGTGTGTAAGACACTTTCCGGCGAGTTGTGTACAATCTATTATCATGACCAAGTAAACAACTGTTATTATTTCATAATTTAATAATTTGAAACATGACATGACGTTTATTAGGACAGTTGACATTTTCCTAACATACACGTATGTTAGGAAAATAACGCACGTCCGTATGATATTATTCACTTTAATGCCTACTATGTCAAGTGAATATGGACGCTTTCCTGGGGGGTCGTGGGAAAAATAAGGAAACGAGAAATTTTGTGTCAAAAGTACTTAAAGTACCAGTTATTCGAGTAAATACTAAAAATGCTGTAGGAAAAAGTTCAGTAGTAGTTTAGATATAAAATTGTAATAGACGTTTTTGTTAATCTTGTAAATGTTGAGATAGTAGACGAGTATGATTATAAAAGTTGACCATACATGGTCAGTTGATATTTAACTAAAATTATTTCTAATAAAAATATTAGTTGGAATAGTAATTTTTGCATCATTAACTGTAGAACGACGAATTTGCTTAATTAAATATTATGATATATAAATGAAATAACTATTTAATTGAGGCTTTTCGTAGAAAAATAGCCAGAAATGTACAACATTTCAATGAGCTGTATTCAAGAGTTGATAAGAAAGTGTCAACACAGAAAATGTGAAATATATATCAATACGTAAAACAGAATCACAATGGAAATAATGTCGTTACAGTAACTACCGCACCCAGTTTTATTAATTAGAAAAGTAATATAGTAAAATTGTCAATATTTCTTTAAATGGTGCTCTAAAATTACTGTTTAATAATTCACTAAATCTATATAGTAATTATTCTTGATTACTATTTCTTTGAAATTTTTCGAAATAAAATAAATTACTTTGATTAATTTATTTATCTGTTCTTAAAATTTACATAATATTTGCGAGGCCCATTTGTTTTCTGTGGCTATTATGTATATCCATAAAATCGCCTGCTCCAACAGATCGTAAGTCTAAAGATCTTTCAATCGCGTTTAGTCAATATATTTATATACTTCTGCATTAGTCCAATAAATGGGACGAAATTTGTCGATTTGGATGAAATAATTTAGAACGTGCTGACATTTTGGGAACAGGCTTATTTTGTGGTACTTTTTAACATATTAAAAATCCCCACCCGTAGACGCCGGCGAAGGGGAGGGGGGAGAAAATAGGTAAAAAAATCGATTTTTCGCAAAAAACTCGAAAAGTATCAATTTTACTGTAAAATATGTATACATGAAAATTATAGGTATATAGGTTTCAAAAATGGAAGCTCGGATCGCAAAATGTTTCAAATGAAAGTTGTAGAGAATTCGATTACGAACAATTTCCTTTTACTTTTCATTTCCATTGGATCAATATTGGCAGAGAAATGAATTTTGAAACATCTTTATAGCGCGCTATCAGAACACTTGTTTCATTATAAAATCGATAAAAACTCGAAAATGATAGATCGTACGCATATAGTGTATCCAATGAAAGTTAAAGAAAATCTAAATTTGAAAATGATGGTGTATGTACAAAATCGTTTTGATAACGAGTGAATAGAGATAAAAGGGAAAAACATGAAAAATTGTCATTTTCAAGTGCATTTTGACAAATAACTATTTTTTGATTGACTTTAGGCAATAATGAAACTAAAAGTTTTTTGAAGAGAAATAAATTATGTCTAAAATGAGCTCCAAGTGACCTTCATACGATGAATGGTTCACGAGTTACAGCCGTTGAAAGCTGTGAGCAAAAATTTCTTTTTTATTATAAATTAAGATTTTCCTGCAAGAATTGTGCATAACAATTTTTTTTAAATACGGGCCCAGTAAGAAACGACTCAGAAATGCTCACAGAATAACTTCTGATACATCAAAAAGTGAAAAAATATTACTAAATGTACTTTTTTGTACTTCAAACGTGATGAAAATTGCCTCTTTACTAAAAATTAAAAATCAACCGCATATTCAATCGTCAGTTCCTTGTCGCTGCTTATTGAAAATCATACACGAAAAAGTGTTTTTTATAGGAAATTTTGTAAGCTTTCATTTAGGTCTTATGAAATGTTGTCGTAAAGTCAAAAGAAACGATGATATACAAAAAAAAGGAATTAAAAAATAATATTGGTTAAATGTTTCTGAACAAAAACGGTTTTCAAGAACATTTTTCTTTAAGAAAATATACCTTGCGAACGACTTATGCTATTGCATTACTTTCATATGTATATAATAGTACAATAAAATTAATATACCGTTTGGAATTTACCTCCCAGGGGATAATTTTATGATCAATAGATAGGGGAAAATGCCAGGAATAACATATTAAAATGTTTAAGACTTGGGTGTTGTAGCAATTTTGTAAATAAATAAAAACTATCAATAAATTGGCCTTGCTCGACTTTAACGCGGTACGACGGCCATAAAATAATTCTAATTATTAAAAATATATAGGTATATCACGTATAGAAAGAAATTCTCTACAATTTAAGATACGGGAATACCCCTCTACGATGCTTAATTTTTTTTAAATAAATTTTTTAAGATTTCTTTTGCCAAGTTGTTTTAGTTTCGGCTTTCTCTTTCCCCACACGTTTTTACGGTCCTCAAAATGAATTTGCGTCGTTCCTCTCATACGCGGACGGATTTCGGTAAACGTAAAAAAATTCCGTTTTTCCTTCGTTCCTGGCGCCTTTAAATTTCAATTTCGCCCATCGAATTTATGACGCGCTTTCATTGCCATTCTCGCCCTTTCCATATCGATACGGTACGGAGTTACACGAAGAGTTTTTCACGAGATATGAGCGTTTAAAGATTGCATGTTTCGCGTTTTTTTGCGATTCCGGCGAAAAACGCAAGTCAAGTTTCTGGATGCACGCGCAGCACGCGCCGTTCCGCTGTGACAAAGGAACGTCGTGACAATGGTCAGTTGACCAAACGAAAACAACTTGGCAAAAAAATCTTTAAAAATTAATAAAACAAAAATTAAGCATCGTAGAGGGGTATTTCCCGTATCAAAATTTTAGACAATTTCTTTTTCTACAACGTGATATATATATTTTAATTATTAGAAGCATTTTATGGCCGTCGTAACGTATTAAAGTCGAGGGATGCCAATTTGTTGATAGTTTTTATTTATTTACAAAATTGCTACAACATCCAAGTCTTAAACATTTATTATATACAGGGTTACTGGTAATTCGATACATTCCTTTGGAGATGTGATGGGGCATGATCTAAGAAGTAAATTTCTCCCTAACATATATTATGCAAAACTCAATAGTTTTTGAGATATTTAATTGTTTTTGTTTTTCTCAAAAAGTAGATCTTAATGTCCTAAACGTTAAGTTTCGAAAAATCTATTTGACATTTTTAATTTTTTTTTTTACTGGATTACTTGTCCAATATTATAGATATCCGTTTGGAATGAAAAATATCTGGAAACATTTCGATCATGTGAACATCTGAAATAAAAACTTTAAACAATTTTTTTTTAAATCAGCTATGAAATTTACGTATTAGGTTTTTTCAAAAAAATATTAACGTAACACGCGTATAAATTATTATAAAAACTGCCTTATTTCAATAGCTATCTAACAAGGTACAAATGTTCAATGTACCCTTAATAGTTCTAAGAAAATACTAGTAAAAGTGACACAAGTAGTACGAATTTTATTTTTAGATAAACAGTAAAAAACATTTTAAAAGTAGAGTTTAATTCTTCATTAATTTCAAAGTTGTACTTTATTTTTTATATGTCTTGCTCAAAATGGGAGCCCCTATTCCGTATACAGACACGGCAGCGTCTTCTTATTTCCGTCCTTATTACTCTGGTTATCAGATTATGCCTTATGTGTTGGGCAGCATCGACCATCGTTTGTCTAAGGTTTTCTATAGTATTGACTGGTGTGGCATAGACCATCTCCTTCATATGACCCCATACGTAATAATCAAGGGGTGTTAAGTCAGGGCTTTGCGCTGGCCAAGGTATTGGGCCCGCTCTTCCAATCCAACGGTTAGGGAAACGTTGATCAAATAACTGTCGTACTGCCAGCCGATAATGTGCTGGACAACCGTCGTTCCGAAACATCATTCGCTGTCTGACGGCGAGAGGAACATCTTCTAAAATCACCGCCAGATCATTTCTTAAAAAAATTTCATAGATTTCCCCGTTTAAATTTTGAGGAAGAAAGTGTGGCCCTATTAAATAGTGGCCAATGACTCCCATCCACACATTAATAGAAAACTTTATTTGGAAACTAGTTTCATGTGTTAACTTGGGATTTTCCTCTGCCCAATAATGTAGGTTGTGGAAATTTGTTATACCGTCGCGATTAAATTTCGACTCGTCCGTCCATAAAATACTTGTTAAAAAATTTGCACTTTCTGCATCTGAATTTAACATAAAGCGGCAGAATTCCACTCTCCTTCCAGGATCACCTTCCTCCAAGCCTTGGACAGGGGTATAGTGGTAAGGATGACATCCAACTCAACGTATCGTAGACCAAACTTTCCATTGTGATGCTCCGGTTAGTCTTGCGACTTTATTAGTTGAAATAGTTGGGTCTTCCTCAAAATACCTCAATATTTCTTCCTCATCGGAAGAAATAATATATAAACGGGAGGAGCACCAGCGTCACTTCTTCTACATTTCACGGAGTCAGTTTCAGCGATATTTCGATATGCCGTACTGAATACACATGCATTTGGTAAGCGGCGGTTAGGGTACCAAAGACCATATTCTCGGCGAGCTTCAGCAGCGTTGCCGCCACAGCATCCATAGACAAACAAGATATCAGCGTATTTTGCGTTGGCATACGCGGCCATGGCACAGAAAATACAATAACAACAACTACGAGCAAACTCAAAATCTTCGATAACTAATTTAACAAGACCAACAAACTTAAGGGACACGGAGATAAGAATGTCAGTTAATGACATATATGCACAAACGTCAAAGTCAAGGACTGACTGACTTAAATGAAAATGAACGATTAGTCGTTTAATAAATTCCGCCACCAGCATTATCTTCACTAATTTTTTATTAGAACTATCAAGGGTACATTAAACATTTCTACCTAGTTAGATAGCTATTGAAATAAGGAAGTTTTTATAATAATTTGTACGCGTGCTACATTAATATTTTTTTGAAAAAACCTAATAGGTAAATTTCATAACTGATTTAAAAAAAATTTTTTTTTCAAGTTTTTATTTTAAATGTTCACATGATCGAAATGTTTCCGGATATTTTTCATTCCAAACGGATATCTATAATATTGTACAAGTAATCCAGTAAAAAAAAATTAAAAATGTCAAGTAGATTTTTCGGATATTAACTTTTAAGACATTAAGATCTACTTTTTTGAGAAAAACAAAAAAATTGAAATATCTCAAAAACTATTGAGTTTTGCATAATGTATGTTAGGGCTAGATTTACTCCTTAGCACATGCCCCATCACATCTCCAAAGGAATGTATCGAATTACCAGTAATCCTGTATATGTTATTCCTGACATTTTTCCTTATCGATTGATCCCCTGAGAGGTAAATTCCAAAAGGTGTGAAAAATTGGTCTAGATTTTTTGTACTATATACTAATAAAAATAGGTCAAAACCAATTTTTAAAAAATTGTTATGCACAGTTCTTGCAGGAAAATTTTGATTTATGATAAAATATAAATTTTTGCTCATAGCTTTAAATAGATGTAACTCTTGAACCATTCTTCATATGGAGGTCACTTGGAGCTCATTTTACAGATAATTTAATCTCTTCAACAAACCTTTGCCTAAAGCCAATCAAAAAATAGCTATTTGTCAAAATGCACTTGAAAATGACAATTTTTCATGTTTTTCCCTTTTATCTCCATTCACTCGGACATTAGCCACTCCCTCTACCACCCCCACCCTATTATTAAAGGGAGTAAAAAAATTTAATTGGGATTTAGTGTGTGTACGAGAACCAAGGGCCTCTAAAATGTATTTTGGCGTTAGCCATCCCCTCTACCACTCCCATTGCCACCCTATTATTAAAGGGAGTAAAAAATTAAATTAGGGTTTAGTGTGTATAAGACTTGGATACAAAATCTGGATGTGGAAGTAGTGATTCCTTGAGCAGCGGTTTTTTAAATAAATGAAAGCTATGAGAATGATCTTTCCACTTCACAATTAGTAATTGGAATGCACAAGTATATTCTTAAAGATATAGAAATACTGAGTAACACATTTTTAACAAAAAAAGACTTAAAAGGGAACTCTAGTAGTCGATTATTCGTTTAATTTTTTTAAATAAGCGGCAAATTGTATTATTTCACTAATTAAGCTGTTCTCCAGACAATCGTCTGGATATGCAGAAATTAGATTTTGGGTAATGTATTAATCATTTCTGAAGAACAAATAGTTAATTGGTTGAAAAATCCAAAAAGATCACTTACTCCTTTATAAGCTGTGCTTCTCTTTTCAAACTCTGACCTAATTTTATCAATCATAGGCAAAATTGATTCTATGCGAAATATGTCTTGCATAGGTATTTTTCTTGAACCATCGGCTAGATTTTTTTTTATATTTCGACGTTGATAGTCATTCTCATATGATGTGGATACAAACGAAGACATTCCCTTGGCTTTTTCCTCTAAAGATTCAAATTGGTCTCGTAAATCACTAACAAATATTGAAAGCGAAATCAGCATATTATTTCCAGTCATGATATCGAGTCCAGGTCTTTGTAGGTATTTACTTGTAAGATATTACAATGCTTTAAACAATATGCTTTATCTTTAGAAAAGAGGGTTTAAACTCGAAATTGCATTCATGGTTAATTTTTGGAAAAATATTATTGGAACGCTTTGATAAAAGCGTTCCAGCGTTCCAATAATATATTCCAAAAATTAACCATGAATGCAATTTCGAGTTTAAACATCCTCTTTTCTAAAGATAAAGCATCGTTTCGCGTATCTTTTTTTATTCTAATTTATACTCGGCTATTTGTTTTAAACTATTATCATTATAAATAGATGCTACAAAGAATATGCGTACATTTTCTGTAAAATCTAGAACATACTTAACTTCCACTATACAAAATCACACTGTTTTCGAGATATCATTTTTCTTTGTTATTTTCTTAAAATTTCCCAAAATTCAACCTTCCAGCTGTTATAACATAACTCATTCTTATGGTTCTAACAACTAAAAATAATTTTCATCGGTATCTTTAATGTATCTCTGTTCCAATGAAATCGATAATTAACTTTGATAAATAAGAAAAAAAATTGTGAGCTAACAAACTTCCGTCAATGGGTAGACACTTTTTTCCTCGATGCTGGAATGCCGTTTTAAATAAATAGGTAAATATAATTTTACAACAGTTCAAAGTACCAGATGTAGTAGCACATAAATGACGATTGAGGAACCCAAAATCTTACAATTCAGTATTTTCTGCTTATCTACTATTGATAAGGGTTTATAAAACCGAAACACGTGTAGTTTCAATAAAATAATTTAGAAATATTCAAATGCCTCATTTCTTTATATTTAAAACATCTCAAAAAAATGATTTTATGTTCATGTTCCTAGAATTCAATATTTATTCCACTGCACGGTTTATCGGTACAGGATAGGTATGCCAAACGCCAACTTTTGATACTGCTCTATAACTGACATTTTCATTTTCTCCCACATGTCATAAGTAATTGTTGCTTTATTCCTGATTGGCACTACGTTCGAGGTTTTAAAATATATAAAGTTGCCGGGGACCCTAAACTATAAGCCCCCCCCCCCCCCTACCTTCCCCTAAATCCAGAATCCAGGACTGCTGCAGTAGCGTCCCACACACGTAAAATAGTGATAAAGAAAAACTAATACAACAAAAGCTGAGACTTGGTCGACATGTTCATAATGTTGATAACTAACTGAAATACATATCAGCTGACTTTAGAGTGAGGGATTATGCTTCAGCTTTCCATGTCAACATGTGAAAAATAAACTGATATCACAAAAGCTGAAATATGGTACAGTAAAAGCTAATTTAATAAATTACACGAAACAAATAATCCACTGAATTTTTCGCGGTGGATAAGTGCTCAGCTGACGAGTTAAGAGTTGGTCGGAGTGTATTAGTCATCCATGCTTCCAATTTTAATTGTAAATGACTTCACGTCAATAAAATGACGCAGCTGAATGTGCGGTGTGCTTGGAAGGCGAGAGATAGAGATGTAGTAGAATATGACATTGGACAAATTTATTATACCTAGTCTTTAACTTTCTCTGTGCATTTGAGGACATTAGGGCTAATTTTATTTTAGTTCTACAAAAGGGAAAATGTTTATTTTAATGATACCTATGCGGGACGATAAAAATTATTTTTGCAAATCGATAATTGAAGAAAAAAAAATTATTTTTTTATATATACTATTTATTCTCTCATCGTCCCACATTGTAACATGTTTTTAATGTCTTTTAGTGAAAGCCGTTTTTTAAAATAATGATTCATATGAGAGTAATTTGCACCGTCTTTCCGGCTTATATCCGGAGCGCTCTTAAAGATGTAGCGCATTGTTATCCGTGCGCGCGCGCGGTACATGTTTTTGACTGGATCAGCTAAGCACTTTTCCCTTCCTTAATACGAAGCGGAGTATTTTTTTCATTTAACTTGTTAACTTGCCAACATTATGAACATGTCGACCAAGTCTCAGCTTTCGTTGTATTAGTTTTCTTTTTTATAATTATTTTACGTGTGTGGGACGCTACTGCAGCTAAGCCCCCCGCAAGGGCACAAGCCGATGGTCCCTTCCCTTACGTGAAATGACAAATAACGCGTAGAAAAAAATTCCAGCTCTCGTGCTTTTGGTCATCAAAAAAGATCGCTGGTCCCAGGCTGTAGATCTTGGAGTCCTCTATCAGTTTATTCGTTTTGGACGTTTATGAATGGAACACCCTGTATAATGATGAGGATAAATATCGGTATTTAACTTGTGCCTTTGTTTATTAATATAGAATCATTTCTTATTACTTTATTACATATACCGGGTGTAACAGGATCATGGTATACCCCACTTTCTCCTTTAGTTTTGAACATAATTGATTGAAATTTAGGATATACTACATACTTAATAAGCGGAACTTTTTGACATACAATTGATTTTTTTTTCCAATTTCGCTTTCGCCTGAAGTGATACTACTTTCGATTCTTAAATGGAACACCCTACCCTGTATATTATTGCATTTTTGAATTCTGCATAATTTTCTGAATCCAACGATGCCAAATAAGTGACATTTCAAACATCAATTTTTTTTATAATAAAATTTTTAGTTTTCCATTTCAGTGTGCCATGATGGTTTATTCTAACTGATCCGTGTAATGCTACAAAAATCGAAGTCCCGTTAAAAACACTAAATTACGTGGTTCATGAGCAAATAAGTTTCACCAAAATTGTTTTTGGGGCAAAACTCAATTTTTTCAAATAGAACCATATCCGTACCGTGGTACCATTTATTAGTACTATTAATAAGGAATTTATTCATATGTCGTATTAAAATGTGCGATAAATACAAATAAAATTATAGCTAAAGGAAAATAAGAAAATACAATTTTATTCTAATTACCTTGTTGCACATAAGGTGGTTTTGGAATACAAAAAATTAACACAAAACATTGCAATAGTTGTTCAAAATGCTCTCCATTAACGTCAATGCACTTCTGAACTCGCATAGCTGTTTCTCGAAGAGCGTTCGCCAATTGCTGGGCCGTTATGTTATTAATTCCTTGTCTTACTCGTAGCTCAAGGTCTTCACGGGTTGTAACGGCGGTTGCATAGACAATATTTTTTAAATGACCCCAAACAAATAAATCAAGGGGCATTAAATCAGGTGCCCTTGGAGGCCACCTCACAGGACCATTCGTCGAAATTACGTTTTCTCCGAATCTCCGTTGAAGGTAATCAATTACTATCCTTGAATTAGGGGGAGGAGCGCCATCTTGTTAGAGATACATTCCCTGTCCTAAATCTAAAGGTAACTCATCTAAAATGTCCTCAATCTCATTTTCCAGGAATCTCAAGTATCTGGCACCAGTCAGAAGTCCTTCAAATATTATTAAACCAATGATTATTCCAAGCCAAATATTGAAACCGAATTTTGATTTTCTTGTGACCAATATTTTGTATTTTGTCACTTAAATAATCCCAAATTTGGAAATCTAGACTCGTCCGAAAATAAAATTAGTCCCAAAAAATACCTTATTTGGCTGCATGTAATTATACAAAATCCAATTGCACTATTCCATCCTACGTTCGTAATCACTTTCGTACAAATGCTGGCGCCATTGGCATTTAAGATTTATAGTTGTATTTGTGCAAAATTCGGCTTACTGTTTGGTGACTGATATCCAATTCAAACCCAACTTGCCTTAAAGAAACAGTCTTATTAACTTCTATTCGAGCAAAAACATTAATTTCCGTTCCTTCGTCAATATGAAGTTTTCTTCGGGATCATTATTGGGCTCGCTCTCTTCGGAATTGGTTTTCAACACGTTTAAAATAATTTTTCGCTGAACATTGTCTATCAGCATATCGTTGGGCATAAAGGTCTGTAGCCGCAACTACATTCCCCATAAATAATTAACATGTCCGCTTTTTCATCTCTTGTATAAATTTGCGGCATTTTGAACACAATTAACAAGAATTTAAACAATAAATACACACAATAAAAACACCGTTAAACCAACAAATGTTTGACAAGCTAAATATTTCATTGTTTTCAAAACCACCTTAGTAACTTCTTAACATTTAATTAGAACAAAATTGTATTTTCTTTTAGCTGTAATTTTGTTTGTATTTATAGCACATTTCAATACGACATATGAATAGATTCCTTATTAATAGTACTAATAAATGGTACCACGATACCGATATGGTTCCATTTGAAAAAAATGGGTTTTGCCCCAAAAACAATTTTGGTGAATTTTATTTGCACATAAATCACGTAATTTATTGTTTTTAACGGAATTTCGTTTTTCGTAGCATTACACGGGTCATTTAGAATAAATCGGAACCGTCGTGGCCCACTTAAATGGAAAACTAAAAATTATATTATAAAAAAAAATTGATATTTGAAATGTCACTTATTTGGCATCGTTGGATTCAGAAAATTATGCAGAATTCAAAAATGCAATAATATATAGGGTGTTCCATTTAAAAATCGAAAATTAGTGACGCTTCCGAGGAAACCGGAACTGAAAAAAATTAATTGATGTCAAAAAGTACCGCTTATTATGTATGCAGTATATCCTAAATTTCAATCAATTATCTTCAAAACTAAAGGAGAAAAGGGGGGATACCATGATCCTGTTACACCCGCTATGTACTTCATCGTTAATGTATTTCAATTATTTAATTCCCCTACGATAATATATGGCATAGGTATACCGGTATATATGTGAACTTGCATGAATTATTAGTATTATGTATTACACTAGCGTTATAAGTACCTTAGTACGTTAAAACAAAAGACAAAAACGTAAAAGTATTATTCGCAAATAACGAAAATAAAAGTGAAAATCTGAACATAATAATTAAATACTTATGGGGTACTTAAATTGTTTCCCACTTTTCAGTGATTGCCTACAAAAAAGACATTTTTTGTAGAGAATTGTATGAACCTTAATTATATCCTTTCTTGCCAAAAAAGTAACAATAGTACATTGTATATTCAGTAGTAAAAGCAATACATTCTCGGACGACGATGTAAATTGTGGGACGAGGCGTTAGCCGAGCATCGAAGTCTGGGGACGTGCTTTTACTGCGAAGTACACATACTATTTTTTTTGAAATCGCAATCAATATTTTCATAAATTAAGCACTCATTTATTATAAAAAAATATTGGTAAAAAATCGACATTGGAAAGTTACTTTCCCGGCCTAGGTCGGGAAAATATTTTTTCCGTACTGTTTTCTGACGGTTGCTTAGCAACGGACTAAAATACTAGAATCTGGTACTTTGGGATCTGAAATTACGCCGAGAAAGTAAACATCCTTGATGGATTTCAAGAAAACTTATTTTTCAATTCAATTTTTCAAACTTTAAAAAAACGTGACGTTTATGACAAATTTCCTGAACTAAAACTGGCATTTCTTTAACACTTCATCTCAGCTTTTATCTGAGCTGCAGTAAAAGTCCTTAACTGCCGCTCAGGTGCGGCACTAAAAGTATTTAAACAAATCAAATCAAATTTATTTATCATTTGGTGTGAACATAGGTTTAACAGATACATCATCAAAAGAACCAAAAGAAATATTATAATCTAAATCTAAATCTATCTGTATATTTAATAGTTACGGGTTTATACACTCTAGGCGAGAAGCCTGTGTGTGTATACTGTACATATCGCATAGATATTATCTTTTAACAAAACACATATTTTATGAATGAAATAAGTAATATAATTTTATATAAATATTCTAAGCATTAATAAGAATTCGAATAAAAGTAGATTTATTTTCCTCAATAAATGTGTTTAACCTCTTGGAAAACAACTTGATATTGTTAATTTTTTTTATCGTAATAGGGAGGAGGTTGTAAAATTTAGGGCCATAGTAAATAATTGATCTTTGGATGGTTGAGCGTGATATTTGTGGCAGATTGAAATTTAAATTTACTTTATTGCGGGTGCTGTAATCATGATTGGCCGTGGTGTGTAATAAACTTTTATTTCTAAAAGTAAATATGAGGGCACTTTTCACATATCAATGTCAAAAACTTTAAATTCATTAAATAATAGGTCGGAAGGGTATTGTTTGTTTCTTTTTAAAATTACTTTAATTAAATATTTCTGCGAAATTTTTAAGGGTTCTAAATTAGAGCGGTAAGTTCCTCCCCATATTGTTATCCCGTAGCGGATTATAGACTGGGCCAAGGCATAATACAATGTTTTTAATATGTAATTAGGCATTATATTTCGGAGATGGTAGAATTTATATATTAATTTTCGAATTTTATTGTTTAAGTTATTTATTTGCTCATTCCATTTTATATTTTTGTCTATAGTGATTCCCAAATATTTTATGCTATCTGTTGCTTTTTACTCGCCAATACAGTCGCAATTGGTTTTATTTTGTAAGAGACAATTAACAGTATGTACTTTTAATGTATTAATATTGGGCGAATTTCTATCATAAATGCTGAAACATATAAATTTTGTTTTATCAAGATTAATTGTCAATAAATTTTTTGAGAGCCATTGCTGCAATGTTGCGAATTCAGTTACGGTTTTTTCCATAGCATTTTACCAGATATCTCCTTCAACCAGAAGAACAGTGTCATCGGCATATGCAATAATTTTACTATTGATGTTTAGAAATAGCATTTCATTGACGTAAATGTTGAATAGGAGCGGTCCAAGGACAGTCCCTTGAGGTATGCCCATATTTATTTCCCTTAAAGAACTATTTTGATTCCGAATTTTTACACATTGTCTCCTGGATTTGAGATAACTAGCAAATAATTTATTAGGTACACCTCTAATACCATAATTATCAAGTTTCTCTATTAATTTACTATGTGACACAGTATCAAAGGCCTTGGCCAAGTCTAAAAATACCGCTATTTGTTTTTTATTATTTTCAATTGAATTATATAGTGTTTGGATGACCTCGTATATTGCATCTTCTGTACTTTTTTAATCTTGAAAACCATACTGCTTATTAGATAATATTTTGTTATAGTTTAAGTGTTCCACCAATCTACTCTTGATACACATTTCCAAGATTTTGCCCAAATTATTAATTACGGAGGTTGGTCTATACTTACCTACTACAGTCCTGTCATCTTTCTTGTAAATGGGAGTAACTATACTTACTTTTAAATCGGATGGGAATATTCCTTCCTCAAAACATAGATTAAAGATATAATTTAATGGTTTTGCTATATATGCGCCAATTTTTTTTTTATGTTATTGCTGATATTTTATCATAACCAGAGGCAGCATTGTTTTTTGAGATTATTTATATTCCTTAAAATTTCATCCTCGCTTACTGGATTAAGAAACATGTTATTGTAAGAAATATCTCTATCATTTAACTTTTTATCTACTTTTATTTTATCTGCCATTTCCTTTCCAATATTTATAAACTAATCATTGAATGTTTCTGCAATTTGATTTTCATTTATGATAATTTGATTATCATGTTTTAACATTAATGTTTGGCAGTTGTTAGTATTTTCATTTAGACCATCTTTTATTATTTCCCAAATTTTTCTTATATTATTTTTGTTTTCTGCAATTTTGTTACAATAAAATTTTCTTTTTGTTTTTTTTTGAGAAGTTCGTTAACTATATTTCTATATCTTTTATACTCTTGCGCAAGTATTAAATTATTTCTATCTCTATTTAATTGTAATTTAAGTTTATCCCTATTTCTTATTGAAATTACTAGCCCGCTGGTAATCCATGGTTTGATCTTTTTTTCGTTAGATTTAATTTGGAAAATTTTTGTACATTTATGTATATAATACAAGCTTATCTTTGAAAAACTCAAAAGCAACGTTTACGTCTTTTAATAGATATAATTCATCCCAGCATTCTTTCGAAATTAATTCTTTTAAATTGTTATAATTTATATAAGATGTTGATTGTGAATTTATCTTACACCTAGATTTATTAGTCCTTTTCAACCTTTAAAATTATAGGGTAATGATCAGTTGCATAATTTTGTAAGATAATTGGTATCGATTTTTTATTGATTTTGGCATTTTTATAAAGATGTGATCTAAGCAACTTGAAGAAGATGGCCTTGTGATTTCACTAATAAATGGTAGAAAACCATTTTGGGCCGTAATATTTAAATATTCATCTTTTATTGCGTCGGGTTTATTATTTATAATATCAATATTTATATCACCTATTAGAATATGGATTGTATCTTTATTTTCAGTAATTGTTAAAATTTGTTGCAGTTCATGTAAAAATTGCATTTCATTAGTTGAGGGTAATCGATATACAGATGTAATATTAAAAAGCGTGTCATAAATTTGGAACAAATAATAAGTTTTTAATTCATATTCGTAAATTTGAAGAAAAAATAGTATGTGTATAGGAGTAAAGTGATTACTGTTTTTGCCGGACTCACTTCGTTCGTCCATCAAGTACAGCCTCGACACAAAAAATATAATTTTTATTCCATATAAAACAATATACTATTGTGCTGACGAGTTTTTCGTTCGTAGCCGATAAACATTGAGAATAAAATCCATGTTGGCTGAAAATCATTATCCTATTTCTGCGCTTTTTTTCAGATTTCTAAAAAAATATTTATATTAAACTTTTTTTAAGACATCGAATGACATTTCATGGGAGGAAGATTCACAGGAAACTCCAAATGAACGTCCCAAAAGAAAAAAAAAGAAAATAAATATGAACTTAGATAGCAAGAGAAAACAACGACGAAAAGTTAAACAAAACAAAGAAAAATACGTTACAGTTGTGTCATCGAAACAAAAGGTACACACTAAACCACAAAATGATGAATCTCAAGTTAAAATGGTTAAAAGTATACATCAACAAAAAGGGGAACAAAAAGATTTAGATGAATACGATGTATACGGAGAATTGATAGCTAGAAAATTGAGAAATCTCAATACTCATTATGCCCGAGTTACCGTTCAGGTAATTATTTTATATATTTCATATCCCTTTTCTTTTTAGATTTTTTTTAGAGCATGTTGGATAAGATCATACATGATGGACAACTAGGGAAATACGATACGCCATTAACACCCTCCCGATATAATCTGTTGTATAACAGCGCCATCAGAGTCCCTCAATACGGAAGTATTGCTAGTACATCAGCTCATTTAGATCCTATAAGAATTAGAGCATCTTCATCTACTCGATCCGTCAGCACGCAAGATACGCAATTTAGTGAACCAAACTATAGTAGTATATCTAAATCGTTTTTTTAAAGTGTTTTTACAAATGTACAGATAATCAAATTAAATGTTTACATATCTAAATAAGTTCGTCAGCTGACCTAACAACACATATTATATATATAAAATTAAACACCACATAAGATATATTGAGGTTGCAGTCAGAGGTGTGTGAACATGAGTTAAGCACTCTGTCAATAAACTCCCAGTGATGACATCGATGCAGGCGCAGCTTGAGTAAAAGACTCAACAAACTAGGTGCGTACTTGGCTAAACAAGACAGACGTCTCCGTCGCAAATGGCCATCGTGCCAAGACTCAGTGTAAATTCTCATAAGCTGCAGGGAAATTTCCCTAAATTCGATATTAACACAAAATCTCCGGGTTGATTTTTAATTGTCACAACAATCACTTATCGAAGGTGAGAACAAACCCACGACCGCGGTGTTTGAACTAGAGCCAGGGAACTCTTTGTGATTATAACAACAATGAAAATAAATCAAGAGATTAGGTACTATTTACGTAGTTGACAGCAAACAGCCTTATAAGATTTTACAACTGCGGTGTTTTTACCATTTGGGTCAATCAGAACCCCAGCTATGCCTGTGATGACTTTATTGTAGTAAGAAATTACCGGTCACCCGACCATCTGGGGAGCCGACGACTATACGGAGCGTCGAGTCAAGTGTAATGCAGTAAGAGCTGATTTAAAAGTAAAAGTAATGTGTTGGGCCCGGTTGCCTCGAAATGCACCTATTTCAGTGAGTCCTCTAGACAAACAAATGCGCGCAGCAATGCAGCCTGTTAGTTATTGCTAAAAACTTGTTGCATAAATATTATTAAAAGCCTGACATAAGATGAATATCTTTGATACCACAAATAAGCCAATTTCCCCTATCCCCCCCAAACCAGAATGTAAAGTCAATAACGCAGAGAAGTAAATAGGTTTGATACTTAAATAGTTATGTTGGTGAAATTGTTGTCGTGTAAATTGCCAAGTTGTGCTCCAGCAGTCCAAATCTTTTAATAGCCAGATTGAATTTATTCGTAGAATTAATTGATGTCTTTAGAGAACTAAGCGGGCTCGAGTATTTGATCGTCGACAAGCGTCCTGCAATTAGTATCTCTTAGCAAATTCAGAGGGTTCGAATATCGACGACAAACATCCTCGATGAAATTTGATTTTACTGGAATAAGTATTCTTCCGGGCAAACTGAGAGGGCTCGTAAACGTCGGCAAGCATCCTCTATCAGTTCTGCCGCGAGGTATAGCATCGCCTGGCTTTTATTCTGTTCTTCCAACAACGCGGTTCCAAAATCACAGTGCCAAATCCCCATATCCTGAACGTGGCTTATATATTTGACACATGAGACGTGGCTCCGGTATACTTCCCTATCTTCGTCTTATACGTTTGCTTAAAGTCTCCCTATTCACTTCATACACAACTCTCGACGCTTTGCTGGTTTTACTAATGCATTAGTCTTGTTTTTAAAACTGCCAAGTTTTAGATAAGAATTAATAGCCATGTTACAGGCTATTTTAAAGTGGCACTTGACATATGTACAACTTTCTACTCCAATAAGTTAAAACGTAACGGCGCCCTGAAGTCGGCTATCATTTTGCATTGAGAAAAATAATTTTTGTTGTAAAATTAATATTTGCATAAATTTGGAAATGAAATTAAGAATGTAATGTTTAAATAATTTCTTGTTAATTGTAGTTATAAAAGTGATATTTCCCTGAATTTAAAACAAATTTAAGACTTATTTTTAAAATAGGGTGGCCCCAGGGCGGTCCGTTTCACTATGAAGGCGTAGCAATTGGGTTGTAATCTAATTATAGAATTTTTGAAGATGGTGTCGGTTTTTGAGGTCTCCTTCGGGCAATTTATAATCATTTGTAGTGGTTCTGTATTGATGACCATCCACACATTTCATTCAGTTTTTGGATGTTGTACCCTTGGCCAATGATAGATGACGTCTGACAGTTTTCTGTCAGGGTTTCTAGATCCTTGAAAAGACGGGCTTCGCATATGGCGTTGTCGTCAATGGGATATGCAAACAAATTTGGACATAATTTAGTATTGGTATGGAGTGGCTTGCATTTTCTGAGGTCAGCGTTGAGTATGTGCATAAGAATCATCATCTCTCGCGATATATTTTTGAGAATTTGACAAAATATGATATAGACCAGTTCTACTATCTAAGATAGGAATGGGGTATAGTTGGAAAACAGAGTACGTTTGAGGATCTACTAGGGGTATATCTAATACAAGTACTAATTTTGAGTTCATTTGGAAAGCTTTTAATTCAATAATATCTAAATACTATGCAACTTTTGATAGTTTAATTGGTAGTGGCAAATTTTTCTTTTGTAGGTTCTACGAAATTTCCTGCAATGAGTTTACCAAATCTCGGGGGTTAAGACGTGTGAATTACTTTGAGTCTCGCGAAAGTGATGGAATATAAAATATCGTAGACGTTGTCCTCTATAAATAGGTAGCTAGCTCGCCATGAGCTATTGTGTGCAAATTTCCAATAATTTTAATTTTGTTTCAACTGCTCGTACGTAATGTCTAAGATTGCGCATTCGATTTGATTTATGTCTTTGTTTAATGTCTCCTCGTCTATTAGTAGTTTTTTGATTGTCGTGTTGAAATTTCTAATGACTGAATTTGTAACTGATATTTGGTTTTTGATCAAGTTTTCTATCTGATGTTCGTCTTGGTTTAGTTTATTGATACAATCAGAGTAGTATTTACCGTCCTCAGTGTCTAAATTTCCGGTAATTGATTTGAATATTGTACCAATTCCGTTTATGATTACGCGTTTGTAGCGCTTCGTGTCGAGATGTATTTCGTCAAATTTAGTTTGTGTGGATTTTAAGATTTGTTCTAAGAGGCTTAAATGAGTTTTAACTTCGCTCGCAAACTCGTTCATATTTTGATATGCTGGGTCAAGGGTGGTAAGGAGTGTCTGTAAAATTTTGTCGTTTCTGTCAAAGGCTGTCTTAAAGGTTGATATGTTTTTATGTACGAGTAACGTCCATTTCTTGTGTGAGATGACAATGTCCGTGTCTTTGTGATAATAAACACCGATAGTATTGTTTATTGGTGTTATTTTGTATTGAGCAAATGCTGATCCGAACAGCAGGAGAAACCTGAAAATAAATTTTAATATTCAGTATATGGTTTCATTCTATCGAAATTTACTTTAGTTGTTTGGTTTGTCTCGGGATTTAACAAAGTGGCAGAATTTTGGAAAATTTCTTTGATCTCGAAAGGGCCGTGATTTACTTTCGGCTTGGAATTCTATTACATATACTTCGTTTCGAACGTTATACATGAGGCGAACTTCCGGGATATTTCTGTCGAACCTAACTTTAGCTTTTTGTTTTTGTGCTTCAGTCCGACTGCGTGCAATTTGGTAATAGTTAATTATTTATATCCCTAACATATTTAGTTATCAGGTCTTTTTGGTTGTACAGGGTTTCGGGTGGTCTATTAGCTGTGTGTCCAAAATTCAGTTCGTATGGCGTAAAACGGTGCGCTTTATTAACTAAATTATTGTAGCATATTACTGCATACGGTAGTATGGTAAAAGGGTATTCATTTGGGTTTTCGGTTTTGTGAATTCTGATCATTTCGGCTAAGGTATCATGAAAGCATTCTGTAGAACCATTAGATTGGGGATGTCCAACGCTAGAATATGTTAGTTTTATGTCGTAGAGGTACAAAGATCTTTAGTAAGTTGTTGTCGAATTCACCGCCGTAATCACAGTGAATCCTCAGTGGGGTACCGTAATGTTGAAAATATAACAATAGGGTGTTTACGATAGATTTTACGCTTTTATCCGGTACTGCATAGGCTTGTGTGAATTTTGTAAGTTCGTCGCGGATAGTTCGTGTAGGAAATTCGAATAGGTCGATATTAATTCTTTCGAAAGGTGTTCTCGGAGTTTCAGTGATTATTAGAGGGTTGTTAAGAGGTTTACGGCAAACTATTGTTCTTTGACAAATTTCGCAATTTTTAATGAAATTTTCAACATCTTTGGTTAGTCCTTGCCAATTGTATTTATTTTTGATCCTACGCATCGTTTCGTTTATTCCGTGATGTAGGTTATTTTTGCCGGTATGGTTTTGGTCAAGAATGATCGGCCGTCGGTTTTCGTCAGGTGTTTGTACTAGGTTTTGACAGATGATTAGTTTTAGGTCCTTTTCTGCGAAGATAAATGACAGGATTTCGAGTATGGGTAGGTTTAAGTTATTTTCGACATGGTAAGTTTTAGAAAGATCTAATTCATTTTGATTGTTGTATATTGCTAAGAACAAATGTTCTACTACGGGTTCAGGGTCAAAGGGTTGAGGTATTTCCTATGTCTAGCCAATCTACTGGAGAGGATATTTATTTTGTTGTCATAAAATTCGGGGTTTTCCTTGAAGATGTCAATAATTTGGTGATGAAGGTCTCTTAAGTTGTTTTGTTGAAATAAAGTTATGATGTGTTTGTTTTCTCGGCCTAAGAGTTGTTTGTTCGAAATTTGAATTTTAGAGTAGTCAATTAAAGATTTGGTCTTGTATAGTCGGGTGAAAGTGTTAAATTCTTGTATTATTTGTTCGTTGGTGATTTCATCGTGACTGTCTGAATTTCCGTCATATTCTGTGCTCTCGTTCGCGGCTAAAATTTTGGAATGGAATTTAGAACATTTGGAAAAGCGGTTTATTTTGATTCTAAAACTGTTCAATCAGATATATTTACGACGTAGGAAAATCTTAGCGGGGATCTCAATTCGACCATCGTTGGCAGGTACTGTTAGCAGTGCGTAATCGTAGCCACAACGGTCAATTAATTCGGTCGACCTTATCGATTTTAAATACACCGACGATGGCATTTAAATTATTTTCCAATAAAGTACGCTGACGTTTCTTTGCAACATCGGCATTTGGTTGTGTTTTTACCGTCCTTAACAATTCAGTCGGAGTCGAATAAGTGGCACCCACTGAGCCATTAGCTGAGAACACTGTCCATTTGGCTCGGTCCAAGCCACGTCAGCAGTCTGTCGTATCTTCCTCCGCGGACACGGGCCACCGCCACGGATTGTGATCGCCGAACCGCCCCTCATTATCATATCCACTTCAGGACTGTTACGATTGCCACTGCCACTGCCGTACGTCCATTACATTTACTCTTATGAAACCTCAATCCCAACCGCCTAACTCACTTGACTGACTTGCGATTGCGATTACGATGCCCCGTTCGTTATCCTTGCTCACATACCTCTGCCAGCCGATTCATGGTTTCGAGTTGTTCAAAGTTCGCCGTTTATCAACACATCTTGTGACTTTTTATTGATCCTTGAAATGAATGACGTTCCCGGTGCGAGAATCAAATTTTAATATTATTGGCGCGCGGTTTCGTGCTTACAAGTGCATACGTAACTAGAAGCGGGAGCACCGCGGCAGCGGCAGAGACGGCATGTGACGGTAAAGGTATATAAACAGCAGTTTTGATAAATATGCACGACGAAGCGTAGTGCGCGGTGCGGCAGCAGCATTATGGTGGAAAACAAATGTTTGGCCCATGCTGTATCTCATTTTTCATCTGGTCGATCTTCATAATCTGTATTTGCATCAGCTTGTAGCGATCTAATAATAACTCTGAGGAGCGGGAGAAAATGCCGTCCACATCGCTCCGAGATACAATGAGATTCTTCAATTAAAACTTATGTTTATTTCGTATTCGTGGAGCGGGCGCCAGCGAGCGCAATGAGAAATGTTTAACCGAAATAATAAGAGACAGTGACCGGAAGATGAAGCAGCCAGCATTGGCGCTAACACACCCACCACCGCCGCCGCCACTACCACTACCGTCGTTAATTCTCAATACATCTTTCCACTCTTCTTGTTTACCTCTGGGACGAGTTCAATATTTAAATCCTCCCCGATGACCGCATGGAATACACGGCATCACATGTTATCGATTTTTTGCAATCTTATTGCATTTGGCTCTACTATTATCTACAGAAATTAAATTGTTGTCCGTTCAATATCGTTAATTTTTTTTAAATAATGTTAAATAATTAGTTTAGGCAAATCTACTATGAAATTGAGACTACATATTTTAAAAAATATATTATTCACTTATATTATTTTATGTATAAGTCAGACAAATATAACTTACTCTGAGAAGAAACTGAAAATTTTCGTCCAAATCCAAACTCACGCTTAGGAATTGTTACTAAATAATGATCCAGTACGAATTAGCCAGAAGAAGTGTAGACAGACCAAAGGAAATCGTTTTTTGATTATTTTTTTTAATAAACGAGGAAAGTGGTGTTAATATGTAACGCTAACTAATCTATGGCGATCAAACAAATTCAAAAATATTTATTTATGGAATAAAATAACTATTTTAACAAAAACAGGAAGAAGACATAATTCTATATTGCATTTCGTACTTATGGGTCATATATTCTCTGAAATTAGTAAGAATGAAATAATTAAAGCTATCAAGAAAATTAAAGGCAATTTTACTATGGGTCCAAATTTAATACCTGCATCTTTAATAAGAGATCCTGTGAGTCTCCCCAATTGTAGAAAGAAAGCAGAATATGCTCTGTATATAAGAAGGGCTCTAGAAATGAAATTAGCAACTACCGACCAATTTCTATTATTTGTAATGTTTCCAAAATTTTTGAAATTATCATACATTACCATGTATATTTCCACACAAGAAACTTAATATTCCCACATCAGCATGGATTTATATCTGGACGCTCTACTACGTCGAACCTTGTTGAAATAACTCAGCATATTTTTGAGGTACTTGATGGGGGAAATCAGGTAGATGTTATCTATACGGTCGGTGATTAGTTTGAACTTTCTACCTAATAGGTATGGTCTAAACTGCTTTACTGACCATACTATGCTAATAATTCCTTTTCTATGGTGGAATACGTTGTTTCTGCACCGCATAACGTTCGCGAAACATATGCAATTAGTAGGTTCTTGCCTATATTTCATTCGGAGAGTACCGATCCAATGGCGAATGCCTTCGCGTCGGTAGTTAGGATGAAGGGCTCGTCAAAATTAGGATATATTAGTATCGGGGTCGTCGACAATGTTCGCTTTAGGTTTTCGAACGAATTCATACAATCATTGTCGAAGTTAAAGGGAATGTCCTTTTGTAGTAGCTTGGTTAGGGGCTTCGAAATCTTAGAGAAATTTAGAATAAAGTAGTCTATAGTAGCCTGCTAAACCTAAGAAAGATTTAATGTCCTTTTGATTTTTGGGACGAGAAAAGTTTAAAATGGCTTCTACTTTAGTGGGGTTTGGTTTAACAAGCACCGTCTTTCATTATAAGATGTCCTAGATAAGCGACTTCTTTGTGTAGAAATTCGCACTTGTTAGGTTGAATTTTGAGGTTAGTTTTCCGTGAGCGTTTGAATACTTCTGTTAGTCGGGAAATGTGTTCGCGAATCGTAGGGGAGTAAATAATAATGTCCATGTAAACATGACAACGTTCGTTCTGGATTCCTAGCAAAATGTTATCCATCACTGATTGAAATGCTGATAGAGCATTCTTTAACTCAAATGGCATTCTAACCGAATTCAAAATGACTGCAAAAGCAGTCTTTTGAATGTCTTTCGCGTCAATTTCTATTTGGTGGAATCCGGAAGCTAAATCTAGCGTGGTAAAATATTGGCATTTGCCTAGTTGGTCTAGAAGGTCAGAAATATTTGGGAGAGGGTATTTATCGTCAATAGCCAATTCGTTTAATTTCCTGTAATCTACTACGACTCGCCATTTTTGTTTGCCAGAGGCATCGAGTTTTTTTGGGTACAACCCAAACGGGAATCCAGTGAATATAGTTTACAGACCCGCCGCGCTCGCACGCTTCACTTTGGTATTTGTTTAATAATGTTAAAGGTCGATGAAATAAGCTGCTCTGTTTTTTTTATTGAAAATATAAGTATTCAACTGTAATCTCCGTAAAAATGAGCACTGTAGTGCGTAAATAGCGTCCTCTGGAGTTTTGTGAAAAACAAAATTATCTCGGCTCCAGAGGGTCGTAGAAAAAGTTTTTTTTTAAATCCATGAAAAATGCCAGCACTCGATTGCCGTAATAGCCATCATCGAGAAATGCAAACTGTAAAAGATATTTGAAAAAAACGTAACCGAAAAGAAATTTTTTTTTCAAAGTTATTTTTGGACTTAAAATTTGAAAAATCGTTATCATTTTTTTGCCCAGATAGTACAACTCTTGAAGAAAAAAACAAGCCCAAAATCGTTTCTGTAGGACTATCCGTCGAGCAAGAGGAGCCGATTCCCTAGAAGACCTTCTTTTCGAAAAAAGGCACTTACTTCGTTTACCACAGGCTACATTTTCACCGAATAACAAGTTTAAAAACGTTAATTTGAAAAAGGTGCACGAAAAACAAAAAAAGTTTATTTTTGGCGGTTTATTTCGAAATCTAATGCACCGATCGACATCGACAAAAAGTGAGTCGATAGATCTTATATTATATATTTATTTTATTATAAAATATCCCTGTGGGATATTAAACTATCAGGAAAAGTGAAGAATTAATATGTTATCAAAATTATGAATTAATTTATAATAAAGCATAAAATCTAGTCAACAGGAAGTATCTGAGAAAAGCCAGTTTTTATAGATCGAAAAAATTTGAGAAAATACGTGAGATTTTTGCGATAATTAATAGTCAATATAGTAAGAAAGAAAGAACATCGTATTCTTTTGGTCCAATATAACGAAACTTTTCGAATATAAAACAGAAAAAAAAAAGAGGGCACGTATGCCAAGTTAATGAGGTACGGAAGAGAAGAAAAAAATAACTTGCAGTGTTGACAAATCAGTATAAAATTTGGCATTTACTTTTTTAAATTAAGTTGTATAATATTCTAATCTTACATCGAAGACTGAACGACAACGTCACACATCACCATTAGCTGGATTTTACGAGACAGAAGAGGACGAAATGCGGTATCAAGTGCATTTCGAATTACGATTTGGGGATAAGGTAACTTTGCAAAGTTTACTAATAGTTTCTAAACTAACTAAATTTCGGAATTTCCATTTACGTAGTTTATAAGTATGTTTAAGTTTGTTCAGCCTTCTACATCAAGAGCGCTGATGATTGTTACCATTCCTATTCATATTGTACTTAATTGTTACTTTTTCTTGAATACCACACAAATATTAAATCCTTTTGTCTCGAAAGTTGAATTTTATTTCTGGTGAGCTAAGATCTCAGACTGAGCCAGTCAGCTGTGTATCTGTTGCATAGCATCATGCTGTAGTCTTATGGCATTTTAAACAAGTAGGTAGAGAATCATACCATTAGACATTGTGTCTTGGCGCCCAACTTTAACCCTATTTATTATACAAACTTTTCTATAATTATTCAAAATTTTGTTTACTTTCTTTATCACATTTTTGTGCATGCGAACCATAACTATATATATATATATATATATATATATGTATATATATATATATATATGTTCCGAGAAGCTTCCGCGGTCGTTGGTATGAAAAATACTAGGTTCTCGGGTTGAACCGCGTCTGAGATTGTTAATGTCTCGACGTTTCGGCTCCCGTTTTGGAGCCATTTTCAAGAGAAAAAGTGAGAAGTAAAAATTGTCAAAGAAAATAATGCTAGGAGTTCGTGGAACTGGTTCGATTCCGGGGTCTCAATCTGCCTACTCCCCAGATCTCACCGCGATCCGTCTCTAAGGCCTCAACCTGCCTACTCCTTAGAGCGAACTCGCTGGCAGTATCGGACGAAGTGTTATTTATACGAAAGCTGTCTGTGGGTGGGAGAGTGGTGGGGGGTTGAGGGTCTGTTGATGGAGGCATCAGAGCAGCTCCAAAACGGGAGCCGAAACGTCGAGACATTAACAATCTCAGACGCGGTTCAACCCGAGAACCTAGTATTTTTCATATATATATATATATATATATGTTATATGAAAATATACCCTGTATATTGACATTGGCCTCACCACTCTCAGCGGTATTATATTACATAGATATCAGATAACGACTCCTCTCAGCATCCGCTCTCCCAACAATTAGATAAGATTGTATTCTTGCAAAACTGCATAATTGCAGTTCCTTTGTTCCCAAAGGTTATAAATGGGAGTAGTGTACTTTCAGACAGTAGTCTTAAACTCATGTTGGAATAAACAAGTCAAAATTATTATTGTTCTAATTTATAAAGAGTCAACGTTGACTCCATTAATAAATAAATAAAGTTTTTAAAAAGTGATTTCTACAATCCATTATCTAACATTGGCGCAGTCGTACGGATCTGAAAAACACCCTGTAACCCAGAGGTGGTGGATTTCAATCCTTCAATCAGAAAAGAATCTACGAGAAACAAGAAAAATGCAATTTCAAGCAGACAAGCAACGTCTCAACAAGCTCACAAGAAGCATCACATACACATCGAGAAATAATTAGCAAGTAAGAAACATTCCTGGCCCCTGAAAGTCGATGTCTTCGGCACTTGGAACACGTCGCCGTGGATAGGAACACCTAGTGATACCCCTGACGGTACATCCCAGTGTAGCAACGCTTACGAAACCGCATTCGACCTTCCATCTGGACCCCAGGCATGAAGATAGTAATGTAAGTAATTTAAGAATCATCTCGATTTATTTTCTATTTTAAAACTGCACCAAACATTTATATTTTATCGTTCGTACATTGCATTCACATTTGCATTAAACACACGACAGTTCTGCAATCTAATTTAGTTGAATATATTATCTAAATATCGTATTACTTTAACCGATATTTTATTTTATTTTTAACACATAAATATTTTCATTGCAATCAATATATTAATTTGACATATATCAAGTTTAATCTTTACCTTGTAACGTTTTTATTGCAATTTAATACTACTACTACTAATAAAGGTTAACGTATATTTTATACCATATGACTATAATATCTGAATAAGTGCAAATACCATCGCAAAAATAATTTGTTACATATTTTATAAAGAAAGGAATACATTCTCATTTCTTTTTACTCATTATTATTACCAGTGGCGTACTCTTGCACCCTTTACAATTAATATTTTTGTGTGTACCAAATTAATTTTTGTTTGTTTATCTGAAATTTAAATCCTAATAATACAAAATGGCGAACCAACCAAATACTACAGTAAATAATACTACAATAAATAATATTACAGCAAATAATACCAATAACGCTGATGAAACCCTTACCATAGAACCCTACAGGTTAAGTGAGATTTTCTCAATAGTGCCAGAGTTCGACAGGAACCCCATTTTCCTACAAACCTTTATTTCCGCGTGCGTTTACGCGAACGGGATGTCAGTAGAAGACCAGCGTATCTTACTCACCCTGCACATTAAAAACAAACTTCGCGGAAAAGCTGCTGAATTAATAAATTCAAGGAACCCTGCCACTTGGGCAGAAATTAAAAGCCTACTTGAGGCGCATTTCGGTGATTCACGCGACTTGACAGCCCTTATACAAGACTTACAACGGATTCACCAACTACCTAATGAAACTGCCCTGACATTCGTATCTCGTTTACAAACACATAATGCCAAAATGCACGCTGCTGTGCAAAAGCAGACTTTGACTTTGGAAGAAAAGACGGCCCAATCATCCCTAATTGAGACCATGACTTTGACAACATTACTTACCGGACTAGAACCCAAACTTGGACAAATAATCCGTGCTGGAAATCCTAGCAACATGCTTGACGCAATTAATAGAATCAAACGCGAACTCCAACTGTCCTACTTCGAGTCACAAAAATTTCCAAAACAAATAATCAACAAAAACCCTATTCAGAATCAACAGAGGCGTCCCAACTCCCAACAATTTTGTAATTTTTGTAAACGGAACGGGCACAATTTTAATGAGTGCCGTACAAGACTACAATTTTCACAACAAAATCAGAACTTTAGACAAAACAATTTTGCCAGTCCCCCACAATTTTCTAGACCAAATTTCCAAAATTCCTCTAACCAGCAATACCAAAGAAATTTCACACCGCAACAAAATTTCCAACAATCAAGTAATTTTCAACAGAATAGGCCTTCTGTAATAAGACCTAATCCGAACTTTCAGAGATCCCCAAATCAACAAAATTCAAATTTCAATCCTAACTTTAACAGACAAAACCCGCAGAGAACACATCACGTTAATTTTGACAATCATTTCGACTCTCAAAATTATGATACTAATTTTTACCATGAAACTGATAATTTCAGTATTCAACAATTTAATGACCAACAATTCCATAACTTCGGAAATTATCAAACTAATTCTAGCCTTGATAATACGGCAAACATGCCACAAATAAATTATGAAGATTACCCCCATTTCCCGCAAAATAACGACGATAACATGCCATACCAAAATGAGAATTATACAGCTAATTCTCAGATGTCGCAGGATTATACTGCTAATCATCAGGATTTTCCATTAGGCCCGTAGTATTCCATGAATACTCCAACCCAAGAAATAAATTTCGAAGTGGACCAAATGTCCAACCAAATCTAAACATTAAACCTGAACGACAATTACAACCCCCTACTGAATTTCTCAGACCAGAACTTCGCTTAAATTGGCCTACACACACACTATTGACCGTGAATTCTAGTAATCTTTATTTCATAAAAGACATTTCGAACAAATTTAAACTCTTAATTGATACTGGCACAGGTATTTCGATTTTTAAGCATAAGACGGCGGAAAATTTTAAAAATAGATCTCCAGAAAACGCGATTATACAAGGCATAACCGACGAAAAAATTAAAATTAGCGAATCTGTTCTTATACCATTTAACGCACGCGACCCGCACAGAGTCTATATTCACGACTTGGACATAGACTTTGACGGATTATTAGGTGCCGACTTCATGGAACACTACGAATGCAGAATAGATTTCAAAACCAGGCAACTAGTTACAAATTTTAAAACGTTGCCCATCTTTAAAGTAACTGACGATTCTCCAACACCCGAAATCAACAAAATCCGACAAAATTATAATTCTAGTCAAAATACTATCGAAATTGACGGTCGCACGGAAAAGGTTTACAAACTAAAGTGCAACCTTAGAAACACTGACGCTATACTGTCAGCGCAGGAAAACGAAAAAGTTCGTTTGCCTAATGCTCTTGTTAGGGTAAACGAAAACGGAGAATTCTTGACAACCGTAATTAATGCAAACGCCATTCCGAAAATTATAAATTTTTCTAATCTAAAACTAGAACCATTACAAAAATTTAAATGTTCAAAATTCCGACTCACACATACAGACCGACAGATCATCTGAAATTATTAATCAGTTACGTTTAGATCATTTAAACTACGAGGAAAGTGAACTAATCACACAACTTTGCCTAGACTTTTCTGAAATATTTTACCTGGAAGGAGACAACTTGACTTTCACTAACGAGATTAAACATTCGATCGCCACTAATAATTCCAAACCTGTATTTACAAAATCGTATCGCTACCCTCAATGCCATAAACAAGAAGTCAAAAAACAAGTTTCTAAAATGCTGGACCAAGGCATAATCAGACCTTCAATTTCTACCTGGTCATCTCCCGTTTGGGTTGTACCCAAAAAACTCGATGCCTCTGGCAAACAAAAATGGCGAGTCGTAGTAGATTACAGGAAATTAAACGAATTGACTATTGACGATAAATACCCTCTCCCAAATATTTCTGACCTTTTAGACCAACTAGGCAAATGCCAATATTTTACCACACTAGACTTAGCTTCCGGATTCCACCAAATAGAAATTGCCGCGAAAGACATTCAAAAGACTGCTTTCACAGTCGAAAACGGTCATTTCGAATTCGTTAGAATGCCATTCGGTTTAAAGAATGCTCCATCAACGTTTCAAAGAGTGATGGATAACATTTTGTTAGGAATCCAGAATGAACGCTGCCTTGTTTACATGGACGACATTATCATTTACTCCCCTACTATTCACGATCACATTTCCCGACTGACAGAAGTATTCAAACGCTTAAGGAAAGCTAACCTCAAAATTCAACCCGACAAGTGCGAGTTTCTACGCAAAGAAGTCGCTTATCTAGGACATCTTATAACAAAAGACGGTGTTAAGCCAAATCCCAGTAAAGTAGAAGCAATTTTAAACTTTCCTCATCCGAAAAATCAAAAGGACATTAAATCTTTCTTAGGTTTAGCGGGCTATTATAGACGCTTTATTCCAAATTTCTCTAAGATTTCAAAGCCCCTGACCAAGCTACTACAAAAAGACACTCCCTTTAACTTTGACAATGATTGTATGAATTCGTTCGACGACTTAAAGCAAACATTGACGACGACTCCGATATTAATATATCCTAATTTTGATACGTCTTTCATCCTATCTACCGACGCGAGCGCATTCGCCATCGGATCGGTACTCTCTCAGGGAAATATAGGCAAAAGTCTACCAATTGCATACGCTTTCCGAACTTTATGCGGTGCGGAAACAAAGTATCCCACCATTGAAAGGGAATTATTGGCCATAGTATGGTCAGTAAAACACTTTAGACCATATTTATTCGGTAGAAAATTCAAACTAGTCACCGACCACCGACCACTTACCTGGTTATTCTCAATAAAAGACCCAGGAAGTAGACTTGCCCACTGGCGACTCAAACTGGAGGAATACGACTACGAAATCGTTTACAAGCCCGGAAAAATCAATAAAAATGCCGATGCCCTCTCTAGAATCAAAATAAACCATTTTTCCAAATGTTCTAAATTCCATTCCAAAATCTTGGCCGCGAACGAAGACACAGACGATGACGGAAATCCAGACAATGACGATGAAATCACAAACGAACAAATAATTCAAGAATTTAATACTTTCTCCCGACTATACAAGACCAAATCTTTAATTGACTACTCTAAAATTGAAACTTCAAATAAACAACTCTTGGACCGAGAAAACAAACACATCATAACCTTCTTTCAACAAAATAACCTAAGAGATCTTCATCACCAAATTATTGATGACATTTTCGAGGAAAACCCCGAATTTTACGACGACAAACTAAATATCCTCTCCAGTAGATCGGTTAGACATAGGAAATACTATATCATTCCTCTACCCTTTGACCCTGAATCTGTAGTAGAACATTTGTTCCTAGCAATATACAAAAATCAAAATGAACTAGATCTTTCTAATACTTACCATGTCGAAAACAACTTAGACCTCCCCATACTCGAAATTCTGTCATTTATCTTCGCAGAAAAAGATTTAAAACTCATTATCTGTCAAAACCTAGTACAAACACCTGACGAAGACCAAAGACCGATAATACTTGACCAAAACCATACCGGCAAAAACAACCTACATCGCGGAATAAACGAGACTATGCGTAGGATCAAAAATAAATACAATTGGCAAGGACTAACCAAAGATGTTGAAAATTTCATAAAAAATTGCGAAATTTGTCAACGGACTAAAGTTTGCCGAAAAAATCTTAACAACCCTCTAGTAATCACTGAAACTCCGAGAACGCCTTTCGAAAGAATTAACATCGACCTATTCGAATTTCCTACACGAAATTACGCTCTAACTATCCGCGACGAACTTACAAAATTCACACAAGCCTATGCAGTACCGGATAAAAGCGCAAAATCTGTGGTAAATACCCTATTGTTATATTTTCAACATTACAGTACCCCACTGAGGATTCACTGTGATTACGGCGGTGAATTCGACAACAACTTACTAAAAGACCTCTGTACCCTCTACGATATAAAACTGACATATTCTAGCGTAGGACACCCCCAATCTAACGGTTCTATAGAACGCTTTCACGCTACCTTAGCCGAAATGATCCGAATTCACAAAACTGAAAACCCAAATGAACACCCTTTTACCATATTACCGTATGCAGTAATATGCTATAATAATTCGGTTAATAAAACGTACGAACTGGTTTTTGGACACACAGCTAATAGACCACCAGAGACCCTGTACAACCAAAAAGACCTAATAACTAAATATGTTAGAGATTTAAATAATAGGATATCTCACTATTACCAAATTGCACGCAGTCGGACTGAAGCGCAAAAACAAAAAGCTAAAGTCAGATTCGACAGAAATATCCCGGAAAATCGCCCCACGTATAACGTTGGAGACGAAGTATATGTAAAGGAATCCCAAATCAAAAGTAAGTCACAAAATAAATTCAACGGCCCTTTCGAGATCAAAGAAATTTTCCAAAATTCTGCCACTTTGTTAAATCCCGAGACAAATCAAACAAGTAAAGTAAATTTTGATAGAATGAAACCATATACTGAAGATTAAAATTTATTTTCAGGTTTCTACTGCTGTTCGGATCAGCATTTTCTCAATACGAAATAACACCAATAAACAATGCTATCGGTGTTTACTATCACAAAGACACGGACATTGTCATCTCACACAAGAAATGGACGTTACTCGTACATAAAAATATATCGACGTTTAAGACAGCTCTTGACAGAAACGACAAAATTTTACAGACAATCCTTACCACCCTTGACCCAGCATACAAAAACATGAACGAATTCGCGAATGAGGTTAAAACGCATTTAAGCCTCCTAGGACAAATCTCAAAATCCATACAAACTAAATTTGACGAAATACATCTCGACACGAAACGCTACAAACGCAGAATCATAAACGGAATTGGCACAATATTCAAAGCAATTACCGGAAATTTAGACGCTGAAGACGATAAATACTACTCTGACTGTATCAATAAACTAAGCCAAGACGAACGTCAAATAGAAAACTTGATGAAAAATCAAATATCAGTTACAAATTCAGTTATTAAAAATTTCAATGCGACAATTCAAAAACTTCTAATAGACGAGGAGACATTCAACAAAGACATAAAAGAAATCGAATACGCAATCTTAGACATTACGTATAACGTACGAGCAGTTGAAACAAAATTAAAATTTCTGGAAATTTGCGAACAACTCATGGCGAGCTACCTATTTATAGAGGACAACCTCAACGACATTTTAAATTCAATCACTTTCGCGAGACTCAAAGTAATTCATACGTCTATCATTAATCCCCAAGATTTGGTAAACTCATTGCAGGAAATTTCACAGAACCTACAAAAGAACAATTTGCCACTCCCAATTGAACTTTCAAAAATTGCACAGTATTTAGATATTATTGAATTAAAAGCTTTCCAAATGAACTCAGAATTAGTATTTGTATTAGATATACCCCTAGTAAACCCTCAAACGTACTCTGTTTTCCAATTATACCCCATTCCTATCTTAGATAGTAGAACTGGTCTGTACCATATTTTGTCAACTTCTCAAAAATATATCGCGAGAGATGATGATTCTTTGATGTACATACCCATCGCTGACCTCGGAGAATGCAAGCCACTCCATACCAATACTAAATTATGTTCAGATTTGTTTGCATATCCAATTGACAACAACGCCATATGCGAAGCCCGCCTTTTCAAGGATCTACAAACCCTACCAGAAAACTGTCAAACGCCAACTATCATCGGCCAAGGATACAACATCCAAAAACTAGACGAAAACGTGTGGATGATCATCAATACAGAGCCACTACAAATGAATATCAATTGCCCGAAGGAGACTTCAAAAACCGACACCATCTTCAAAAACTCTATAATTAAATTACAACCAAATTGCTACGCCTTCATAGGCATCACGAAGATCCAAGCTAGCACAGACGAAACGACAGACGTAAAGAACGACGCTCACCCCATACAAATCCCTTTCGAGTGTTGCAACCAGGTTCCGGACAAAGTTCGAGTGCCCAATCTGAAACCACTAAAACTAAGTGATCTGAATACCGAAGACCTCGATATCGCCAGACACCAATTAGACCAGTATTCAAAAGACTTAGACGACCTAATCAAGGAACCCTTCATCACGAGACACATTTCTTGGTTTACCTACCTTACCATAGTGCTAATTTTCGGACTCTTATTCTTGTATCTATTCTGTAAGTGTAAAGCAAGAAGACAAAGACTAGCCATCAACGTTTCCACGACTCCTTCATCTCCACCAAGGCCTAGTGAACCCCTCAGGACATTTACTAGCCTATTTCATCAACGAAGACGACCCCCACTAAGAAGAGAGGACGAAGAAGACATCGAAGTTAATTAAACCAGACTGTTTGTGCCTTTTACTGACGTTTTGTACCAAGACTCTTCAGTGAATTTTTACTTCATTTCATTGTTTATTTAGTGTATTTTATTATTCCTATTTTTGTTAGTTTCAAATGACTAACATTTTAACATGCTTTTCGTAACACAAACAAGCTAATACGCTTGCGTCTTACGCCTAGCATTTTTACATTTTATGCTTTTACATTTTACGCTTTTTGTATTTTTACATTTTATATTTTACATTTTATATTTTTATATTTTTCAATCTTACAATTTTACCATTTTACATTACTTTATATTTTTGAATTCTTGTTAAATCACAAATTTTGTTCAACTCAAAAGTTGCTGTATAAACAACAACTTTTTTATAAGGGGGAAGTTGTTATATGAAAATATACCCTGTATCTCTGAGACATTGGCCTCACCACTCTCAGCGGTATTATATTACATAGATATCAGATAACGATTCCTCTCAGCATCCGCTCTCCCGAGAATTAGATAAGATTGTATTCTTGCAAAACTGCATAAACGCAGTTCCTTTGTTCCCAAAGATTATAAATGGGAGTAGTGTACTTTCAGACAGTAGTCTTAAACTCATGTTGGAATAAACAAGTCAAAATTATTATTGTTCTAATTTATAAAGAGTCAACGTTGACTCCATTAATAAATAAATAAAGTTTTTAAAAAGTGATTTCTACAATCCATTATCTAACATATATATATATATATATATATATATATATATATATACAAACATAAAGTTTATTGAGGTTGCAGTCAGTTGCTCGAACTGAACTGAAAGAGGAGCAGCAGTAGGCAGCTTTCAGTGAGAACCTGAAGATGGCCGATGAGATTCTGCCGAAACCAAACGTCGTTTAGACAACCGTGACCCCTGGAGGAGTCGACCATCGACGTGGGAGAGCACCCGGAAGTACAACAACACTTCATTTAACACCCGCGAAAACCTAAAAAACAACATATATATATATATATATATATACATATATATATATATATATATACAATTCCTTATAGTACACGCAAATTAAAAAAACACTGAATAGGAGAAATAATTTATAAAAAAATAATATTTGAGATGTGTACTCTCGATAGGGTTAGGAATAGATACCCGAAAAGTTCTCGCCCCATTCAGGAACGAAAAGTCCCTTTTTTGCAAAAAACCACCCCTGACTGGGACTTAACATTGGTTTTTCAATTTTATCTTGTAAACCGTTCGTTAGAAGAGAAAAAAATTTAGGAAATAAAAATTTGTCGTTAAATTCTGTATAAAAAGTGTCCTATTGAGCTTGTAACTTAACCCTGCCAATTTCGCAGTAACAGAATCCGAACTGAGGGGTAGTTTGGAGCGCCAAGTAAAAATCGATCGTACACGAAGTTTCACAGCGAATATCTCAAAACCGGTTGATTTAACGAGAAAAATGCCCAAGAATGAATTTATAGAGCGGAATTTTCTCTATAAGATGCATGTCTAGCGGATGTTGACGCAAGTTATTTTTATTTATTTTCCCCTTTTTCCCACACAGATGCGTTTTTTATTAGAGCTCTTGGTGCGTTTTTTTAAAGTGGTTTGCCCTGTAGGCCTATTTCCACTAAAATTCTTTCCAATTTTACTCATAAGAGGGTTCTTCATCGACGAACAGTTCTTCAAAGTCGGAATTTAAACATCCTTGCCCATGGCAATTAGAGCATAGTGCATAGTGTTGAGCAGCGCAATCCAACCTCAACACAGGTGTATCGTTTTCCGCAACATTTTTTGTAGTTGCAGGATACTAGCTGAAGGATGGAAATTGGTGCTTGTAACTAGGTGGCGTTATTGGAAGCTAAAATATTGCCCACTTTCTCTCAACCCTTAATATTTTGAAGCTGTTTATATTCATCGTCCTGTCAAGTTTTACTAACGGCTATTAAATTCATCGAGCCCCTTTACTTTACGTACCTGCTTATATTTCTATATATTTTTTTTTTAGTCTAAGCCAAAAATCTGCCATACTATCCGATTCACCCAACTCAAAACAATTTACTGTATTTCATAAATGCTGCTCCGAAGGTCGTCTAGAATGAATGGTTTACACAAATTAGTGAGGTACATATTTTACGTATAACTAGAAAACGCATAGTTGCTGAAAAAAGGGAAAATATGTATTTTATTAATTTAAGTAAACTATTCATTCTAAACGATCTTCGGAGCAGAGGTTTGAAGCATTGTGATATGTAGGAGAAGGAAAAGGCGAAGGTCAGAATAGACTCTTTGTTAAGCCTGAAATTGCCTTGTACCTCGAACTTTCAGTGCAATAGAAAACTTTTATGAAATATGGTAAAGATAGATTAAAAAAATGTAAAAATATATGCAAGTACGATATTATTTCATAGACTTAAATATGCGTGAAAGTGTTTCTGCAGATATGGTCACAATAGGTGATTGTTTCATTTGCGATATATATATATATATATATATTGCGATGTATTTGCATATTGGACGATTACGAAGATTGCATGTTTGTGTTATTTGCTGAATCAGGGTTTGAATTTGTTTGTTTCCTTTAGATGGTTTTCAAAATTTATTTAAATTAGCTAAAGATCCGAAAGGTATGTGTTTTAGAATGTTAATACTTATTTAGAGTTGTTTTAATAGTTTTAAAGTTTTTATTTGATGTCAACAGTAAGTTTGATACTAACATCTATGTTAGTGGTTATTAAGTTATTGTTGAAATAATTTCTGACATTTAAGTCATTATGACTTTTCTTTTAAGTAGGAAATTTTATTTTAGAGTTGGTAAATGTTTTCCTGGAGAAAGACAAGGAGGTTTAAGTTAGGGTATGTTTGGAATGAAATTAATCAAAATTCATATGGTGTTTTATTTTGTTTATTTTGGATACTTTGATATTTAGTGAGATAGAACAATAAACAACAGATGAAAGAGAGGTTGTAAAATTGGAAAAACAAATTTAAGAAAAAAAAGAACAAGTGAAAATTAGGGAGTGAAGAAGAAAAATAATAAACAAGGATTAATAATTTTGAAATTGAAATGAAAGTCAGAAATTGTGGAGATCAGCGAAGAAGAGTAAAAGAGACTGTAAATAAGAAGGAAGAGGTGTTATTGTGAATAGAAGTTGCAGAGGAGATAAGGACGAGATAAGGTGAAGAATTAATGAAAGGAGAATTGTTGGATTTGGAAAGAGAAGAGTGTAGCTACGAAGAAGGAAGGTTTTTGTGTGTTTAATTTTGGACAAGGTGGTATATTAAAATTTAAATAGTGTACTTATTAGACTTTCGAACCTGTTATAAAGCTAACATCTAAATATCAAAGAAAATAAATTATTTATATCAGATTAAAAATTTTACTTTAATAAAATTTCATTTTAAATAGGAACTGAATTTGAACCTGCTCCTGAAGGGAAAGATAAGCTAGCCGGCCCATTAAATATTTTGACATACTTTCGGATCAAAAGGTAAGAGATTTTAATTTGATCTTTTGGTTTTTAAAGTTTTTTTTTATCTATTGGAAATAAACAAGTTAAAGTTTGATTAGTACTGCAAATTATTAAGTTCAATAAAAAGTAGAACAGCACACAATATATATATATATATATATATATATCAAATTCAATCTTAGCGAGGAGAAAACTTGGAACTAACGGAATGGGATTGAAAGAAAGTAGGGAATATCTTAGCTCCCATTTACACCACCAAGTTACCAGCACCAATTTCCACCCTTCAGCTAGTATCCTGCAGCTGCAAAAAGGGTTGCGGAAAACGATGCACCTGTGTTAAGGTTAGATTGCGCTGCTCAAGAGTATGTTCTAACTGTCAAGGGCAAGAATGTTTAATTTCCGAAATTGAAGAACTGTTCGTCAATGAAGAACCCTCTAACGAGTAAAATTGGACAGAATTTTAGTGGAATAGGCCTACAGAGTAAACCACTTAAAAAAAAACGCACCGAGAGCTCAAATAAAAAAACCCATCTTTGTGGGAAAAAGGGGAAAATAAATAAAAATCACTTGCGTTAACATCCGCTAGACATGTATCTTATAGACAAAATTCCGCTCTATAATAAATTCATTCTTGGGCATTCGCTTTTGAGATATTCGCTGGGAAATTTCGTGTGGGATCGACTCTTACCTGTGCGCTCCAAACTACCCCTCAGTTTGGACGCTGTTACTGCGAAATCTAAACTCGTTTTTAGAGACCTTGGGATTAACAATTTATAAATAAACCTACTAGAATTACAAAAGATTCTCAAACCATTCTTGATCTAATTATTCTGTCAGATGCCTCCGTCGCGTCGTCTTCAATTTTGGAAATAAGGAAGTGCACAATTGCACATTGCTGATCATGAATTGGTGTTTTGTGAACTGAAGATAGATAACAAATTTGCACCTTTCTTTATTACTTACCGCGACTTTCGTAGGTTTAATAAAGAGTAATTTAAATATGATTTAGTAAATATTCCTTTATATCTAATATATAATCTTGATAATATAGAGCATAAAGTTCAATATTTTAACGATTGTCTAATTGATTTATTTAATGTGCATGCGCCCCTTAAAACTGTCAAAATCTCTAAACCACGTAAACCATGGGTATAACAGATAATGTTAGACTTCTTATATCACTTAGAGATAAAGCTAAAAATAAATAAACAAATTCGTAATTATTCAGAGGTGGTGATAAGAAATGAAAAAAGGGCATATTATAATTCAAAATTTGCAACAAATGATTCTATTATGCGGAAAGAACTTAAATCTTCAAATGTGAATAAACAAAAATATACTAAAATATCTGTGCAACTAAAAGAACCTAATACGATTAACAATCATTTTATAAATAACATACCGATATCAAATTAAATATCTTGTTATGTTAAAGCACTACGGTTATCATATTATTCGATATATTACCCACATAATTATACAGTTGCTTATTGTCTAATACCTTTCCTGCTCAATGGAAACAAGCTTCAATTAACTGAACATTTAAAAAAATATGAAATTATCCATTCTTATCAGCCAGGCTTTAGACAAAATTACAGTTATTGATATTTTGACCTACTACCTACCTACTATTTCTGATATTTCTGAACATTTTCACATAACAATTAATGGCACAACTATTCCAATTGTTCAAGATGCATGTAACTTGGGCTTACTTTTTGACAATACTTTTAGATTCTTCGCACATATTAGTAAATGCATACAAAGGTTTTATTCAGCTCTAAAGTTGCTCTATCCACACAGAAACTATTTATCGATAAAAATAAAAACATTATTGTGTGAAAGTCTTGTCTTCTTCCTATATTGCGCCCCTGTTTACTACCCATGTCTTGATGTATTAACAAAAACAGAATTTTTGTGACATTCGTCAGTTAGTTGTCATAATTTATTACAAGTGTGCAAAAAACGAATATGCCTCATATAAGCGATTTAGTTAAATCTGGAGTTATTGCTAAAGCAGAAGATAGATAGTTAATGAGACAAATTGCACTGCGGTATAATATTGACAAAAATTCGGTGTGTAACATTTTAAGAAAGTGGAGAATAAATGGTACAATTAGTAGAAATCCTGGATCAGGGCGACGAAGGATATCAACTCAACAACAAGATTTGCAATTGGTAAATGCTTTAGTAGAAAATTCATTTTACTCATTTATTCAGGATGCTGAAGAAACGTATTTTCCTGGATTTGCGCTTGAATATGATGATATAAATATTTGGAATAATGTAATCTTTACAACTTCCCAGTCAACACACAGCGGTCGTATTCGTGTTTACCGCCCTCCGAATACTCGATTCGATGAGAAATATATATCTAACAATGATAAAAATGGTAGATTTTCCATCAATATGTGGGCTTGGATATCGGCACGTGGTAATGGTGTTTTGTGGCATATTGAGGAATAGTGAAACCTATATTAGGATTTTAGACAATATTATGCTTCCTTCTGTGTAACAATTATTTCCTAGTAATGAGTTCATATTTCAACAAGACAATTGTTCCGTTCATACTGCTCATACCGTAACTAACTGGTTTCAAGATAACAACATCAATGGTCTGAACTGGCCCAGTCATAGTCCAGATCTTAACCCTGTGGCAGAAGTATGGAAACTACTCGTAAGAAGTATCCAAAAACGAAATGTGAGACCACGGAATGCCGAAGAATTACTGGAAATAGTAAATAATGCATGGGAAAATATTATTACTAATGGTTATTGTATAAGGTTATTTAATTCTATGCCAAACAGACATATAGAAGTTATAAATAGAAATGGTGCAATAACGAAATATTAATAGTTAGTTTCTTGTTTGTCCTTTGATCCATTATTTCTACTAATCGTACCATTTATTCTCCACTTTCTTAAAATGTTACACACCAAAATTTTGTTAATGTTATAACGCAGTGCAATTTGTCTCATTAACCATCCATCATTTACTATAGCAATAACTACAGCATTAAAATAAAAAATAAATTAAAAGTGATATCTGTTTTATTTCGGCTACTCATTACATATTCAAATAGGGACAGATTTACATTAGAAAAAAAAGTTGTCCTATTTTTTTCTGCTCACGACAGTACATGTTTATTGTAAGTCTTGTTTTGTTTGTTTGGCTGTACATCACAACTTAGAAATTTAATATAGAATTAGGGCATGTGCATTATAGTATTAGTGTTATAGTAAACTAGGTTAGTGCATTAATCCGGGGAGCAGTACTCTGTACTGCTTGCTTGAACACAGCAATAGGTATTGGGGCACTTGAGCCTGGAAAATTTTTGATGACTGTGGGAAAATTTAAAATTGCGTTTTTACCTAAAACACAAAAAAAATGAGATCAAAGGAAACCTTTGCGGCATACATCAAAGGAAACCGCCGGACAGGTGTTAATTGGATGCCCCCAGGTGTATTCAATCAATAAATAAATCTATCAAATTTTTGGCAATTGGCCAACCCCGAAATCCCCGCAATCGGTCCACTTCGGAATATTTGGTAATTGGCCCACCTTTGGAATATTTGGCAATTGGCTCACCTCGGAAATATTTTTGACGACTGACCCGCTTTGAAATTTTTGGCAATTCGTCCACTTAGGAATATTTGACAACTGACTTACTAATACTTCGTTTTATTTTTTTTACCCATTTCACCGTAGGACCTCGCCGTCTATGAGAATAATCTTTATAAGTCTTAGATATATAATTATTAATACCTAGACGCCATCTATCGGCCAACTCACAAACTTAATATATTTATTATCTAATTACTAATATACTGCGTCATTTGATCACATGACAATATTTTTATATAATGTTTTTAATGAAAAAGCAGCTCCCCGCTCGGGAATAGATCCCTCAACCTCTGGATTCATACGTAGGAGAAATAACAAACTGCCTTACCTGAGTGCTTATAGTTCTTGTATTTAAATTTGTAGTCTCGGGCGAAGTCAAATAAGTTATCATAGCGAATAGAAAGAATGTATGTAGAATTTCCGATTAAGGTTATATCTCATTCAACTGAAATAATTATTTTTTTTTATTTACGGCAAACTTTTATGTATAAATTAAAATATATCCAAAAGGAAACAAATGCAAATGTAGTAATAATGTAGTAGACGGTGTAAAGATTCACGATAAAAATTTAATCAAACTTAATGTCCTATATAAAATCATGATATTGTGTTGAATGAAGGAATCGAGGGATATACATTTTTTTAGTATCGACGTAAGCAAAAAGTTCAAGAATCAGATTTGTTACCATATTATTTTTTGTCTACACACATATTGCATCCTTCGTTGTTGTTTCACTAAATTTAATTCCAAATATCCTTTTTCGCGCAAATAAACAAGATATATGATAAAATATTTGAAACAAGTCAACGGTTGGCGCATATGTGATATAAAATATCAAGTCATTCTATGTTTCTAAAATCAACTTCTCGCGGACCATAAATATTTAGTACCTACTAAGATTCCGCGACGAATAGACAAAAGTTTTAAAATCATCTATTTTCGATACTTAACTATTTTAGCAGTAGTAATAACAAATCACTGAGGTTTAAGATGATTGTTGATAAGAACTAGACGTGCAATTTTATCTGTTATATAGGTCACAGGTTATGAAACAAGCTAGGATCATTTAATTGGATATTATTTTCTTTGTATAGTAATAGTTATTTATATTGGCAAAAGATAAAATAATTAATTAATAATTGAAGGATAATATTTTAAACGCCCTCTTCATATCGACATTATAGAAGCAGATGTAATACCATAATGTAACGTACATAAAATAATTTTCAAGTAAAACTTTTCAGGAAACACTCTGTAATTTAAAACTTATACCTAGGTTGGCAATGCTCTAGAATTATAATAAGAACTCTATTGCGAAGACAGGAAAGTTTTAAATTATAATTAAACCATATGCATAAAGTAAGCGAACGTTTAAAAGCATATGAATGAACCCATTGTCTGTAGCTAACAATTATTTGCGTGTTGTAATGGTAATATACTTCAATTAATATATTACGCCACTTGCACATATGACATTTACAACAATTCTTTTTTACTACCCATTTATATTTTTCCAATAACATTTTTCAATAACACATACAGTTCAGTACAGTATTTAACCTGATTCTCAAACACATATTTCCAGATTCATAGGCGTGGATGTTTTTAACGTACTTCTAAAAGTATACCCTTTCATTTTTAAATGAAACAGTCCAAAAATAGTATTTTGCACAGAATAAATAATTGCAATAGTAATTGGTAACAAAATCTGTTATCATATCGAATCTATCTTCTCAATAAAAAATTACTAATTCTAATATTTCGTCAATTATTCAGAGTTAATTATTTAATTTCAGCGTTATATAATAAAACTGTAGGTAATAGGAACATTTTATATTTTCAGTCTCAATAAAACATTTCTGGAAAAAAATACCAACACTCATAAAATCAGCAAGACGTTAATGAAAAATTCAAATACATACATTATGTGTTGCACAACATTGCGTTATATTTCACTACTTGACCATTCCTGGAATTTCAGTATTGTTCAATTGTCGTGTCTACTCCTAAAAATGAAATAAAAATTAATAATTGTTCTTCAATGGGAAATTGTTTCAAACCGCTGGAAATAGGTGAAAATATATTAATTCTGAAAATAAATACCTCTGCGAGGTCTATCTCAATTCATAGACAAATTTATGCAATAGGTATTAATGGAAAATGAAGGAAGGAATAATGGTAGACAAACAAAAAAAATCAAAAAGAATATAAGTAAACAAAAAATATTATTCTCAACTGACATTGACGACCACTATTTACAGACATAGTAAAAACACTATAGAAATCTAAATAAAAAACCCTATTAAATAATATTATTAAAATGTAATACTTGGTCAAAAAGATACAGTTCTCAAGTATTTTAGGGTAAAATAAACAGTTTTAATTAGATTTTTGATTTATCTATTGTAGAGTAGGTACAGCGTGCCACGACTTCGGGAAAATTTCATTATAATTTCTTAGATTATGATCCCCAGACCCTAAAAATGCCTAGAGGGCATATTTCTCAATAGATCAAAATGCAACTTGGCATGCATATACTTTAAATCCATATCTTGGTTAAGTTCAAAGATAGGCCAAATCGCCTTCTACGTTTTAAAATGGCGACGGTTCAAAGACCCAATATTTTATTTCGAATCAAATATGTACATGGGATACAGCATTGGATAGTGCTTATCTTGCCCTACAACTTTTGTCTAAAACACTTTTGCTAAAATGCATAGGAAAAATTTAAAAATGGCGGCGGTTCAAAGTCTTAAAAAATTCTCAAAATTTTATTTCGAACCAAATATGTACAGGCGTAGGCCAAGCAATTAAGAAATTGTCCTTGACATAAAGCCTACCTGGAAATCGCCTGTACCATCGCGTGTAGGACAGTCCATATTTTATTCTCACTGTGTTCCTACTTGAAAATGTCATTTGTTAATTTTTTATAAACAATTATCAACAAAAAATCGCGTTTTTTAAGTTTTTTTTTTATTGTAAAATGGAAACTATTGAAGCAATCTTAATGGTGTAAACGGATGAATTGAGAAGAATTGAATTACGAAGAGAATGGCGGGTCAAACGACCCGATCGGATAATTAGAGTTGGAGAGAAGCCGGAAAAACCGGAAAATATTGCTTTTTCATAAAAAATTCATAACTCCGCCATTTTTAATATTAAGAGTTGAAACTTTGCACTCATATGTATTTTATGGGTGCAAGACCTGGACTCGGTCGGATTAATAGTTTTCGCAAAATCCGCATTTGAATATTTTTTGTAATATTTTCGCGGAGGGCTAGATGCATTTGAGGTCATCCGATTGAGATTTAAAAAACGGATTTGGAAATTAGACGTGAACAGCAACAAAACGTCTATTCTGTTTTTTCGATAAAACGCATTTAAGTGGGTGAAACACTATTGTGAACATGAGCAGAAACGGCCGAGCGTGCGAGAGCGGTCGAGTGGTGGGGGGTTATGTTAATAGGGGTACGAGTAATACATTGTCTTAATAGTAATAGTTAAACCCCATGAGGTGCGTGCACCTAGCCAACCTAACCTATCGTGGGGTTTAACTATTACTATTAACACAATGTATTACCCATACTCCTATTGGTCCTATTAACATAACCAAATTGACAAAGTGCGCGCACTTAGCCAACCTAACCTATCGTGGGTTTAGCTATTACCAGTACCCCATATTTGTCATTAATGCATATATACTGATCGAATCCTTTACGATAGCGACCCTTGTTTAAATCAAAATCTTTAACTATTACCAATATCCCATATTTGTCATTCCAACATTCAGATAAAAGTCATATGTGGAGTCACGTGATCGCCATAAACATGTTTAAGGATAAATATAATAAGTATATATAAGAGGGTATAAGGATATGATAAGGATAAAATAAGGGTAAAATAAGGATAAAATAAGGGTCAAATAAGGATATAATAAGGATAAAATAAGGGTCAAATAAGGATAAAAATAAAGATATAATAAGGGTAAAATAAGGATATATATAAGGATAAGGATAAAATAAGAGTAAAATATGGATATATAAGAATATAATAAGGGTAAACTAAGGGTGAACTAAAAGGATATAATAATGATGACTTCTCGTTTATTAACCTTCAAAATGTAATCACTTGAGGATCAAGTAAAGTTAAAAAACTTGGAAGATTTGGAAATGTTACAGAGCCTACGTTTTTTTTTTTCCTGGCAATGCTTCATGTTATACATTATAGAATAAATAGAAATTGTTAAACCAATATTGTTAATAAAAACACTAATTTTAATTACACGTGTTATCAATAATTCACTCAGTATACCCCTCATACCCGTGTATTAAGAATTTAAAAAGTTATTAGGAATTAAAATTAGTAATTTTTTGTATGTATCAAGTACTTAATCTGAGAAAATTTTATATAATAAATTAACAGAATCAACGACTCTTTGTGAATGAAATGTAAAAAGGTAATCTGGAAAATATCTCTGGTAGGAAACAAAAATCACTATATATTTTATAAAACACTTTACGCTACTTTTTAAGGATCTTATATATGTAAGGCAATTCAATCCGCTAGTTGATTAGATAGTATTTAGATGTGTACAGATTTTTTTTACTTACTTATTAAAAAAGCAGAGAATAAACTAATATATAGAAAGAATATTCTCTTATGATGAAAGAAATTTTGCGCATGAGAAAGTTCTATCTTATCACATAAAGTTAGGCTCAAATTTATCGCAAGAATTACAAAGAAGATTGAATAAAATTACTTTCCTATAAATAGGGCAATCATATCATGTTTCCATCTCCCTGATAATAGATAATAGATTACAGTCTCTAGACAATATCTTCTTAAATTCAAAACAAACATTAGATATTTATAGAATTCATAGAACAAAAATAAGATCTGTCTTTCTAAAAACTTGTATCCGTTACTTTCAGAAAGAAACTATTCAGTACTTGTTAATAATTCTGATGAAAAATAGTGATTTGAAAAGCAACTGGTATTTTATATTCAATGTAAAATATGGATATACTGAAACTTGTAGAACATTTTAAGAAAAATCCAAAATTAAGTAGTGCTTATGATTATCATTCAGAAAATATAATAAACGTTTAGAAATAAATGTATTAACCGCCTTCCTGATCACTGGAATGACCGTGTTAAGCTTAGAATTGTGTGAGTGAAGGAGACGGAGCCCTACAGTTTATAGTGGGATCCGAACCACTTCTTGAATAATCTGTAGTTGAAAATTACTTTACAGTAGGTAGAAATCGAACGCACTTCCATAGGTATGCTCAGAATGAAAGTTAAACGCGCTAAAGAACTTCACAGACGTTTTTGCATGGCTACATAACATAACGTAAATATTGGCTCATGCATTTGTTAAAAACACACACTAACAAGTATAGCATAAATATTTAATAATCAGAGAAAGAGTTTCAATTTTATTCTAACCTAAAGAAACAACAATTTACAGAATAGGTGTTTCTGCCGGCTTAATTATCACGTGATCTTTTGTGATAATATATTATGGTTTTCCGTCTTGTTCTAATGATGTATTTTCCATACTGCTGTGTCTTTAATTTGTGTCTGTTTAAAATGACGTAAAAACGAAAGGTAACGAAATAGAAGGTGGTGGTGCGATTTGCTAATTCTTTGCCATAGATTTTCCTTCAACACTGCATATCTTTGAAGTTGACATTTTTCTTGTCATATAGGTGGGAACAATTTCTCACCATTTCGACAAGAATATCATCGAAATCCCTGGATTCTGTGTCATCCAATAATATTAAATTTGTTGAGTATTTTCTGTTACAATATCTTCATCCAATGTTTCCAAAATAACCAATAAGTATTTTTCATCAACACAATACCTTGAAAATGTGTGGGTTATATCACAGAAAAATAAGTTGTTACCATAGATTAGATAGTTGTTGTTGCTATAAATAAGAAATAAACATAGCGTATTAAACAATATTTTAACCTGTCCTATCACATTTCTATTATCTTTGCTTTTTTAGAACATAAACGTATGTTACCTTGTAATTGCTATTCGTGTCATAATTTTTTATTTTAGAATTTTATCAGTACCAAAACAAAAAGACTGTATGAAACTGAATTCATTTTAAAATAATAATATTTATACTTTGTTAGAATTTTAACACATCCCTATTTTACGAGAGATCGCATGAAAATGATTAAATGAAATATTCCAAAGGTTTAATGTTTTTAGACAAATTCTACCACCGTAGTAAATATAACGACACCCGTCTGTCGCCTCCTAGTGGCGGCGTTAATTCAGGGGGGAGTTGAAGTTTTACATTTTTTGACGATAAATAAATGGCATTATTCCAGGATGAAATTTGGGACATTTGTTTTGTTTTTGGTGATAAATACTACTGTACTTTCAGAATTTCAGCAGACGGCGGCATTCGCGAAGCAGACGTACTCAAAAATGTAGCAAAAAGTCGATAAAGAAACGGCTATATACCAACTTGCAGTTTGTATCATCTGATCGGATATAAAAACCTGTAAAACTTTTCTTAAAAAAAACGAAAAATCAACAGACGGCGGTTTAAGCCGGCAGACGGCTATCTCTTCCGTGAAATTTTTCTTTTTGCGATAATCAAACGTCGTTATTCCAGGCTCAAACTTGAGATATTTATTTTGTTTTTGGTGATTATACAACTGTATTTTCAGAATTTGGGCAGACGGCGGCGTTCGCGAAGCAGACGTCCTTGAAAATGTTACCAAAAGGGCAACAAAAAAAACTTGCAGTTTATATCATCTGATTGGAAATAAAACTCTACAACTTTTCTTTAAGAAAATATCAGCAGACAGTGGCCTAAAGCCAGCAGATGGCGATTTTCCTAAAAAACTGAAAATAATTGTTTATAACATACATACAAGTAAAATAGTCAAATTTAGAAAGGTTCTTTATTTTTCTTTTTTTGGAAGTATCAACCTGTCATATTGGACATTGTGATAATTATTCAATAAAACGTTTGTAGGCTAGAACACTGATTTCTTGTTAGGATACAAGTCGTCGCGTCGGTCGGTGGTCAAAAGATGCACTGGGCGTGACATAGTGTCTGGAGAGTGGTGATATGTTTGGATTATTGCATTATAGGTTATTATTCGTGTGTATATAGTTCAATTGAAAAAACTGCTAATCGTTCGTTTTGTATTAAAAACATTAAACTGCTTGTGTCAGAAGACTTTTGATCTATTTTTTACGTGAAAAACCTAATTGTAAGTTTTAATTTTTTACTACTTTTAAAATTGTGCGGATTTTTTATTGCGTTACGAAATTTTGTAGAGGGAAAATGGAATCATCTGAACACTCTGAGGAAATCTCTATAAAAAAGTGTGGCATACAGATCGATGAATTCGATGATAATACTGACGCTGTAAAGTTATTTTCCGTTATCACTTTTAAAAAATGCAGTGAAGTTCTCCAAGCTAGAAAGAAGTTAAATTTAAAATACTCACATTTTAAATTACCAGTGGGTATCATACGTCGTGTTACCTAAAATTCACTGCTATCAAAACCAAATAGTTAGAATTAGCAGCCTCTTTGTCATTACCTATTAAAAATGCAGAAAAAGCAATAGAAACCAGTTTTGATATCCCATCCTGCTCACCTTAAAATTTGGTAGAAACAAGATCAAGTTCCCTTCAAATTTCGAGAAATCCTAAAAGAGGAATACTTACGAATAAATGCATTTTTTGTGATAAATTGTTTTTTCGACTTAATAACAAAAAAAATTTCTTTGAGTTCATGCAAAACCAAAAATTTCGAAAACAAAATTAAAAAATATGCCTCTTATTTGAATGATTCAAAATTTTGATGAAAATTGCAGATATTGATTTCACTGTCAAGGAAGTAAAGTATCACAGAATCTGTAGTAAATATGAACAGATATCTTCAAAAGCAGAAATCAAAATGTGATCCCTCATCGAATAAAATACGCCAGAAAATTCATAATATGTCGTTTAAAATGCTATGTACATATATTGAAAAAAACATGTAATAGAGCGTAAGCCAGCTGTTTACCTCAATAGAATTTCATCGATATATGAACAGTATTACTTTGAAAATTGCAGTACAGTACGAAGAAGGAAAGGTTTCATCAAATGTCAATATCGCTGCACATAATATAAAAACAAAACTTCAAAATAATTTCAATTACGCCGTTAAATTCAATATACATAAGAAACAATCATTCATATATAATGCAGTAATGTCTGTAAATGAAAACAATATCAACAATTTATTGGATGTGCAAAACACTGCATTTTTATTGCGGAGAGAAGTTCTAAACATTAAAAAGAGACCGTTACCAGATAATTCACGACCGAAGGATATTCACGCTGGCGAATGCGAAATCTCTTCAATATTAGAACATTGTTTCAATATCTTTTATTGTCTGGTCCTTACTCACGCCGCAACAAAGATTCTGAAGGTATTATAGTTAACTCTTTGTGCCAGGATGTGATCTATGATGTGACAAATGCCAGAATTAAGACCTCCAAACATTTAGAACTGGGCAGCATTGTTATTAAAAGTCTAACAATCGCAAGATTATTGAAATTTTCAATAGACTGGGACATTATGCTAGTTACACTCTTCTAGAAGAGTTAGAAACTGAATTAACATATTCCTCTGTTGAATAATCTTCGTTAATTCTAAAAACGTTACAAAAATCTCCCGAGTTATTTACCGGCTTAGCCTTCGACAACTTTGACAGATTTGTAGAGACAATGACAGGCAAAAACACACTCCATGATACGGTCGGAATAATATACCAATTCGATAAACCTGAAGAACAAGTTATACTTATTCGTCCTGAAGATTACCCAATAGGACACGAAGGCGAGCATTTCATATTGATGATCTAGAAACTGAACCATATTTTAAAAAGCCTAAACTTTTGAAAATCACCAAAATTTTGTATTAACAACATTAACAAACATTTTCCAGAAATATTTGTGATGCTGGATGACATATGGTTATTTTCATTAGCTTTATTGCAAGAACAATCACCCATGCGAGTTGGCTGGAATAGCAATTTGCAAAACATAAGATTTGGTACCTTCTTCTAATAAATAAGTCATCTACAAATTACTCAGTTGTCCTGCATACCCTAAAATTGGCTCAATAAGTAGCTGATGAGTATAAGCAAAAATACATATGCGTTACCTACGATTTAGCCATAGCTAAGATGGCATTACAAATACAGGGCGCTGAACATCCTAGATTCAACCGTGTATTTATACTTTTAGGGGCATTTCATATAAAAATGACATTCTTTAAGGCCGTGGGTAAATACATAGAAGAATCAGGTGTACCCCACATACTATGTGAATCAGACATATTGGCCGCAGGACCGCTTAAAGGATTTATTACTGGAACGCATTTCAACTGCTGTAAAAGAATTCATGAAATATTAGCTGCTGCTGTACAAGCATTACATATAAAACTATTTGTAAAAATTCGTCCGAAGGTATGTCCGAGGTAATTCAGGAATTAAAAGAAGTACACATCTCAAAATCGAGAGATATGTCAGAAGCAAAATGTTTGGAAGCTTTTCTTAATGAATATCAACTATATAATAGAGAAACTCTGATTGGAAAGCATGGGCCTACTGCTCAATTCTGGATAAATTACGTCGAGTTGATACATGTTAATGTTGTTATTTTTGTTTTATAGATATAGAAAAATACGTCTGCGAAATTTATGAAAAATATAAGTTATCAAGTGTAAATCAGGCTCGATTTGAAATTTTTCTAGATTGTTACATACCAAAACCGAAACAAAATCCTTTCGCAGGCATTAAGAACTTCGAGGCCAGTCGTATTCCCCCATGCAAAGACACTTTGATCTTCAAAATTCGACGGACAACGAACAAAATTTTTCAATGCATTTCAAAATGGATGGTTTATCGAAGACGATGAATTTAAAATTAAATTGTTTGATTGTGAACAAAAATTACGCGTAGAGCACCGATGAAGATGAGTAGATGCTTAAATATTACTTCTTGTTTTACTGTTATGTCTGTTATGTTTTTTATACTTACAATAATGCATGTTAATTTTTTTGGAATTGTGTGTTCAATAAGCGGTTGTCCTTTTATACTTGTTTGTATGGGTGATTATTGTAAAGATTTTTTTGTTCAAGAATATTGAAATTTGAATATTGACTTTTTTCTTAAAGAAAAGTTGTGAAGTTTTTTATTTCTAATCAGATGATACAAACTGCAAATTGGAATATTGCCTTTTTTTATTGCCTTTTTTGGTAACATTTTCAAGGACGTCTGCTTAGCGAACGCCGCCGTCTGCTCAAATTCTGAAAATACAGTAGTATATATCACCAAAAACAACACAAATATCTCAAGTTTGAACCTGGAATAACGACGTTTGATTATAGACAAAAAACAAACTGGAAAAATTTCACGGGAAAAATAGGCGTCTGCCGGCTTTAAGTCGCCGTCTGCTGATTTTTTTCTTAAAGAAAAGCTGTACAGTTTTTTATTTCCCATCAGATGATACAAACTGCAAGTTGGAATATAGCCGTTCCTTTATTGCATTTTTGTTCACTTTTTTTTCAACACCCCTCTCTGAATTAACGCCGCCACTAGGAGGCGGCAGACGGGTGTCATTATATTTACTACGGTGGTAGAATTTGCCTAAAAACATTAAACCTTTGGAATATTTCCTTAAATAATTTTCACGCGATCTCTCGTACTATATAATTATAAATCCGTTTTTTTGAATTTGAATGATCTTGTAACATCTGTTTAAATTGTAAGATACACCACATCGTTACCAGATTAGAAGAATAAATCGATAAAAGTGAATACATTGGTTTACATATTAACAGGTACATAACCTATGCTTCGATGATCTCTGTTTCTTTTTGAAAACCCTATGAAAAATCTAGTTTCATTATTTTTCTATGTATAGTTCAAGTAGGAAAAAACTGAGACATAAAAAACATAACAAAAACTTTACGACCTCATTAATATACCGGTAAACTTTTCTGTGTTGTTCGCAAATTGACTCGCTCACCTTTATAGGTTTTTAATGTGCGTCGGGAATGTTTCATGTCAGGCTTGGCGCCATGACCCGCGGCGATATAAAATAATGTAAAGTTTTTTTTGCGTTTTTTATTTACTGGGATCTATTTATTTCAACTAGCACCATGGCCCGCGGCGATAATAATTATGTCGTAAAATTTTTGTTAGGTTGTTTCTGTCTTTGGAATTCATTACTGGAACTATGCCTATGCTACTTTGTTAGAAAAAATGTAAAACTAGAGCTGTTTTCAATTAAGAGATATTATCATTTATCGTATTTTCAGTGTATATTTCAAGTTAATAGCTCTTAAAAAATACAAAGAGCCTAACATCTTGACATACATTACTTGGAAAAAATTCCACTAAAATAAATGTCTATGAGCTTTGCCTTGATATGTAGTAAATTCTATTGTCCCCCTATCCTAATTTTCATCTACTTTTTCTTATATGATATACAGAAAATTATTTAAGACCCATATATCTGTAAACTGTATGTATTTAGTTAGGAAATAAAACTTAAAATAGCATATTAAAATTTCTATAGGATGTAAAATTATTAGAATATTAACGTTTCTTCCCTATTGAGCTTTTCATTTTGATATGTAGAAAAATGAGAATGTGTAGAAAAATTATGTGTTTACTTTCATATAATTAGAGGGTAGTTAGTTAATTATCTGATACGTTCGATAGCCCGTAGGCCTTTTCACGTGCCACGGTTTTCGGTTTTAAACGCGTAATTTATATATTTTTCCTGAATGTTGCGTAGAGACAATATCACTGTAAACTTTATTAAGAATTTACGGTTAGATATTATTCCACGTTACGACCGACTGTTTTTTGGTTAGATATGAAACATCCTGTCCCAACCACAGTTTATACGATCTCGAAGTTTGTTAGTAAAAAAAAAGAAGTTTATAACTTATCATAAAATATCTCAGAAACACCTAAGATTAACATATTCCCTCTTCATTAATTCGGTCATGGCCTTTTTTTCATTAATTTAGTCACATAAATACCTAAAACAGAGAGAAAAATGTAAAATATTTTTAGAATAAAAAAAATGTAGTAATGATAACATAACATCTAAGTAGGTAATGGGACACTTGAGACAGACAGTGACGTCACAGCATTGGCGCCAGCCGTTAAGTAGGGAATCTGCATTACCGACCGAAACGCGGGAAATTCAAATTATGAGATCTGCATTACCGACCGAAACGCGGGAAATTCAAATTATGAGATCTTCATTACCGACCGAAACGCGGGAAATTCAAATTATGAGATCTGCATTACCGATCGAAGCGCGGGAAATTCAAATCGTGGGGTCTGCATTACCGACCGCGGGAAATTCAAATCTGACAGGGCCCTGTGCCGACATAACCTAACTAATATCCCAGTGCTCGTGTGCCCCCCGGCTGGTCGACGCATGATTCTAACCTTACTAATGGCCCCCGTGCCAACCTAACCTAACTTTTGTTACCAACTTAACCTCACTTCTATCATCATGTGTAATGGGCAAGAAGGCTAGGAGGTGCCCCCGTGTCAGCATAACCTAACTTCACTTCTTAAACCTGCTCGTGGTTCGTGTGGGGCCCATGTGCTGTCAAAAGCCCCCGTTCAAGTGACCCGTACCCCAGCGGCACCGTGTTAACCTAACCTTACTCTCAGCATCATAGGCCGTTCAACATAACCTAACTAATGTCCCCGTGCTCGTGTGCCCGTCCCGGCTGACCGACGCGCGTGATCCTAACCTTACTAGTGGCCCCCGTGTCAAGGATAACCTTACTTCTTAAGCCTGCTATAAAAACTTAAACCCAAAGACCACATGGACGTGGTATGTGGCATCGAATCGGAGCTATGCCATCAGAATGCCAAGGGTAAAAATTCATAGCAAGCAAGCAAGAAGAATGTTAGGCCCCAAACCGTCGTGGTGCTCCCCCTCGTCCCAACATAACCTCACTTCGGATGCCAACATTTTAAAAGTAAGTAACATAACCTAATTATATCCCTAAACCTTATCAGCCGTTACAGAGGGCGTTCAACATAACCTCACTTGTGCCCCCGTGCCAACATAATCTAACTATATTGCTAGTGCCCCCTCCGAGCCGACATAACCTCACTTCTACTATCGTACGTGTAATAGTAAAAAACTGAAAGGACTCACCAGGCCCTGCATCCACATGTCACGAACAAAGAGCACAGACTGACACTTGTGCTTGTGAGATGAAATTGTCATGATGAATCATATCAGATGGGGTAAAAAACCGTTAGCTATGACGTAATATTGCGCAATTATCATCAAAAAGGCGCGGCGGCGGTTTACTTTGAAATTTACCTTTGTCGATACTTTCAATGAAATTTAGACAAAAACAAATATAATTTATTACTTCCTTAAAAATTTAAATAAATAAACATCATATAAAAGGACCTAGTAAATATTCAACTAAAAACAGCTCATGTTATATGACTAATATAAATATAAAATAACTTTGAATTAACAGTCATTTCCACACCCGAATAATCAATGTTTTTTCTCTGACAAGATCTAGCTTGTAGCTAACATTTAACGGTCGTGATTTGGTTTTCGTCCTCATCATTATTTTTTACCTAAATGGCTATATAGATAGGATTTCTGATTTGGAGTAAGTATAGAAGAAAAAATATCGATCAAGTCTATTAAAAATATATACCTCAGAGTCGCAGCTTGTCTGGTTAATTTTTTTGTTGATCGCCAGGTATATAATTTTAGATATTTTTGTTATTCCTAAGAAAGAGCTTCTTTGTTCTAGCAATAATAATAAACGTACGTTTGAGGTTTCGTGGTAGAAATTATTTTCCTCAAGTTCAAATGAATATTTTAACCATGAGAAAAGATTTTAAATATCTCAGGCCAATATAGAGTTTATAAAAGTATCAATATTGTTCTTACATATTTATTTTTACAAAATATAGATTGCTGCGATAATATTCAGACTCAGTTTTTAACCATTGTTTATTTATATAATATCTGCAAATTCAGCTAAAATGGAAATATTCCAGCGGCTGGTCAATCGGCTCTCGGCCGCTCCTATAAGTCCTATCCTATATTTTCAATTCAATTTCAATTTTTCGATGTACTGGTCGGAGGTGTATAGTGCCAGTCAGTGGAGAAGTTTTTGTGAGTGCTTTACACTCTTATAACATAAAGGTAAGTTTCCATTATTATGATTTTTGCAGACTGTCCGTAGATTTTAAAAATTGTAATTTTCCTTAAACAGTTACCATGTTACTAGAGCCACATGATTTATATATGGTTTTTCTATTATAATAACGTTTGAAAGTTTAATGCTTATTAATCATAGATAGCTCTGTTTTCTCAAGTTTTTGTCATAATAGGTTTATGTACTGAATGACTCGGGAATCATTATTCTTCTTAGTTCAAACGGATACTTTTAAACAATTGTCAATATACAGGGAGTGCTCAGTTTAATGTTTATTAATCATAGTTTTACTCAACTTTTTCCTTAGGTTTTACCATATTAAGTTTCAATTTTATAGAGTGTTAATTTTACATAAAGTTCATGTACCGGAACCAGATGTTTTGGGATCGTTATTTCTCTTAGTTCAAACGGATATTTTATACAATTGTCAATATACAGGGGGTGCTCAGCTTAATGTTTATTAATCATAGTTTTACTCAATTTTTCTCTAGTTTTATACCATATATTGTTTCAATTTTATAAAAAGCATTATTTTTACTTAAAGTTTATGGGGCAGAGAAGTTTCGGGAATCATTATTTTTCCTAATTCAAGCGGATATTTCACACAATTTTCAATATACCGGGGCTGCTCAGTTTAACGTTATAGATTACCCTTGGTTTTCATAAATCAATTCCTTTTGATTGTTCCTATTGATTTTAATACAAATAATAAGTAAAAATACTAATGTCATGGATAAATAATATCAATCCAATTTAAGATTTGCGAGTTTCATATCAGTTTTAAGATGTATTAATATTCAAGTACTAGAAATAATAAGGTAATTTCATATTGCCATCACTGACAAAATATATAAGGAAATTGGGTTAATTCGAAAAATATACAGGGGGATTCGAAAAATAGTGTCCTGTTTCTCTAAACAAAAATATTTCAAAGAAATACAATATAAAAAAGCGTAAAGCCTTCGACATTAAAAATCATGTGGAAAAATATATAGGGTGTACCGTAATAATATACAGGGTGTTTTGTTAGTAATAACTGTATGGTTTACTTAAACGATGTAATCTGCAGTGAATTTTTCTGTTCTTATTGAATACAAATCTACGCTTTCATTAATAATTTTCTGATAAGTTCTTTTGTACAGGGCTGTTTTACTAGTAATAACTGATTTCTGTTCTTATTGAATACAAAATGTACACTATGTTTATAATGCCTATTGAATAAATGTAAGGGAACCTGGATTGATTCGAAAAATATACAGAGCGATTCGAAAAATATACAGGGGATTTGAAATATATACATTTTTAGATATTTTAAAAACACATCTAAAGGAATGAATTTTCGTAAAAGATGGCTGACTCTAGGTCTCCATAACTAACTAAACTATCAGTTTTAAAATCTCTCTCTAACGTGATACGTAATATTAGAAGATCTGTTAAGCTCTTTTTTTTTCTCTTGAAATATCCCGGTCGTTGGATAACTAATCACTTGCAGGTACACTAATAATTTAGTATACAAAAAATAACCATCAGTTCGATATAAAAAAGCCCCATCCGTAAAAATGTAATAAGGGAACCTTACGCTAAACTTTGTTTCATCAACTAAGTTACCTTCATCATCAGGATACGGTTAAAAACGCTGACTCACTTATTTTATCCACAATTACCCGCAATTATTCACATTTTTATCCACATGAACAGGGTCTGTATGAAAATTACTTTGAAAACTTTTTACAGGAATTTAAAAATGCAAAATAAAAAGTGTTAAGTTTCCATCGCTAAAGAATCATATGGGAAAAATATTATTCAAGTTGATTTTATTTTAAATAATTCCGTAGTCCAATTGGTATATACCCTTTTTTTTTTCAAACATGTGTTTATATTTGCTAATGTGAAAAATACCACCGATTTTAAATTTTTCCAGCGCTCCTCTGCTAATTTAATAAATGCTTATTAATCGCTAAGAATCATATGGGAAAAATATTATTCAAGTTGATTTTATTTTAAATAATTCCGTAGTCCAATTGGTATATACCCCTTTTTTTTTCAAACATGTGTTTATATTTGCTAATGTGAAAAATACCACCGATTTTAAATTTTTCCAGCGCTCCTCTGCTAATTTAATAAATGCTCATTCATTAATAATATACAGGGTCTGTGCAGTAATAATATACAAGGCGTACAGATTCTTTAACATAATATTTTTCAGGAAATTTTGTTAAATATTAACATTTTATAGGATATTTTTAATTTTACTACAGTTCTTTTTATATATATTATGATTATAAATGAACATTGGTGACAGGTTTCCCCACTCCTACGAATAAAAATGGTAAATAGTAAATAAAACCAAAATAATTTGTCCGATAATTCCCATATCTCTTAAAGTATTTATATATAAATCGTATTTTAGACCTAAGCGTTTGTTAATTCTTATTGCGTCAACTAAGTCGTTAGAGTTAATATTTTCATCCCATTCCAATATATATCATTCTTCTTTCTCTTCGAATTGAACGTTGAGTGTATATTATGATATTTCCAGCTTGAATTTGCATTGACAACAGGCTCTTTTAAAGTACACTCTGTGAAGACGATGGTACCTAGAGATCTCAAGTTTGAAATTGTAGTGGATGTGTTCTGTTCCCAACCCATTTCATACTCATCATCATCATCATATCCTGAGGTCTTCGGTAATGAGCTCCTCCTCTTCTTTGGTGGAAACAATTTTGATATTATGTTTTGATATTTCCAGGTCTTGTTCGGATTTAACCGATATACATCTCCATATTTTCTCATGTGTGCATTAGTTAATGTTAGTATATCTTTATAGTTTAATAAATCTTCGTCGTTAAAATCGTGAAACTGTCTCTTTGTTAATAATTCGATTAGGCTGCTTTTAGAGGAAATTTATTCTCATAGACATGTAGATCATTCTTCTTAATTATCACCCATATTTCATCAATCATAAGATTCGAACCAACATGGTTTAATCCATAACAATTGGACTCGATATTCAGTAGAAAAAACATGTTATATCTGTAAAGGTATTTATATGAATAGCTCTTATTCATTCTTTATACCCCTTTACAGGTGTTTGATGATGGTTTCATGACAATTCATGCGCGCACTTAACCAATCTAACCTATCGTAGCGCGCGTAGTAATTAATTAAATGTCTTATTATATTTATTGTTGAAATGTCGTGAAAATTACAAATATATTTATTGTCTATACATTCATTGATACGAGTTTTATCGTCTGTACAGACCTGTTTATTTTTCGTACAGACACTGTACAGACCTGTTTATTTTTCGTACAGACCTGTTTATTTTTTGTACAGACCTGTTTATTTTTCGTACTCGTCCTGGGGTAAGTTTGGCCAGCGAGAAAATCAACCAAAGACAAAGATTGTCAATGACCCCCGTGAATTCTTTGACATGCTTTCAAATCCGGGTATATACGCATACTCTGTGCTACCTGTGAATGAAGATACTCTGGTGGTTAACTGGGAGTATATAGAAGAGGCCGCAGATTCTCTAAAACCGTAAATGTGGTAATAGCCGCATATGTTACGACGCAAGCTCGTTTAAAATTGTACAGTTATTTAGAACGGCTGGGGGATAGAGTACTTTATTACGATACAGATTCTGTCATATACGTGTCCAGGCCCGGTGAATATGACGTCCCTACAGATGAATCGTTGGAGACATAATAAATAATAAATAATAATAAATAACACCACAGAAATTAGACAACCCCCAATTCCAGAAGCCAGGGCTTGTGCGGAAGGGGGTTACACATTGAAACCGATAAGCTCGAGGCATACGGCCAGGGCTCTTATATCACAGAATTTGTGTCTGGTGGCCCCAAAAACTATGCATATAAGGTCTTCTCTACTAAGAACCAGAGGGAAGAAATTGTATGCAAAGTCAAGCGGATCTCCCTAAATTACGCTGCCTCTCAGCTTATAAATTTTGGCTCTATTAAAGACATGGTGCTCAATGACACTCCTCCTGTGTATATAGTGTCCAAAAACATTTGTAGAACTAGGGAGCACGAGGTAGTGACTAGAGAGGAATCAAAAATTTACAAACCCCTCTAGCAAAAGAAAATTTGCTGAAGGTCACATCTCTGTTCCCTATGGATATAAGAAATTTAGAGACTGCTAGGATTGTGTGCTTTTATATTTTTGTATATATATTTGTTGTTGATAATATTTTGTATTGTATCAATGTACTTATATTTTTGCTGCATTAACGAGTTATGTATAACTTTCGCATATTAATTAAGAATGTTATCTGTTTATTACTATTTGAACAATTATACTTATAAATAATAGAGCACTCATATATTTTGGAATCCTTTGCAGGAATGAGGTGAAAACGTATGTGTTAATAATGTATATTATATTTGTTGATAAAATATTTATGTCAGTGTTGTTGTTGTATCAAATAATCTATTTATTTCCTGAGAATCACTATTTCTGTAAAGTGTATTATTATTGTTTTACCTTGAAGTTATTTTTAAGGTTTATTTATGATTTATATTTTATTTATAGAATCTTTATTTATAAACTATGTTTTCTTAGTCACCTTTCAGGGGTCTCGTACTAGATAAAGGAGACGGCGGCCTACAGTTTTATTGTGGTCTCCGAACCACTCTTGGGATGGTATTAATCATTTGATATTTATAGAATTTTTTCGTTATCTTTTATGTCTAAATAATAATATTTTGTTTATAATATATATATATATATATATTTTGATCATGTATGCTTGGAATATATTTGTTCAATATAGAATTTTAATTTATTATGAGTATCATTTTTCTCGCCTTCCTTCCTTCCTAACTGTGAGATGTATATGTAAATAGTAAAACTATGAAATATTTACATCATAAGAGTTAAAAATAGATAAGTAAGAGTAACTATGACATACCAGCTAAACTTGGTACTTTTAACCAAGTTACTGTGTATGTTATACCTTTATCTTAGTGAATTTCTGAGGTCATTATTATTTTTTAATTTTTTAACCATCTCAACATTTTAGCTGGTATAAGGTAAGGTAAGGTACGGGCTAAAAGTCAAGCACTCTCATCTAATCTATACTTGAAAATTTTCCGACTATTCGTTATACTTCTTTCTTAATACTCAAGGTTTTAAGACTATCATGTAGCATTTTCGGAGATTATTATTATTGTAAGAAGTTTTGGGTTTAAAAATAAGATGTATAGAGTTTTCAGGCTAAAATAACAAGAGTTCCTATACAGACTGTTTTATTTTTTCATACAGAACTGTTTATTTTTCATACAGACCTGTTTATTTTTCGTACAGACCTGTTTATTTTTCATACAGACCTGTTTGTTTTTCGTACAGACCTGTTTATTTTTCATACAGACCCTGTACAGACCTGTTTATTAATATATCCCCATGAACCACACATAAACACCCATGAACGACCATGAAACACCCATGAATTGTCATGAAACCATCATCAAACACCTGTAAAGGGGTATAAAGAATGAATAAGAGCTATTCATATAAATACCTTTACAGATATAACATGTTTTTTCTACTGAATATCGAGTCCAATTGTTATGGATTAAACCATGTTGGTTCGAATCTTATGATTGATGAAATATGGGTGATAATTAAGAAGAATGATCTACATGTCTATGAGAATAAATTTCCTCTAAAAGCAGCCTAATCGAATTATTAACAAAGAGACAGTTTCACGATTTTAACGACGAAGATTTATTAAACTATAAAGATATACTAACATTAACTAATGCACACATGAGAAAATATGGAGATGTATATCGGTTAAATCCGAACAAGACCTGGAAATATCAAAACATAATATCAAAATTGTTTCCACCAAAGAAGAGGAGGAGCTCATTACCGAAGACCTCAGGATATGATGATGATGATGAGTATGAAATGGGTTGGGAACAGAACACATCCACTACAATTTCAAACTTGAGATCTCTAGGTACCATCGTCTTCACAGAGTGTACTTTAAAAGAGCCTGTTGTCAATGCAAATTCAAGCTGGAAATATCATAATATACACTCAACGTTCAATTCGAAGAGAAAGAAGAATGATATATATTGGAATGGGATGAAAATATTAACTCTAACGACTTAGTTGACGCAATAAGAATTAACAAACGCTTAGGTCTAAAATACGATTTATATATAAATACTTTAAGAGATATGGGAATTATCGGACAAATTATTTTGGTTTTATTTACTATTTACCATTTTTATTCGTAGGAGTGGGGAAACCTGTCACCAATGTTCATTTTTGGATTAAAATCTTCATATATCTTGTGACAGTCGAAGTCAAAAGCTTTTGCGAATAAGAAATGCATGAAGAGGCATGCTAAGAATTGCGCATTTACACCTATTCGCGAGAAAATTGATCCAGCAGATAAGATTCTAGAGATTATGGAAATGATATTTACAAGATTTAAATATTACGCGTGCTGTTTATCTGCCGCTCTAATTTTCCATGATCAAGTTAAACGATTTGGTATCAATTCTGAAGTGAAAAAGGGGAATATTATACGCAAATCAGAACTCATACCAGTACATTTTTGGAATGTAATCGATGGAAGAATTTATGACCCGTCACTTGCTGTTGCCCAAGAAGATTACCCCGAATTGGAAGTTAATTATCATGAAGGTCCCTGCATTATCAAGAATGCAGGAGATGGTTTTATGGAAACAGCTTATGAAGTGTTTAAAATAGTTAAATCTACAGATTTTTACTTTGGCCTAGCACCTAAAGAACTGCTTGATATAAGGAATAAAATTCATGAAAGAGTAACGACAGTTCTCAATGATTATAATAAAAATATCTTGTAAATTTGAATATATTTTCTAATAAATTAATTCAGTCTCTTTTTTCCGTAATCACCCTGTATAAATTTTTCACTATGTTCACCTGTATATTATTATTACTGTACACCCTGTATATATATTTTTTTCATTATGTTCACCCTGACTGTAAATAAAAACTTTAAAAAATACGAATACATTTTTCAATGTAATAATCAAACAGAAACTCTAGCTCAAAAACAAGCGCGATGAATGAGATATGTTAATAAAGTAAAGAATGGGAATGGTAGCTTTGTTTATCTTAAATAAACGTTGCTCTGAGAACATTCTAAAATACATATAAGGACTTTATTTGTATAATATGCAATAATGCTGATTCGAGGTGTCCTGTATATATAGTTTGTCTTTTACGAGATATACAGATTGTTACATACATAGAGAATGAGGATTATAGATTTCTCTAAAAAAGTTAATATAGAAAGTTTACTCCTAATGATACATGTTTACTTTGTGAATCACTAGTTTCTACAAAGACAATGGATTTTAAAAACCTTTAAAGAATTTCATTTATAATCATAATATATATAAAAAGAACTGTAGTAAAATTAAAAATATCCTATAAAATGTTAATATTTAACAAAATTTCCTGAAAAATATTATGTTAAAGAATCTGTACGCCTTGTATATTATTACTGCACAGACCCTGTATATTATTAATGAATGAGCATTTATTAAATTAGCAGAGGAGCGCTGGAAAAATTTAAAATCGGTGGTATTTTTCACATTAGCAAATATAAACACATGTTTGAAAAAAAAAGGGGTATATACCAATTGGACTACGGAATTATTTAAAATAAAATCAACTTGAATAATATTTTTCCCATATGATTCTTAGCGATTAATAAGCATTTATTAAATTAGCAGAGGAGCGCTGGAAAAATTTAAAATCGGTGGTATTTTTCACATTAGCAAATATAAACACATGTTTGAAAAAAAAAAGGGTATATACCAATTGGACTACGGAATTATTTAAAATAAAATCAACTTGAATAATATTTTTCCCATATGATTCTTTAGCGATGGAAACTTAACACTTTTTATTTTGCATTTTTAAATTCCTGTAAAAAGTTTTCAAAGTAATTTTCATACAGACCCTGTTCATGTGGATAAAAATGTGAATAATTGCGGGTAATTGTGGATAAAATAAGTGAGTCAGCGTTTTTAACCGTATCCTGATGATGAAGGTAACTTAGTTGATGAAACAAAGTTTAGCGTAAGGTTCCCTTATTACATTTTTACGGATGGGGCTTTTTTATATCGAACTGATGGTTATTTTTTGTATACTAAATTATTAGTGTACCTGCAAGTGATTAGTTATCCAACGACCGGGATATTTCAAGAGAAAAAAAAAGAGCTTAACAGATCTTCTAATATTACGTATCACGTTAGAGAGAGATTTTAAAACTGATAGTTTAGTTAGTTATGGAGACCTAGAGTCAGCCATCTTTTACGAAAATTCATTCCTTTAGATGTGTTTTTAAAATATCTAAAAATGTATATATTTCAAATCCCCTGTATATTTTTCGAATCGCTCTGTATATTTTTCGAATCAATCCAGGTTCCCTTACATTTATTCAATAGGCATTATAAACATAGTGTACATTTTGTATTCAATAAGAACAGAAATCAGTTATTACTAGTAAAACAGCCCTGTACAAAAGAACTTATCAGAAAATTATTAATGAAAGCGTAGATTTGTATTCAATAAGAACAGAAAAATTCACTGCAGATTACATCGTTTAAGTAAACCATACAGTTATTACTAACAAAACACCCTGTATATTATTACGGTACACCCTATATATTTTTCCACATGATTTTTAATGTCGAAGGCTTTACGCTTTTTTATATTGTATTTCTTTGAAATATTTTTGTTTAGAGAAACAGGACACTATTTTTCGAATCCCCCTGTATATTTTTCGAATTAACCCAATTTCCTTATATATTTTGTCAGTGATGGCAATATGAAATTACCTTATTATTTCTAGTACTTGAATATTAATACATCTTAAAACTGATATGAAACTCGCAAATCTTAAATTGGATTGATATTATTTATCCATGACATTAGTATTTTTACTTATTATTTGTATTAAAATCAATAGGAACAATCAAAAGGAATTGATTTATGAAAACCAAGGGTAATCTATAACGTTAAACTGAGCAGCCCCGGTATATTGAAAATTGTGTGAAATATCCGCTTGAATTAGGAAAAATAATGATTCCCGAAACTTCCCTGCCCCATAAACTTTAAGTAAAAATAATGCTTTTTATAAAATTGAAACAATATATGGTATAAAACTAGAGAAAAATTGAGTAAAACTATGATTAATAAACATTAAGCTGAGCACCCCCTGTATATTGACAATTGTATAAAATATCCGTTTGAACTAAGAGAAATAACGATCCCAAAACATCTGGTTCCGGTACATGAACTTTATGTAAAATTAACACTCTATAAAATTGAAACTTAATATGGTAAAACCTAAGGAAAAAGTTGAGTAAAACTATGATTAATAAACATTAAACTGAGCACTCCCTGTATATTGACAATTGTTTAAAAGTATCCGTTTGAACTAAGAAGAATAATGATTCCCGAGTCATTCAGTACATAAACCTATTATGACAAAAACTTGAGAAAACAGAGCTATCTATGATTAATAAGCATTAAACTTTCAAACGTTATTATAATAGAAAAACCATATATAAATCATGTGGCTCTAGTAACATGGTAACTGTTTAAGGAAAATTACAATTTTTAAAATCTACGGACAGTCTGCAAAAATCATAATAATGGAAACTTACCTTTATGTTATAAGAGTGTAAAGCACTCACAAAAACTTCTCCACTGACTGGCACTATACACCTCCGACCAGTACATCGAAAAATTGAAATTGAATTGAAAATATAGGATAGGACTTATAGGAGCGGCCGATAGCCGATTGACCAGCCGCTGGAATATTTCCATTTTAGCTGAATTTGCAGATATTATATAAATAAACAATGGTTAAAAACTGAGTCTGAATATTATCGCAGCAATCTATGTTTTGTAAAAATAAATATGTAAGAACAATATTGATACTTTTATAAACTCTATATTGGCCTGAGATATTTAAAATCTTTTCTCATGGTTAAAATATTCATTTGAACTTGAGGAAAATAATTTCTACCACGAAACCTCAAACGTACGTTTATTATTATTGCTAGAACAAAGAAGCTCTTTCTTAGAAATAACAAAAATATCTAAAATTATATACCTGGCGATCAACAAAAAAATTAACCAGACAAGCTGCGTCTCTGAGGTATATATTTTTAAAGACTTGATCGATATTTTTTCTTCTATACTTACTCCAAATCAGAAATCCTATCTATATAGCCATTTAGGTAAAAAATAATGATGAGGACGAAAACCAAATCACGACCGTTAAATGTTAGCTACAAGCTAGATCTTGTCAGAGAAAAAACATTGATTATTCGGGTGTGGAAATGACTGTTAATTCAAAGTTATTTTATATTTATATTAGTCATATAACATGAGCTGTTTTTAGTTGAATATTTACTAGGTCCTTTTATATGATGTTTATTTATTTAAATTTTTAAGGAAGTAATAAATTATATTTGTTTTTGTCTAAATTTCATTGAAAGTATCGACAAAGGTAAATTTCAAAGTAAACCGCCGCCGCGCCTTTTTGATGATAATTGCGCAATATTACGTCATAGCTAACGGTTTTTTACCCCATCTGATATGATTCATCATGACAATTTCATCTCACAAGCACAAGTGTCAGTCTGTGCTCTTTGTTCGTGACATGTGGATGCAGGGCCTGGTGAGTCCTTTCAGTTTTTTACTATTACACGTACGATAGTAGAAGTGAGGTTATGTCGGCTCGGAGGGGGCACTAGCAATATAGTTAGATTATGTTGGCACGGGGGCACAAGTGAGGTTATGTTGAACGCCCTCTGTAACGGCTGATAAGGTTTAGGGATATAATTAGGTTATGTTACTTACTTTTAAAATGTTGGCATCCGAAGTGAGGTTATGTTGGGACGAGGGGGAGCACCACGACGGTTTGGGGCCTAACATTCTTCTTGCTTGCTTGCTATGAATTTTTACCCTTGGCACTCTGATGGCATAGCTCCGATTCGATGCCACATACCACGTCCATGTGGTCTTTGGGTTTAAGTTTTTATAGCAGGCTTAAGAAGTAAGGTTATCCTTGACACGGGGGCCACTAGTAAGGTTAGGATCACGCGCGTCGGTCAGCCGGGACGGGCACACGAGCACGGGGACATTAGCTAGGTTATGTTGAACGGCCTGTGATGCTGAGAGTAAGGTTAGGTTAACACGGTGCCGCTGGGGTACGGGTCACTTGAACGGGGGCTTTTGACAGCACATGGGCCCCACACGAACCACGAGCAGGTTTAAGAAGTGAAGTTAGGTTATGCTGACACGGGGGCACCTCCTAGCCTTCTTGCCCATTACACATGATGATAGAAGTGAGGTTAAGTTGGTAACAAAAGTTAGGTTAGGTTGGCACGGGGGCCATTAGTAAGGTTAGAATCATGCGTCGACCAGCCGGGGGGCACACGAGCACTGGGATATTAGTTAGGTTATGTCGGCACAGGGCCCTGTCAGATTTGAATTTCCCGCGGTCGGTAATGCAGACCCCACGATTTGAATTTCCCGCGCTTCGATCGGTAATGCAGATCTCATAATTTGAATTTCCCGCGTTTCGGTCGGTAATGAAGATCTCATAATTTGAATTTCCCGCGTTTCGGTCGGTAATGCAGATCTCATAATTTGAATTTCCCGCGTTTCGGTCGGTAATGCAGATTCCCTACTTAACGGCTGGCGCCAATGCTGTGACGTCACTGTCTGTCTCAAGTGTCCCATTACCTACTCATCTAAATCCTAACGTTATTATGAGATTCTGAAAATGAAACAATCAAGTAAAACGTATTTTTTTTTATACATTTATTTAACGTCGGCCTATTTCCGCTACTGAGGCCTAACACCGACGCCTGTAGACGAGCTACCCCAACCAGGAATTTTGCCGAACCTCTTCCCTTAAGAAGAGTGGGGATCTTTTACTTGCCTAACATTTAATAGACAAGGGACCGACGGCTTTACATCCCCTCCGAAGGATGGTATATCTCCTATACAACCCTCGCCTAAGGTTGTATAGCTTCCGCGCATACACTGATATACAAGCCGCTGGAAGATGTGTGAGGCGAGGACGCGGTTTCCATTGGAATGGTCACCCATCCAAGTACTAACTGCGCCTGTCGTTGCTTTAAATCGCATACCGAAGTATGTACATAGTAAAGACGCACCTACGCTCGCCCCAAAACGTATTTTATTTTAAAACAAATTACTTGAGCTAGAAAAAGTTAGAATCCTACAAATCGCATCTATTTTTACAGTTTTTACGTAAATTAATTTTTCAGAAAATTAGGTCGAACACAATACAAATTTATGAAAAACCTATGTATATAATAGCTTGAAATATCAACTCTACGAATTTGTGTATAAAGGGTAGCATAAATAAGAATTTTCAAAGTCTAGACCTTATAATAAAGTAAAATCGTCTAAAGGTATTATTTCAGATAACTTGAAGTGAATCTAGCCAACCTGTATATCAAAAAATTAGCTAGGCATTCACGCTTTTTTGTAATAAAATAGTTAAGGTTGCAGTCCCTACAAACCTCTAAAATGTTGTCAGTCGCTTGTATATAAAGAAATATCCACTTATTTTAAATAATTTTTCCAGTTTCAATAATAAAAGTTAACATAACAAACACTAAAGTCTTATCTGAGGATTCTGTGACTCCAAAAATTAATTTTTTTACAGACATTTATATAACTTAATTGCGACTGACGTTCACAACTACATTATGGCGATATGCCATATCATTCAACATCCCCCGTCGGATATCGTGCAGAATTGCAGATATTTGATTATTCTTACAAAGTATTTTGAACAGTAGCTCTTTATTATATTACGAGATTATGAACGTAAACGTCTTTAAGGTTTTGATTACCTATATGCTCTTAATTGATAACCGGAATGATATTATTTTTTATTATTTGCGAAATTCCTATTTTTAGGCATACATAAAGTCTATCTCTATAAAACGAAATTAATGTACAGTGTGTTCCTAAAAAGTTTTATGTAATGATTTTTTGATAACGGTTTTGCATTTTGATAGATTTTCGTCTTATATTGTATTGCACTGCTTTAGATCTCTATTATTTTAGTGAATAAGTAATTAAGTATATCTTTATTAGAAATGCCCAACTTCAATTTATTGTCATTTATGAAATATTGTCACGTAGGTAGTCTTCAAAATATAAATAAATCACGCTTTTTAAAAAAATTTCTATCCGTTTTAGCAAAAAATGTTTTAAACAAAAGTTGTAGGTCTAGATGTGTACTATCCAACGAGTATTGCATGTACATATTTGGTTCGAAATAAAATTTTGAAAATTATTAAGGCTTTGAACCGCCGCCATTTTTAAAATTTTTCCTATGCGTTTTAGAAAAAAAAAATGTTTTAGACAAAAGTTGTAGGGCAAGATAAGTGCTATCCAACGCTATATCACATATACATATTTGATTCGAAATAAAATATTGGGTCTTTGAACCCTCGCCATTTTAAAACGTAGAAGGCGATTTGGCCCATCTTCGAACTTAACCAAGATATGGATTCAAAGTATATGCATGCCAAATTCCATTTTGATCTGTTGAGAAATACGCCCTCTAGGCATTTTAGGGTCTGGGGATCATAATCGAAGAAACTATAGTGAAATTTTCCCGAAGTCGTGGCACGGCTGTACTCTACAATAGGTGGATTGAAAATCTACTTAAAACTGATTCTTTTACCCTAAGATACTTGTGAAATGTATCTTTTTGCCCAAGTATTACATTTTAATAATACTATTTAATAGGATTATTATTTAGATTTCTATAATGTTTTTACTTATGTCTGTAACTAGCAGTGGCGGTTCCTCAGTTTTTAAACTGGGGAGGCAGGGGATAGATAGGCCTGGGTGGTTCCGAGGGGCGGGAGGTATACACATGTGCGCCGCGATGAAAATTTTGCGAATATATCGAACTTTTAAACTTTACCATTACACAAATATTAGTAATTTTCTCTTCATGTTAGTCAGTATAATTTGTTTTATGATAAGTATCAAAGTATAAAGTAAAAAACAAATTCTACCGTCCAGCAAGAACCAACGTGGAGGTCTGAATTATATCTTGCCAGGATGGGATTGTGGGGTAGGGGTGCTTTTAATAGGTGAGGGAGTTAATTATTAATATAATAATAGTAATAATAATATGGCACAAATGCTACCACAATCAAAACAATTATATAGTAATATGAAATAAATAATAAACTCTGAAACGATAACATAAATAAAAATATTCTCAAATTAAAAATAGTTAAATAATAACAAACTGAAAAACAACACAAATAAAAATATACTTGGTAGTATACTTACAATCTACAGAAGTAGAATAATTGCTGTGGTGGTTTTTTAAATTTTAAACAAAAAAGAAATTGAACAAAAAAACTACATGTCTAAATGTTCTTGTAAATTAATGAAATCCGTCTATCTTTTTGTTTGGCAAAAATATCTATTACTTCGTCATAAAATGTATTATTCTGTGTTAGTTCCTTAACAAGCCGTTTTTCGATAGAAATGATAGATATATTTTTTAATCTTTCTTGCTCAATAGTATTTCTAGTAAATGATTTGATTCGTTTGAGGGCGGAAAAACTCCTTTCTACTGAAGCAGACGTAACAGGAATTGTGACAGCTAAAGTAAGTAATCTATAAAATTCTGTTAGACAAGAAATTAAGTCATTATTATAAATAAATGAAATCATTTCGGTAGGGGTTTGACAATTTTGAAACAATTCTTTGTCAGCGTATACAGTTGTTAATTCATTTTTTAGTGCTATTGAATCAAAAAGGTTATATTGTTTTAATAATGATTCAAATTTATCATTTGCAAATTCTTTTGAATATGAGAGAAAATTATCTTTTCTTATTAAATCGAAAAATTCTAATTTATCTAAATCGGAAAATTTTATCTGTAGTTGATTAATTATTGTATCCAAAATTTCATTGAAAATCTGTTTATAATTCAGTCTCAAATCTTGAAGATTTAAAGTTGTCTTTCTTTTCTTTGGCGCCGGTTCACCACTTTGGAAATCTTCAGACAGTTGGTTGTAAAGATCATTAAAATGAATTTCATTATTTCTAAAATCTTGCAATGTAATAGTTAATGCATTCAAACGTTTCCTGGCGTATGAAATGTCTGTGCTTTTATTTTGTAAAATTGAAAATACAACATCGGTGTGTTTAAAGATAAATTTAAAAGTATGTAAAAGAAAGAGAAAATGAGGATCTTTAAGATGTCTTTTTAAGCCAACAGCTTCTCTTAAAGTTGGCTGATCTTGTTTGAAATCATCATGTGTCAAAATATAATCAAAAACTTCTATTAACTTATCCCTGTTTTTGAATACTGTAAAAACTGCTCTAGATGTAAAATTCCACCTTGTTGCCACATTTGACGGTAAACGGTCAGATCCTATGGTATTAAGTACCTCTGTTCTTTTAGTTGATTTTGAAAAATATGATGAAAATCCAGACAAGTTGGCAAAAAAAATTTTACATTCTTTGATGCTATCTATGCAGGCTTTACTCAATACTAAATTCAACGTATGCGCATAGCAATGTGTAAAAAGTGCCTGAGGGGCCATTGTTTTAATTTTTGCCTGTAAGCCATTTAAGTGACCAGCCATAACTGATGCCCCATCATATGTCTGAGCAACAAGTTTATTTTTTAAGTCGTATTTTCCAAATTTTTCTGTTAAAAAATTAAATAAATCATTTGCGGTTCGACCTGAACTAACATTGTAAAAACCTGCAAATCGTTCAACCACTTGCCCTTTAATAACATATCTGAAAACAACCGATAACTGTGAACAGCAGCTGATGTCTGTGGTTTCATCAGCTTGCCAAGAAAAGAAAGGTACTTCATTTAATTCGCTTTCAATTTTTTGTACTACAACACAACTAATTGATTCAATTAAATCGTTTTGAATAGCTTTAGAAGTTCCCGAAAAAACTGTAGCTTCGTTTAAAAATTGTTCCATTTTGCCATCGTATCTGCTCAGAAAAGAAATAAGCTCTTGAAAATTTCCTCTATTATCTGAATGTACATTCTCATCATGTCCCCTAAAAGCCAATTCTTGACAACATAAAAAAATTACCGTATCAATTAGTCTATTTAAGATGTCTCTATTTTCTTTAACCTTTACATTATGATCTACAATTGACTGTTTGTGCCCTTCATCAATAGAATTTAAAATATTCTGTTTGCCAAATAACTTGAATTTTATTGAAGCAGTTAAATGTCCTTTTGACCTAGCATGCCTTTCAATTGATCTGGGTAAGTTTTTTAAATCATTATATCCTAATTTTGACCAAACAGTGTTCTCTGGGTCATTAGAAAAAAGTAAACAATACCAGCAATATAATTTATTTTGTACTGGACATCCAGTTAACCACTCACATTTATCATACCATTGTACACAAAAAGAACGATTATGTTTTGAAGTTACTATGAGATTTTGCATGGTAGGTTGGGGCCTTTTTAAAGTTTTTATTATAAATATCTTGTCATCATATGTTAATTGACTAAAATGAACATTCTTCAAAAGGAAATTTACAATATCATCTACAGATTTAAACACTTCACCGATACTGACATTACCATTGTTATTGCTTGTACTTACGTTTAATTCCATTTTTGACGTTTTATCAATATTTAAACAAAAATTTTAAATGAATTTATTGCACTTAATAAAATGAAAACCACCACAGACACATTTACTTTCAATTAACCTAAACGGTAAACGGTACGACTGTCTGGACTCAGGAAGCGGGAAAATAAAAGTCAGATGTTTATTAATCTTTGTTCCTATTGGTCCGGAGCTTGGCCTCCGGCACGTGGTTTTGAGAGCAGATTTTAATGGGTAGCTTCAAACGTTTCAAATTGAACCATTCTAAACGCGAAAGCTATGTTAGAAGCGTTTGGAGGCCTGCCTCACCAGTCACCATGGATAGAATGTTACAGTTGTGCAGCGTTGCCGGTTATAATAATAATAGTTTAAATTCGCAGATTTAGGGAATATTTGTGTTAATTTAAATTTGTCGTTTCATAAAGTATATTTATATTTATAATAATGTAAATATGTAAAGTAACTGTAAAGGCAAATCAGAAGTAGGGAGGCCCGGCCTCCTCTGCCTCCTCAGAGAAACCGCCACTGGTAACTAGTGGTCGTCAATGTCAGTTGAGAATAATATTTTTTGTTTACTTACATTCTTTTGAATTTTCTGTTTGTCTCTACCACTACTTCTTCCTTCATTTTTTTCATTTATACCATTTATTGTCTATGAATTGAGATAGACCTCGCAGAGGTATTTATTTTCAGAATTAATGTATTTTCGCCTATTTCCAAACAATGCAACACAGATAGTTATCATGGCTTAATTACAGGGTGCTTCTCTATGAATGTATGTATTTGAGTTTATTATTAATATCCTGCATATTTTATGGGTGTTGGCATTTTTTTCAGAAATGTTTTATTTAGACTGAAAATATAAAATATTCCTATTGCCTATAGTTTTACTATGTAACTCTGAAATTAAATAATTAACTCTGAATATTTGACGATATATTAGAATTAGTAATTTTTTATTGAGAAGATAGATTCGATATGATAACAGATTTTATAGACGTTTGATTATTCTTATGTAAAATACTGTTTTTAGAGTGTTTCATTTAAGACTGAAGGGGTAAACTGTTAGAAGTATCTTAGAAATATCCACGCTTATGAAGCTGGAAATATGTGCTTGAGAGAGAGAGATCCGATAAGAAAATATTTATTATTTTTGGCCATCACTTTTTTTTTAATACACATATTGGTAAAAAGTATAAGACTATCTAAGTAGTACTATGACAGGTGTAGTGATATGAATTTTCACTCAATAATTTCAGTTGTTTGCAAAATTATTAGATTTAATTTTATAAATTGTCAATTTTCGTATTTCCTAAATTTAAATCTACTTATTTCGCACATGTTTGAAATTATTGAGTGCAAATTTATAACATTACTCTTGTTATACTTCAACTTAGGTAGTCTTATAGTTTGTTTGCAATATGTCTTTCAGAATAAGAAAGTATAGCGAAAAAAATTAAATATTTCCCTATCGGACCTCTCTCTCTTGGATATTCCCACCTTAATTATAATTTAAAACTTTTTTATCCTCGTAATATAGTTCTTATTGAAAATATTAGAGCCCTGCCAACCTAGGTATAAGTTTTTAATAATAATAATAATAATATTAATTTATTAGTCATAAAAATTACACCGTGGTGTTTTGACATGTCATAGTGAAAAAACTAAATTATAAAATATAAAAATAAATATATGTGTAAACATACCTCAACATTAATATATATATAGTATATTTTAGGATATGGTCCTAAAAAAGTCAGCACTAACCTAGTAACAACATATAGATAAAAATATAATATAAAATAAGATATATGCATGCAGTAGAAGTATAAAACAGAACATTAAAATAATTAGACATAGTCCTAAGTAAATATAAGTAAAATAGTTGCACTTGACAAATGATAACCTAGGAATTGTAACACTGTACAATAGGTTATAGGTTTACCTATAATTAAAATCTGACAAGTTGTAGTACGCATTGGCCAAAAGGTGTAGTTTTAATTTTATTCTAAACTTATTCAATGGTAACTCTTTAATATCTTTTGGAAGAGAGTTGAATAATTTGATTCCAATGTTAGCTCGTTTTGTATATGTCAACCTCTGGTACGGTGTTTGTAAGTTGTTTCTATGTCGAGTGTTGTATTCATGATTTTCACCATTCTTAGTGTATTCGTTTAAATGTACCTTTATGTGAATTAAATGACAATAAATAATTTCTGATGGTAGGGTCATTATGTTAAATTTTATGAACCATGGTTTACAACTTTCGAGTTGATTCACACCCGCTAAAGTTCTGATAGCTCTTTTTTGAACAATAAAAACACTTTGAACTTGGTTAGATGTACCCCAGTTGATCAGACCATATGTCATTACACTATGAAATAGTGCATGATAAGCAATAAGTGCAGCGTCTAAGTTCACCCTGTGTTTAATCTGTCTAATGGCATATAATTTTTTTGATAATTTTGAGTTTAATTCGTTTATATGTGAATGCCAAGTTAAGCCACTATCCAAAGTTAGGCCTAAGAATTTTACAGTTTCTGAGGTAATATTCTTCGTAGAGAAGAGTATTGTCTTTGTTTTGTTAGTATTTAAGCATAACTTATTTGCATTAAACCAGTCAGAGGCTTTATTTATGATATACAGAGTGTTTCCTGAAAAGTTTTACGTGAAAATTATTTTAAGTACGTTACCTCTGGCTTATTATGGTATTACATCTGCTTCTATAATGCCGATATGAAGAGGGTGTTTAAAATATTTATTCTTCAATTATTAATCATTTTTGCCAATATAAATAACTATTACTATACAATGGAAATAATATCCAATTAAATGCTCCTAGCTTGTTTTCTAACCTGCGACCTATATAACAGATAAAATTTCACGTCTGGTAAACTTACCTACAGTTATCTTAAACCTCAGTGATTTGTTAATACCGCTGCTAAAATAGTTAAGTAACACAAATAGATGATTTTAAAACTTTGTCTTTTCGTTGCGTAATCTTAGTAGGTACTAAACATTTATATGACATAGAATAACTTAAAATATCACCCTTAAACAATTTATGCGTTTTAAACCATACGCACCAACTGCTGACTTGTTTCAAATATTTTATCATATACCCGTATTTATTTGAGCGAAAAAGAATATTTGGAATTAAATTCAGTGACACAACAACAAAGACTCTAATACGTGTGTAGACAAAAAACAATATTAGAAATAACACGTAACAAATCTGATTCTTGAATTTGTTGCTTACGTCTAAACTAAAAAATGCATATTCCTCGATTCCTTCATCCAACACACAATACCATGATTTTATATAGGACATTAAGTTTGATTAAATTTTAATCGTGTACCTTTACACCGTCGACCTATTGTTCGAAATGATTATCACTATCACTTATGTTGTTGCATTTGTTTCCATTTGAATATATTTTAATTTATACATAAAAGTTTGCCACAAATAATAAAAAAATAATTATCTCAGTTGAATATCATATAACCTTAAGCGGAAATTCCACATGCATTCTTTCTATTCGCTATGATAACCTATTTGACTTGGCCCGAGACTACAAATTTAAATACAAGAAGTATAAGCACTCAGGTAGCGCAGTTGGTTATTTCGCCTACGTATGAATCCAGAGGTTGAGGGATCGATTCCCGAGCGGGGAGCTGCTTTTTCATTAAAAACATTATATAAAAATATTGTCACGTGATCAAATGAATGAATATGTTAGTAATTACAAAATAAATATATTGAAAGTTTGAGAGTTGGCCGATAGGTGGCGCCTAGCTAGTAATAATTATATATCTAAAACTTATTCTCATGGGCGGCGAGGTCCTACGGTGAAATGAGTAAAAAAAAAATAAAACGAGGTAGTAGTGGGTCAGTTGTTAAATATTCCTAGATGGACTAATTACCAAATATTCCTAAGTGAGCGAATTGCGAAATTGCAAAATATTCCAAAGGTCCAAAAATATTTTGGGGGTGGGCCAATTGCCAAAAATGAAAGGTGGGTCAATTGCCAAATATTCCAAAGCGGGTCAGTTGCCAAAAATATTTCGGAGGTGGGCCAATTGCCAAAAATATTTCGGAGGTGGACCAATTGCCAAAACATTTCGGGGGTGGACCAATTGCCAACAATTTGATTGATTGATTTATTGATTGAATACACCTGGAGGCATCCAATCAACACCTGTCCGGCGGCTTCCTTTGATGTGTACCGCAAAGGTGGCGGTTTTCTTTGATGTATACCACAAAGGTTTCCAAGGTCATCAAGATTTTCCCAAGGTCATAAATATTTTCCCACTGTCATCAAAATTTTCACAGGTTCAACCGCCGCCATACCTACTCAGCGATCGAAATGTATCTGTTAGTAATCCTAATATTTTGTTTTGTGTACGTTGTAGTTTTATGCACTGCGTGTCTGGCATGAAATTCCGGCATATGACAATCGGGTAATCTAACCACTACACTACGGACGGCTCTTAGTGGACGAACATACATCTTACTATTTCAATATGTTATTATGAATAAGTCAACGGTCGAAGTCAAGATCAGATGTGGCGTGAGATACTCCTGCCGTCTCGGGCATATGCGATATCCAGTATATCAGTATCTCAAACTGAGTAGCAGCAATGGAGTAGCTGAAATCTCCCCCCAACTATATACTAGGAGGGATTTCACAAAATGAACATTTTAGTAACTAACATTTCGTCACTCTTAATTACGACATTTTCGGGTGATAAATTTCGTATTCATTCAAGCTAGGGGACCCTCTAGCTGGTGGGCCCTGTATCAGTGATACAGTTGATGCGTGGAGTTTATTCAGTATACTCATTGAATTTCCTGAAAAATAAATGTTTAAAGAAAAAGCAGAAACTGTTTTAATTCATGTATTATAAAGTTGGGATTATTTTATTTTTGACAGTGTCTCATTAAAAAAAAAAGATACCCAGTTATTTCCGACATTTTTTGAAATTCGGGTTTTAGCTTTGACACAATTGTAATCTTATATAAGGCGTACATTTAGAGATAACAACTTCAATTTAATTTAAAAACTGAGATAACCGCATTTCCCAATTGGGGCCCATTTCTGATATTTTGCTTCGCATTAAAGATATCGAAAAAAGGTATTAGAGAATAAGAAAATTTAATTCTGAGCCCCAATGCAGAAATGAGGGTTCACTAAAAAATATTGTAGATCACACTAAAAATTTTTGATGATAAACAAAAAAAATAAATAAAACGCAAACTCATGATAATTCATGATTACATGTATTTATTTAGCAACGTTTTTTGTAGGAAGTTCTTTAATAAAAGAAACTTTTTTTTTTAGGTGGCTGAAGAGGAAAAAAAATCTAAAACGAAAGTATCAAAGAAAAACAAAAAATCAAAATTCAAACATATGAAAAACTCAAGTGGTCTAGTGTCCCTTTACCTAACATCATGTGAAAAAGATTTACCTTTTAAAGTATCATTAAGTGAGTTAAAAGGAGCTATGCCAAATTTAGATCCAGCTAGTTCGGTTGAAACCGAATTTGGTCTCATTGTCAACCTTACGAACGACAGAGATGTGCAAAAAATTTTGAATCTAGATCTAGCTAAAGTTTATGGGAAACCTGTACAAGCTGTGCCTCTGTTTTCAGGACATTTTAAAAAAATCGTTAATTTCAAAGATGTGCCTTGGTGTATTAGAAACGAGGAATTAGAAATTTGTCTTAAGAATCAGGGAATAAATTATGGTAAATTAACGAGAGAAAAATCAACAGTAAGCATAGAACTCTCGGATTTTCCAAATTATCATCGATTGCAAGAAGAAGGTATCAATTTTTATAATTCTGTTGTCTTTCGAGCAACTGATGATGTAGTCATCAATGATGAAGTTTTTTACAATTCCGATAATATAATTCAATGTTACAGGTAAAATATATTTTTAAATATTATTTGTTAATGTGTCGAAAAATACAGAAATCTGAAACAATGGCATAACTAACAATGAATGGGCCATGTATCAAACATTGTCAGGTAGACCCCTGCAAATTACTAGCCACTGAGAGGGTTGTCGCTTTTGGTGTTGTATAATACGGAATGTTGGCTATATTTTTGGTTTCTGGTCCAAAAATATAGTAACAGAGGAGGTCAGGATTCCCGAGGACTGGCGGATGAACACGAATTAGCTCCTCTTGATTGTACAATTGAAAAAGTTTGTGTCGGAGAGCTTTGGTAGAGACTATTGAGGAGCTTCGTGCACTTATTTTCGATTGGAGAATATTGGTTTAAGCTTTGGAAGAAGGGTCAAAGGCTTCACCCTGTATATGCAGTTGGAGCACTTGGTATTTTGTAAAAGATTGAAAGACACTTTTTATTGTCTGTGGCAGGGTAGTTTCCACCACCCTGTATATTACTTCTCCAAATAACACACTAGTTTAAAACGAAATTAGAAATTTTATTTTTATAACACTGCACAGAGTTTAATACATTTAAATTTAAACTTAAAATAGATTGCAAAAATGTAAACTTTTCAACAGCGAAAGTTCTATCTTGGAAAAATAAAAAATTAACTCGATTTTGATTTGACTTGAAGATTTGTAAAATTCACTTTTTGGCGAAGGTGCCGGTTATAATAGTATAAAAATAAACTTATAATTAGATGCGCAAAGGCAGAATAGATTTGTTGTTTACTTGGAGCTACCAACGAAGAACTCGAGATCGATTGTAGAACGCGGATCAGAATTGACTTGTCGAAGATTCGCCGTGTGCGGTCTTTTATACTACTAGACTGAGAGCTTGTGAACCTTTTATATAACGGTCATCGTGTAAAGTTAGAAATTTGTGTAGTAATGAATTAAAATACACTAAGCATGAAAATCGTGACCTGGCAGGCATCGGCCCTGCACATCATCAGTCCTCATATTTTTGAGTGTCAAAAACTTTAAAAAATAAACTTGTCGCGGTAAGTTTTCAAATCAATCTAACCTACCCTAAAATATTCGTATTACGAAATATATCTCGTACAAAACGCATTAAAAAAACTGAAAGAAGTTGATTCGAACCCTCGACCTCACGTGTGATAAACAGATAATCTAACGACTACACCACGGAAAACTGTTAACAACCGACATACCTTAGGCTATATCAATACGATTTGCTCTGCTCATCAAAATCGCCTGTCATTTTTTTTCGTACTTAACTTTGAATAAACTAAATCATATTAAAATTTCAAACTTTCAGCGACAAGTTCTTTTTTGATATTTTCAAAAATATAAGGGGGTTGTGCAAGGCTGATGCCTGCCAGGTCATCGTTTTCATATTTAGTGTATTTTACTTCATCACTGTACAATTTTCTAGCCTTACAGGAAGACCGTTATATAGAGGATTCATGAGCTCTTGGACCATATCGTTACTATTGCATTTGTCGTGCACCGCGATTCTCGCATAATTGTTTTTTTGTAAGCTGGATAGCTACCGCCCACTCCGTGCGGGCACGGTCTAAAGCTGGATAACTCTCCGGCCAGTCAGTGCGGGCACTAACTGCGCAATAACTGAAATTACTTTAAATTTAAACTGAAAGTAATGTGATTGTTTTGGTCTAAAAATTTATTTATTTTATTTATTTAAATGAAATTCGAGATTTACTTAAGAAGTTGTTTGATGATTTGTACGAATTTCTTGTACTAATTTCCGACTCATCCTAGTAATACTGTTCCGCAGGCGAGCGTTTATCATGAGGCTGCGGTCATACTATAAGTGCCGCGGTTGGCGCGATCTAAAAGAATGGAAATAAATTTTAATAACATAATTTATTTGTGCTGCGGGCGGTAGATTTGATATAAAATATGTGTGCAGATACATGAATATTGAAGGAGCGGAATTAAATATTGATGAAAAGATGAATGTCGTGTAGAAAAATAAATGATAATTTATTATTTAAGACGCAGTACCGAATAGTTATTTAGATTGAACAAGTAATGGCTTGTAAAAATTTTATTTAGATGAATTAAATTTTTATACCAGGGGTATGTAAAGTGTCTTAGAATTGGTTTGATAATATACGGGGGCTATAAATTTAAAGCTATTATTTTAGAAAGTTTGAGCTGTAAAATGGGCAAATTGAATGTTTTGAATTTTTCGACATTATTTTAGGCATCTTTAGGAATTATCGGATTGTAGTGAATTGTTTCGGAAAATATTTTGAAAAATTGTAGTTTTTTGATCATTTAAGATATACGGACACTTTTTTTCTAGTTTAACAAGGCGAGCTGAAAGGCGGATTAATTTGGAAAATTTCGATATTTTTTCGAGTTAATTTTGTTGCACTTTCTACACTTTTACAGTTCTCACGACGCCACCTTTTTCGACTCTCTCCTCTTCCCCCTCTCTCCTTTTCCAGGTTGGTAACCCTCCGCAGTGACATAACGGAAGTGAGAAATTCAAATAATTCATATCAGGAACACTTGCGCCATGGATATTTACAAAGACATAGAGTAACTAACTAACCGAAAAGTACCGTGTATTAAGTTACAATAAGTTTACAACCTCATTAGCGTTGTTACGAAAACGTTTGTGGTTAGGTGTGGTAGTTACTGCCAAATATGAAAATTCCTGGAATTACAGTAATTGAAATTTTTTTTGTTGCAACCGAAGCATTAGCGTTTTGATGGTAATATGCAATTATTACACTTAACGCGCCAGGCTTGTAACTTGTAATTCAGCGCACGGCGGGGCACATAGCCCGGAGAGTAGCTGTTGGTTGCAGTCTGGTTACGTTCCTTACAGTAAAATAAGGATTTTATAGAGGAGTTTGCGACTAAAAATATTATGTTTTAATATTCCGCCCTCTAAAAGCACATTTTTTGAACTATGCTAAGCCCAGTCAGGCTATTTATTTTTCGATTGCAACAGACACTGGACCGCTAGATGGCGCCTGAAGACTATTTTACATGTCGCTACTGTAAAAATACCGGGATGTACCAAATAGTCAAAGGATCCTCGTGCCGGTCGTCGTATGCCTACCTTGCACTGACGAGAACCAACAGCTCGAAACTGCAGTCTGCAAGTGGTGTGTGACGACTGGCAAGAGAGCTCCTTTAAGTAGGATCAGTCTGTCGGCTGGTGTTTGTTGCAACCGAAGCATTAGCGTTTTGATATGGTAATATGCAATTATTACACTTAACGCGCCTGGCTTGTAACTTGTAATTCAGCGCACGGCGGGACACATAGCCCGGAGAGTAGCTGTTGGTTGCAGTCTGGTTACGTTCCTTACACTAAATTAAGGATTTTATAGAGGAGTTTGCGACTAAAAATATTATGTTTTAACTATTTTTCAGTATGAATTAAAAGTTTTACGTTGCAGGTTACATGTTTAAGGCTGCTAATAATAAGCCAGTCATATAATACATTAAAATCGCAAACTAACGGCTAGTTCTGATTTTTTAATATGTTGTTAGGACCACTACCAGTAGTGTATATCCAAGTTTGCAGTTCGAAAGTCCTGTGCTAACTTTGTAGTACTCGAAAAACCGAGAAATGTTCGCACTTGTTTCGGTTTTCCACTATATCTTCTAAACTATGCGTTTTTTTCATAAAATTTCATAAATAAATTTGCTACAATTTGAGACCAGAACCAGCTCTGTAGGTCCAATAGTTACCAAGATACAGCCCTCCAAATATTGGCAATTTTTTCCATAAAAGTGAAACCCATGTACATCCGCAAGAAATATATATTTAACCTATTAATAATATATTTACTTACAATGTAATAAATTCTACATTTTTATTTATTGATATATATGTATATGCATATTTACAAGAGATATTGTTGGGTTGGAATAGTTCATTTTGCCCGCTTCGTGGGTGGTTCGAAATCGTCCGATTCAGGTGGGGGGTGCCACATCGCTCATCGTTGTTGTTGGAATGAGTCCCTGATCTGCCTTCTTCCATCCCCATTGAGTGGCATCTTTTTCCACCCCCAATCACTTCTGAACTTGATGGTAAGTTCGGTAGGCGTGGAATTTTGCATCATCTTCCGTTGTAGGCAAACGTGTGAAGATAACAAGGCAAGCGGAGGCGTCTGTTTTCAAAATAAATTTATAGCGCAGGCTCTGGAGGGTATCCTCATTGTAGTCTCCTCCATACAGCACTATTAGGCATTTCGCTCCGGCATCTGCGATGGCTTGATGGGTTCAAGTAGGTTGGAGGAGCACTTCAGCCGTGGTGATGAGTTGAAGGTATTCTGGATGGCGCCTCACAGTTTGTTCTTTCCATACCAGAAATTCCAAATTTGAAAAATGTGATTGTTTTTGATGAGGAGGATTGATGACCTGTCACTGAGGATCATATCCATCTCATCTTGTTCTTCCTCCATGAACTGAACCTCGTCAGTCAAAATCAAGTGTGCAAGTGCTAAATCGGTGAGCATGTGAGCTCGTACAGCCCTAGAATAGGCGTGGCCATTGAGGCTCTTATCAACACTGTTTTCGGCGTATATGGTGAACAGCAATTCCTTCATGCCACTACCTGCCATTATCGCGCCAATGCTCCCCATGTATGACATTAACAAGTGAAAGCCACCAAGACGCGCCACCACACTGCTCAACTCAGGAAGCGGGCAGCTTCGGGCTTTCATGTAGAGGGGTCGGTCGAAAGTGACGAAGCAGGTTTTCTGGGAGTGGGCTCTACTCCTTTCAGTGGCCTCAAGCAGAGCCGTCATGATGGTGTCGTAGTCGGTGGGTGGGGCATGAATGAATGGGAGGAAAACAATCTTGGAACGATAGAATTGAAGGTTTTCTGTAACCTGCTCCATGAACCCATTCCAGTCTGGTACTTGTGGAGTGTGAGACCACAACCCGTATAACCATAAGAGCTCTAGTGGTGAAGGCAGAATTTCACCAGCATCTCATCTACATCAACGATTTGTATAGCTGACAAACCAGCATTATTTCTTACGTTGCATTGTTTCACCTCTGGCAGGACATATGAAGCAATCGTGTCAGCAGATGCATAGCTCTTTAAGCGTAGGATGTTCATATCGGGCAACACAGCAGAGTATGGGTTGATTACCACGATCCCGCCCATCTTATGGAAAGTGTTTCCCCATCCAACGTGTTGACATTAACGTCGGCATTGTAAAATGTGAACTGCACGAAGGATTCTTTTTCAATGGGGGGTGAGGATTCTCCACGTACGATGACTGAGCTTTCGATACGCACCGCCTCACTGTAACTACATGAAAACCCCATTGCAGAGCAGAGGTTAATGAGACGTTTTGAATCAAACTTTATGTATAAGTATGTACCAAAGCTGGTCTTCAACGAAGAAACGAAAGATGTTGGCCTGACTGCAGATATCAGTAAGTGAGCAAGTCCCATGCACACATTTATTTCTCCAGTCTTCGAGAGCCTTACATTTGTTTTTTAGCACGATGGTTTCGAGCAACAACTTCACAGATTCAGGAATGCAGGAGTCAGCGCATTCTGTAAGAAAGTATCGGATGGAGGATACTCTTCAAGCTTGCTTCTTCTCTCATTATACCAGTTGTCGTGCAGATTTTTTTCCCGATGTCGCGATAACAAAGAACTGTTTGGTGCTGCGACCGCGGCCAATCTCAGAAAACATTATATTGTCGCCAAAGCGTTTCTCAAGGTGACTTTTGACGGTTCTGACGACAGGCTTGAAATCGCTTTTGATCTGTTCCATGAAGTCGTTTAACGAGAACTGACATTCCTCCCTGTTTTCGGCTAGGAAAGAATATATACACACCATACTCTCAGTGATGTTTTTTGACTCAAAATGCCCTTCTTTGAGTCCAGTGGTCGGTGGAGATTTGTACAGTTTGATGCGGCATTGACTGTGGTACCTAGCATCAGCTGAAACTAGGTCATTTACAGAAGCAAGACGATGTATAATTTGCTGTGCTCATTCATCCCATCGACGCCCAGCTGCTTCAAGCATGGTCGCCCTAACGCTTAGATTTTCAACTGCGTGGACAACATTCCGTCGAGACACTGGCAGTTTTTTTTTTTAGATTGGGAAATTCTTCGGTGATTTCGTCCCCACAGAGGAAACAAATTTTGTGCAAGTTATATGATCCTGAAGGGTCTCTTGATCCTCTGGATGTCGATGGTTAAGGAGCTTCATCGCCACTACGGCGAACTGACGCTACAACATTACTTTCAACCGTGTACCTCTTCCTGCATGCGTCGTGAACACAACAACAATTATTTTTAATATAGATACATACTTTAAACTGCTGTGATATTTTTGTTCCACATTTGATTGTGATAATATATTGTTTGTTTTGAGACAGTCTAGTTTTATTTCTCTGCTTGTGAATCTGAAATTTCAGAGTTTAAACCACCAATCATATTCAAATTACTTTAATCTTGATTTGTTGAATTTAACAGTTTAAATTCGAAGCTAATATTTATATTTGCGTGGCGTCCAACGCTATTTTATAGCATTATTTTTGTGTTAGAACCAATCAAATTAAAAGATTTCAATTTTTTTGTCAAATTGATCACCGAAAGTGTCCTGTTAGCAAATAGTAAGTCATAAACCAATTTGTTTTAGTTTGTTAACTTTCAAAATCTATAGTTACTCACACCCACCGTATAATCCTGAACAGCCGACAGGCACGATAGCGCCGAAACTACTGAAAGGATTTGGATAAAAATTTTTAGTGCTCCAGAAGATCTGAAAAGGTTTTGGTTGAGATCGGATTACGTTTAGTGCCGTTTTGGCATACAATCTAATGCTCTTTTTGGCTTCAAAGGTCCGCCGGGTGGGGAGGTTCCAGCCGCTTCCAGTAGCTGCCGATTTTAAAATTAATTTGAATAAATATTATAATATTAGGTGAATTTTATGAAAATCGCTAAGATTAGTTAGTAAGTATTGTCTGGACTATTCCTATACAAATGCATTTGTCTCTGAGGAAAATAAATATTATTATTATTATTATTATTATTATAAATTAATTTAATTTGAAAATGGTTTTTTTCATGCAAGTTCGCGTTCGGTACGTCAAACTATATGTTTTTTATGATGCGGAGTTCATCACCATTGAAATGAGGAAGATGCATGAATTTCAAAAATGCTTAACTTTTTATTATTTTTTTATAAATATGTACTATATAAGTTGATAATATAATAAAAGAAACTCATAGAAAAATTTCGCTTCGTAAATATGCCACATGAAAATTTGAACTTTTGTGTAAACGAAACCACGTGACTGAAAACGGTATGATATTGCTTTGACGTCATTTTGACGTCACAAATTCGGCCTGAATTTGCTAATTTACGTTGTTATTCTTAAAAACATTTGGCAAATGGTGTTTGTAACCGTAGTCATTAACCCGAGGCACACACACATTCTTAAAAACTTAATACAATAATTTTGGGTTTACATAAAATATATAGTTTGGCAACCGGACTAGTCCCATGGGGGCGGCCGGAGGTTAGTCCCTCTGGTTTTTGGCGGACACCCCGATCGTCTTCGGTGAGGCGCGCGGCTGTTGCTCCTCTATCGTATAATAGTCCAATAAAGGGGACTTTTAAATGTCCATTCGTACTCCATGGCTGAATTTTTTACCAGAAATTAGTTTTAAGATGTACATCAAGCGTCTGTAGTCAAAAGGTAGAAATTGATGGGCAGGGGTTGTAAAAAAAATATTTAAGGGTTGATATCGCGATATGTCAAAAACGGAAAAATTTTCGAAAAAAAGTTTTAGACAAAAGTTGTAGAGAAAAAAATTCTGTGTAAAAAAGCTACTTAACTTTTTTTTTTTATAAGGGACCGGCGAGCCGTGAAATTCGATTAAAGTTTTTCAATGATTTACACAGTAAAATACACAGCTGGCGCGTATGCCCTCTACCCACCGCCAGAGAGAGAAGCGTAACAGAGTGTGTCAGAGTGAGAACGACAAACGTCATGAGGCGAATGTTTTATGTATTGTTTGCGATTTTAACATTTAAAATGTTTTTATATTCCAATACAATTATGGGTTTCGATTAATAGTCATCCATTTAAAGAGTCGGGATTTATGACGAAATTACCGAATGTTTGCGCCTCGGCCTAGACAATGTCCCTCCTACGTTTTCGATGGTGCTGAATCGATTCCCGTGGTCAAACCAATTTTTTCACCTCGACAACCCCCTCAAATTGGCCAAAAACTGCCCCTAAATTCCACTTTTCCGTAAATCCGTTTATTTTCCACAGTTTTTCGACTAATTGTTGTTTCCTCGAGTAGAACGGAAGTTCCCTCGAGGGATTTGACCTCAGCCACCCCTGCCCCAGGCTACCAACCCTTGTAGGGGGTGACAAATTGATATTTGTTTTTGTGAGAACAAAATTTATACTTTATAGAAGGTGCTTCTTTGAGGAAGGTGGTAAGTGACCAGGGTTGTGTAACCACCCCCGAGGGATGCTTCCACCCTTCAAAGGGGTAGAATATTATAGTTTTTTGGGGGAAAATATTAATATACTGTAAGAAGCGCTTCTTTGAGGAAAGCGGTAGGTGGCCAGGGTTGTGTAACCGGTCCCGGGGGTTGTTTTCACCTTTCAAAGGAGTAGAAAATTAATAAATATATATGTATATAAGAGCACTTTAATAAACATATTTTTTATGCTATTTTTCAATTATAGCTGGAAAAAAATTTCCACCCCTTGATGGATGAAAACAACCCCTGGGGGTGGTTGCACAGTCCTCGTCATCTACCACCTTCCTCAAAAAAGGCCTCCTATAAAATATTAATTTTTTTTTCTCAGAAAAACAAATATCAATTTTCCACCCCCTACAAGGGTTGGAAGCCTGGGATAGGAGTGGCTGAGGTCAAATCCCTCGAGGGACCTTCCGTTCTACTCGAGAGAACAACAATTAGTCGAGAAACTGGAAAAATAAATGGGTTCGCGGAAAAGGGGACTTTGGGAGTGGTTTTTGACCAATTTGAGGGGGTTGCCGGGGCGGAAAAATTGGTTTGACCCCGGGAATCGATTCAGTACCCTCGAAAATTTGGGGGGACATTGTCTAGTCCGAGGCGCAAACATTCGGTAGTTCGTCCGACTCCTTCAATCGACTACGAGTATAAGTAGGTATTGCATTTTCTGCATAATATGATGTAGATGCATGAAAGTTGAATGTAATGGTATTATTCGATTTTTTACGAGTAGCAGTAAAATACAGATTAGAAATTTAGAAAATCGTGTAGAGCTTATTTTAAACCTAATTTATTGCGAAACACATTTTTTAAATACTTAATGATAACCAAAAGCAAAATATTGCAGGTTATAAATTCTTGAAATCATGTAGGTACAGTTCAAGGTTTATAAAGTAAGATAGGTAGCATGGTAACTTTCGACCAATCAGAGATCACTATTTAAAATGCGGGAACGCGTCACTCTGCCTGCCCATTCGAATTTCTGGCATTCAAACCATTAGTATAGAAGTATAATTAGTTATGATTTTTTGATTAATGATTATTAACATCGATAACGTTTTCCTTGGAATTTAAAATTGACATTACTATATATCAAATTTATAACTAATTAATGTATGCAGTTAAAGAAGTACATTTTATATCAAGGGACTGAAGTAGGTTCTTTTAATCTTGTGTGCAATTTCTTGCTCGAGACTTCAGTCTTGATTTCATTGCTTTATATAATTCTTAGCGAATTTAATAAGTTATAAGATAGATGAAGAAACATATATGATACTAATTTTCGCCCTAATGAAAAGAGTTACTTAGAAAAGTTTCTTATTTTATGACGTACTGAGTAGAAATTTTTCCTCAGGCCAACCTTTACAATTACGTAGTATTAAAAAATTTTAATGCAAATTTTTTATTAGAATTAGATGTGCATACAATAATTTATTAATAAAATTTAACAAGAGAGCCATTAAATTTTATCATGTCATATTAGACACAGCAATTAATAAGAGGGTCTTTAGGGAAGGAAAAAAACATCAACATCTCACCACTTTCTTTTGCCTTTTTTGAGTTGTTTTTGCAAACAGCTACACTACAAACCTTTCCTCCAGTCATCTAATAATTGTATGTAACATTGTTATTTGTTATTATTATGAACGGAAAATAATAAAAACTGTTTACCTTAAAATTATTCCTGTAAATACACAGGTTACAAACTTCTCTATACTATGAGTCTTTTCTCTTTAACAGTAATTGTCAATTAGATTATACACTAAATAACTATAACTGCACGATTATAAACACAAAAATAACAAATATTTCGAAATAACTCAACAAATAAGTGCAACGTCTCAAAAAATGCATACGTACAATTAAGTTTCGGCAGGCACGATGACGCGCAAGATGGCCGCCTTCATCGTAACCCCTCCATTCCGTTCAAGTTACCATGCTACCTATCTTACTTTACAAACCTTGGGTACAGTTAATGTTTCAACATTGTTTTCGTGACAATACAACCAAAAGTCTGAAGCTGGATTTCACAGATAGAATCTAATACTGGACTTGTTGGAGGAAGAGTGTATTTTCAAAACGTAGGTAAATAATTGATTACTTTACTTGAATTTCTAATTTGTCTTTACTTCTAATGGTACTACCGTAGTAGGAATACATTTTTCGCTGGCTGGGCTACCCATTGAATTTTGCAAGGAAAGCAGTAGCAAAAAAAACACATTCCACATGTAATAGAAAAAATTAGCGCTACTCATTTTTCCCCGTACTTGTTGACTGGATTAAAACATTATTTTTATTTGTAATAAGTTCTATTTATATACTTTTAATTGGCCCACATTTCTTGAAACACGTGCATTGATAAGGGTTCATTGTAGACCTGATCCACGGGTTGAAGGTGTCGGATTTCAGGCCGACGGCGATATGACTCGGACCAGGTTCAAAATTCCTAGCAACGAACACATACGTTTTTTTTCACAGGCACAAAAAATTCAACTTTTTATGCCTGTGAAGCGGGCATAAATGAGCGGCCTTGCTGAAAAACCCAGTTGGCATTTCCTCCTAAAACACTGTCCAGTCGAAACACTGCCAATAAGACAGTGCTGCAGTTTCGAAAAAACGCCAAATAAGAGTAATTTACTGTTGATTTCGGAACTGAAACACTGTATTTCGCTAGTGTTGCGTGTCGGTAGTGAAGCGCTGTTGCCTTGATATTGTGTTCCACTCGAATCATCGGTATCGATAGTCGATACTTACGCACTTTCGATTCGAACAGTTTATTTTTTCCCGTGCAGTAATCCCTGGTACTTTCGATATTTTCTTTCCTCTTCTGGCATTAAGGTTCATATATTGACAGAAAAGGACGGAATATATCGGAAGTACCAGGCATTATTGCGCTAGACTGTACATGTATTATACTATATATGTTTTCCTGCATGTAAAGGAAATTCTTTGGAATTGTTTGTACGTGGAAAAAATGAGTAGCGCTAGTTTTTCTATTACATATGTAATGTGTTTTGTGCTGCTGCTTTTCTTGCATAATTCAATGGGTATCCCAGCCAGCGAAAAAGGTACCCCTACTACGATAGTATACAAGAAGTAAAGACAAAATAGATATTCAAGTAAAGTAATCAATTATTTACCTACGTTTGGAAAATAAAGTTTTTCTCCAACAAGCCCCATGTTAGATTCCAACTGTGAAATCCAGCTTCAGATTTTTGTTGTATTGTCATGAAAGCAATGTTGCAACATTAACTATACATAATTTCAAGAATTTATAACCTGCAATATTTTGCTTTTGATTATCATTATGTATTTAAAAAAATGTGTTTCACAATAAATCAGGTTTAAAATAAGCTCTACATGATTTCCAAAATTTCTAATCTGTATTTTAATGAATTTTCAATCTATATCAGAAAGTAAAGGTGGTCAGAATGTACAAGGGACTGCGATAGCGGTAAAACGCTTTTTGTTATTGTCTTCCAATTTGGTTTAAACAAAGGTTATGTTGCTCATCATGAAGTATATAGTCAAAAAGATAAACATGATGGATGGTCAGGGGGTGCGGGTTAAGTCATATAAAAAATTAGCTTGTAGTATTATACATTGGAAGTGTGTGTGTGTGTGTATGTGTGTGTGTGTGGGTGTGTGGGTGTGTGTGTGTGTGTGCGTTAGGGGGGGGATTTCACTTATTTTTTCATTATGGAACAGTACGTGGTTTCACAATTAGCTATTAAGATAGATTATGTAAAAGAACCGTGGAATTTGAATATAGACTTATAAATTATTTTTAACAAGCGAAGGAGAAAAGCACTGCAAGTAGTGGTAAGTACAAATATGAGAGGATAATTCTACCGTTTGCTTCAAGCAATGCTCTTCACTAGTTGGATCAGATAGGAAAAAAGTATATTCCTTTCCCATTTGCAAGCTCAGAGCTCAGGACTGAGCCGTGTCTTTTTGACTGGTATGGTATTTCGTAATGAACATTTATACATAAGATGTACGAAAAAAAAATGAGAATCTTCGAGCCACTGACCTTCTTTGATAATTTTGACATCTGTTTTCGTTAATTCTCTGCACATAAATTCTTTATCCGTATTGACAATGAAAAAGAAATCCGAATGTAAAAAGAACTGAACTCTTACACTCACGCACTTACTTAAATGTCCGGTACAAACGTAAACTTTACCGACGGTTCCCTAAAAATCTGTAAAACAATATGTGTAATACTTAGAAAACATCTGTTTCACAATCTATCCGCCACGTAATCCGACACGACACTCAATGTGTTTTTGTGATTAAACATTTCCATTCCTTACATCAGATAATTACAAATTTGTTATTTTGGACGTTTTTAAAGTTAACACAATTCGTATTATGATGTTTGATCCAAAAATCAGAAATCAAAATTGCACACGTGATTAATAATTCAATACTTCGTATTATTTTGACAGATCTCAAAATTCAAACATCAGTAATAGCAATGCCGTAACAAGATGGCAAGTTAAAGACAGGTATTTATTTGAAAGATGAAACGATAAACAACTCATTTTGCATGTAATTACCAATGTTAAAGATTATGTTTTTTTATAAAAGGAAAGAAACATTCACTTGCATTTATTTATCCACAAATTTATCCACTGTTTGAATTAAGCGATTTAACTTCCGTATCCGTCGACCGACGTCACTTCCATCTAGTACATTTTTATAACCGGAATGAGAGAGCTTAAAATTCAAACATCAATAGCAATGCCACAATAAGATGACAAGTTCACCTTAAACAGGTCTTAATTTTTTTGGTTACTTTCTAAGCGGCCGGGTGCCAGCTTAACGCACTCAACACTGGCGTTCAACGCGCTTTCCTGTGTCCTGTTGGTTCGTTTCTTTAGATTTCGTCTTAAGAACTATAGACCTGTCTAGGCCGGCGGTACATCTGTCTGCTTCACTTTCTGTATGTTGGTTGGCCGGGGGCGGCCCTGATGACACAAGAACCCCCCGACACGCTTGTGTAACTTTTCTGCTTCTTTATTTTTGCGTCCTTTTCGCGATGCGCAACATCCATCGCAGGTGACAACATCCCGACCTGTCTTTGCGCAACACTTTCCCTGGATAACATTCTGACCTGTTTTATCACAACACTCTCCGTAGGTAATGCCTTGGCCTGTATTCGGAGGGCGCCGACCGTCTTTCTTTAAAAATTGTACTAAACCTCTTTGAGGTTATGTACCTCCGACCGGTTTCGACCGGGGAGGGAGTGCTTGCGAAAGGTCCTACTTAAATGATCGATTTTTACGTTAGAAAACTCACTTGCGCCTAACTTCACTATGTCTTTAAAAAAGTTTATACTAGGTGGTTTGTGTATATATTCACATTATTTATAAATGTCACAGGATTAAATTAAGCGACTTCCGTAACCGTCGACGTCATACTTCCGTTTTTTAAGACGCACTTCCGCTAAGTACACAAATATAACCGGAATGATAGATCTCAAAATTCAAACATCAATGGCAATGCCGCAATAAGATGACAAGTTAACGACAGGTATTTATTTGAAAGATAAAACAATAAAGTGCGTGATCTCGTCTACTTTCTCTTGTATCACAAAGTAATTTTATCGAATAGGTCAGAAGCAGGTTATTTAAGTATTTAACAATTTAGTGCTTGGCTGTGGGCCAACCGCCCGAATGCCATTAAAAAAAATAAATGAAAAAAATAAAACGCTAAACAGCCCATTTCGCATGTAATTACCAATGTTAAATGATTATGTTCTATTTATTGAAGAAAATAAATATCCAGATGGCGCAGAAAGCAATACCTTGCTGTATATGAATCCCTGTCCCGTATCGCTCTAGCACGAGAGTAAAAGAAAATTAGCTGCGAAACCCGACCGGGTTTTTGGGTGGTCGATGAAAAGTGGTGCAAAAGGTGTATCGAGGTCCTAATTATCCTCTAATAACGTTTTACTTATTTCTGAACCTTTAGTTTAGTCACAGCAGACTCTTTCCCGCAACGGTTGGTCGGATCGAACTGAAACTCGTGGCGATCGATTCTATGACCTCAAGTTACTCGAAAACGAGGGGTCGCGTTGCCTTTAACTTCTTTTTCCAGAGTCACTAAGTATCCTCGTCAAAATTTGTGCGGTCGGTCAAAAGTGGTGCAAAATGTGTGTCGAGATCCTAGTTGTCCTCTAGTAACGTTTTACATATTTCTGACCTTCAGTTTGGCCACAGCACACTTTTTCCCGGAACTGTTGGTCGGATCGATTCGACAATGGTCGGAATCGATTTCTAGCGGTCGACTTAGTCGATAACGACACTTCTCGTCCCTTCATGTGTATTCGGAAAACTTCGGAAATGTTCGTGCGAAGTTCAGATTTTTGCTTAAAATCCTAGCTTTCACACGTGTGAACTCCCCTGAAGCTTCTTCGGTTTTTCAATTCCCCCAGTCGTTGATAAAACGATGAATAACGCCTTCGGGTGTGATCGGATCGATTCGATAACCGTCGTAATCGATCCTTCGTGGACGGTATAGTAGAAAATGCTACCCCATCCAACCTTGAGGGTGCTTGCAAAAATCCTACTTAAATATTCGATTTTTAGGTTAGAGAACCCACTCGCATCTAACTTCACTGTCTTTAAAAAAAATTTAGGTTATGTTTTTATACTAGTTTGTTTGTGTCTATATTCACGTTATTTATAAATGTCACTGTCACAGGATTAAATTAAGCGACTTCCGTATCTATCGACGTCATACTTCCGTTTTTGAAGACGTATTTCAGTTTAGTATCCAGGTATAACGGAAATGACAGATATGAAAATTCAAACATCAACGGCAATGCCGTAATAAGATAACAAGTTATAGAAAGGTATTTATTTGAAGGATGAAACGATAAACAACTCATTTCGTATGTAATTATCAATGTTAAATGATCATGTTCTTTATATAAAAGAAAAGAAATATCCAGATGGCGCAGAAAGCAATACCTTGCTGTATAAGGTCCCGTTTCACTCGAAAATTAGCTGCGAAACCCTACCGGGTTTCTTGATAAACATACATTTTTGGATTCAGGCGTTAAACCGATCAACAATTTATACCACACAAACATTGTTTTTTCAGACCATACTTTCTTAAATGTGTTTGTACTTTTTTAAATATGCTCATTTGTGTTCACTAAATTCACATTATATTAATTTGCTTAATAATATTTGTTATATTTAATGAAAAACAATTATTTCTAGAAATTATTATCACTGTTCTTTTTACTATTATCTAGCTTTAGGAACGGGTTCATAAAAATAGAAGCGATAACGCAGAATCCATTGAAAGAGTCGCAAAATTGATACAATTGCTAAACTAAACTACTATGTATATCTACTAAACTAAACTAAATGTATATCAATATACAATTTGTAGAGATATCTGGGCGGTACATGCTTGAACTAACAATATACTCTCCTCCGCGACTTCTTTTAAGTATTACATATTTTACGTCCAATTTTCGAGAAGTTTTTTTATAATAACTACAAACGCATTCTCATACTAATTAATATTCTTAGACGAAAATATCACTGAACGTAATTTTGCGTGTATTATACGGACGCATTTTTAAACTTTTGGGCAAGAATTGAGACATGGATTACGAGTGAACAATTATAATTCCCTTTTACTGGGCATAAAAGAAAGCCAAAAACACCATAAAAACACTTTAAGAAGCTGTGTGACACAAACTGACTCGATATGAATCCAATCGATCGATTTTTTTCCCATGAAAACCATCAAAATATCTGAAATCACCATACTTTAAAAAAGTCTTAGAAACACCATAAGAAACAGTGGAACCCAAACTGACCCTATATGAATCCAATCACTCAGCAGGATCATTTGGATTCCGTCTCTCTTCAATAGTAACACCTACGTCTCAAATATGAACGCGATATGTCTACCCGTTTGCGAGTTATAAGGATTTTTCATGTTTGTGATAACATATGTGGGACTTATATCCATGTTCCTCCGCAGATTCATTCGAATTCCATCCCAGATCTGTATTACAACCTACGTGTCAAATATGATCTCGATATCTCTATCCGTTCTGGAGTTATAAGAATTTCTATGAAAAATTTCATTAAAATGCCTTACTACAGCAACATTTCGTGTCACTTTTCAAAATATCACCCTGTCTAGTACTTCAATTTGAGGGGTCTGCAGACGATATGTCATTGTGTTCTGTCAAAAAAGCGACGGCGAGTAGAGGGTATACGCGCCAGCTGTGTATTTTACTGTGTAAATCGTTCAAAAACTTTAATCGAATTTCACGGCTCGCCGGTCACTTATAGAAAAAAAAAGTTAAGTAGCTTTTTTATACAGAATTTTTTTCTCTACAACTTTTGTCTAAAACTTTTTTTCGAAAATGTTTCCGTTTTTGACATATCGCGATTTCAACCTTTAAATATTTTTTTTACAACCCCTGCCCATCAATTTCTACTTTTTGACTACAGACGCTTGATGTACATCTTAAAACTAATTTCTGGTAAAAAATTCAGCCATGGAGTACGAATGGACATTTAAAAGTCCCCTTTATTGGACTATAAAAAATATTTTGGTATAATAAAATCGGGCACGATACTGGGGCGGCCGATCATATTCGCCCAGGGCGCAAAATTTAGAAATACGTCCCTGCCATTATGAGAACAGTACAATGTGACAAGCAAAGACTAGCATGTTACAGCCAGGTCCGCGTTGCTAAGTAAATGAAAAAAGCGTAAACACGAAAAAATTGTCGTAAAAAGTTCCTCTCTGCGTATGCGTTTATTTAGAATCAAATATGTACATGCGGTACATCGTTGGATAGTACTCATCTAGCCCTACAACTTTTGTCTAAAACATTTTTTGCTGAAACGCATAGGAAAAATTTAAAAAAATATGGGGGAATTTACATGTAGGTAAAGATAGGGAAAATCAGTTTTTCGGACATAACTCGTTTAGTTTGATTCTGATCGAAAAAGTGTATAGGGATAAAATGAAAGGCTCGCGAATGCGCTTAAACTGAATTTTGGTCGAAATCGGTCCAGCGGCTCCCGAGATATTGCGATTTGAAAGTACGCATTTGTATACGGATTTTTCGCTGCGACGAGAGCCGTCTTCGCGTTTTTTTTTTCTTTTTGGGGAAGAAAGTGACTTGGCGATTTTTTTTTTCTTCCCCCTATAGACACTCGGGACCTAAATAATGTGTCCAAATTTCAAATTGCTAGGTTGATTAGGGGGAAGGGTAAACGTAAATGAAATTAAAAATAATGCTGTAACTTGTAATCTCGCAGCAAACGTGACATTGTGTACTAATGTGCCTACTTTGAGTTCCGCTCATGTATTTCCAAATTTCGCCATAGATAAACAAATGGTTGTGAAATAACCAATTTCTGGAATCTGGAATTGGTTGGGAGGGTGGTCAATAAAAATTATTGAACCACAGCACTTAGGGCCCATTGGGCCCCTTGTACATCCTCCCTGTAGGCAGACCCTCGCCTAGGCCTCCAAGCAACCTAATCTTACGAAATAGGTGGTGATGCTGTCTAGGGGCATCTCCCTTACATCGGCCAAAGTAGGCCAACGTTCTCCCAAAATGGATTTTCTGATTGTTGAGACGGCAGAACAGTCTCAGAGTACATTTTGAACCGTTTCATCTTCTTGTTCACAACCTCCATAGAGAGGTTTTACTTAATCTCATACTATGGAGATGGTTCCTTAACGGACAGTGTCCAGTCTGGATTCCCGTTATAAAACGTAGGTTCCTTCTGGGCATTGCCAGGTAGTCCATTACTGTACTATTGTTAGGATATTTTAGTAGTTCCCTAGCAAGTCGTTGTTGACAGCTGTTTGTTTCATCCCATAGCTTCTTGAATTCATTGTGGGTGTTCCCTTTAGTTATTTGTATTATCGCCGTGATCGGTAACAGACTGGCCGGGCCTGGTCCAAAGATACTTAGGCCTGCTGCCTTCTTAGCCAGTCTGTCGGTTACTTTGTTGCCACTACACTGTGCGTGTCCTTTCACCCAGCATACCAGTATGTTATTCATGCTGGAGGCATCCACAAGTGCTTGGTGACATTCTCATACTGTTCCTGTGGTAATCTTGTAACTTCTCAGGGGTAGTAATGATTGTCTACAATCTGTGTATATCCTAATTGTTTTGCCCGTAATTTGTCTACGGACAATCTCTTTTGCAGCTATGGTTGTGCCCGCAAGTTTCGTTTGTACTACACTGGCTCGCACATCCATATCCCATTCATATTGGACTTGCAGACTTCTGGAGTATATTCCACATCCTGCCCCATCCCTCTTTTTTGATCCGTCTGTGAAGATGTTGATCACACCTTCGCCAGCAGCCTCGTTTTCACTATTCATCTGTATTATGTAGGGTCTGCCAAAGACAAACCGGGGAGAAATGCCATCAGTGCACGCCTGCAGAAAAGGCGCCTTTCTGACAGCCTCATTCCACAGGCGACTTCTGGCCTCTCCACAGCCTACATTTGGTTGTATACCAACGGATTTGAGGCGTACCATTGTTGTCAGAGCCACTTCTCCTAGACCCATATCTAGTGGTGGCAGACACAGCATTACCTCCATAGCTCTCGTTGGTATTGCTCGAATAGCTCCGGTTATGCTTAGGCAGGCTTGACCTTAGCTGTACCCTGTTTGCTCTTAGGCCACCAAACCACAGTTCTATAGGTTACCATTGGTCTTATGACAGCAGTGTATATCCACATGACCACTCTGGGTTTCATTCCCCAGGTTTTCCCCACGGTCCCGCGGCACTGCTCATAAGAAATGTAAGCCTTCTTTAGTCTTCTATGAAGATTCCATGTTAGTTTGGCGTCGAAGGTATTTCACCTCTGATGCGAAACTTAGTGTTGTATCCAGGAGGGCAGGTGCCGTCAATGCTCCTAATTTCCTTTTCCTTGCGAAGAGAACCATCTCCGTCTTCCTGAGATTGACAGACCAGGCAGTGTTCTCTGCACCATTTTTCGATTATTCTTAGGGCCCCCTGCATTCTTTCACAAAGGACTCCTTCGAATTTTCAGCTAAGCATGATTGTTAAATCATCTGTGTAGGCAATTGTGTGGAATCCTTCTGAATTGAAGCGGCGCAAGAGGCTGTCAAGAGCTAGGTTCCGTAGCAGTGGTGATATTACACCTCCCTGCGGACAGCCTCTCGCAACTATTGCTCGTACAGAAGCAGCTTAGGCTGGGGCCGTTACCTTTTTGAGATGAAAAAATTAATAGCAGGCAACGGCCGGCTGGAACATATAGTTGAGGTCATAAACAATGAAAAAAAAAAAACTTTGGAACTTGAGATGAAGGGAAGCAGTGAAATGGGGTGCTTTCTCAGGGATGAAAACCGTTTTTCGTGATTTGTGGCGAAACGTGACCTCCTAGAGAAAAGTGTTTTACACAAAAGTTGTAGATAATAAAAAAATCAAAAACTTTTATTGCATATATTTTTCGACATAACCTCAAAGTTTGCGAGAAAATGACGAAAAACCGATTTTTCTGTTTTTATTTTTTTTCTTGCGTGAAAATTATTTAATTTAAATGAAACTTTGTGAAAGTACGTAATTGTTTGCATTTAATAAGCATGAATTTTTTCAATTATGGGAAATAAATATTTTTCGAGATTTTACCATTTTTCCGAAAAAGACCCCTATCTTCGGCGAACAACTTTATTGATTTTTTTTGGATTTTGATGTTCTACTAGTGCTCATTTTTTTCGTCGAGATGTCTACTTTCAAATGGTATGCGGATGTTAGTGATTTATTGTCATTTAGCAGCTTAAAATTAAGAAAAACCGAAAAAAAATTTTTCGAATCTCGAATTTGTCGATTTTTTTCATTATTTTCAATTTTTTAGCATATTTATGTTAATAATTCATAATATTTTAATGAAAAAACTTACTTTGGTATAAAATAAATAAAGTTGAATGAATTTCATCACGGAAAGGTAGGGAAAACTTCATGAAACTTAACATTTACATGGAAACCAATAGTACTTTATTTATTTTCATAAGCTACAGTTAAGTTTCGAAAACTTTATATGCATAATAAATTATTCTAAATACATATGATAAAATACAACATACAATTTATTTATATTGGCTACGAATTCTTTACTTTATTTACAAATATTTACTTTATTAATATTGGTTGTGTATAGCTTATAAAAAGAAAAATCAATAAAATGATTATTAAAATCTAATCAATTTTAGGCCTTTTTGTTGTAGTTCGTTTTCTTCATCGATCAAACTCTCAAATTCAATATTATCTTCAAAATCATTGGCATTTTCAGGCTCTTCAATTTCGATGTCATTATTCTTTGCTGGCTCTTCATCAATATCTTCAGAATCACTTAAATCTACAAATACTTCTCTGTCTCTATTTGAACAGTTCTCAGTGCATGTATTGCATAGATTGGTACATTTTAAGCCGTGTTTTCGACAGCCACACCTTTGATTATTGCATCCACTTTCACAACGCTAACGCTATTTAACAACTTTCCGGGAATCAAGTCGGAACTGTCAGAGATGTATTTTGGCACGAGTCTTCCTACATTTTCGTTCCAGCCCCAGTCCTTTGCTTTTTTGGTGCCCTGATCGTTGTCAAAATTACCCAACCAAGTTTGCAATTGGTAATAGACTCTGTAGGAGTGTTGTGCAGCTGCTTCTTCAGTTGAAAGGAGTTTTTCCAATTTAAAAGTGGGTTTGTTTGTAGCTTGCTGATACGGCTCAAATCGTAATTGATTTAATGAGTTATAAATTTTCTTACTTTTGTAAATACTAGTTGAGATCCATTTTTTGCTATGGTTATGTGGTCTGCATCTTTTTGATAATGCAGGCTCACTTTGTCCTACCGCTCTCTACCCCCAACCTTCAGTCGTTTTGGGCGGGCATTTCAAATTCCTGTATGCTGAGAAATTTCAAATTTTGTAAATTATTTTTTGTTTGAATACGTAATAGTATTTTTTTTGTTGTATTCAATTTTAGCGTGGTTTCCAATAACTAAATTCATTCAACTTTAGTTATTTTATACCAAAGTAAGTTTTTTCATTAAAATATTATGAATTATTAACATAAATATGCTAAAAAATTGAAAATAATGAAAAAAATCGACAAATTCGAGATTCGAAAATTTTTTTTTCGGTTTTTCTTAATTTTAAGCTGCTAAATAACAATAAATCACTAATATCGACGTACCATTTGATAGTAGACATCTCGACGAAAAAAACGAGCACTAGTAGAACATCAAAATCCAAAAAAAAATCAATAAAGTTGTTCGCCGAAGATAGAGGTGTTTTTTCGGAAAAATGGTAAAATCTCGAAAAATATTTATTTCCCATTGAAAAAGTTCATGCTTATTATATGCAAACAATTACGTATTTTCACAAAGTTTCATTTAAATTAAATAATTTTCACGCGAGAAAGAAAATAAAAACAGAAAAATCGGTTTTTCATTTTCTCGCAAACTTTGAGGTTATGTCGAAAAATATACACAATAAAAGTTTTAGATTTCTTTATTATCTACAACTTTTGTATGAAACACTTTTTTCTAGAAGGTCACGTTTCGCCACAAATCACGAAAAACGGTTTTCATCTCTTAAATAGCACCCCATTTCACTACTTGCCTTCATCTCAAGTTCCAAAGTTTTTTTTTCATTGTTTATGACCTCAACTATATATTCTAGCCGGTCGTTGCCTGCTATTAACTTTTGCTTTTTTTCAGCATTAAAAATCCGTAACGGCCCCAGCCTATCTCCCACACTGATTTGTAGAGCTCTCTTCGAAATCATGCTGAATATCCAGCTTCCCACGATCGTAGGGACATTCTTCTCCACTGGAGCCGCTGTAATTTTTGGAAAGGTGGTCCTGTCAAACGCACCTTCTATATCTATGAAGACACCTAAAGTGGACTCTTTATTATCCAAGGATCTCTCAATCCGACTCGCAACTGCATGGAGGGTGTATGCGTGCTGGTTAAAGAGTGAGTTGTCTTTCATTACAACATTCCTTATATTATATCGTTCACATAACTTCTCCATCGCCTTCTGTAGGAACGAGGTTAAGCTCTATGGACTTTGGGGGGGGGGGTATAGCCCATCCGCTTTGCCTTTATCCAGTCCCCATTGCAGTAGGGCAGGACTTAAAAGCGGAGAAGCTCTGTATTGCCCATCTTATTCTGTCCTCACTCACTATTTGGTTGACCATTTGCCAATCCAAATCTGAGGGTTGAATGTCGACTTCGTTTGGCCACTCCTTCCGTTCTGTTACCACAGATCCTGGCAAGTGAGTGTCCATGAGTAACTCTAGGCTTTCACGAAAGTCGGTAGTTTTTGAACCATCACTTTTTTTAATAGGCAGAGGTCTTTGTCTTTGGCGAGGATTTTGCATAACCTAGTAGTCTGAAGGTAATCTTCAATTTCCTCACAGTAGGATCTCCACGCGTCTCTTTGTCTTTCTTTATCTGACTAGTTTCTTAAACTTTTTCAGATTGGTTTTGTATGATTCCCAATCGGATTCTTGCCTTGTTAGTTTTGCTTTGTTAAACGAAATCCTAGCCTTCTTCTTAAGGTCAGTCAGCTCTTGACACCACCACTTGGTGGCCTTATTGGGCTGTTGAGATGACCTCAAGGGGCAGAATGTTTCAAAATCCTGTCCCGTGACTGTTTGCAAGATTTTGACATATTGCTCTATTTCGTTACTCGCCTTTCGATGAGTTATCGATATTTATCTCTATCAGTTCTCCGAGGATCTCGGAATGGTCCGATAATGTTACGCAATTAGACACATGCCAATTCTGAATTAGGCTGGATATACGCCACGTTTTAGTGTTATATCTATTATAGTTTGACTTCTAGTGTTAATAAATGTCGATGTACAGCCCCTATTACTTACATTAAGGTTGTTACCGGTAATATAATCATAAAGCGACTTACCTCTTGCATTGTTGTCTTCACTGCCCCTGGTTACACGATGTCCGTTGGCGTCACAGCCCATGGTTAGTTCCCAGTTTTAATTACGGCAGTGAGCTACCAGCTCCATATCCCTTGTTGGTGGTGGAGTGGCCGAGTCTTGAGGGAGGTATACTGACCCCAAGACAACATTTGTTGGTTTGCCTGCCACCATACATTCCACCTTCACTGCTGTTAGATCAGATGCTGAGAGATGTTGCAGTGGCTGGGTTTTGATATTCCGAGGAACGTAAATGGCTGTCCTCGGCCTCTCTGTTGTTCGTGAACTAAAAATAAGTCCACTGTCTTGATAACCCTGTTATCCTGGTTTGAACTATCCAGGGTTCCTGAATTAGTGCCAGTGTATCCTACTCCACATCAAGGCGTCGGCATAATACTACCGTCGCCGCCCCGCTATTGTTGCAGATTACACTGAACTATGCTTACCTTATTCTGTGTCCCAGCCATTGTGGAAACGGAAAGGTTATTTAGTTAGTCATTCCCTCCTCCTCTGTTAGAGGGGAAACGACTTCCATCTCTGAAGGAGTGTTGTCATTGGGAGTTGGAATGGTGGCATCTATCCTTCCGGAGGGCTCATCTTCTCCCCCCTCCTGGGCTCCTCCCCCGACATCCCGCTACACGGCTGCTGAATTGCCGTACTCGTTTTTGTAAATGTATCACGCGCGCATGCAGGCCCTAATGAAGTTAGAGCTTCAAGGTAAAAAAATCTTGAAAGAGAATTGCCCTTGAAAATGAGTTCAGCCCGAAGTCCCTAAACCCTTTCCATTGCCCTTCTACATTGTAAAAACTTTGCGGCTCCCCCCTCTCCCCTCCTAATCATCCGATCGCAATCTAGTCGGGCTTAAATCAAAGAGAAAGTCCACATTCGATGGCGAAAAAAAATCCTCCCCATCCATTTCCTTCCTGGCGTAAAATGACTTTCTCTAAAAATAATAACAACAATGAATTGGTTATTTCGCAAATATTTGTTTATTTATGGCGAAAATTGAAAATACATGAGCGGAACTCAAAGTAGGCACATTAGTACTCAATCTCACGTTTGCTGCGCGATTTGCGGAAAAAAATTTGGAAGTTATAGCAGTTTTAATTTCATTTAAGGCGGGTTTAGTGTCAGGCTTTTTGGATTTGGCGTTATCGGTATTGACATAATATAGAACTATGATTGACTGGCTTTCAGTTTTACGTGGCTACTAGCCAATCACAGTTACCCGTATTATGCCAAGCCAAAGCCAAAAAGCCTGGCACTAAACCTTCCTTTACGCTTACTCTTCCCCCTCCCCCCCTAATCAACCTAGCGACTTGAAATTTGGACACAGTACTTAGGTGCTGAGTGTCTATCGAGGGAAGAAAAAAAGTCGTCAAGTCACTTTCTTCCCCGAAAAAAACGCGAAAACGGCTCTCGCCGCAGCGAAAAATCCGTACACAATCCGTACTTTCAAATCACAATATTTCAGAAACACACCCTACCGTACCAGACGTTACCGATCTTCCTCTGTAGCCAAACTTCAACAACTATAACGTTCGCTTACCCTATCCACCTTACTGATATTTCATACCTTTACATCTTTAAATCTTTCCTGTCCCCCTCTTCCTTTATGTTTGTTTCTTTTTGTCTCGTTTGTTTATCGTTGTCTCTTTTTGTATTTTTGTCTCTAAATTCATTTTCCATCAAAATTTGATAACAAAATCAAAGTTTTCCGAAAACCAAAAAATTGTTTTTTTAAAACGAAGTTTAGGCCAGCCTATGCGCAGCCCGGCATTTGCACGTCTCGCAGATGGTTCCTCGTCCAGATTGAGGTACCAGCGTCAACACCCTAATTAGAAACAGTGAAGTTCGCGAGCTACCTTATAAAAGTGTAATTTTAAGTTTTGTTGAATCTGTTTTTTTAGATGTTTGTAAATTTGATCACCTTTTTTAATCTGCATTATGCAGAAGGAGCCTAGGTATAAGTTTTAATTGTTTTAAAACCGAACCAGGCCTAGTCCGCCCGGTCCTGCAATCCGCCACAGCGAATAACGCGTTGCACGGTCGGACCCGGGTTAGGCCTTGGGGAGGTAATTATTGTATAAATTACTGGTAAATAAAGAAGTTTTGAATTGAATTGAATTGAATTGAATTGGATCGATTTCGACGTCAAAATTAATTTTACGCGCATCCGCCAGCCCTTCGTTTTATCCGTATACACTTTTTCGATCCGAATCAAACTAAACTAGTTATGTCCGAAAAACTGATTTTCCCTATCTTTACATGTATCCTCTCTCTTCTCGTGAAAAGTTCGACCGGAAAATTCTCCGGATGATAGAGATGATAGATGACTTCATAACATCACAAAAAAAATAATTAAAAATAACGAGTTCGTTTCAAGTCATTTCTAATGCCAGATCGACCCCACTAAAAACAATATTCCTATATTGGCGAAATAAATTGAGTTCAACTTTGGTCTGTCTATCATAATACCGGTTCTAATAAACGAATCATCGTGATTTTTTTTTAAGAAGCGTCTTTCCGAGTACTTTCAAAATATATTTTAAAAATAAAAATCCGTTGAAAATTTTCAGTTTATTTTTATAAGCAAAAAAATTTGCCAATTTTTTAAATAATTGCCTAGGCTCTCCTAATTAACGGATTTTAATAACTCAAAATGGATTTGAAAATTTGAGTGCTCTATTATATGTCCAAAAATTTTCAACTTTATAATTGCTTTAGTTTAGCCTCAGCAACATTTTGAAAATTTGCAAATTTTCAAAATGAAGTTTAGATTGCAAAATTATTATGCAAAAACTAAAAGTCCGATCTTGATGAAATTTGGTGGGAAGATTTATTATATTAAAAAGCTTCCTTTAGCCACGTATGAAGGTCCTATGTATAATATAAGTATCTGAAAAAAATTCCACAAATAACTTGCTATTGGAAAAATTTTTTTTGCTGTTTTTCACTATTTTTGCAATAGTAAAAATGAATTTTTGAATTCACAACCAATTGCATCTTATTAAAAATTTGATTACAAAGCTTTTTCATTTTTATAACTTTTCTCTAAAAGTTATAGTTACTGAGATATATCAAAAAATAGGAAGAAAAAAAACGGAATTTTTTCACATTTTGTTTAATAAAAAATTAAGCCCACATTTTCAAACTTTCTTATGATTTTTAGGACCGATTAAGTAAAAAATCTGCCATACTACCCGATTCACCGAAACACAGGTGATTTTAAGCAGATACCGCCTGGACTATGTGCATATAAACTAATAAAAATGGGTCAAAACCAATTTTAAAAAAATTTTATGCACAGTTCTTGCAGGAAAATCTTAATTTATAATAAAAAAGAAATTTTTGCTCATAGCTTTAAAAAGTTATAACTCATGAACCATTCGTCATATTTGGAGCTCATATTACAAATAAAAATTTTCTTCAAAAAGTTTTTAGTGTCATTATTCTCTAAAGCCAATAAAAAAAATAGCTATTTGTCAAAATGCACTTGAAAATGACTATTTTTCATGATTTTCCCTCATCTCCATTCATTACTCGTTATCAAAACGATTTAATCATATTCAAAATTAGATTTTCTTTAACTTTCATTGCATACATTATATGCGTACGATCTATCGTTTTCGAGTTTTTATCGATTTTATCATGAAACAAGTAAGTGTTCTAATAGCGTGTTTAAAAATTCATATCTCTGCCAATATTGATCGAATAGAAATGGAAAATAAAAGGAAATTGTTCGTAATCGAATTCTCTACAACTTTCATTTGAAACATTTTGCGATCCGAACGACACCATTTTTGAGATTTCAGCGAAGAGCGCGCACGTTTCCGTTTCGTCGCAAAACTGTCAAAATTTCAAAAAAAATCTATCTCGGCTCCAATAGGTCGTACACGTAGTTAAAAAAATTTGGGATTTTTATTACCTATAATTTTCATGTGTACATATTTTACATTAAAATTGATAGTAGTAGTAGTAAGGAAAGTTCCGAGTTTTTTTGCGAAAAACCGATTTTTTAAATCCCTCTCCCCTCAGCCAGCGTCTTCGGGTGGGGACTTTTGATGTGTTAAAAGGACCACAAAATAAGCCTGTTCCCAAAATTTCAACCAGCTCTGAATTATTTCATCCAAATTTTCCCATTTTATTGTTGAAACGGGGCGTTTTTATGCAGTATCTAATTTTAATCTTGCAGATTAGCAATGATCTAATTTCTGTGGTATGAAATTTAATTAAAACATGACTTCGATTTCAGATGCCAGGGATTTTGGCACACTGCCAATACATGTAAGCAAAACATAAGATGTGTAAGATGTGGTGAAGAACATTCAGTGGAAAACTGTAATCGACCAAAACACAGTCCAATTTGCTGTAACTGCAAGGGACCTCACCATGCAGCGTATAAATTGTGTCCTGTCAGATTGAAATTGAAAAAGTCTGTGAGGGTGGCATTTGCCTACAATCAGTGAGATAAAAGTATCGGGAATTTTAAAAATTATTGTCTGTACCTATATTGTCAAATAAAAAATTAAAATTGTGTTTATTCTTTTTATTATAGTACCGTCGAAAATGGATTTTTTAGTGCACAGGGTGATTAGCTAGCTGATTGTAGACAATCATTATTAGTTAATTGGATGGAATCTGCGGTAGGTTCTTGATGAAACATATTCTGAGCAAAACTAATGAAACAATAAACCAAGTGCGTATTGTAACTATTCTTTTGAACAATCATTACTAGCACTGAGAAGTCTGAAAATTGCCACAGGAGCAGTATGGGAATGTCACCAAGCACTTGTGGGTGCCTCCAGCATGAATAACATACTGGCTGGGTTAAACGACATGCACAGTGTAGTAATAACAAAGTAGCCGACAGACTGGCCAAGTAGGCAGCAGGCCTAAGCATCTTTGAACCTGGCCCGGCTAGTCTGTTACCGATCACGGCGATAATACAAATAATTAAAGAGACCACAATGAATTCAAGAAGCTGTGGGATGAAATAAACAGCTGTCAGCTTGCTAGGGAACTTTTAAAATATCACAACAAGAGTACAGCAATGGACTACCTGGCAATGTCCAGACCTACGTTTTATAGCGGGAACCCAGACTGGACACTGTCTGTTAAGGAAACATCTACATAATATGAGATTAAGCTCTTACCTCTCTGTAGAGGTTGTGAACAAGAAGATGAGACGGTTCAACATGTACTTTGTGACTGTTCTGCCGTCTCAACAATCAGAAAATAAATTTTGGGAGGACGTTGGCCGATGCAAGGGAGATGCTCCTAGGCAGCGTCACCACCTATTTCGCAACGTTAGGTTGGTTGGAGGCCTAGGCGAGGATCTGCCTACAGGGAAAAAGTACAAGGGGCCCAATGGGGCTTAAGTGCTGCTATTCAATAATTTTCATTGACCACCCTCCCAATCAATTCCAGATGGACTATGAGGATGAATTAATAGTTATGCAATAAAGTCCCTGAAGGGAGATTTTTCGAGGGCGACAAGTTTGCTGTATGAGCCTACATGTGGTTCCTCAGGAATTCTGAATACATGTCGCTCTTTTACCACATATAGTGCATGGGACTGCCTTGCCTGAACGTATGAATATAAAATAATATTCTAATCTGTTGCGATTCAAGCATCTTTAAACTCGATAATAGAGTGCCCAAAATGTTCTATCAGAATTTACCAATACGTATAAAGACAGACAAGCTAAAAGCCCACAAAGTCGCAAATATTAAATTTTCAGTCCAATCTTTTTGGTGTCAGTCGATTGCTTTAATGTAAGCCATTTTATTGTAGTTTATGGAGATTGCATTGTCTGAGTCATCCTAATCCTCACCAGAGGATGGACCGACACTCTTGTTAACCTTATACCTTTGCATATACATAAACTGTTTACTAAGAAATATTTCCAAAAGACCAATATATAACTTTATTGAATCCTATCCTTTTTCATTGTGTCTTACTCAGTTATTACTAACAACATTCCCTTTCAGGCTAATTAAAAAGTGTTAGAAATTAAAGTGTTAGTTTTTTCTGGATATCGAATAGCAAATGTGCTTCAAGTTCTTGATATTACTTTATCACATTCTCCATAAATAATACAAATTTAAAAAATCTTCGTGGGTGTAATTTAAACGTGCTGGCATTTTTTGACATAAGATAATGACTGATTGTTTCTAATCATGGCTATTTTGATGAAATGATTACAACAATTTATGAATTTCTAATAAAATCGCAAATATTTCAAAAAGTTGTAACTTTAACCCACACAATGCTAATATCAGAAAAAAAGGGAATTCAATTTTACACACCTTGACGTAAAAAGTACAGGGTGTTCCATTTGACCTAAACAAGTTTTCGCTGTTTGAAGTTGACAAAATGTAACGCGAAAAATGGAACACTTGGTATGATATTATTGAATTTATTTCACTTGTAGAACGTAGTTCTCCTTGTGTTCTTTTTATGTGACAAGAAGCAAATGAGGATCTTTTACACGAAGAAAGTTATAACGGTTCTTGCAAACCGTTGCACCTGTCAAATTTTCTATAAAATGTCAAATATCTCTGAAACGGCTAGGAGATATGCTACATATTTTCGACTCAGAATTTCATGCTCTTTTCGAAAACCCTAAAATATATGGGGTGTTCCATTTGAAATAAGCATCAAGTTGGTATCGACTTCCGGTATAAGCGGAAGTGCCAGCTGCTTGTAATTATTTTAGTTGGATTGGCCACACCGACATTAGTAATTATCTAAATTTTCAAAATTTTCTGATGCGTACTTTTCTCTATATCGATCGTTTTTAACATTGAGATTGAGATGTCAAATGAAGATCATGAAGGGATGGGAGAAGCTGAAGAGACTGCAGAACATGAAGAGATTGGAGATTAAAGGAACCAAGGAACCTAAAAAAATCAGAGAACAAGAATAGCAGAGCAACTCGATCTTGGGCACCAACCTAAATTCAAAATGTTGTCTGAATAACAATAAATATAATTCCATAGAGTAGACCCCAAGTCGCATGTTCATACTGAGTAAAAACAAACAGTCTTATCTCACTAAATTCTTTAAGCTTGTAATGGTGGCCTGTTTTGTGAACTATAACTTACTTCACATCATCAGGCCACAAGACTATAACAATGACAAAATATTTTATAAACAATAAAATTAGGAGTAAAAATAAGAATTACAAAAAAAATTTCGTAAATAAAATGGTTAGTAAAAATTGGGTAAAAATATTGTGTGTATAAGGGAATTTTTATAACGAAAAAAAAACCTGACGCCTGGTCTATTATAACAATAATTATGTAGGGAGGGTTGAAAATCAACTATGTTGAAATCTTACCTTTTGTGTAACTGCTTCAACACAATAAACTCTATTCTATTCTATGCATATTTTTATTTTTTATGCTTTGTCAACAAGACTATTCTTCTGAACAATAAAGTATATTTTGATTGATTGATCGATTATTATTCCTGTTATTTATCAGTGATCTCACTACAATTATGAAGGAGGGATTAGTTTTTATGTTTGCTGATGACACTTCGATGCTTCTCTCAGCATGGGACTCTGTAATACTTCATAATCTAGACCGGTGTCATAGTAACACACTAATTTAGAATTTGTATACTTTTCGCAACGAAGATCACCAGCGGAAGATCTCATCAAAGAAATACCTACTGGAAATTTCTCAATCACTGTTAAGTTCCTGGGAACTATTATAATAGGCAATAGCCTTTGCTGGAAACAGTGAATTAAACATACGTGCAAAAAAATAAATCACGCATACTTCACATTAATGCAATTGAAGGCTATCTTTAATATAAAATCATTATTAAATGTGCAAAGGCAAAAATTACCCATCAGTAGATGGCGTCTGGTAATTTCTGAATTGACAAATTGAGTGGTGAACAACAAAGTTTTGACATTAGCCATATTATAATGTTAAACAAAATAGTTTATTGAATGAAAGTTGTGATTTATGACAGATACATAACTTCCTAAAATGTTTAAAAAGACGAAAAAGTATGAAATTATGCCTAGTATATTTTTAATAAATGGAATTTGAGTTTTGTATAGTAGTCAGACAGTATCTGAAAAGTAAAAATGTCGATTTCGAATATTTTGATGGTCGTGTGTAGTGCTAATCGTGCGAGACCTTTAAAATAAGAAGAGGCCCTTTCCAAAGGTGGGCATATAATTTTATTACGTGGTTAAATGCAGATGATTTAAAGAGTATTAAAAAGAGTCACATATGCACCAACAAAATACAAGTTTTCAGGCCATTTTTAAGGACTATTTAGTAGGTGGGCATCTATTGTTTTAGTAGTTACTTTACACGCATTTATAGATATACATTGTGCAATAAACAGCAGCCACTTTTTATGAACAATCCAAGAGACCTTTGTTCTCGTATGTCTTCTCGCGTAACCAGAACTCCTTCGGAGGGGGATATGCATATGGACTGTCGTGAGCAGAAAAAAATAGGACAACTTTTTTTTTCTAATGTAAATCTGTCTCTATTTGAATATGTAATGAGTAGTCGAAATAAAACAGATATCACTATTAATTTATTTTTTATTTCAATGCCGTAGTAATTGCACTGCATTATAACATTAACAAAAATTTGGTGTGTAACATTTTAAGAAAGTGGAGAATAAACGGTACGATTAGTAGAAATCCTGAATCAAAGGACAAAGGATATCCTACTTAACAAGAAACTATTTTTTTTTGAATTTTTTAACATTTATTTAACATCGGTCTATGAGGCCTATCACCGATGCCTGTAGACGAGCTACCCTCAACCAGGAATTTTGCCGAACCTCTTCCCTTAAGAAGAGTAGGGATCTTTTACTTGCCTAATATTTAATAGACAAAGGACTGACGGCTTCACATCCTCTCCGAAGGATGGTATTTCACCTACACAACCCTCGCCTAAGGTTGCATAGCTTCCACGCATACACTGCTATACAAGCCGCTGGAAGATATGTGAGGCGAGGACACAGTCTTCTTTTGAAACGGTCGCCCATCCAAGTACTAACCGCGCCTAACGTTGGTTTACATCGCATATCGAAGTATGTACATAGTAAAGACATTAACGCTCGCCGCATAAACTAACTATTAATATTTCGTTATGACATACCATTTCTATTTATAAGTTCTATAAGTCTGTTTGGCATAGAATTAAATAACCTTATACAATAAACATTAGTAATAATATTTTCCCATGCATTATTTACTATTTCCAGTAATTCTTCCGCATTCCGTGGTCTCACATTTCGTTTTTGGATACTTCTTATGAGTTGTCCCCATACTTCTTCCACTGGGTTAAGATCTTGGCTATGACTGGGCCAGTTTAGAAGATTGATGTTACCTTGAAACCAGTTAGTTACGGTATGAGCAGTGTATGAATGGAACAATTGTCTTGTTGAAATATAAACTCATTATTAGGAAATTATTGTGACACAGAAGGAAGCATAATATTATCTAAAATCCTAATCTACGTTTCACTATTAAATCGTTCCTCAATATGCCACAAAACACCACGACCACATGCCGATATCCAAGCCCACATATTGACGGAAAATCAACCACTTTTATCATTGTTAGATATATATTTCTCATCGAATCGAGTATTCGGAGGGCAGTAAACACGAATATGACGGCTGTGTGTTGACTGCAAAGTTTTTTCGTCTGTAAAGATTACATTATTCCAAAAATTTAAATCATGCGCGAAAAATTCAAGCACAAATCCTACTCGAGCTTCTTTATGTTCAGCTTTAAGTAAGTATTTCTGTGCTGCTGCATGACAGCGTAGCTCCGATTCTCTTACTCACTGGTGATCAGTACTACTCAATCCAGGAAAATCCGTTTCTTCAGCAGCCTGAATAACTGAGTAAAATGGATTTTCTACTAAAGCATTTACCAATTGTAAATCATGTTGTTGAGTTGATATCCTTCGTCGCCCTGATCCAGGATTTCTACTAATCGTACCGTTTATTCTCCTCTTTCTTAAAATGTTACACACCGAATTTTTGTCAATATTATAATGCAGTGCAATTTGCCTCATTGACCATCCATCTTCTGCTTTAGCAATAACTCTAGATTTAACTATATCGCCTATATGAGGCATATTAGTTTTTTGCACACTTGCAATAAATTATGACAACTAACTGACAATGTCACAAAATGAGAAGAGTGACAGCTTGCTGTAGGGACTGGATTGCGGTTACAGTAGACGAATGCGTCATTCTAATTGTGCATGCCAAATCTGGCGAAATTGTTGGACACAGGCTCAGTTTCACATCAGCATGATCAGGAAAGGTACTCACCTTATTGTTTGCTATATGGACATATTTGGTCATGGCAGATACAAGGAGTTTATCTGTAATGGGTTCTTCGGCACCCTCCAAATCACAAGCTGCACTTCCTAAAATAGCGTCGTTGACGGCAAATAGTATCACGTCGTTGAGGTGATGTGGCAGACTACTTGACCAGCTTGTAGATGATGGAAGAATTTGGGGTTGCAACGGCAGATCAAGCTGGCTAGACTCGTGATACTGAGTAGCACTTTCCATTTCTAATAATAATCCTCCTGACATTGTCGGATGAATGCTTAGTCGGTAAGGGGCAGATAATCTGCTCTGGTTAGGTGTCTGCATAACCCCGCTCATTGGCATGTCATATTGGCTGATATCAAGCAGTCGACACTGTGTACCTCTCAGTTCACCATGATGTTTTTTGAAAGAGTAAGTGACCTCGATAGAGGACCACAGCACAGGCAGGTTCATTGTGAATCTTAATTTAAGCAGGGTATGAAATAATGTCGTCTGACCTCACCTGAGAACCACAAAACGGCCAAGATTAATGGCAGTCTTTGGGACTGAACAAGTGAACAAGGTTCCGCAACTGTGGAATAAGAGAAACACCAAAACACAGAATTCTAAATAAAGCTCGTAGGGCAAGTATAATTGCATATGACAACAGATATTAATTATTAACTGTCACTGCCGTGACACCTAGGCTAGTACTCAGCAGCCAAGTTAGTGGCGGGCAATGACACCTTTTGCGTATGGGGAAAGAGACTGTAAAGAAGTTTTTTAGGGAAACAGAAAATATTTAAAACAATTTTTATGCTGTATACAAGTTGTACGTTTGTCAAGAGGTTCATGTTATTTGTTTCAAAAATTTAATAAAATAAATATAAAATACAATCTCCATATCATGCAGGTGTTAGAATGTATAATAAGTTACCACCAGAAATCAAATCAATTCTTCTAAATTCAATTCTTGTCTGAAAAATTTTCTTGCTACAAGCGGTTTTTATTCAGTTGGGGAGTACCTTAGCTATGTGCCACAGTGATACAAACAAATGTTTAAAATAGATACTTTAATAAATTAAATATTTCAAACACCAACATACCAATAATAGATGGTGCCTATAAATTTATATATATACACAAGAATAATAAAATTTATAAAGTATTATGCAATTATACTTCAAAGTTACTCTACAAAATTGTATTTTAGGAAAATATTTCAAATATTTACAATTTTTAATTATTATACAACATAATTGTCCATATTTTTCTTTTTTATTTTCCTTGCTGATCTTCTAATTGATGATATCGTTGACCCAGATCTGAAATAAAAAGAAAATTAATAAACCACTTAAATGTTTACACGGATCTAATACAAATATAACAAATCTTAAATTTTGATATTAAAATATTCCCAGTAGAATAGTAGGTATTGTTAATTGTGAAATATAATTTTAACTCCTTTTAATTTTTTTATTTTAAATGCTATATAATATAAGGAAAGGTTATGTTTGCCGAAAAGCAAATAAAGATAGTTTCATGTTTAGACTTATTTGATTACACTTCAGTGCTGTGTTGTCATTTAACATTTAGTTAAAAAATAATGGTTACTTTCTTTTACATATAGCGCAAGATTATATAAGCATAAGGAGGTATCGTCATTTATTCCCAACTTTTTTATTTTACTAATGGTGAACAACGTTCTAGATAATTAGTGTTAGCTATTAGTCTAATCATTCTAATATATAATCTATTCATGTCATTGAGGATTCTCATATAATTATAGCATAGTCATCTATAGACGACTATGTACTGACGTGATATTCACTTGTACTTAAGGTATAAGGTAAAGGTACAATTTTAATATTGAAATTTTATTATGCCATTTTACTACTCTATTTCTATATATTTGTGTAGTTTTGCTGTAACTGACTTATGTAAGAAAAGGTATTTTCCTGTACATCAATAAAGGTCTATTGTCTATTAAAGAACACATTCAGATAAATTTGAGTTGTGTATTGTGAATAAGATGCATTTTATTCTGAGTATAGAGTTGCATGCAGTTTTATGTTTTCTTTTATTTAATAGATAGAGATGTTTATAATATACAGAATGATTTGTAACTATGTATAATATAATTTGATGATAAATAGAATGTTTTTTAAATAAATGCACTCAATTATTGTTATACTAATTATTAAAACGTTTAAAACATCTCAAACTGTTTATGCATTTCAAGTAGATATAAGATTTTTAATTAATTTGGTGGGAAATTGATAAAAGTGGAAAAAGGCTCAATATCGCGTGATGATTGAATGAAAAGGAAAGAAATCAATTTGTTTTGTTAAGTTTATATCACGATAGATTCAAGTTGTTATTTGCGATTTTATATGAGGAAAATATAAAGGAGATTGTGGAAAAATTGAAAATTCGGGGTTGCCAGAACATGAAAAAATAACAAAAAAATAAAAAATTTGAAAGGGAGAGAAAATTTTTGAGAAAAAAGAATAATATTAGAATAAAATAGAGAATAGACTGCTGTTGGTTTAATTGGAGGAAAGTAAAACGAAGAAAGAAAAGTAGTTAAAGAATTTTCATGGAAAAAACAGAGAAAAATCGAGTTTTAGGATTTTGACAAGTAAGGTGAAAGAAGAGTAATAGTAATTTATTTTAAGGTGAAGAAGACGAATCCAGGGACCCAATTCGTGAAATCATAGGAATTGATTCTCTTGAGAAAATTTTCTCCCACTAAAATTCTCATGTGAATCAACAAATCAAGAGGATTGCCATTTTTGAATCTCGCAAGAACCAAATTCCAATGAGAACAGCAATGAAACGTGTGTCGAATTAAACCATTATTATTTTAACAAAATACTTTTTGTTAATGGTTTTAAATAGAAAAAAGGCCAGAATTGACAATAAAATAAGCAACTGAAAGCGATTAAAAGAATTTTAGTGTAACCTAAAATTACTTATAATTCGTTGTTGCAGTCTTTCTACAGCAATTAAATCTGAATTTCGATTTGCTGCGCTGATTCTGCAAGTATAGCATTAATATGGGTCGTAATTAATGCCCGGTAATTTAATGCAATTTGCAGATTTAAAAAAATACTAATATATAAAATAATAATTCAAAATGCAGTATAAAATAATAAAAAATGCCTTATATTTTTTATAAAATCACAATATAAAATATACAATTTGCACGCTAAATTCCGGTCGGTATTTTAATGAAATGTGCACTAAAAACCATATATAAATGCTCGATAATTTACGTCAACTACTAAATGTAATTTTGCATTTTACAGTAATGCACTAGAAAATAATATAAATGCTCAATAAGTCGTATTCACTATTAAACGTGGCAATACTGTAATTATCCGCTCATGCTTGTTTGCTAGCGTCTACGATTATCACTTTCTATTTTTGGCTCCTAAGTCTTGCGCAGACAGTTCATCATTGCATCATTTGAAATTAATAATATCAACATATTTAACTTAACGAACTAACCTAAAGGCCCCTGTACAGAATGGCCTATCATGAAGGGCCATCACAATGGCCAATCATCGGCCATCATCATGGGCGGCCACTGTGGACCATTGCTACCGTCCACATGCTGGCCCATCTTCGGGTATAGCGGTAGTCGAGGATGGACCTGGACCTTTGATGTGTGTTCGAACACCGATACAGGAGCCATCGTCGGCGGATGATCAGCTATCAACCATCAGCCCTAGGTCATCCTAGGCCATTGCGCCCTCTACACGATGGCCCGTCATCATGGCCCATTGTGTAGAAGGGCCTTAAAGAAATATTCATATTACGTATTTTAGTTGTTAACAAAATGTCAAGTGCAAGGGAAATTATCTATCATAAGCAACTATACTACATCAAATAATGTTAACATATTTAACTTAACGAACTAACCTAAACAAATATTCGTATTATGTATTTTAGTTTATTATATTTTACTGAATATTTATTAATTTAAGAAGCATTTGAATTTGGTACTGAGCATTCCTTAAATAAATCAAGCCTCCATTATTTTCTGACAAATATTTATTAATTTAGGAAACATTTGGATTTGGTACTGAGCATTCATTACACATTATTGAGCCTATATTGTTTTTATCGAATATTTAATAATTTAGGAAGCATATAAATTTGGTATGGAGCAATAATTTTACTTATCAAGTGCCTATTATTGTTATCGAATATTTATTATTTTAAGAAGCATGTTAATTTTATATCGGGCATTCATTACATTTATCGAGCGTCTATTACTTTCATAGAATATTTAGTTCCTTGTCAGGCATTTGGATAAATCAACTGAAAAACGTAACACACATTGGGAATAAAATATCGAGCATATAATTTGTTCCGCATTAATATCATCTTCAAATAAACCAAAACTAGTTCCTCGTCTCCTTTTTCCCTTCCCAGTTATGGTTACACTTGTTGTACAGAACTGCACATGCATTAATTGTTTTTGATGCCTTTGTGGGGGGCATAATGAAGTATTTACAACTACTTTAGTAGTTTTTGAAATAGAAGATGCCCTAGTAGGAGATGTCAAAAATCTATGCAGGGTATTTATTACATACCTCGCCAGAACCTTGGCGAGTCTAAAAAGTAATAAAAAGTTTATCACTTAAGTCAAACGGATTTCAGTTCCTAATAAAATGTTGCCTTTCGTATACAATGACAGCTTCAGCATCTTCCAAATTTTATATAATTACAGCTTGAAGATGAAAATTTATCCATCATTAAATTATGATATTTAAATACTGAATGAAACTTATTAATTATTAACTAAATATTCCAAATAACATTTCGCACATTTCATTTTCCTTTAATTACAAGGTTAATATTTCCTATGATTATTTTCAAGAATACGGTTGTACCTAAGTCATCCAAAAACATGAGAAAATAACGTCAATTTCTCTAGAGAATTAATTCCTACGATTTCAAGAATTGGGTCCCTGATGTAAAACGGTATCTCATTTGGAAGGCGAAAGAGTATAGGGGATAGTAATTGGATATTGTCTGAAAGTTATTTGTGGCATTCTACGAATATTCTTTCCTTTTTATTTAATAATTCGGCTACGGCTACGCCGTATAGGTGACAAATTTGATGTTAGGGCGGTATTTCAAATGGGGAACACTGAGATCTATTTTAATAAAAGCAAAACCGATAAACCAGGAGCAGAATTCAAAAAACTGTATTTACAATATCCCGTGCGAATGTGATAAATTTATGTGGGTGAGTCATCCAGACCTTTCAGTGTGAGGTTGGATGAGCACAAGAATTACATTAGAAAGACTGAAATTCAGAAATCAAAGATTTGTGAACATAACGGACATAGAATAAACTGGGACTCGGCAAAAATTTTAAAGGAAGAGGCAGATAACAAAACAAGAAAAATTAAAGAATCAGCAATAATCTTATTAATGAAGATAAATGCTTATCGAATTGTTTTGTAGATATTTGTACAATCTGAATATACCAATGTTAAAAGAAGAACTTAACAAACTCTAATCTCTGATCGTCTATGGCAGACAGAATATTTAAATTGCAAAAACGTGCTATACGATACATGCTTGGAATGAACTTTTATGCCAGCTGTAGAGAAAGCTTTAGAGAACATGGAATACTAACCCTGCCTAGTTTCTACATATATAATATCTTATGCTTTGTAAAAACAAACTTTGATAGGTTTACGCAACATAAAAATAATCACAACTATGACACGAGGGGTAAGAATGACTTGCAATATGATGCACACCGCTGTGAGCTCTATAAGAATAACCCTTACTACCAAGGTGCTTTATTCTACAATAAATTGTCACAGGAAATTAAACAATGCCGCTCCATAAAGCAATTTAAACTAAATCTCAAATTGTATTTAGTAAAAAACTGTTTCTACTCTATAGATGAATTTTTAAATGCCGAATAATATTAATAGTAAGACTATTGAACAGTTGCCTTATCATATTTTTAATCTCAGTAACTCAACTAGTGCTGAATTATTTTAATCTGTATAATTGTAAATTTTAAGTTTTACTGATTTGTACTATTTTAAGTTTTACTGTATTGTACTATTTATGTATCATTAGACTTAAGCATTGTTTTTTTGACACATCCAATGTCATATTTTTGATCAATTGGGAAAGTAAATTATCTTATCTTATCTTAACTCAACATTATCTAAAAGAAAATATCATCAGTTCTGTGTAAGTAGTAAGTATCTATGGAAATAACATAAACAGAATTTTAAAGTTGTGTATTTGACATACACGACAAATAAGAGTTCTTCGAAAAAAGCTTTGAAACAGAAAAAGACTACTTTCCGAAACATCGGCAAAATACATTATTTCTGTGTTTATTCCGATTTATATTATTTGTTAAAAAATAACCTCTGACTGTAAACGTCACAGGCGCAGAGGCTTTTTTCCAATAATTCTATTATTTTGCGGAATTCTATTATTTTGCGGACTCGGTGATTTGTTTTTGAATAAAAAGGAAGTAATTGGATGTCGCAGATAAGTGACACTGTGTGGCTGAAATTAATACTTCGCTACGAGGACTAACAAGGTTGTAATAAACTATATATAAAATTTTATATGTTCACTATTTTAGTATAAATTCAGTCGATAAATTGATAACTTGGGAATAATTAAAAATATTTTAAATTGGTAAATTTTTGACAATCAACTTCATTTGTATAAACAAATTTTATTTTTAACTTAATTATATCTCAACATTTTAATTTTAGAATCATAATTATTTTATTTAGCTAGATAGGGAAATTTTATTTTCATTGTATGATATATATCTGATGTATCATAATACATTATTCAGTTGATTTGAATTTGTTTTATTGCTTTTGTGTCTATGTGTTCTTTTCAGTGATTCAGAACTTTTATCTTTGAGAATTAAATTTAGAAATCATATTGTAGTATTTTAAATTCATCAAGTCGAGATATCATAGCAGTACATTCACATAGGAACAGAAGAATAGAATGTAAGTTTTAATGAGTTCATGTTCATGGATACTGCATAGTGAGCACTCTTCAGCTTACTTACTATATGGTGGTACTGTTATTCAACCTTTATTTGACTTCTAGACCAGTCAGAGTGACTCTTTTTGAATGTATAACGAAATTTCAAATTCGTGGTCTTAAGCAGTGCTGGGTAACACCTCTAGGAGGTCGGAAGTATACTAAAAATTGATTTCCAACATAAAATTTACTATGAGACATAAAAATGATCCTCGGAAGTTTTTAATCAAAACTGCATCGAAAAATTAACTTGGCTAACCTAACCTAGCCAGGGGCATAAAACAAGGAGATCATATCTTATTTATTTAAGGTGGGCATATCCAAGAAAGAGAGAAAGATCCGATAAGGAAATACTCATTATTTTTGGCCATAACTTTTTTTTCATACATATATTGGTAAAAAAATATAAGACTACCTAAGTAGAACTGTGACACAGGTGTAGTGATGTGAATATTTCACTCAATAATATCAGTTGTTTGCAAAATTAGTTAATTTAAATTAAAAAATAGTGCCAATCCTCATGTCTTGTAGTTTTAAATTAACTAATTTTGCAAACAACTGAAATTATTGAGTGAAAATTCATATCGCTACACCTGTGTCATAGTTCTACTTAGGTAGTCTTATACTTTTTTACCACAATATATGTATTAAAAAAAAGTTATAGCCAAAAATAATAAATATTTCCTTATCGGATCTCTCCCTCTTGAATATGCCCACCTTAGCATAGTGACTGACAAACTCCTAGAAAACTTGGAATCTAAAAGTGAAAGTCTAAGCCCAGACGAGAATAATAAATAGCGGCCCTGGGATATGCTGACGATCTTGTGCTTCTCGAGGAGTCTCCAATGTTACCACATGCAGGGCCCTGTCAGTTAAAACCAACAGGGCCAATAAGTATGTATATGCTACCTCCAGACTGCTGTTTTATACCAACGGATCTTCGATTAAGCCACTCCAGGCAGACAAATCGGTAAAGTATTTGGGTAAAAGGATAATCAGGAGTCAGTAAGGTCCTATTATTAGTGACCACAAAATACAACTAGAATGAATAAATAAATGCTTCCTCAACCATCTGACGATACTGCGGATATATTTGCTTCCAAAGTAGCTACTAGACCTACTGTAAAGTCCATCGATAACATTAAAACTTCTGAAGGAGTTTGACAATTTTCACAACCACTTGACGTCTTCTAAAGGAATATTTTTCGAAATTGCAACGAAATCTAGCGTTAGTTACTTTGATCAAATTGATTATGTCCTTTTTTGGATGAAGTTTTGCATGCTGAGTTTGTGCCGAGTTGCGGATGAAGGGCTTTCACATTGAACACAAAGAATTCGTCGGAAATGCGTTTTATGTTCGAAATGGTGGGATTAGTAACTGTAACGAAAATTAAGTTAACAACTGTAAAATAAAACTATGCTATATGATGTAAAAACGCCCTTTGGACGTTTTAAAAATGGAACTACAACTTAGCAAATAAAATTTGTCATGATGACATCGAACAAATATTCTTTCCTTTTATTTGGGTTTTCTACCACGTTATTGTCCTCTTCAAAAACAAATCACCGAATATATAAAATAATAGAATTATTGGAAAAAAGCCTCTGCGCCTATTATTATAACAAATACAAATTGTAACAACCGATAAGTGTGATAAATGCTCCTTTATACTGTCGTGAGCAGAAAATAATAAAACAACTTTTTTTTCTAATGTAAATCTGTCTGTTTGAATATGTAATGAGTAGCCGAAATAAAACAGACATCACTTTTAATTTATTTTTTATTTTAATGCTGTAGTTATTGCTATAGTAAATGATGGATGGTTAATGAGACAAATTGCACTGCGTTATAACATTAACAAAAATTTGGTGTATAACATTTTAAGAAAGTGGAGAATAAACGGTACAATTAGTAGAAATCCTGGATCAAAGGACAAAGGATATCTTACTTAATAAGAAAATAACTATTAATATTTCGTTATTGCACCATTTCTATTGTTACGTGCTTACACTTTTCAGTAAACACTTTGTGGATTCAAATAACTTGCAACAAGAATTTTCACTAACCACTATTTTATTGATCACTAAAATTACACTAGTAAATACTTAAAAATCACACAACTAATAATAACTTAATCTAATATGAATTCACTACTTTTAAAACACTATGTACTTTTCTTTTCTCCTTGTCAACTCTTGTCTAACCTAAAAACTCTCTGTCTGTTTACTTCACTGAACTGAACTGTACTGCCTACTTCACTCAACTGAACTCTTCTTCTACAAACTGTCTCTGTAACCAGAACTGTACTGGATACTAAACTGAACTGTTCCTTATACTTCAAACTGTACTGTTCTTTATACTTTACTAAACTGTACTGTTTTCCATCTTGTAACGTGCCATCTTCAGCCGGTGTCCGCAAGATCATAAGTACATAAATTCATCAAGTTTACCTATAGTAGAAATTACCTTTAGCGATAAATGTCACCACGCTAAATATTGGGTGCAAATTACCACTTAAGCTTTTCTCCAACAGATGGCTCTCCGTAGAGAATATATAAATTTATTACATAATGGTGTATTATTGTGAAATATTTTAGGAGAATTTACAATATAGATTATTGCAATAATTAGCGTATAAAAGTTGTTTACAAAGTAATAGAGTAAAGATAGTTAATGATCAAAAGTCCATAAAAATCGATTCAGTATTTTACATTTCACAAGTTGGTACCCTGACTGTCGAACTGTCGAAGCTGTTGTCATTTCCTTTTGTTTTTGTGAGTGATCAAAGGTTATAAATCTCAAAAATTGCCTAAAACTTCCTCTTTTAAATCAAGAATTTGAACTGAAAACTTCGCTAAGGATTTATTTAGTTAAAAGGCACGTGATTGCTAATCGGTTTAATACCGGAATAATAACTAAATTTAACGTAATATTTCAATTTATATTTTGGTTTGTTAAATTGAATTTTCGAATTATTCGGATAATTAAGCAAGTTATCGTCTAGAAGTAATATTCTAGGTGTTTGAATTTCTTTGATTTATTAACGACACGTGCTCACGTTAGAAGTTAATCTTGAGAATAATTTTGCAATTTAATTGTAGACGATTTGGGATAGGCCAGATTTTGACCACAGAACTTGCCTACTGTTCGGTTATTTTTGGATTGTTGGATTTTTGGACTTTGGATCATTGCTATTCTTTGGTACACGAATTTTGGTAACCGATTTGGCCCTGCATTTTAATTCATACATTTCGATTAAGAGAAACATCTAACCATTGTGAAGATTTTATGAAACTTATCAAATTGTGTTGTGAAGACTTCTCCTCGACCAACCCTAAAGTCTGGAGCGCTAGGAAACTCTCAAATTTTCTGTGTAAAAGTTAAGTAACCATTATATCTCATTCTTATTGTCAATTGTTCCAATTTATTAATCATTTTTTTCCATAGCGTTAACCCTAGATTTTTCTGTATTGTTTTATCGTAATATTTTATTGTTAAATTTTGTGTACTGTTACTGATTCTTTTTTATAATAAATTGTATTTGTTTTTACTTGTTCTGTTATTTTGTCGCTCTCACTACAAGGATTAGTAAGATCTGGGACCTCGTATACTTATCCCGACTATAGGTCGTAATAATCTGTTGGACTCACCTCTTTATATACCCACTTGGAATGTCCAGAATATCATTATAGAACCTTCCAGAATATACTGGAATTCTCTACAATTTACTTAGGCACTACTAAATGGTGGTTCGCCAGTTGGCCCACAGATGGCGCCACCTTTCTGGCCAGGGAGTAATTACAACTCTCCTCTCTGTTAGAGGGCAGCACATAACACTGCCCCCTCCTTAAGCCTGAACGTCCCGGTCAGGCATTTCAGATACCCCAGTATACTTTGCCAACCTGTCCAGGTGCACGATCTTCATCTTGGACTTCTTTCTACGTTGAATCCTATAAACAACGTCGTTGATCCGAGTGATGACAGAATACGGTCTTTCCCAAGGTGAGCGAGGCTTCAAGAATCCTTCTTCACTCCGCTGTGGGTTATACAGCCAAACTGAGTCCCCCACCTTGAATCCCGCCGAACTGGCATTGCGGTCATATCTAGCCTTCATTCGGTCACCACTCCCTGTAGGTGACCTCTAGGCAGCCACATTCGCACAAACCTTGCAACTGCGACACCAAACCTCTACATCCTGACAGCTATTTATCCAGTAAAATCGTTCCCATACTCTAGCCAAGGTTTTATTTCTGCTAAAGTACTCTCTGGATATTCCCTCGTGCACTTCCCGAAGTACTTTTGGTACTCGGCACCTGGGTATCAGCAACCGCGTGGTAACTTCTTTCCCATCCGGGCTCTCCCATGCTCTCCGTAGTAGTCCATCTATAACCCTAAGGAAATCCCATTGCGCCCATAAAGCCTTCAGTCCAACACTTTTCCTGGAAACGTCCTTCCATTCAGGGCGGATTCCTTTTTCTTTCGCCTTCAACATTGGTCCAATTTCATCGTCATTCAGTTGTTCCTCTCTTAGAACTTCCCTTGACCAGTCCTTCGGAACCTCTATCTTAACTGCCTTCACTTCTGCTATATCCTGCTGCTTTTTACATTCTCGGCATTCACTTCCTTAGGGCTCCTCTGGCGATAGTACCTCTTGACATGCCCCAATTTACCGCAATTATAACAGCAGATTACTTTTGTCGGACCTCCAGCACTTCGCTGCTGCTTCGGCTCCTGTTTCGGCGGTTGCGGTTCCTGTTTCAGCTCCGGTCGCGAACTTAATTCGTTTAGTAATTGTGCAACCATTTTCTGTATGTCTGTTAACATAACAATCAATCTCATCTTATCAGAGCGAACTTCCTCTTTCTTTGCAGTGTTTACTTCCCCAGGATTCCGTTCTCGACACTGCCGCATTATATGTCCTGGTTTGCTGCACTGATAACACCGAATCACCTTCCTTGGCTGTCCTTCGCTCTGTTCTCTTTCCTGCTTCCTTGGAGCATCTGGTTTGGTCATCAACTGGCTTATCATTTTGTGCATGTCAGCCATCAAAGATTCCATATTTGATTTTTCTAAATGGTTCCCTTCTTCTACTTTCATGGCTCGTACTCTCGGATGTAGAGTCTCTTCATAAGCGGCTTCAACTTCGAGGGCATGGATCAAGGCTTCGCTACCAGTCTTAGCTCGAGATAATCTAAGGGCTCGCCTGATCTCCTCGTCTCTTATGCCATCAATGAAAGTATCAACTATTAATTGTTCCTGGAATTCTTTGGGTGCATCCGGGTAAGCCAGGTATGTCAGTCGCTCAACAGCTGCTTCAAAATCTTGTAAACTTTCCCCAGACTTTTGTGTGCGTGATTTGAGCTGAGTCCGGTATACTTGGGCGAGGTGTTGGTCGCCATATCTTAAATCTAATGCAGCCTCCAAAACTTTAAAATCCCGTTGCTGCGTCACTGGGATAGTCTGAAGCAACTCTGAGGCTTGACCTCTTAATGCTAGCACCAATGCCATAGCTTTGTCTTCATTACTCCAATTGTTTGCGTATGCCGCTGCCTCAAATTGTCTTTTGTAGGTTGACCAAGAAGTTTGACCATCAAAGGAAGGCGGTTGTAATCGAGGACCTGATGATGATAATACCAGCTGGCCTCCTTGTTCTCTTAACAGTCGCTTAAGTCGCTTTACCACTCCTTCAACTGTACGAAATTTTCCTTCTATATCGGTAACTTTCCCTTCGACGCCAGTAACTTTTTCTTCAACGCCAGTAACTTTTCCTTTGACTTCAGTTACTTCCTCTTCAACCTTATTTACTTTTCCTTTGACATCGCTTACTCCCTCTTCAAGCGTAGTCACTTTTCCTTCAACGCCAGTCACTTTTTGTTCAACTTTATCTACTTTTTCCTTGACTTCATTAGTGGCTGACAGGATAGCATCTTGTTGCACCTGTATAATTTTTCTCAATTCTTCCTTTTCTTCCTGACGTCGTCTTTCTTGTTCTTCTTTCTCTTCTAGACGTCGTTTTTCTTGTTCTTCTTTTTCTTTCTGACGTCGTCTTTCTTTTTCTTCTTGACGTCTTTCTTGTTCTTCTTTTTCCTCTTGGCGTCGTTTCTCTTGTTCTTTTTTTTGGTCTAGCATCATTTTTCTAAATTGCTCGAACATGTCTTGCATTTGTTTTTCAGCAGCCATGCTTCTTGTTTCCATTCAAAAACTAACAAACAACACTAACAAGTCTTATTAAAGTCTATATATGGTATAAGTCAAATATGTCCACAAAATTCAGAATAGAATGTTCTATAAATTTTCTCACACTATCACAAATTAGTCTTGTCTAATGTCTATATCACTTTCCAGTTTGACTCACTTCACTATTGCCAGTGTTTTCCAAAGTCGAATTCTTCAGAAATTCTGTTGCAATTCCGCTTCCGACACCAATTGTTACGTGCTTACACTTTTCAGTAAACACTTTGTGGATTCAAATAACTTGCAACAAGAATTTTCACTAACCACTATTTTATTGATCACTAAAATTACACTAGTAAATACTTAAAAATCACACAACTAATAATAACTTAATCTAATATGAATTCACTACTTTTAAAACACTATGTACTTTTCTTTTCTCCTTGTCAACTCTTGTCTAACCTAAAAACTCTCTGTCTGTTTACTTCACTGAACTGAACTGTACTGCCTACTTCACTCAACTGAACTCTTCTTCTACAAACTGTCTCTGTAACCAGAACTGTACTGGATACTAAACTGAACTGTTCTTTATACTTCAAACTGTACTGTTCTTTATACTTTACTAAACTGTACTGTTTTCCATCTGTTGGACTCACCTCTTTATATACCCACTTGGAATGTCCAGAATATCATTATAGAACCTTCCAGAATATACTGGAATTCTCTACAATTTACTTAGGCACTACTAAATGGTGGTTCGCTAGTTGGCCCACAGATGGCGCCACCCTTCTGGCCAGGGAGTAATTACAACTCTCCTCTCTGTTAGAGGGCAGCACATAACACTATTTATAACTTCTATAACCTTATACAATAATCATTAGTAATAAGATTTAACTAAATCGCTTATATGAGGCATATTAGTTTTTTGAACACTTACAATGAATTATGATAACTAATTCACAATGTCACAAAAATTAAAGTTAGATGTACACAACTAGATTTTAGCAAAATACCGTTATAAGACTTGTCCTATTTTTTTTTTGCTCACGACCGTACACGACAATTTATACCAAACTGAGGTTTTATTGCTTATTGAATAACGAAAACAGCAAAAAACTGTACAAAAAAACATTACAGTAAAGGACCAAGGATATGTTAAATACTATTACTCATTTCAATGGATTGGAAGAAATGGTCCCACTAAATGTCCTCATTTCAAAAGAGCATAGAGGTGTGTGTCAATCAAAATGGGCAACATGTGGAACATTTATTATAACTTTTTCTACTGAGTTATTTGAAGAAATCTCTTTTTTTAAGTTTATTTTTGAATTTTGTAATTATTGCTCAATAAAACGAAATTAGTTGCAATTAGCCCTAGGGAAGTACTTACAAAAAATGTTCATTTCTACATCACATCATCGGAAAATATACAGGGTGTTCCATTTGGAAAAATTGAGAAAATTCAATTTAAAATGTTCTCAATTGAATAATAATTTTTGGCCACCCTGTACATTTTTAGGGAATGAAAATAATTCGAAAACATTAATAATTAGATGTCTTCTTAAAACCCATAATTGTCACTGGTGATTTTTTTAATATCCATCTGCAGATTGCATTATTTCAACAAAAAAATTCATTATATCCAAGTGGTTGAAAGATATTCAATGCTAATATAGGAATGAATAGAGCCTAGAAGGAGGCTTCGAAAAGTGTATTATATACATAGATTTACAAAAAGGCACTTGGTCCTGTAATTTCGTCATGGCTCGCCCTGTATGTTCGAAAATAAATCCCAGTTATAGACTTTTTTATCTAGTTTACTTGCAATTTTTTTAAAAATTTCTAGCTATCGTAGAACTCGAGATATCGAGGTCTGACGCACTATTGCCCCAACCTGTATATATTTTATAGTTTTCATAAAATATAATCGAATAACAATTATTTTAAAATGCCCTATGCCTGGTTTTCATGCATGAGGTCAGCGGTTCAAATCAACTTTTAATTTTTTTATTTTTTTTAATACATTTGATTAGCAACTAAAATACGTAGTACGAATATTTCTTTAGGTTAATTTGTTATGTTAAATATGTTAATATTATTTGATGTAGTATAGTTCTTTATGATAGATAATTTCCCTTGCCCTAATAGCCGACCAATAACAATCAATTACCATAACAGGATATAAGTTCCGGTACCGGAACGCTATAAACAGCCTACTCAAAAAAACAGCTAGAGTCCCTAACCTAGACACTGCACAAGAAAACTCCTAAACAATATAATTTTACACATAGTTGACGAATATGGGCTAAATTGAACTTTCCAGTATTATAAAATTAATATTTGTGTCTATAAATCGATATTTGTTGTAGGTGTTTTTCAGTGCTGTAAAATTAATATTAACAGATATTTATCAATATTGTCTGCATACATCTGAATTGGAATGGGTTAAAACAATATACTGCCAACATAGGCATACCAATTTTTTAATACCAGTATTTATTAATGTTAATCCAATATTTTTTTACAGTTCCAATGTATCTATATTGAACCATGGTCTAGTCAATATTATGTTCTACCTGGATAAAGGTAGGTACTTACAAATGCCTTTCGGTGAATAAGTAGTAAAATATGACTACTTATGTGACGTGCCATCTTTCGCCAGTTTCTGCAAGTTAATAATAATAATTCACCCATCTATAGTAATAAATTGCACTTTTACCAATAGACACATGCTCACATAAGAGGTTAATTTCGAGATTAATTTTGTAAATTTAATTTTAGATGATTTTGGGAAGGCCAGACTTCGATTTGTACAGCTAGATTTTGGGTACAGAACTTGCCAACCATTCTGTTTTTGATTATTGGATTTGGGCTTTTGGATCATTTGCTATTCTTTGGTACACATTTTTTGGCAGTCAAATTTACCCTGATTTATACTTTAGAAAAACCCCTATTTAATCATTGCGAGGATTTCTACCACCAGCAAGGACCTCGATCAACAACCTTCAAGTCTGGAGCATATGGAAAACTCTCCAAATTTTGTAAAAGCCTATATATTAAAACATAATATTTCAGTCGCAAGCTCCTCTATAAAATCCTTATTTTACTATAAGGAATGCAACCAGACTGCAACCAACAGCTACTCTCCGGGCTGTGCCCCGCCGAGCGCTGAATTACAAGTTACAAACCTGGCGCGTTAAGTGTAATAATCGCATATTACCAACAAAACGCTAATGCCTCGATCGCAATTGGTAATATGCGATTATTACACTTAACACGCCAGGCTTGTAACTTGTAATTCAGTGCTCGGCAGGGCACATAGCCCGGAGAGTAGCTGTTGGTTGCAGTCTGGTTACATTCCTTATAGTAAAATAAGGATTTTATAGAGGAGCTGCCGACTGAAATATTATGTTTTAATATTTCTGCCCTCTAGAAGCACACTTGATCTATGCTACGCCCAGTCAGGCTATTTTTCGATTGCAACAGACACTGGATCGCTAGATCGCCTGCTTACTATTTTACATGTCGCTATCGTAAACATACCGAGATGTACCAAATAGTCAAGGGATCCTTGTAGTCAGTTGACTACAAAATAAATCAACAATGTGGGATAGACAATAAAATTAATTTATTCAAACTATCACAAGTTGAATTTTTGTGTTTGATAATTGATATTTATATATTAATTATTTTATTATTTTTTTGCTTCCTGGCAACCATCTCGAACTCCATTTCTTTAAGACGGCTACGGGGTGGTATTAGTGCGTGCTAACTAATACGCTACATATACTCCTCTTCCAAAAAAAAAGATAAACAACCAATCAATCAATATCAAACCGCGCGGGTCGGTCCGAATCGTCGGTCAATAAATAGGCCGGTTTAACTCTGTCAATACTGACAGTCGTCGCTACTCCCCGCTTAAGGATGGTGATGATGTTATTGGAACGTGAAACCACCTCGTAAGGTCCTTCAAACAAAATTGAGAAAGCAGGTTTAAGACGTTGCATGCTAACTAATATGCTACATATACTTCCCTCCCAAAAAAAAAAATATAAACAACCAATCAACCAATATCAAACCGTACCCGTTTAATTGGCAATCGCGCGGGTCGGTCCGAATCGTCGGTCAATAAATAATTTACCAGCGCCTCATTTTTTTGATCTATCGCTTTGAACCCCAGATACTATATTATTTAGGGAGGTGAGAAGTGAACACAAAAATTACTATTGATGCTGTCACGCATTCAATCTAAATAGAATATATTTGTGCTGGCTTGTGGTAGGCAAACATCTTTACAAACAAATCCTATAACTCTCCTATATATAGAGTCCAAAATGACAACGAGCGAAGCTAGGGAAGGTGACTAGTTAAAATATAAATATAATACTTACTCTGAATCTGAAGAGGTCTCTGATATAATCAATTTACTTCTTCGAGATGTTGTGCTGGTAGGTGTTGAAAATACTGAAGAATTTTGAAATCTCCATCCTTTTTGTGACGAACTATTAGAGTCTGGAGACTTAATACTCGCATCATCAAAAATGCTGACCTAAAAATAAAATTGGTCAACTAAAGTTCGCATTTCTAAATTTAGTTATTGTCTTTCTATTGCAACAACAAATGAATACCAAATAACCCAACCAATAATGAATACTCCAAAATGTTATCAAGATTTTGCAGTTTTACTGAAAATCTGTAAGCGGGGGAGACTATACTAGTTATACTTATTAATTTATTTCTGAATACGGACACAATGTTCTATTTTTATTTATTTATTTAAAAACACTAATTTTTACATTAGTCACTACAATCATATATAGGATTCAACAGTGTTGTAGATTTAACAAGGTTTGTATGGCGCCTAGGCAGAGTGCCCGTATGCGCTTAACATATAAGACTATGCATAATTACAGTGAATAAAAAGAAGTAATACTACATTAAGTGTGATTAAATGACTTTAAGACAATGTTACATGTGACATCACAGAAATTGGTAATGATAATATTGTACTGTCAGATTAAAATTTGACATTGCTATAATTGACCTGATCAGTAAAAACCAAACATTCATACCATTTATAAACCTAATTCTTTTATACAAGGTGGTCAAAAATTGTATGCGGCTGATAGTACATCACAAAATAATGGTAGTCTTTTATATCCTCATTTTCGAAAATGAATAATAAGGGAGATATACCCCTTAAAAGAGGGATAATAAATTTCAGTTTTTCTGCAATATCTTCAGACTCCCTTAAAATATCAAATACACATTTTACACTTAATCATAGGCCATCTGGACACTATTTTACATGGTATCAGTCAAACCCTCTCTTCTGCTTAAGTGGTAGTTTTAGAGGGTCACTGTCAGTATTTTCTTCATAACTTTTTAATTTTTTTCGAATTTCTAAAAATTATTATAAAAAAACAAATTTTCAGATCATTAGAAATAAAGGTATTCTTATTGCATTTCAATAAACCAAGCCGTTCGCGGGTAATTTATGTTTAAAGAACAATGTGCATTTACAACATTTTATTAATAAATTCTTTTACACATAAAGAATGCTTTGAAATATAATTAAACATAGAAAATAGCTAATTATCAATTACAAAAATTGTTCTAAATGTCCTCCACTTTCCCTTATGCGCAATCTAAGTCTTTGTTTTTAAGGAACGTTGAATACCCTTTAAAATTTCGCCATCATTCTGTAGCACTGTAAATTGATCGATTTTTTGTTCTCTCAGCTATTCAATCCTGTCAATTAGAGTATTAAAGACTCTGAATTTAGATAACTGCATACAGTGAAATAAAGAGGAGTTGTCAGGAAACCGAGCAGCAGCGCTATTCTTGACTGTTCGCATTTTTGAAAGTTACTCGCAAATAACTATAATGCGAACAAAAACTCATACTAGATATCCATGATCATTCGCAAGATATTCTAGTATTCGCATTAAACAGCGAGTGGATTTTGACAATCTGTAAATATGCAAATGACGACATAACCTAATATTTTATTTCAAAATCTTTAAATTTATTACGTTCGTGATATGGTATAAATCAAAAAGTCTCTTGTGTTGTAATTTGTTGATAATGGACGATTTACAATATAATGCGAACATTGAAAATATGGAAAATGCAGAAGCTCTCGTACAGCGACAAAAGAGGCTTAATAATGTAGATCCGTTTGAAATTTTATGTGAAAAAGACTTCATACATATATTTAGAATGTCTAAGGAATTATGCAGATTTCTTGGTCTAGAACCATTTATGAGACCACAAAGAAAAGCTACCGATTTGAGTAAAATTTACTAGACGCCAGTTTTGGATTTTTCTTTATAAATTCCAGTATTAACCGCTTTTGTTCAGTAGAAGCATGAACAGTTTTGCGTGGAGTGTCCATTATACAATAAATTATTAGCAAAAAAATATTTTTCTTTGTGAATACAAATATAACCTACAACAAACTAACAATCAAGAAATGTCAGCCGACAAATCTGTCATCCCAAACAAGGTGAAATTAAATATTTTTCGAAACTGCAATGTTGCCGAGTGTTATTTTATGTGCGATTGATTTCGTTCGTGTACATATGCGAAGTGCCATCAAGAATACCATCTGTTAGAAGTGTTCGCAAATACACCGCTCGCATTAACACGTATACGCGCAACTGCAAAGGATGTCAAGAATAGAGCTGCAAGCCACTTGATCGGTGTATTTGCATCCCAGCCAGTCCATCGATTAGGATAGTAGTTGTGTAACCAAGTTCTACATGTTCTGGTACGGTCGTGAGCTTAAAAAAATAGGACATCTTATAACGGTACTTTGCTAAAATTTAGTTGTGTACATCTAACTTTAATTTTTGTGATATTGTCAGTTAGTTGTCATAATTTATTGTAAGTGTGCAAAAACTAATATGCCTCATATAAGCGATTTAGTTAAATCTGGAGTTATTGCTAATGCAGAAGATGGATGGTCAATGAGACAAATTGCACTGCGTTATAATATTGACAAAAAGTCGGTGTGTAACATTTTAAGAAAGTGGAGAATAAATGGTACGATTAGTAGAAATTCTGGATCAGGGTGACGAAGGATATCAACTCAACAACAAGATTTGCAATTGGTAAATGCTTTAGCAGAAAGCCCATTTTACTCAGTTATTCAGGCTGCTGAAGAAACGAATTTTCCTGGATAGAGTAGTACTGGTCGCCGGCGAGTAAGAGAATCGGAGCTACGCTGTCATGCAGCAGCACAGAAATACTTACTTAAAACTGAACATAAAGAAGCTTGAACAGGATTTGCGCTTGAATTTTTAACGCATGATGTAAATTTTTGGAACAATGTAACCTTTACAGACGAAAAAACTTTCCAGTCAACACACAGCGGTCGTATTCGTGTTTACTGCCCTCCGAATACTCGATTCGATGAGAAATATATATCTAACAATGATAAAAGTGGCAGATTTTCCGTCAATATGTGGGCTTGGATATCAGCACGTGGTCCTGGTGTTTTGTGGCATATTGAGGAACGATTTAATAGTGAAGCGTATATTAGGATTTTAGACAATATTATGCTCCCTTCTGTGTCACAATTATATCCTAATAATTAGTTCATATTTCAACAAGACAATTGTTCCGTTCATACTGCTCATATCGTAACTAACTGGCTTCAAGATAACAACATCAATGTTCTTAACTGGCCCAGTCATAGTCCAGACCTTAACCCTGTGGAAGAAGTATGGGGACTACTCATAAGAAGTATCCAAAAACGAAATGTGAGACCACGGAATGTCGAAGAATTACTGGAAATGGTAAATAATGTATGGCAAAATATTATTACTGATTATTGTATAAGGTTATTTAATTCTATGCCAAACAGACTTATAGAAGTTATAAATAGAAATGGTGCAATAACGAAATATGTTAGTTTCTTGTTAAGTAGGATATCCTTTGTTCCAGGATTTCTACTAATCGTATCGTTTATTCTCCACTTTCTTAAAATGTTACACACCAATTTTTTGTTAATGTTATAACGCAGTGCAATTTGTCTCATTAACCATCCATCATTTTATAGCAATAACTACAGCATTAAAATAAAAAATAAATTAAAAGTGATATATGTTTTATTTCGGCTAATCATTACATATTCAAATAGAGACAGATTTACATTAGAAAAAAAAGTTGTCCTATTTTTTTCTGCTCACGACAGTATAATGTGGTATTGCACCATGATGCATAAAAAACATATTACCCAATATTCCATACAAGGTGTTTTCCAAAAAATCATAATACATATCACCATTTACATTTCCAGGAAAATTATGGTATTCAACTAACGGATTCCCTAGAGCTGCTGCCCATATATTTATTTTGAAGATGTGTTGAAAATGGGTTTGTATTGTTGCATTAGGATTTTCCTCAGCCCAGAAATGCATATTCCGAGAATTAAACATGCCTTGTCATGAGAATGTAGCCTCGTCAGTAAAAAGTATTTTACTTAAAAAGTCCCAAGCATTTTCCGTTCGTTCAAGCAACAATTCACAAAAGTCAACTCCTATTGGCATAACCTCAGGTAATAATTCTTGAGTTTTTAGGTAATGGAACGGGTGCAATGGTTGTCCATGTAGTACTCTTAAAGCGTTTGGGTGAGATATATCCATTCTTAAGCCTAATTTTCTAGTACTTATCGTAAGATCTTCCATTACAATATCTAATATTTCTTCTTCAACGTCAACAGTTCTTGCGTTTCTTGGACGGCCAGTGTCTCTATTTTTCACTTGAAGGCTTCCCGTTTCCCTAAATTGGCGTTTTGTACTTGAAAATGTTTTGGCATAGGAATATTTCTTTTTTGTTCGGGATGTATTTTTATAACATTTCACAACTGCAGCAGCATTACCAAAACATTCTCCCAAAGTCAAAACTATGTCCGAGAATGTGTATAATTATCCATGTTTAGCAATTAAACTGGAATTATTAAAAGAAAATCAAGGTTTAATAAATAACTGAAATATCAAAGTAATATATCAAAGCATTCTTTATGTGTAAAAGAATTTAATAAAATGTTGTAAATGCACCTTGTTTTTTAAACATAAATTACTCGAGAACGACTTGGTTTATCGAAATGCAATAAAAATTCATTTTTATTTCTAATGATCTGAAAATTAGTTTTTTATAATAAGAAAAAAATTAAAAAGTTATGAGGAAAATACTGGCAGTCACCCCCTAAAACTATCCTTTAAGCAGGCGAGAGAGTTTGACTGATGGATGTAAACTAGTGTCTGGATGGCCTATTTTTTTTTTTTATAACTAAGTTTAAAATACAGTCGAACTTCTTTAACTCGAACTTTTCTATAACTCGAATGTATATTGTTGGCCTCTGCACTTTCTATTAGGGTTTACAATCCCGGGGTAATAATACAATCCCTGAATTTTGGGATTAACTTTACATGATCTCGGGAATCCCGGGATTCCGGAACTGGGATTAAAAATGGAAAAACATTAGTGTAGGTAGGTACATGAACAAAAATAATTTAATTTTATTACCTCTAAGGTAACATTACAACATTAACATAAGAATATAAACAGGCGAAACGTTTATTACTGATAGTTGTTGACTGAACCAGTAACATAAAAAATTAATTTGCTAAGAGTACTTACTTTTTACTGTACATTAACGACCTTGCATCTATAAATATAACAGGTTTTTTGCTGACGTTACAACAATTTTATGACACAATAAAGACCTAGACATATTACATGAAGTAATATGCTCTGACATACAATTGATAAAAAAATGGTGCGATGCGAATCTGCTTGCTCTTAATACAACCATAATTTAATGAAAATAATAAAAAAAAAAATAAACTAACCCTTTGGCTTTGTTCTATAATTGTATGTAAAGTAGTTTCACCAGAAGAATCCAAATCTTGAGATTTCTTACCTCTTGACTTTCTTCTTCTTATTCCATTTACTACACCATTTGTTTCTATTGCATTCTTCGTTGGGCCATGCCTAACTAGAATTAAAATAATTTAACATTAAACTTACTATTCAATTCAATAATTTTTTGTTTCCTTATTATTAAAAAAAAAAATAAGTTTTAATTTAATCAGAATTTATTTGTATGTGCAGATTTTTTATTTGAAAGAGGAATATTGGTTCATCGTACCTAGTTCCTCAGGCACAATGTAATTGATAGCCATAGGTGGTTTATTTTCATAAGATTTTTTGTTGTTTTGTGTACCAAAAGGAAAATTCAGCATTCTGTATGAGTTTCTCTCATTTGTTTCATTGTGGTAGAAGTATTAAACAGGTTAAAAGAACGCACAAATTAATTTTAAATAACAATAAGAATGAAGGAATGGCAACAAATTGCATTGAAAATAAATTCTAGTACGTTTTAATTTGGCGAGTGTATGAACTGACATTGTGCGTACATGTCCGTTTTCTCTTACATACAAAATAAAAGCGCTAGCCCAAAAACATTGTACACGTATATCTACAAAGCTTTTCTCTGACCTCCTTGGAGATGAAAATATGAAATGAGTTGTCATTTATGTTAAAAATTTGTATGTGTCAGGTATTATATTTCGACTTTAGCTTTTCTAGATCTCTTGAACATTTATGGGTCAAATTTAAAAATTCTCACAGGACTTTTGTAATTGGTGTTTTTTACAGACCTCCTCCTAGCAAAATTATGGATTGTATTGCCAATTTAGATAATATTTTATCTTATATCATTCCTACATCTGATGAGGTTTTGTGCCTTGGTGATATAAATATTAGTTTATTCAATATTGATAATCCACTTTCTATTTTGGCTCATTTAAATTTGCACAAGTTATCAACGAACCTACTAGAAATACGAGTACTACTGCAAACGCCACGAGTGATGGCGAGCAAAGGGGAAGCTGTATGTAGATAAGGGGAATGGTAGCTCAGTGTGTTAAAGCGACTGGCTAGCAAACTGAGTTGCCTAGCGAAGTGGGTTCGATTCCCGCAAGGCAAAACAATTTTTCATTAAAAAAATTGCCCCAAGAGTTGTTCGGAGTCCACATTAAACTATAGGGCCTCGTCTCTCTTTGCCTAGCACAAGATCCTTGAGATCTTCCAGGGGGTTACTTCGGTAACTTGAGAGGCGGTTAAGAAAACATTTCAAAACATTTCGAGAGTAAGTATAGACCTAGCATACACATCGCTATCCTAATTGGAGTAATATAAATTCTAAGTAGTGCCAGCGGTCTGTCCCGTTCTATGACTATATTCCCCTACAGTCCTCACCGCTCGATAACACTCGTAGCTTTTACTGTACCAGTACACTAATTGATCCAATTTTTGTCAGTAATAAAGATTTAGTGGTTGAGGTTGGAACTATTAATGTTGATTTCTTATCAGACCATAGATTGGTATTTTGTAAACTAATTTAAAAATAAAGAAATTTAAATTTTATTGAACATTTTTAACATACATGCGCCTCTTAAAATTGTCCGAGTTTCTAAACCAAAAGCACCGTGGCTTGCTGCTAATATTAAATTTCTTATGAAAGAAACAATGCTTTAAAAAAAATTTTTTAAATTCCGATGGCAGGGGCCAGTCAGAAAGGTAGATTTCGTCCTATATTTTTTTGCATTGCTTTAGGTCTCTATTATTTTAGTAAATAAGTGATTACGTAAGTAAGTATGTATCCACAAATAACTTTCAGACAATATATATATCTTTATTAAAACTCCCCAACTTCAATTTATTGTCATCGATTTATGAACTATTAGCACATAGGTTATTCAAAATATAAATAAATCACGCTTTTTTTTTTTAAATTTTCTTTGTGTTTTAGCAAAAAATGTTTTAAACAAAAGTTATAGGGCTAGCTGAGTACTATCCAACGATGTATCATATGTACATATTTGATTCGAAATAAATTTAAATAAATTTTGGAGAATTTTTTTAAGACTGAACCGTCGCCATTTTTAAAATTTTTCCTATGCGTTTTAGCAAAAAATGTTTTAGACAAAAGTTGTAGGGTTAGATGAGCACTATCCAGGGTTGTACCACATGCACATATTTGATTTGAAATAAAATTTTGAGAATTTTTTTAAAACTTTGAACCGCCGCCATTTTAAAATGAAGAAGGCGATTTGGCCCATCTTCGAACTTAACTGAGATATGGACCCAAAGTATGGCCAAGATATTACATATTTTACACAGACCAAGTGGGTAATTTTCAAATGCCAAAGGCCAACGACAATCAAAAAGAATAACAAGCAGAGCAACAACAGGGCTTTAACGGTAACAAAAAAACCTGAAAAGTTTTATACTTGACTGAATATGGTCAAAAAATATATACTTCTAAAATATTAAATACATTTTCAAACAATGTAAAATATCTTAATTACTGACCTGAGATTTTATTAGGTTTTTAATTGGAGCAAATTACAGGACCAAGCTTCTGCTCTCTCCAGAAGTCTCAATATGTCTGCCCCTTTTTGTCCTTTCTGAATAAAAAACTCGAATTTACGTCAATGCAATTAAACGATTAGCAATTAAAAATCCCCTAAATACATTTGTCATTTTAAAATCAGAACAAACCGCCTGGGGTAATTTTTATGGATTTAAAACAACACTAAAGTGTTCAGGTAGCCTATAATATGTTATTTAAATTTAGATGACATTAATTACAAAATTATAACATATAATTTGTTTGGATTTAGAGATCTGCAGTACTTGGATGTGGCCCAGAAGATTTAATAACCTTTCATTTACGAAACTGAGAGACGTCAGATGACATATTCCTCTACCTACCAAAAATTTCCAATCCAGTTGAATACTCTGGTTTCAGAATCATCAGCATTTTACCTTGCATTTCTAAAATACTAGAAAAAATTCTATTTATTAAACAAATTTATGAATTTGTGTCTAGAAATAATATAGTTCCAGTTTGTCAATCTGGTTTTCATCAACATTTTAGCACTTCTAATACATTAGCTCAAGTAATTGATGACATCATTACATTATCTGATAAAAAATTAATTACTGTGCTGGTATTGCTTGATTTTTCTAAGGCTTTTGATACTATCAACGACCAATTGCTAGTCCCAAAATTAAAATATTATGATTTTTCTACTAATGCTCTACATTTTATAGAATCATAACTATCCAATAGAAAGCTGAAAATTAAAATTAATAATTCATGCTCTGGTTTTGTGGATATTTCATCTGGTGTAGCTCAAGGGTCCATTGCTTATATTTTAAATTCAATCACCATTTGTAACATACAAGCTTATGCTGATGATACGCAATTTATTTATTTTTATTTTATTTATTTATTATTATATTATGGTTTTCCATTAAATGAATTTAATCGAGCACAGGCTGTCATCAATGACGAATTAAATATAATTTTCAACAAGAGTCAACAACACTCACACAACATTAAACTCTACTAAATCTCAGTGGCGGCTCGTGATTAATTTTATGGGGGGGGGGCACACATTTGACATTGTGACATAGTATATTAAAATTAACTTACCAGAGAACCATTTGCCATATTCTTTGTTCTCAAAATTGTGTGCTGCATAAAAAATAAGCCAAAAAGTGCAAATGCGTCCTCCCACTTTAAGATTTAGTACATACACATACACACACAAACAAAAACATTTTATTTATACATAAAATCCATTCTACGTTCATTACTAGCTGCGAAAATGTCTATCACTTTATTGTCAAAGTCAGGAATTAACTGAATCATATTTTTTTCAATTGATAACATCAAAAGTGCTAAGCCTTTCTTGGCCCATAGTGTTCCTTAGAAAACTTTTTATATTTTATAATACATAATACATTTTTATTCATCTTTTAAGCTACATCGAGTGCAGATAAGATAAGTCAGGTACAATACAATAGGGTATGAATAGATACAATAATAAAATCCAATATTAAATAATAAAATACATTAAATGATAAAACACATTAAATAATAAAATAACATCAACAAGGGATACAAATAGTTGGGTTCATTAATTAGTGAGACAGTGTAGAGGTTCCTTTGATGGCCTGGACGAACTCATCAATGGTGTAAAAACAGTTTGAGGAAAGATACCCTTTTAACTTTCTTTTAAATTTAAGGAAAGGTAGACATTTCAGGTCAAGTGGTAACAGGTTATACAGATGGGTGCCTGAGTATAAAGATGACTTTTCATATTTAGAGTGATAATGTTTGTTTTGGTATATGTCATTTTTCCCTCTGGTATTGATTGTGTATGTTAGAATTTTTATTTAGTTCAATTTTATTTCCATGAATGTGTAGAAGAATTTTTAGTAAATATATGCTGGTGACTGTTAGAAAATTTTTTTCGCGGAAGGTTGTTCTGCATGAGGTACGCATCTCAAGATTGAAGATCATTCTTATGACACGTTTTTGTAGAATGAGGATTCTATTTATATTCGGGGACCGGCTCCATACAATAATGTTGTATGAAATTACTGAATGAAAGTTTGCGTAGTATACTGACATTATGGAATCTGTGTCTAGTTTATTTTTCAGGTTCTTTATAATGTAAAAGACCTTATTAAGTTTTTTGGCTGTAAAGTCGATATGTAGGTTCCAATTCATTTGACTATCAACTATAGTACCTAGAAATTTGTAAGAACTTACCGGGGTTAAAGTAATATTTTGAATAATCGGGTAAAAGTTAGTGGATTTGTCAATGCGGTTGTAGAAATTAATGAGGACAGTAGAAAAACCTGTTTCACATTCACACGTCGTCATAGGTGTGTAGTACATATAATACTTAAAACTTTGTACGTCTCAGATAAGCCTTCCTCCAAAATATTTTTATTAATAAATGTCAGAAGAGGTAAAACACCACTGCAGCACATATCATCCATGCCATAAATAACTTTCGATTCAGTTCTTAATTTCTCTTCGTCTATTAAAACATTATAAGCTTCTACAGTCTCTGTTTATTATTGACGTTTTCGTTATGAGCTCGTATATTTTCGAGATAAGCACTATCTAACTGTTTATGAATGCCGCTTTTACCTAAAACTTCATAGTCCACTAAATTACATAAATTAGTTGCACTCTTCGCATGTTTCGTTGCTCTTTCCTGTAAATGTTGTAAATCGTGTACTCCTTCCTGAATCCACGGTGAAAATTGCAAATTGTTGCTTAAAAGGCAAATAAAACAGAACAGTTTATATCGCTCAGAACACCCACACATCCACGAAAACTTATCATATGTATTTTCTTTTTAAAATATCTATTAAATTGTCTTATTTTACCCACAGTAGTTTTTTTTATATTTAATTCCGTGATAGGCCTTCCTAATTTTTTTATATTAACTTTATCCTCATAGTTCAGCGATCCGTTACTTAAAATATAAGACACTGAATTCATTTTTAAATGTCTTATGTGTGCCTAAACGAAACAAAATAAACCAGTAAGAAAACACAGAACTCACTATTCAAGCAACGAGATACATAAATATCAGCTGATTAAGCATATAATAGAGATACGATTCTACGATTGCAGTGGTGTACACAAGTGAACTGTGCCCATATTAGAGCATAAGGCGCGTGTCGTTGCCATAGCAACATCATAAACAAAATCTAGCCAGATCTGCCACATGCAGAAACATGACGCGGTCTCCGTACACAACTGATGTGGTGCACTTCGGGAAGTAGATATTGGCAAACTCAAGTTGTAACGTAGCGATAGCGTTGGAAATTAGTTTTGAGGTTTATTAAGTTGATAAAAATGTTTAAATGGATGAAAATAAATAGAAATTAACTAGCTAGCTGAATTAGCTTTGGAGGGCACCTGCTCCTGTGTCCCTTAGGAGCAGCCGCCACTGCTAAATCTAAAGTCATGATATTTACATCCAAGAAATACTATAACCAAATAAAAAACAATATCAATATTAACATAGATGGAAACATGCTGCCTGTTGTTAGCTCAGCTAAAAATTTGGGTTAATAATAGATGATGACTTCAGATTTAAGTCTCGGGTAAATAATAATAATCTTTATTAGCTTGGCTAAATTACAAAGAAAACACAAAGTTACATACATAATAACAGCACCGTTAATAAATATAAATTTGAATAATGACAAAAGATAAACACAATTTAAACAGGCCATGTATCTTTAACATACTGCACACACAGGTTCTTAAATTTAATTAAACTATTACAATTTTTTATAGTATTAGGTAAATCATTGTATAATTCGAGTCCTTTTATAAATAACTGATTTTCACCATATCTCATTATGAGTTCACTCAATATAAAAATGATCAAGATTTTGTGTGTAATATTCATGTACATCATATATAAATGTGCAAAACTGCAAAAGGTGTTGAGGCAACATGTTATTTAAAATCTTAAACAAAAAAACAAAAATATTCAACATCAAATTTTGTTTAACAGATAATAAATTTAAAGAGTCTAACATAAAATTTATTCGTGTATAAATATCACAATTTAATATTGTTCGTAACACTAAATTCTGTTTTACCTGTAGCATATTCAGTTCATTGTTATAAAGTGTAAACAGGATAGTGGGTGGATAAGTTATTATAGAGATCCTATTCTGCTTTAAAAATCTTATATTCAAACAGATTTGTTTTAAGTTTTAATTTGAGGAAAACTTTATCAGAATTGCTCTTCATTATTTAATTATTGTGATTTTATATATGGACCTTGTCTTGATAACATTTATAAAAGTGAAATTCAAAAAGTGCAAAATTTTTGTGTTAGGTTTATTTTTGGTTAGAAAAGTCTGATCATATTTCGCAAAAAATTAATGTGCTCAAATGTTAAATAGAAGAATATTGCACCTTAATATTTTTGTGCATAAAATATTAATTCACAAGACTGGTAATATTGTTGATAAACTTACACAACGATCTCATATACATTCTGTTAATATTAGACAAAAAAAATAAGCTTACTCTGCCTCATCACTCGACGGCCTTGTTTCAAAGAAGTTTTACCTACAATGCTATTCTTTATTATAACAAAGTTCCTGTAGATTTAAAATCATTAAGTATACTGTCTTTAAAAAATAAATTAAAGCAATGTCTTCTGCATCAGCAGTGAATGTATATTATATTGAAAAAGAATAAAATCAATATTGTTTTTTGTATATTCTTTACGACATTTATTTTATTTTTAAAATTACATTTTTCATTTTGTAAAAACGTTATCCCGGGGTAAATCAGAGGGTTAAGTGTAAGAGTAGCCATGGCTAAATTTCACCTTCTGACTGTCCATAATATAAAAGAACCCACTGTATATCTTTATAAATGTTGTGCTATTTAATTGAAATAAAGCCGATTTTATAAGTTATTTTCAGTGTTAAATGGTGGATATTCACCTGACAAACGAATACTGTCAAAGGTATTACAATTTTTTAGTACATATTACACATTCTATGGAAGAACTGTTATCCTCTTGTAGCTCAGTGCATAACATACTCAATTAGCAATGGAGTCCAACATCAAGTGCTTTGAGCAAGTTTTTTCCTACATCAACAATCAAAATTTGAATTCAGAACTAGTTTTTAAATTTTAATTGTTTTTAGGTTCTTTTGGTTGAGAGCAATGCTGGTACTGATAGAAAAAAGGAATAAACCACCAGATGCCTGTCCTTCTATAGGCCAGTTGTGTGTCTGTTGGACGCATGGAGCAAATTGTTGGAATATCTTATATTGGGAAGACTAGAGACTGAAGTAGAACAGGAAAGGGGATCGGCGGATAATCAAAACGGCTTTAGAAAAGGGAAATTGACGGTCAATGCAGTAAGGAGGGTTACGGATATCGCAAGAGAGGCCATGGACACTAAAAGAATTTGTATAGTTGTGCATATGTGAACTGTGCTTGGCTCATATGACAAACAACTGCATTCTTTTATAATATTCTTAGAGGAGCTAGAGCAATGTTGTTTAAGTATTATAATATAATAATTGCAGTAATTGAATTACATCATCCTGTCGATAACACAGAAGTCACGCCAGTCTAGGAACCAGATTCAAAGTACAGGACCGTACGAACTGTCATCGCGACACGACTTTATGTTTATATGTACCAGTTACAACAAAATTTTTGCAAAACCTCGGTGACACACAGAACATCTTGAAATATTGTGGGCTGCACGTATTTAGTTGGCGGCATATAAAAGACGAAATATTAGTAAATCACCGAATTTAGCTATCAGGAATACATAAGTGTTGTGGCATAATTTGATATATGTAAAGTTTTAATAATAAATACGTAGGTATTTAGAATGAAATGTACAGACTTTATTCATGTTTGCATGTTTGTGTGTAATACTTAAATGTTTATAGTTATTTAATAAAGAGGAAATTAGTAGGCCATGTAGAAACTCTTCTGTACACCCTTAATAAGAATCTGTACCACGATGAAAAATAAAAAAAATACTTTTGAGCATTTCCCATCTCAAAAACAATGTTTTAGTATTCTGTGATCTAAAAGTGCTATTTTAATTGTAATTTTCGAGGACTAAAGTGTAGAAAGTGGCTTCTGTCCCTCGAGGAATAAAACAGATCTGTACTTTACTCCTTGAAAATGATTATTACAAAGCAATAGCGCACTGTTAGACCGTGGAGTTCAAAAAATTAAATAGTTTGTACCAATATACCACAAAGCGAGAGTGCTTTTTAATTCCTCCTGTAATTGATCCTTCACACTCGGTGATAAGAAATGCTCTTAGTTCCCTTGGTATAATTATAGTACACTATGTATAGTAATGGTATTTTATAATAAAAGGTACAACCGTTTATTAGAAAGTAATATTTAACAGCAGTGTCACCAGCTGATAGTTACTGAAAAGTGTGAACAAATATAAAGTAGAACTATTTTGCAGACATCAATTTTACTAAAATCGAGAACCTTACATGTACATAACCTTAAATCCTTCCAAGATTTAACATATTATTAACATATTAATTCAGGAATTGTGCAGTAAGTTTGAATGAAATTGTAGTGTTCTAATATAATGAATACAACTGATGCATCTTTTGAAATTTTTTATTATAAAATATTTTAATCATAAAAAAAATAGTAACTACCTACTTTTCTTCAGAGAACTAGGGAAAAAATAAAAAGGATATAGAAATGGCCATTACTTCATTTGGACAGACTTTTTCGTATTGTGGTAGAGATCAAAGTACTGTCAATCTTAATAAATAAAAAGTAATTAACCCCAAAAATACATAATTAGCAATACTTTTAATGATGTCATTTCTTAACATTAATATGAGCAAATAATTAAACCGAGTTTTAAATGATATTTCAAACACTAAAAATGACAAATTATGAACCCGACCCTGCTTTGCGGCACACGAAGCAATGTCACTGCTATGCTGCTGCCACAATACTTTAATAGGAGCAAATATTATGCAGACTTTTCATTTTTTTCATGTTATTTTATTTTATACTACATCGTATTATATTTTATTTAAATATTTAAGTCCCTTTGTAGGATATAAAACAATTTATGGTGAATTTGGGAATGAATAATCGCGTTGAATAATCAAGGAGGAGAAAATTTTGGAAACTTAATTTTAACTAGGATTACAATATAAAATATAATATGTCCTTGTCTTAAGTTTGTTAGTTTACATAATGAAATCAATTCTGAATTCTGTTAGCTCGTTTTTAAGAATTGTTAAAATAAGAATGAGGATATTTAACGCACTATTTGACCTTGGTAACACATCCTTAACTTTGTAACTGTTCTAGACGTATATGTACGCGTCAGTTGAAATTGTTCCGGGAATATAATATATATAGTTCTCCTAAAGAAAGTATTTAATTTTTTTTTATTTTAAAATTCTCTATCTATCAATATTAGCAATAAATGGCTTTTAAAATTCTATTTTTTTTACTTCCTGTTTTCTAAAACAAAGTTTTTTGCTCAAAATATTGTGTCTTAATATAACTGTATATTATTAAAGTGTTTCTAGATTATAAGCCTATAAAAAAATTGAAATTTTGTTTTTTTTTCATATAAATTTTACCATGCACTGCTATGGGCGTATAAATAAGAGATGGGGCAAAAAGTCACAGTTTTAAAAAGTAATTGCACAGTGAAAGGGTTAAACTGTTTAATAAACTCCCCAGTCACATAAAAGCAACTGAAATGCTGAACCCTTTTAAGAAACATATACATAAACTATTCGTTAAAATAGAACCATATAATGTAAACGAATACATAAATTACAATTTGACTTCATCAAAATTAATTGCAAAATATGTTAAATGTATAGATATTTTATATTATTGGAAATAGTTATATGTGTGCATAGGTATGTATTTGACTGTTATTTTTGTTTTACTATTGATTATTTTTGATATGTCAATATTCCTCAAAATAAAACTTGTTTATTATTATTTTTAAATTAACTTACATGTCATGTGTGCACTACTTTTTGTACTCTCGGCTACAGGTTGCCGTAAACTTCTAATATTTATTGTCAAATCTGTTTGTGCCAATCTTTGCCCAGTCGACCTCCTTGTCTGAATGTCATATCCATCATTAGTTTCATTAATACCAAAATTTGAAACCGATTGTCGATTTTTCGATTTATTTTCTTTTTCACTCTCTTTACTCCCCATACTAGTATCTGATATTTCAAAACTTGTTCTTACTCTTTTTGATCTCCTCACTTCCTTGTTACTGTCACTGTCTATTTCTCGATCTGTTGTAGTATCACTAGAGGCATCATTGATTCTATTCTTTCTGATTGTATGATTGGTATTTTGTAGGTTTCTCCCATTCCTAGCGGTACTTTTTCTAACAGCACCAATAGGTTTGCTCATGTCTCTTCTTGTTCTTTTTAAAGTCCTTTTCATTTTATTTTTTTCTTTTTCCGATTCTTCTCTGGTAGCATCACTCGCATTATTTATGTGTCTACTAGCAGTTTTTCCAATCCTTCTTTCTCTATTTAATACCCTTCTTTTTTGTTCAGGTCCACTTTTATTTTTGGCAGTGACTACCACATTTACAGAGTTAAGATTTTTATTGCTTCTGAGATTTATACTAGATATCTGCTCATTTTTATTTTCACACGGGCCACGTTGCTTCAATACTCTTTTCTGTTGTGGTGTTTTTTCTCCTGCAGTGCTATCACTATCTGCATCTGAAGTATTGTCATTCATAACATCCTTATTCTTTCTGAGGTTTATATCCTTAATTTTATTTTCAAGTGGACCAGGGTGCTTCAATACTTTTCTTTGTCGTAATGGTGTTTTTTCTCCTGCCATATTATCACTATCTGCTTCCGTAGTACTGTTCTCACCCATAACGTTGTTTACCTTATCTACAGTGTCAGGATTTTTATTCTTACTATGATTTATTTCCTTGGTTTTATTTGCAGGTGGACCAGATCGCCTCAATACTCTTTTCTGTGGTTGTGGTAAGTTTTCTTCAGCATTGCTATCACTATCTGCTTCTGTAGTATTGTCATCCATAGAATTCATTACATTATCTACATAGTTAAGATTTCTGTGCTTTCTAAGATTTATCTCCTTAGTCTTATTTTCACATGAACCAGATTGTCTCAATACTCTTCTCTGTTGTACTGCTGCATTTTCTTCAGTATTGTTATCACTACCTGCTTCTGTAGTATTGTTACCTGCAGCATTGTTTACCTTTTCTACAGAGTTAGGGATTTTATTCTTTCTGTGATTTATCTCCTTATTTTTATTTTCATGTGAAGCATGGTGCTTTAATATTCTCTGTTGTAATGGTGTTTTTTCTGCTGCACTATCTGTTTTTCTAGTATTGTCACTTGCAGCACCGATTATTTTGCTTACAAAGTTAGGATTTTTATTCTTTCTGAGATTTATCTCCTTAATTTTATTTTCATGTGTACCACGTTGCCTCAATACCCTGCTTTGTACTGGTGTACTTTCTTCTACAATGCTATCGCTATCTGTTCCTGTATTATTGTCACCAGCAGCAATGTTCGTTCTGTTATATTCTCCACTTGCCAATTTTTCTGTTGAATCAGATACATTTGAATGTGTCCTCTGCCTCTTAGATCTCCCTTCATCATTACTGCTGGTGTCTGTTTCAATCATATCAATATCTTCTCTTGTTTGTTTTTTATTTACTTTATTTTGTACCACGGCATTCTTACTTTTTCTTGTTCTTTTTAGCGTTCTTAATTTAACTGACTCTATATTTTTCTCTGTGCCATTGCAATCTCCTCCTTCAATTACCTCTCCATCATCCCGCCCATTTTTATCAAGTCTCACAGTTTCTCTGTTTTTCATTATTTTTTCTGGTATTCCTTCATCGATACTGCTATTGCTATTACTGCTTTCTTCAGGCTTATCATTTTCACTTCCTTCTATTCCTGTTTTCGTAATGCCTGTTTGATTATTTTCAGTAGTTTCTGCAGTATTATTCACATCTGTTCCAGTGATCGTATTGCCTGTTTGTTGGATCGTATTTTGAAGTAATTCTTCAACAACAGTACCATTCCTGAGAGAGGCCTTCAATTTTTCAACAAATTTCATTACAGCTTTCTTAGGTCCTTTATCCAGACCATCCTCCTAAAAATGAAATAAAATTGAATATTATTTAACAGTGTTACTTGTTCCGTTCCTTCGTATTTATTTCATTTTTAGCATTAAAATTGAAGTAAAACTGAGTAAAATATTTAGCGAAGTAAAGACAGATTTTGAGAGAAAATTTTACATAGAGCAAAGCGACACAGAAAAATAAGTTTGTTTTGGTGAAACTAAAAATAACCTGAGTTTTCTACATCGAGTAGGTGGAGAACCCCTTTTTCGCGAAAAAGGGGTAAATTGGTCATTTTTATGGGTGGTTTTTCAGTTTTAATTTATTTTGGACCCTTTAAAAAGCTAGCTAAGAAACGAGAATGGTACCCTTTTATTGTCGATGTTCAAGGAACCTTCAGTTCAAATTTCGTGAAAATTGCTTCCACCTCCCTCCCACCCCCGTTATGTATATATAATATACTGAGAAAATGTAAAAAATTAATAGTCAGTGCTAATCATTGAAGACGATGTGGACCTCCTCGTCCTTCTCAATGATTTGGGATCGGCTATGAAGAACGTTTTTTTTCCAGAAAAGTGGCAGAGGTGATGCTGGCCCCTTCCAATATTCGTCAACCCCATTCAATCGTGGATATTTGGAAGTCCCCCCACGATTCGAGTTGTTTCTCCATGTATTTACTGGGTGCGACACCACCTCTGCCCTTTTCTGGTATGAGAAGAACAAACTGTAGAGCATCATCCAGAAATACCCTCAACTCATCACCACAGCTGAAGTGTTCCTCCAACCTACTTCAACCCATCAAGCCATCGCAGATACCGGAGTGAAGTGCCTAGTAGCTCTGTATGGAGGAGACTACAATGAGGATACCCTCCAGAGCCTGCGCTATAAATTCTTTTTGAAAACAGCCGCCTCCGCTTACCTTGTTAACCTCAGTTGTTTGCCTCCAACAGAAGATGGAGCAACATTCCACGCCTACCGAACTTACCACCAAGTTCAGAAGTGGTTGGAGGTGGAAAAAGGTGCCACTCAATGGGGATGGAAAAAGGCAGACCATGGACTCATTCCAACAATAATGATGAGCAAAGTGGCACCCCCCCACCTGCAAGAAAGGCTATAGTGGAGGCGGCTGTACCTGCCTAAAAGCGGGCCTCAAATGCTCGGCACTTTGCAAATTTTGCTCCGGTTTCTCTTGCCAAAACGTCGCCTTAATTCAGATTGCCGAAGGAGAAGATGATGATGACGACGCCGACGATCCACTACCCATTTATTAAATGTCTTTACATGAAGAATGGAGAGGAGTAATCCAAGCTTGGTAAACCTATAGGATAGGTACGTTATTTCACGCGCACACACACACACACACATAAATCATTAACACAGAGACCTGTGTTTGATCTAAAACGTCTGTAGGAATTTGAATTTGTGTATTGTTATAAGAAGAAAATTTAAAAAAGGACAGCTCTTACTAGTCAAATGTTTCAATATGGATGATCTTTGTGGTAAATGTAATCAAAAATTTAAACCGAAGGAGCAAATTTTAAAATGCACTGGGAATTGTTCCAAAAAATTTCATCTAGGATGTATGAATATATCAAATAATATTATAGAAATGATGGAAAATTGTAAGGGACTTAAATGGTTCTGTGACATATGTACGCAAGTGTTAGAAAATATGTGGAATATTAAATCGGATATTGCTTTTGTAAAGAATCAAATTACAAGTGAGTTATCTGAGTTTCGTACTATTTTAAAGAAAACTATACTATACATGTAGCAGGTGAGGTAGTTGTGATAAAACCAAGAGAGATACAAGAGAGTAAGAAAACAAGAGAAGCTATTCAGAAACATGTAAAACCAGTAACACTGGAAGTAGGAATAACTGAAATAAAAAATGTAAAGGAAGGTGGTGTATTGATCAAGTGCAAAAGCAAGGAAGAGGTAGAAAAAATAAAGTCTGTAGCGGAGAAGAAGCTCGGTAGGAGTTATAAAATAAATGCACCAAAGCAAGTAAATCCATGTATAAAAGTTCTCGATATAGAGGAAAAATTAGATAGCGAAAAGTTAATAAATGCTCTTAAGAAACAGAACACCTTTATACAGCATGAAGAATTATATATGGAAGTTATAGCTATTAAAAAAATGAGAACTACTCATATGGCATTAATAGAATGTGATTCAATAACATTTGCCAGAATAATGAAAGAACAAAGATTGTGCGTGAACTGGTCTAGATGTCGAGTTTTTGAATATGTCAAAGTATTTCGTTGTTTCAAATGTGCGGGTTTTAATCATAAAGCAGACGAATGTAGCAGTGTACGATGTTTAAAATGTACTGACGAAGGCCATAAATTGGAGGATTGTAAATGTGATTTACATAAATGTTGTAATTGTGTAGAAGCTAATGAAAAACTGAGAATGAACCTTGACGTTAACCATTCCATATATGATAATAACTGTCCTGTATATCTGAAAAAAGTTGAATTGCAGAAACAAAAAATTAGGTATTCAGTTACTAGTGATTAGCAATTAAAAAAATATGTCAGTAATTGTAATGGCGGTATTAATAATCTGAAGATCTTTCATCAGAATGTCCAGTGCATAAAAAATAAAGTGGAATGTTTTGAAGTTGAATTAGAGCAGCAACATATAGATATTGTTTGTTTCACTGAACATTGGATGAAAGACTCTGAAGTTGATAATATCTGCTTAAAGGGATATACATTAGCTGGGATTTTTTGTAGATCTAATTTTAAAAATGGTGGGGTTGCAATATATCATAAATCAACATTAAACGCTGATATCAAAGAAATCACATTTATTAATAAAAAATCTTCTGAAATGGACTTTGAATTTGTAGGAATTGAATATAAATTTAATAATAGTATGAATGTAAATATTTTAACGATATATAGGTCACCATCTGCTGACGTAACTGTATTCTTTACGGAACTTGAAGCGTTATTAAAACATATATGTGTCGGTAAATCGAAAATAATATTGTGTGGTGACTGGAATATTAACTTTTTATTAAGATCTCCTGAAAAATTTGAACTTTGTGATTTACTTCACTCATATAACATTAACTTTCATGTAGATGAACCGACAAGACTTGCTTCTAATTCAGGTATTGATTATATTTGTAGTAATTTGGATATTGGTACTGTTAGATGTGATGTAGTAGGAAATGATCTATTGGATCATACTGCACAAATTTTAAATATTGATATGCCAGTTACTTCTTCAAAGTTACTAAATATTAAAAAATCAAGGCTCTTTACTGACTCGAATTATGAAACATTCAAATTCTATATAAATAGAGAAAAATGGCAAGAAGTATACGAGGCAGGTACTGTTGATGATGGCTTTGATAAATTTGATGGTGTACTTTCTTATTATGTTGATATCTGTTTTCCCTTTAAAGAAGTTAATCTGAATAAAAACAAGAAGGTGTGGGTTACCCAAGGAATTATTAATTCGTCAAAGAGACTAAAAATGTTAGATAAACATATCGGAAAATCTGGAAATCCAGAACATGTAAACTATTATAAAACTTATAAAAAAATATATAAGAAAGTAGTCTCCGCAGCTAAACGGCTATATAATGATCAGTTTTATAATCGGGCAGTAACAAATCGAAAGCGGCTTGGTCAATCATTAATGAAGACTTGGGAAACAAAAGAAAACAGAATTCTATTAAAGAAATTGAAATTGACGATGACAGAGAATGTGATGTAGATAAAATAGTTAATTCATTTAACCGCTATTTTACAAACTTACCAGTAAATTTAAAGCAGAAATTTGGAAACACAAACTTTAGATCTTTATCTACAAAACAATATCCAACAATGTTTGTTAGACCTGTCACAGAAAATGAAATTTTTAACGTAATAATAGAACTTAAACAAACGAATTCTTCTGGAGTGGACAATATCAGTTCAAAGATGTTGAAGGTAGTTGTCAGTTATGTTGTGAAACCTTTGACTTTCCTAATAAACAGATCTCTAGTTGAAGGCATATTTCCTAATAACTTGAAGTTAGCTAAAGTAATACCTTTGCACAAGAAAGAGTCCACAACATTAATTGATAATTATCGTCCAATTTCTTTACTGTCGACAATTTCAAAAATAATGTAGAGAGTAGTGTACTCACGAATGATTCATTTTTTAAATAAGTTCGATATAATGTCTGATGCTCAACATGGATTTCGGGAAAAAAGGTCCACACAGACAGCTGTTATGCAGTTTCTAGATAAATTGTACGATTCCATAAATAAAAATGATAAGTGTTTTGGAATTTTCATGGATTTAAGCAAGGCATTCGATATGGTGGATCATGACTTACTTATTAAAAAACTAAATACGTATGGATTTAGGGGAAAAATAAACAGCTGGCTGCAGTCTTATCTATCCAATCGAAATCAAGTTGTTGAATTAAATAATATAAGATCAGATGAGCTAAATGTATCTTGCGGTGTTCCACAGGGATCCGTTCTTGGACCACTATTATTTCTATTATTTATTAATGATTTACCAAGCACTCTACACAATAATGGTAATCTGATCATGTTTGCTGATGATAATTCATATTTGAGTACTGCTCCGAATATGACCGACCTAATAGACGTCTCACAAAACAAAATCGAAGATTTTATATTATGGTTTAATGAAAACAAGTTACTTTTAAATACATTGAAGACTGTTTTTATTCATTTTACACCCAGATTATCGAATTATAATACAAGCAGCTTAATAAAAGTTAATGGTAGGTCGCTTGAACAAGTTCAACATACACGATTTTTAGGTATTTATATTGATAATGCCCTAAATTGGGAAATACATATTGACCATTTGTGCAAAAAGCTCTCATCGACATGTTTTGCCTTGCATAGATTAAGTAAGCTAACCAGCATATCAGTTGTCCTTTCCTATTACTATGCACAATTTTTTTCCCGGGTGAAGTATGGCATTGTGTTTTGGGGTTCATCTCATTTCCTTGAAAGAATATTCAAAATTCAAAAGATGGCATTAAGAAATATACGAGGATTAAATAAAACTGTATCCTGTAGAAATGTTTTCAGGGAGCTTGATATTCTAACAGTACCGAACATATTTATTTACGAAATTATTACATTTGTAAAGCTGAATTTGCATGAATTTTTATGTAACAATTATAATCATGTCTATGAAACTAGGTACAAAAATGAATTAGCAATTCCAGTTCACACGTTGTCGATTTACGAACGAAGTCCTCGATATGTAGGTATTAAGCTGCACAATAAGCTACCACAAAAAATAAAGGAATTAACTAATATAGGAGCATTTAAATATGAAGTTAAGAAATTACTTCTAAATAATGTATATTATAATGTACGGGAATATTTAGAATCACAATTTTAATTGATTAGCCTTACTTTTCTGTATAAAAAATTTTTTGTAACTGTTTTGTATTTTTTTTGTTATTTCCATTTATACATGTATTTTTATTTTACTAACAATTGTATTTGACGAGTCTGATACCATTTGTTGTAACATGGTCTATGGATAATAAATATTTTTTTTTTTTTTTTACAAAAAACCAGTCACCCTACTCTGTGGCTCCGACCCTCACAGAGAGGAGCTGGTAATACCAATAGCCCCTCCCCACGCCCGTGGGGTGAGTGACTACCGGGTCCGCGAATCGTGTGCCCTGAGTAGACGTAATGAACCGAGGATGACAGCCTTCTGTATTCTGCCGGCTAAGATCTCTGCCGAATCTCGGCATGCCGGTATGATCTTTAGTTCTGAAAGCAGCGTCTGTCTCATTCCACCGAGGGCTCCTATAATCACTACCACTATTTTAACAGAATGGCCTGGATAAAGCCTGCGGAGTTCGAAGAGCAAATCTCGATATTTTGTCCGTTTTTCCTCCTCTTTCAAGACAATGTTGCTCTCAGCGGGAGCCGAGAATTCCACGACATACATTGTCTTGAGTTGGTGGTCGAGGAGTACTATGTCAGGCTTGTTGGCTTGTATTTGCCTGACGGTGGGAAACGAGTAGTTCCAATAAATTAGGCACTTCTCATTCCCCACAACGGACTCAATATCCCCCGGAACGTAAGGCAGCACTGGTGTTTCGTCTATCCCATACGAGTGCCTTAGATGATAGTAAAGCACTCGTAATGCTGCGTTGTGTCTATGAATATAGGCCGAGACTGCGTATGCCGGGCAAGCCGACAGTAAGTGCATTACAGTTTCCGGCGCCCTGCGGCAGACCCTGCAGCTGACATCAGGGACCTCCATACCCATGACACGACGTCGATAGACGAGAGTGTTAAATACACCATCCTGGCAAGCCATTATGAATCCCTCGGTCTCAGACTTCAGCCCAGCTGACCTTAAGAAGGCGAAGGTCAGCCTTTCGGATAAGCCGAGGTCTTCTATATTTTTATAGAAGATCCCGTGCAATGGCTTATCCTTATGGAGCTGCAGAAGGATGTTGTGTTCTGCAGCTCTAATGTGGGCTTTTAGTCGAATGGGTTCCAACTCGGTGACAGAGTCGGGGTTTACCCGCTCGACGTCGAAGATGAGACCAAGTTCATCGGCTGCTCTCCGTGCTGCCTTAAAGAGAAAAGCTCCCACCTCTGCATTTTCATGGTCTCGGACCATGCAGAGGAGGGGATCCGAACTCCTGATGACCTTACATGCTCCCTCCAGAACCATCCTGCTATGGAGACTCTCCAAGCTCAAGAGTCCACGGCCTCCCCGATGTCGTGGAAGATATAACCGTGGAACGGACGATTTAGGATGCAAGCTCCTATTGAGATGCATCTTCTTGCGGGTTACTACATCGAGTTGACGCAGCTCTTCTCTAGTCCACTTCACTACTCCGAAAGAGTAGAGAAGGATCGGAACGGCAAGCATATTTGTAGCAGACACCTTGTTCTTCCCCGACAGTTCTGAAGACCAGATCTGTCGGAGTAGGTGCTGATACTTGCCGCGGAGAGCGTTTTTCACTACACTCACTTCTTGGGTGGAGCGCTGCTCGACACCCAAGTAAGTGTACGACTCTCCGGCATCTAGATGGTGTAAGATGCTTCCGTCCACGAGCTGCGCGTCCTCTCCATAGTCACCGCATCGTCCTCTCTTGAGATGGATCAGTGCGCATTTGTCCAACCCGAACTGCATACCGACAGCCTGCGTATACTCCTGTACCACCCTAAGGGACTGTTGGAGATCCCTCTCTCCAGAGGCATAAAGTTTAAGGTCATCCATATAAAATAGATGGGTGACCTTATGCCTCCTGTGGCCGGGGGTACCGCAGTTGTAGCCACGGGTTTTCCGGAGCGAGACGGATAATGGCAGTAGTGAGATGCAAAACAGAAGGGGGCTGAGGGAATCTCCCTGAAATACTCCTCTTCTGAATGTTACCGACTCTGTTTGGACTCTATCGTTACCCGATGTTATGGTAAAGCGAGTCCTCCAGAGCGGCATCAGTTCTTCAATACATCTCACTACGGGACCGGGTACCACAAGACATCGGAGCAAGTGAACAATGAGCTCATGCGATGTCATATCGAATGCCTTGCGGTAGTCGATCCAGGCCATAGAGAGGTTCCGCTTATACTGCATGGAGTCCTGCGTGACACATCTGTCAATCAACAGGTTCTCCTTGCAGCCAGCGACACCTCTCTTCGACCCTCGTTGCTCATATATCCGTTCGTAAACCGGTTCAACTGCGTGGAGCACCCGCATGTACAAAATGCGTGTAAGCACCTTGTAACATGCGTTTAGACAGGTTATCGGTCTGTAATTCTTTGGGTTGGACAAATCTCCGTTCTTGGGGATCAGCACTGTCCGCCCCTCAACAACCCAAGAAGGGATTTGCTGCTCCCCATTTAACCAGGAATTAAATATTCTCTGACCAAATGGTGGTGGGTGCTCGATAACTTTTTCCACCAAAAGTTATTTATCCCATCGGGACCTGGAGCAGCAAAGTTCTTAGAGCCATCAAGAGCCCTACGAACCTCTTCTGGGGTTATTGGTTCGCACACTTCCTGTGGTTGCTGAAGCCTTTGACAAAAGGCTTCAAAGTGTGCAAGGGCAGGAGAATCTCGGTTGAGTGGAAGCCTCTCCTCGTACAGCGTTTTCCAGAAGTTCTCCACCTGATCTGCAGTCGGCGGATTGTCTACAACACGCGAAGGCGGTTGGAAAAGGCGCGAGGGCTTCTCGCGGAACAGTTTATTTTCCGCAAGCCCCCTCGCCCGCCTCACTAATGACTTTTTGCAAGTCACTAGCATCCGTATCCTGTCGAGACAGTGCTGTTTGGTGGTTCGCAGCACTGCCTCATTGAGTGTGTGATGGACGCGTCTTAAGTTGGCGGCTAATCGACGCACTTTAGGCGTGAACGGCCTGTTGGCCGCCATATAGTCCATCACACATTGGATACGGGATGCATGTTGCCTCGCCGACTGGATCTTGGCTTCCATCTTTTGTATGCGCCGCTGCGCTCTCTCCTGTGGGGAAGAGGTATTTCGCCTCTCCACCTGAGACGAGCGTTGAGCAGCGGCATACACGGCACAATTTATGTGCCAGATGTCAGACTCTTCTGGTAGCGCTGTACGAAGTTCAGCGTCCACTCTGGCCAGGTCTTGTGGCCCGGGGGTTTTCAGACGGTGTAACCCCCTTCTGGTACTGAGGCCCTCTGGTATTGGCGGAACGAGGAGAGCCACGTCCTCAACCGGTGAATGTGGCGGCTCTTCGGCCACCTCATTCACCGGCCCAGGAGCAGCCCTCACGTAGCCCCTACTACGAAGGTGGGATACATAGTCACACAGATTTTGTGGCGTGAAGGCGCTATGCTCTGGTAGCCTCTCACACCACAGAGCATGCATCCGCGCCATGTACCCCTTCCGCGCGGGCTCACTGCTTTCATAACAATACAGAAGCTCATCCCTCAGTTCATCCGTCCACTCAAAGCGTCCTTGTTCATTGCGTACGTCGTCAACGGGCGGTCTATCCGGTTGGGCCCCACCACCTTGCCCTTGACCCCTATCCGAACGGGGTCGATCGTGGGGGCCCAGTCTTCGGCCTGCTGGAACCAAAGGTTAGAGCCTGTGGGTGGTTAGCCCAGCAGGCCCACGACCGACACCAGAGGGGAAGATGCTTTCCCCTCCCGGGTGCACTAGGGCTGCCGGTTCGATTTTGCACCCCTAGCTGGAGTAAGTGGTGGCGCTACTCACCAAAGGCTTAATAGATGGAAGTTAGCCCCTCCTGCTTATTAATATTTTTTTTTTTTTTTTTTTTTTTTTTTTTTTTTTTTTTTTTTTACAAAAAACCAGTCACCCTACTCTGTGGCTCCGACCCTCACAGAGGGGAGCTGGTAATACCAATAGCCACTCCCCACGCCCGTGGGGTGAGTGACTACCGGGTCCGCGAATCGTGTGCCCTGAGTAGACGTAATGAACCGAGGATGACAGCTTTCTGCATTCTGCCGGCTAAGATCTCTGCCGAATCTCGGCATGCCGGTATGATCTTTAGTTCTGAAAGCAGCGTCTGTCTCATTCCACCGAGGGCTCCTATAATCAGTACCACTATTTTAACAGAATGGCCTGGATAAAGCCTGCGGAGTTCGAAGAGCAAATCTCGATATTTTGTACGTTTTTCCTCCTCTTTCAAGACAATGTTGCTCTCAGCGGGAGCTGAGAATTCCACGACATACATTGTCTTGAGTTGGTGGTCGAGGAGTACTATGTCAGGCTTGTTGGCTTGTATTTGCCTGACGGTGGGAAACGAGTAGTTCCAATAAATTAGGCACTTCTCATTCCCCACAACGGACTCAATATCCCCCGGAACGTAAGGCAGCACTGGTGTTTCGTCTATCCCATACGAGTGCCTTAGATGATAGTAAAGCACTCGTAATGCTGCGTTGTGTCTATGAATATAGGCCGAGACTGCGTATGTCGGGCAAGCCGACAGTAAGTGCATTACAGTCTCCGGCGCCCTGCGGCAGGCCCTGCAGCTGACATCAGGGACCTCCATACCCATGACACGACGTCGATAGACGAGAGTGTTAAATACACCATCCTGGCAAGCCATTATGAATCCCTCGGTCTCAGACTTCAGCCCAGCTGACCTTAAGAAGGCGAAGGTCAGCCTTTCGGATAAGCCGAGGTCTTCTATATTTTTATAGAAGATCCCGTGCAATGGCTTATCCTTATGGAGCTGCAGAAGGATGTTGTGTTCTGCAGCTCTAATGTGGGCTTTTAGTCGAACGGGTTCCAACTCGGTGACAGAGTCGAGGTTTACCCGCTCGACGTCGAAGATGAGACCAAGTTCATCGGCTGCTCTCCGTGCTGCCTTAAAGAGAAAAGCTCCTACCTCTGCATTTTCATGGTCTCGGACCATGCAGAGGAGGGGATCCGAACTCCTGATGACCTTACATGCTCCCTCCAGAACCATCCTGCTATGGAGACTCTCCAAGCTCAAGAATCCACGGCCTCCCCGATGTCGTGGGAGATATAACCGTGGAACGGACGATTTAGGATGCAAGCTCCTATTGAGATGCATCTTCTTGCGGGTTACTACATCGAGTTGACGCAGCTCTTCTCTAGTCCACTTCACTACTCCGAAAGAGTAGAGAAGGATCGGAACGGCAAGCATATTTGTAGCAGACACCTTGTTCTTCCCCGACAGTTCTGAAGACCAGATCTGTCGGAGTAGGTGCTGATACTTGCCGCTGAGAGCGTTTTTCACTACACTCACTTCTTGGGTGGAGCGTTGCTCGACACCCAAGTAAGTGTACGACTCTCCGGCATCTAGATGGTGTAAGATGCTTCCGTCCACGAGCTGCGCGTCCTCTCCATAGTCACCGCATCGTCCTCTCTTGAGATGGATCAGTGCGCATTTGTCCAACCCGAACTGCATACCGACAGCCTGCGTATACTCCTGTACCACCCTAAGGGACTGTTGGAGATCCCTCTCTCCAGAGGCATAAAGTTTAAGGTCATCCATATAAAATAGATGGGTGACCTTATGCCTCCTGTCGCCGGGGGTACCGCAGTTGTAGCCACGGGTTTTCCGGAGCGAGACGGATAATGGCAGTAGTGAGATGCAAAACAGAAGGGGGCTGAGGGAATCTCCCTGAAATACTCCTCTTCTGAATGTTACCGACTCTGTTTGGACTCTATCGTTACCCGATGTTATGGTAAAGCGAGTCCTCCAGAGCGGCATCAGTTCTTCAATACATCTCACTACGGGACCGGGTACCACAAGACATCGGAGCAAGTGAACAATGAGCTCATGCGATGTCATGTCGAATGCCTTGCGGTAGTCGATCCAGGCCATAGAGAGGTTCCGCTTATACTGCATGGAGTCCTGCGTGACACATCTGTCAATCAACAGGTTCTCCTTGCAGCCAGCGACACCTCTCTTCGACCCTCGTTGCTCATATATCCGTTCGTAAACCGGTTCAACTGCGTGGAGCACCCGCATGTACAAAATGCGTGTAAACACTTTGTAACATGCGTTTAGACAGGTTATCGGTCTGTAATTCTTTGGGTTGGACAAATCTCCGTTCTTGGGGATCAGCACTGTCCGCCCCTCAACAACCCAAGAAGGGATTTGCTGCTCCCCATTTAACCAGGAATTAAATATTCTGGCCAAATGGTGGTGGGTGCTCGATAACTTTTTCCACCAAAAGTTATTTATCCCATCGGGACCTGGAGCAGCAAAGTTCTTAGAGCCATCAAGAGCCCTACGAACCTCTTCTGGGGTTATTGGTTCGCACACTTCCTGTGGTTGCTGAAGCCTTTGACAAAAGGCTTCAAAGTGTGCAAGGGCAGGAGAATCTCGGTTGAGTGGAAGCCTCTCCTCGTACAGCGTTTTCCAGAAGTTCTCCACCTGATCTGCAGTCGGCGGATTGTCTACAACACGCGGAGGCGGTTGGAAAAGGCGCGAGGGCTTCTCGCGGAACAGTTTATTTTCCGCAAGCCCCCTCGCCCGCCTCACTAATGACTTTTTGCAAGTCACTAGCATCCGTATCCTGTCGAGACAGTGCTGTTTGGTGGTTCGCAGCACTGCCTCATTGAGTGTGTGATGGACGCGTCTTAAGTTGGCGGCTAATCGACGCACTTTAGGCGTGAACGGCCTGTTGGCCGCCATATAGTCCATCACACATTGGATACGGGATGCGTGTTGCCTCGCCGACTGGATCTTGGCTTCCATCTTTTGTATGCGCCGCTGCGCTCTCTCCTGTGGGGAAGAGGTATTTCGCCTCTCCACCTGAGACGAGCGTTGAGCAGCGGCATACACGGCACAATTTATGTGCCAGATGTCAGCCTCTTCTGGTAGCGCTGTACGAAGTTCAGCGTCCACTCTGGCCAGGTCTTGTGGCCCGGGGGTTTTCAGACGGTGTAACCCCCTTCTGGTACTGAGGCCCTCTGGTATTGGCGGAATGAGGAGAGCCACGTCCTCAACCGGTGAATGTGGCGGCTCTTCGGCCACCTCATTCACCGCCCAGGAGCAGCCCTCACGTAGCCCCTACTACGAAGGTGGGATACATAGTCACGCAGATTTTGTGGCGTGAAGGCGCTATGCTCTGGTAGCCTCTCACACCACAGAGCATGCATCCGCGCCATGTACCCCCTCCGCGCGGGCTCACTGCTTTCATAACAATGCAGAAGCTCATCCCTCAGTTCATCTGTCCACTCAAAGCGTCCTTGTTCGTTGCGTACGTCGTCAACGGGCGGTCTATCCGGTTGGGCCCCACCACCTTGCCCTTGACCCCTATCCGAACGGGGTCGATCGTGGGGGCCCAGTCTTCGGCCTGCTGGAACCAAAGGTTAGAGCCTGTGGGTGGTTAGCCCAGCAGGCCCACGACCGACACCAGAGGGGAAGATGCTTTCCCCTCCCGGGTGCACTAGGGCTGCCGGTTCGGTTATTATTATTTTTTCCGTTGAAGTCTCCACCACTGGTGGGTATATAGACACATGTCGGCAGCAGCAAGACATTTGTAGCTATTTCATTTATATGGTGCAGTTTAAAAAGGAGCGTACTATTGAGGTAGTGCAGAGTATCACGGCTTTTTGGATAGTTGCAATCTTATCGGCGATACCTAGTTTACTCAAATTTGCTATGAGAGTTTTGGGAATTATACCAGTAGCTGAGATTATTAGAGGTACAACAGTTACATTTTCTTGGTGCCACATTTGCTGGATCTCTTGCCCAAGTCGTTGATACTTTCCATCTTTTTCAGCGAAGCAGTTTTGGATATTGTGGCAGTTAGGGATACCTATATCAATAAGGCAAGTTTCTTTCAGGACTTTGTCGATTAAGATGATATCTGGCCTGTTGTGGACGATGGTTCGATCCGTCAGCACAGACCGGTCCCAGTACAGTCTGTGAGTATCGTTTTCCAAGACTGCATTGGGCACGTACTGGTAGTAAGGCACCATTTCTTTCAACAATCCATGTCGCCAGGCTAGCCCTTGGTGTACAATTTTTGCCACTTGATTGTGCCTAGTCAGATATTCAGTGGCTGCTAACATTTGGCAAGCACCTGTTATGTGCTGGATAGTTTCGGACTGCTGGTGACATCTCCTACACTGATCATCCTCGGCATTGACCCTCACGATGTATTTGAGGTAATTTTTGGTGGCGATGACCTGATCTTGAATGGCGATCATGAAACCTTCTGTCTCAGCGTAGATATCAGCACGTCCCAGCCAGCCACATGAAACTTTAGAGTCGACATGTGGCTGACTGAGAACGTTCGCATATCTACCATGTAGTGGCTTTGACATCCATCCCTGCCTCTTCCGTTGCATATAGGCAGCCTCGGCATCATGTTCAGTGCCATCATAATGGAGTAAGTCCAGTGGGGTGTACTTGTTGTCCGACGTCCTTATGGCCTGATGCAAGTTGTTGTTCTGCTTTGCAAAGTACTTTTGAAGCCTACATGTTTGGTTCCTGCAGAGCCTGCTGATGTCAATTAGGCCGCGTCCTCCTTCGTGGCGTGGTAAGGTGATCCGCTCCACTGCTGACCTTGGATGGTGCACTCGATATTTGGTCAGCAGACTACGTGTAGCCCTCTCAACATCTCCCAACTCAGTTTCCGACCACTTAATAACACCGAAAGTGTACATTAGAATCGGAATGGCAAAGGTATTAAGCGCTTTAAACAAAGCGGCTTTAATCTGGGCTTTCAGGCGATTTGGCGGAAGCTCAGTGACCGACTCTGGGTCGGCACCTCGCCGGCCTCCTCGCCTGATGTCGAATACGAGACCGAGTTCATCTGCGACTCTCTTTGCTGCCTTGAATAATCCTGCTCCCACTCCTACATTTTCATGATTTCTCACTAATTGCAGGAGAGGGTCTGAGCTCCTAAGGACGTTACATGCTATACTCAGGACTACCCGGCCATGCATGCACTCCAAACTCAAAAGTCCTCGGCCCCCCCGATGACGTGGGAGGTACACACGAGGAACGGACGATTTTGGATGAATGCTCCTATGGATATTCATCATCTTGCGGGTACATCTATCTAACTGACGCAGCTCATCTATAGTCCATCTCACTACTCCAAAGGAGTAGAGCAGAACAGGAACGGCAAGCATATTAGTGGCAGACACCTTGTTTTTCCCCGAAAGTTCGGATGACCAAATCTTTCGGAGTAGGCCTCTGTACTTGCCGCGGAGAGATTCCTTAATTTGTTGCACATCCTGGATGTGATGTTGTTGCACACCCAGGTATGTGTAAGTCTCTCCGGCATCTAGATGTCGCAAGATGCTTCCGTCTGCGAGCTGCGCCTCTTCAGCAAAGTCCCCGCATCGTCCTCTCTTGAGGTGGACGACTGCACACTTGTCCAATCCGAATTCCATTCCAATAGCCAGCGTATACCGTTCGACCACCCTTAGAGCATTTTGCAGTTCCTGCTCTCCGGAGGCGTAGAGTTTAAGGTCATCCATGTAGAATAAATGGGTGACCTTATGCCTCCGGTTGCTGGGTGGACCGCATTGGTATCCGCGGACTTGGCGGAGTTCAACAGATAAAGGCAACAGTGAGATGCAGAAGAGGAGAGGACTCAAGGAGTCCCCTTGGAATACTCCTCTCCTGAATGCTACCTGCTCTGTGGTAACCCGCTGTGCACCGGATGTTATGGTGAAGCGAGTTTTCCAGAGCGGCAGCAGTTGTTCTATGCATCTCACTAGTGGTGCTGCTACCGCAAGACATTGGAGCAAATGTAACAAGAGCTCATGTGATGTTGTGTCAAATGCCTTACGGTAGTCAATCCAGGCCATAGATAGATTCCGCTTATATTGCACAGAGTCCTGTGTAATACAGCGGTCTATCAGCAGGTTATCCTTGCAGCCTGCCATGCCTTTCTTCGCACCACGTTGCTCATTTATCTGCTGAAAGACCGGATCAACATGCCGTAGTGTCCTAGCGTACAAGATACGTGTAAATACCTTGTAGCAGGAGTTCAGACATGTGATTGGCCTATAGTTTCTCGGATCGGACAGATCTCCCTTCTTGGGGATTAACACAGTACGTCCTTTGACAAACCAGTCCGGAATCTGCTGCCCCTCGTTCAACCAAGAGTTGAAAACCCGCGCCAGACGACGGTGGGTGGATGGAAATTTCTTCCACCACCAGTTGTTAATGCCGTCTGGGCCAGGAGCAGCGCAGTTCTTGGTACCAACAAGTGCCTGTTGGACTTCCTCCGTACTGATCGCCGGACACACTTCGTCTTGCTCTCCAAAGGTTCTGTTACACAGAGCCTCGAAGTGTGCTATTGCTGGAGTGCTGCTGTTGAATGGACGCGTCGTTTCGTAGATTCCCTTCCAGAATCTTTCGACATCTTCTACATTCGGCGGATTATCGACAACACGCTGTGGCTCCTTGAACAGGCGGGAGGGAGTCGTACGGAACATTGAATTTTGTTCCATACTTCGCACCCGCTTGTTCAACTTCTTCTTTATTGCCATCAGTGTGCGAATCCTATCTGAACAGTGCTGCTTGATGGTAAGCAACACTGTCAGATTCAGAGTGTGGTGTTGGCGTCTCATTCCGGCTGCCACTCGCCGGACTTTAGGCGTAAATGCCCTGCCAGATGTTATGTGTTCCACCACACTCTGAGTTCGAGAAGCGTGTTGTCTGGCCGAATGTATCTTGCCTTCGATTTTTTGTACCCGCCGCTTAGCTTTCTCGATTCCGCTAGAGGCATTGGTTTGCCTTTCGCGAGGAACGAGTTGCCTAGCGGCGTTGTACACCGCAGAGTTGATTTGCCAGATGTCGGCATCCTCTGGGAGGTCCTCATCGATGACCGCGTCCATTCTAGCCAGGTCTTGGGCCTTTAGGGTAGTCCTGGTGATAAGACTTACCCTCGTCCTTAAGTCGGCTTCGGTGTACTCTGCTGGAAGTCTCCCGTCAGCGTTTTGCTGCGGTGGTTGTGCGGCTGGTACAGCTACTTGCTGACGGGGTACGCGTTGATAACCTGTCCTGCGCAAGAAGGATACTTGGTCTCTCAGATGTTGCTGAGAGAAGGCACGATACTCTGGATGCATTCCGCACCAAAGTGCGTGCAATCGTGCCATGTATCCTCTACGCGCAGGTTCGCTGCTCTCATAGCAGGTCAGCAAATTATCCCGCAGTTCCCTCGTCCACCTAAAGCGCCCTTGTACATTGCCATGGTTGTCATCATTAGGACTGTCCGGTCTGGCCCCTCCCACATGTCCTTGACCCCCATCCGACTGGGGTCGATTGTGAGGGGCCCGTTCTTGGCTGTTCATAACCAAGTCAGGAATCTCAGGGTGGTTAGCTCTGAGACCCACGTCCGACATCAGCCAGGCAGAGTTTTACCTCTGCCTGTTGCCCGGGTAGCACCGCGAGGAGGTTGCCGGTCCGGTTTTCGCCCCCCTTATTATGAATCGGACGATTTCGAACCACCCACGAAGCGGGCAAAATGAACTGTTCCAACCCAACAATATCTCTTGTAAATATGCATATACATATACAGGGTGGGGCAATAGTACGTCAGACCTCGATATCTCAAGTTCTACGATAGCTAGAAATTTAAAAAAAAATTGCAAGTGAACTAGATAAAAAAGTCTATAACTAGAAATTATTTTCGAATATACAGGGCGAGCCAAGACGAAATTACAGGACCAAGTACCTTTTTTTTAAATGCAATGCTATGTATATCAGGACATTTTTTGAAACCTCTTTCTAGGCTCTATTCATTCCTATATTAGCATTGAATATCTCCCAACCACTTGGATGTAATGAATTTTTTTGTTGAAATAATAATGCAATCTGCAGATGGATATTAAAAAAATCACCAGTCACAATTATGGGTTTTAAGAAAAACTTATGTGAATTCCAGTTACGAGACATCTAATTAATGTTTTTGAATCAATTTAATTTCCTAAAAATGTACAGGGTGGCCAAAAATTACTTTTCAATTAAGAACATTTTAAATTGAATTTTCTCAATTTTCTCAGTGTTGCCCACTTTGATTGACACACTTCTTTATGCAATTTTGAAATGAGGCCATTTAGTGGGACCATTTCTTCCAATCCATTGAAATGAGTAAATAGTGTTTAACTGGTCCTTGGTTCTTAACTGTAATGTTTTTTTGTACATTTTTTTGCTGTTTTCGTTATTCGACAAGCAATAAAACCTCAGTTTGGTATAAATTGTCGTGTACAAAGGAGCATTTATCACACTTATCGGTCGTTACAACAAATTGTAATTGAATTTAAAATATTTGAAATTTTACAATATGAATTTTAATAAAGCGGAACTTGTAGACATGACTTTTGTTTTGAGCGAGTCAGAGAGAAATTGTTTACTTGCCAATAGAATTTATCATCAACGTTATCCTGAAAGAAGGATTCCTGATGTAGGCAGCTTCCTAAACCTTCTCGATAAGATTTCTGGAAACTGGAAATGTCGAATATAAAAAAAGTGAAATAATAAAACGTGTTGTGAATGACAAAAATGAGTTTTCTGTGGTACTGGCAACGGTTGAGAATCCCCATGTTAGTCAAAGAGAAGTAAGCTCATTAGTAGGAATAAGTAGATGGTCTGTGTGTCGAATCTTAAAAACAAATAAGTTGCATGCATATCATATTCAAATGCACCAGGAATTATCTGATGGCGATTTTCAAAAGCGCCTACAATTTTGTAATTGGGCCAGAGGTGAAATGCAACATGATGTCAACTTCTTCAATACTATTTTATTCAGTGATGGGGCAACTTTTCATAAAAATGGATTTGTTAATAGGCACAATTTCCATTATTATATTTCAGAAAATCCTCACTTTTTCATGCAAGTTGATAACCAACACAGATGGTCTATAAACATTTGGGGAGGAATTATTGGAGAATATGTAATAGAGCCACATTTCTTTGATTGTACATTGACTGGAGCATTTATCTTCATTTTTTGAAAAACTATCTGCCATAATTATTGGTAGATCTCCCTGAAAGAATTCGAAATAGGATGTGGTTTCAGCAAGATGGTGCTCCACCACATTATTTAAATGCCGTTAGAGACCACTTAAATAATACCTACCCTCATCAATGAATTGGAAGAAATGGACCCACTAAATGGCCTGCTAGATCCCCAGATCTTACAAAAATGGATTTTTTTTTATGGGAACACGTGAAGGAAATTGTTTATAGAGACACACCCACAACAGTACAAAATATGAAGGAAAGAATAATAACTGCCTTTAAATCTATCACACCGGCAGTTTTAGGAACAGTGGGAACCTCATTTCAAAAGCGCATAGAGATGTGTGTCAATCAAAATGGGCAACATGTGGAAGATTTATTTTAATTTTTTCTACCGAGTTATTTGAACTCTTTTTTTAAGTTTACTTTTGAATTTTTTAATTATTTCTAAATAAAACGAAATTGGTTGCAATTAGCCCTAGGGAAGTACTTACAAAAAATGTTCGTTTTTCATTTCTACATCACATCATCGAAAAATATACAGGGTGTTCCATTTGAAAAAATTGAGAAAATTCAATTTAAAATGTTCTTAATTGAAAAATAATTTTTGGCCACCCTGTACATTTTTAGGAAATGAAGATGATTCAAAAACATTAATTAGATGTCTCGTAACTGGTATTCACATAAGTTTTTCTTAAAACCCAAAATTGTGACTGGTGATTTTTTTAATATCTATCTGCAGATTGCATTATTTCAACAAAAAATTCATTTCATCCAAGTGGTTGGGAGATATTCAATGTTAATATAGGAATGAATAGAGCCTAGAAGGAGGCTTCGAAAAATGTACTATTATACATAGCATTCCATTAAAAAAAAGGCACTTGGTCCTGTAATTTCATCTTGGCTCGCCCTGTATGCCCGAAAATAATTTCCAGTTATAGATTTTTTATGTAGTTTACTTGCAATTTGTTTTTTAATTTCTAGCTATCGTAGAACTCGAGATATCTAGGTCCGACGCATTATTGTACCACCCCGTACATTAATAAATAAAAATGTTGAATTAATTACATTGTAAATATATTATTAATAGGCTAAATTTCTTGTCAATGTACATGGGTTTCAGTTTTATGGAAAAAATTGACAATTTTTGGAGGGCTCTACCGAGCTGGTTCTGGTCTCAAATTTTAGCAAATTTAATCTACTTTACAAACATGTTTTATGAAAAAACACATAGTTTAGGAGATATAGTGAAAAAACAGAAACGAGTGCGAAAATTTCACGGTTCTTCGAGTGCTACAAAGTTAGCACAGGTCTTTCGAAGCTGCAAACTTGCATATACACTACTGGTAGTGGTCCTAACAACATATTAAGAAATCAGAACTAGCCGTTAGTTTGCGATTTTAATGTATTATATGACTAGATTATTGTCTGCAATTTCATTTTTAATCAAAATTCCACAAAATTTTCAAAACGTTCCCCAATTTGTCATTTTTGGTATATATGTGCACGGTGATTTCCCATCATTTTTAGTATTATTTCAATTTCAATATTAATAATAAAAAGTGATTGTGAGCAGGTTTTGAATATTTAATAACTAAAAACTTTCGAAGGTAAGAATTTTTTTATTTTTTTTTTCGAAAATTCACTTGATTCTTGTTAAACTTTTTACATCTAGTACAACTACTAGAAAAAGAAAATATGAGTAAAATAAAATAATAATAATCTAAAAAGTTATTATTTTTTTTCTTTAGAGGATATTATTGCTCAATATTTATTGTAATAAGTAGTAATAACAAATGTAATCTATAAAAAAAAAATCTTTTTTGGCAAAGAGCAAAACTGACGCTTATAAGTGGCAATGGCACTGCAGCTCGAAACCCGTTGACAGGTGCCGTCGATGCTTATAAGCGTTGCCTAATTATTAAGTAAAACTTGGTATATTTGATAGAATTTCTCATAAAATACAAAAAGAACACAAACAAAAAAAATATATTTCTCAAAACTAGCCCTTTTTGGTCTAGAAGACCCTGCCTGAACATCATTAGTTTGCATTGTCACAAAAAGAACAATCAGAAAAATTCCGGACCAACCTCACTTTCACTTTGTAAACACCTTTACTCGAGTTCCTCTTCATGTACACGTTCATAACTGTAGTGCCGACCAAACTAACAATGGTCAAGATAGAGGTAACTATAATGCTTATAAGCGACGGTGGCACCTGAGCAATACATAAGCCGACACTTAAAAGCGACAGTGGCGCACAACGTGTTAAAACCTGCTCACAATCACTTTTTATTATTGATATTGAAATTTCTACAATGAATAATTACACATATACTTGTGCGCGCATACGTATAATACCGAAAATGACGGGAAATCACTGCATGCATATATATACCAAAAATGACAACAAATCGCCTAAATTTAAAAAAAAAGTTATTTTTAAGTTACATCACGTGAAAGTACATAAAAACCTTCATTTTGGTTTTAAAAAAATGTTCGTACGACCATTTGGAAAAATTGGGGAACGTTATGAAACCATTCTCGTTTCTTAACTAACATTTTAAAGGGTCCAAAATAAATTAAAACTGAAAGACCATGCATAAAAATGGCCAATTTTACCCCTTCTTCGGGAAAAAAAATTAAGGATTCCCTCAGCTATTCGATGTAGTAAACTCAGGTTATTCTTAGTTTAATGTGCAACAAGAAATTCAAAGGATGGTGTTACCTTCTACTCCAAACAACAATTATTTATTTTCATAAATGAAGGAAATTTGAAAAATTCCTGATCTAAAATACAGATGTCACCACTCTAATATTTAGATCATACTAAACTCAAAAGAGAATTTTGTAATTATGGTACATCTGATGGCAGTGAATTTCAGGCAGGAATTTAAAATTTTAAGTATTAAAATTGTCATAACCAATAATACAAAAAATTATTATTTAACAATCTTATGCTAAAATATATTCCATGATTTTACTTTACTTTTTTGGAATCTATTGTTTTTTGGATAAAAAAATATCACATAAAAAGACAACACCGCTATCCAATTAGAGCTCTTTGGAAGGGGGTTAATTTATTGAAAAAATATAGACATACAATTACTCCCTTCGATATTGCTATCTGCTGATGGGAATCGAAGTTACGAAAGATGGTGGACTACATGTGATTCTAGTCCAATGTACTACTAAACTAGATGTTGGAGTGGAATATAACAAAAGTCAACATTTCCTAGTGTACATAAAACTGTAAGTTACAAATCAAATTTGCATCATTGATCTAGCTCATCACTATCATAAAAATATAACTAGCAAAACTCACCTCTTCTTCCAGGACAAGTGTATATTCAGTAATTAATTCCTTAATCACAGCAGAGCTTTCTGCTGGTATTTCTAAATATAACAACATTTTAGTTAAGTACGGAACAATAGGATCTTTGGGTTTGCTCACGATTTTATAATAGAGCGTGTGCGCCAGGTTGGTATGAATGTGCACAATATCCTACAAAAAAATTATACATAAAAAATGTATTATTTTACTTAGTATAAACACATCAAATTTTGGGAAAATTAATTTGAGAACAGATGTTGTTCTAATAATAATTAATTTACTCTTATTTAGAATAAAATGTTTAGTTATAAAATAAACAAAATTATATCAAGAAATAGTAAATTTCAATAAACCCACCGTTGTTTCACTTGAATTAGTTATCGCAGCAAGAAATCGTACAACATTCTCAATATCAACATCTGCCAAAGGGCTCGTTCTAGGAGCACTTGCGATACTTGTTAAAGTTGGAATTACTGCTTTCCCTATAATTTCTCTAGCTCCTTTAATTAATTTGGTATAATTACTTATCAACGATCCCAGTTTCTGTTGAATTTTATCACCAGCTTTCTCTGTATAAAATAAATTTTATTCTATGTGATCAAATTGTATATATCATATCATTAACAAAAAAATAATTTTCCATCTACTAGTAGGTACTATTCTGTGCAAAAAAAGCATACAACTCTTGAGCATGATTTTAAGGTTTTTTTAGCTATGTAAATAGTGTTTTTAAATAATGCATATTGACATTGAGCGGCAAATTCATTTCTAAAAGTAGTAGTCATAATATTCTGAACATTTGTTTATTATAAATATACCAGAAACTTTATTTCAATATGAACAATTTTAAAAAAATATAAATTATATATTCTAAGCAATTAGTATTTCGTCATTGTCCCGTCTCTTGTAATCACTTTTCTTAAATGGCTAGGTATCAAATTAATATAGTTTTGAATAACATTTTCCTTGTTACACATATCTTCCCATTCGTTTTCTATAAATTCCCAAAGTTGTTGACATTTTGAGGGTGAACATATATTTGATAAATTCTTTTCACAATATAACCCCACACATTTTCCATCGGATTTAGGTCAGGACTATAGGCAGGCCAAGGCAATATCTCGACATTATTATTTAGAAACCACTGGGTAATAATAATATTTGCTGTATGCACAGGGCAGTTGTCATGTTGAAAAATATTTTCATAACTTTCTTTTCTGAATGAACCGTCTAGTTTCCAGTATACACTCATTCCTCTGAAACTTATCCATGCCCAGACATTTACTGAAAACTCTGCATTGAATGGACATAGGCTTTGTCAAATCGTGAGTTTCTAAGTTTGTAAACACGAATGTGACCAATTGTTTTTGGATTGAAACACTTTTTCATCGCTAAACACGACATTCTGCCAAAATTCTTCACGATAGATGTAATTTAAAGCAAATATATAGTAAGCGCATTTGCTTAGTCTGCAAAGTAATGGAAGGTTTTCTTGCCACTGGAAGATTTTTTAATTCTTCGACAAGCAGTCGATCGAGATCCAGGGAAATTTGTAACAGCTACAGAATGTATGGCGCTTGCAAATGGATTTTCCCTTGTATGACTTATAAGAGCAATATCATCTGCATAGCAAACTGATTTTTGTCCGAATCCCACCTTCTTCTTACAGTTTGCTCCTCCTACCAACATTTCTTTATTTTAAATACAGTAGATTTATTAATATTAAAATGCTCTGCAACCATTCTTATTGACCAACCCTCTTCTAACATGACTATAATTCAAGTTTTCATAACTTCGGTTAAATGTTGAGTCATTTTTTAATTGACAAGCAATGACAGAACCTATTTTTGATATTTTTATATATTTATTGACATCTAAGATTTAAACAATTATAATATAGTTGCTATGGAAATGAAGTCTGACACACCGGCAGATAGTAGATGTACGCCTTTTTTTTTGAACAGAATAGTACATAATATCTATGTATAATTAGTAGGTGCTTTCAGAACAAAAAATTTACATAGTTAATTTTTGGGTAAAAACTGTAAATGGGAAATAAACAAAAACCTGAAAAGTATCTGCTTCTCTGGCGAATGAAATATCCCTTTTGTAAAAATCAAATACGTTTTCTGAATGATTATAGTTTCATGATAGAAAAAAACACAAATAATAAATATTTACTATTAATTTTGAACGAGGAATATCATAGAACCTTATGCTGATTTTCTATTTGAATGACTTAAAATGAAGACTTTTTCGAAGAACATGGACAAAAATGCGCCTAACTTGTACTTTGAATACTTCATAAATGGTATATTAGAATTGTTCTGGAAACTGTCTAGCGAACTCCCAATGACCTCTTATCTAAGAGATAAATTTATTGCCAAGTTTTTATGCTTATTAATTTTTTTTGTTGGAGAAGAACGCAAGAGCAACTGAATTTTCAATAAAATTTTTCTGCATAAAACAAGCTTTACTTTGAGATACAAAATTTTCTTATGTGCTTTGTTGTTTAAACTGCACACAAACCACTGTCATTGACTGTGCTAAATCCAAAACAAAGATATAAATCTGGGAATATTCCAAGGTTCTATTCTGAGACCTCTAATTTTTTTTATAATTCTTATTAATATACCTAACACATGTATTACTTCAAATCAACTTCTTTATTAGGCAGGCGACACAAATATATCGATGTCTCATAACTGTATTGATCAGATTGTCATTAATAGCAACAACGCATCTCAGGAAATGCATAGTTATTGTAGCAAGAATGGATTAAACTTGAATACAAATATATGTGCCTTATATGCGTTTTCTGCCAAAAAATGTAATGACACACTATGATCTATACCCAAAGATCTCAAATAAATCCATCCAGAGTACAACTGCTAAATTTTTATGCTAATGCTCCGTATTAGGCCCATTGCTATATTTAATATATACATCGAATGTTCCACGTCTGCTTCCTTGCAAATGTTCCTTATATGCAGATGACACTAAAATCTATAGTAACCCTCTCACTCACGATATTCAACTGCAACTCAACCTTGAACACATCGTAAAATGGGAGTGATGACTGGCTGATTCCATTAAATATTAACAAATGTGTCGTTCTGCACCTGGGTAAATAGATTCCTAATGTCAGCTACCTCATTGGATTGACTTCTATTGAAACTGTCACAACATATAAAGACTTAGGAGTATACATTTCATTGGATCTATCCCGGTCCCGCTACATTTTCTGTTGCGTCAACAACGCTAATCAATCTATATTTTTATTTAAAAAAGTCTTCTCCAAATCAGATGTGTCGACCTGTGGTTGTCTGTACAAAACATACATTCGTCCTCTATTCGAATATGGACTCTGCTGTGTGGACACCTAATCTTGTGTGTGGCCGAAATCTTATAGAAGGTGTTCAACATGTGGCTACCAGGCTGCCTTTTGGCTCTATCCGGCCGTCTTATGAAAAAAGACTTTACATCTTTAATATTCCGTCGGCAGTGAATATACTTAAATGCGGTGACCTTATAACAACATATCGAGTTTTACACGATACGTACTCCATCGACTTCAAGCACATTTTTAATAGAAATTCTGATATTCGCCTTTGTGGCCATGGTTTTAAATTGTGCCATGAATTTTATCACTGCATTCAAGGGACAATTTTTTATGTAACTGTTTTTTGACTTGGAATTCTCTACCTGTTTCTGTAGTGTGTTCTAATTCGACTAATTCGTTTAAAAACAATATAGACTTTGCTTTTCAGTTTTTAATGATACTTTTGTTATTTCTTTGTTTTCCACAGTTATCTATTATCTGTTTTTTATCTCGTGTTAATATATTATTCCAATTTGTGTATATGTAAATATCTCCTTTTATTGAGTCTTATAAGTTTTCCAACCTCAACTCTTACTTTCGTAATAATAATAATAAATAATAATATGCAGCGAATTATGCAACAAATTCTTTGTTTTTTCCTTATTTCTACAACAAGTAATTTTAAATAATAATGCGCTCTTTCTTACTGGGTTAACTGCCTCATATATAAAAAAACTAAAGCCGGGATCCCCTTCGAGTTTTTTTTGTAGAAAAAAATTTGATGCAGAAAACACGTGAATATATTATATATAATAGTTATATAATACACTGATAAAATAATACTTTGTATTGCATTATATCTATTTGGGATGAATAAATTGAATTGAATATTTTCAGGATCTATATCATCATTTTCAAGTTCCTACCCAACATTAAAAACTATATAAGTTTTTCGATCATTCATCTGTTTTGTATGGAGGAACATTCTTTCCTTACACTATTTAGGGGAAAACGTCTCTTAATGCAATGGTCAATAAGCAATAAGGTTAATATTATCAAATTTTGAAAACTTATTCAAGAAATGAATCCAGTTCTTTTGTAGTAGACAGTGTAAAATTATTTTTAGGAGAATGCCTTAAGATTAGGTGTTAGAGAGTATAAATAAAAACATGTCAATCACTATAAGATCTAAATCAACGGCAACAGCTGGTTTAATACAATATAGCAGAATTGCCTGCAACTTATGCATAACCAAGCTGCAATTAAACTACGGCTATTACTACTACTACATACTATTACTAATACTACTATTAAAATATACCATTATCCATCTTCCTTAGTTTTGCAGGTCGAGATGAAGAACAAGAATCTGCAATTCCTTAAAAAGCAAACAATGCAATGAGTTCTTAAATATTATTCTATAAATGCTCTTAAAGCTCTACAAAAAATTTATAATAGCAAACAATTTACAATATTGTAATGTATGCTATTTTGTTCGTTAATGACCATATTACTAACTACTATAACAAAATAAATACATGAGACCAAAAGTACCAAAACAAATATACAGGGTATTATTTAAAATAAGCGGGTTATGGCAGTACGATATGTAAAGAAATTAATGATTTGATACAATGACAATTCCTCCTTTTGGTCATTTGTGTAATGCCATCATGCAAGGGATACACAGTGTTGCAATTTTGCGCATAAGGACATTTACCAAATGACCCAACGGAGAGACTGTCACTGATTTGAAAAATAGTTACAAAGTTATAACGATAATGATAGGCACCCTTACAGCGAGTATTATATGAATTTTATTCCAGTCAAAAAATATTTCTAATAAAAATTCTGCGAATTTTTCCTGAGAGCACCAAAGAGAGCCTTAAAATAATTTTTTTTCGATATTCCCTCAAAAATTATCAGAAAATTATTTTTCAAATTTCTGGAAAGAGCACCAGGGAAGGGAGCTCCCAACATTTTTTTGTGCATCCCCTATCTTTCCAAAAATGTACTTAATTTTAAAAATATTTCATACAAAGCCTTTTTTTAATATGTGGAATTGTACTGAAACGCCCTTTGGCAAATTTTTCATCAGATTAAACGTTGCTAAGAAAAATCGCGTTTAGGTTAACTGTATGGTCTACCAAAAAGGTTTAGGAAGTTAAAAATATATATTCAGATTATGGAATGATGAGAAAGTACTATCGAGGTGAATCTATCTGAGACCAATTTATTTAAATGTGGAAGAAACTTTGTAAAGAGAAGCTAGATACTTATTTATTGGAAGTATCACCTAAATATATAAGGTGATTTTTAAAATAAGAAAAGTTAAAGTTAAAGTTGGTCAAAAGTTTTCTAATTTCGGAGATCTGAAATATGGCCTTCCACAAGGAAGTGTTCTATCACCACTTCTATTTACACTTTTCATTAACGATGTGGGAAAATATGTAGGGAATAACATGGATATACAACTAGTTTTGTAGGCAGATCACACCACAATCAGCTTCCTCAGAACAGAAGATATACTGCAATGCACAAATATTGCTCTCTGAATTCTACAGGTGGTGTTGTAGAAATAAACTTGTTCTTAAACCCTCTAAAACTCACTATATAATTTTTTCTAAAAGACGTAAAATTCCAAACTTTCAATTAAAACTTAATGACACCGTGCTGAAAAAATTAGATAATTGCAAGTTTCTAGATCCCTATATTGATTATCCTGGGTTGCACGTGTTGGCTTTGTGACCAGTAAGCTCAGCATATTTTGCAATTGTAAATATAAAAAATATTCTATATACCAAAAACTTAATGGAGGTCTATTATGCCTTAGTATATTCTCATCTAAATTATGTGGCGATTTACTGGGGGGGCAGACTACTGAGCTCAACCATATATTTGTTATACAAAAAAGAATAATACGAAAAAAATGTCTGTCAATCCATTAGATTCCTATAGGCCCATCTTTAAAAAGCATCATATCTTACCGCTTTCCTGTGTAATCATTTTAGTGGATTCTGTGAGTCGGAAAAATAGGAAAATATTTTCTAACGCAACGAAACTAGTTACGAGGATGCTGAACACGATGGCGGTGGTTTAAACTCTTTTTGAGTTGACCGTCACCCCCAAACGGCCAAAAACAACCCGCAAAAGGGGTGAAACGGGAAGACACCGGCTCATACCGAGAAAAACTGCGTCACCTCCCGTTTTCGAGGATGCTGAACACGATGGCGGTGGTTTAAACTCGTTTTGAGTTGACCGTCACCCCCAAACGGCCAAAAACAACCCGCAAAAGGGGTGAAACGCGAAAACACCGTCTTATATTGAGAAAAACTGCGTCACCCCCCGTTTTCGAGGATGCTGAGCACGATGGTGGTGGTATAGACTCTTTCTGAATTGACCGTCACCCCCAAACGGCCAATAACCACCCCCAAAAGGGGTGAAACGCGAACACACCGGCTCATGCCGAGAAAAACTGCGTCACCTCCCATTTTCGAGGATGCTGAACACGATGGCGGTGGTTTAAACTCTTTTTGAGTTGACCGTCACCCCCAAACGGTCAATAACCACCCCCAAAAGGGGTGAAACGCGAACACACCGGCTCATACCGAGAAAAACTGCGTCACCTCCCGTTTTCGAGGATGCTGAACACGATGGAGGTTGAAAATATGACTACAGAAACAATAAGGACTATTCTTATACATTGACAAGTTAAAGTTCGAAATGTGAATATTAATATTAGACCTGGTATCGTGAGCATGCACTGAATTATTTTGTGGGAACTTTCCTCGATTTGTTTTAACGAAAATTAGTGCTACATAAATAATGGCTTCTGTGAGTCGGAAAAAAACTCGAAAAAAGAAAATATTTTCTAACGCAACGAAACTAGTTACCCCCCCCCCCCGTTTTCGAGGATGCTGAGCACGATGGTGGTGGTATAGACTCTTTCTGAATTGACCGTCACCCCCAAACGGCCAATAACCACCCCCAAAAGGGGTGAAACGCGAACACACCGGCTCATACCGAGAAAAACTGCGTCACCTCCCGTTTTCGAGGATGCTGAACACGATGGCGGTGGTTTAAACTCGTTTTGAGTTGACCGCCACCCCCAAACGGCCAAAAACAACCCGCAAAAGGGGTGAAACGCGAAAACACCGTCTTATATTGAGAAAAATTGCGTCACCCCCCGTTTTCGAGGGTGCTGAGCACGATGGTGATGGTATAGACTCTTTCTGAATTGACCGTCACCCTCAAACGGCCAATAACCACCCCCAAAAGGGGTGAAACGCGAACACACCGGCTCATACCGAGAAAAACTGCGTCACCCTCGTTTTCGAGGATGCTGAACACGATGGCGGTGTTTTAAACTCTTTTTGAGTTGACCGTCACCCCCACCGGCCAAAAACAACCCCTAAAAGGGGTGAAACGCGAAAACCCCGTCTTATATCGCGAAAAACTGCGTCACCTCCCGTTTTCAAGCATGCTGAACAAGACGGCGGTGCTTTTGAATTTCTCCGAGTCAACCCCATCCCTGCGTCAATAAAAATGTATGGTATGGATATATAGTGGATATGTAGTTGTATGCGTCACGGAATCTGTTTTATTTTTATATATATAGCAAGTAAGTAATTGTATGCGTCAAATACACATGTTCATAAGTTAATATAATAAAATATATGAAATTTACCACTGATTCCATATGAGCCGGTGTGTTCGCGTTTCACCCCTTTTGGGGGTGGTTATTGGCCGTTTGGGGATGACGGTCAATTCAGAAAGAGTCTATACCACCACCATCGTGCTCAGCATCCTCGAAAACGGGGGTGACGCAGTTTTTCTCAATATAAGACGGTGTTTTCGCGTTTCACCCCTTTTGCGGGTTGTTTTTGGCCGTTTGGGGGTGACGGTCAACTCAAAAAGAGTTTAAACCACCGCCATCGTGTTCAGCATCCTCGGAAACGGGGGGGGGGTAACTAGTTTCGTTGCGTTAGAAAATATTTTCTTTTTTCGAGGTTTTTTCCGACTCACAGAAGCCACTATTTATGTAGCACTAATTTTCGTTAAAACAAATCGAGGAAAGTTCCCACAAAATAATTCAGTGCATGCTCACGATACCAGGTCTAATATTAATATTCACATTTCAAACTTTAACTTGTCAATGTATAAGAATAGTCCTTATTGTTTCTGTAGTCATATTTTCAATCAGTTGCCCAACTCTTTAAAAAATATCAATCCAATAAGTACATTCAAAAGTCAAATCAAGCGCTACCTTTTAGAAAACTGTTTTTACTCTTTCCAAGAATACTACAACTGTAATTAATTTTAACTATATACCTTGTTTGTATATTTTAAATTGTATACTTTGTCTTCAAATTTTTTGTTTGACTTGTTATTTTACTCCTACATGTATAATTACTAGTAATCAATTGACGTCAATATATGAATTTAGTACTGCTTAATAACTTATTAGCTTTATAGTACTTTATATCCACCATTACTTCTCCAACTAGAGTGACTCCTACATCTAGCACTTGTATAGACAATATATTATTGAGCTCAAGCTCTATTAGATATAAAATTTCCACTTGTGACTTACACCTGTCCGATCATATTTCCCAGATATAAATGTTAAATCGGACCATATAAATAAAAATGAATATGTTTCGCAGATACTTTAGTACCGATAATATTTTAACTTTTCAGAATTTCTACAGAATGAAAGTTGGCATGATTTATTTGTTCTAAACTGCCCGAATGCAGCATTTGAATATTTACATTAATGTATTATTTTGACATTAGTTCCCCCATTAAAAGGTGTTCATTAAATAAAAAACCTAGTAGGGAAAATTGGATGACTGAAGAATTATTCGAATTAAAAAACACAGTAACACTATATAGTGACCTTGCTAAAAAAAATCCCATCTTTAAAAATTTAATAAGTAAATATCTGCATAAACAGTATAGGTTTAAACTTCAAAAAACCAAAAAAAGAATATTATGACGAGGACATTCGTAATTCACAGAATAAATCAAAGGTCATGTGGAGCATTATTAGAAAAATACAGGGCAAGAATATAAAAGTAATGGATATAACTATAAGGGTGGACAGGGAAAAAATACAAGATGAAGAAATATCAAATGGTTTTAACTTGCACTTTACTACCCTTCCCAACAATAATAATTTGTCGAATGACTATAATTTCCTTATGTCAAATGTACCTTTTTCTGCCAAAACATGTTTTTTTACCTCCTGTATCTGAACAGGATGTTGTTTCCTTAATAAACAAGCTTCATCCCTCAAATTCCAGCAGTTTTGATATTTCAAATAATACACTAAAACAATGTAGATACTTGCTCTGTAGATCGTTAGCCCATATTATAAATCTGTTTTGGGGAAGGAATTTTTCCAACAATGTTAAAGTTAGCAATAGTTCAGCCATTATTTAAAAAAGGAGACCCGAATATGTTTGAAAATTACAGAGCAATAAGTCTTCTATCGAGTGTATCAAAACTTATTGAGTTAGCTATAAAGGAACCGCTTATGTCTTTTTTTATTGAAATGACTTGCTCTCCAATTCACAACACGGTTTCACTAGTAATAAAAGCACCGAGACAGCATTATGTGTTTTTCATAAAAAAATAATTAATGCACTAGATAGCAAAAAGTATGTGCTAGGGCTTTTTATAGATTTTTCTCGAGCTTTTGACTGTGTTGACCATCAGTTATTAAAAGTTAAACTTTGTAGGTATGGAGTTAGAGACACTCCTTTACATTTGCTGTCCTCATATCTAAAGGATAGGGAACAAATTGTACGAGTTCCCAACGGTGCATCCAGCAACAGTCTAGAGGTAAAGCAAGGAGTTCCACAGGGATCCATACTTGGGCCTCTCCTTTTATACTTTTTGCGAATGATTTAATTCTACATTTAAATAAAATACCTAATGTTCTCACAATCTGTTATGCTGATGACTATAGTAGAGTTTATAATACAATAATTAAATGGTCAGAAAAAAACAAATTATTTTTAAATAAAAATAAGACGTCTTCAATAGTGTTTAGCTTAAAGGGAAACCAAGATAAATTGCGTTTCCCTGACAATCTTCAAATAATTCCTACGGAATCCATTATAGGCCAGGCGACAGGTAGTTCAATAAGAGAATAATTAGTGGAAAGCTGGAAATTGCTTTAATCGCTTTATTTGGACCCAGATATTACTCTCCCAAGTTTTCCCCCTCGAGTGAAGTCGGCGTTGGCCCTTCTGGCCCTAAGAAGGTACCATTTCTCGGTTTTTTGCAAATATCTCCCAAACCATCAACTTTATCAACAAAATACCTATTATAAAAAATAATCTAGAGTAAATTTGCTACAAAAAAGTTCTTTACCGTTTGTCTCTAAAGTGAACCGTTACGATGCTACGACCATTCAAAGTGGAGCCCTTTTTGATTCTTGCGGAAAAGTTATCGAAATCATATGCCATATCAAAGTTTCTACATGTTATAAATATTTGTCAGCATCTTGGCGGCTAGTGTGCCACCCTCCACGAAAATGTATTTTATGAAACCCGGCAAAGGTTCAACCAAACAACAACTATTTTGACCAACAAGTTTCAATCTCCCGCCGTGTGTGCAAGAAAACATCCTCATGTTTTAGTAAATAAAGTTTGTTATACCCTAGATGAGTTTTTTGTTTGATACAGTTTTTCACCATTTACTTGTGTAACTTATTCATATGAAGTGTTTTAATTTTGTTTGTTGACACCTGTAATGTTTTGCTACTGTATTTATATTAGTTTTAAGAACCGACGTGTTCCACTTTTTTTGTGTTTATATTTTTTTAAATGTGGGAATAAATTTTAAATAAAAATATATTAATATTTTAATGACTAAGTATATATTATGTTTCTACTTTTTATAATGTTCTCTTTTATATTTATACTTTTTTTGTAATTTTGTTGGTTATTTTTATGTTTCGACTTATGTAAAACAATTTTGTTCTATACACTAATAAATATTATTATTATTATCTTTTATAAGATCTTACGACAATAAACCTATTTACAAAAAGATGGTATGAATTCTTTTTTCTGTGAATTTTAAGGGTGTGGGTGGCATTTATGAAATTGGTCTAACATTTCTTAAACTCATTGCAGGGCCTGGCTGTATCCTTATTCTTTCAGATAGATTTCATCAAAATTTCGTGTCTTTTAGATTTTTCAAGATCGCCCAAATTTCCCGCATTTTCAGCTATACCATAAAAATCCATTACAATTCCCAGTTTTTCCGGTCCCTGGACACCCCGAGTGATGGCATGTCTACTATAACGAATTAAAAGTATTGAGGAATTTGCTTTGTTATTTGAAAAAATATGTATCGTTTTCATTTCGTTTCGTTTCCTTTGTTTTGATAATAGTTTTTCTAATAAAATTAATATATGGAGTACGCAGTTAACGGATCAAGGTTATATTTAACCACAACAAATAGTAAATAATTTTAAAGCCAGCCTTAATTACCGGCCAACCTGTTAGCTTCTTCTTTTGATTTAATGTGTGCCTTCGACACAGTTGATCATAAGTTACTGCTGGATAAACTTAGTAATTATGGAATTCGTGGTCCAGCCTTAACTTGGGTAGAATCCTATTTAACGCAAAGAACACAATCCGTCGTTTTAAGAATTGCCAGTAATTCAATCTCATCCAGGTATCTTAAGGTTTCCACAGGTGTTCCGCAAGCGAGTATTTTGGGGCCCTTATTATTTATTTTATTCATTAACAATATCTAGCTTCATATAGAAGATGTCTTTATATCACTTTTTGCCGATAATTCCACGGTCACGGTTAATTCTAATAGCACAAATGAACTCAGCCTTAAAACTAATAACACCATCAGATCTATGCAAAGCTACTGTGTATGTAAAGCTACTGTGTGAGTACCGGTTTAGCGCTTAATAATGTAAAAACAGATTTATTACTTTTCAGTACTAAAAAACTTGATTATAGCATCTTAGTTAAAGTCGATAAACACAGCGTTAAACAAAACAATAGCGTGAAATTCCTTGGAGTTTATATGGACTCTTATCCAAATTGGGGTACCCATGTAGATTTTGTTAATAGGAAACTATCCACTCATTGCTTTGTCATATGGCAGCTACGTGTTTATGTCAATATTCGCATTTTAATAATGTACTATTATATGCATGTACAGGCTTGTTTAAGTTATTGTATCATCTGCTAGAGCAACTGTTCTCATTTTAGTGAAGTGTTTAATCTTCAAAAAAAAATTATACGTACAATGACCTTTAAACCTTTTCGTCACTCATGCAGATTACTTTTCAAAGAATTAGGAATCTTAACTGCTCCTTCTCTATACATTTTAAACTGTGTAATTCATATAAAAGAACACTCTGAACAGGTCAATAGCAGATATGAGACCAGTCATAATCTGCGTGAAAATTATAATTTTAACATATCAGTTCACTCTTTATCCATCGTTGCAAAAGGTCCCAAAGTAATGCCGATAAAATTATTTAATAAATTACCTGTTCGTATTAAAAAAATAGATATTATTCATCTTTTCAAATGGGAAGTTAAATCACTTCTCCTCAAATATTCATTTTATTCTGTTGATGAGTACTTGGTTGCGATCTCACTAATGCAGGCTAATAAGAGAAATAATATTTCTATGATTTTGTCTTTGTTTCCCCTGTTGTAAAACAAATTTTTTTGTAATCCCTTTGTTAATTTTCACAATGTTTGTTTGTCGTTTTACTTTTTTAACTGAATGTTTTGTATTTGTATAAATAGATATTTTTGTGAATTGTTACCAATTTTTACCAATTTTGACTATATTCTGATGCTTTTATAAGTCTATGGAAATAAAGTTTTATTATTATTATTATTATTATTATTATTATTCTAGCAGACTTTTATTGTTTATTGACATAAACTGTGTTGATTTAAACGTAGCCGTGTAATTGCAACATTGCCAAGTCGTAAACTCCTGCACACCAACATATTTGAGGCAAGCCAAGAGCAACCGAAAGCCACAAATTTTCAACACATTTTACAGAAAAACAAATACCGCTTGCAATAATTTTTCTTAGAGAAAACTATGTCTCTTCCCTTCTTCTAATAGCTCTCAGATCTTGGAGAAATTCATAAGAAAATTAGCGTTGTAATTAAATAAACGTAAGTGAATATGGGATTCATAGGATATTAGTATGTTAAAATGGGAAATTCAGGTGCTAATATTTACAAATTTAGTACCACAAAACAGGCGATCTGGGTGGATACTGAAAGGATCCAAATCATCCAATCCACTTTTATGAAAAATTATTATTCAGCCAATTCCTTACTATTTGTGTGCTGTGGACTGCACAACCATCTTGCTGAAAATACAAACGTGCTCTTTCGTCCAGTGGCAAGGTATGTATATATTCATGAAAAAATGTTTTCAGTAGATTTAAATATTTATGCTGATTTAATTTTCCATTAATGAAGTATGGTCCGATTATACCGTATTGCACACCAAACATTAACTCTTAGAATATTGACTACTGGTAACAATGCTAAAATTTGGTTCTGTATCGCTCCAGTAGCGGCAATTCTTACTCGATACAACACCATTGGTAATAAAAGTTGCTTCATCACAGAAAATAATGTCAATGAAAAAAAAAACAGTCTTTTGCAAATTTTCCTCCATTAACATACAAAAGTATAAGCGCTTATCTTCATCACCGTACTTAAGATTATGTCAAAATCTTGGTTTGAATGGAAAAACTTTGTTTTCTTTGAATATTTTACAAATTATTGATTGGAGAAAGGAAGGAGGGTGGAGAGAAAAGGGGATGGGAAGGAAAATCTATCCCTATTATTTTTATCACTTTATTAGAATTCCACAGGTAACTAACACCTCTCTACACGATTTTCAAATAGCCTGGTCCATGCTCAAATACTTTGTATTTTAGTGGGATTCAACAGGTTTTGTTTACTAGTGAACTGCGTATTGTATTGTATTGTATTTACTGTTATATATTATAATGTTTTGTATGTAATTATTCATAATTTTGAGTAAATAAAACTTATTATTATTATTATTATTATTTGTCCCTCTATCACTAGTGCGCTTTCCTAAAGATAATTTTGGATTCTCTCTGAGAGAATCCATCGCTAATAATTTCGCTGCATCATCTTCATTGTACTGTTTCTTTTGCCTAGTCTGCTTATTTACATTTCAGATTTTCTTGAATCTTTTTACAATTCTCCATGCCTTTGGTATCGTTAGGAAGACTTTAGGAAACTTTTTATTAAACTTTGAAATCACATTTTTCATGCCAGATTAGCCAGTGCCATATTACAGTTACGTGCTAAATGCGGATTTATGCCTTTTAGGTAGACAGTAGGTAATTATTGAGAGGTGTATCCAGGGTTGCCGCGCTGTTAAATTTTGTAGCTGAGACTAGAATCCTTTAGCAGTAGGCATCTCGCAGGTGTATTAGGGGTTGCGTCTTTTGTCGGCTTGTAAGGTCACGAGATGAAGGTGAAAAGTTGAGTTTGGAGACGGTAGCCATTAGGTGCAGTGCGCAGGGCGTTCTTTGTGAATTTTTCCTTTTAATTTTCTTTTTTTTTTTTAATTTAATTGCCGTTAATGGGGCTTTCCATTTGATGTTTTCATGGGATATTGGAAATTCATGGTTGGTTGTGTACGTTTTGGTTGTTTAGAACAATACACCTTACTCGACTAGTTCGGATTTTGAATTGTAAGTAGATTGTATTTTTTTTTGCGAAGCAAGCACATGTCTCCCTAACGCATTTTCTGTGGTAATTGTAGAAAGCCGTCCCACGAGGAATTACTTCCAAGTTTGATCTCTTGGATCGCCGATTTTAAGCCGCCCTACACCTTTGAATAAGGAATAAAGATCTTTTTAATTTTTTTTTAGTATACTTATGAAATTATTTTTTTTAGGGCTTCTTATTCTTTTTCTTCTTCTTCTTCTTTTCTGTTTTATTCAACTTTTTGTTACTTTTTGTTGTTTTCGTAATGTTCAATCCCGAATTTTACGAATTCCCCCCACATAATTATTGAGCCTAGCGTTACCCATCTCCTGAGCAAGAGAGGTCACCTACTGTTGTTCTCCACTTGTGGACCCCTAAATGGAATTTTATTGGCAACCTTTTGCTTTCACTTTGGACAACGATTCGGGGTTTTGGAAAACAGGTATGGAACTGAATTGACAACTGCAGGCTTCGACATAGGACAACGATTCGTGGTCTGGATCATTTTTGAAGGATGGGAAATAACGACAACTTATGTGACCAATTTGGACAATTATTCGTGGTACTTCTTGGGAGGCAGCTACTCAGCTCCCCATACAGGTTTTTATACTTAGCGTATGATTTCGGGATACATAATTTGTGATTTCACATTTGACTATTTGAAAATTTTAAGTATTCGAGCACAGTTTTCTTTTATATGTAGTGTATGATTTGTAAATATATTATGCCTGTATTTTGGTAAATAATTAATTTTTTTTGGCTATTCAAAATTTTAAGTATTTGGATATGATTCCTTTTTTTTATGTTAAATGTAAATAAGTAATGTCGGGTAATTCAATTCAAACCTTTTATCATTTGGGGAGGTATATTATATAAGTTATGATATATAAGTATAAATAAGTTTATATGCACGACTTTTATTATCTCGTGTGAACCTAATGTGAACCCTTCGTGATATCACGCACGGTAATATTAAATTATATAACCAAGGACCGGTTCAAATATATTTATTGTTTGTGAATATATATATATATATATCTACTCCAGGTGAATACTCTTATATTGAATAAATTTGATATCCAAATATACTGGTTTTCTTTTAAATTCATACCTCGAAGAAATATAGTGTAGCGTTTGGGTACCCTTGTAAATTTTGGGAGCTTTCTAGCTAGGTTGCAGTAATTTTATTAGCTAGTGGCGCTCTTTATACATATACATGAGCAAGTAATGTGTATATGCTTTATTATTTTTTTTTTGTGTATGAACCTTAACCTACCCCCTCACCGACTAGAGCTGAGCTAGCCCTCGGCACACCTGTTCACTTCATTTCTTTTTGTCATATCAATATTTTTGTTTAGTGACTAAATAGGCTCGTCATATATTTTTGGTACCCAACGAGTCATAATAGTACTAGATAAACTTTTTCTTGTAAAGTTGACATTTTTAATACAAACAATAAATTATTCTGACACGAAGACGGATCACTTTTATTTTTGTTTCCATGGCATATTCTTCTTAAAACATTAAAATTTTATAAATAAAAAAATGTATTTAGTTCTGTAATTTGGTACATCACAATTTTTAATTCTGATCAAGTTTTTCTAATAAAATTTTTCAATATTTCGCACAGAAAACGCACTTTAACTGATGCGATTTTTATTTTTAAGCTGTTACCAGCGCCCTCTATAAATTTTTTAAAGTTCAACATACTAAAAATAGTTTTTGGGTGAAGCAAGAGCAGAAACCAAAAATTGTGTTTGTAATCCAAAAAAAGTTTTCATTTACACCTATAATACCGCTTTGCCGTGGACACATTATATATATATATATAAATATTCAAGATGATCGTAAGACATTTTTTTTGTTGGGAACATCCTTAAATCCCGTTCTGTATATCGTCCAACAAACTGTACATGTTTAAATTGGAATAACTGAAATATATTGATACTGCTGTAGTTCAATTTGTCATCCTAAATCACACTTGCCTTCAAAATATATGAAGCAAGGTTTCTTAAGTTATTTGGCATAAAACAATCTTATTATAGGTAGTTATTGGCGTTAATTCACTGTGGTCTTGTTAATTAAGATAAGTTGTTGAATAATTTTACAGTAAAGAGAAACAAATTTATCAAAAGATTTGAAGATACACCAAACTGGAAAGTGACATTAAAACATAATATTTTTTTAGTCGCAAACTCCTCTATAAAATCCTTGTTTTACTATAACGTAACCAGGCTGCAACCAACGGCTATTCTCCGGGCTATGTGTCCCGCCGAGCGCTGAATTTCAAGTTACAAGCCTGGCACGTTAAATGTAATAATTGTATATTACCATTACCAACAGAACGCTAATGCTTCGATTGCAACAAATACCAGCCAAAAGATTTATCCTATTTAAAGGAGCTCTCGTGTCAGTCGTCCCACACCACTTGCAGACTGCCGTTTTGAGCTGTTGGCTCTCGTTAGTGCAAAGTAGGCATGTGACGACCGACACGAGGATCCTTGGACTATTTGGTACATCTCGGTACCGTTAGGATAGCGACATGCAAAATAATTAGCAAGCACCATCTAGCGGTACCAAATAGTCTAAGGATCCTCCTGTTGGTCGTCACATGCCTACCTTACACTGACGGGAGCTAACAGCTCGAAACTGCACTCTGCAAGTGGTGTGGGACGACTGCCATGAGAGCTCCTTTAAGTAGGATCAGTCTTTCGGCTGATATTTGTTGCAATCGAAGCATTAGCATTCTGTTGGTAATATACAATTATTACACTTAACGCGCCAAGATTGTAACTTGTAATTTGGCGCTCGGCGGGGCACATAGCCCGGAGAGTAGCTGTTGGTTGCAGTCTAGTTACGTTCCCTATAATAAAATGAGGATTTTATAGAGGAGTTTGCGACTAAAAAAATATTCTGCCCTTTAAAAGCACATTTGAACTGGAAAGTGACATTACAAGCTTTTTAAGAATACTATGGAATTAGCTCTAAGCCTGAAAATAATATTGGGTACAAAAATATATCCATTCGAGTATAAAAGTCAAGTTGAACCAAAACCAACTGAGTGAAACATGTAATCGAATAACATTCAACACGTACAAATTTTTTTTTAGCTATATTATGCATTACGGAATAATATACTGCTCTAACCCGCTTTTTCAAAACATATACCCTACATTGATTATGTAAATAAAACGTGATTGACATAATTGCATTCCCTTTTAAATGTTAAATTTATAAATCATTGTCCATGCTTTTTATATTCTAGCATGCACTTATATTTTAGCAGAAAATAAAAAGGAAGACATTGTCAATATCTTACCTGTTAGGGGATTAAACCATTTTAATATAATTCTGGATATTAACAGTGGGCTTACGGGGAAGTCCGTAAGAATTAATTTGGAAATTCCCGTAATTGCAGTTTCACGGATTTCCTCATTCTAAAAAAAAAAAAAAAATGTACTCACTTATCACTAGTTCTTTTTAAAGATTTCTTTAATAGTTCAATTAAATTTTATGAAGTGCTACATAATAAAGACAGAAAAATACCTACATACCTCATCGTCTAACATATCCAGAATAATTTCGATTATAAACTCTACATTCATTCTATTATGATCCATGACAGTTACATCATCCATATCTTCATTTCTGTACAATCTCCTTCTAGTTGTATTGTGTTGTGACCCAGTATTATTAGTATCTTCCTCTCTTCCAAACAGTTCAGAGCCATGAACACGCATTAAATCGCAGATGGCAGCAACCGACTCCATTACAGCAAATTTATTATAATTTGGTATCGCTCGATACGTGGCAATCTGAAATAGTGAGACGATATAAAAATATTACATACAAAAAAATAAGGCAAAAGCAATTAAAAAGAAAAAAAAAGATAAAAGATAAACACATCCAGATATGGATGCTATTAAATAAATGATTAAAGTTAGAAAAACGCATTAACTAAATATAAAGAAACAAAATGTTTCCAGGATTGGTCATGCTACAAATGCTTACGTAGTACTACTACCGCAGCAATTAGGCAAGAGAAAAAACCATATCCGAACTTTGTTCAGAATTCGAAACCTTCGAAAGAATTATGGAACACTTTAGAGCACATGAATATTACTAATTCTAAAAATATAAGCAAAATTCCTCCACATCTTTCAAATCCTAACAATTTAAATGAATATTTTGTATGTAAATATAAACCCTGCGTGTGATCAATTTTCTTTTGAGGAGGTCTCAAAAGATGAAATAATATAAAGTGCTTAATTCAATCAAGTCAAATGCCGCCGGTACCGACTTCATATCTAAAAAGATGTTACTGTTATGCTTTCCAGACTTACTTGTCTATTTGACTTATATAATAAACCAATGTATTGTGCAAGGTGTGTTTCCAGATGCTTGGAAAGAAGCATAAAAACCTCTTAATAAAGTTAAATCCCCCACAGAATTTACTGATTTGCGACCAATAAGTTTGCTACCAGTAATGTCTAAAATAATAGAAAGACTTATGTTTGATCAAATCGTTAAAATGCTTCTAAACATCAAATAATTTCAAATAATCAGTCTGGCTTTAGAGTTGGTCACAGTACCACAAGTGCTCTTCTGAAAGTATCTGATGATATAAATTAAAAGCTGTGATGCAGGTAAAACCACCGCTCTTGTGTTGCTTGACTACTCTAAAGCATTTAATACGATTAGTCATAATTTACAGCTATCAAAATTGAAATATTATAACTTTTCCAAAACTGTGTTAAATATTTTTAAATCTTACTACTAATCGTAATCAGAAAGTTGTAGTCAAAAATACTTTTCTATCTGATGCAAAGGGCTTGAATCTGGCGTACCGCAAGGGTCCATTTTGGGGCCGTTGATGTTTATATTATATACTGCTAATTTTTTCAGTGTTCTAAAAACATGCAAATCGCATTTTTATGCTGATGATACACAGATTTATAGCACCTTTGATTCATCACAGATTTTGCAGTCCATTGTTAATATAAACCAAGATGTCAAGAATCTTGTAAGTTATTCGAATCAACATTGTTCAAAAATTAATCGAGCTAAATCTGCTGTTATCTTGCTTGGAAAGGAAAACAATAGGCAACTTATTAAGCATAATACCTATATTCTCATCGAGAATCAGAAACTAACATTCGTGGATAATGTAAAAAATTTGGGCCTATTTTTCGACCATAATTTCAAATTCCAAAAACATGTTAATAATAGCCTTATGAGAAAATCTTACTAGGCATTAAAAAAATTATATTCTTGTCATCATATTTAAAATGAAAAATTAACAACACATTTAAGTGAATCCCTAGTTTTATTATTTATTTATTATTAACTACTGTGAGATTGTTTACGGTACGTGTCTTGATCAAATTAATACGTATAGAATTCAAAAGGTCCAAAATATGTGTATAAGGTTCATATTTAACTTAAAGAAGAATGACCATGTATCCCTAAAGCTAAAGACTCTTGGATGGTTAAATATGGTCTCAAGACGCAAATTACATCTTGCGAATTTTACTCACAAGATAATAAAAACAGCTAATCCTTCATATCTAAAAGAACTCTTGATCCCCAGATCCTCCGTTCACCAGCGAAATCTTAGGTGCACTGAGAATTTAACAATTCCTCGCCGCACTCAACAACTTTCTTTAAAAAATCCTTTACGTATTCCGCGTCAACATAATTCTATCCCAGACAACATAAAGCAGGTATCAGTAAATTCTTTCAAATTTCATTATAAAAGATTTCTTCAAGACCAGTGAACAAAGATCGGCAACAAAAAATATTTTTTTTATGCAAATAATTTTTGGGCCATTCTTCTTTGAGGAAAATGATTGACGGTTACTGTTGCATCACAATGTTATCAACAGATATTGCATAACTGTGAACAACTTCGTAATGTTGGTGTGGATATTCAAAGAATATGGAGCCACACTGCAGGAATTCTATGGCAATTTTGTGAAGTGTTTCCTGGTCATGTCATTTCAAAATTTAGGGACATCAACTGGCCAACGCGGTCACCGGGTCTCTCAGTTTGTGATTTATTTTTATGGGGCTATATCAAAAGTGTTTTCTAATCAACCGCTTTGGAACAAATAAAATATAATATTAGGACAGAGATTAACGCAATTTGAATTGAATTGTTGGAACAGGTGATAAAAAACTTTCGTGCTAGGCTTCAAGAGTGTCAGTCGCAAAGAAGAGGCCATTTGACTGATGTAATATTTAAAAAATAAAATTTTCGTATCTCCTCAAGAACTTAATTTTGAATAAAAATGTAGCCATTAATAAAAACACCTCAATTTAAAATGGAAACTTCATTCTGTCGGACTCATTATATAATATTTTCGCATTAATCTACATTCAAAAAATATATTTAAGCCAACTGCCTAAAGTGTTTCAGAATATGAGTAACAATTTCCTGGAATTGTTGACTTTTTTCATTTCCCTGAACATCTCCTGACAGCTTCTAATTTCCCGACTTTTTGTTGCTGGGTATCCTACTTATAATCCTAATTTATAATTGTTTATAAAAGTACATCAAATTCTTGGATATTCATTAAGCAAATCTAATACACATATTTTACTAAACTTACAACTAGTATAAAATTGACTTACCGGAATACAGAGAACTTTTGTATGTTCTTCAGCCAAACTTTTATCAAATACACAAAATAGGGCAAGACACTTCAGTACCCTCCAATTGACTTCTACAATGTCACTAGTCAACAATGGCAGGAGAAATTCACTTCTACAAGTTGCCAAAGAGGGCGATAAAAAATGTACGCTTGGCAATTCAAGCAAGGCGCTCAGCAAATCTAAACATCGGCAGATGGTTTCAGGATCATCTTTTGACACTTTAACCTTAATAACCTGATTTTGCTTGTTGAGGTCTTCTTCTAATTTCCTTTTGTATTCCATAAGCTCGTTTTGGATTATAGGGACCTTTTGGTAATCTTGGCTGTCTAGAGCATCCTCTATCTCACCTTGTAGTATATTTATTTTTACCTTTAATTCTGCTATCTAAAATAAAATTCAAGTTTACATCTGGTTTGCGTCGTTTTGTTTATCAATAAAATAAAATATTAATTTACAAATAAAATTACAGTTATATTTTCCTTTATAAAAATAACACATATAACAAAACACATTTGTATGTGTGTGTGTCAACAAATTAAAATTCGTTATGTTGCAAAACGAAATTTTGGCTAAGATAATGTACATATAACCAGCGTGTTGAAAGAGGTAAAGAGTATCATGCCTTCTCTGCCGATAATTATATAAAAGAACAGGCTAGATGCATTATGGGATCTTCGAGCTACATGCTTGTTGATGAGTGTTTCCTCTCCAGACATTATTACCAAACTACTTAAATGTTTTCTTAAAATGTTTTCTTAACCGCCTCTCAAGTTACCGAAGTAACCCCCTGGAAGATCTCAAGGATCTTGTGCTAGGCAAAGAGAGACGAGGCCCTACAGTTTAATGTGGACTCCGAACCACTCTTGGGGCAATTTTTTTAATGAAAAATTGTTTCGCCTTGCGGAATCGAACCCACTTCACTAGGCAACTCAGTTTGCTAGCCAGTCGCTTTAACACACTGAGACTTGATGTACAAGATATTACCACACAACTTTGCATCAACTAGAAATAATCTATCATTTTCACGTATTAAAGGCTACTCTTCGAGTTTATTATTAACACCAAAATTGCCGTCATAGCTGTCGACAACAAACATATATATATATTTCATTTCAATATTCAAGGCAACGCTGTCAGTCACTCCAACAATAAAATGGCCACTTACTCAAGCATAGACGGGGGCACTGATACGATGCGATGTAGAGGTTTATATCGCCTCAGGTATTTTTGTTTTGAACTCTGCATTATTATTTAAAAATTGAATTTACATTCTGATTTCGGGTGGGTAATGGGTAATTTGCGTGTTTGCGGTACTAAAAGAAACATTAATTTTTAGGAAAGATTTGATTTGCCTTTCAGCAAGACAGTAGGATAAAGGTACATTACAATTTACATAGTTATTATCTTCAATAATAATAATAATAATAATAATAATGAGACTAGGTGAAAGTTCACATTCTAAACAATTTATTAGGGAGATTTATCTTTGCTAAATTACAAGTTTATAGTATCGAGCTGATATGTTCAGAATTTTGCAATGACAAGCGACTTTACTTCAATCATACTTCAGTTAATGTAATACCAGTGGCTTACCATGTGCCTTTTGATACGTAAAATTCCACAAAAATGTTTTGCAGTTCAAATTATTGTATGAGGTTTCTCACCGGCGAGATATCTAGTTTTCTATGATTGTTCAATTACGATCCGTCACTATAATTATTTTACGAACTCCAAACAGTTATAGGCTAGCGGTCAGTTCTTGGGCTCTCGTGCCTGGTGTACCTTACTCATATTCGAGGGATTACCTTTCCACGAGGTTCTGAACCGGGACGTCTTGTCTGTTTAACATACTTCGACCAGCCGCGTTATACGTCGTTGGCCAGTCAAACACAATTTAGTAGTTACCGTTTGTGTAATAAATTCAAGGATATTTCCTGAACATTTTGCGAGATTTACATCAGTATTTAATTCTCATATACCACTTAAATTCGACAATGCACGAACATAGACATGATTATTGTCCTCTGTTTTGCATTAGGTTTTATTTTATCGTAGTGATTGCTACCACACTAATTTCAAACAATCATCCTACTGGCCATTGCCGCAACTATAATTTCAATCAAAATAACACGGAAATTCTATTGCATAACATGGTTCTTGTTATTTGCATAACCAACTCTGAAATATACACAGTATAGTCATTACTGTAGCCAGGTCCGGATTAACATAGGCTTCTGCAGTGTAAATCTTTAGATGTCCATAATAATCCTCAGCACAGTAAGCAATGCATTCATTTTTTTAATTTGTAATAAACAACTTGGCAATTTGGTGGGGGCCCCAAGGCCTCATACCCTTGGGGTTAATCAGGCACTGACTGTAGCAAGGTAAATATTCCTATATAATATTTAGGCAATTGTCTTAAATATTTGGATTGTTTAACTTCATGTTTGACTATTTGCTGCAACAATTGTTCTAAAATAAAATGATGTCTGTAACTATTGGTCCAATGATAATATATGTATTAAAACGATTACTGCTTTTTCTTTCAACTTTAACTTTCTGGAAATACAAGTAATAAACTAAATAAATGATACTGATTTAATTATGATCAAACAGAATCTAAACAATCTTTAACCATGAATTCACAGTGCAATCTTGAGTAATAAGATAGAAAATAAATAAAATAAATGATTAACCAGGTTTCTCAATTAATAAACAGTGTGATAAAATTTATCAGGTATTTAAATTAAAGGAGTGGTTAATTTTCTAAAGACAAAAAAAAGTAAATAGTATCAGGTCTGTTAGGAGACCGTGATGTCAAACTTTTCATAAAGAATTTGAGTACACATACTACAACGTAACATGGGTCCTAACTTTGTAAAACCAGACAATCCAAGACAATCACATAAATGGCCAATTTGTTTATTTATCTTGAATAAAATTGAGGTAAATAATTACTGGGCGGGATTAGATAATTTCTTGATTGCTTAACGATCAAGGAGTTTCTTTAGTAATTATGAGGGAGGGTGGGTAACACTTTAAAATTTATGAAGCTTTCTGAAACATAAATTTCATACATTCATTTAACAATTTTTATTATTCTTAGTAAAGGACAATTTATTAATTTTTTATATTTCTAAATTCTTATGTAACGTACATACGGCAACTTTTTATTTCTGTCGTTTGTGAGGCATTTAATCTAGTAAAAATTCCTAATTAGAACCTTTTTTGACAATTTGCTACTTGAAAGCGTTCAATGCAACAAAATGCAAGCCCCAAAGTTTTAATAAAAATAAAACAAACAATTTTAGGTTATGCAACTTTCATAAAATTTTGAAACATTTGATGGGATATTTAAAAATTGGACAAATTAAAAAAAAATCAGACATTTTCCAATATATCATGTCTAATTTGTTCCGAAAATGTCCAATAACACTACATGATTTCATATTAAAATAAATGTCCAAATTCCTTGAAAACGCCTACCGTGCATGTACAGTGCCGAATTAATGACAGCGGCACGACGATGTGATTTTTGTAATAAGCAACTTTTACATTGAGATAATGCGGTATGTCAAACTATAAATACTTAGCCAAAATTTCACTCCGCAGTTAGTACGCTGCTGCGATTAATACGCTTAACACCCCTCTATAAAAAAAAGTTTGTGCTTTTTATTTTAAATTATCTTAAAATTTTTGCAGTCATAAAGTTAAAATTTTAATTGTAAACATTTTTAAATCAATTTCTCGTTTTATTTGTGTATCAAAGCTTAAATAAAGTTTTATTTCCGTTTTTAATTCAATCATACTTTTCCACCCACCTGAAACCGAACGGCACTTATACAGAGTATTTGCTGAAAACAACACAATGACTAGCATGCTTCGGAAGAGTGCATGAATAAGCCTCTAACTCGACTTCTTATTTATTACACTCGGAAATTAAAAAACTTTGCCTTCCACAGAAAGCAACTTTTTTAACATTTAACTCATTTAAACTTCAGTTAACTTCCACTAAGACAGACACATATATGAAAAATTACAAATGACAAAATTGTCAGTTCATTTCGAGTGCTATTCACAAAAAGAGAGCAAAGTTATAGGTATAATAGATTACAAAAAAATGTTATACTAACTTGGAAATTGTTGTTTGTATTTTCATGTTGCGTTGCAGGTTGTTCAACTAGAGGTTCTCTAATATCGGATATAATTTGACATATTTCATTGCTGAGAACATCAATGCTAGATATTAACTTGTCCGCTATTCCAATGACTTTTTTTGCCAGTTTGAACTGTAACTTATGATTTTGTAAAATTGACATAACCAATTTCTGAAACGTCCTTCTTCCAACCTTAAAAATTGTATAAATATTAGTACAGTAGTCCGAGATGCTAATTTAGAAAAATAGAAATAAACTCCAATTTTCCTTTTTTATATAATTTACTAATAAATTCAGGGAGTAGTACTCGAAAAAGATCCATTGGAACCGAAAAAGAATCAAATTTTGAAGGAAAAATAAAATTGTTCGTATAAATTGATAGTTTTTGAGTTATAATGACTAGAATTAGCCTGACAAAAGGGTTTTCGTCGAATAACTCAAAAAGTATCATATTTGAAGAAAAAATTCTAGAGAACTAAAAGAAAGTTATAAACTAAAGGTGATTTTAGTTTTTGTTCTGTAATAGTATTGGAGTCACATAAGTTTAAAACTGATATCGATGGTATGGTGAAATATCCCCGTTACTGTAATTAGCCAGCAATTTAAAATAAATTCACAAATACTGTTTTTCACTGTAATATTACCTAAATGCTCAAATTTCTCTGTTCGTTAAAGCACTTGCTTTAGAAAAAAATTGCACTTTGAAAATCTGGTTCTTTGGCAAGCATCTCATTAAAGCAATATTTGAATAATAAAAAAAAAAAAGGGTGGTTTCCACCCGCTTAGGGGTGAGTGCAAGTATTGGGACTATATAGAAATTGAAGAAGTATAGTCGAGTACACATTTACTGGACACTCAAAAAGCGCAACCAAAACTTTACAACCTTTTTATTATCCCCATTGGACCATGCGGAATCGTGTCATCAAACAAGAACCTACATTAAAAACCAATAAAAGTAAGTGTGTCAATTTGCAAACGAAATAGTACAGATCCGAACTTAAAATTTGTATGTATTAGAATGTAAATATTAATAATACTAGACCATAACGCGGTGTTAAAATTGAACAATTCAGTTGCTGATCTAAATATTTCAAGTGCGTGCCAGGGTGCAATTACTTTTGCTACTAGTTTAACGGTATTTTAACGAGGTCGTAGTTTTTGTTGCGTTTTTTGAGTGCCCAGTAAATGTGTGCTCGACTATACCTCATACCTCTTAATATAAATACATCGATAAAAAAAATTATCACATTATTTCTTTGCATCTTTTTCGCCTCTAGATACTGTCCCGTATGTTTAAAATGGAAATTTCAAAATAACTTACTTCATCTCCAAGGTCATATTGTTCTGCCATATCGAATAAATTATATAAAATATATTGGTAATCTAAATATTCCCATTCTTCCATCTTCTTGGAAGTTTTCGAATCTATTATGCTAGAAAATATAACAAATGGCAATAACAAAAAGCAGTTGCATGTACAAGTGAGAAAGTGTACTCAAGTTATCGAAACACAGTATACAAAAATAAATTATGTGAATGACATTCACAGAGTGAATTGCAGTGGCGGATCTTGATTTTGTGGGGCCCCAGGCGCAACCTGACCTAGGGGCCCCCTATTCACCCTACTAAGAATGGGATGATTCACTAAAATGAACAATGCAGAAAATCGTAATATTTTTTATTTTTGGAATCAACAAAAATATAAACACATAAAAATAATATATGGAAATAAAAAGTATTCCCAGGTATTAGAAAAAAAATAATCACATTAATTCCCATTTAAAAGAAAAAATCACATTAATCAGGTACTAAAATTACAATAAAATTTTGCATCATATTTTTAATAATTTAGTATTACTAATTAATAAAGATGAACTTTAAACGAGTGGTGCTTGGTTAAAGTGGTCTTCTTCCACCAGTGACTAATTACATCTCTGTCCGTCAGAGGGCGGCACATAACAATAGTTTCTACATTAGGAAATGTAAACTGCAGCCCGTCAATTAATAATTTACATATCGACAGGATCGGATACGGAATTTCATCTTTAAAATATTTACTGTCGATATCATTGCCATATTTCAACAACAATCTATTCACACATTCAATAATGTCATCCCTACTCATTTTCTCGTTGAAGAAAACTTGAAAATCATTCAAAACTGTGGATCTCCTGTATATATCTCAGATATGTGTTCATCACAGACCATTACGTATGTTAACTATAAAAGACTGCCTACCATCGAAACATGTGTCATTATTGGATGTTTCTCCAAACTGCAATTTTCCTTTCAAGTTTTGGTGATTTAGAACCAAATTGGCAATTTTTTTTGTTTAATTTACCATGGATTTTTCTTGACATCAATGACTATTACCCAATAAACACTATGAATAGAATAGAATAAAATTTATTGCGTAAAATGTACAATAGAATTTACACAAAAGGGCAAGAGTTCGGCGATGCCGTTCTTCCACTCTTCCTAAAAAAACAAACAAAACATTTTCAAAATAGCAAGTCGTAACTAACTTACAAAGGAATATACACAATTAAAGCTAAATCTACAACACATTAAAATATTGACTAACGTATTTTTTCATATGGTTTAACTTAGTCTTTGTTCACTTAAAAAATGGTTTTTACAACTTAGACGAAATTGATTAAAATTTGGTTTGCTAAACACATCCATTAATTTGTTAATTAATATACATGCATGATATTCAAAACAGCACTCGAATTTTCTTGTTCTATGTTGAGGAATTGAGTATAACTTGGCATTTCGTACGTTCACAGAATGGGCACTGGATCTTTTAACTAGTAATGAGTATAAGTAAATAGGAGACTTAGAGTCTATGATTTTATATAGTAAACACGCATAATATAGTTCAAACCTATTTTTTATTTTGAGTATACTCATATCATTATAGAGAGGAGTTATATGCTCTCTTTTGCTGATGTATGTATATGAGTACCTTCGACAGGAGTTTTGGAGCTTTTGAATTTTGTTTTTATATGCTTCGTTTAAATAATTGTAGTACACAGAGCTTCCATAATCCATATAACTTAATATTACAGCATTCACAAGAGTCCATTTAGTTTCCTCAAGTAGAATATACTTATATTTTCATAAAGATTTGAACTTGAAGTAGCACACACTTAACTTTTTTGTAACATGATTTTCGAAGGAGAGATTCTGATCAAAGATAACACCCAAGTTGTTTACTTCACTGCTTAGATTTATTACACTATTATTCAAAACAATATCAGTTGTTTGGCAATTTTTTGCTCTACTGGTTAATGTGTTGGTACCAATGCACACTGCAACGGTTTTAGATGCATTTAGTTTTAATCCATTGTCACTCGACCATTCACTTAGTAACTGCAAATTTATATTCAGCTCACTTATGAGGTGATTAACGTTTTCAGGAGGACATGATTTGTATAACTGGCTGTCATCTGCATACAGGTGTAGGTTCCAGTCATGCCCTATGATATGAGGTAGATCTGCAGTAAATATAATAAAGAGTATGGGGCCCAGTATACTCCCTTGTGGTACTCCAGAGCAAACATTTATTCCATCTGATATGTTACTAGTAATTCAATTTAGCCAAGAGAAGAGGGTGGTTAATGGTATCAAATGCTTTACTGAAATCCAATAGAATGAGATATGTTACATGAGAGTTATCAATACCTTTAGTTAAATCATTTGATATTTTCATTAACGCAGAGCTAGTACTATGGTGTTTTCTAAATCCTGATTGAATTTCTAGTAGTACATGGTTTGCGTCTAGGTGGTAGATCAGTTCTTGCGATACAATTTTTTCGAACAATTTTGACATTGTAGGGAGAATATTGATTGGACGAAGTTCTTTGAGTTCAGTAGCTTTTGGAACTTTTGGTAATGGTAGTACAATTGCTTTTTTCCATATTGTTGGAACAACCCAGTTTCCAGGGAAATATTTATGATATGTGCCAAAGCTTGCTTGCAATATGGAATTGCATATTTTAACATTTTAAGATTGATGTTGTCTACACCACTGGCATTTGGTCTGATAGTATCAAGAGTATTTTCTACTTTATCACCGGTTATAGGATTTATTGTGCTACGAAGGTTAATATTATTCCGTATGTTAGAGGAATAATAGTTCAGGGTATCTTGGTTTACATTCATATTACCAGCAGATTCAACGAAATATCTATTTATCGCGTTAACATCTTGAAGGGCAGAATCAATTTCATTTCAATTTATGAAAATATGCTTTAGAAGATATTAAAAGTTGCCTACAATTATTATTTTATAATTCTCATTAACATAATAAAAATTTAATTTTGGTTTTTGAGGATGAGACACCCAACGATTCTGGGGCCCCAGGCACGCGCCTGTGTGGTAATCCGCCACTGAGTGAATTAACTGTTTAGCAGATATTAATAACATGTTCTGTTTCCAATCTTCATTTAGTCCCTTCAAAGTTTAAACTATATCCCACTTGCCTGGATCAAAAACCCTTTTCTCTATAGTCCCACATTTTGGCTTACAAAAGTGTGCTAGAAAATATTTTTGGGACATTGACTCCTGCACTACCTGCGGAACTCCAATCTCTAACTGAGTATGAAATTTTTTGTTTCTATTTACAATAGCTTCAGAAATAAACTTCTATGACAGATAGACAAACAGAAAGACCTAAGAAAGTGGGCGTATATATTAGAGGTATCATTGCAAACGATTTTTCCGAAAGGAGTCTTTGAGGCAACAGAATTTGTGTTGTGACATGAATGTGACAAAGAGAAAAAACATCCTACATATGAAAATAAATAATTTAGTTTACTAAAAAACTGTCAGCTGTAAAAAATAATTACCTTATATAAAACAATATTTAAATCTGAAGCTACGAAAAACTGAAAACATTTTTATAACAATCTAATTGGGTACACTACACCTAAAGTACTCGTCTGCTGTCTCAAGTAAAATTGATTTCAGTCACTGATCTTTTTGCTCTTCTTTGTTTTAATATGTAGTTAAATCAATTTTTAACCGAGTTGCCACACTTAGTGTGTCAAATGATGACCCAGTAATTGATAAATTTAAACTTTTTGCAATTTCAGAATTTTTACCTCACTATTAAAATATTCTCCTAAGCATATCCAGAATAATGATGGAATCAAATATCCAGTGGTCCATTTAAAAATTTAACTTGAAAAAAAAATGTTTATTCTGCCTAATGTGAAACAGATCTGATGTTTCTTGAACTGCCCACTTCTAACTGTCCAATATCCTTATTATCTTGCATTTTTGAGACTCTCAAATGTATAAGAACATATTAGTTAGGGTGGTGCTTAAATAACAAAAAACAGAAATACCCTTTCTCGTTATATAGGGTGTTCCAAGTATGCAGTTATTAATTTCTAGAGGTGATTGTACATAAAAAAATATGAAAAGAAGTTCATATAAACAAATTTCAAACGGATCTACATTATTAAACCTTTTTTGTCGCTGTACGAGAGCACCGAATACCCTGAAGCATACTGTCATTGGCAGGAAGAGTTGACGCATCCAAGTTGGCGCATTTGAAATCGCCATTTTGTGCAGTACATTTCATTAGTTGCTTAGTATTATTTTCAGTCACAGTTGCCTAGTTATGTGAGAAGCAGTTTATGTGATTCTTTACATTTCCAGTTAGTGTTTCTGTCATTATTGTTTTGATTTGTTTGGGTGTGTTTTTACAAACAATGGTTAAACTTTCTTTGAAGAAAGGTAGAAATGTGTGTGCAGCTAAAGACTGTAAAAACCAGGCCGACTCTGTCAGATCCGTTTGTGCGAAGCCGGCCTTAATAATGTACCGCAGAAAATGGCCGAAGGTCACGGAAATTTGCCACAACTGTTCTAGTATTATTTGACGAAAGTTACACTTCAGGGTATTCGGTGACGAGAGCTTCTGTATTTTCCATATTTTCAATGTTCGCAATATATTGTAAATCATCCATTATCAACAAATTACAACACGAGACTTTTTGATTTGGATCATATCACGAGCGTAATAAATTTAAAGATTTTGAAATAAAAAATTAGGTTATGTCGTCATTTGCATATTTACAGATTGTCAAAATCTACTCGCTGTTTAATGTGAATACTCGAATGTCTTGCAAACGATCAAGAATATCTAGTATGAGTTTTCATTCGCATTATAGTGGTATGCAAGTAACTCTTAAAAATGCGAACAGTCAAAATAGTGCTGCTGAACAGTCACAGCATCCTAAGTATGCTTTCTGATGTGATGCCTACCAGGACCAACCACGAACTGCCTTTTAACATCCTATTTCCTGAAAGAGATGAGTGGGATCGGAATAAAACCAATCTACAGAAGGCAGACAGTTATTGGTTTACAGACGGTTCCAAAACTCCTGAAGGAACAGGAGCTGGAGGTATAGGAACCCAAAGGTAAGAATAGCTTCGAGCCTGGGTACACCGCAACAGTTTTTCAGGCTGAAATATATGCCACTGAACTGTGTGTACGGAGGCTGCAACTAATGCACCCTAAACACAGATCAGTAAAGATTTTCTCAGATAGCCAAGCGGCCATTAAAGCACTTGGATCCTATCCCCGTAATTCTAAAACAGTGCGGAACTGCCAAAAGGCTCTAATCCAATTAGGTAGGAATAACAAACTAACTCTGGTCTGGGTGTTTGGCCACTCTGGGCTGGAGGGCAATGAAATTGCCAAATGCCTAGCCAAAGAGGGTGCGGCATCAAAATTTATAGGACCAGAACCAGTCTGGCATATCTTCAAGTACTGCCAAAACAAACATCCTGGACTGGGCCGAGAGCAAAACTCTCTCAAAGGAATACACTACATATCCTCTGAAATCAAGAGCTAAAAAACTACTAGAGTTGAATAGGTTACACCTAAGGACTTTAATTGGCCTTTACACTGGGCACTGAAGATCGAATCATCACCTGTACAAACTTGGATTGGTGGAAAACACCGAATGCCGTCTGTGTCTGGAGGAAGATGAGCCGGCAAGGTATGTTCTGTGCACTTGTCCTGCTGCAGAAAGAACTCGGTTCTCGTTATTTGGCAAGGGACAACTTTTGCCTGAGGACCTGGACCGCCTCTCACCCAACAAGGTTATCAGCTTTATTAAAAAGCTGAACCTATCGGGTGAAATATAAATTAGGAGTGAACCAAACTAGACCAGTCCCAGTGGAGGGTTTGGCATAGACCCACTCATATTTCAACCTAACCTAACCAGCAGGGGCCGCTCTAGCTCTTTTGCCGCCCTGGGCGAAATGGCATTTTACCGCTCCCCTCCCTGCACTATAAGCAAAATATAAATAGTCTCTTTTTTATGAGATATACTTTCGGTCAATTACATAGTTTCTTATTATGATGGTCAAAATATAAATTATTTTGTCTATTTTATCTGCGAATTAAAAGAGCGATTTCCGATTCTTAAAATATTCGTATCGCTACAACGAAAATGCCGCCCTTACAATTCTGCTATGCCCACCATCTGGAGCGGCCCCTGAAGTCCAGGAATCAATAGTTTATTTAAGAGGATAGATAATAAATGCAATTTCACTAATTTGTACTTTTTTATTGATACGTTGACAGCCAACTATTGGTGCTTCTCTCTGTCATGTAATACAGATTTGTTATTTTAGAAAATTGACTATCTACGGTTTTTATTCTTGTTAAGTTATGCAGAATCATAAATAATTATCATTGAATCCTAGGCAATGCATGCGTTTCTTTAGGTTCAAATTTCTCGAAAACGGTTGGTTCTATGGCATTACAACAAGATAACCTTTTTTTTGTTTGATATTCCAATGAAACAATCACAGAAAATTCACATTAAAAAAAATTGGGGGAGAAGTAAGTCCCCCCTTTCCAATTTTGTGCACCCCTGTTTGAACTTACCCTTGGTTGGATAATATCAGATAATTACATTTATTGATATCGAATCACATGCAAAAACTAGTCACTGTAGCTGAAAGGGTTCCTTTAAATAAAATGTCAATTTTGGGTGCCCCCTCAGAGGCCCACAACGCCCTTACGGAGGATTTCCGGGCCCATATTTATATGAACTTTTTTCATATTTTTTTATGTAGAATCGCCCCTAGAAAGTAATGACCGCATATTTGAAAGCACATAACAATGACAACCACAATCAAATATGATGTTCACCTTAGTTCCATACATTTTGATCAATTATTGCCAAAGATAATTTATTAAAACGACAATTATGTACTATTTTGATTTTAATCTAATAAGGGTATATATTTTGAGAATCTTATGTTTTGTCACTTACCTTTGTATATAATTGCAAAATGGAGTCAACTCAGGTAAAATATTATCAAGGTATTCTTCTGTTTCATCAGAGCTTCTTAAATAATTTGCAACAATGTTCCAATATGTTATCACTTCACTCGTTAAATTATTCAGAGGTATTAATTTATCATTATCTACAGGCAGTGCATCAATAATCTTCTTAATAGGGACATTCCTGAAATTATTAAGTGGACACATTATAAAAATATACTTAAGAGTAACATGAGAAAATAGAGAAAAACCGACTCTGTGGCACACTGCTTGTATTAGGCTTGAGACCAAGGAGGGTTCAAGTCCTCGCTAGGAACAGTGGAGTTATTAATGTGTTACTGGGACAATATCTGTGGACTAGAATATGACTGCATAGATAAAGAACATCTATTTGCTGTCATCTCTCCTCAGTTCGAATTTCGGCTGAAGTAAATGGTAATATCATAGGGAATAAATAGATGTTATGTAATTGCCTGTGTGTGTGTGTGTGTCCTAATCAAGGGGCCGTTATTATAAACAAGGCTCATTGAGACAAAAAAATTCCAAGTGCAAAAATTACAAAGTCTGGCTACTGTTGAAAATTATGTTACAAACTCACCTAAAAAACACTTCCATGACTTTTATACTAATTTCTTCAGTATTTCTAATATCATTCTCATCTGCATCCAATTTTAAGGCACTGAGAAATGCAAGAAAATCACCATTATAAGCACTTAACCATTTTGGAAGTAAATTTTCCATAAAAGTCAATTTCACATGCTTGTTATCATCATAAAAACCACACTTTAAGATCTGTTGCCTTACAATTATTTTAAACAGCTTCGGTCCAATATCCGCACAACGTACATATGCTGCTATTCGTACATGGTAGTCAACATCTCTAATTCGTTCACTTATTTTGGGTATGGTAATGGCATTAGGAGCTATTCTTTTAACAACTTCTTTCCTAATCTAAAAAAAAAAAAAAAAAATAGATTAACGTGTACGCTAAGTACTATATCACAACCTTGCTCTCAAGACTTGACTCATTATATTATTTAATATTCATATATTATCATTTCTTACCAAAGGATTTGCATCTATAAGCAATGAGAGATATGCTTTTATAACTGGGCAATCTGGATTTAATGGTTCTTGCAATCTCACTAAGGCCAGAACAGCCTGAAGACGAATAGAAGCTTTAGGGTCCTGAAATTACACTTTTAATATATTTTTGAATTATGTAATTACAGCAAAACAAATGATGATGAATGGCGAGAACTGGATCATGCAAATAAGGACACATATCATTTGCTAGCTGAGAAGTAAGACAATGACGAAACAATTGTACATTTCCACCACTCGCCTTTATTGCTTTTTAACTTAATATCAATAATTCGAAAATACATACTTACCAAAATGCGTTCTAACATAGATTCTTGTATAATATCACATATGTCATTGTCTAAATGTGTTTCATAGCCAATGTGTTGCAAAATAAGAGTTATAAACCGACACGAATAATATCGAGTTTGTACATAAGCTAAATCATGAAACTAAAAACCAAAGAATTATCAGTAAATCCTAATTTCATGATGTATATATAACTCACCTTCAGCGTTTCATATATGACTTGCGTTAAAAAAGGATGTGAGGGAGATTCCTCGTCTAAGGAAATCTGTGCTTCAGTTTCATTTGGTTTGGTCAAAGCAGAGACAAACTGAGCTAAAAAGTCCAACGTTCTCTCAACGTACGGGTTTCGTATGGCAATGTCCATATGAAAAATATGTTTCAAATATTTAAAAAAGTCCTTAATAAAATCTTCAAAGGGAATCTGTTGACATTGTTTGGTTAGTTGTAGCTACACGAAACAAATAAACAATTAATATCTTTACCTTATGATAATGAGTCTCCAAAATTTTTAAATACTTTTGATGACATGACGCACTTTGTTGCACACTATGAAGAATTAACTTTATTTTATCATCCATATTAATTTACGTTAAAATTTTAAATAACATATACATAAAACAAAGTAGCGTCACCTACATAACCAACAGTCAACAGTCGTCAACACTAACATCGCGCTCGCGCATTTCGCTTCGAAGGGGGGGGGGGGACAGATAATTTTTAAAACCATAAATTTCGTTACAAATGGGGAACATTTTCTTTTCTATTTTATTTTATCCGCTAGAGAGCACCAGCTGTACACGGTACTAAACAGACGTACAACTCTCAGAATTTTCATATATTAGGTTTTATTTTTTTTATGCTGCATTTGCACATTTGTTTACTACCTCGCGCCGATAACAGATTTGAATTGACCATGCGTAGGCGCATCAAACCTGGGAACTACGGCATACCACTTGACGCATTTATAATCTGTAAAACCTTATAATAACTATCGTTATTATAAGGTTTTCTATGATTGGTCTGTGTCTGTGGTTTCGCCGTCCATGCCAATACGAAAAAGTGTGTCAGTTCCGCTTTTAAATGATTAATTTCAACTACCATAATCTTTTTTATCAATTTCGCTCATCTCTTCGAATAGGAGATTGGGAAACTCTCGGAATGGGATATTTAAACTTTAAAGGTTAATATAATCTGTGGGTTAATATGTTGAGAATGACATTAAATCCAGTGCATATCACTGAACTCTATTACAGTAACAGAGTTCAGTGGTACGTATTGGATTGTTTCCACTGTTGATTGTTCCCCATTGAAACGCCTGGACTCTCTAGGCACATGCGCGTTAGCCTCGAATTGCTCTAATAAAGCAGAGGTGTCGCCCAAGGCGCTTAAATCTAGTTCAAGCGCCTTGGGTGTCGCCATAGAAAAAGAATATCATTATATAAATAAATACAAATATACATTTTTCTATGGGTGTCACCATTGGGTAAAGGATTAACAGTACGTAGTGTGATTCTTACAAAACGAAATTATTAATCTTATTTTTGAATATAGTAAAGTATTTGAAAGTAAATAAAATCCACAGCAATCAACAGAACATTAATGTAGTACACTATATTGTTACTAGATGCCACACAAGTTTCAAAAATTAGAAACTGTATTCTACCGGGTCTGTTCTAGGCAGCAATCGGTAGATGTCGTCATTATTTAAACGTATGTAGACAGAGAATGGCCACTCTAGTGGGAGGAGCTGATTGATCCGTATGAAAAGTGGATACATAATGGCGGCGGAGTTGCTTTTATTTCGACGAGCATAGTGTCATTAGACTCAATGTGATGGGTTAAAATTAAAATAACAGTCTGTTATGACTGATTTGCTCAAGAAACAATTAATGGTATTTACATATATCTTTCCACCTTGTCAAAACAAATACTGCAACCTGCTTTTGAAACTTGCTAGGTGGTGTTGCTGAATCACACGCGCTAAAGTCCCTATACACGCACACACTGAAACCATCGCCGCCATGATGCATCCAATTGGGTGGAGTGGTGGCCAAGTGGCCAGTCTCTACTTTATATATCGCTATCTCTACTTAGGTTTCGACAAAGTGGAAAAATATTTGCTCGTCAAAATAAAAGCAACTGCGCCGCCATTACGCATCCACTTTTCATAATAATAATAATAATAATAATAATAATATTTATTGATTTCAGAAAACAGTACAATAGTACATAAGTTTAAGAAATTTCGTCTAAAATAGAATAAGTATAAATATAAAAACGAATTAAATATTAAAAATAATACGTCAATATTATTTAACAGAAAAAACAAAATACAAAATAAAATACAAATATTGAAGTGAAATTGTACACATTATAAATAAAAAATACAATTTAACACTTCGACATAAATTCTTGAATGGTGTAGCAGTTTATTTGTAACAGAAAAGACTTTACACCATTTTTAAATTTCCTAATGGTTGGGAGACATTTTATGTTCTCGGGCAACATATTATATAACTTACAACCATTATTAAAGAAAAGACTTTTGATACAAAGTCGTATCGTGTTTTGGTGGCAAGAAATTATCTTTTTTTCTAGTGAAATAGTCATGTGACGCCCTGGTGTTAAAAAAATTGAGTTTGTTTTTATAAACAAAACAAGTTATTTCATAAATGTATACCGAGGTCAAGGTGAGAACTTTTAGGGATTGAAAGGCTTCTCTGCATGTTTCATTATAATTTAATTTAGCCATTATACGCGGCGTATAGCTCTTTTTTGCAGAATAAAAACACTATGTCGTACTTCAGTTGCCAAACCCCAGTGAACTATAGCATATTTCATAGTAGAGTGGAAAGAGGCAAAATATAACTGTCTTAATATGGATAAGCTGCAGTGCTTAGATGCAACCGCAAGGGGAAAGCAAGTTGTTGATAATTTTGTACAAACATCTTGTACATGACAAGACCATGCACGGGCCAATCAGTGCCTCCCATTCGAGTTATGACTGATTTGGTCACGAAACAATTAATGACAACGTTAGTACTTACATTATATTTTTCCACTGTGTCAAACAAGTATTGCAACCGAGCGCAACCTGCTTTTGACACTTGCAATACGCGATACGTTGTAAACACATTAGTGCACACGCGCACACACAAACCATGGACACCATTATGCATACAGTTGGGCCGAGTGATGCTTTATAGAGTCTCTAAACGTAACGTCGCGTAAGACCACAGACCCTTTCTGTGGTAAAATCAAAGATTAATGTAAGTATATGACTGATGATATAAATGTATAAAGATACGATCACAGAATTAGTCTGTGTTACGATATACTCTGTCGGCATCTTTTTGATCTTTCGACGTTGCATTATTTGACCTCTTCTCATTAAATTGCTGGGATAGTTACGTACAGTGTGCGTGCAATATTCATAAATGCTTACAATGTCTTATTCATAGAACACAATCTTATGCACCTACAGTTCATATCATTAATGTTGTCGTCACGTCATCCTTTTAATTTCCTCAAATCATCTCAAAGTCACACAGAATGGCACGCTTATCAACGTATGCAAAAGACCAGTATTTTGTGATGAAAATATCTGGACAATAATAGCATGCGATTCAATGAATTTTAACATCCGTTGCCGCATTTAATTTTACAATTCTCCTCATGGATTTCTTGCAAAGGTAAAAGGGAACATCCATTACGTTTTTCTGATTAAAGCACTCATTTTAATACCACCACCATGTCTCTGGCTACTGCATTAAGTCTTTTATCAACCGCACGCTACTGAGTTGACAGAGAACTGACAGAATGCTCAACGTTGGTTGACGCTACGACTAACGCTTGTGAAACACCCAGTATATAGGGCATTTATAAATTAAAATTTTTCTTATTCGTTTTTCAAATTCAAGTAATTGGTATATTTAACTCATTTCATTTTTACATTCATAGCCATTAAATATCGAACACAATAAAGTTATCAGAATGCATTTTAAAATTACCTTCTCTTAAAGCAACGTTAAACGAAAGAATTTACATAAAATCGAGTCGAGTCACAGAGTTTGTTTACAATGGACACGATAAGCGTCAAGTACTTTTGTTATTTCCCATGGGGTTGAAATCACCTACCCTTTCCTATCTTAACCATAGAAAAAAATAGAGAGTTAAAAGGCTGCTCAAAACTACGCTGTAACCAACATTGTAATGTTGTTAACATAAACCATTCTGTCGCGGGTCCAGGGAAATACGTGAATCCGGGGAGAATTGTGACGTCATTTAACATATAAAAGAAGAACAGATTGTTCAGCAAAAGAAGATGCATTTGGAATCCCACCTGAGCTACTTTGCAGGCTTCATGTCCGCTGTGCTTAGGAAATAAAATTTAAAACATACCCGCAAGTTACTCTGCAGTATTCATGTCTGCTGTGCTTAGAAAATAAAATTAAAATACACTCTAGTTACTTTGATGCAGACTTCATGTCCGCTGAAATAAAGTGTTAAATACACCTGAATTGAATCGCAGTAGGTACTTCATGTTCGTTGTACTTACATCAAGGACAATCACTATTTCACGTACTATTTATGAAATGTCTTTTTAACGTCTCTACGATGCCCTACGAGGACGTTAAACATGTCGAATCTGGGGGAAGGTATTCACGGATGATATAACGCTATACAAAGCACACAGAAATTCAGCTGGCATAATTTTCTAAAGGTGATTGCTTTCTTATTTCGAGACTCTACTTTATTATTTGAAATTGCATTCATATTCTGGTTACGGGGTGGTTAAAAAGGGGTTAAATGACGCATTTGTGGTACTAAAAGAATATTAGGTTTTTTTATGAAATATTAGCTTTGATTTTTAACAAGAAAATATAATATTATATTACCAGTTATTCAGTTATGATTTCATTCACGAATTGAATTCATAAAATTTCGCTTTCTGAATATTTTACTAGGGAAATTTGCGTTTGCAAAGTAACAAGTTTATATCCAAGAACTATATATTTTCAGCGTTTATGCAATATCAATAAACTTTAACTTCCATTATTTCTCATTTGAGCACTATTAAAACCTCAATTTGTCTAATTTTAACATGTAAAATGTCAGTAATGTTTGCAATTCCAACCATTGTAGCGATCTATCTGGTTTTCTATGATTATTTAATAACGATCCATCAGTTTAATTACTTTGTGCTCACAAACTGTACAGGCCATCGGTCAGTGCTGGGTTAATTAGCCCGTAAACTTGTTCATATTCTGAAGGGTTTACTTTTCGTCGACTACTGAACCGGGACGTCTCGTCTGTTTGAATTACATCTACCCACTCTGTTATACGTTGTTGGACAGTCATACAAAATTTGGTAGACTGCTTGTTCAATTATAATCAAAGGATTTTTCCTCAACATTTTATGATATTTTACATGAGTATTTAATAGTTCAAATGTGCTTTTAGAGGGCGGAATATTAAACATAATATTTTTAGTCGCAAACTCCTCTATAAATCCTTATTTTACTATAAGGAACCTAACCAGACTGCAACCAACAGCTACTCTCCGGGCTATGTGCCCCGCCGAGCGCTGAATTACAAGTTACAAGCCTGGCGCGTTAAGTGTAATAATTGCATATTACCATCAAAACGCTAATGCTTCGATTGCAACAAACACCAGCCGAAAGACTGATCCTACTTAAAGGAGCTCCCTTGCCAGTCGTCACACACCACTTGCAGACTGCAGTTTCGAGCTGTTGGCTTGTGTTTGTTGCAATCGAAGCATTAGCGTTTTGATGGTAATATGCAATTATTACACTTAACGCGCCAGGCTTGTAACTTGTAATTCAGCGCTCGGCGGGGCACATAGCCCGGAGAGTAGCTGTTGGTTGCAGTCTGGTTAGGTTCCTTATAGTAAAATAAGGATTTATAGAGGAGTTTGCGACTAAAAATATTATGTTTAATATTCCGCCCTCTAAAAGCACATTTGAACTATGCTAAGCCAAGTCAGGCTATTTATTTTTCGATTGCAACAGACACTGGACCGCTAGATGGCGCCTGCTGGCTGTTTTACATATCGCTATTGTAAAAATACCGGGATGTACTATAGTCAAAGGATTCTCATGTCGGTCGTCGCATACCTACCTTGCACTGACGAGAGCCAACAGCTCGAAACTGCAGTCTGCAAGTGGTGTGTGACGACTGGCAAGGGAGCTCCTTTAAGTAGGATCAGTCTTTCGGCTGGTGTTTGTTGCAATCGAAGCATTAGCGTTTTGATGGTAATATGCAATTATTACACTTAACGCGCCAGGCTTATAACTTGTAATTCAGCGCTCGGCGGGGCACATAGCCCGGAGAGTAGCTGTTGGTTGCAGTCTGGTTAGGTTCCTTATAGTAAAATAAGGATTTATAGAGGAGTTTGCGACTAAAAATATTATGAGTATTTAATGTTCATTTTTCAACTTAATTGTGATAATGTACAAACATGACATGATTCTTGTCTTTGTTTTGCATTCGATTCATTATTTAGCTATTGCTAACAACTTTAATTACAAATTATTATTACTTAGCGATTGCTACAACTTTCTTTAATTGTAAATCATTATTACCTAGTGATTGCTAAAAGCTCTAATTATAAATTATCATTACTAGGCCATTGCCACTACTTTCATTACTGTTAAAATAGCACAGCATACTTTTGTATAACTCAGTTCTTGTTATTGCATCAAAACACTCAGCATATCTATAACATGGTCATTACTATAGCGACGCAAATTTTCCTAATAATATTTAGTTAATTGTCTCAAATATTTGGATTATTTCATGTACAGCTATTTGCTATATCAATTTATATAAAATGAAATGTTTTTTTTTTACTATTTTCTCCCATCAATTATTATCTTTTTTTTCACCATTACCTTTTTCATCATACAGTTAATAAACCAAATAAATGGTTTAATTTCAAATCAAAATAGCAAACAGACTTCAACTATAAATGTACAGTGCAATCTTGGGTAATAAAACACTACATAAATAACACATACAATTAACTAGGTCTCTCAATTAATAGACAGTTTACCAGGTATTTAAATTAACAGAGTCGTTTATACGGATCCATAGACGTACTTGTATCACTGTCAATTCCCATTTATATCGAAAAAAATTTAAAGAAAAAGAAAAAAGGAAAAAAAAAAAGAAAAATTGTAGAAAAATTTTAAAAAAGATATCAAATAAAAAAAAGTCTATAGGTTAAAAGAATATACATGTATGTCTGTCTGTCACTTGTTGTATAATTGGTATACATAATAACATTGCAATAAAATTTAATACAATAGTACCCAAGTAATAATCTAAAGAAAAAAAAAGGAAGTTTGGCGAATAGCCGAGTGGGTTAAGGCGCGCGCACATTAACTAGAGTAGGGAATAAGCATTATACGCATCATGTGCAGGTTTATAATGCAATTTAAACAGGGGAAAAAATGGCATAAATGAAATTAAATTGTAAATAGCTAACAAAAATAAAATTCTTTTAATTGGTAATTTAATTGGTGGCAATCGCGATTAATCACACGGACATCGCACCACCGGGTTCGAATCCTGGCTCCGGCACTGTATGTCCACGTTTTTTCAATGTGTAACCCCCTTCTGCACAAGCCCTGGCTTCTGGAATTGGGGGTTGTCTAATTTCTGTGGTGTTTATTTATTTCAATGGTCTTTGTAACCGTAGTCATTAACCCGAGGCACACAAACAGAAATTAACAGAGTGGCTAATTTTCTAATTCATCTAGTATCAGACAGAAACAAGTAATATTAAACTTTATATAAAAGAACCTGGGGTAATTGAAATAGGGTTAATACACACAACGAAATTTGGGTCCTATAACTTTGTAGAAATAGACGATCACGCAAATGGCCAGTTGTATTTGTTTATCATTCAGATAAATAAATAGTAATTAATTTACTGGTGACATAATTACCAGTATTTTATGTGTAATAAAGACACATACCCCACAACCGTTTCATTGGTGACATAATGACTACGATTTCATTTGTAATTAATTGGGTGAGATTAAAACATTTCACTTGTAATTTGCTTTGTATTTGCAAAGATAGAAAAGTCGCATGTCGTTGATAAGTACATACATTTATGATGACGTGAATGACAACATTCGTGATTTCAACTATACAGGGTGTCCCAAAATAGTACGTCAAAGCCGAATATCGGCCTTATTAGAAGACTTTGGAAAATTATTTTTTTATGGAAATGGTATAGTGTCAAAAGGCGCACATTTTAAAAATATTTTGAAATATACAGGGTGACTCGCTACAGCGGAGCAATTTTGAGGTCATTTTATTAAACGAAACACTCTATATATTTTTACACTTATGAATTTAGCTTAAAATTATCTTTCCAACGACCTTCAGATATTTTGTTTTTGACGTGGCGTTGCCGAGTTATTCGAAAAATTATGAAAATTTTGGCCAAAACAAAGTTTATAACAAATTAATTCGCTGTGTGTGTATTACTATTAATTAAGAAGATTTATTTTGCAATTATGTAGATAAGGGATGTACTACAACTATACAACCACCAAATATTGCACAATATTACACAATATTACAATTATACAGGGTGTATTTTATACTAGTGCTAATTTTTTCAAATGGAACACTCTGTACATTATTATATTTTTGAATTGGTACGTTTGTAAATAATATCCTATACCTAAAATCGATGATATTTTCAGAGATATTCTTACGTTAAATTATTATACTTATTTCAAACTGATCTAGTAGCCATGATTTTGGCATAAAGTGAGAATAATTGAAAATTATCTTATTGACGTTTAATTATTAACTATTGCGATAAAGCATTTACACTTATTTTAAGTTATAAATTAGTTTAAAATTCTCACTTTCCAATAATGAATTTTTCGAGAAGAAAAGGTCGATATGGTTTATATTCTGGGTGCGAGTGATAAAAATTGTTTGCTATCAACTTGAATGCATAAGGAGCGATATCTGGAAAGAACACAGCCCACTAAAAATTTATTTAAGAGGTTGATGGAACGATTTAACAATATGGAGAAAGTGGAATATGAGAAAAAAGAACAAACAAATAATTTAGTAAATGAAGAAAACAAAACAGTCATACTTTTGAGCGTATATCGCAGTATAAGAGAATTGGCAAGAGAAAACGAAATAAGCCGATCTTCAGTCCATCGAATCCTACAAAAAAATAAATTTCATCCCTAACACATTCAACTAACGCAGGAACTGATTGATAGGGATTATGAAAACTGAATACAATTTTGTCAATGGGCAAAACAAGAACTAGGACAACAAAGAAATTTTTTTGACTTTGTTTTGTTTGCCGATGAAGCAACATTTCATAAAACTGGACATGTTAATTGTTGGGAATTATGTGATATGACCACGATTTTTTGATAGACATGTGAATGGTCAAATTTATTTCGAATTTTTGCAAGACAGCTTCGAAGAATTACTGGAGAATGTCCCCAGGGATATTAGGGAGAGAATGTGGTGCCACCATGATGGAGCACCTGTGCACCACACGGCAGCTATTCACGAACATTTAAACAACGCTTTTCCAAATGGTTGGATAGGAAGAGGAGGACCCCATCCCCATAGTTGGCCTGCCAGAAGCCCTGATTTGACCTAAATAGACGTCTTTCTGTGGAGCTATGTTAAGAAGCAAGTGTACAAAGCTCCTATAACTACAAAATAAAATATGAAAGAAAGTATAAGGGAAGTTTTCCAGGAAATTGCTATAGATATTTTAGTAAATGTCAGTAGATCATTCGAAAATCGTCGCAGAAATGCATAGACGTACTGGGAGGCCACTTTGAACAGTTCCTATAAATATTATAGGTATTATTTATTTCATTAAATAAGGTTCAAAATAACTTTGAATTTTTTAAATAGTGCTAATTTCTGTATTATCTAATACCGTATATTCTGTTCCTATTATTTGTGTCAACTTTTTTGTAATGTTAATGTGACTTAATTAAACCGTGAAAAAATACTATTGAGGCAACCAAGACGCATCCAGAAAAAAATTTAATACTACTTTCAATTATTCTCACTTTACATCAAAATCATGGCTACTAGAAGAAATGAAAAGTATTATAATTTAATGGTTCTATTAAGAACCTATATCTATACCTAAACCTATATCCTATACCTAAAATCGATATTTCGAGAGATATTTTTGCTTTTTCATTAGAAAAAGTAAAAATATCGATTTTTCGAGAGATATTTTTACTTTTTCATTAGAGAAAGTAAAAATATCGATTTTAGGTATAGGATATTATTCGCAAATTAACGCACTAATTCAAAAATACAATAATATAGTGTGTTCCATTTCAAAAAATTGAGAAAAGTCACTTTGAAACATAATTGCAAAATAAACCTTTTTAATTAATAGTAATACACAGACAGCGAATTAATTTGTTAAACCTTGTTCCAACCAAAATTTTCAAATTTTTTCGAATAACTCGGCAACGCCACATCAAAAACAAAAAATCTGGAAGTCGTTGGAAAGGTAATTTTACGCTGAATTCATAAAAATAAAAATATATAGGGTGTTCTATTAAAAAAAAAGTCCTCGAAGATGCTCCGCTGTCGCGAGTCACCCTGTATATTTCAAAATATTTTCATAATCTGCGCCATTTTTGACGCTATACCACTTCCATAAAAAAATAATTTTCCAAAGTCTTCTAATAAGACCGATATTGGACTACCGTGTATGTGTAGACTTTTTATATCAGATTTCGACTTAATTGTAAATTGCTTTCAAAAACAATCAATTTTAAAAAAGAAGGTTAATTTTGTAGCAAATGGCATAATTCTAAAGGGTGTTGAAACTTTAAATGTAAATAAGCAGCATCTTAAGCTATACCGATTTATTCAAAGTTCAAAGTCAATGTTAAATGAGCTTTTGAAGTTAGGATTAATATCAATATCCTAATCTACCGAAGTCCACCAACATGGTTTGGTGAGTGAAGACCATCAATCAAATGGGCTAGTGATTTTGATAATCTTACCAATCTAAAAGTATATTTGAACTCTGAGGGATACCCTTACGAGGATTTAAATATTTCATATCCAGAAAACCGTTATGCTTTGTTATACACCATAGTAGTGATTATATATTGTTCTCATCAGAATGAGGTTATCAAAAGTGGACCAGTTGATGTGAAGATTGAATTTCAAACTGCAACGGCTCTAGATAATAATACTTCAGCATATTATCTATTTGTTTCATGATCGAATAATTGGATATTCGCCATTTACTGGTGATGTTAAAAAATTGGTTTAACATATCTATGTAATTAATATATAAAATGGATTTTTTTTAATAAAACAAAGAAACTTTTTTATATTTTTATTTGATATGACGATATTCAAACATAATACATTTGCATGATTATCCTTATCATCTAAATAGCTTTATTTTATCATCCGTTTCATAATGGTGAAATATTCTAAAAGTGTGTTAATAAAATTACAATAATCATATTACTATAATAAATTAGTTTTTTATATAAATAATGTTTTTATTTGATATTATAAAGGATGGTAGGCTACAAAATAATGAGAACTTGCAGAATTATGCAACATATGTGCTTTAAGGAATCTTATACCACAATTACCACAGACAGTGTGTACTTTTATATTCTTTGGTGCCCTGTATTCCTTTAATACACTCTTTCATCTCAAACACATCCATATATACAGACAGACATAATGTTAAACTGTTTCTCATTCATCAAACTTATTATTTTAATACCCTCTTTACCCAAGGAGATTGAAAGTGTAAGCTGGATGTAGTGAATTTTTATTCGAGAACATGATTTTATATTAAATAACAATATTTTTATTTGATATTATAATATGTGCCAAGCATAAATGGAGACACTGTCATCTTTAATAAATCTCTTATCATCTAAATAACTTAACGATACCTTATATACTTTGTGAATAAATATCATGTATTTGTAATCTAAATATAATCATATTACAATAAAAAATTTGTTTCTTATATAAACAATCTCTATAATATTGCTAACTGCTTGCTTGCTTTTGCTTTATTCACTATCTTATCATCTATTACATTAATTGAATACACCTTTGATCTTAAACCTATGAATTCCCTCATTATCCGTCCATTGGTTTCATTTCAAGCAAGAGCAGAATACAAAAAATTGTTTGTAATCCAAAAAAAAGTTGTCATTTACTTACACCTATACATTATATATGACATTAAACAAAAACATAGACATAAAACAAAGGGAGCGCTGCGGACTGTGGAAATTACAGGGGTATAGCTCTCCTGGCTGTTGGAGGGAAGATACTCACTAAAGCGATGGCAAATAGGCTAACACCTGTTATGGAAAAGTTACTTCCTGAAACACAGAGTGGCTTTAGACCAAACCGAGGCACATCGGATTTAATCTTCACACTTAAACAGCTCCAAGAAAAAGCACTCGAACATCAAGGAGAAATTCACATGGCCTTCATTGATTTAACCAAGGCGTTTGACTCGGTGGACAGGGAAGTGCTCTGGAAAATTATGTTCCGCTTAGGTATCCCTAGAAAATTTGTGGAAGTATGTCGCAGTCTACATACAAACAACAACGCCCAGGTTATGTATAATAATGAGGCAACCGAACCTTTCCAAACCCTCACTGGAGTTAGGCAGGGATGTGTCCTGGCACCCCTACTTTTTAATTTGTTTGCCACTGCTCTAACAATTATTGTTGACAACAAACTGACAGTCAGAGGAATAGGTCTCAGATACCGTTTTGATGGCGGTCTCTTTAACATAGGGCGCTTTAGAGCTTTCACGAAGACATGCACACGATTCATTTGTGATCTCCAGTATGCGGATGACTGTGCACTTTTAGCCTCTACGCCTGAAGAGCTTCAAGAACTTTTAGATGTGTATGCCCAGAGCTATGATTCCTTGGGACTTAAAATCAACATTGGAAAGACTAAGATTATGTCAACTCCTCATCAAGTGAACCAAACAGACATTACACTTAACGGAAATTCTCTTGAAGTGGTGGATCAGTTCAATTACTTAGGCAACGTTGTTAATGACAAAGCAAACATGGACAGCGAGATTCGCAATAGAATTAACGCTGCATCTAGAGCACTCTGGGGACTTAGAGAGAGAGTATTTGACAACCACGACCTTGCTTTGTCAACGAAAATGGCTGTCTACAGAGCAGTTGTCATTCCAACACTGCTATATGGATGTGAAAGCTGGGTCACTTACCGTCGTCATGTGAAAGAATTAGAACGTTTTCAGCAAAGACACCTCAGAAGTATGATGAAAATCCATTGGTTCCATCACATATCAAACGTGGAAGTACTCAGGAGAGCAAACAGCCTTCCAATTGAGGTGCTTATTTCAAGAGCACGCCTAAGATGGGCAGGTCACGTTCATCGTATGCATGATAACCGCCTTCCTAAATGTACACTTTATGGTGAATTGCTAAGCGGTAGAAGAAGGCGTGGCGGTCAACGAAAGAGGTTCAAAGACGTTCTCCATGAAAATCTAAAATCCTGCGGTATTCCAGACGAGCAATGGGAACAACTTGCAGCGGACAGAACCGAATGGCGAGGGGTTGTGGCCAGCTATCAAGGAAATGTTGCTGCAAGAAGGCCGAATCCAAGACCTAACCAGGTCTATGTTTGTCCTGACTGCGGTCGACATGTGCTCTCCCGAATTGGCCTCTATAGCCATAGTCGTGTGCACCGTAGATGAATGGGAATTACAATAGACTACACCTTTTACTTGTTTTTTATTGTACACAATCTATCGACTGTAACATTTTTATACTCGGACTCGAGTAACGGCTAATAAATAATAATAATAATAATAATATATGACATTTAGTACAAGTTACTTGAACCTTTTTTCTTCGTTAAAAGATTCATAGGCTTTGGTTTTTATATACATTTTTATAAATGGTTTCAATATCTTTAGTGAGAAATGTTACAAATTTTTCGGGTGAATCTTTCCCCTTATAAACTCGTAATTTATTTAAACTATTACCATAATTATATGTGTATATTAAGTTATCTTATTTAATAAACTATCTATTCTAATATATTATTATTATTATTACATGTGTTGTTTATGATACTCAATTTGTTTTCTTAACAATCTTGAAATATTTCTAATCCAAACATAATGCGACATCATCTTCTTGTAATAGCAATGAATTAACATGTATTTCTTTTTCCAATTTTGTATAATAAAATGGTCCAACAATGTTATCTCCTTCCAAGCCAAACACATTTACACTTATATTTTTATTAAAATTTCCAAATATTAATATATCATAAACCCTTAGTGGAAAATCTAAATTTTGAAAATTAATTCTCACATTATTATCTAATATAATAATGTCAGAACTGATATCCTGAATTTTATAAAAAGAAACTCATTCAGATTTATGATCAACAGGATTTAGAGGAGACATTATTGACTATTTAAGAAAAAAAATATCATTAAAATATAGTCACAAACTCCTCTATAAAATCCTTATTTTGCTATAAGGAACGTAACCAGACTGCAAACAACAGCTCTTCTCCGGGCTATGTGCCCCTGCCAAGCACTGAGTTAAGTGTAATAATTGCATATTACCAACAGAAAGAACGCTAATGCCCCGATTGCAACAAACACCAGCCGAAAGACTGATCCTACTTAAAGTAAATAAGTAAAATAAGGATTTTATAGAAGAGTTTGCGACTAAAAATATTATATTTTAATATTCTGCCCTCTAAAAACACATTTGAGCTGCTAAGCCCAGTCAGGCTATTTATTTTTCAATTGCAACATACACTGGACCGCTAGATGGAGCATGCTGATTGTTTTGCATGTCGCTATCCTAAGCATACCGAGATGTACCAAATAGTCCAGGGATCCTCGTATCAGTTGTCACATGCGTACCTTGTATTGACGAGAGCCAACAGTTCGAGACTGTAGTCTGCAAGTTGTGTGGGACGACTAGCACGAGAGCTTCTTAAAGTAGGATTAGTCTTTCAGCTGGTGTTTGTTGTAATCAAAGCATTAGCGTTCTGTTGGTAATATGCAATTAATTACACTTAACATGCCAGGCTTGTAACTTGTAATTCGGTGCTTGGCACATAACCCGGAGAGTAGCTGTTGGTTGCAGTCTGGTTATGATCCTCATAGTAAAATAAGAATTTTATAGAAGAGTTTGCGACTAAAAATATTATGTTCTAATATTCTGTCCTCTAAAAGCACATTTCAAAAAATATCATTGTTCTGAATATTGATACGTTTTTTCTTTTTATTTTCTCGAGTAGTGGAATGTAATTGGATGCTCTCAAAGGTTTATATTTGTTAATATTAATTTCTAAGTAAAGAATAATTAAAGTCCACCCACTAGCTCTTTCTTGAAATTCATCTGTTTTTTCAGTATCTGCTGTTTTATGTTATCAAAAATTGGTCTCAACTCAGTTTAATAATTATATACATTATTGTTTGAAATGATTTAATTGAAAGTTCTACCTGTTCTTCAACTATTTTTGCATATTCTGCATACAGCTCCAAATTAAATTTGAACACTCCATGCTTGCACAGTTGTCTTGTTAATTCCGGGATCATCTTCACTTCAACGATATTCAAGAATTCTAGGGGAACTAAACATTCCTGATCTTTAATCTCGAATGTTAGGGTTTCAATACGATGTTTAAAGCTACTTCTCACCACCTTTAAAATTATTTGAATATTATATATGCATTCTAATAGAACGAAAAGCTTATAACTTACCTTGAAACCTTCCTCATGTGGGGGGGGGGAGGATTCGTCGGATCAGGATTTTATGGGAATATCAGGGAACTAACCATTACTAAACCACAGTTGACCTAAGCAACCCTCGGGGGTTGAAACTACCCTGCTCGCAACATAAATATCACTTGAAAAATGGGCTTCTCAAGGGGTTTTGAGGGCGGGAATCATGATGGTGGTGTTTCTTTTCACCCTGCCCTGCCATAGCTACTACCAACGTATAAAAATACCCTTTTCTATAAACTATATATGTATTTATATTTATATATATGTATCGATACAAATTATGATGTAAATGAAGGTTGTGAAAGTAACGAGGCAGACGATATTTCAAATGTTGCTTGTAAAATTTATTTACAATGTAGCTGTAAGCGTCAAAGAGTAGATTAGTATATTATTGTAATTACGTAATATGAATATCATTAAATAATATTTTTTAAGAAGAATATCATATGACCATACCAATTCTTAAATATTTAAATAAAAAATAATTTTTTCCAATAAATCAATCCACAAACCCAACAAAAACTGCCGGGCATTGATGCAGCCATTGGTAACTTATTCCATCTCAGGTAAATGATTTAGCTGATATTCTCTTTAAAAACCCGATCGAACAAACCCGCGCATGCCTAGGACCGACAGTATGGAGGAGGGGACGGTTTTTATACATAGGGGTCAGTTGCGAGTTGGTAGGGTGAAAGAAACCATCATTGATTCCTGCCCTCAAAAACGTCGAGTCCGTATTTTTTTATTTTTTGGGGATATTGCCATTATGGGCGGGGGCAGGTTCAACCCCCGGAAGTCGGTTCAGGGTTTTTAGTGTAAATTAACTAAATTAACCATGATTAAAAAAAAACCGATCTGACGATCCTTCTCAAGCTCAAGACCGAGAAGCTGGAAATTGGGGTGTTTTTTCACTAATAGGGGTAGTACGCAAGGGTTTCAGAACTCGAGGCCATCGCCATCTTTTTGGCATTTTTGGAAACTTTGTTAAATGGCTTAGGGCGGCAACTTTTAGTGTTGTCCAATTGAGTTACTCTTTTGCCGACACAATTTTTTTTACTAATTGGAATAGTTTTGGTGGTTGGGATGAATAAAATTTACAAAAAAAATTAGGTAAGTATAAATAAGGGCCACCCTAATGTATAATCAACAAAATAACACTTTTAGAGAATATCAATTTATTAAAAATAAACAATATAAATATGTATAAAAAATATAAACCATTTGTAAAAATATCACTTTTGATATTCCTTGATAATCAAATCACCAATTACTAATTTTTGTACATCATTGACACCTGCATAAATCTCAGTGATTCTAGCATCCCTGTAATGCCGTTCAGCAGGCATAGCTGTAATGTATCCCATACCTCCCAATATTTGAATAGCACCATGTGATACAAAAGTAGCAGCCTCACTAGCAGCTAGTTTGGCCATAGAAGACTCTTTTGTACTTCTTTCAGGTTCATCGCAACACACTGCTGCTCTCCAGACCAATAATCTTGCAGCCTCTAGTTTCACTGCCATATCTGCCAATCGCAGCTAATGAAAAGAAATCACATTGAATATTAATATCCAGTAGGTGTACAATATTGATATTGAAAGCTTATCAAAATATTATTTGTAGTTGAACGTGGCCAACTGCAAATACCAGTTTGATTAAGATTTCGCTTAAATACAAGACAATTCAATTTTACATAGTACAGATGAGTTTAAGTACAACCAACATCTTGTTTAATTTTATTCAACTAGGTGTTCATAGCAGGCAATGCCCCACTGCGCTGCAATCACTTGTTTCTAATAGTTGTATTAAAAATTCCTTATAGTCGAGGCAATTTAGCACTAAAATGCCAACGACCAAAATGCATTTTTAAAAGTGCATTTTTTGAGTTCATTAAAAAAAATCTTATTTTGGAAAATAATGAATAAAAGGAGCCAAATTCTGTTACTTGGGTTTTTTAAAAATTATTATGTATATAAATTTTATATTAATTACTTAATTAATACTTTATTTGCCACGTGTGTCTCTATTCATTTTTTTAATTATTATTTCATGGTGGCTAACGCCAAAAAATTTTTGAGACGTTTAGTTCTTGTATACACACTAAATCACATTTTTTTTTATTCCCTTTCATAATAGTGTGGGGGTGGTATTGAGAGCGATAGTGGGGGTAGCTGATGCCGAAAACAATTTTGAGACCTTGACTTTTCGTAGATGCCCTAAATTGCAATTTTATGGACTCTTTTTTACGTTACTATACTTCCACTGGACGTGGAAGTAAAAAAGATAAAACTCTTGTGTAATATAAATTATTAACATAAAGATTATTCATTATTTTCCAAAATAAGATTTTTTTTAATGAACTCAAAAAAGGCACTTTTAAAAATGCATTTTGGTCTGCATTTCCCATTTGTATAAGAAGTTGTAACATTATTTATAAATGCCGTCCTAAATTGAATGCAAAAAACCCCATCTCGATCCGTCTTGCTTAAAAATCGTTTGTGAAATGCTAAATTGCCTCGACTATTGACACCATTTAAAGGTTACACTGATGTATCATTAAGGTTCTTTCAGAAAGTGATAGCGATTTTTTTTCACTCCATTCTAAATGTCAAAATGAACATACACTTTGATAAGAATGGGGTTATTCAATGCGTGTAAAAAACTTAAAATAAATACTAATTTGGACAGTGAAACTACAAGGATAACATAACAATAATAAAAATCATTCTTGTATTTGTTAATTATTCATAAATCTCGAAAAAATACACTGCTTATTTGAAATTTAATTAACGTGTGACGTCAATGGTTAGAGGCAATCTTATCACTGTTAGATTGCCGCTCTGTTAATACCAAATGAAAGAGAGAAGAAGAGGCGGTCATTCGGCAGTGTTGATTTGACAGTATCAGATAATAGGTTTGCTTTGCTAAAGCTTTGTGCAAAATTAAGTTATTATTAATTTTGGAGCCAAATTTTGTTAGCTAGTGGTGAAAATTTGCCTATAAAATATATATCATGCTACATGAATTCTTTGCGAGTATTAAACGGTTTTTGGAACACTTATAAATATTTCTTTAGAATTCACTGTAGTGTTTTTGCAGGTAGACATGAAGCAATTCTTTTCCGTTTCTAAAGGTAAAGTATGTAGTACTACACGAAATTTTCCTTTAAACTAGAATAGTAAGTCCTCAGTAACTTACAAAATAGATCTAAACTAGAGAGATTATTTAAAAAGTGTTCGACGGCGATAAAACATGCAACAAAGAAAGCTGCAACTTTGAATCATCTTTCTCTCTTGTAAACAAATCATAGGCAAGACATTCGCAAGTACACACACTTAAAGAGTTCTCTGATATATTTGATATATATCAACTAAAATTACTTCTCTCTGATTAATAGTTCGCACCATAGTTTAGAAGGTTAATATGGTAATTAATAACCAACGCAAATGAAATCTATTGCACAGCCAACATGTACCAATACTAGTAGAGTAGTTTCAGGCTATTGACTATCATCAGGTCGAAGCAGGTGAATACACACAGGCTACACTATGATCTCTATTGCATGACTAAAAAAAAATAGCCAAATAGCAGTGATTTAAAAGAAAGATCACTTATGAAGCAAAGTTGCTGATTAGGAAGCAGTAGTCTTAGTAATTATTATATTTGTTATTTATTAAATACATCAGAGGACAATGACTTTACATTTATGTATTTATGTTTTCTTAACCGCTCTCAAGTTACCGAAGTAACCTCCGGAAGGTCTCAAGGATCTTGTGCTAGGTAACGAGAGACGAGGCCCTACAGTTTATTGTGGACTCCGAACCACTCGATCATTGATACTAATTATCTTGTATTAAAAAAGAAAATTCTCAAAAGGACTACAATCCATTAAATTGTCAATCACTTAATGAAGAAAATGTGAACCCAATCGTGTTGTGTGGTTTGTTGTGACAGAGGAATGCCGAAAAGCTGATTTGAAATTGAAAAATTGATATTGTACATGGGGGCACTATGGATGTGGGAACCCATAAGCCTGAATATGCCAGGTCCAGCGAAACTTACAAAGGGTCAGAGCCGCAGGCACCTTGTTTCAAAAAAAATTTCAGTCATTCACCCGCTATCGATCACGCCTCAGTCTGTAATACACGTTACTCCCTCAACTTATAAGTAACTATAATATATCTAGCTTTCCCTGGCATTTTAAAACAAAGAACCAGTTTTAATAAGCCCTTACTTTGTCCGCTAACATTGTGAAAAACAAAAGATTTTATTTTTGAAAATTTTAATACATATTCTGTAAATAGAGTATCTGCATGGTAATTTAAAAAATCAAATGGAGAAAAAAAACCACATTTACTGTGAATTAATTAACATCAAAATAAGGTTGCAGCTGTTTTCCATAAGAAAAAGCACTTTTTTTATTAATATGTTATTTCTTTTAGCAAAGAGCGCAAGCACTTTGTTTTTTGTCGAAATATAAAGTACTAATGATCATACACAATAAAAAATTGCATTGCTACAAGCATGCATTCATACCGAAATAATAATTTAAATAACGTGCATGATGTATGAACCAATAACCAATGAACCAAAACGTTTGCTAGCTAGTGCCATCTATGTCTACAGCTTCAGTACCTTGTGTACATCTAACATAAAAATGAATATTCCACGAATTGCGCTCGAAATCACAGAACACATTTTATTTGTATGAAAAACTCTGAAAAACTTTAAAATGTTCTTATCGATGGAAGATGTTATTTATATTGAAAAAGATTTTCTTATTCCTCCGGATGCAAGCTTTTGTCAAAGCCATTTCAATGGAAACATCCTTAAAACTGATGCTATTTCAAATGTGAAGATATATTGTGAAGAAACCATGTTAAATAACAGCAACATAAAACTTACAAGAAGGACTTCGTTCTTCTGCTTTAAAAAAAGGTATTGATTTTGATACCCCTTATATTATTTTAAGTGATCAGGGCTACTGGAGACTACAAAAGCAAGATTTTGACAAACTATTAAGTAATAAAAGGCACTGTCAGAGTTTGTTCCAAAACATCTCGGAGTAAACTACATCAGCACGGATGACTTTATAAAAAAACATACACGTCCTTTAGCAAAACAGCTTTTCTGTACTGATAAAGACAGTCATCATTGTCGCTGATGAAGTTTACATTTATATAAAAAAAGCAACAATTACAGTTTTCAAAAGAGGACATATTCCATGCATAAAGGTTGTCCACTTGTCAAATTCATGATAGTAGTCAGTACAGGGGGTATTTTGGATATATTGGGGCCTTACTTCGTAGATGGCAGAAATAATGATGCATCAATTTTTAAATCCCAATTATGCAGTAGTACTTCTCCTCTCTGTGCCTTCAAGGTGACAATGTTATAGTGATAAACAGAGAGTTTTTGCGATTGTTTATCTTTATTAAAAGATATGAGGTTGGTGGCAAAAATGCCAAGCTCTTTGCTGGGTCACAATCACCACACAGTTGATGAGGCAAACAAGTCATGCCTATTTACATCTATAGGGTGGGTTGTAGAGGCTATTAAAAACATGGAAAGCTCTATTTGTTATGCCTAATTCTTACATATCACACGTAGATTAAGAGAGAATAGTTGCAGCAATGTGGAATGCTTTTAGACCACCCCGCAAAACCATTGAAGAAGATGACCAAATCCTTACGCAACGAATGATTCAGATTTCCAAACAGATTAATATCTTACAATCAAAAGTCGAAGATGAAGGGTGGATTAAAAAACATGTTATTTGGAAAGAATTTCCACAACTGACTTTCTAAGAATTGTGTAACATAGCATAGCCAAATAAGCCAAATCGTATACAGAAGAACACATAAGTGATCAACTATTGTTACTGCATTGAGAATGAAGCGATGTTATTAGAGTGAAAATGCAATCAAGGCACATATCTTCCAAAATATATAAACCTTTGGATTCAGTGCAATTTCACCACAATACTACACTGATTAGTATCAGTGTCTATAGTAGACCAGTCGAATTAGCATTTTGACAAAAAAAAAAAATGTTTCTAGGTATAAGCCGAATCCAGGATGTTCAGAATGATGGTAGGAATGTAGGGTTTCTTAAGCTTCAATTTTTTTGCGTGGCAAATTTTTTTATTGAACAATTAAGGGATGAGAAAATGGTTTTTTCGAGTTTTTGAAAAAACTATTGATTTTAGAAAAAAATGTTTTGTTTAGAAATTGTGCGCCTTGAAAATACCTGCAAAATGATACCTAGTTCATCAATATCGGTTAATTTGTTTATGAGTCATTGCAAGACACATGCTAAAATGGCTGTTTTTTCAATTGCTAATAAACTATAGAAAACATGTTTAATATACTTGTTACCACAGGAAAAGAAGGCTCTTAAAGCATAGAAAAGGCAAGCGAAATCGGGAGCCATATGGTCAAACAGTTTTTGCACAAATCAATTTGTTAATAAATTTTCGACGTTTTTGTAACGCTTATTTCTCAGCGACTGGAGGTTATACAGCAATCTATGGTGTGTAAATTAAAGTTCATGATTTATACTATCAATATCAAAAAAGAACTAAATGAAGTATTGATTTTGAATTGTTGAAAACAAGAATCAAAGTGAGCATTAATTTTTTCATTATAAACAAATAGAATATCTCTTCGGTGATGCATGGTAACGAAATACTGATAAAAGCATCTGATAGCTGACATTTTTTCACAAATTTAAAAAAAATAACAGTCTTTACGACCAACAGAAGCTGAGATAGACTTTTTTTAAAATCGCTGTGGCATTGTTTATTAATATTAAGGAATGATTTTAGCTGGAATCTACAGAGGAATATTCCTATGCAAAAGTTTTCGACTCGATTATTTAAAAACTATTGATGTGGCAATTGTTTAAAGTTGCAATCTCTCCCATAGTCAGTGTGGAAGCGATGGTGGGGGATGCCACGCGCCGCCGAAAACGAGCAACTTTAACCATTGAAACATCAACAATTTTTAAATAATCGAGTCGAAAACTTTTGCATTGGATTCTTTGAACGTTCCCCTGTACATTTCAGATAAAATCATTCCTAAATATTAATAAACAACAATATTGATTCTAAAATATGGGAAGGAAAACTCATATTTGTCAACTATGTGTAAAATTATATTGCTTAAGCAATATTTTCTAATATCAATAAATATTGATTTTACAATATTGGAAAGTGTATATTTTATTATGTTGTTATTGAACTTTTTAGTAATATTGCACAACAAACATCAACTAATAATGACAAATATTAATTTTAAAATATCGGGATATTCATATTGAGATTATATTGCTAAACTCTCTTATAAATAACATTGTTTAACTGATTTATGTCTATATTGGATAGTCATGCCGCGCAATGAGTTGCAGTAGATGGCTCTCCTTACAATATGCTTGTACATATGTACAATTTCTGACTTAGGGGCTCTAGGCTAAGTGCATGATTCAATAATGACGAAGAGAAATTCACTGTGGTGAAGTACTAACAAAGGACCAAGATGCCTTTAGTAATTTACAGATGATGTAGCTGTAACTACCATACACGGTTGACTATTTCAACTGGGGGTTTTACTACAATCACTTCTAGATTTTGTTATTGAGGTTTTTAAAATAATAATCATTATTCAATTCTATTTTATGAAAATGAAAAGAAATAGCTTTACCATTTTTGGGCATTAGGCTAAATTTTCATTAAATATTGGGCCAATATATGATTTCAAATAATAATTTATATTGGAATAAAATATTATATGATATGATTTTCTAATATTAGTTGAATATAGCTTAAACAATATTGAGTCTATATACAAAAATGTTCACATTCTTTATTAGTTCAATGTTGCATTCTTTACGTTTTTGTAATATTAAACCAATATTGGCTCAATATTAGTGTTCTACCTGGGAAGTCAAAAAGTTATTAACAAATTGATTGTGCAAAAACTATTAGACCCTTCTTTTCCTGTGGTATAGTTGAGAAGAAACATATACGAGACTGTTTACATTTCCAAAATTAGCACAAAAAGTTAAACTGAAGCGTGCCGCTCAAAGTGCCGCGTTTTTGCTTTAGGGGTCCGGTCGCTTGTGGATATAGCAAAAAACGCGGCACTTTGAGCGGCACGCTTCAGTTTAACTTTTTGTGCTAATTTTGGAAATGTAAACAGTCTCGTATATGTTCCTTCCCAGCTATAACAAGTATATTAACCATGTTTTTCTATTGTTTATTAACAATTGAAAAAACAGCCATTTTAGCATATTTATTGCACTGACTCATAAACAAATTAACCGATTTTGACAAATTTTGTGGGTATTTTCAAGGCACACAACTTTAATAAACATTTTTTTTTCTAAAATCAATAGTTTTTTCTGAAACTCGAAAAAACCATTTTCTAACACCTTCATTATTCAATAAAAAAATTTGCCACGCAAAAAAAATTGAAGCCTAAGAAACCCTACATTTCTACCATCATTCTGAACATCCTGGATTAGGCTTATACCTAGAATCATTTCAGGGGACAGAGGTCAGGGGACAATTAGCAGCGTACTCACCTTGCAAAAACGAGCAATTAGATACATCTGTAAAGCACGCGTGAGAGACTCTTGCAAACCTCTATTTGTTGATCATAAAATTCTAACGGTAATTACTATTTTTATTCACGAGACAGTCTGTTTATTTCATAAAAAACGAAATAAGTTCGACTTTGCTAATAACCGTCGCAACACCCGACAAGCTAATAATATTTGTTTACCTTTACCATCGACTAGCCTTATAAAAAAATCATTAATTTATAATGGTAAAAAACTTTACAATCACCTCCCATTAACTTTAAAAAATATTGTCCCAGATAACCAATTTAGGAATGCTGTAAAAAATTTCTTAATCTACAAGAAAATACTACGATGATTCTTTTTAATATGCTTTCATTACATCTGTTTCGATAAATATATGTTTATTGACATTCTATATATTAGATTATATTACGTCTGTTGGTATTACTGTACACTGTAATGATCTACTTTACTGTTTATGTAATAACTATACAAATATTGTTTGTATTTTATAATCTTACACTTTGTCAATAAGATACTTCTTTAGACAATAAAGTTTACATCTACTATCTATCTATCATTTTTTGTCAAAATCATGCCATTTTGATACTAATTCGACTGGAGTACTAATGATAGTGAGGATAAGGAGAGCTAAGTTGTTTCTAAAAGACGTAAAATAGTAAAATACATAACAGTTTTGGAAAAGGATTAATTTTATTTGAAAATATTTAACCTCAGTAACACCATTTTAAAACCACTATATATACACTAATAGGGAGGTTTCGCTAAAAGTTGACTTTTTCCTTATTTCTTGCTTTATTATAATGCTAATACAATAAAAAAAATTACGTGCGTTCAAAATTGAGCCTCATCGAAACTGATCTTTTTAATTTCTATGAAAGTGGTGCTTACATGAACTAAGTGGAACGGTATTATAAAAGTGCATGCAGTACATTTCATAATTTAGTTAAATAAATTATTTAAACCAGTTTTAATCACTTATAGATGATTCTAAAATGATTTGTAAATTAATAATAAATAAATAAATATATAATAATTGGTTTTGTTGTTTTATGGGCCTAATAGGGACTTTTAAAGTTAAATTAATTTTACTAACCTGAACAGCTTGCAATTGGTTGATGGGCTTCCCAAAAGCTTTCCTTTGCGTTGCATAATCAACTGCAACCTCCAAAGAGGCTTGTGCTATACCTAATGCTTGAGCTGCTATGCCTACCCTGGCTTTATCCAACTGTTCCATTGCCATTCTGAAACCACCACCCACTGTACCTATAAAATTAGAAAAATCATTTTCAGTCAACACATTCATTCTTAAAAAGCTGTTTGAAAGAAAAGTTTAGTTGTGTAATTTCCAAAAATTTTGTTTTATTTTTCTCCCTCATATATATTAACTAATAGTTTTAATTATACAAATGCATACAGTAGTACTTTTTCATGAATCGGAAATTTGTCCACACAAGCCGTACGCATGTGCAGTAAATCCTGTTAGTGTAACAAAGACACTTTAAGCATGAGTTTTATAAGATATTTCTCGTATGATTATCCTCAATTTCCATATTTAAATGAATTAATATCAGAGTTAACTTAGGTCAAATGTGCTTTTAGAGGGCAGAATATTAAATTATAATATTTTTAGTCGCAAACTCCTCTATAAAATCCCTATTTTACTATAAGGAACGTAACCAGACTGCAACCAACAGCTACTCTCCGGACTATGTGTCCCGCCGAGTGCTGAATTACAAATTACAAGCCTGGCGTGTTAAGGGCTGGTTTTATAATATCGGATTAAACTGTAGAGTACAGGTTAAACTACAGATTTGGAAAAAAGTCTGTTTTATAATGTCAGTAATCTTTAGTTTACAGATTAATTACGTTACAGTAAGGTTAAATTTCAAACAGTGGATGGGGATCGCTTAAACCGTGGATTATCAAATGTCAGAATATTCATAACCTCAGAATTAATAAAATTCGGTGTATATTTGATGGATGTATTCGAAATACGTGATTATTTACAATCTGATGATGACAAAAATTATTAATACGCTCAAATAATTCTGGGAATTTTAGAATCAGACCTATAGTTACATGGAAGAATGTAATGATAAAACATTGAGTTGAGTTGATTTAGATTATCTAAGCAGTCAGTTATTATTTTATTGGAACATTTATTATCTGACAGAAAGGTAAAGATTTATTTTTGATTACCTCACAGTTCTATGCATATTTGCTTTATTGTTACCAGCGTTTTTGGGAGTGTATACAAATCAACTGCCTCGTGTATAATTAAAAATTTTTCTCTAATAAAATTATCTCGTATTCAGTATTTGTCGTTCTATTGCACTCCATTTTTACAAAAATAACTTGAAGGGCATGTTAAAATGTCATAATAGGTTAGAATCAAACTAAGTGAAGTTGTAATTTCTGGTGAACAGTAGTACCAACTATGTAAGTTGCGGTATTTCTGGATTTAAAACGTGCTTTTGAAACCATAGATAGAAGTATATTAATTGACAAACTTAAAAGTTATGGTATTGGAGGTAGTGTATTAAATTGGATAAAGGACTATTTGACTGAGAGATACCAGGTAACTAAAATTGGTAATGCAACTTCATCACGAAAAATCAATAATTTCGGAGTACCGCAGGGGAGTGTCATCGGGCCTTTGTTATTTTTAATATATATTAATGATATTGATGAATGCCATGATAGTGATTTTATAAACTTATTTGCAGATGACACACTTTTATCAGTCAGTAATAACAGCCTAGACGTAGCAATTAACAAAATGAATACTTCACTTAGAAGAATAATGGTATATCTAAACAAAAATAAATTGAAAATAAATATACAAAAAACAAAATCAATGGTCATAATACTAGGTATAAATATAACAGTATTGACTTTAACACAGTCAAACTGTATATGAATAATACAGAAATCGAAGTAGTTACTGAATTTAAGTACCTGGGATGTTACTTGGACAATAATTTAGTATTTACCACACACTTTGACTATATATAAAAAATTTAAAAAAAAACTGTATTTTTTTTCAAGAGTTGCATCCACTTTGTCAGTTGAAACAAGCATTACTGTATACAACCCAATAATTCAACCTCATTTTGACTACTGCGCCAGTTTACTGTACTCGCTAGGGTCTAACAAATTATCAGTTTTGCAAAAATTACAAAACAGAGGGATGAGAATAATTTTGAAGTGTATCAGATATGTCCCAATAGGATTTATGTTGGCTTCTCTTCAGTGGTTATCAGTTACGGATAGACTATACTACTTTTCCATGATTTTTATATTTAAAATTAAAAATAAATTGTTACCCCCTTATTTTGATCAATTTATAACTTATAACAATGAAGTACATAACTATGACACGAGAACTAACAATAATTTTTATATAAACAGGCAGAATCTTTCACAAACTATGAATGGATTGTTTTATAAAGGTCTTAATGAATTTAACAAACTTCCAACGAATATAAAAAAATCAAATAATCTACCAGAATTTAAAAAAAAGGAATATTCTAAAGTATATCAAAAATTAAATTTAATTTTATAATTCAAGTATTATTATATTGCTAGGCATGGTGTTTTGTGTAGATTGGTCTCACTATAATATTATTGTACTTTACCTATTTTAGGATCTTTCTTTTGTTTATTAATAAGTATCTAGTCGCACTCTTATGAAACTTCTGTATGTAAATTGATACTACTATTATCGAACTACAGATATTTGTTTGCATGTTACCTACTTTAAACTTTTCTGTTAAATAAATACAGTATTTATTTATTTATTATTCATTATTATTAGTTTTATGGTTATGAGATTTATGTAGATAAATTAGTATTAATGTTAACAAGCCATGTAACAATAGATCTATATATTAGGATTGTCCTACTTACCAATAAATTATTATTATTATTATTATAAATTTCAGTTTATTTTTATAAAACAGGCATTTATAATCATGGTTTAATCCTAAATTTAAACTTAAGATAAACATAGGCTTAATCTAACATTATAAAACTGGGCCTAAGTGTAATATGCCATTATTACACTTAATGTGCCAGGCTTGTAACTTATAATTCAATTTTATCTTTAAACAGTCCTAGAAAAAATACATTTATATACTATTATATATAAATTCGACTGAATGCACTGTGCATTCAGTCGAATTTATTTATTTTTTTGTCCATATATAGCAATGTATTATTTACCTAATACATTTTCCTTAGGAACCTTTACGTTTTCTAAAATTATATTGCATGTTGAAGAAGATCTGATACCCAGTTTCTCTTCTGGTTTACCTAAGGAGAGCCCAGGGCTTGGAATAGGAACTAAAAATCCTGTTATACCTGAAACATACATTTGTAAGTATTTTTATTCTTCCACCTCCACATACTAGAGTAAGAGTAATAGAAAGGGAAAAGGGTGGGTTTATAAATTTTTCACCTAATTAGTCGAAAAAATATGCTCCGCTAAGGTGAATACAAATCAATTGACAGATTGAGAGCATTATTATTATTATTTATATATGATATATACCACTTTTGACGCAGCATTATTTGCATTAGAAGTCATTTGGTCAGTTTCTTATGAGTTAATGGAGTTGTAGAAAGACAGATTCAAACTGTAAAAACGATATTAAAAAAATGTAAAACATAGAACTCTGATCCTTATTTGGCATTATGGGCTTTTATAAATACACCCCTTCATGGTGAAAATTTACCAGCAAATATTTTATATAACAGAAATGTATGACATTTATTGCTAAAACAAAATTCACACTTTCTACCTCGACTATTTAATAAACAAAAACATGATAAGTTTCTTAACGATGCTCAAACTAAGCAGAAATTTTACTATGACAAAAATCCGATTCCACATCATCACTTGCCCAACACCGCCTCCTAACAGGCCATAATATAGACTTCGATAACACCAAAACCATAACACCATCATTTTTCCAGAAACCGTGAATCATCCGCTAAACAATTGAGATTGAAAAACGTCCCAATTGTCTAAACAAAAGGGATGACGGTCATCGTCTTCCAGTCGCTTGGAAATCATGATGCCTCCATCAACAGACCCTCAACCCCCCACCACTCTCCCAACCACAGACAGCTTTCGTATAAATAACACTTCGTCCGATACGGCCAGCGAGTTCGCTCTAAGGAGTAGGCAGATTGAAGCCTTAGAGACAGATCGTGGTGAGATCTGGGGAGTAGGAAGATTGAGACCCCGGAATCGAACCAGTTCCACGAACTCCTAACATTATTTTCTTTGACAATTTTTACTTGACCCACTTTTTCTCTTGAAAATGGCTCCAAAACGGGAGCCGAAACGTCGAGACATTAACAATCTCAGATGCGGTTCAACCCGAGAACCTAGTATTATATATATATATTGACATTGGCTACCATTCATGATTTGTAAGGTATAATTCAATGCAGGTCAGGGTATTTGCCCGCTGAGTAGTTGTTTGCTGCAAATCATATGTAATAACATATATATATATAATTTTGAAATTAAAACAAAAATATAAAAGAAAAACAAAGCGCTAATCTATATGTATGTATATATTTCTCAAAAACAACCCTTTTTTGAAACTGCAGGGAGTGAAAATCATGTTTAGACAACTCAAATGCTTAACTTTTTACGGGTCTCATAACTGTGGGAAAAATTTCTTTAGTTTTTCCTATTTTGAAGGGATTAATTGTTAATGCCTGTTTTATATACACATACACTGTGTAAAAAAATGTTAAATAGTCATGCCCAGAAAATTGTACATAGTAAATCTACAAAAGGGGAGATATAAGGTGTGCTTCTTACATACGCCACTGCGCAAGTGATAAAGATCAAATAAATCAGTACACATCCCGCCCTCGTATGATTTATGTCCTGCTAACTAACTTCATCACAACCACATTACCTTTTAGACTATATTCAGAAGACTATAGAATACAAAATATTTCAAAAAATTTGTTTTATAATTATTTAAATTATTGTAAGTTTGATTCAGGGTTCAGGATGATTCAGTTATAGGGTTATTCACAAAATATCTTCTAGGTCGAAGTGAAGTAAGGCTACTTAAAGCCAAACGACCCCTGAAACAATCTACAAGTTTAATTTAAGGAAAAAAATGGTGCTTACAAGATTAATCACAAGTCATTACTGAGTAAAATGAAACATAATTACAGAAGAACTCTTACAAATAGGTATTTTCTTAATACGAAGTAAACTGTTTCAATTAACTGATTACCTCTGTGTTTCAGACTTTTATCAACTGTAGCAAACACCACTGCAGCTTTGCCTTCTAATCCGCTTGTAACCCATGACTTTGTACCATTTAATATATAACTGTCCCCATCCAGAACTGCAGTTGTGGACATAGATCCTACATCGCTACCAGCATCTGCAATGTTATTGGTAAAAATTAGAATTAGAATGTTTATTAACAAATGCGATAAAAATGAGGTTAATAAAATATAAAATGTACTATTTTGGTTATTGTCTGGGAGCTTCGGCTGCATTTGGACGAGTCATTTCATACCGATTAAAAATCATAACAATAATAGTTTTCCCCTAATACATAAGTGATCTGAACGTCAGCTATTCTAGTAGCGGTAGAGTTAAAGGTGACACATATTAAAGTTGTAAAAAAATTATGCTATGAGTATTTTCATACCGTGCCAAAATTTATGAGTCACGTATACGAACCATATTGAAAATGTTCAAGTATAAAATCATTTTATATCTTATGAACTTTATGCAGCTGAATTTGTATACTTTTAAAATAATAGAGAAAATTGTCAGCTGTATTTATAACGGGGTAAGACCATCAGTCAGCATTATAAACACGCTGTACGCATCTTTAGGATCTTTCCACCCGCAAACATTCAGCTGACGGCGATTGTTATTTTTTTTTAACAATAAAATTACTCGATCTTTCAATTTCAATCAGTATTACATCAATTTAGCATAACCTATGCCACTTTATGCTGTGAGTAACGAGTATTTAATAGATTTTCCATACTAATCAAGTTCGTGTCTGTTTTAAATTATTATTATTATTGTGTACTGTAGAACCAAGAATTCTTAAACTGTGAACGTCCCATTACCCAAACTTTCCCGCCCCAAAGATTTTTTTTCAAAGCCTCCAGGTAGAATTGACCTTAGTGAGTTTACCCTAATCAAGTAAGACAAACAAAAGAGAAACATTATCATCCGCTGTCTAAATTTTAATCCTGGTTTCTATAGAAGAAGAAAATAATCCTCTTGACATTTTAAGACAATCATCATCCTACATTAAAGCATTTGCATACATTTCAAATATACACGACTATAATATAGATCAGTTTGTATGCAGAATGTATGGTTTAAAATCAATCGGCGATGTAAATACAACACGAGTAGCAACATTCATTAAACATATAAAATGAATGAAAAAAGAGACAGATTTATGCTTCAAAATACAATTGATGGAGCAATATTTCCTCCACGTCAATTGTAACTGTACCAACACATACTACGCACATCATATATAGCACATCTTTAGAGCCATGCTCATCAGAGTTATCACCCTTGGACTATGGATGGAGGGAAGAAAATAATAAATTCACTCTCAAGTGGTTTGACGGTGACCAAGTCCCACTGACAATAACTGGCGTAACGATCATCGATGAGAATCCTGCAGGTATTTTTATAACACATTGAAACTGAATTTAAAGGAATATCAATATATCTTTAAAACTTGTACTATATTTTTTACAGAAAACGTCGAAATTGAACCATCAGAGAATGCCGAAGATGATGCAGGAGAATATGAGCGAGAACGAACTGTCATCATAGACAGCTCCTATGATAAGTAGCAAGGAAGATGATGACTATGATACAGATACTACAGAAGAGTTAAACGAAGAAATCAATTAATAATTTTTGGACCAGTAAAGATAAGGTTTCTTGTGTATTGTTCAAGTTTATTAATAAAATAGAAAATTAAAATACCTAGTATTAAAAGAATCTAAATTATCACGTTTCAACAGTACATCACATCAGAAACCAAATAAACTAGTCGAAATTTAAGCAGCAGATGGTAACATTTCTCTTTCGTTTGTATAAGTTTGTCTCACTCGATTAGGATAAACTCACTGGACTACCTGGAAGCTTTGAAAAAAAATCTTTGGGATGGGTAAGTTGGAGTAGTGCAACATTCACAGTTTAAGATTTCTTGGTTCTACAGTACACAATAATATAATTTAAAACTGACACGAACTTGATTAGTATGAAAAATTTATCAAAAACTTGTTATTCACAACATAAAGTGGCATAACTTAGGTGAGATTGATATTAATACTGATTGAAATTGAAAGATAGAGTAATTTTATTGTTAAAAAAATAAAAATTGCCATCAGCTGAATGTTTGTGGGTAGAAAGATTGTCAGTTCATTTGTGAAAGTGAGCGCATACCATGTTTATGACGCTGACTGACAGCCTTATCCCCGTTATAAATACAGCTGACAACGCTCATTTTGCTGATTGGTGAATATTAATCAACTGCTAAAAACGAAATTTATTCGGTATAAACTTCCTCGAAAAAATGCGGCGCTACTTCCCGCACTATTATGATATGTATGGTTATTTTAGATACCATCCTACCAACATTTAAAGTATGTATCAACTGCTAAAAATTAAATTTATTCGGTATAAAATTCCTCGAAAAAATGCGGCGCAACCTCCTGCACTATTATAATATGTTTATGATTATTTTAGATACCATCCTACCAACATTTAAAGTATGCATGCTAGTTCATTAAATATAAAATGCATTCCTGTTTGACTACGATCATTGCACCAGCGCCGGCCCATGAAACTTCGCGCTCCAGGCCCCAAATAATATTTGTGTCCACCTCCACCACGCAACAATTTATTTTTCAGTACATTGTGCAAACTTTGGTAATATGCATGAACTTTCAATGAAATTTGCTTGTTTTTCTGCCGAGACCCTTGGTGAAGTTTTTATAAATTTGGACATAAATGACAAACATTTTGTGGCCTCTTTCAGAGATGCCATTTTACAATTCTGCGTTATCGACATTTTCTTTGTTACTATATGCTGCTGAACTCAGAAATTAAAACGCATGTTAATACTCAATATTTTTTAAGTTCTAAAATATTCTCAGTTGTGTTCCGGTTTTGATTATTAATTTTTGTTATTCTTTTCGAATATGTACGATAATTTTATGGATAGATTGATACAGACAATTATAAAATATAGGCATTAGAAGGAAAAGTCAATAGTCAAAGTTAGAGTGACATCAGTCAGCACTTTCATATCAATAAATTACATCATATCACAGAAGCTGGACTTGGGTATTACTTTGTCCTTGGTTTTTGACTTATTTACATAATGTACAGGGCTGGATTTAGGAGAGGCACTGGACCAGACCAGACCCATCATTTGGTGGGGGCCCCTGAAACCGTTAGTGCAATGAGAGAATAACCATAAAAATAATAAGTACACATAAACAAAGTCAGAACTTTATATCAATAAATTGAGTAATTAATAATAATATATTGATTCTGACTTAAGATTTAAACAATATACAACTAATTCTATTAGAAAATCATACTCTAATTTAAATTATTATATGGATTTTCCGGTTTATGAGACAAAAATACAAAAGCAATGTTGTGTAACTCACTACTTCTTCTACACTCAAATACACTACTCGATGTGCGTTTCGCTAACCATGTCAGCATCATCGGGAGACGAATAAGACTGATTTTTAGTTCTAATCATCTGAAATTTTTTAATTACCGAATTTCCCCAACGATGGATCAAACATTGTAATCAGCTAGGTCACCTCATTTAAATCCGATGGATTTGAATTTTTGGAGGCATCTTAAACCTTTTATTTGCTATGACCCTACTGGCACTTTAGAACAATTGCGGCAATGAGTCCGTTCAGCCAGTCACAGCACAGTTATAGCGCTTTGCAAGCGCTTTTGTCCAGCAACTTAAAATTGGTTGACCCGTTCGCTTCTTGCAAGTGTTTATGTACGTCAAAATGTCAAATGTATTCTAACCTAACTTGATGCTCTTCGGCTTTTATCAACCATCAAAATGTATGCTAACAAATATCTCTTTTTATAATTTTCGTATATTTATCAATATTTTTGTTATGGTAGGATAGTGTTTTGTTAGAATTCATACAAAAAAATGTATCCATTGTTTTTATTGGATGAAATAAGTGATTATCCAACAGAAGATGATTTTACTTTAAATATTATCACTACATTAATAGAGGGAACTGATGACAGTCTGTTTGCACTGAGCATTGATGGGAAAGAAGTACCTGTCCACAATTTAAATTGTTTTGAAGAAATCATTCCAAGGTATAATTCAAATGATTTTGCAGAACATTTCCGAATGTCACGTACTGTTATGGAGGTAATGTATTAACAGGTTTGTAATTAGTATTGTGATTACTGTGCTATGAAATTGCAGGAGTTAATAATGGAAATTGGAAACAGAATTCAAGTAGCAGAAAGTGATGTAAGGATAGCAACTGAGAAAAAGTTCTTTTTTGTGTATGGATGTTCGGCAAACCTGAATCATTTTTAGCTTGTGCAGATAGATTTGGCATATCAAAAGGCACTGACCATTACATTTTTTATGAAATATGTCATATACTGGAAGAAATGATGGATACTGAAATTAAATGGCCATTATTCACTCCATTTAATAGAAAATGCTTTTAGAGGTAGAACTGGTTTTCCTGGGGTTATCGGTGCAATAGATGGTTGCCACATAACCATAAAGTCACCTGTAAACAACCCGATAGATTATTATAATCGTAAAAGGTTTAATTCTGTTATTCTACAAGCTGTTTGTGATTATAATTTATTATTTCGAAATATTTTTGTGGGTATGCATGGACAAGTCCATGATGCAAGGGTTCTACGAGAAAGCCCTTTATACGAGGGGCTGCAAAATGATAGAAATCCATTAATTGGCCCTGATTATTATTTACTTGTAGACAGTGCTTATCCTCTTCTTATCAATATAATGATGCGTGCCATTTAGAGACAGTCATTTACAACCAGGCCAAATTTATTATAATAAATGTTTGAGTCAAGGAAGATGTAAAGTGGAGATAGCGTTTGCTCGTTTGAAAGAAAAATTTCGTAGATTAAAATTTCTAATCGCAAATATAGAAAACGTTCCCTTAATTAGTTACTGCGGCATGTGTGCTACATAATTTCATAATAAGAAGAGGAGTTGAAAATATTATGGAAGACAATAATATTGTTGAAAATGATATGGAATTCGAATACGACTTGGATTTGGTTAACGAAGAACATCTTAATTTAGCAGTGCTTAAAAGAAACCAAATAATGAAGCAACTCATGTAAAACCTTATGTTTTTGTAGCAGTAGCTTTAATTACTTGAATGTTTTTTGGGATCATAAAAATGAACAAAATTTTCTTTTTTAAAATAAATGTATAACTATACGCTGGTACACCTCGTTCTGGCAAATTGAAGAGCAATAATGTATACCTACTGCTATAATAATGTATACTATGTACTACGGTCGTGAGCAAAAAAAATAGGACAAATCTTATAACGGTATTTTGCTAAAATCTAGTTGTGTACATCTAACTTTATTTTTTGTGACATTGTCAGTTAGTTGTCATAATTTATTGCAAGTGTGCAAAAAATTAATATGCCTCATATAAGCGATTTAGTTAAATCTGGAGTTATTGCTAAAGCAGAAGATGGATGGTCAATGAGACAAATTACACTGCGTTATAATATTGACAAAAATTCGGTGTATAAAATTTTAAGAAAGTGGAAAATAAACAGTACGATTAGTAGAAATCCCAGATCAGGACGACGAAGGATATCAACTCAACAACAAGATTTGCAATTGGTAAATGCTTTAGTAGAAAATTCAATTTTACTCAGTTATTCAGGCTGCTGAAGAAATGGATTTTCCTGGATCGAGTAGTACTGGTTGCCGGCGAGTAAGAGAATCGGAGCTACGCTGCCATGCAGCAGCACAGAAATACTTACTTAAAGCTGAACGTAAAGAAGCTCGAATAGGATTTGCGCTTGAATTTTTAGCGCATGATGTAAATTATTGACACAATGTAATCTTTACAGACGAAAAAACTTCCCAGTCAACACACAGCAGTCGTATTCGTGTTTACCGCCCTCCGAATACTCGATCCGCTGAGAGATATATATGATGATAACAATGATGATAACAATGATAAAAGTAGTAGATTTTCCGTCAATATGTGGGCTTGGATATCGGCACGTGGTCCTGGTGTTTTGTGGCATATTGAGGAACGATTTAATAGTGAAATGTATATTAGGATTTTAGACAATATTATGCTCCCTTCTGTGTCACAATTATTTCTTAATAATGAGTTCATATTTCAACAAGACAATTGTTCCGTCCATACTGCTCATAGCGTAACTAACTGGTTTCAAGATAACAACATCAATGTTCTTAACTGGTGCAGTCATAGTACAGATCTTAACCCTATGGAAGAAGTATGGGGACTATTCGTAAGAAGTATCCAAAAACGAAATGTGAGACCACGGAATGCCGAAGAATTACTGAAAATAGTAAATAATGCATGGGAAAATATTATTGCTGATGATTATTATATAAGGTTATTTAATTCTATGCCAAACAGACTTGTAGAAGTTATAAATAGAAATATTAATAGTTAGTTTCTTGTTAAGTAGGATATCCTTTAGGATTTCTACTAATTGTACCGTTTATTCTCCACTTTCTTAAAATGTTACACACCAAATTTTTGTTAATGTTATAACGCAGTGCAATTTGTCTCATTAACAATCCATCATTTACTATAGCAATAACTACAGCATTAAAATAAAAAATAAATTAAAAGTGATATCTGTTTTATTTTGGCTACTAATTACATATTCAAATAGAGACAGATTTATATTAGAAAAAAAAAGTTGACCTATTTTTTTCTGCTCACGAAAGTACAACTTAAACATTTGTTTTCTATTTTTTGTGTTTTTACAAAATATACAATTTATTTTAAGGGTAAAATACAAATGAAAGTCCATTAAAAATAAATAACCTAGTAACAATGAAATTCGTATCACATATAATAAGTACTTGTAAATACTTCCAAATACTGCGATATGAAAACTCCAGATTGTTAAAAAATATGAGTTGCAGAACTATGAAAATTTATGAACATTGGTAAGTATTATAACTGAAAGGAACTATATAAGATATATTCATAGTCAGTAACGGTTTAACCACGAGTCTTTTCGGGGCTGGTGCACCGGGCGGTATGTATGTCCCATACACAATTAAGTAGATCTAGGTATTAAAACAATAATTCAGTGAAAAATAGTGAAAAATGGTTCCTTTCTAAGCGGTATTAAAAAAAAATGTTACATAAAATCTAAGCATTATTATTCAAGTTCAAGCCAACCGCACTCGGAAGTAAACTACCTCAAAGCGGCACTGTTCATAACTATTTGGAGGTCCGCTTGTCGACAAGTGCTTGAAGAATTGTATTTCTATTTCTTTGTACGGCTATACTTTCTTTATAAAGATATATAATTTTGTCGAGTTTATTTAACTGTTTATCTTGTTTTTCTAAGAATTTTTTCCTGAATGTATCTATATTTCGACTTTTAACAATCTTTTCATTCTTGGACCTCTGACTTTGATTTAAATTATTGTCGGTCTCCGAGGGATTTTCTGTATTGTAACATCCTGCAACTTCTACAGGTTCACTGTCATATTCAGTTGTATTGGAAGGAAAGGGTAAGTTTGAACTCATTAAATGTGATGTATTCACAGTTGCATCCGTGGCAAATATTCCTTCCATTATGTCTAAGAATTCCCACGCCTATCTTTTTGTTTAATTGTCTCTAATTGTGCGGTATGTTGCTTTTAGATTTCTAAATTTTCTATCACATGCCTCTGCCGTGACAGAATAACCATGACTTTTAATCAAATTTGCTATTTTTATCCACAAGGAACACTTCTTTATTTTTGGATTTCTGAACTTATTCAGATTTAAATTATATGCCTTCAGCAGCAGCTTTGCTGCGACATTTGTCCATTTGAAATTATCTACATTTTCGTATTCTAATTGCATTTTCTCATGACTGACAATGTCTTCACCACAACTTATTTGCTCGTTTATTTGTCGAACAGAGTCTCTCCGAAAGTTATCATCTGAAGAATATAATTTTATATTAACTTCGCATACCTCCTAAATATGAAAACTTTTCTAAAATCAACAAATTTAATCAACACTTTTACTGATTGTATAAAAAAAATTGTATCCACTTAAGTCGTCAAACATTAATGGGACATAAAGTGATAGTAATTTAAAATATAAAAAAACTTTCGGGTATATTATTAAAAAAATAATAATAATATTATAATCTCAAAAATATAAACTAATATTTATATAACATCTTCGGTTATTACTGCCACTATATCAGTACAGTTGCAAGAACCATTATTGGTTTGATGTTTTCAGATATTTTCCTATCTGAATGCAAAAAGTCTCACAGCTTTAAACGAATACTTTAATGTCTGACACCGAGTTTTTGCCGTTTTGCATTTGCATTTGAACAAGTGACACGCCACCACTACTACTGCTGATAAACAAAGTGTATTTGAAAACTGCTTGTAAAAATGTCGCCCGCTTACTAATTGCTCTCAAAAAAGCGCACAGTTCAGAGCTGAACTGTGCTCATCTTCACTAAGCGCTTGGTTGGCTGAACGGCCCAAATGTGTTTTAATACGCACAGAGATCATGAAAAAAATATCCTAATTTATCATGTGTTGAACAGTGCGCATGTCATTCCTTTGTCATGTTGAAATGTAGATAATAAATAAATAAATAAATTAACACCACAGAAATTAGACAACCCCCAATTCCAGAAGCCAGGGCTTGTGCGGAAGGGGGTTACACATTGAAAAAACGCGGACATACAACCATTTCCTCCGACAGTGCCAGTGCCGGAGCCAGGATTCGAACCCGGTGGTGCGATGTCCATGTGATTAATCGCGATTGCCATCTCGCGCCTTAACCCACTCGGCTATCGACCAGACGGTGAAGGGTAACTACGAACAGTTTATGTAAAAAACATTTCTGAGACAACATGAAAACAGTAATGTGGAACTGCTAGAAGATATTAGTGATGTAAAAAACTAAAAAATAATAGTGATCAGTCAATCTGGGCTAAAAATAAAATACATAAACATACAGAGTGTTGGAAATAAGTTGGACGAGGTGCAATGCGATCTTAGAATAAAAGAATGTGATATTTTAGTATTAACAGAAACGTGGTTATATAAAAATGAAATTCATGCTTATGACATTGAAGGGTACAGGGCTGCACACAAATGTAGAAACACATGTGGAGGAGGTGTATATATCAAAAAAACTATAAACTTCAATGAAATAGATATCATGGAACACAGTGATAATATGGTGGGTGCATGGTAGGTATTCAGGAATAAAACTCTATACAGTGTATAGGCCCCCATCATTTGACATAAAAACTTTTTTTTAAATATTTGAAGAACTTCTGGTAAAGTGTATATGACGGGAATTGAAATCGTATAAAAACTAAAAGCCGGCAAAAACAGTTGGTATCCTTTTATTGTACATGGGCCGAGGTAAATAGAAATGATTGTCATAATAAAATGTTAAAATTGTATTCATTTTTATTATTTTTTGTTTATTAGGTTCATTTCGCCAATAACATATTTTTGAGGTATTATATCAGTTTTAGATATGGTTTATACAACTCTTTGCCACTGCACTTCCGCAATCTCTCAATGATGAAATTCAAAAATAAATTAAAAAATATACTAACTCGAAATTGCCTCTACAACATACACGAGTTTTCTCAACTCATCATAGAAAATGGAAATATTTTTTCTCAGTGAAAATTAATTTTATACCTTTGTTCTAAATTTATGTAGTTTGTTATTCTATAAGTTTGTATTTTTACTATTTTAATATTTTTACTATTTATATTGTATTTTGTATTTTTACTATTTTAATATTTTACTATATTTATACTGTAGTTTAACTCTGTGACTTGTCTATAAATGTATAAATTTCATAGGATGAATAAAGATTATTATTATTATTATTATTATTATTATTATAAAGTCTAAATATTTAAATTTATTGGTTTTAGTTTTAAAGTTAACCCATATTATATTGAAATATGTTATTGCTCAGCAAGGACCAACGAGAAGGTATGAACATGTCTTGCCAGGAAGGGATGGGTCAGGGTAGATTAACGAAGGGCAATGATTTTAGTCAAAAATAAAATAAAAATTTAAGTCTCTTCTAAAATAAAAATGTAAGTTTCTTGAATAACGCAAAGAATTATTATATGAAAACAAAAATAAATATTTGTATATATAAAACATAAATAAAAACAAAATTAAAATATTTCTCTAGAATGAAGTAACTTAAATTAAAATTTCTTGTCAACTAAATAAAATATATTCCACGAAATGTAACAATAAAAAAGTGAATGAAAAAATGAAAATAAATTAAATGTTAATTGACGCGTTCGAATCTTCACTTTCTGAGGAGGAATCATTATCCAGTTGAATTAAAATCTGCGCACTAGGGGGTAGCGTTGGATATCGATTTTCTTCTTCAATTACAGGCCTAACGCAATTTTTCCATAAATCAGTATTATTGTCAATGTCATTTATTACTTCTCTTATATGATCAACTACTATCGTGCTTAACGTTGGAGAGTTATTACATTTTCGTAAACGTACTTTTAGTGTTCCCCAAACCATCTCGATAGGATTTAATATGCAATAGTATGGAGGTAACCGTAAAAGTGTATGACCGTGTATATTGGATAAGTTATCAATAACATATTCCTTTTTGAAATTCTGTTCTTTTATTCTTTTCAGTAATTCGCGTTTTATTCGAACTTTTACAGGAATTTCCATTTTTTTTTTCTCATGAATTTTAAAATGTCTTCCTTTTTTGTGCTGTTATTTGGTATTTTATTTAATATACTCGAGTGATAAGAAGCATTATCTAATACAACTACCGAATTTGGCGGAATATTTGGTAGAAGCTGTTGAGAAAACCATTTTTCGAATAGATCGGCTGTCATGTCTTCGTGATAGTCTACAGAAGACTGCGATATTTTTTTGGCCGACAAGAGCAACGCATTGGGTACAAACCCATTTTCACTTCCCGCATGAAGTATGATAACGCGTTTTCCTCTAGAACACAGAGTATTTAAAACACAATTATGCGAACTATCTACCCAACCATACTGAACAACATCATGCGTGTCAAACCACGCCTCGTCTAGATACACTGTTTAGTTTACGATATTCTCTAATTTTTTCCAAATAATCTGAATTATGTAAAGATAAACTACCTAATAATGCTAATATAAATTTGGCCAAAGATAACAATAATAGTACTTGGAACCCACGATAGCTAATCTTATCTGAACAGAAGTCATTCATGAATAAGTCAGCTAAGCATGACGAGGAAATAAACAAATTAAATGAGAAAATCGATGTCCAACAAAACATGATTGATGAAAATAAAACTGATATTAATGAGTTAAAAAATGCATTCTCCCTATATTACAAACTGAGAATGAAGATCTGAAACTAAAATTAAATGAGACAAATCAACTATCCCGATTAAACTGTTTAGAAATCACTGGTGTGCCCGAGCCAGGGAGAGGGGAAAATGTATTTCTGACAGTTCAATTAGTTGCTTCGGCATTCGGATTCAGACTGGAGTCATCGATGGTCAGCGATTGTTTCCCTATGAGAGCTAATACCGAAGGGCGGTCGAAGATAACAGTCTGTTTCACGAAGAAAACTTTCAAATGGGAAATTTTAAAGTGTCGTAAAATTAAAGCTGATTTTTCTACACTACACTTAGATAACTCCTTAAAGCAATAAAAAACTCTTCCTTAGAGCTAAAGAATATAAAAACCTGAATAATATTAAGTTTATTTGGATTAAAAATTGTAATATTTATATGAGAAAATCTGAGAATTCTAAAATTATTTTAATTAAATCTGAAAGTAACTTCCAGGAGGTCAAATAAAGTGTTTTTTTTTTGCTCTGTTTGTTGTTTTGGTTATCAGTTATTTTTTCTTTCTATTTTTCTTAAACTTTTTATGCGTAACACTAATTTAAATATTGCAGTATTAATTATAAGATCTTTAATTGCAAAATTTTATACTTTTAGGGAAATTATTCTAAAATACAATTATGATATCGTTCTACTTTCAGAAACTTGGTTGCACAGTAATATTTTAGATGAGAGTATCTTCCTGGATGGATACATAGTTTTTCGCAACGACAGAGAGCAAGGTAGGCGTGGCGGGGGAGTGCTTATATATGTCAAATCAAATATCAGATGTATAATTATAGAAAACTTGCCGGTAAACAATTCTGAACAATTATGGTTATCATTTTCAATAAATAAAGTAACTTCGTGTATAGGTGTAATATACAGGATGCCACAACATTCTATTTTAGAATTTATTCAAAATTTTGAGGACGTACTAAGCATTCTCTCCCCCAAATATGACAACATATATTGTGGTGGTGACTTTAACATGGATCTTTTAAACATTTCTGCGACTTACTATAATAAATTTATGTCACTATTAGAAAGTTTCAGTTTAATTCAAGTAGTTAACGAGCCAACTATAGTTGGCCCTACCAGTGCCACATTGTTGGATTTATTTATGTGTTCGGATCATATCAATGTTTTAAACTGTAGTATAAAAGAACTGCCTAATATATCAGATCATAGTCTTGTATCGTGCGTTATACCATGTAAGGTGGAACGTCCAACGGAGTTATTCTATACCTATAGAAATTTTAAACATTTTAATCAGGAACATTTCTACCAGGACTTGCTATTAGTTAACTTTGATCAAATATTTTATTTAGATGATATTGATAATAAAGTTTCTGTTTTCAATGATTTATTATTAAATTTATTTAATAAATATGCTCCTATCATTACATCTAGAATCACAAAAAAATACGCCCCATGGTTGACAGAAAATCTCAAATTAATATTCAAACTTAGAGACAAAGCTTTAGCTAAATTGAAAAAAACGAAAAACATTATTGATTGGGAAGATTTTAAGAGATTAAGAAACAATGCAAACCGGGAAATAAAACATGAAAAAAAGGGATATTTTCAAAACAAACTAAACTCTAACAAAAAACAAATATGGAAAACATTAAAGGATTTGAATATTTACACAAAAAAAAGGAAATTAGATATTCCCTATCATATCTCAGATGTTCAGAAAATTAGCCAGTACTTTGTAAATGCCGCAGAGGGCACAAAAAGTCCAAATAATAATACTTTAAACTTTTATGCTAATAATATGTTGCCAAATGTAGGAGAGTTATTTTTTCGAACGGTTGACACAGATACAATTAAAACCTATTTATTTAATATAAAAACCAATTCAATGGGTTCTGACATCTCTCTGCATATGTTATTGCTTTGTTGTCCTTTTATTATCCCTTATCTTACACATCTGGTGAATTATTGTATTGAAAATAATGTTTTTCCGTCGCTGTGGAAAATTGTACATATATTACATCTACCCAAAATACAAAATCCCAATGAATTAAAAGATTTGAGACCAATAAGTATGTTAGCAGTACTCTCAAAATTATTGGAATATGTATTAAATGAACAAATACGTGAGTATTTGTATGAATTTAACATTTTACCTGACAATCAGTCAGGATTTCAGCCAAATCATGGTTGTGCCACTGCATTGCTAAAAGTAACTGACGACATCCTGTCGGCCACTGATAATAATAAACTTTTTGTATTAATACTATTAGATTATTGTTTGTTATTTTTCTCAGCAAAACTAAAGAAATGAATCAAGTGGACTGTATCTAATAATTCAAAAAAGGGGAATTCAAAATTGACTTACCATCAGTATTGATGCACTGTTTTTTCCACTGTTTATTATAGGGCTAACGGGATGGACAATAAGGAGGTAGGATATAATAAACAGAAACTCAATTTTGAACACAGCTATAAGCGGTAATACTATTAATAACTAATATGCGGTGTAACTAAGGTATATAAGTATCTCTCAACAACACTGTATGTAACTGACTATATATTTTCATCTATATGTTTTTTCTCTCTATAAAAAAAGTCAACAAAAAACGAAAGACGAACATTCGAACTAACAAACAGGATAAGTAGGGCCATCTGATGATGGGAACATTAATTCAAACAATTAATGGGAACAGAGTCCTAACCATTCCCCCGCCCCTGAAAGAATATTTCAGAAACCAGGTGGTGAATAACTACTACTAATATATATGCCATCTCTTAACTCTAATAAACTAAATAGCATATTTACAACTATTTACTAAACTAATATAAGACAAAAAAATATATTTAAACATCTACAATTACTGGGTAGGCAATGGACACATTTTGACTACAGGGCGCTTAAAAATTCCATTTTTTGTTTTCACAGAGACGACTCTAACCACACCATCTCGTCCAGGAAATAATTCTACAATGCGCCCTAATGGCCACTGTAGCGGTGGGGTATTAGGTTGTTGTACCAAAACAATTGTACCAATTTTAACTGGATTAGAAGGAGTATTCCAGCGCTCGCGTACCTGTAATGTGTGCAAATATTCTAAATGCCATCGCTTCCAGTAATCCTGAACCATACGGTCTATCATTTGATATCTATCTAAACGATTTAATTTTGCATTAGTAAGATCACATGCCGGCAATCTATCAAGTGGGGTAAGTGTTAAAAAATGCGCGGGTGTGAGTGCCAGAGGTTCAGCTGGATCTGAACTTAAGACACACAACGGACGTGAATTAAGTAAAGCTTCTATTTGTATTAGCAATGTGTTCATTTCTTCATATGACAGCAACTGATTACCTACTACCTTGTATAAATGTGTTTTAACAGATTTTACATTACTTTCCCATAAGGATCCAAAATGTGGCGCAGCCGGGGGGTTAAATTTCCATTCAATTCCTCTATTAGTTAATTCAGTTGAAATAGTTTCTACAAATTCTTTTGACTCAACCAAACGATAAATTTCATTAAGCACAGTTTTAGCACCAATAAAATTAGTTCCACAGTCGGAATACATTACAGAACAGAGGCCTCTACGCGATAGGAAGCGTTTGAATGCTTGCAAAAAATTCGCAGTTGTCAAATCGGAGACTAACTCTAAATGTATTGCTTTAGTAGCAAGACAAACGAATAGACAAATATATGCCTTTTGTGAATGTGCACCTCTTCTGCGGTTAAGTATTATATAAATCGGACCGGTGAAATCAACACCGGTGTGCAAAAAAACTTTAGCTTGTTGAACTCGACAAGGAGGAAGATTTCCCATTAACGGAAATCGCGGTTGAGGTCGGGCCTTAAAACAAATATTACATTTATGTATTCTATTTCGTACTACTCCACGCGCTGCTAAAATCCAAAACCGTTGTCTCAATAATGATAAAACTAAATTAGGGCCTGTATGAAGGTTGTGACAATGATAATGATCTATCAATAAATCTACTAAATTATCCTTTTTAGGGAGTAAAATCGGATGTTGGCTATCAAAATCTAAATGTGAATTTACTAAGCGTCCGCCTACTCTGAGAATGCCATCTTTTAAAAATGGCCTAAGTTTACGTAAAGATGAGGCTAGTATTTCTTTATTTTCTAACAGTGAAATTTCCCGAGCAAAATGATTATTTTGAACAATTTTTATCAAAGTATATTCTGCTGTCTGTAAATCTGAAGCAGAAATATATTTTCGACGTGGCAATTTTTGAATAAAACGTAAAAAGTAAACGCTACAATGGAGTAATTTTAACCAAGATGAGCAACGTTCCATTAGAGTAATTAAAGGGTGAACAAAATCATTAGTAATCACCAATGTTACTAATTTTTCTTCCAATGGAGTATAATTCTCCTCGATAAATGATCTAATGGGCCAATAAGACTCGTCAGACCTCAGCCAACTAGGTCCAATAATCCATTCCTTAGTGGCCATAAAGCGGGAGGGTGTTAACCCTCTCGAAAGACAATCCGAAATATTAAATTTTCCACTTATGTGGAACCAGTTTTTTGAGGGAACTAATTCTTGTATCTTTGATACACGATTGGCCACAAACGTTTTCCATCTATGAGGAGATGAATTTATCCAAGTGAGGACTACAGTTGAATCAGATAATGCTAAAATTTTATCTATTTCTAAACGCGATTTAAAAGTTTCTACTACAAAATTTATAAGTTTAGACAACAAATGTGCAGCACAAAGTTCTAGTCTGGGTATCGAAAGAGTTTTTAAAGGTGAGACTTTAGTTTTGGCACATATTAAGCTAGTTTGAACTCGACCATCAGTCACTGTTCGCAAATAAACAACTGATCCAAATGAAGTTTCACAAGCATCGGCAAATCCAATTAATATAGCACTAGAATTCTCAAAAACTCCTATATGACGCGGAATTTGAAATTTACTTAAAAGTGGCAATTCATTTTCAAATTCTATCCACTGTTTTACAAAACTATCAGGGGGGATTTCATCCCAGTCTACGTGATATGTCCATAATTGCTTAATAAATAATTTAACTACTAAAACAACTGGAGCTATTAAGCCTAATGGATCAAAAAAGCGGGCTACTACAGAGAGAATATTTCTCTTTGTACATTCACGAGGCTCAGAACGTATTTTAAAAGTAAAAATGTCTAAATTAGGTTGCCATTGTAGGCCTAAAACCTTTAAATAATCAGTTTCAAAATTAACTACATCAACTGCACGATTTTCTATTGGTATCTCTGCTAAAAGTTCTTTAGAATTAACCGACCACTTTACCAAATCAAATCCACCAGATTTAAATAAATGTACTAATTGTTTATACAATAATTTTGCTTGACTAATGTTTGAAATACTAGAAACAAGATCATCCATATACATATCTCTACAAACTATCTTTGAGGCCAATGGATAAGAGTTTGCTTCATCTACAGCTAACTGACGCACAGTTCTCAAAGCTAAAAAGGGTGAAGATTTTACTCCGAATGAAACAGTGTTTAATTCATAAGTACAAATCGGTTCATTAGGCGAAAATCTCCATAACAAACGTTGAAAACATCTATGTTCTGGACATAAAGCTATCTGCCTATACATTTGACGTATATCTGCGGTAAATGCTATTTCACACAACCGAAAATTAAGAAACATATTCAAAACATCGGATTGTAATTTAGGTCCAGTGTACAATAAATCATTTAGAGAAAATGAACTATCTGTTTTGGCACTAGCGTCGAACACTACTCTTAAAGGTGTACTTGAACTTTCTAATTTAAGAACACCATGATGTGGTATATAATAAGAAGGTGATACAAAATTTTCATCATAAATTTTCGACATATGCCCTTGCACTATGTAATCATTTATTACGTCCGAATACTGATTTTTATAATCTTCAAAAAGTTGAAATTTCTTTTCTAATGACATAAATTTTCTAAATGCAACTGAATAGGAATCACCGAGATTAGATGAACTAGTTTTAAACGGCAAAGCTACACTATACCGTCCGGATGAATCTCGTTTATAAGTCGATTTAAAAATATTTTCACATTCTACATCTTCAGGATTTTGAAAAGTTTGCACTGGGATTTCCTCAATTTCCCAAAATTTACTAACTAAATTTTCAAGTGGAGGATCTATAATTGTACAAAAATTTTGTTGAATTTCATTATTTGAAATAACTGGTACTGTGCCCATTAAAACAAACCCTAAACTTGTTTCGAGAGCTACAGGTGAATTTGGCGGTCCAACTATACGCGTTTTTCCTAGTAAATGTGGGTATAACTCCGCACCTATTATTCCATCAATCTCCCCTGGGAGATGAAAAGTTCTATCAGCTAATGGTAAATTATTAATATAATGAAGTGAATCAGTTTGGACTACAGAAAATGGTAATTTCTCCACTATATTATCTACGACTAATGCATCTAATGGATATCGTTTAGTTGGGTCCAAACAGGAAGAAATAACTATATTAACATGACCCCTAGTTGAGCACGATGCTACGCCAATGCCTCGCACTGTCGAATGCGTTTTCAATATGGGCAATTTCAACCGCCGACAACATTTAACTGTAATGAAATGCGATTGACTAGCAGAATCTAACAAAAATCTAACCTTCTGCATTTCACCGGTTTGATCTAAAATATTGACAATAGCGGTGGATAATAATACAGTTTTATTAAAATTAAACATTGGTTTAATAGCGGCAGAACAAACACTCATTAGTGATGTAGAATTTAAATTAGAATGATTATTGAAATAATCGTTGGAAGTCGATGTTGCGGCTGCGGTTGCCTGGGTGTTAGAATTATTAGGATTTACGTTGACCCCACTACTCGATGGCACCTCTACACTATTTACTACAGTTTCACACACCGGCTGTCTATCATAGTTTCCGCGAATCGATTTACCAAAATGCAACAATGAATGATGTCTAAGTTGACAAAATTTGCAATTAATCTTACTTTTACATACCAAAATTTTATGGGAACCTAGACAATTTAAACACAAATTTTTATTTTTCACTACCTTATAACGTTCATTAGGGGAAAGTTCTAAAAATGTGAAACAATTGGAAATTAGATGTGTATTAGCACTGCACATCGGACATTTTGTCGGATTGTTATTATTGTTATTAATAACAAAACTATGGCTAAATTTCGTTTTATTGTTACCACTATTTAAAGGTGTCTTACTGGAAGGATAAGTGCGCGAATAAATTTTTGTTTGTGCTTTGACAAAAGTAATAATTTCCTGGTAAGAGGGTATGGCAGAATCTTTATGAGAATTTTCAAATAAACGATTAGTTTCTGGATCAAGTTTTTTCAAGGCTAAATATGACAAAGTGTAGTCAAACAAATCTTTAATATCTAATTTTTTAAGAGCCCTAGTGGCAGTATCAAATTTTTCTAAAAAGTTATTTAAATTATTAGCAGAAGCTGTTTGTGCTGGTTTCAATTCAAATATTTGTTCTAAATAAGTGTTGGCTAATAAACGTTTATCCTGAAATTTGTCAACTAAGGCCTGCCAGATAATATTATAATTATCAGCTACAGGTGGAACTCCAGAACAAACAGTTAGAGCTTTTCCATTTAATTTCCCAATCAAGTAATGTACCTTATCCACGTCATTCAAATCTTTATTATCATGGATAAGATTTTTAAAGCATTCATAAAATGTTGGCCACTCCTTAGGGTTTCCTGAAAACCCAGGTAATTCTATTTGTGGTAACCTAGGAATATTTTTAGGTGTACTAGAAGTCTCACTATTACTAGCGGCACGTTTTGCAAGAGCCTTATCTGCTATAGCTAAAATGTTACAATACAATTCATCAAATGTGTCCAATACCTGGTAATTTGGTGCATAATTATCATCTATTTCGAAACTAAGTGCATTTATATCATCTACTACTTGCAAAAACGACACTTTGGTGTCCTCTAAAGATTTAAATCTGATCCTAAAATTATTCAAATTTGTCTCATCATCAAGTTTTTTACCCAAGTCAAATAATGATTGTATTCTACGAAAATATTGTTCCCTTTTCGACACAAGTATACTAAGCTCCTTTTCCTTTTTTGTTGGTGCCATTTTCTTTGCAACAATTTTGTAAAATTGCTACTACCACTACTAAACTATTACTAAATTAAATTAACTAAAGGATATTTATTACCAACAACTTGTGTAATATATGAACTACAAAATTTTAGAGAGAGAAAAAAACCAGATGCACAGAAAAAACTACCATATAAAAAAACGCGATAAAAACTATAAAGATGATAAACTCGAGGATAAACTAGAAGGCTATAAACTAAGTGAAATTATTTTACTAAAAATACTTTGACTATATTTAAGAATGAAAAAAATAACAACTAAAAAATCTAATTAACTATCCGTGCTCGAACGGAACCAAAAAAATGTTTGTTATTTTTCTCAGCAAAACTAAAGAAATGAATCAAGTGGACTGTATCTAATAATTCAAAAAAGGGGAATTCAAAATTGACTTACCATCAGTATTGATGCACTGTTTTTTCCACTGTTTATTATAGGGCTAACGGGATGGATAATAAGGAGGTAGGATATAATAAACAGAAACTCAATTTTGAACACAGCTATAAGCGGTAATACTATTAATAACTAATATGCGGTGTAACTAAGGTATATAAGTATCTCTCAACAACACTGTATGTAACTGACTATATATTTTCATCTATATGTTTTTTCTCTCTATAAAAAAAGTCAACAAAAAACGAAAGACGAACATTCGAACTAACAAACAGGATAAGTAGGGCCATCTGATGATGGGAACATTAATTCAAACAATTAATGGGAACAGAGTCCTAACCAATTATTCTAAGGCGTTCGACAGGATAAATCATAGGTTACTTTTATCAATTCTACATTATATAGAATTTACTAACAGTGCGATAACCATGATGGAAAATTATTTAACCAATCGCTATCAGCTGGTTAAAATTGGCCAAAATAAATCGGATCTCTTGGCTATTAATAGCGGGGTTCCACAAGGCTCAATATTGGGACCTTTATTGTTTACAATATATACCTTTAAATTTTCTTCTTTCATAAATAACTGCGAATCTCATTACTATGCCGACAATACACAAATATATTTTTCCTTTAGTTTTGACAGTGCAGCTGATGCACGTAATTTAATAAATAGTGACTTGAAACCTCTGAGCATCATTGCTTGTCATTAAATCCAGAAAAATCCAAGGCTATGTTGTTTGGAAGTATGGTGCATAGGATTGAATGTTTGCGTAATTTTAAACTTGAAATGGACTCAGTAGAATTACAATTTGTTGAGACTGCTAGAAACCTGGGACTTCATATGGATTCCAACTTAAGATTTAATGAACACGTTACTAAAATTATAAGGAAATCGTATATCAATTTAAAATTATTATATGGCTGCTCTAACATAATAGACAAAAAAACAAAGGGAATGTTATATAATTCATTGGTCTTAAGTCATTTTAACTTTGCCGATGTTGTCTACCATCCTTGTCTAACCAAACAAGATCAGCCACGAATTCAGCGGGTGCAAAACGCGTGTATAAGATTTATCTTTGGCTGCAAAAGATATGATCCTATTAGTGACAAAATAGTGGAATATAATTGGCTCACAATGTATCAGAGACGTATTTTGCACACTTGCTGTTTTCATCATAAACTCCTGCGCACCAAAACCCCTCGATATCTTTTTGACAAAATTGTAACTAGAGGCAGTGTTCATAACTTAAACACAAGAAATCGATCCTTGTTAACTCCACCACCACACAGTTCTGCTCTCTATCAAAGATCATTTTCTTACACCATCACCAAATTATATAATTCGATACCAAATAGATTAAAGCAACTGAACGATTTTAAATTCAAAAAAGCAATGAAAGATCTTATAATTAATAAAGATTTCATTATTATATAAATTAGTATATTAAATATATCACAGCATATTACTATTTTGTTTTTCAAACTGTCATTATTTGTTATGTTTCTTTTCTATATTACATCTATTTTAGCTGTCACATTATTTTTCAATAATAGAATTCAAATTTGTTTATTTAATATTTGTTTGCTAATCTGTATTTTAGTATTATTATATTATTTAGTTAGTGGGAAAAAAAAACTAGGTTAAGTGGTAGAGCACCTAGCGCTTGCTACAGGTGAACTTCGCCTATACCATAAATTATATTAAATTTATATGTAAATTGTAAATTCTGGTAAATAAAGACAGTATTATTATTATTATTATCTATTCAAAGTGAAACTATATGTCGCGATTCCATAATTACCATACGACTGTCAAGTTTTTTATGTTTAAAACCGCATTCTAATAAGACATTTCGTAGTGTATCTAAAGACCTATAATTATAATCAGGATAATCGCTCAATTTTTCTTGAATCGTTTTTAACGTAGGAACTATATTTTCTTCATACATATTATAAATTATACGCCGTATTACATCTCTAGTGGCATCATCAATATTTTTTAATTTCGTATTTTTCCGTTTCCTCTTTGCGCTGTAATCTATAACATCGCCTTCTTGAATTACGCGATAAATTGTTGATTTTGATATTTTAGTTAATTCGTTAATACGTCGTATTATTTCTTTCTCACATTGTTCAGAATTTTCGCTTTTCAAACATTCATGTATATTTAAAATAATACGTTGACTTTGTACGTGTAAATCTTGGTTTTTAAACTCGCGTTATTATATTATCCTCTGTTTCAAATGGTCTCCAGAAAGCCATGGTAAATTAGTAAATAATTAAAATATTTTACCTTTTATACAGTAGTAAATATTTATAAATATGAACAGTAACTAACTAAACTCCTACGCTTGATATTATAATAAGTATTTATGCACTGCACTGGCACATAGACAGCACGTTGTTAGACTTCCACGTTGACTGATAAGAAACGATTTACGAGTTTTTTGTGCTAGTAGGCCTGTCCGTTTTATTACCTTTAAACCAGTGCAGTCGTAGATAGTTCATTCAGGCTGATTACATTGCCAGTCTCGGGCTCGCCTGCACAGTTTCAACTACCGTTCGAATCTCGATACCATTGCCAAATATATAGGACAAAATATCAAGTTCAGTGCGCACGGTCCTGTGCTTTAAAACTGACCAGTTTCAATTTTGGCCGTATTTACTATAGAAGCGAAAACAAAAACCTTAATAATCGGAGACTTTAATCTAAACCTCCTTGAGGAAACAATCTACACAAGGGAATATAAGACCGTTGTTACACTTAATGGTTTTGTTATAGCAAATGAAATAAAGGAGAACAGTGCAACAAGAGTGACATCCACGAGAAAGACAATATAATTGACCATGTGTTAGTAAATAAAAATCTATGGTGTCACATTAACATAAAAAACTGCCTCTATTCTGATCATAATATATTTAATATAGAAATTACTGAAAAAGTTAAAATTCATAAACCTAGGACACAATTAAAATTAGCCAGACTTGACAAAAATAAATATAAAGGAAATTTTATAAAACTATCACGCCACGTTTGATTCATTTGAAACACTAATATCTGTCATACAAAAATCAAAACAAGACACCACAAAATTTATTACAGTAAGATGTCGGGAAAATAATGAGTGGATAACATATGAGTCTACAATTGATCAAAAAACAAGATAAGCTGTACCGCATAAAATGCAATGACCCAAATGATGAAAGGAAAAATGGAGAATTTCAGAAAATAAAAATTTCTTTAAACACCAAAAAAAGACAGCTAAAAACAGAATATTTTAAGAAAAAATGGGAAACCGCAGGGAGCAACTCAAAAAAACAATGGAACTTTATCAACTCACTGATAAAAAATGAAGATTGATCAAGACAAACAGTACAGTCTTCAGATATTAATGATAAACAATTATTTTTCAAACATAGGTCAAACAATTATAAATTCCTTAGAATTAGAAATAAACAGAAATCCAAATATATCAAAATATGACAATATATGTTGTGAAAATACCATTTATATAGAGGAAACAAATGAGAAAGAAGAGAACAGTAAAAAATCTAATTTTTAATCAAGTAATTACTTTTGCCAATTCTAGTCATAAAGTACTGAAAGAGGGAATAATATTTCCAGATATTCTCAAGGTTTGTAAAGTAACACCAACTTACAAATCTGGCGCGAAAAACAAAACAGAAATTTATAGACCAATAATTGTTGTATCTTTTCAAAAATGATAGAAATGGTTATAAAATCCAGAATTACAAATTTCATAGATAAATACGTGCTCCCAGATAAGTATCAATATGGTTTCCAACCTAAAAGTAACACACAGAGGGCCACTATTGACTTCATTAATGACAAAAAAAAAAAATAGTTATAACAATTTTTATTGACTTACAAAAGGCTTTCGATGTCGTAGATCATAAGATTCTACTGGAAAAGCTTGCATCGATGGGATTAAGTGGTAGATTATTGATACTTGTTGAAAGTTATTTATGTAACCTGAAACAGTATAATACAATATTGAAAATACAAATAGTGATGTGGTGATGGTAAATTGTGGGGTGTTCCAAGGATCAGTCCTGGGTCCACTATTATACTCACTATATGTTTTGACTATGCGTATTGCAAACCTAACCGGGAAATATTACACCTTTGCGGATGATACAATTCTGGTCTATAGTGGTAAAGATCAAACATCTCTAGAAATATCAATTAACCAAATTTACAGAAATATACAAATTGGCTATTATAGAATAAATTGAAAATAAATGATAAAAAAACAGTTTATACGGTATTTAAATAAAAAAATACAGAATATAATGAAATCAATATTAACAAAAAATTAACAGAAACTTCAAGTTGTTCTTCGATCCTTGTTTCTTCTGTATCGTGGTATTTTTTATATTATAATTTTTTCCTATATCAAAATGTTTTTCTTTTTTCTCTCATACTGGGTGTGTGATTCATCCACATGTGGTTTGCATTACTTATTTTTATATATTTCGATACCAGCATCTCTATTGCTGTTTAGGATCATGCTTTGATATATATAGTATAGCCTTCGTTTTTTTGTCTTGTTTGTATTAAAACGTATATGTTTATTGTATAATGTTTATTATTACTATGACTAAATGTAAAAAAAAACACATGCTTGATAACATTGTACCATTTTATACTGAATAAAAGTATTATGATGTAAATAAACAATCGTTTACTAGTAAGTTTTAATTTCTTGAGGAGCAGGTACGAGTTGTTTCAGACCAGGATAGGAGCAGGTATACATAAAATTATAAACTGCTTTTAAAATTTCTCTGTTTGTGGTAACTAAACTAAATTTAGCTCAATGTTTGTAATTTTCAACACCAAAATAACCACAAGTTAAGATATTGTGTGTTAAATGTATAAAAATCTTTACACTCTGACTCAACACCTAGAACCAACCGTGAATTTGACGTCATTTATCGCTAAATTCCAGTCTCTAGTGAACAATCAATATAATTACGTAAGTGTATAGGTCAAGGAAACATCAGATATTTTAAATATATTTAGACAAATATGTATGTACACATATAAATCATCTTATCAGTTGAAGATAATCACACATCTATTATGATAATTTTTATATATATTTCACTTGCTGGAACAAACTTTAAGATACTAAAGGGAACCATACACTACAGAATGATTTATTCTTAAATATTTTAACCGCCTTCCAGCTCACTTGAATGACCCTCTTAAGCCTAGGCTTGTGTTAGTACTCTAAACTCAGCTGATTTAGCTGTCCGTATCCCAGAAAAATTTAACAAATAAAATTTCACTAATAAGATTAATTCAAAGAAACTGGCAGGAACAAGTGAAGTGAAGTACCGTCATCGATTTAAGCTCTGAGACCTCGATCGGCGAAGTTAAGCAGGGTTGGTTGAGTCTGTCACTTGGATGAGTGAACGGTATCACATTTCGCCATCCTGGTTGAGTGGGAGAGTAGCTGTAGCTAAAACTCCGCCAGGACATAAATATAAACAAGGCATTAAAAGGTAAAAACACATGTGAACACAGTTTTATTCCTATCCGTTCAAGATCGGCCGACTGCATTGACCCGATGTTTGTTAAACTGTATGCTCAATCACATCTCTATTCATTTGGTCGATTAACGGCAAAAGAGGTGTACGTCTTGTTTTATTTTTCCAAAGATTATGTTATTAAAAATGGAAAAATTATTTTTGCTTATTCTCGTATAATTGAAAAATTTTTCAAGATGCAATCTGAAACTGTACATTTTATAAAACTGTCATTTCACTAGAGTGGATGTATCCAATATCGCCTTTTTCACTTTTTTTGGTAGAATTTATGAGCAGAAATTATAAGCCTTGTCAAACCCATTTCACAACTGGACAGAAATTTGATATGATTAGCCGACTATCGATCGTTCATGCACGTTTTGTGGTATATCGGCCGATAGCAAAATCGGTTCGTGCATGTGTATGGCCGATCACAATCGGTCAACTCCACAATCGTCTATGCATGCCTCTGGGTCACCTGTTTTTTTTTATTGCACTGGCCTGTCAATAATGTTTTATAGAGTCCACTTAATGCCACTAAGGATTTTATATTGATGAGTAAAAAGTGTGGTCGATTATCACTCACAATGCCACTTGTCTCTTTGCACATAACTATACCAATCAGTGGCGTCTGGTGAAATTTAGGTTAACTATGATTTAGTAATGGAGAATAGGGCGCATATCAAACTTTAATGGATGACTATCAAAACCAAACAAAGAAAAAATATTTAATTAGAATTTGTCAAATTTCAATTTAAAAAGTGTGTTGCCCACTCTGGGACGTAGAAAAGTACTTGTTAAATATTTGCAATGTATTTCTTTCAGAACAAGGAAGAAAATATAAGGATCAGTTTTTAATTTTACTAAAAAAATCTGATTTTATATAGTTTATCTCTCTTATCTCTTAAAGTTTGCCGTGGGTCTCTTAATTCATTACTAATTTATAGCTAACCTAAATTTTACCAGTTGCCACTGATACCAATGATAAAGTTATCTGGACAAATATTATTCGTATATTTTACCATTTCTTTATATACATTATATATACAATTACAATTCGCTAGACACTTAACTTACTATTTGTTTAATGTATCAGAATGACTGAGTATGATCATTGAACCCTTCCACTGCACACTACTCTATTTCAAAGCTGCCCATTATATTAAGCATTTTTTTACCACTTGCGTATATTTCATCAAGAGCAGCGTAAACCATTCTATGTAATGGAAAAGTACCCACTGTTTTGCAAGTTTAGTGTGTTTTAGTAAACTTCTTAAAATTTCATAGAAGAACAAGTGTACAAAACCCAGAATTAAGAAACATTTTATTACAAAATTGATACATTAGACATCAAATATTTTTTGTAATGTAATAAAAAGTGCAATTTAAAAATGTTCTTTTGAATGATATATTCAAAATACAGATTTTTTTTTTATACATTTATTTAACGTTGGTCTGTTTCCACTACTGAGGCCTATCACCGATATCTCTAGACGAACTACCCCCCCCAACCAAGAATTCTGCCAAATGTCTTCTCTTTCGAAGAGTAGGGATCTTTTACTTGCCTAACATTTAATAAACAAGGGACCGACAGCTTTGCATCCCCTTCAAAGGATAGTATATCCACTACACAATCCTCGTCTAAGAGTGCATTGCTTCTGCGCCATGTAGTAAATATGCATAACATTGCTTTACATTACATATCGAAATATGTGTATAGTAAAGATCCACCTACGCTCGTTCCATGCAGATCTTGAATTATGCCATTTTTATAATAATTATGGATGTCCAAAAAAACCCCCGTAAGCTCAGAAGCAGGCGAGCCAAGTATCATTTCAAATAGTTCTCATAATACTTTATCAAATTCCGAAAATGTTCCGAGCAATTTAAAAAAGGCACTGTGTCAACTCACAATGCAGAGCAATCGGACGATTGAAAGAACCCAGACAGCAACTCTAGCAAAGTTAACCCTGGCATTCCTACTTTTACCAAGATGGCTCCAGTATGGATGGCGATATAAATAAATTAATGATTTTGAGAAAAACTGAGGCAGGACTGTTGTCAAAATGTGACCCCCAAAGGCAGGTAAACTAGATTACTTAGTAAATTTAGGAGCCATGATGGTTCTAGGTGATGAGTAGATAAAATTTACTTGGTGTTCTAGGATACTAATTACCAACAAAAGTGAATAGAGAATAGAATAGAATAATTTATTAATGTCAGGTACACATAGTGTTTACACAAGTCATAATAGTAGAATACAAAAACACATACGAAACATGAAACATATGTCACTGTTTAAATACATATAATGCTTAAAATTACAACTAAAATATAGGGGAAATTATATAAAAAACAAAATGTGAACAAACAATATATCTAATTTCAAAAATAATTAACAACTACACAATGAATTAAATATATGAACTAGAGACAATTAAAAAAGACCACTTAATAACATACTGTTGCTCTTAAATTTGAGATAAATCACTCGATAAAAATTTCTCAATACTGTAAAAGGCATTTGTACTAAGATACATTTTTAATCTGTATTTAAACTTTGTTTCATTTAAAAGTTTTACCGCCGGAGGCAGTGCATTATATAGTCGGATCCCATGATATCCAGTGCCATCCCTAGTTTTTTTTAGGCGTAAAAAATGTTGGTGAATATCATTTTTTTTCCTAACATTATATGAATGTATTTCATTTCGAATTGTGTATTTGTTTAAGTTGTTTTTTATGTACAAAAGACATTGTAGTATGTAAGTACAGGGCACAGTTAGTATATTTAACTTTTTAAATTGTTCTTTGCAATCGTCTCTAAACTTGAGTCCAGATATAATTCGTATCGCTTTTCTTTGCACGGAAAACACACTACTAGATGAAGTAGCATGACCCCATACAAGTATTCCATATGATATGACAGAATGAATTATCCCATGGTATGCAGCTACCAATGCATTATGAGAGATCCTACCTTTAAGATTTCTGAGTAGGTATATATTTTTAGAGATTTTTTTACAAACATGTGATGTGTGTTCATCCCATGATAGTTTTAGGTCCAAATATAGACCAAGAAATTTTACAGATGTTGGGTTACTTGTTTCCTCCATGTTTCGTAGACTAAATATCATTAGCTCCGTTTTTAATGTATTTAAATTTAGGCGATTTGCCAGAAACCAGTCTTGTATGTTTGACTGTATGTCATTGACATCATTTAGTAAATCCTCTAGGTTATTGTTTACATCTACTAGGTTAGTATCATCTGCAAATAAAATAGTCTGTATTCTTCCCACTGAATTGGGAAGGTCATTTATATAAATAAGGAATAAGATTGGCCCCAAGATAGATCCTTGAGGAACACCGTGTTTTACTGGGAGTAGTTTAGATTTAGTTCCAATATAATTGACATACTGTTGACGGTCTGATAGGTATGATTTCAGTAATAATATACTTTCTGTAGTGAAACCGTAGTAGTTTAGCTTATTTAGAAGTATGTCGTGTGACACACAATCAAATGCCTTTGTGAGGTCTAGGAACTGAGATGATATGTATTTACTGTACTCAAAACCAGAATTTATAAAAGAAGTTAATTTATCGATGGCTAATGTGGTTGATAGTTTATTTCTGAAATCATACTGACTAGAATTAAAAAGACAATTACTTTCAAAATAATTGGAAAGCTGGATTTTTAGAATAATAAATTTTCGCAAAATATGGGATAACAGAAATTGGTCTGTGATTTGAAGGATCATGTACATCATTTTTTTTATATATAGGTACAACCTTTGAGATTTTTAGGCAATTTGGAAATATATTATCAGATATACACATATTGATTAATTTTGTTAACGGAAGTATTACTATATAAATTATGGTCTTAATGATATTAGTGTTTATACCATATACATCCTGACATACTTTATTTTTTAAAGACATTGTTGCCTCAAATACTTCTTGAGGTGTTATTCTGGAAAAAATAAATTGATGTTCTGTGAAGTTTTCCATAAAGTCGGAATACGTTTTGTCAACTTATGGCATAACTTTTAAAATGTTCTCTGGAATATTGACAAAATAATTGTTAAACTCATTGCAAGATATTCTATCAGTAATATTCTCATGTCTATTTTTATTGCTGTTTATAATTTTCCACATTGCTTGTTGAAGATTACTGTGATTATTTATGAAGTTTTCATGGCATCTGGTTTTAGCAGCATTAATTTCCTTTCTATACACAGACCTATAATTGTTAAGAGTTTATTTGCCCTAGTCTGATTACTTTTGTAGAAGTCGTGGAGAAAATTCAAGTGATCTCGCATTTGACGGAGTTCGTCATTAAACCAATTTAATTTGAAAGTATTTGAGTCTTTAACTACATGTGACTTTAAAGGGAGACATATTTCAATTGCATCTGTAATGACACTGATAAATGTTTCAAACTTTCGGTCTGTTTGAAGAGCATTACTATCTATGAATTTCCAGTTTTGACTCGCTAGAAAGTTATTTACAGCTGTGAGACCCTGTTCAGTTATAGGTCTATAGGAAATTCTCTTTGATGATGTAGTAAATTTAATATTTTTTATTTCAAATTGTATACCTAAATGATCAGACAGTCTCGTTTCTACGGAGGCAGCCTTACAAATGTTTTTATCTATGTTTGTGAAGATGTTGTCAAGGCAGTGCATCTTTCTTGGAAAACCGAAATATGTTTGAGAGATACCAAAAGAGTTAAAACTATTAATTAGCAGTTTGGTTTGTTGATTATTAATATTATGAAAATGGACATTAAAGTCACCTGAAATACTTACTATTTTATTACTTTTTAATAACAAGTTGAGTGCATTGTGCAGTATTTCTAGGAATAAATCAAAATCTCCGTTAGGAGATCTATATATCGTCATAACCCTAATATTCTGATATTCAATAGCTGTAAGCTCACAATGAACATCAGTATATAGTTTATTAATCCGTTCCAACGCTATACAGGTATGGTCTTTCAATGCATAGATAGCCACACCTCCATGGGATAATATAGCTCTACAATATTTAGAAACGAGATTATAGTTTTCTATACTTACATAAGTAATTTCGTCGTCTGTACACCAGTGCTCATTTATTAATAAGACATTGTAACAATGGTCTTTAAGAAATATCTCTAATTCGCTTGTTTTATTTCTAATAGATTGTACATTCAGGTGGAGTATTTTAAAACTGTAAGAACTCTTATCGGGTACTTTTCTTGATGTGTCTATGACATGTATATCATGAGGAGTCCTCTGTGGGATTGTCATGCTTCTAAAAAAGCATTTTCAGTCTCTTCAGAAGTGTGCATGTCTCTGTTGTAATTTTTCTTGAATTTGAAACGTTCGTAAGCTATATTTCGCGGCCAAAAGTTCCTATCATATACCAATTCTAATAAGTCATATTTAACTCCGATTTGAAAACATTTACTGTTGGGTCTTTCTGTTTCTATTTTAGTAGGGATATGTTTAACTATGATATCTTGGTCATGATTGATGTTAGCTTTCTTTTTTATATAGTTACTTATTGCAAGTTCATCAACTTTATCTTGTACTCTTCATATAAACAACCATACTTTTTGTCCTTATCTTCTCTGCCGGTAAATTTTTCATCCTCAGATATTGAACCTGTACCTATGTAGACGGTTCGTTTGGGTTTGTTGGAATTTTTTGTGTTTGAACTCCTATTCTTCACTACGGTCCAGTTTTTATTTTCTTGATCAATAGTGTTTTGATTATCATTTATATTTCTATCTACCAATGGGTGTTTATCTGGCATTGGTTCAGTTAAATTTATGATATCTTGCATAATTTTCATCTGTTCTGTTTCATAGACTTTTGTATTATTCCTATTTACTTTTAATTTTATGGTTTTTACCTTAATAGTATTTGGATTTTTGTTTTCATTGTTTTTCTTCTTATTTTCAAGGATGCCTATAATTTTTTGTTTGTCACTTATAGTATCTTTATCCTCAATGAGTTTTTTATACAACACAATTTGCTTAGCTAGGTTTATTTTTTCAGTTAACACTGGTTTACATTCTATGCACAAATATATCAGGATTTTGTTTTTCAGTGTGAAAACTCTTGCTTCTGTTGGTTTGATGCCTGCACAAGGCCCACAGAATACATTATCACACAACTCACATACTGCAGCTGTCTCTGGGTTCTCTGTTTTACACTTTTTACATGAGCACTTTATGGCCTTGCCACACTCCATGCTTGATACAACACAAAAGTGTTGTAGAACAGTGTTTTTTTTAATACTATAATACCCCGGACTGATCCCCGGGGATTGAACCTACCTCCGCCCGTAGAAGCAATATCCCCAAGAAATAAAAAAGTCCGGACTTGACAAGGTTTTTTATGGATTGTCGAGGGCAGATATCATATGGTGGTGTTATTTTTCACCCTACCCTCCCACAACTTGTTATCGGTCCTAGGCTTATTAAAGAGGATATCAGCTTCAGATGGAATAAGTTGCCTGCATCAATGCTCGGTGTTTTTGTTGGGTTTGTGGTTTGATTTATTGGGAAAAAATATTTTTTTATTTAAATAATTGTTTAAGAATTGATATGCTCTTATATTCTTATTAAAAAAAAAAATTATTGATGTATTTATGGAAGGGTAGGGTGAAAAAGAAACCCACTAGAATTGTCATTACCGCCCTCGAAAACCTGTGACAAGCCCGTTCCGAGCGTGTTTACCGAGTGATTTCAGTGTTGCAAGCAGGGTAGTTTCAACCCCCAAGGTTGTGGTTTAGTAATGGTAATGCTATTCCCGTAAAAACCCCCATCCAACGAATCCCCACATGCATAGGACCGACAGCATGAAAGAGGGGGTGATTTATATACAGTGGGGGTAGTTGCAGGAGGGTAGGGTGAAAAATAACACCACCATCGTGATCCCTGCCCTCGAAAACCCATAAAGAAACTTTGTCGAGTCCGTATTTTTTATTTATTGGGGATATTGCTATTACGGGCGAGGGTAGGTTCAACCCCCGGGGGTCCGTCAGGGACATTCTAGTGTAAATTAACTCAACTTATTATTACTCATAAAAAAAACCCGATCCGACGAGCCCTCGCAAACCCAAGACAGAAGTTGGAAAATTGGGGTGGTTTTTCCTTGATAGGGGTAGTACGCAAGGGTTTCAGAACTTGAAACTATCACCATCGTTTTTTTCAACCTCGAAAATGGAGGGGGAAGTGTATCCTACAAACTTTATATGTTTTGGCCTTTTTGGAACCTCGTTAAATGGACTATTAATGGTTCTGTCTTCAACAAGTAGTGGCTTGCGCTATATTGACTTTTGAGCATTGTGCCCATGAAAACTATTGTTCAAAAGACCAAGACCTATAACATACTAAAACTTGGTGCAATTTAACCGAGGGCCATTTTCCTATCATTCCGTGTGGGGTCCTTTATTAATTAGAAAAATAAATAATTGTAAGCGCATCTTAAACCAAGTGTAACTGAGGCTTAAGCAGATGTCACCACTGTCATCTTACATGGAAGACGGATGTATCTGGATCACCTAGGGGACGCTAATTTTGAACCCATACGCTGGCGTACAAGCACCCAGCAACGGCCCAGTTACAGGGATTTCATTAGTTGTAAAATAGAGATACATAAAAGTAATATTATTTCCTTATCATCAACTCAACAACTCAATCTATATGATTAAAATAAAAGCATGTTAATAACAAATACAGATAAAACATTGTTTTACAATTTTGAAACATTTATCTTGGTTATTAAGTAATTGTTTACGTCACAATGCATATTTTTAATCATGAAATATAAACATTTTATCTCATAATTGATTACAACAATAAAATCCACACTAAATATAGATTTAACTAAATAATTTAATTTTTTTGTTCTACTGTAATTTCCTACGAATTTAATTGGGCATGTCAATGTTTTTAAAAAATCATCTACTCTATTGGAGAATTATAATTCATATGTACATTATTCTCAATATTCTATACATTCTGATGTAATTATTAGGTTACAATAAAACACATGTAGGTATGATCAGGGAAAGATAAATAATTTAAAACAAAAAATCTTGACTGGGTTTTCCATTAATTTAAAGAAAATACCTATTGTTTGAATTTACATAACACACTGTGATGTAATTTGGTTTAAAACGGATAAATATATGCTGTCGTAAGGTTTTTTCGTGGAGAATTTAGTTGCTTTAACTTATAGTCTATATAAAATTTTGCCCCAACCTTTACAGTTCTCTAAAACTCACCTGGTTCACTTAGTGCAAAACAACCTAATGTCCCCCTAGTAAAAGGCCTTAAAAAAACTTCTTTTTGTTGTTCTGTTCCACACCTTTCAATTAAATCAACATATAAACAATTATGTACAGATACAATAGTACCGGTACCACCGCATCCTCTAGCTATTTCTTCAACAGCTACCGCTAAGCCCAAATAGTTTTGTCCCACACCACCATATTTTTCTGGTACATTTATGGCAAGAAGACCAAGTTCACCCATCTTCTTTATCTAGAAAATAAATGAACTTAAAAGTTGTCTGGATGATGATCAGATCCCACTATACAAGGAACCTTATACACATTTGCGAAATATTACTACGGCCAGCTTACACAATGTTTATAAACTAGGAGATACTGAATTTTTCAACGAGTGTCTGAGAATCTCCTTCAACTTTTATTGTGTGTAGTGCTGTTAAAGGAGACAACTCTACGCTGGGGCCGTCTTCGTAAGAAAGTTATTTTTTGCAAAACAACATCTTTGTCTAAAAACTATTTTTACAAAACGCCAAAATATTCAAATACACTACTCGACGCGCATTTCGCTAACCATTTCAACATCATCGGGAGACAAGTAAGATAGGTTTTGAGTTTTAATCATCTCCTGACGCTGCACAAATAAATGTTGAGTCTCCAATCAGCTTTTAATATGTAGCATGACAATGTGAAACATTATAGTATATGTTTTGATATGGCCATTTAAGGATATACATAATAGTATGTCTCAATCCCCTATATAAATAAGCAACATATATACACGTGCTGATCGGTGTTGCATTAGCCATTTCTAAGGGAAAGGGCTTGATCTAACCTTACAGTTGCTTTACAAATCTGTTTTAACCAACTTCACACCTGTCTTTTCTAAGCTTCAGTAAACTTACATAAATATTACTTTGCTTAGTGGGATCTCTTTATCTGTTCAAGTTTTAAACCTAGAGGAAAACCCTATTTTCTAATTAATACATAAAAAATAGTTATATTCATATGAAGTACCTGGTCTGTTGGAAACTTATGTTCCTTGTCTAACTGAGCTGCAACTGGTTTGAGCTCTTTTTCTGCAAAATCTCTGCATGTTTTTTTAAGCATCAAATGTTCTTCAGATAGTTTATGTAGACTGAAACATCTTGCCGAATTGTTTGGAAAAACTATAACAAAGTAAGGATTTTAAAAAATATTTGTTTGTGTATACTGAGTGTTTCTAAATTTCTGTCAATTTCGACACTGATTCTCAAAAATAATTGCTGGCTTTGCTATCTTTTTAATTATTATCTTAAGAATAGGTACCCTTATTTAGCTATACCTTTATTGTTATTAACAATAAGTATACTCTTTTAATTCACAATATTGATAAAGAATTTTTTGACCATAGATAAGAACATTATATTATGAAATTAGAGAGGGTCCGTTCCTGTTGCAATATACAGTAGGGTTTTCTTTTGGAGAAATGATTTTACAGGAATCAAAATGCCTTTTTTGTAACATTCTTCATATATTATCACTTTAATTCCTTAAGTTAATTTAGGCTTGCTTTGATTTCACTTTTAGTGATATTTACTTGATGGGCGCACTATATAGATCTCCCTATATTTAGAAACACTCTGAACCAAACACATTGACAGTAAAGTAAAAAATAAAAATATGTATACATTGGTTCTTCTTACCTTTTAAAAGACATCTGGATATTTTTTCGAGAGACATTTTTTAGCAATAGTTTATCTGATACCTAGTTTTCTTACGAGGAATAAACTGAAGAAAATAACAAAACTTCGTTTTCATGAGTTTCACAATGTGCTCTGACCTTTCCTTTATTTAAATACGAATCTTATCTTTACTTATCTTATTATGTTATTCAAATTATTTGAATTATTAATGCTACATTAATTTAGATAGATGCATCACCATTATAATAATACATACATATTGAATTAGGATACAATGATATTTTATTTTCAAAACATAACCAACGTAGCACAAATATTGTCACAATTTCACTTTTGATTAATCAGTCATCTCTTATTTAATGAGTTAATAACTACTGGTAAAGATTAGGTTATTTATGTGTATTCTGATCATGATTATAGATAGGTACGTAAAATTTTAAATTATGTTAAAATATAAATGTCTACAAATCCCATAACTCAAGAAAACCTTGCAGAACAACAGTATAGTCACTGAACTCTATTACAGTAAAAATAGAGTTCAGTGAGTATAGTGTAGTATAGTCACAGATCACAGAGTACTCTCTTCTCTATGATTCTATGCCTTCGACACTTCAACTATGCACAAATCACAGAAAGTAGTTTGTGATTATATGGTTTAAAGCACGCACTTTATACACGGTCGGGTCTGTACGTTCGCTCAAGGCCGCGGTGTTGGTAGCATACAAGGATTGTAAACATAAAGTCCTTGGGTATGGCATACACACTATCGTGTGCGCATCCAGCGTGCTAGATGTAATATGGAACGAGTTAAATGAGCGCACGTGTTTTATTTATTTATAAATGCCACCAGTTTTATCCAAAGGCTAAAAAATGGGAGAGATACTTCTTCTGATGATAAGAAAGTCATCAAATCATAGTACCACAATATGTTGGCTTATAAACATTATTTGCGGAGGTTCCTGTGTGGATGTGGTGGCATTAACTTTCTTTAACTCCCTGAAGTAACCGTTTCTAATTATGTCTATTTTTTTACGCACAGTATCAATTGTTGCAGCTTCCCCTAACATGGGCATCAGATCTTGTAATGCATTTATTCTTTTTTGTCTGTTCATATAGTATGCACTTGAGACTTTCCACAGACAAATGTAGGACTTATATCTTTCAATGAATTTTGAAAGTGTTTCATGATCCATTTTAACGTGTACTTAATCACCTTGCGACACAATAAGTTCTAAATGTTGAATTTTGATTTTGCTGTACACCAAGTTACTACGCAATCAAGCACACACGACGCTCGATCGCTCTAACGTAGGGCGTACGTCCGCGTTATTCATTGTCTATCTGCAGCTGCAGGATGTTCACGGTGCTGGGGGCACTCGCTGGTATTAAAATTAATCGTGCAATCCAGCAAGCAATTATCGACGTACGTCAACACTATTCACTGTCGTTTTGCATCAGGCATCGTGGATGACCTTAGCCGGCTGTACACTGTACGGCAAGATGGATCGTGAATAAAGCGCTTTTACATTTGTTAATTTTTCACTTTTTGGGTTGAGTTTACAATAAGGTAGCCTTCATTTCATCTTCGAAATCTTGCGGCTTGAAGTGTTTACTACAAATTCGTTTGTTAATAGCTGGAAACTGACGCTTTTGTGACATTTTCATATCTATTCTTCTCTTATAGCTGGGTCCTTTGGTTAGTCTTTTTTTTAAACTTTATTTCATCCTGATGATCCTAGTAAGGACATTAGAACAAAGTTGTCAAATTATTGTATTATCATCGGTCCTTAATAAGTGTGCAAAGTTTCAGTTTAATCTGACGCTTTGAAGTGCGGGCGAGAATCATGTTCAAAGATTCCATTACAAGCAAACAAACAAACATACAGTTGAAGCTAATGTGTTAAAAAGGGTTTGGGTTCGTAGATTCTCGTCGTTAACTCTAGATGATATTTCCAAAACTATGAAAAAAGTTCCTATAGGCACATGTATGAAAATACATCGATCTGGCACGAAAAATGCCTCGAAACGAGTTTTTTTTTTCGAATTTCTTTTGTGTATATTGTGTAGTCGGACTCCGTCTATCATCTGGTCATGTTTGCGGGCGCGAGGGGGTGGTGGAGGGGGGAAATTTACATGTAAAGATAGTTAAATTCAGTTTTTCAGACATAACTCGCTTAGTTTGATTCGGACCGAAAACGTGTAAAATGGATAAAGGGGCTCGCGAAGGCGCGTAAACTGAATTTTGAGTCGTCGAAATCGGTCCAGCGGTTCTCAAGATATTGCGATTTAAAGGTACGGATTTGTATACGGATTTTTCGCTGCGGCGGGAACGTACCGAGAGACGTCTTCGCGTTTTTTTCGGGGAAGAAAGCGACTTGGCGACTTTCTTTCACCGATAGACACTCAGGACCTAGTACTGTGTCCAAATTTCAAGTCGCTAGGTTGATTAGGGGTAGGGGGAAGGGTAAACGTAAATTAAATTAAAACTGCTATAACTTTCGCAATTTTTTCCGCAAATCGCGCAGCAATCGTGAGATTGTCTACTAATGTGTGCCTACTTTGAGTGCCGCTCATGTATTTTCAATTTTCGCCATAAATAAACAAATGATTGCGAAATAACCAATTTATTGTTTTTAGAAAAAGTCATTTTTCGAAAGGAAGGAAAGAGATGGGGGAGATTTTTTTCGCCATCGAATATGGAATGTTTTTCTCTTTGATTTGACCCCGATTTGCGATCGGATGATGAGGAGGGGAAGGGGGCCCGCAAAGTTTTTGCCCTGTGGAAGGCAAAGGGACTTCGGGCCGGGATAATTTTCAATGGTAATCAATGGGCTAGTAGACAATATCGAAAATGACAAAAGTAATAATATAGCATTTTAGGTTGACTCTTCAATATGTTATAAACATAATTTCAAGGTAATTTTACTACTATTATTGGCTTTATTGTAAAATTAATATGCTTAAGATTAGAGTGGATTTAAAATATGACAGTTTGCCGGTTATCTCGTGGCGTAATAGCGTAACATGCGTGCGCATTCGATATAACGCCGACAGAGCCACTCATACGTTTTGTAAAACCTTGTTGGCTCCGCCCTTCCACTAGCGCTCGTTTCTCTGCCAATTACGCTATTACGTCATAGCCAATAGAATAGCCCGAACATTTGCGGCAGTATCTAACCTTTTAAACATAGTTTAAACTTCATGATTTTTTTTCTACTATAAAGCATTATTAAAAGAATAAAATAAAAAATACGAGTCAACTGTTTTTATGTGTAGATGTTATTAAAATAATAATAAAAAAAATGTCTACTTGCCCATTCTCTTTCAAGATTTTTTTACCTCTAAGCTCTTAACTTCATTAGGGCCTGCACGCGCGCGTGATACTTTTATAAAACTAGCTCGGCAATTCAGAAGCCGTGCAGCGAGATGCCGGGGGGAGGAGCCTAGCACTCCCACTTGTCTCCCATCTCTCTCACAAATACATTACAAACACAATTATAAATGTATCACACGCGCGTGCAGGCCCTAATGAAGTTAGAGCTTCGGGGTAAAAAAATCTTGAAAGAGAATTGATTGCCTTTGAAAATGACCCCGGCCTGAAGCCCCTAACCCTTTCCTTCCTACAGGGCAAAAACTTTGCGGGCTCCCCTCCTAATCATCCGATCGGACTCAAATCAAAGAGAAAACAATTCCACATTCGATGGCGAAAATAAATCCCCCCCCTTCCTTCTTGGCGAAAAATGACTTTATAAAAACAATAACAACAATAAATTGGTTATTTCGCAACCATTATTTATGGCGAAAATTGAAAATGCATGAACGGAACTCAACATAGGCACATTAGTACACAATCTCACGTTTGCTGCGCAATTTCCGGAAGTTACGGCAGTAATTTCATTTACTTTTACCCTTCCCCCTCCCCCCCCTAATCAACCTAGCGACTTGAAATTTGAACACTACTTAGGTCCTGAGTGTCTATCAGTGAAAGAAAAAGAAAGTCGCCGTCACTTTCTTTCCCGAAAAAAAAAGGGAAAACGGCCCTCGGTACATTCCCGCCGCAGAGAAAAATCCGTACCTTCAAAAATCGCAATATCTTGAGAACCGCTCGACCGATTTCGACGAGTCAAAATTCAGTTTACGTCCTTTCGGGAGCCCATTTTAATCATCTTACACTTTTTCGATTCGAATCAAACTAAGCGACCTCCACCCTCAATCGCGTCCTCAAACATGACCAGATGATAGGGGGAGTCCGACTACATAATATGCACAAAAAAAAATTCCAAAAAAATACTGTTGTTTTGAAACACAGATCGGCCCCACTATAAGGGAATTACGGCCCCAGAGTAGGTCTTTATTTAGTATTTCAGGATACATATAGCTGCTTTCCGATCTGAGTGTATTGCAAAGCATCTCACAATAATCAATAATGCGACTGTTCCCATGAAAGATATAAAAAAGCTATAAAAATTTAATTGTTATTTTTTTATTATATTAACTTAACATTAATTTCTTTATACAATTTTTTATAAATTTCAAATCGTTGCTCTACTTTGTAAGGTATCACTGTATGAGTTCCATTCATGTTTTTATACAACAGCTGTGACTAATAAAGATAGTTATGATTATTTAATTTTTGTTGCTAAAATCTTGCTATAACGGAAATGCTCTTCACACAGTGCTACCTGCTCTAGTAGCAGTATACATAACTCTTATTTTTAGTGAACTAATCCACAAGAAAAAACATTTCGTCATGCCACAATTGGCTCCCGACTCTAAAAAACTGGATTGTTTTTTAATGACTGTCTGTATGCTTGGTTTGAAACTATTACAAATTTCGTTGTGAAGTTGACTTTGAGTTCTTGATATTTTATCAACACCAAAATTATATTTCATAACCTCAATCCATGAAAGACTAACAAATTTTAAAATAATTTACAAGTGAAACAATAAATATTATATTATTTACATATGATTATAAATATAAGGGTATGAGATTTTTCAGCGTCAGTTTCTTCCTACATTTTGGGCAGGTACTTTTTTGTTTAATGGTTGCTTCAATACACGGTGTGCAGAATACATGACCGCATATTGTTGCTTTCAGTTGTTGTACATCGGAATATTTCTCGAAACAAATTGGGCAACACATTTCGGAACTTTTCCTTGTTTTTTTCTAAAAAATAAAAACATAAAAATGATAATCGAACTATTTGAAAATACAATTCTTAAAATATAAAATATCTATTAAAGAAGTGATTCTGACTTCGGCCGCACATTTTACAAATATTATAATATCTTATAACTGCTCACCTATGGGTCCCTGACTGTTTATATTTACGCCGGTATCTTGTAAAAATTTATAAGAGTAACATATTATGTTCCCTACCATAGACACTTTTGTTAATAGACTAAAACTGACATATCACAGCACAAAAATTGTGTCATTGAACAACGAAGTCGTATTTAATCTCTTTTAAGACTACTACATTCTGGAACATATTGTTTCTGTTTATGGGCAGTAAAGCGATCATATTACACATTCGTAATACTTCTGTTACTGTTATCCATTATGGATAGGCTATATGGAGGTCATATTCAATATCTGCATAGCCTCATTTATGGCTCCTTTCAGTTTTAGGTAAGTACTGTATCTCATGCTAAGGTCCTGTTGAAGTTTTATCGTGTTTTTTTTTAATTACCCTTGTACAACAACTATATTTCTACAAGACCACAATGAGGTCATATTATTTTTTTAACGACCCTTATGCAACTATATTTTTAAGTTATGTTAAATGTTATATTGTAGGTAATATCGACCTCTCTACGACCTCATAACATCCTTTTAGAGACCATCCATTTTTGTGTCTAATTAGTCATTTTATGGTTACTGTTAGACCTTCATAAGACCTACAGTTGTTAAATTTATTTTAAGTGCTATTTTACGACCATTACACAAGTAATGTAGATGTAGATAAAAAATTGTAATTTAAATAATTATCACTTGGGAGTAGACTCGATATTCCAAAAATTCTAAAATGTTAAATATACGAATTTTGCAATAGAAGTAGGGTTTACATTGGATTGTAAGATTGTATAACATTTTATAAAAACTTTTTCCGGTATCTTGTACGTGAAACAAAATACCGAGAATTGATCCCATCTGTAAGACAGCAGTAAGCTGGATTTACAAAGTGACATTTCACAAAGGTAGTATGCCTTATGGGGTTCTGCAATAGTGTAAAACTGAAAAATTCCAATACCAAAAATAACTAACATATTGGGGTGTCTATGATATGCGACACACTGTATAATAAAAATAATAATTTTTTTTTTAACTAAACTTAATATACAATTCATCTTTGAAAGTTTGTCATAGAACTAAATTATTTAACATTATTTGGTAACTTATATTAATCAAAACATTATTTGTATAACAACACACTCATAGTTTGATTCAGATTTTGACTTGGTATATAAAAATTCATGTTATTTTGTATACTATATTGATGTATTTGGTTTGCAATAGTAATAATGTTTTTTTAGATATTCTGCTATTAAACTATATAAAACTTCAAAATAAAATCCATGGCCTTATACAGGGTGGGGCAATAATGCGTCGACCTCGATATCTCGAGTTCTACGTTAGCTAGAAATTTTTAAGTAAACTAGATAAAAAAGTCCATAACTGGAAATTATTTTCGAATATAGAGGGCGAGCCAAGACGAAATTTCAGGACCAAATGCCTTTTTTTAAAATGGAATGCTATGTATATCACTACATTCTTTGAAGCCACTTTCTATGCTCTATTCATTTCTATATTAGCATTGAATACCTCCCAGCCACTTGGATGTAATGAATTTTTTTTGTTGAAATAATGCAATCTGCAGATGGATATTTAAAAAATTACCACAGTCACAATAATTACGGGTTTTAAGAAAAACGTATGTGAATACCAGTTACGAGACATCTAATTAATGTTTTTGAATCATTTTCATTTCCTAAAATTGTACAGAGTGACCAAAATTATTTTTCAATTAAGAAAGAACATTTTAAATTGAATTTTCTCAATTTTTTTCAAATGTAACACCATGTATTGTAACGTTTGGCAAATCCCAAATTTATTTATTACCTGCCAAGAAAATATAAACCATACCCGGCTATAGAAAATGACCCAGGGCGTGGGTAATAATTCCAGCAAAGAACTTACCTTTTCATTTATTATACTGTGCTCAGCCAAGGAAGATGAAGTTTGCTCGAACAAAAAAATAATTTCTACATAAAGTATGGGCGCCACCTCTATCTTTTGTTTACCGGAGAAAAGAGGAAAACCGGTTTTAAAACAATAAGTATAGATAATGAAAGAAAAAAACCGAATTTAGTAACAAACAATTATATAATTTGCGTATATGATACAAAAAAATTAACCCAGTGTGAATCAAGTTTGATTTCGACAAAAACTGTTGATGTCTAACTTAAACATAAACTACTCTACTAAATATGTACATACACAAGCTTGAAATAAAAATTTATCTACATAAGAGAAACTTAACTTGACCGTCGCTACACCAAAAAACAGTAGAATGTTTCGAGAAATTCGCAGTTGTCTGTCAAATTTTAGCCGTAACTCGTTCAAAAATAGAATGCACACAGTGTCCCTTGACACGACGTTATTTCCTTATGAATAAGAAATCAATTATGACTTACAGTTGTCCGCCACAATACTGTTACTGGGCACTGGAAAATGTCACTGTTGTCCTCACTTCTTCATGAAATTCATTCTCAAGGAACACAAATTTTACGTCGCACTAATCACTTTCAAAACTATACAAGTTTTCAACAATATAAGACAGTGTCTTAATTTGCATCGAACCGTCTAGTATTTAATCCAGTACTAACATTCCGGTATAATTGCATAACTTGTAAACACATAATGTCGCTTATACTTTAGCCACAATAACAAATGCACTCCTACATCGATTACCAAAAAGTGCTAATCACTCAACCAGGCTCTAGTTAGGTACCAAGTATAAAAGTTATCTTTTCTTTTAAGACCAAAAAAAAAAAACTTTTCAACTATACAATACGTTAACTGTTAGGACATGCTATTGCTACGAGGTCTTAACTCATCCTCCTGCGTAAAATTCTTTTTACCTGCGGTGGGTACTAACAACCCCTCTCTTACCTCTCGGCCCCTTATAGCGTCAACAAGTTCTTTCGTGGTGAGATATTATTTACTGAAATCGACAAATTTAATCTAAAAGCTTTTTATAATCCAGTAAAAACGTGCACGTTACAGTATATTTTTCAACGATGTGATGTAGAAATGAAAAACGAACATTTTTTGTAAGTACTTACCTATGGCCAATTGCAACCATTTTCGTTTTATAAATAAGTGTCAAATTCAAGAATAAACTTAAAAAAAGAGGTTCTCTCAAACAATTCGTTAAAAAAATTTAGAATAGGTGTTCGACGTGTTGCCCATTTTGATTGACACACGTCTTTATGCAATTTTGAAGTGAGGCCATTTAGAAGACATGGTCCCACCATTTCTTCCAATCCATTGAAATGACGAGTAAATAGTATTTAACCGGTCCTTTACAGTAATGTTCTTTTGTACATATTTTTGCTGTTTTTGTTATTCGACAAGCAATAAAACCTCAGTTTGGTGGTATAAATTGTCGTGTACAAAGGAGCATTTATCACACTTATCGGTCGTTACAATTTGTATTGAATTTAAACTATTTGGAATTTCACAATATGAATATTAAAAAACGGAACTTGTAGACATGATTTTTGTTTTGGGCAAGTCAGACAGAAATTGCTTACTTGCCAATAGAATTTATCACCAACGTCATCCTGAAAGAAGGATTCCTGATGTTAGCAGCTTCCAAAACCTTCTCGATAGATTTCTGAAAACTGGAAATGACGAATATAAAAATAGTGAAAGAATAAAACGTGTTGTGAATGAAGAAAATGAGTTTTCTGTGGTGCTGGCAACAGTTGAGAATCCCCATGTTAGTCAAAGAGAAGTGAGCTCATTAGTAGGAATAAGTAGACGGTTTGTGGGTCGAATCTTAAAAATAAATAAGTTGCATGCATATCATACTCAAATGCACCGGAAATTATCTGATGACGATTTTCAAAAGTGCCTACAATTTTGTAATTGGGCCAGAGGTGAAATGCAACATGATGTCAACTTCTTCGATACTGTTTTATTCAGTGATGAGTCAACTTTTCATAAAAATGGATTTGTTAATAAGCACAATTTCCATTATTATGCTTCGGAAAATCCTCACTTTTTTATGCAAGTTGATAACCAACACAGATGGTGTATAAACGTTTGGGGGAGAATTATTGGAGAACACATAATAATAGGGCCACATTTGTTTGATTGTACATTAACGGAGCTATTTATCTTCATTTTTTGGAAAACTATCTGCCACAATTATTGGTAAATTTCCCTAAAAGAATTCGAAATAGGATGTGGTTTCAGCAAGATAGTGCTCCACCACATTATTTAAATTCAGTTAAAGACCACTTAAATAATACCTACTCTAATCAATGGATTGGAAGGAATGGATCCACTAAATGGCCTGCTAGATCCCCAGATCTTACAAAAATGGATTTCTTTTTATGATGATACGTGAAGGAAATTGTTTATAGAGACATACCAACAACAGTACAAAATATGAAGGAAAGAATAATAACTGCCTTTACATCTATCACACCAGCAGTTTTAGGAACAGTGGGAACCTCATTTCAAAAACACATAGAGATGTGTGTCAATCAAAATGGGAAACATGTGGAACATTTATTATAACTTTTTCTACTGAGTTATTTGAAGAAACCTCTTTTTTTAAGTTTATTTTTGAATTTTGTAATTATTGCTCAATAAAACGAAATTAGTTGCAATTAGCCCTAGGGAAGTACTTACAAAAAATGTTCGTTTTTCATTTCTACATCACATCGTCGAAAAATATACAGGGTGTTCCATTTGAAAAATTTGAGAAAATTCAATTTAAAATATTCTTAATTGAAAAATAATTTTTGGTTACCCTGTACATTTTTAGGAAATGAAAATGATTCAAAAATATGAATTAGGCCCAGTTGTATAAAAGTGGATCAACCAATGTTCAGTTGAACTTGGTTCAAAATCCGTGGATACTATTGTTGTCGCAATTGTAACTTTGGATTTTAAACTAAACTCAACTGAACTTCTGCTGATCCATTTTTATACAACTTGGCCTTAGATGTCTCGTAACTGGTATTTACATAAGTTTTGCTTAAAGCCCATAATTGTGACTGTGGTGATTTTTTTAATATCCATCTGCAGATTGCATTATTTCAACAAAAAAATTCATTACATCCAAGTGGGTGGGAGATATTCAATGCTAATATAAGAATGAATAGAGCCTAGAAAGAGGCTTCAAAAAATGTACTGATATACATAGCATTCTATTTAAAAAAAGGCACTTGGTCCTGTAATTTCGTCTTAGCTCGCCCTGTATGTTCGAAAATAATTTCCAGTTATAGACTTTTTTATCTAGTTTACTTGCAACTTTTTAAAAAATTTCTAGCTATCGTAGAACTCGAGATATCAAGGTCCGACGCATTATTGCTCCACCCTGTATAGTAATATATCTTTTATAGAAAACCACTGAAGCGAGATCATATGATGGATCGAAGTATATATGCCGCAAAATAATTCTCATTCCTCTATTCTGCTATTTCTGAAGGGCCGTTATTTTGCTTAATTCCAAGGAATACAATATCCTATTACAAAAATTAAATAAGCATAATTCTGGTCTATATGTGAATATATAATTCGCGATACTAACGATATCTCTTCTAAAGTTTCTTACTCTTGTTAAATTTGGCCTATTTCGGCCAATGTAAAAGGGAAATGCCCCTAGGCAGAACCACCACCTACTTCGCAAAATTAGGTTGGTTGGAGACCTAGGCGAGTGTCTGCCTACAGAGAGGAAGTACAAGGGGCCCAATGAAGCCTAAGTGCTGTGATTCAATATTTTTCTTTGACCACCTTTTAGGATAGGAATGCCCAAAAAATCACTTGCCTCTTGACGGCGGAACCTATAGCACTTGTTCTGAATTATCCAATTCTCATGTAATTTTTAAATACGTTTTTACATTTAGTAATGGTAATTATTTCCTAAATGAAACAACCGTTTGAATCTGACGCTTCTCAACAAAAATAACAAAAAGGAAAAGAACAGGAACACAAAGCACCACGGAATTCTCTGACAACATATTTATCCCTATGTAATAAGCCAAATACTTCTACTATCGCAAGTAATTCAAATATTTCAAATCTGATTTGAGTTAATGAATCTAGCTACAGTTATATTGAAACCGGCACTATACCTGAACGTAGCAGGAGGAAGAAAATAATCACAAATATAATGAAGTGGTGCTAAATGGACAAATAACTATCTCAGAGTCAGGCTTTGAGAGTGAAATATCGAATATCAGAAAATGGTCATTAAATAAATCCTGATAAAATTATCAATGATATTTTAAGAGGCATGCTGTAGTATGTGAATTGCTACCTAAATATAATTTAATTATTTTCTAGATCACCAGTGTTTCCAGCTGCTTTTTGTTCAAATTTATTTCTAAAAGTTATATGAGTTCGATATTTTTCAACATGCCTGTTTTGTGGAGAAAAGTTGTTCTTAAGGTGAACAGTTTCCCAATGGTCCAGAATGGATTTCGTGATTTATAAGTTTTCTTCTTTTCATTAGCATTTATAAATCAGCAGTTGTTATATTGTTTTTTTTTTTTCTTTTGATCTGTAGGGTCCTAAGAATATGTTCTAAAACTATGTAAAAAATTTTACATGATTAAACTAGATTTTACCAATATAAATGACTAGACCACATGGCGTGAGTTTTTTTTTTGGGATATTTGATCACTATTTTATTTCATACCTTGCTTAAACAACTTTGTTTCTTGTACCTATATGGAGTTTGAATTTTACTGTAAATGGTTACCTGTCTTTGCAGAAAATTAAAGGACACAGAAGAATTCTAATTTCTACATAGGTAAATTTTGGAACTTCAACAGCTAAGTGAAACATACATACATAAATATATATCTATAATATCTTCTCGTCAGTAAAATAAAATTATAACTAAATATTTTAAAGGTATTGAGTAATATTTAATTATTTAAGTACATACCGTTTGACAAGAATTTTTCCTTATAAAAATTATACATTTGTAATTTTACTTTTCTTTGCATATATTTAAAATTCGGAAAATTATTTCAATTTTTTTTATATATTAAGTACAGAATGTATAATTTACAGTATTAAATAAGATTTCTCAAGTATATCTATTTAAACTATTTTAGACGTAGAAAGATGTACCCTAATCATTTCACTTATATACCTGTGAAAATTTAAATTATCCACTGAAGCAGAGCACCCCTAGGTGGCCCTAGGGGTACGTATCAAGGCAGAAGAAGCTCGATGCCATACCAGTCCGCTGGGATCAACTAATAGCTAATTTGCTGCATGTGCCATACCAGTTCGCTGGGGGCAACTATCAGCAAATTTACTGCGATGCCGGACCAGGTAGATTGATTGATTGATCTGAACGTTCCTGAGATCATATGATATCTATGTGTATTTACAATAAATGTCATTTGTCATTAGGACTAATTGGCACAGGACTGCTTAAACAGGTTGGGTTAGAGGAAAATTATTCACGTGAAGAATTAAGATGGGTAGTTGCTACTATAAAATTGCTAGATTGCCTTGACTTAGTGTTTAGAGACAATAGTGAAACTGTGGGCTCCGAAAAGAAAGCCACCTTCTTGACATGCTTAAACTAACCTAAGTCAGTTTGATGAGTTTTTATATTATTGGAGTTATAGACGGGGAAATCAAGCATTGTATCGCATCCGCCCTATATATTGAAACTTTCAAAATTGATAATAAAACTTCAAAAGTGAAAATTAAACGTAATAGCAAGTAGAAAGCGTGGAAATATAGAAAAGTGCCGATATACAGAGGGAATATGCGATACGATGCTAACTTCCCCTGCCTATAACTCCAATAATATTAATACTACGTAAAAATGTGTCTGAACCATTTCAATACAGAATTTACTTATCTTTAACTTTGATAACCATCTTTTTTTCGTAGGACAGTTCAGAACCGAGATATTGACAAAAAAGGCGAGGGGGAAAAATTAGTATGTCTAAAAGAGGCCTATAATGAACTCGTTCCAATAGTAAAATCTTTTGTCTGATTTAAAACGATGCTATAATCTACCTGACACCTGGCCTATTAGTAAAGTGTTTAAAAACATAGGTGTTTCATTACAGTTTTGTAAACACTTTTGTCAAAATTAATCTTTCTTAATTCTAAGCAAAAGGATATGGTAAAACTAGCCCTGAACTCAGAGCTGCCATACATATTTAATATTTAAAGTATGCTGCGCATACTGATGTCAAGGCTTTTAGAGGGAACTACTATTTTCAAATTATAAACGGAATTTAAAATTATTTAGACCCTGTAAAAAAATTGCCATCGCGTACAGTGAGTTGTTACTAGTCCTAGAATGCAAATAATGAATTAGCCCCATTATTCCTTAAGAAAACAATCTGACTTTTTGTCATTAAATCAAATAAAATCAGTAGTGTGCTTCTAGTGTTATTGGAACAGTGTTACCACTACGTACAAGAGCAACTTAACTTATAACCTTCCTTTTAGCAGTAAAACCCTCAACTGATGTATAGCAAATTTTCATTTGAAATTAATCTTTGATAGGAGCAAAAGGGTGCATTTTTTAAAGTTTTTTATGTAAATTTTTTTTATCATGTATTAAATTTTGCTGACCTCAACTTATCAAGTTATTTAAATTAACATTCTAGCGAAGTTAAATCACAGATATTTTAACACTTAACCAAGACACACACACAACGACCATTTCCTACGATGTTACTAATTGTCGCAGCTGTGACTCGAAATCAGGAGAGGAGAGCAACTAGCCGTGTTGCCTCTCACACAACCTCAGTCTAGTCCACTGTTACCCTCTTGGCATAATGTGGAAAATGTCACTGAACATCCATACCCTAGCCAGGATTCGAATCCGAGACTCATTGGCCTCAAGCCTAACACCTTTAAAGAATATAAAATAATTCATGATAAATTCTAGAGGAATGAGTAGTACATTCGTTATAAGATAAGTAATCAAGTGTTAAATACAAAATATCATCAATTATTACTTTAAGTTTGCTAGTTTGCATAATTAAATTAATTCTGAATTCTGTTGGTTCACATTTAAGAATGAGGATGTTTAATACAGTACTTTACCTTTGCAGCACACCTTTAAAACAAATTTTAATCAATAGTGTGTGCTTATATTTTGTCTCATTTTGGTTCCGGATATTAACCGTAACTGCGAAATAGGAATATGTTTCCCTTGTTTACAAGTAAATCTGCATAAGTATGTTGGTTTCAGTTTTGCTCATTGGCATATACTTTTATGTTTTGATTGCATCAAAATGAGGGCATGGGCCAGCACTGATCAAGACTAGTAGAGAAATGATGCTCTCTATATAGCGGAGTAAACAATATAAAATTGTATCAAAAATTTTTTTTGAGATTATAACCAGATGAAACCTTCATGACATCATTAGATAGGGTCATTGGACATCCAAAAAGGCCATTTACGACTTTTTTTAACGGTAAAGATTTTTTTAAATCGAAAAATGTGTAAAATTTTGTGAAAATTAAAAACATACTTTTTATTACTCATTTCGCCATATCTTCAAAACCGCATGACATATTTTAATGAACTTTTTTTAGTTTGAAAGCAGACACATATGGGCAGGTGCCAGCCTAAAAATTATATAAAAAACTTTTTTTTATTAGAAACAATAAAAGAAAATCTGATAGTTTCGTTTACCTGGTAACGACTTTTTCGTGAATCGAAAAACTTTTTTATTAAGGAATTTTGCCATGGTATCTGCGTATGAATTAAAGAAAAAATGTTGGAAAAGTTTTTAAAACATAAATCAACCTTCTGTGGTAAATAGTTTTGTACTTATCGTCGCTTAAAATTATTAATATTCGCGAGCGCGATGTGCTTGTCGGATGTGCTATCAAATATCGCACCGTGCCGCGCTCTCAATGTGTTTGGAAGGCATTCTTGGGTTTGCTAGGTTTAGGTGCACTAAGAATTTAAAAAATGACTAGAGAATTTTGCGATTTGTTTTTAAGATAGGTAATTTCATATTTTAGAACGTGCAGCGAAATAAGACGGAAAATAATTTAAAATTCTTTTCAAGGTATTATGGAAATCATAGAAATATCCTCTTTTTTTGGCAGCTTTAATTATTTTTTAGTGTGTACTCAGACCGGTGCCTGAAGAAGAACTGTTAAGATAAAAGCAAAGGCCGTATTAAAACAATAATTAAATGTCAATCCATATAATTTTGAAATAAATTGTATTTTGATTTGATAGCATTTGTTAAAAGATTATAAAGAACTAAACCATATTATCAGTAGTAATGTAATAATAATAATAGTACTTTATTCTGTAAAAAGAATATTACAGGAAGCGTCAAAATATAGTAATATGAAATCAAATATAAATAACAATACAACTTATTGTATTTTGTCACGACACATACACGCATATAAGTATATATAAACATAAAATATATATATATATATATATATATATATATATATATATATATATAAGTAACAAATGAACAATCACAAACAAACAAAAATATATATATAAGTAACAAATGGGCAATCAGTAAAGTGTCAATGTTCTAGAAACTCTGTCAGAGAGTAAAACACTTCTGTGGTCAACAAGTTTTTTACCCAACTGGAGAACGCCTTAAAATTTTTATTCCTTATCTCGAGAGGAATTTTATTATACAATTTTGGACCCCAGTAGTCCACTCCCTGCTGAGTTATATTCAGTCGGTGATGCGGAATTTGTAGCTGTTCCCTGTTTCTTGTGTTATAGTGGTGATTTTCAAGATTTGGACTAAATTTATCTTTATGTGAATGCACATACTTAAGGCAACTGAGTATATATAAGCTTGGCATAGTGAGAATACCTTGTTCTTTGAAGGCATCTCTGCAGCTCTCTCTATAATTCATGCCACATAATGTTCTGATGGCTTTCTTTTGTAGGATGAAGACTTTCTGAGCGTCAGATGATGTTCCCCATAGTAGTATTCCATATGTTGCGACGCTATGAAAATTTGAGTAATATGCTATTTTTGCGGATTGGTTGGTGGATACGTTTTTTAGTATTCTAATGGTGTAAATAGCTGCGGCAAGTTTTTTGCAGAGCTCTTCAATATGGCCTTTCCAATTTAATTTACTGTCTAATGTTAAGCCTAAGAATTTCAACGATAACCTCTCCGTTTCTCTTTTTGTAGATAAAATTATATTTTGCGTTTTTTCTCTGTTTAAAGCTAATGAGTTCGCCATGAGCCAGATATTTGCTTCGTGCAATATATTTTGTGATAGGGTTGTTAACTCTGTTTTATTTTTCCCTTTTGTTATGAATGTTGTATCATCGGCATATAAACAAGCCCCATAACTCTTAACATTAGAGAGTAAGTCGTTGATATATATTATGAATAGTATTGGCCCTAGCACAGAGCCTTGTGGCACACCTCGGGTTAGTAGCTTTGGGTTCGATCTTTTATCATTCCACCATACTGTTTGATATCGATCTGATAAATATGATTCGAACAATTTATGTGGAGTTCCTCTCACGCCATAATAGTGTAGTTTACTGAGTAAAACTTTATGGTCAACCGTATCGAAAGCTTTACTTAAGTCACAGCAGATTATTTCTGTTTCTTCTTGTCTGTCGAGAGCCTCTGTTATTTTTTCTACTGCTTCTATCAGGGCAGTGGTAGTTGATTTCCCTTTACGATACCCATGTTGACTGCTATGTAATATATTAAATTTCTCAAAAAATGTTATCAGTCTTTTTTTTAAAATAATTTCAAATATTTTGGAAATGACTGGTAGGATAGAGATAGGTCTATAATTATTTATGTTATTGATGTCACCTTTCTTGTATATCGGAATAATTTTCGCATGTTTTAAATCATTGGGAAATATTCCCTCTTGAATACACTTATTTATTATTATTGTAATTGGTGTTACCAGAGCATCTCCAATTTTCTTTAAAATGTAAGTTGATATACCATGTATATCTTCTGTTTTTTTAGTCTTGATGTTCTGTATAACATTTCTAATCTCGTTTTCATCCACTTCTTCCAAATATATAGACCTAGAGTTGGATATTATTTGATTTCTTAATAGCTCATCAGGTTGTTTGGATGGTTTTAATTGGGCAGCAATGTTTAATCCAATATTTGCAAAAAAGGTACTAATATCTTCAGTTGTTAGAGTTGTTTGCTCCTGGTTTTTATCACAGTTTTGATTTTTTCTGGTTTCTGACTTAATTATTGTCCAAATTGCTTTAGATTTATTTTCACAATCAGCTATAAAATTTTGATTTGCTACCTTTTTTTGTTCATTGATCCGCTTTATGTAGGCCTCTTTGAGATTTTTATAGGCATTTAAAGAATCTTGATCTTTTCTTACATTTTGTATCGTAGATAAAGCATCTAATTGTTTTCTCATTTGTTTCAATTCTTCTGTGTACCACTTGTTATTCTTTTTGTTTTTTCCTAAGACTCGTTTCCTCATTTTTGGCACATGAGTTTCAAAAAGTTTTGTGAAGATATTATAATAACACTGATATGCTTGAGAGGCATTTTTTGCTTCTAATAATGTATTCCAATCTATGGCCACCATTTTGCATTTAAATTGGTAAATATTGTAGTCATTTATTTCTCTATATTCAATATCTTTCACTTTATTGGAATTACCGACTTCATGTGGAATTTCAAGGAGCTGTCCCAAATGGTCTGATACATGTAGATTCACTGTATTTGTTTTAACTTTATAATACTTTATATCTATGTTGGTGAAAATATTATCTATACAACTCTGTGAGATATTTGTAATTCTTGACGGCTCTGTAAAAATCTTGTGGAGGTTGAAAGACGACAGTAGATTTTCAAGATTGGTCCTTATGTTTGAGTGTACTATAAAGTTGACATTATAATCTCCGGATAAGTATATTTTCTCTCCCTTATATTTTTCTGTAACATAATTCAGTGCACTGTTTAATTTTTCGAGGAATGTTTCTATGTCTCCTAAAGGCGACCTATATATTGATAATATAATGCCATATTTTGTACTTAATCCAACAATTTCAATGTGCTTTTCTACTGAGAGAGCTTTTATTTCGATTATTTCAGTGGATTTAATATCTTTTTTTAAGAGTATCATAACACCTCCATGTATATGCTCTTTTCTAGTAAACGACGTTCCTACATAAAAATTGGGTATATTAATCCTATCTATCTGGAATTCTCTGAGCCAATGTTCAGTCATAGTTACTATATTTATGTTGTCATTGTTTATTAAACATGCATTGAATAGATTAATTTTGTTTGCTAGTGACTGAATGTTAATATTTAATAATAGAATTTCATGAATATCTGAGTTGGATTTTCGAACCTTTAAAGTATTGTGTGCAGTTGGGTGAAACTGTGGTATAAAAAATTATCACTATTTTTACTCACTTTCTGAGAAACATTTATATCATTTTTCTGTACATCTGTTATGTAGCAAGAGAGATTAGATGTTATTTGACTTTCTTCGTTTCGATTTTCTGTAGTTCTCTTTTGTGTATTACTATTTTTTTCCTCATCATAATTATTCTCATTTGTTAGCGGGTCAGTAATTCCTAGGCTTTTGTTTATAAATGTTTGGTTTAGAGGTGTTTCATTTGGTTTAATGAAAATTAATGACTTTTTTATACTTTTCTTACTGTGTGTAATGATTTTGTACAGATCCTTGCTAATAGTATTTTTATTGACAACATAATTTTCTTTATTTATCTCATAATATGCAATATTACCTTCCACTGTCTTGTTTAGTTTTTCAATAAATACATTGAGCTTACTATTATAGTCATAGATGCGTTGATTCAAATAGTTATTTCTTGAATATGGTACAGATGAAACAATTATATTTATATTACAACACTTTTTTAAAATATCATATAAGTATTTAAAAGAGGGAAACTGCTTTTTATAGAAATCATTTCTTCCTGCCATTATGATAATGAAATCATTTTCATTGTAATCTTTGGACATCGTCTCAACATTTTCGATAACAGGTTTAAGGTTTGCAAAGGGTTTGACAACAGCTGCTATCTGGTAATCCTTAAGAAGTGTGCGTAGTCTCAAGTTAATACCCTTTCCTAGCTCATCCGACAATATTAAAATCTTATTTGTTCGGCGACTGCGGATCATCCTATTGTTGGTAACATCATTTATTGTTTCAGAAAATAATTTTATATTTTTGTCATGTCTATTCACATATTTATTGTTCCTATTATCTGGAATGTACTCTTTTTTGAGGTTATTCATTTGCTTTAAGATTTTATTATTTTCCTCTGATAAGTTATTTACGTATTTCTGCATACTTTGATTTTTTTTCTTCAATTCTTCAATTTCATTTTCATATTCGGATTGTCTATTAATTTCTCTACATAATTCTTCTTCAATTTCATTATTTTTCTTCATCATATGATCTAATTTTATTTTTAAATTGTTTATTATTTCTTTTTGTTCACTTATTTCAGTGACATAGTTATGTTCAGCCTCGAAGACGTCGTGTTCGAATTTTTGGGATCTTCTTTTTATATTTAGTATATACATGTCCTTTTCTTGCACTTCAGTTTTGAGATCATTTATTTTTATTTGCAACTCAGCTATAAATTCCTGTTCCTTGTCGGTTTTTTCTGCGCATATTTTTGAATAATAAATTTTATGCTTGTCAAGCACCACCACTTCTTTCTTCCTTTCCCAACAACTTTTATGAAAGACATTATGACAGGATATACAACAGTAGTTATGTAAATCTTTCTTGCAGCACTTAAATTTTGGTTCAGTTGTTTTAAGTCCAGACCTGTTCATTTTATTTCTTTGTCTCTTTTTGATGTTTTTATTTCTACTGATAAGATTTTGTTTTAATATATAAGAAGCACAAGTGTTTTTTTTTGTACTAAAATATTCACTAAACACTGATGTTTAAATTAACATTGTTTACAAATTATTTATGACTTAGTCTTTAATTTTTTTTAGTAAGTCAAAGAATAGTTCTTTATGTACAGGTTGCAAAAATTTCATTTTTTAAAATAGACTTTATCACTCAGTAAACAAGCAATTTCATAGATACTAAACGAAGCCTGCGAACTACTCAAACTTGATGCAATAAGTGCAATAAAAATTAACGGTAATTTTTCGAAAATTTACTTGAATGCCTGTTTAGTTTAAAATGCATAAGCACAAATTTGTTAAAAATTACCAATTTATTTTTATTACATGAGTTGTAGAATTTCATTAATCAAATTTTAATGTTATCTAAGAAATAAAAATAAGTATTTTTATACATTTTTGCAAATAAAAATGATATCGTAAATGTTTAAAAACAAAAAGTATAGAACACCAGCTTTCCTAAATAAGTCATTTTTGACATAATCAATAATTATGCACTATAGTGGAATTATCTGATAATCGCATTAGTGCATGATTATCACGTAATCTTGCTCTGACTGATTTAAATCAACAATACTTTTGTCATTTCATTGCTGAAATCTTTATTTTGACAGATAAATGAAAATCTCAAAGAAGAATTTTGAGAAAAATTATGAAATTAAATAAAAAGCCTAATCTCTTACCAGTTTGAATAGAAGTTAACTTCTGCCTTTTTCTCACTCCAGACGAATTGCAAATTAAACACATTCTTCGTATATCAAAAACAGTGTCACTATTTCTTGTTTTAAAACAACAAGGAACATTTTCGTTTATATTGTTACTCATTTGACAAGCAGAGGACATATTTTGTCCACTAATATATGATTTCCTACAAGCCACGCGATATTTCATTTTAAAAGAACCGTTTAAAATAGTTAACTAAATTATTTTTCGCCTTATTTCGGTGTGCATTCTACTAAAACATGAAATTATCCATCTTAAAAAAAAATCGCTAAATTCTTTAGTCATTTTTTAACTCTTAGTAGACCAAAACCTAGCAAACCCAAGAATGTCTTCCAAATACATTGAGAGCGCGGTACGGTGCGATTCATGGCGTCTCCGACAAGCATATCGCGCGCGAATATTAATAATTTTAAAGGACGATAAGTACAAAACTATTTGCCATAGAAGGTTGATTTATGTTTTAATAACTTTTCCAATATTTGTCCTTTAATTCATACACAGATACCATGGCAATATTCCTTTAAATAAAAAAGTTTTTCAATTCATGAAATAGTTATTACCACGTAAACGAAATTATCAGATTGTCTTTTATTTTTCTAATAAAAAAAGTTTTTATATAAGTTTTAGGCTGTCACCTTTTAGGCTGTCACATTTTTTTATTTAAAAAAAATCGGTACCATTAAAAAAGTTGTAAATGGCCTTTTCGGATGTCCAGTGACCTATCTAATGATGTCATGCAGGTTTCATCTGGTTATACCTCAAAACATTTTTTTTTTTTTTAAGGAAGCATCTTTTTCTTGACTTTTTACTGCGCTAATAGTGTTGGCCTAATATTAACCGATGGATAATAGGCAATCACAAAAGATGGAGTGATGCTGTCAAAAGTGCCATGCAGCAAAAAATAACTAGGATAATGCATAGGTCACAAAAAGGCCACTAAGGCATGAATAAGAAGAAAAAATTTAGCAGCTTTGTTTTATATATCAATAAGTCTATACTATTGCTATGATCTCATATAAGAAAATCACGGTGTCATTAGATATTCAATTTCATTAAATGAAAACTTACCTCAGGCTGTGTAGAACCTGAATCTTTAGATAAATCAACATCAGTTTCATTTGATAAATCGATAACTGCTTCTGGAAATGCAGGTTTTATTCGAGTTCGAGGTCTATTTCTCTAAAACAAAAGTTTATACATATTTTACTTATTTATTCATACATCACCCAATATGGTATCTAACAGATCAAAGGCCATTTACAGGTACATTTATATACTCTTTCTTATCTACTTTCAAGACGGCTGACAAATTACAGCCTATGGAAGACCAGTCTGAGAAAAAGTTGAATAATCAGTTTCAATGAATTAAAACAATGTCATTATTGACAAGTAAAAAATAAAGAAAAAAAGTGTGAAATAATAGTTATTATTTATGTTATAAGGATCATAATGACAATCATAATGTTACTAGCCGTGATAACATGGTGTGTACCATAAAAATAATTTCATACAAAATTTTATCTTCTGGCGTAAGTTAACTAAAATACAAACTAATATGTATCTCTATTGTATTTTGAAGCTTTGGGCAGTAATTATTTCAAATTGACATTCAAGTAGGATATTGTTAAAGTTTTCTTAGTTTTCCCAAAAAATGAGCGATTTAGAATAGTTATTTGTTTAATTAGGCAGCAAAATGGTAGATTGACTGCCGTGGCTGATAATTCCTAGCCTCGCTACACTCGGCTAGGAACTCAGCCAAGGCAGTCGATCTATTTTGCAGCTGAGTTGAACATATAATTTTTTGTCGATTGTTTAAATATATTCTAAAATAATGAAATTATTACAATTCTCAATCTCTCTATTTTTGTTGTAATAAATTCAATAAAATTCATTAAAAATCGCAGTTGTTACTAGTTGGTTACCATGGAAACTAAGTGTCACTTTCCCTGCCGCCATATTTGTTAATATTTTGAGCCTGTTATAATAATACATTATACGCTAAGGGAGAGAAACGTCTTATTTTTCCTGAGGGAAAAATGGCGGTCTCTCCTGAGGTGTATATACTATTTTTTCCACGATCGGGAGTAGAAACTTTTATTTCATAAATAAAGAATTATAATAAATTGGAGCGAAATTACAATATTTAGAAGCCTTTGGGATATTTCCATTCAACGTATCATGGCAACAGATATTTGTTTACAAATACATTGAAATAAAATTAAATAAAAACTCCCCTAGGGAAATTTTTGTCTTATTTCGTCCCTAGGGAGTAAATGCTTTACTTCTGTCACAATCTTGATGCCATAGAAATCGATTTCTACTCCCGGTCGTGGAAAAAATATTATTTAACTGGCTAGCCAGTATACAAATTTTACACTGACAGCAGTCAATTTTACAGGTTAATAGTATTGATATTAGAAAATCACGTTTTATAAACTTAAAGCAATGCTCGTGGTCTCATTTAAAATAGCTCCTGGCATATTCATATCAGTAAATGTAACCCTTTAACAGCTACGGATGAGTCTGCTCGTAAACATTTTGCAAGCCTCTACTGCTCTGGACAAGTATATTCACTTACCTGCATTTCTGTAAATGCTAATGCAAAGATATCTCGGACTTAATTTATAGTTTATGTAGAAAAAGAAATTTAAAAACACCTCATACAAAGGCCATGTGATGACAATCAGGTGAAGCAATTTAAACAACATTTTGAAACATTATATCTAGAGAAAATTGAACAGAAAGAGACACTTTCGACTATAAATTCCATGCCTATTATAACACATTTGTTAAGAGTCTACAATGATCAATAAGGAAAGGAACTTTGGATTCAGGATTTACTAACACAGTTAAATCTTCTACAACTCGGGCAACGTACAATACATGTAATAATTCTACAGGGAATTGTATTACTAACTTAATAAAACGAAAATTACTAATTTTGTTAAATAATGTCCAACTGTAATATCAGAATGTAACTAAAACTGCATTTATGTACCAGTACAACATGTGTTCCCAATAACTAAATCAAAAACGATCGATACAAATGAAACAAGGTGCAATCCCCAAATAAAAGCAATGCATGATCATTTTGGGAGATCGATAAATTCACAAAAAAATTAAATAATCCACAATATATGGATAGATACAACTTTCACAAACATGTAAAAATAATAGTATAAGCCTATGCTAATTTACGATATTAACAGGATGGAGTAACTAGTAACATAACAAAGGCTTCAGTGGACATTTTATGAAATTTGTTAGTTGTTACTACAGTTAATTTCCTATAATGGGCCTATGAATCCAACAATTTGTGATTAGACTTTTGTGGGGATACTAGTCTAAAAGGGTCGGTCATAGGCCCAGGCAACTACCTACGGCGCCACACGATAAGGGGTGCCAAACAAGCCTCAAGTAGACAATTAAAAAAACCAATATGTTTTCTGTATCAAGTAATTAGGAAAAAATAAAAAATTCGACAACACTGTCCGGTATGAATTGCAGAAAAAACTATTTTGTTATTTCTAGTTCATTTCAAGCATATATTTTAAAAACAAAGCGCTTGCCTTGTTTTACTTTAAGTTTTACTCTAATGCCTGCTGAATTAATGTGAACGTTAACTTAAAATTACAACATTGATAGGCAACTATTGTCTATTGCCTTACTCTTTGACCTTTTTTACAAAACGATTTGAAAAGAGAGGGGGCATCAGAATTGAACTTTGCCTAGGCTGAAAATAGTTATTGGACCGGCCCTCTGTAGTCTAGAAATCTACATAAATTGTCCACATACTATCCAGAAACTCAAGAACAACATTCGATTTGTAATGTCACACTGGCTGGCTAGCACAGAAATCGCTATTGATATAGCGCCCTGGCGTGTTGATGGCATATACGTAAACATTAGTAAGACATGCTATTAGTATCGAATGTATTAAAATATAAACTGCCATTTTATGCTCTTTAATAACAAACTTATTCTCACCTAACTTAGTGCTACACTTTAATAAAAAAGGTGACTCATCCTTATTATTTTATAGAAATTTTCTTTACATTTCATTGCTTATGGTGTTACCTTGGATATTATGTTGATATATAAGTAAAACTCACCTTATTACTTTCTCTTATAAAAAATTCTTCAAAGAGATCATCTCTCGAATTTTGTGGTGTATCCAATAAAGTTTCAGATAAGTCGATAACTTCATTTGGACTAAAAACATATTTAATAATTGGTAAATAGCACTATTGTAAATATCAAAAATTATATACTTACTCATTATATACATAGTCCTCAAGACAAATAACTGATTCGTCCATATTTTACAGTATTTTAATAATTCGCTAAATCAAATTTGGGATATATGGGGATATTTTTGAAATTCTACAATAATTGGTTTGGAACACTAAAGTGCTTATAACGTCTCCACATCAAATTAGTCTACTCAACTGATTTCCTCCGGAAGATCTAAAAAGACAGTGTTTTGGGTATGAAAATATTTATAATATACTATAATAAATGTCAAAAATCTTTCTAATAGTTTTGCAGGAATTGATCAAAATGAATATTGTTTTTTTTTTAGAAATTGTTGAATGGATATTGTTTTTTTATTATTATAAACTTTCAATTTGTCTGGTCTTAGTGTCAAAAATCTGAAGAAAAAAAGTATTTTCGTGTTTTATACCTATGTTGAGACAACAAAAAATAAGTAAACAAAGCAGGAGATAATTTATTAATTACTATGGACTTTTATAATTTGTATCCGCTTCAAATGGCTTGATTACGAGAGGCAATTGTTCCATTTTAAAAAGAGAAGAGCAATTTTACCTTATTTTCGTTATAATTTTGTGCTAAACCGGCGTTCACTAATAACCAACGAAACGACCAACGGTCACTGGCTGAGCTGTCAAAAATTTATCTACGATTCCACCTTCGACCATTTATATATGGTCGAAGCACAGACGTCGAAGTGTAGAACAGCGAGTATATACAGTATATACCCGCTCAAGGTTTATACTCATACCACAGAGTACTCTGTGCTCATACTCGCTGGTGTAGAACCAAAGAGGTTTATCTTTTTATAAATCTATGTGTAGAACAAAGGAAAGATCTATATAATATATGGTGGAAGATTCGGGCTCCCGCACAGAGATATCCCGCCATTGGCAACACTGCCTTCGAGTGTGATGTCACAGGCAGCTCACAGGTGATGGTCATAAAATATAGTCACAAATCAAGGATTGTTGATTTGTGACTCACAAATCACAATAACCCGTGTCAATGTGTCAAAGAATTTTAGTCTGGTTTGTCACAGAAAACGTCGTTGCAGTCAGTCTACACAGCAGATTAATAATTTTGTCTAAACAGCACCAACTGTCGTTAGTAGTTAAAGTTAATTTGGCGTAGAAAATAAGAAAAAATGAGTGAAACTGGAAAGGAAGTTAGTGACCGGGAGGAGAAAAAGCCGATCATCGTAAGAAATTCCACAGATTTGCAACGTTTAAAATTAGAAAAGTTGATGAAAAATCCAGTAAGTCACGTCATAAAATTCAAGTAGCAGATTATCATGTATTTGATATAACTTTTTAGGAGAAACCAGTACTTATTCCTGAAAAACCTAAAGAAAAAGGTATTCCTACTGTTCCTGATTTTGTTAGAAATGTCATGGGATCTAGTGCAGGTGCTGGCTCTGGAGAATTTCATGTTTACAGACATTTACGACGTAAGGAATATGCAAGGCAGAAATTCATGAAGGAAAAAGCTGAAAAGGTATGGATAAAGTCATGAAATTTTTTGTATCGAGGTAATCGATAGATTTCACTCTAGGTGTGTAAAGGTCGAACTAAAATTTGGATGAAATTGTTTTATGTTTCTTATTCGTAAGCCCAGATTGTAATAGCGCAATACTTATAGATAGATAGATATTTTATTTGTTCCTATTTTTTTTTAATACAAAATACCCCACCGGGTGTAGAACACGTCAAACACATTAAAATAGAGAAATAGAAGAGAAAAATTGCAGCTAAAGTTAAAAAAATACATACATAATCATTTAAGTATGAAATATTTATAATCGGGTACAGTTTTGCTGGACAGTCAAAAAATGCAACAAAACTTTACGTTGTAATTATTAACGCTGAGGAATCAGTCCGTACGGTGTCATCAAACGAGCCGAAGTACACTGAAAACCTATAAAGGTAAGTGATTCAATTTGCCATAGTGATGGGTCGTATTCGTATGAATCGTATAATAATACGACTCTTTCAGATGAATCATATGATACGAATCTTTGCAATCGATAAAGTTTCGTATTCGTACATTTCGTACCACTTGTACCAAGAGTATACACTGACCGAACGAGAACGCGTGCTGTAAAAAAGAAACTTAACAAACTACTGGTTCATATTTCATATTGACATAATTCGTAGCTACTTGAGGTAAACGATAATATATTATATTAGTAGTATTTATTTCGTATTTGACTGACTTGTATATTGTTGAGATGAGTCAATGGTGGCGCTGTAGTAATTGTAGTATTGTTGTATGATTACTAATATTACATTAGATAAATAATATATAGATACAGAAAACAACAAATAATGTATGAAGCTCAAACCTCATATTTGTTTTTCATGCATTGTTTAGGATACCTCGAGTTATGATTGACTAATATAAATCACCCAGTCAATACAGATATTTTCATGTTTCGTGTCCTAGAGTACTAGCATCGTGAGATGCGACATGCGCTTAGGTACGTTTAATACAAAATACGGATACGAATCTTCTGGTATGAATCTTTTTGTATACGGAGTCAGTACGATACGACTCTTTGAAAACAGTCGTATTGCCCATCACTAATTTGCCAGCGGTATAGTACAGAGAGTAACGGTATTTTAATGAGGCCGTGAAGTTTTTGTTGTTTTTTTTGACTGCCCAGCAAAACTGTACTCTACTATACAAACATTTACAAAATCATAAGGACTATAAGATGGAAGATGGCTACAGTAAAAGATTTGATGACATAATAGGTATAGTTAAGATATATAAAAAGTATAAAAATCATTTTTATTAACATTAAAATACATCAGAAAAATATTCGTCTATTGTATAGTAACCTTTTTTTTATTAATAAAATTCATTCTAGTTTCATTACTTTTGGAGTGAAACATTTTAAGTTATCAGGCACTCTGTTAAAAATTTTTGTTATTGAATATTCAACATTTTCTTGTATATATGTTTTTTTAGTGGTTATTAATTGATTCTTGTTTTTAATATCATAACCATGCTCTAAAGATTTAAACAGTATGATGTTCTCTTTTACGAAGTTTACCACTTCATAAATATACAGACTTGTGAGGGTTAATATACCTTTCTCTCTAAATACATTCCTGCAACTATACTCTAGTATACTTTAACTTGGCGTGTGTATGTATGAGTTAATATTTCCGTACGATTTAATTTTCTTCCATATTGTACACAAAGTTAAAGTAATAGTCCAGAAACATTGTCTACGTGGACAATATTTCTGGATCTTTGTGTACAAGAGAAAATGAAATCGTACGGAAATATTAACTCATACATACACACGCCAAGTTAAAGTATACTAGGCTATATCTGTACCACTATAGTTGAAATCATGAATGTTGTCCGTTACGTCATTTTTTAATTTTCGAAACAAATCAACTCAAGGTCACACAAAATGGCACACATGGGCATATCAATGTTTGCAAAACACAAGTATTTTGTAATGAAAACGTGTGGACAATAATAGCATGCGATATAATGAATTTTAACATCCATACCTCATGGATTTCTTGCAAAGCTAAAAGGGAACATCCGTTACGTTTTCTCTGATTAAAATACTCATTTAATTTTACCACCTTGTCTTTGGCTACTGCATTTGGTCTTTTATACACTGCACGCTACTGAATTGACAGTGAACTGACAGAATGCTGAATGTTGTTTGTGGTTACGACTAATGTTTGTAATATTAATTTGTAAAACGCATAGTTACGCTCGGAATTTCTGTTGTAGCTTTAATAGACATGACTTTCTGTTATTCATATCCTATGTGCTTTGTATTTACGAAGAAAATTGCATGTCATCGATAAGTAAATAAACTGATGACGTGAAGGACAACATTCGTGATTTCAACTATACCACAAGTGCATATATTAATATCTCGATATATGTATTCCCACCCAAGCTGTCAATATGGAGCTTCAAGTCAAGCCTTACATTTAAATTCATTCCTAAAAATTTTACAACCTGACTACTTGAAACATTAATGTTATTGTAGGTCAGTATTTTTTATTCATCTTGAGTCGAGTATGAAAATTTTAATTTTTGAGTTTTTTTAACATTTAATTTCAGATTGTTGGTTGCGTGCCAAATTTGGAGTATATTTATCGCTTCAAGGCTTTTTTTCCTTGGCTGTTTTTAGAATCGCGACTGAAAATTATAGATGTATCATCTGCAATTGGAATTATATTATGATTGACGACTTGTGATAGATAATTTGTGTATATAGCAAAGGTCCCAGTATTGAGCCTTGTGGTACACCTCTTTTGATTAATTTTCTATCTGATGTAGCCTTGGTTCCACTATCATCACTCTCTACTAGTTATTGGTGTCTATTTGATAAGATTTTATTAGTTGTAATGCAGTACCTCATACTATAATTACATAATTTATTCGGAACAGTATCATGCTCAGCACTGTCAAACGTTTTAGAGAATTCAAGACATACTGCAGTTATTTCTTTATTGTTTAGTGAGTCTACTATTAAAGTTAGAGCTTGGTAAATTGCAGGTATATTCATCTTGCCTCTCCTAAAGCCATTTTGTGACTCAGAAATAAGGTTTCTCTATTCTTTCCTATTATTTGGGTTTTCTACCACATGTATTATTAACCTCTTCAAAAACAAATCACCGAATCTACAAAATAATAGAATTATTGGAAAAAAGCCTCTGCGCCCATGACGTTTACGCGAAAGGAATATTCAGAGGTTATGTTTTGAAAATAATATAAATCCGAATAAACACAGAAATAATGTATTTTGCTGACGTTTCGGAAAGTAATCTCTTTCCGTTTTCAAAGCTTTTTTTGGAAGAACTCTTATTTTGTTGTGTATGTCAAATACACGAAAAAACGAGTAACGGAATTTGGAGGAAATTTCGTTACAATCTTTTGTGCAAAACTATTTTTTACATTATATATTTCAAGCACCAGTAATTCAATAGCTGTCAATAGAAAGCTTTTAATTTGCAATTTGAAATATGCCCCTTTAACTTACTATAATGCAGCTTTATAATTAATGAAAAACTGATTATGAAAATCATGTTTGACATATATGTATTTACAGCAACCTCCAACATCAATATTTTTGTTTACAAGATAGTTGTGAGATTTAATGATGTGAAGAAAATAATTAAAAATTACTCTTCCGGAGGGGATTGCCAAGTGGCCCCAGCAAGGAGGAGTAAACCAGGCTAAAGAATTATTAAATTCTTCTCTATGTTCCATATATACCTAGAACGTCACCCATTTTTACTGATTATAATGTACCATATTTGGTATGAGCTATTTTGAAGAATAATTTATAACTAGGGTAATCAGATCCCCGGAAGCAAAATGCGGGACATTTTGAAATGATAACAATACATTTTTTCATTCTAGAAACATATTTTGTAAGCGTATACCTAATTCTTGCCCCGGAAAGGAAGATACGAAGACATGAAGTAGGCCAGAATCATGTAGAATATGATACATTGTTTCTTTGTCCCATTTGATTCGAAAAATTAAGGTTTTAAGGAGGAAGGCTCTTAAATGCCATAAAAATGAGGGTCAAGTCCTCCATAATGTGGAATGTCTGCTTCACATTATAAAACAGCATAATATCTTTCAAAAACAATGGACAGTTATAGCTATAATAAATAACAGAGAGGTTTCATTTTGAGTAGCGGTGAGAGGTAAGTGAAACCTCTCAAATGGTCAATTGCTACTATACACCATAGATGTCTCCATGGGCGTATAGCGACTTGCGATTCTGCAAGTACCTAAGAGCGACGACCTTTCAGTCCCAGTTGGACTTAACCTACTGTTATAATATATGATTTGCAGGAAACAACTACTCAGCGGGCAAATACCCCGACCTGCATTGAATTACACCTTACAAATCATGAAATAATGGTAACCAATATCATTTGTCAATTCCCTGACCAGACAGAGACCGGTTTCGATCTTATTAGTTCTCATCAGTATGCCATAGGTCATGGAAGAGACAAATGGTAGTGGCCAACCTGCTAGTTTTATACAAACTATAGTAAATTGGGTAATGGTGAGAGGTAAGTGAAACCTCTCAAATGGTCAATTGCTACTATACACCATAGATGTCTCCATGGGCGTATAGCGACTTGCGATTCTGCAAGTACCTGAGAGCGGCGACCTTTCAGTCCTAGGTGGACTTAACCTACTGTTATAATATATGATTTTCAGGAAACAACTACTCAGCGGGCAAATACCCCGACCTGCATTGAATAACACCTTACAAATAATGAAAGAATGGTAACCAATATCATTTGTCAATTCCCTGACCAGGTCTGGTCAGGGAACTGACAAATGATATACGCCCATGGAGACATCTATGGTGTATAGTAGCAATTGACCATTTGAGAGGTTTCACTTACCTCTCACTACTACTCTATTTACTATAGTTTGTATAAAACTAGCAGGTTGGCCATTACCATTTGTCTATTCCATGACCTATGGCATACTGATGAGAACTAATAAGTTCGAAACCGGTCTATGTCTGGTCAGGGAATTGACAAATGATATTGGTTCATGATTTGTAAGGTGTAATTCAGTGCAGGTCGGGGTATTGTCCGCTGAGTAGTTGTCTCCTGCAAATCATATATTATAGGTTTCATTTTGTTCATTAGCATCACATCCATGGACAAATACACAAACCACAGTCGAGTCCACAGACATAATTCATAGATAAGATAACCCAGCAATAATTCTGACAGCCTTTCTTTGCTGTGAAAAAACTGTAGAGGTATGAGCTGAGTGGTCCCATACTAAAATGGCATAAGTTAGGGAAGATTGAATTAATGCGTGATATGCCATTAATACCATTGACTGCAACAGACAATTTTTTAAATTGGGCAAGAAAATGTTACGTGATACCTTCTTGCAGATAAAGGTCATGCGGTCTTCCCATATTAACTTACTGTCCAAAATAACCCCCAAATATTTGACGGTATGAGAGAGTTCATATGCACAGGTTGGTGTATTAGATTAAAAACCATTGCCTCTGACTTCTCATTATTTAGAACTCATTTATAGTTTAAAAACCAGTGTTGAACTGCAGATAGATCGCTTTGAGCCTCTAATAAAAATATGGTATCTTTATGGGTATGAGCCAATGTTGCCAATGTTCAACAGTAAAAAGAGTGAAATATCTTTATTAACTTTAATATTAATTGTTCCGAGTTAGCATTATTAAAATGAACTGCGTTCACTCAAATATGATATAATCAAATTTCTACTACTCTCGGAGAATTTATATAATTTTAATTTGCTGACTAAAAGATTGTGCGACACACAGTCAAAACCTTACTTAGGTCCAAGAATTGCACACATACTGATTGCTAGGTCTTGAAACTTTTATTTATTACATCTATCAGTGAATTGATAGCTAGAGTAGTCGACAATTTATTTCTAAAACCATATTCAAGATAATTAGGGATTTGAGATTTCAGAAGAATTTCAAAGATTTTGGCAAATAATGGCACAATAGAAATTGGCCTGTAATGTGCCGGTTCATCAATACAGTTTTTTTTTTAACAAAGGTGATACTTTGGACAATTTAAGACATTTCGGAAAACATTACTTCTAAACCATTCATTAATAAGTTTAGTGAGTGGAACAATAACGAATTTAACTATGTCGTATGTGTTTTTACTTTTTATGTTATTCAAATTATCGACTATACCAAGGACTTGGGTTATTTCTGTAAATGTTAATTCTTTGTCAGAATCAGGTTTAATTGAACTTAAAATAATTCAAACGCCGATAGACTTTGTTGTATGCGCTGATCACGTGCAAGTATTACTGCCCTCCTATAATGGTTTGAGTATAGAGTCATGAATCTTTACTGTTTTAATCTATGTTCCTAACATTACAATATTCATGGGAAGACTTCTTATGCAGAAGATGTCTTATGCAGAATTTCAACATATTCTAAAAATTCTCTAAACATTTATTTACAGAGGTGGTTTCAATACAAATATCATTCTAACTTACAGTTGATATTGTAACGTGTTTACACCCTCCTGGTAAACACCTTGTCGATAAATTGCAACAACAATCTTCACAAACCACTGCTTTATTTATCACTTAAATTGCAATAATTACACCTTAAAAAATAACACAACTAATAATAACAACTTTAATCTAACATAAATTCACTACTTTAAAATTTGTTACTGTTCTTTACTTCATCTGATCACTTGTCATCTTATATCTAACTCTGGATATCAGAACTGTACTGTATACTGAACTGAACTGTTGCGTGCGCTGGATTTACCTCTTATATACAAGCGTGGGATGTACTCGAATCTCCTTTTAGAACCCTCGCGAATATGATGGATCTTTCTGTAGTTTCTGTAGTAGTGCTAAATGGCAGTTCGTCAGTTGGCCCAGAGATGGCGCCACCCTACTAACCAGGGACTAATTACATCTCTCTCCGTTAGAAGGCAGCACATAACAATATTAATTGACAGAAGAGTATTTTTTGAGTATAATCTTCTTAATTCAATAAATTTTTTTACATCTGTTATGGTTGCTCATTCTGTGTCATTTCGTTTGTTATTGTAAATTCTGTATACTATTCAAGTATTTTAAGATGTGTTGAGGAATAAAAGAGACTTATATATCAAATTGAAATAGAAAACCAAGCATCACTAGTTTATAGCTTGATACTAAAAATAATGTAGTTTTCAGAATTGTTGAAATTTAAGTAATTTTGTATTCCATTGTTACTCTTGCTTACACTTTTGATATAGTATAGTATATTCTGTAATAAGTTTGGAATGAAGCATATTCTGCGCGAGCGCGACAAATTACAGACTATACTTTTCTATGCCTATAAATTAGGTTTATATGTGTCTATATGTCTATTTGTTTTACCACTGCAACGGTGAAACGTGAAAGAAGGTTAACTGTCAATAGAAACGTCAACTGTCAACAGAAACGCAAACAGTATTACAAATTGCACTACTACTACTACTTGATGGCGCCACCTACGCTTGCTACATTCTAGAGGCATGTAATAAATATTACATATCAGCCACTGGAATATAGGTCATTCCTTATTTAAAATTGACATAATGCTCATATTACATAATAGGCATAGAAAAAATGTTTTACACACAGAAATATAGTGTTTTTATAGCTCATCATGTTCTTGGTCATATACAGCAACTTTTGTAGATGTGCAATTTTTCAATTTTTAATCAAAATATATTATGTATATTTTAGGAAAGATTAGAAGATGAGTATCATAAAAAACTAGAAGAAAATCGGAAAAAGGCGGATGAAAGGACAGCAAAAAAGAGACAGAAAAGGTTAAAAAAGAAACAGAAACAAAAATTGAAATCAAAAAAACCAAAACTTGATAAATCGTCTTCAGAAGAAGAGAGTGAGAGCGAATCCAGTGATAAAGAATCTAGTGATAAAGAATCTGCTTGTAATTCAACTGAACATAGTGAAATGGAACAAAAATGTGATGTCCAATCTGAAAATGTAGACCAGGACTGTGGTGTTAATAGCCCTAGAAACACCGAGAACAATGAAACAGGACATGAAAATAAAAATGAGGAAAATGAAAGAAGTGGAAAAAGTGTTAATGCAGATGATTCAGATAAAAGGCAGTTAAAATGACAAACTAAAATCAGTATGTATAAATGAAAGTGGAAATAGAAAATGCAAATGAATGAAAAGAAATTCTGCACTTTATTCACCTATAAATTTTCTATTAATTCTAATAAATAATTTATAATTGCTCTCTTCGCAGACTTTAAGTTAAAGAAAAATGAGAAGAATAAACAATTCAGACAATGGTATAATGAAATTATTACTAATCGAGACAAAGTTTAACCGCATATTATATAATTGCCGAAATTATTTTTTGAAATATTTTAAGAGAAAGCAGGTCTTTGTAAAGTTTATAACCGACCAAATAGATAACAATATGAGAATATTATATATGAATTATTTGCTTAAATTTTGTACATTTCTAATAGTAAAAAAAAGGACCAAAAATCATCTGTAAGAGAGATTATAGTTGTACAGCTTTTACTACTTTTATGTATTTTAATTTGCTGGTTATACTGATCTTGTTAGCAATTCAAAAAATAAAGTTTACTTTTATAATGCAGTCTATTTTCTATATCCGTTATGCATCCTCTTTCATAATTTTACCGTTACACTCGTAAATGTTGTTTGAAATTTAGAAATCAAAATTTACTTTTTTAAATATAATATTTTGTCTAAAGCAGTGGCAACACCAGATTCATAGTGGGACACAGAACTAAAAGTTTTACGTGGAATCACCAAGCAACTGAATGACTTTTGTGGACTATATATAGATTGCTGGGTTTTCATTACAAATATTTTAGCTAAGGGCCTACAATGGTTGATACTTCCCCGTCTAAATAAAAGAAAATCTTTTTGAAGATGCATGGAATAAGTCAAAATAAAGAAATTTAGCGGCAGATCCATCTACGGAAGCACCCTTACTCCCCACTCAAAGGGATAATGTGCAAAGTTGTATATTTTAGGTTTTTCCTCCAAAATAGAAAGGCGTAGAGACTTGAAGTTTGCGTGAACCCAAAAGAAATTAAAAACTTGTATCCTAAGCATACTTTTTAGTTAATTAGCTTCTCCCCCATTAAAAAAGATATTGGAGGAGGCTACTCTAGTAATGTCACATTCTGACTTATTACTCTCAAACGGCTCAATAAATATAGATAATTGGAAAAAGTTGTTAAAAGCATTATATTTTACTCTTTACAGAAAGAAAGAAATAATCCCCTTTTGTTTACCCCCTACTAGAGGGTGAACAAAATATAAACCAACCACTGAATCTGATAGAGAATCAAATTATAAGAAAAAAGGTGGTATATAATTTTCTACAAAAATTGACAGTTCCCAAGTTCCAACCGTTTGAAGATTGAGGTTCGGACTCATATGGAAAATTTTGAAAGTATGGAAACCTCAGCGAATTTTAAAAAAACGTGAAAACCATAGGGAAATTTATAAATTTTGCAAAAAACCTGGAATACTGAGTCTTAATAAAACACTAAATTTCCTAGGACTTTCTACTTTAAATTATTTTCAAAATTACGGTTATAAATTTAATTAAATGAAAAATTAAAAAAAATCGGCTACGCCACTGCATTCGATCGATTATTGTATTGTGTAGACAAAACCGAGTGCCCCGTCTAATGAGAAATGCGGATATCTGTTTGTTATTTTGTAAACAACAAATGAAGTGGTTATGGGGTACCCTGTTTTATTATAAATGAAATCCTGGTAATTATGTTTTCTAGTTAATTTAATTACTATTTATTTATCTGAAGGATAAACAAATAAGATTGGCCATTTGCGTGATCGTCTAGTTTTGTTAGTGTATAGGACCCAAATTTCGTTGTGTGTGTGTAGTAACCCTTTCTACTTTACCCAGGTTCTTTTATATAAAGTTTAATATTACTTGTTTCTGTCTGATACTGTATACCTTAGAAAATTAATCACTCTGTTAATTGAAATACCTGGTAAACTTGCACACACTGTCTATTAATTGAGAGACCTAGTTAATTATATATGTTATTTATGTAGTATTTTATTACTCAAGATTGCACTGTATATTTATAGTTGAAGTTTGTTTTCTATTTTGCTTTGAAACAAAACCATTTATTTAGATTATTACTTATATGAAGAAAAAGGTAAAGGTGAAAGAAAAGACAATAATTGATGGGAAAAAATAGTAAAAAAAAACCCATTTTATTTTATATAAATTGATGCAACAATAGTCGAACATAAAAAAATATTCCAAATATTGGAGACAATTGTCTAAACACTATAATAGGAAAATTTGCGCTGCTATAGTAATGACCACACTATTGATATACTGAGTGTTTTGATGCAACAACAAGAACTGAGATACAGAATTATGCTGTGTTATTTTAATAGTAATTAGAGTTGTGGCAAATGCCTGAATAAACATATCACATGTCTACCTTGAGAAATTAATATAGACAAGAATAAGAGCAGTACAATAGTCTATGTACATAATAATTAATAATTAAACTACACAGAAATTAGACTACCATTTCCTCCGACGGTGCCAAGGCCGGAGCCGGGATTCGAACCCAGTGGCGCGATACTCGTGTGATTAATAATAGCGATTGCCACCTCGCATCTCAAACAACACGGCTATCGGCCAGACAATACTTATTTTAAACAGTTGTGACAATAGTCTGGGAATGATAATAACATGAGTGAAGAAACGTCAAAGATGTTACTTCGAAACAAAGAGAACGCAACTGCAGTGTCAAAGTTTACAAACATAACAGAAAATAAGTGTTTCAATCTAACAAAAGTTTATTTGATATTTTCTGTAGTAGTTGGCTACGGCGCCTGGTTTCAGTGAAAACACTCACGAGCTGTGGGAAATTAAACTCCCTTTTGCAAGTAATTAATGGTTGTGGAAATTTCCAGTTTTATTATAGTTGTGCTCTCGTCTACTGATAAGAAAGATAGCAGGATACAGTATATGGCAATTACCGACTGCACCTAACCAATCGGCTTCAATAGTATTAGAAAGAACAATCTAAACAACGCTGGAAATTTGATTTTGCGTCAATTGACTGATAAACTAAACAGCAGTAGTAAGTGTTTAGCACTGAACAGATATTAATATGGGGTGGCCGAAAAGATCGATGACCTTACAGATTGGTGTAGACAAGTGTCCTTAAAACAGCGGACTGTTAATTTTAAATTTAGATGGAACTCCGATAGTCCGTAATGCCACCCATTTTACTGTTATGTTATGCAAACATAGTTCACAAACAATTACGTTCTCGTAGTCACGAGAACTTTACATCGTTGACAATTTAGTAGTTAAAGAAATAAAATTGGTTGAAGTCGACAAAGACCCTTATAACAGCTCTTATATCACCGTAAAGCGCCTAAGAAAAAGTATTTGTAAACTTGTAGTGTATGGTCAAAAGCTATAGTTCTTGAATATAAACTTGTTATTTTGCAAACGCAAACTTCCCTAGTAAAACATTCAGAAAATTAAATTTTATGAATTAAAATCGTGAATAAAATCATAACTGAATAACTGGTAATATAATATTATGATAGTTAAAAATCAAAGCTAATATTCCATTTAAAATATTAATCTAATATTATTTTGGTACCACAAATGCGCCAATTTCCCCTATTACACCCCGTCGAAACCAGAATATGAATGCAATTGCAAATAAAAAAATAGAGTTTCGAAATAAGAAAGTAATCACCTTTAGAAATGTATGTCAGCTGAATATTCTGCATAGCGTTATATCGCCGTGAATGCTCTCCCCCATGTTCTACATGTTGGACGTCCTCGTCGAGCATGTCGGTGGTTGAGAAGAATTCGTTAAAATCAGATGCAAGTTATAATATTGTTTGGCTAGTAGTCTAGGCGGCTGATTTAGTGAAAAATAATCCCAAAATAATTTGTTAGGCTCGGCGAGAAACTCGCGACGTAGCTTAGAATGATTTCAAAGGCAAATATAAAGTTCGGCGAAAATATCGCGACGTAACTTCGAGGCGTTTCCAATTTAATTTCCAAAGCTCGGCGAAAATATCGCGACGTAGCTTAAAAGGTGTTGTCTTCAGATGCCGTCTAACTTCTCTTCCCTGTTAATACCACTCCGTCTTCCTTTTATATGATTCCTGATGTCACTCTTCTACCCGGATTATGCATCTCCACTTGTTTCTTGTGGGAATATGTTTATTTTAACGCTATTATAATATTCGACGCTCAACTTTCTATCTTTTTCTATAGTTAATGTAGAAAAGTGTAGGCGATTTCATACTCTGGGAATAAACGAAGTACTTGACACTTATCTGAATATACGATAAACAAACCCTGTGACTCGACTCGATTTTATGTAACTTTTTAGTTAAAACTGTAGCTTTTAACTTTGCTTTAAAAGAATATAATTTTAAAATGCATTCTGGTGACTTTACTTTGTTCAAATTTAAATGAATAAATAAATGTAAAAATGAAATGAATTAACTGCAATAATTACTTGAATTTGGAAATATAAATAGGAAAAAATTAAATTTATATATGGGGTATATATAGGGTACTTCACAAAGAAAGATATATTCTAGTGATTTTGAGAATCGGAATCTTACCCAGTACAAAGTTCACAAAATTCATCTTTTGAAGGGCAACTATAAAAATAAAATTTGCGAAAATCTCGGTCAAAAATCTCCTTCATACAATGATTTTTTTTAAAATACGCAAATTTTCGTAAATCACAAATGCTTCCTACAACAAAATTGCAGAAGACACCCCCTTCTTAATTCTATACTCAAGATTCAAAGTTAAATTAGTCATGGAAAATGTGGCAAACTCTGGAAAATTTTTCGGCTATAAGAAGTCCGAAACCTGTGGCACTTTAATAATAGCGCTCGACCATGTGTAAATCAAAATATAATGTTTAAATCTTAAATGTATAAAAGAAACTAAACTTTTCGTGCGTTTTTATCTTATTTTTTTTATTTTTTACAAATTCCACAATCACTAATATTTGAAAGCGATAATGGCAAAAATATTACCCACAAGTCTCAACTGTCACCAGTTTTCGTCATGCATTGAACTGCTATGTATCTAAGATAAATCCTCACCGGGTTCATCTGATTGATGTTCACGTATACGCGAAAATCAAATAAAAAAAGTCCGTGATGATTTACCGTCGATACTGACAAATTCATTGATATTTGAAAACGAAATTATGGCAAAAATATTATGCACAAGTGTGAATGTGTGAACTGTCAGCAATTGAAGTTTTCATCGTCCGTGAATTAGTATGTATCTAAATCATCACTGGGTTCATTTGTTTGATATTCGTGTATAACAAATCACATGAAGTATATTATGATTTATAAGTTCCTTCTCCTCCTCTTCTAAAATTAATTTGCGGAATATTACACGAAATCTTAAAAAAACTCATACCAACCATTCAAAATTTAGTTTTAATCTTTGGTTACATTGCTATGCACAGGGCCGGTCATGGCCCAGGCAAATGCCTAGAGCGCCACGATGAGGGGGCACCAAACGCCAGAAAATCTCGAGTAGAGAATTTAAAAAAAAATATTTTGTATATCCAGTAATTAGGAAAAAAATCCGACAACACTGTCCGATATGAATTACAGAAGTTATTTTTGTTCACTTCAAACATATATTTTAAAAACAAAATGCTTGCCTTCTTTTACAACTTTTACTCTAATGCCTGTTGAATTAATGTGAAAGATAACTTAAAATTATAATATTGATAGGTAGCTATTGTTTATCACCTTGCCTCACCTTTTTTACGAAACGATTGGAAAAGAAGAGAGCGCCAGAATTGAACTTTGCCTAGGCTGAAAATAGTTATTGAACCGGCCCTGACTGTGCATGAAATAAATGTTGTGAAACACATATATGTATTTATTAATAGTTAACTCTGAGGGTTCAAGTAATTCAACCAGAACGATAACCAAAGTTTGTGAAACTGGCTGTAATATGTTCAAATTAAAAACGTTTTTGTCAGGAGCTGATACAAACCTTTATTGTCAGCCATCTTTCATATCATGGTGGACCTTCAATAATTGCCTCTTCTTCCCTACTGTAAATCTAGTCAGGGTGCAAGTAAAAATGTCCGTTTTGAGTTGAACCAGGGCATCGTCCTAGTATTTTTGAATTTTGTTACATTACAGGTGTAATTTTTTTGCACAAACTGTAACTGTTTCGCTCAGCTCCATCTTCCAACGAAGCGCTTTTTATCGTTAAAAACTTTTTGGAAAATATTCAAACTCAATCAATAGTTTTAACTCTGTACTGCGACTGACTACAAAGTCTTTGGACTCTTTAGTTGCAGAGTAAATGAAACGCACGATGTAAATGGGAGAGATTTTATTTCTTAAGTATATACAGACGAAAAGTATTCACAAATTCTACTCAAAGAATACATGATTATATGCATGTCAAGTACATAAGGGATTATATGAACAATTGTGCACATGCAGTAGTATAAAGCAAGCAGATTATACTGAAATGAAGATTAATCAACGAATCAACAATTTTTAAAAAATTCCATAATTGTTAATTAAAAACAAAACAGTAAAATATATTTCAATTTATTTATTTTATTATAAGATAAGATGGGGGAGGGTTAAATGAAAAAATAATTACAAGGTGAGTATTTAGAAAATATAACCATAAGGCATTTTTATATACATAAATTTAAAAAAATTTAACAACAATAAAATACTTTCCGATAAATTTAAATTAGCTCTGAAACGCTGCAATTTTAGCTGTGCAATACATACTACGTTGAAATATTTTAACCACTAATGCGTGTTTATAGGTCTTAAAACACTTGTAAAACCGATGTACGTCTTTCGTGGATATGTTGAAAAACTAGAGGTACAATTTAGTAACGGCTACAAAATAATGTAAACAGGCAGCCATACATTGAATATCCCTTAAAATTTAGGTTTAAGGGTCGCCACCTTCGACATATCTTTACTCTAAAATAATCGTCCTTAACACACCTTCAAAGCTAGAGACAAAATTCGTTAAGGAAAGTCAGTTTTACAAATATTCAACCTACCTTGATTTCTACTGGTCTAATCTAAAAATAAAAATAAGAAACCCGACAAAAATACAAGATCATATTGCTTCATATCATCATCCGCCGAAGTTGAAATAAAACGAACAAAAAAGGCTAAGAGGATATATCTTTTGGCGACAATTAGTAATGTAGTGGAGTGGAGGATTCAGTTCCAGATGTTACCCAACGTCACACGAGATACAGAGGTTATATTAAGAAGGACGAGTAGAATATAAAATTGGCCAATAAAGAAAATAAATTAGCTCCATTAGAAAAGAAATTAGTCAGAAAATAAAAAGCACTTAGATACAACCATTTATGTCAAACCTGTTTCTACTGCAAACGCCAAAAGAATTGAAGGCGGTTGAGACTGTACGGGAACGTAGTCGACACTCAGTGCCATGGGTAGACAGACTTTTATGAGACATGTTTACCATTTTAATGGAATATATATTATTAGATACATGTAGTTAAAATCACAAATGATGTCGTTCACGTCATCAATTTATGTACTTATCAATAACATACGATTTTTCTATTTATGCAAATACATAGGATGTGAATAAGAGAAAGTCATGTCTGCTGAGGCTACCACAGAAGTGGCGAGTGTAATGATTCATTTTACAAATGAATATTACAAACGTTAGTCGTAGCCGCAACTAACGCTGAGTATTCTGTCAACTCAGTAGCATGCTGTAGATAAAAGACTGAATGCAGTAGCCAGAGACATGGTGGTGAAATTAAACGAGTGCTTTAATCAGGAAAAACGTAATGGATTTTCCTTTTTACCTTTGCAAGAAATCCATGAAGTGAATTATAAAATGCGACAATGGATGTTAAAATCATTGCATTGCATGCTATTATTGTCCAGATATTTTCATCACAAAATACTTGTCTTTTGCATATGTTGATACGTCCATGTGTGCCATTTTATGTGACCTTCAAATGATTTGTTTCGGAAATGAAAGGATGATGACGTGACCGGACAACATTCATGATTTGAACTGAAGTTAACTTACAAAAAGTTGAAGTTACATTTAGTGTATAATTATTTTGTTTTTATAAATACTGAACTGAACTTGACTTGCAAAAGGTGAGGAAAAATGTACAAAATAATCCAGAAAAAAGTTTAGAAATTCAGGAAAGTAACGCCCAGATTGAGTTTACAGGAATGCAGAATTTGGGATATCCTTTTTTATTATTTACAGATTTGATGGATGGAAGTTTTGTAAAAAGGGGTGTCATGGTAAAAAGTATTTTGGTTTAAACTTGAACCATTGCAAACAATAGTTTCTTTATCATTCATGCACTTGGTAACAATGATTAACATGTTAACAGATCGACCAACTTCTAGTCTCAGTAAATTTTATGGTCTGTTTCGATCGTTCTTTATGCAAATTAGTTTAGATAGTAAATATAAATTTAGGTAATAGACCAAAGCTACTGAATTATTCAATGAGCAAAGGAGAACCTCCCTCAACTTTATGGTCCTTAGTCCTGTTTAAAGAGACAATGCTACGCTGGGTCCGGGTCCTGGTGGTGGTGACGTCTTTCTATGAGGGTTATTTTTAACAAATCATGTGGTAACTAAAAACTACTTTTACAAAACGCCAAAACATTTGAACACCACACACGAATACACTAATAGACACGCGTTTCGCTAACCATGTTATCATCAGGAGATGAGGAAAACTGAAAACAGTCTTATTCTTCTTCCAATGTTGTTGATATGGTTAGCGAAACGCTCGTCAAGTAGTGTTTAAGTGTTTTGTAAAAGTAGCTTTTAGACACCAAAGACATTGATTTGTTAAAAATAGCTCACACAAAAACGGCCCCACCACAAGGACACGGACATAGCATAGGGTTCTCAGATGCTCATTGAAAAATTCAGTAGCTTTTGGTCTGTAGAAAGAAAGCACCTAACATAGATTGCCCCAGATTAATAATTCTTAATTTGAGCAAACTACAAAAGAAACTAGTGAGTGCTATCTATTATTTATCATTACCCATGATCAAATTTTTACAAAGATTGGGAGTTGGTCAACATGTATGACTCAGTGCACTTTCTTTTTGCAATAGATCAATAAAGAGCAGTTGGATTGGAATGGGTCAAATGCTACCTTACCAAGAATTTTACAAGACATGTGATTTAGGATGCACAAGACACCAAGTGAGAATACTAATTGAGAGAATGGACATAAATAAGGTCATCAGGGATAATAGTTGAAAAAATCAAATACTATTGTAGTCAACAACATCCTATCCTATTGCATGTTTTCAGGTTGTATCTCATCTACTAAATTCGGCCATTTCATTATTGTACTATAGTAATGAATAAAAACATATTACTTGGATGAAACTTACATACACCATTGAAGGGTTGATTTGACGAACAGTGTAGAGGTTTATTAGCAATATTCCCCAAGGACAATGGGATGACATACAAATTCAATATTCGGTTGCGTAGCCAACAAACACATTATACTAAGATTATCCCCTTACCTTCCTGATTTAAATCCAACAAGATTCATTTGGGCAAAATGAATTCAGTGATATAGCAGCTGAAGATTGGAAACATTGCAAAAATGTAAAAAAATAACAGCTAAGAATCAATGATAATGGAGGTTCAAGAGACTTCATGGTAAATACTGTCAAAGTAGGTATTACATTTACTTTAATTTTCTGTGCGCACCCATTGGGACATTCCGATTTTGCACAAGACCGACGACAATAGAGAATAGCCTCGATTTGTACTGAAAATTCTCCTCAGCACTCTAACACTTTGGCATTTACAATGTCTGGTTTAATTTGCATTTCAAAAACTGCAAATTAGATTCTTTAAACAAGGGATTTTTTTAAACTTTAGATCTACAAACGTATTACAGAAATAGGCGCAAAAATAAAAACTATGATGACCACGTTATGTATATATTTCAAATTTATTTTTCTATTTGCTGTATGCTATTGAAATTATAACTGGTAATACATACTCCAAAAGTTTTAATGGGCTACGATTATGAATCTTGCATTTTATATATCAATAAGCTTCTATGTTTCTAATTTATTTTTAACGCTCCGGAAGTTTCACCAGAATATCACATAGAAAACACAAAAATTATACAAATACCGTATTAAGTTGCTAAAATCATTTAACAAAATAAAACTAGATGTGAAACTGCAAGAGCATTTTTTTTAAAAGTAACAAAAAATATAAGTTATTTCTTAAATAAATGTTAAATAACCTTTTAAATAATCTATTTAAAACAAATTGGAACATTGTTGACCGGATTATTTTTCTAAATTAAAAACAATATTCTTACAATAACATAAAAATATTATTTTAGCCCGGTCAAATGTAAAATAATGGTTTTGACTTAAAATAATATTCAACTATGCACACCAAGTGATTGCGAAAAGCCACTGTTAAGTTGTCCTTTATTACATTCAGAACATAATTTCGGTCCGACCCGCATGGATTTTTGAGCCAGCTTCCTTAGTACCTAACGACATTCCCACACTTTTACTGTCTGATCTACGCTGCCTGATATAACGTATGGATGTGATTTATGGAAATCTGAAAGAAAAAATAACTCCTATTAATTATAATCTCTACACTCCAGTTATTGATATATTTTTCAATTTGGCAAGGTTTACAGCAGCAAAAGGACAAATTCCTCAAAATGGGCGCACGACACACATTCCACATATTTTTTTATTTGCTCCAACAACAGTATTTATAAATTATAAGTTCGCAAAATTATTTTTGAAATTCTTTAAATTTATCATCTTAAAATTACACATTCCCAACAAAAAAAAATTCTTATGATCATCTTGAAAATGTAATTATGTATGCATATTTTTATTAATATTCTGCATATGTGTGGAAAATTTAAGTAGCTTTTGCGGTACTAAATTTGTAAATATTAGCACCTGAAATTTTCATTTTAGCATACTAATGTCTTATGAATCCCATATTCACTTACATACAATGATAATTTTCTTAAGATTTTCTTCAAAATCTGAGAGCTATTAGAAGAAGGAAAGAGAAATGTTTTTCTGTAAAATATGTTGAAAATTCGTGACTTTCGTCGCTCTCGGCTTGCCTCAGATGAATTGGTGAACAGGAGTTCGTGACTTAGTAACGTTGCAATTACGCGGGAATATTTAAAATGCTGTCAACACAGAATTTATGTCAATGAATGCGTGTACTTTTTCATACATTGTTAAAAATCACAAATATATTCTTAATGCACTCTAAACCCTTTGATGTATAGAATATATCAGGCTCCAAACTTACTAATACAAATTAAGGATTATCGTAAAAAATACCAAGAGCAAATTAACTTATCTAAAAGAAAAGCAAACAATGATTACATATTAAATTTCGGGAAGTGTAAGTCCATGTGGGATATCAAAATGACAACAGACAACTAAAAAATAATCGATCTCCCAATGACGAAGTTAATGTGGACGCGAATGACAACAAGTTTTTCACAAATACTGCTCTAAACATCATAAAAGATCTACTAGATTCTGACACAATTTCTGCAGATTACTTGAGAAATTCTAATATCATGGTAAATAACCAAACATTCAATTTTAGATCAGTAAGTGTCAAGGAAGTTGCTAAAGCTATAGAAAATGTCAAACCAAACAATAGCAAAGATTGTTATGACCTGAACGCTAAATGAATAAAAATACTCTAATTGCTTCTTTAGTTAAACTTTTTAATATCTGTATAAAGAAACGGTTGCTTTAAAATCATTAAAGTTATACCTGTATTTAAAAAAGGTTCTGCCCAGGACTTAAATAATTACAGGCCTGTGGTATCAAAATATTTAGAATATTTATTAAAAAATCAAATGACTGATTTTTTTACGCGAAATTCGGTTTTGAACTAGGTAAATCAACTACATATGCCATAAATCGACTTGATAGAGGACATTGTCGAGGGCTTTGAATCGGGGAGATTCGTTGGGGCAGCTTTTTGTGACCTGAGCAAGGCCTTCGACTGTGTCTCTTACGAGACATTAACTGGCAAGCTGACATATTATGGTTTTCAACATGACAGTATACGTCTAATAAAGAGCTACCTGACTGACCGACACCAAAAAAACCTACTTTAAAAGCAAATATTCTGAACTTGACAAGATTGATCATGGTGTACGGTTGTGAGCAAAAAAAATTAGGACAAGTCTTATAACGGTATTTTGCTAAAACCTAGTTATGTTCATCTAACTTTAATTTTTGTGATATTGTCAGTTAGTTGCAAGTGTGCAAAAAACTATTATGCCTCATATAAGCGATTTAGTTAAATCTGGAGTTATTGCTAAAGCAGAAGATGTATGATCAATGAGACAAATTGCAGTGTGTAACATTTTAAGAAAGTGGAGAATAAACGGTACGATTAATAGAAATCCTGGATCAGGGCGACGAAGGATATCAACCCAACAACAAGATTTGCAATTGGTAAATGCTTTAGTAGAAAATCCATTTTATTCAGTTATTCGGCTGCTGAAGAAACGAATTTTCCTAGACCGAGTAGTACTGGTCGCCGGTGAGTAAGAGAATCGGAGCTACGCTGTCATGCAGCAGCACAGAAATACTTACTTAAAGCTGAACATAAAGAAGCTTGAGTAGGATTTGCGCTTGAATTTTTAGCATATGATGTAAATTTTTGGAACAATGTAATCTTTACAGACGAAAAAACTTTCCAGTCAACACACAGCGGTCATATTCGTGTTTACCATCCTCCGAATACTCGATTCGATGAAAAATATATATCTAACAATGATAAAAGTGGTAGATTTTCCCTTCTGTGTCACAATTATTTCCTAATAATGAGTTCATATTTCAACAAGACAATTGTTCTGTTCACACTGCTCATACCGTAACTAACTGGTTTCAAGATAACATCAATGTTCTTAACTGGCCCATTTATAGTCCAGATCTTAACCATGTGGAAGAAGTATGGGGACTACTCGTAAGAAGTATCCAAAAACGAAATGTGAGACCACGGAATGCCGAAGAATTACTGGAAATAGTAAATAATGTATGGGAAAATATTATTACTAATGATTATTGTATAAGGTTATTTAATTCTATGCCAAACAGACTTATAGAAGTTATAAATAGAAATGGTGCAATAACGAAATATTAATAGTTAGTTTCTTGTTAAGTCGGATATTCTTTGTCCTTTGATCCAGGATTTCTACTAATCATATGGTTTATTCTCCGCTTTCTTAAAATGTTACACACCCAATTTTTGTTAATGTTACAACGCAGTGCAATTTGTCTCAATAACCATCCATCCACGTTTTTAAAAGATATTAATTTTTTTTAAGTGGCCCAAGGTACAAACCTCTCCCATACAAGCATTCATTGACATAAACTGTGCACTGACAGCATTTTAAACATAATTGCAATGTTGCCAAGTCACGAACTCCCGCTCACCAACTTATCAGGGCAAGTCGAGAACGACCGAAAGTCACGAAATTTCAACATATTGTTATGTGCTGCCCTCTAACGAGGAAAGATGTGATTAAGTCCCTGTTCAAGGTGAAAGGAAACCTGTTATTCTGTTACTCCCTGACTAGTAGGGTGGCGCCGTCTATGAGCCAATTGACGAACGGTCATCTATCACATGGTAGAAAACTCTGTAGGATTCCAGAATATTGTGGAATACTGTTCTGGTACATTTCTATGGGTGTATATAAGGAGGTGAATCCAGCAGATGGGGGAACAGTTCAGTTTAGTATCCAGTACAGTTCTGGTTACAGAGACAGTTTGTAGGTTAGAACAGTTCAGTTCAGTTCAGTGAAGTAAACAGACAGAGAGTTTTTAGGTTAGACAAGAGTTGACAAGTTTAGGAAGAAAAGTACATAGTGTTTTAAAAGTAGTGAATTTATATTAGATTAAGTTATTATTAGTTGTGTGATTTTTAAGCATTTACTAGTGTAATTTTAGTGATTAATAAAATAGTGGTTAGTGAAAATTCTTGTTGCAAGTTATTTGAATCCACAAAGTGTTTACTGAAGACTGTAAACACGTAACAATATTTTACAGAAAAACGAATACCGCTTGCAGTAAATTTTTTTTACAGAAAAATCTTTCTCTTTCCTTCTAATAGCTCTCAGATTTTGAAGAAAATCGTAAGAATAGTAAGAAAAGTATCGAATTAAATAAAAATATGGGATTCATAAGACATTAATATGTTAAAATGGGAATTTCAAATGCTAATATTTACAAATTTAGTACCGCAAAAGCTACTTAAATTTTTCCCACGTATGCAGAACATTAATAAAAATATGTGTATAAATTTTTAAGATGATTCAGACTTTTTTTGTTAGGATCGTCCTTAAGTGTATGAAAATTTATGGAGTTGTGTAGTGAACAAAAACTTGAAGTGAGTTAGAGAAAAAAGCTACCGGAAATGTACTGAGTGGTGTATAAGAGATATGTAGGTCTTAAAAAATATACAAGAAGTTTGCTATTGTATAACCTATCATCCATGGGCGAGGGATCAACTACATTCAATATTTTGTACACTAGATCTCCCTTTTTAATGAAGATTACACAGATTTCTTTGAATTACTAGATCTCTTGATTTTTTCGATTTCTTTGGTTCAGCGCCATACTTTTGAAACTCACTGTGTTTTGGTGTAACAATGTAATAGACTTACCTAAAGATGTGCAAAAGTGTTTATGTGCCTCCAACGTTTTCATACAGCGCTTATTCCTTAAATCCCACACTCTTAACGTTTTGTCATCACTAGCCGAAACTAAGAATTTACCACCAGGATGGAACACCACACCTCTAACCCAGTTATCGTGTGCAGTAAGAACAAATAAAGCTACTCCTGCTCCTACGTCCCATATCCTAATTTCAAAATTTAACATTATCAAACAGCAATAAAGATAAAGAAATTGACAATAATGATTGCAAAACACAATCGTACCTAATTGTTTTGTCTCTAGATCCGGACGCTAAGAAGGGTCCCATGTGAGCGCCTTTTTTGTTATCTACACCGGCAGCCTCATTTATAGCATTGGCTGAGGAATCAGGTGCCCAAGATATACATTCTACGACATGTTCGTGTGCTCTTAGTTCATTTCTACATTCTTTTGAGGATACCACCCAAACTCTCACTGTTTGATCGTTTGAGCAACTGGCCAGTAATGTGCCATCTGGTGATGCCCTTACCATCCTTACCTACAAAAGAGAGACACCTGTGAATGATAAATATGATACTTGCTGACTGCTTGGAATCAAATTTAGAAGTGTTCTTATCTTTTTATTTTCCAAATAGTATCTCACAAGGTTATTGCTCTAAATTATATAAAAAAAATTACATACCCAATCCCTGTGTCCGGTATAGGTCTTCACACAATATCCTGTTGACACTTCCCACATTTTAATAGTTTTGTCTCTACTAGAAGAAATAACAAAATCACCAGCCGGCATAAATGACACACTTGATACATTGTGATCGTGTCCGAGCATAGTACGTATACAATCGTAAGTTTGTTGGAAATCCCATAATTTTATGCTCATGTCGGCACTGCATGAAACCAGTAGTTTACCGGATGCATCAAAGGCTATGTCTTGAATTGAATCCGTGTGGCCTTTCAGTGTTCGTTCGTATTCACCTGTTTCAAAATCCCAGACTTTCAGTGTCGCATCTTCACTGGCCGACACCATAAGGCTGAATACGGGATGGAAAATTACCCTAGTGACTGGTGCTCTGTGACCTAAAATGATACAAAATTTTACAAAAATATTTATGTAAAGTATAAGCATATTATTATAGACAGAAATTCAACTTATAGATATATATAGTAAATAGAGGGGCAATAACATAAGGGATGCGCATACCCACAAGATGGATGAAATGGGACATTGAGGTGTATGCGCATTTCACATTTACTAGAACAGCTGACTCGTATTTTTATTTTGGTAGTAATGTTTTCATAATAATCATGACAGATGAAGAGCTCATGAGGTTCAATAATTAAAGAAAGAAAATTAATGCCTTATAGGTACCTCAAAGAGAAACAACAATGCAGCTATGGACACGTGTTTGGGAGTTATTGCTCCTCATTAGCGTAGCGAATATATCTTAAGAGTTGAGCAAAACTAATAAAGATAGGAAAGTATAGTACACAGTACTCCTTTTGTACTTTCATATCTCATGTGCCACATTTTGGGCGTCAAATAAGAGCAGTCTTAGAATTTTTACAAAGGTCCCTAGGAATTTGGTGTGTGTGTATCTTTCAAACATCAATGCGGATAAGGGCAGCCTATGGGGAATCACAATGTTCAAATAGTTTTCAATTGGATAGAGCAAATTTAAATATCAGCAGAATGATCACAAGAACCACAAACCTCCCTAGGACAATTGTAATATAAATTATAAGTACTTATTTATAATACAAAAGTAATTTAAGGTTTGAAGAATTACACAAATACAAGGGCTTAATCATATTATTACCAAAGGAAAGAAGATTAAAAACCTGATGGTTTCCCAGCTAAAGTGGAACTCTGTATTTGAATTTACAATTAAATTATATTATTCAGAATTTTGTGATTTGATGAAGCTACTTTTACAAAAGACGACGTGTTTAACATGCATAACTCCCTTTTAGGCTTAAGAAAATCAAGAGCGGTACAGGGGACCGATTTTAAACTAGGTTTTAAGTTAATTTACCGGGATTAAGGAGAATCAACTAATTGGTTCACCTGAGTTACCCAATCGCTTAAATGCTGCAATTAGAATGTGTGCAAAACGACCTAGAATTATTAATGGCCGACGTTCTAGTGGTTGTAAAATTGTCAGTTAAGGATTTCAGCATAATGGGGCGCCTGCACATTTTGGGAGAGCTGCGAGTCACTGGCTAGATGAAAACTATTATCTGGATAGATGGATAGGTAGAGATGGTCTGATAGTCTAACCACCTCGATCACCGGATTGTAATCCTTAAGATTATTATTTTGGTGTCATATAAAAAATATCGTGTATGCTACAGAAGTATAAATTCATACAGAATTATTTCAAAGAATACAATTGGACAAAATGATATCAAAATTTTTCGTGCTTTTCAAAATATAAGACACCAGGTTAGAATATGTATTCAGTAAAACGAAAACTTATTAGTAGACTTTTTAAAATATCTAATTAATAAATAGTGGTTTCTCTAATAACTTTTCATTTTAATATATTTTCAATTATCATTAATTTCTTTATTGTTATTATTTGAATTCTGTTAATTAAATGTTATGTCTTAATAAATCATTTTAAAAAATCTATAAATTGTATTTTAATTACTGAAATATAGGAATTGCAACATAACTAAATACGGTTGTCTATGATCCATAGATATTTTTAAGAGTTGTATTTTTTAAATGAAGTAAACTTGGATCTTTGAGAAAACCATGATAAATTTCAATTTTTTATTATAAATTGGAAATATATGTTTATAATACACTGCATACAGTACGGGGATCGCTATTAGGCATATAGGGAAATCCTATACACTTATGTACATCTGCAATATGGGTTAGAATGGCGAGCTGATATGAGCTGATGGTGGGGCATAGCCATGACAGCTGGTCGATGCTATGCGGTTAGTAATGTAAATGTATTTGGAGTGGAAGGTGTAGGTGATCGGTCGTCAAATAAGGAATTTACGAATTATTTACCACGCGTCACCCCAAAATATTAATTCGTTGAAATTAATTATGGTGGCCAACAAATAACTAAAATAAACAAAAATATCTTTCTCAAACATAATTGGGAGAGTGTCGATTTTCGTGTCACGCAGCGAATGCTCACCATAGTACCATTTAATTATTTATACTTTCTCTTCTGTTAAATAAATATCCATTTTAATAGGTTATTATTTTGAGTGCAATAATCAATAATATATAAATTTCGTAATTTTACCTGTGACCTAAGCCCAACGAAACTCTAGTAAATAATAAATAAATCCATAACATCGATAATCATAGCAGCGCCAGCGTACGCATCGCCCCACCCCAATCAAAATCTATTAGATGACATTCTCACCCGTATTGCGCACGTACCTGAGTGTATAGAATTTCCCTAATAGCGATCCCCGTACTGTATATGTTTATTGATGTAGCCATAAATTTGCTCCAAATGTTTTAATTAACCCATATTAATCAATATGTTATCGATTTGAAACGTCTTCATTACTAGTAGCCCAGTTGCCAGAGGTTTTTAAGTCGGAATTAATTGTTACCTCGCTAATTTTTTCATGAAAGGCTAGTTTTTTGCTAATAGAAAGTGGCTCAAAAAGTTTACCAAAATCAATTTCTATTTTTTGACTACAGACGGTTAATGTAAATCTTAAGACTAATTTCTGGTAAAAAATTCCGCTATGGAGTACGAATGGACATTTAAAAGTCCCCTTTATAAGACTATATAGTAGACCGGAAGGAACGTATATAAAAAATGTAATAAAAAAAATGTACTACCTTTTTAGTTTACTGGGAACACGCGCCGATGAGTACACAAATTTACTTAAGTTGGGCAAATATGTCTTTGAATTTTTATTATACCAAAGTCGGAATAATTATTGAATCGTATTGTATTCACGTGAATGTTATACCAATTATTATTATTATATATGTTATACATAATCCATGATATTTATAGATTTTATTTATTTAAATCATGTTCCGTATTAATAAATGTGTTGCGAATTGATCTGAATCTATATAATAATAATAATAATAATACGTCTTTATTCATTTGTAGTATTACAATTTACTAATAATCTGCAAATTACTGATACAAAATTATGAAAAGTCGAAGTATCGCTCGAAGAGCGTTTTTCAACTTAACCTACGAATGCAATATAATTATTACCCTAGCTATCTTATATTTAAGTTTTCCACATAAGATTAATATAATTTTGAGTACGTAACCGAGAGGAGAAATAAGATCTGTTTGTATATAATAGCAACAATTATTGTTCCAAAAAGAGAGCTTTTAACTTTTTTAAAAAATTTATTATGGAATAATTTTGAAACCGAGCAGGTAAGCTATTGTACAGTACATGCTACATACGTGAAGCATCTCTTAAACATGGCGGTGGAGTGTCTAGGTATAACCAGTACAAACTTGTTGCGAGTATTGAGATTATTCACATCTCTAAAACGAGTTAATTTGTGTGATAAATATATTGGCTTATTAGATAGTAATACTTTGTGCACAAGAGATAGCAAGTGAACATTTCTGAGCTTATTAAGTTTTAATTTTTTTGTTTCAGCTATTTTATGACTAATATACTCATATTTTTTTATACCATAGGCGAATCTGAAGCATGAGTTGTGGATTTTCTGTAGTCTGTCAGAGTCAAATTTTAGAAGAGCTGGTCCGTAAATCGCATCACAATATGACAATTTTGATATAATTAGGGCATCGCATATGTTTAGTTTCAGTTTTGAATTCAGAATTTGTTTATGAGGATAAAGTTGTTTAAGTATGTTATATGAAGATTTACATAACTAATTTACGTGTTTCGTAAATCGCATGTCAGGGTCAAGCCACAGGCCTAGATTTTTTGCTTCAGTTATAATAGGTAGCTCCTCCCCATTTACTTTTATTTAAAAAAAAGGATTTACGTAGGTTCTTTTATGTTTTGGTCCAAGCAACATAACGTATGATTTAGTAGCGTTTAACTTAAGATTATGAGCTGCCGATATATCAACCAGTCTGAGTAAGTCGTTATTGATTTTTTCTATACTTGGTAAGCTATCATCAGCGGTAAAGGAAAAATAAGCCTGAGTGCCATCAGCATAATTATGTATATTACAGTTTCTAATAACTTTGTGAAAATCGGATATGTATATTGAGAACAGCAAGGGTTCAAGTATGGATCCCTGAGGAACACCTAAATTAACACGGCGAAATTCTGATTTGTTATTAATCAAATCAAATCAAAATATACTTTATTGCCCAGAAGAATATTTCTTGTTGACAAAGTGATGTATAAACAGGTAAATAGAGAAAAAAGAAATAAAATGTATACACATATATATAAACACATAAGTAAAATAGATAAAAATACAATATATAAATAAAACAAAAAATACTACAGAACGTAATAGTTTACAGATAAAAGTTAATATGTGCATTTGAGCACATTACAATGTATCGTCATAAAATTCGTTTAAATTATAATAAGGCCTTACAACGAGAAGATTTTTTATTGCCTTCCTGAAATGAATATTCGAATTAATATCTTTAACAGCATTGGGTAGATGGCTGAACATCTTATAACCATTGTAAATAATAGAGTCTTTGACCAGGGAGGAACTTGGAATTGGCATATTATCATATACTATACGTTGACACCTATTGTGTAAATAGCCTTTAATCAGGTTGACAGAATTATGAGAGAAGCCATAGTATGACAGTTTATTGCACAGTATGCTGGGATCCATAGTGTCAGACGCCTTGCTGTAGTCCAATAAAATCAGGCAGCTTATTTTACCTTCATCTGTTGCTTGGATTAGGTCATCTGTTATTGTAGCCAATGCGGTAGTTGTGCTGTGCTGTTCCCTAAAACCTGACTGTGAGCTGGGCACTATATTATTTTGAAAAACATAACTGATGATCTGACTTTTCGTTAAACCTATAACGACGTAATTAAAACAATCATAAATTTGCACCTTTTTTCAATTTTTTCTTTGTCAACCATAACTGTATTATTTAAATAACAGGTAATTTAATTAAGTTCCGGGACATTTGTGAGATTTCAAATTCAAATTATGTCAGTTATTAATGTCACAAACATTCGCAACCCGATTTTAAGACTCGCAATTTTTCCGACTCCTACTTACTGTTCAAACCGTCAAAATCGTGACAGATAAAAATATTGGTAAAAACCTACCGGAGTAAAAAAAATTATGCAAAACTACAAGCGGGTACGTGACCGTATAAACAATCATTTGCATAACTTTCGTAATTTTTTTTTTCGACAAAATATATCAAAGTAAAGTAAATAAACAACTCTTGCGATGTTGTCATCGTAGCAGGGTGCAAACTTGATAGATGTCTAATAATTATTAAAATGTTCTTTCTCCAAGTTTTGCATAAACTTCGGAATTGTTTTCAAAAAGTTATTATAAATTTACGTTTTTTGATGTTCCGGGGGGCGGAAGAGGGTGCAAAGCCGGATTTGTACAATTGCACCCATTGAAAACGAATAAAAAAGGTAGCATTTTAAAGAGGAAAAATTCAGCTTTCCAATGGTATACTTTTAATTTTTATTTCTTATAAATTGCACGTGAAAGTTAAGCTTTATCATTTTTTTTCCACTCTATATTAAAACATAAATATTAAATAAAATATTAATTTAAAAAAATCCTCGTAGATACAGCTTTTTATACCTTAAACTTCAATCTAAGATTAATTTTTAAGCTCTAAAGTATCCAGGGTAAAAAAAATAACTTTTAAATCATTCATATTTTTTCAATTTTTTAGGGTTAGGAAATTTCCACTTGAAAACTTATCTGAAACGGTCCAAAAAGGCTTGTAGGTAAAAAAAAAACTACCTTTTTTACCTACAAGTCTTTTTGGACCATTTCAGACAAGTTTTCAAGTGAAAAATTTCCTAACCCTAAAAAATGGAAGAAATACCAATGATTTAAAACTTTTTTTTTACCCTGGATACTTTAGAGTATAAAAATTAATCTTAGATTGAAGTTTAAGGTATAAACAAGCTATATCTACAAGGATTTTTTTAAATTAATATTTTATTTAATATTTATGTTTTAATATAGAGTGGAAAAAAATGATAAACCTTAATATTCACGTGCAATTTATAAGAAATAAAAATTATTTATAAAAATTAAAAGTGAGTATACCATTGGAAAGCTGAATTCTTCCTCTTTAAAATGCTACCTTTGTTTTTTTTTCTTCGTTTTTAATGGGTACAAATTGTATTTATTATGTAGCGGCGGTCGAGAAATGCTTCATTCCCCTGTGCGACGCGCTTGAAATATTGAGCCGAATTAGCGAACTGTAATAATTTCTCATGCTAAGGGAAACATTTATTTAAAAAAACTTTTACACTATTTTTATGTAAAATTTTCCGCTATTTCACGTGGTGCTATCCGCTTTTTTAATCATTATTATTCTTCGAGATATTAGCAAAACACTGAATTTTTCCGTTTCAGAGGGTTGTTTATAACGGTTCGCGGGGCTAGATTTTGGAAAAAATTTTTGAGCCACTTTCTATTAGCAAAAAACTAGCCTTTCATGAAAAAATTAGCGAGGTAACAATTAATTCCGACTTAAAACCCCTGGCAACTGGGCTACTAGCAATAAAGACGTTTCAAATCGATAACATATTGATTAATATGGATTAATTAAAACATTTGGAGCAAATTTATGGCTACATCAATAAATGTATACAGTACGGGGATCGCTATTAGGGAAATTCTATACACTCAGGTACGTGCGCAATACGGGTGAGAATGTCATCTAATAGATTTTGATTGGGGTGGGGCGATGCATTGCGCTGTACGCTGGCGCTGCTATGATTGTCGATGTTATGGATTTATTTATTATTTACTGGAGTTTCGTTGGGCTTAGGTTACAGGTAAAATTACGAAATTTAAATATTATTGGTTATTGCACTCAAAATAATAACCTATTAAAATGGATATTTATTTAACAGAAGAGAAAGTACAAATAATTAAATGGTACTATGGTGAGCATTCGCTGTGTGACACGAAAATCGACACTCTCCCAATTATGTTTGAGAAAGATACTTTTGTTTATTTTGGTTATTTGTTGACCACCATAATTAATTTCAACGAATTAATATTTTGGGGTGACGCGTGGTAAATAATTCGTAAATTCCTTATTTGACGACCGGTCACCTACACCTTCCACTCCAAATACATTTACATTACTAACCGCAGAGCGGGATGCATTGCACAGTACATAAATGTATAGGATTTCCCTATATGCCTAATAGCGATCCCCGTAACTGTATGCAGTGTATTATAAACATGTATTTCCAATTTATAATAAAATATTGAAATTTATCACAGTTTTCTTAAAGATCGAAGTTTACTTCATTTAAAAAATACAACCCTTAAAAATATCTATGAGAGCAGGATAGTAATATTGGGTAAAATGTGTTAGTTAAAATTATTATGTAACAGATAAGTTACGGAATACACCAGAAAAAGTCCTAAAATGAAAGTTTAGTTTAGTAGTCCTAGAGCCGCACAATGGATTGAGGTCCAACTGTCACAGAATGGCATCATGGAATCAGGAATTTTAGTGAGCATATCTCATGGAGTTATGGAATGTTACACATCAAGGTTTTATTAAAAATACTTTGTCCACTTTTAACACGCCCATTTGATTTAAATAAATAAGTGGGCACATAAGGGGCCTTTAAAGCTTACCAGTTAGACAGAATTTTTCTGGCGGTCTTGGTATCCATTCGGACGGACACCTTTTACCCCTGGTCGGCGCTCCTTCTATATATTCTTTCTCGGCTTCGTTCAGCTTCGACTCCAGCTCCATAACTTTCTTCTGGAGCCTGATAACAGAGGTCCATTTTTTCTCCAACAGACCACCAAATTTTCTTTCAACTTCTCCGGGCATGTCAGCTTCCTTTTTGAAGGCCTCCAGCGCATCCATGTACCCATTACTGCTAAGGTAATCAGCGATGGCTTTATTACTGAAACAAAAAAAATGATATGAGCTTTACAAAAGAAATAATGTTACTAAGTATCAAGTACAAAAATTGGCAGATTGTTCGATCCCCCCGTTAATTAGATTTATTTCATATTTTTATTATATTTAACTTTAGCATATAAGTTAAGACACATTTAAACAAGGACTCATTTTCTATTAGAATTTAGTTAATTATAGTTTTTTCGATTAATAAATAACAGTCTTGCATAAATGTTTGAAATTGATTAAAATATTTTTTTCCCCAAAATATTTAAATTACACTTTTTCATTACAAATCTAACGATGTTTCATAATACAATATGTTTATTCATGTTGTCATTACTGCTGATATCTAAAATCTGAAAATGGTACCTATAAATTATATATTGGAGACCAAATTGAAATTAATGGTTAAGTAGTATGGTATTATTGAGATCATGCAAGTTTCATTTCACTGTTAAAAAATGAGAAATGACAGCCGGAAGTAATCTCGTTGACACCCTGTATATAATTCTTGAATTGCGCGCTTAATTGTTAGCAACGCCTGGGTGCATTTTTTGGCATTGAATAAAATAAATATGCCCTTTCTTTATTTTAATACCAAGCGTCTAAAATTGTATTTTGTAATATTTTTTAAATTCCATTGTTCTCAATATAAGTTCAAAATTAAAATTAATCGAAAATTCATCTCAGCGCCCCTGGAAACAACAAAAAAAATCCGATTTTATAAGTAACCTATTGGATATCAAATTCTTTAAACGCGATGTCACCTCCAAATTCCCTATTTGTAGATACAGCTGATACATTTAACCTTCGATATATTTGGCGATTTATTCTCTTTGATCAGTAGGTAAATAAAATAGCTGGACAAAATATCAATGGCGTAGCTATGCTAGGGTAGTTCGGTGAAAACAACAATAATGATTTAGGACTACGCAGCCCAAACCCCAGTTACCCCCTCACACCCATCTAAATAGGAACGTCGAAATTTTCGAGAACAGCGTCTTTCTCGGAGAAAAAATAATACTACATCACGTATGTAAATAATAATAAAGGACCCCGCACATTTCTTAATGGGAAATGGCCCCCGGTGAAACTCGTTGGAATCCATATATGTTATTCCTCTTGAGCTCCCGGTCAAAAGTCCTCATGGCCACAAGGTCGGAAAATATACCGTTTTCTAGATATGGGAGGGGGGAGGCAGTTTTTCGGGATTTTTTTCACTAATAGCATGGAGCCATTGTCCTTTCAATGCGACTTCGCTAGTGTTCTACAGGAGTTTTTCGGGTCGCTGATTTCAAATCCGATGTCAAAAGTAGCATTTGACAGTCGACAGCTGTCAGTGGCACTGTCAACGCAAAGATTTATCACGCGTAACCCGGGAACATTGTGATAAATCTTTTCCGGATAATACAGCTAACACTGCTACTGACAGCTGTCAACTGTCAAATGCCACCTTCGACATCGGATTTGAAATCAGCGCGACCTAAAGAACCCCTTGTATATATTCTGATAAATCTTTTCCGGAAATATAAGGCGAGTTGACAGTGCCACTGACAGCTGTCAACTGTCAAGTACTACTTTTGACATCGGATTTGAAATCAGCGACCCGAAAAACTCCTGTATTTTAAGACACCTGTGTATATACCAAATATTTAAAAAAATATATTCTGAGCATATCAGATAACATCGTTTCCTACAATATATTTCGTTCGAACTCAACTATCGAACAATTCCCGGGCGAACATGATTTGTAGACGTGCATGAAAATACTTTTTCGTTCTTATTTATTTTTATTATTTACATTTGTGAAAGGGAGCTTCAGTAAATATTGTACACCGGAGCATCTAACCTTGGCTACGCTACTGAACAAAATACGCTTTTCGTCTTCTTGCAACGACAACACATCTAAACCTAAGATAAGTAGCAACTATCTCTTAACATACATTTTGTATGAAAATAATATATGCTGCATTCCATAACAAAATATGCATGAAAATAATAAGACATGTAACGGCACCTACACTCAAGTATTCTGAAATTCACATACCTATTATTATTTTAAAAACAAAAACGTGAATACGACTGAATTAAAACATTACCATTGACAAATTCAATTTTATCCATTAAAACATTTGACAAATATATCATAGTCATTAATAGTCAACACGAGATTCTAATTATAATGTAAACGCAAGAAATAATTTAGAAGTACCTGTAATTAATTAACAAATATAAGCTAAAAATAAATATTACATAACATACCTTACATACTTTATTATATTGGTAATACCGGTTACTTCTGCGTTATTGGATAATGTGCGTAATTATAATTATGTATGCAGTGTTAATTTAAAATAGTACATAGTATATACAGTTTGTACCAAAAAGTCCATGTAAAAAAAGATTTTGTGGCAAGTATTATCATTTTAAAATTAACAAAAAAACAATAATATTACACGAAGATCATTGAAGAATTGAATAAAAATAATTTTTGAATAAACAAACAAAACTTCTGGGTAGCTATTCTCCAACTCCAGTCAGTCCATGTGATGCGATGAATTTTTCAGTTGACGCAATGTGATCGCACCACACGACGATCCCTTGACGGACAAAATGCGTATTCTTGCGCCCATATTCACCATCGTTAGTTAAATAGGTAACAAGCTGTTAAAGCATTAACAACCTGTTAAATATTTGTGGACGTATTCACCAATCACAGTTAGGAGAAAACAACCCGTCAAAGTTAACAGGAGAATATTCGGCAATTAAGCTCTTAACGGAGCGTTTTGTTGAGGTTATGTGATGAGCCAAATGAATATAAATTTGCATGTAGATATTAAATATTATTGAAAGTGCCATTTTAGAATGAAATTTTAAATATATAGACGCGATTTCCATCCAATGATGACGACGCATTACGAAATTCGATCAATATAGGTACCCAAAACAAAGGGATGAGGACCATAATGTACTGTTATCAGAAAAGCTTTGATAAATATAACTTTTAACTAGAATGTACAATATTACAGTCATATGTATCTTGCTATTAAAAAAATTAAAAATTTCATAAGTTTTTTATTAACTATACAATATACGAATCATGCTACACAAAATAATGCATTCAAAAAATATGAAAACGATTTATATTAAATTCTTTCTATTTTCTATACTATTAACTCTCTTTTATAATATATATTTTTTAATGCTTATTTTTCCCTTTCCGAGTGGGTTAAGGCGCGAGGTGGCAATCGCGATTAATCACACGGACATCGCACCACCGGGTTCGAATCCTGGCTCCGGCACTGGCACTGTCGGGGGAAATGGTTGTATGTCCGCGTTTTTTCAATATGTAACACCCTTCCGCAAAAGCCCTGGCTTCTGGATTTTCTATAGTTCTGTCCTCTCCAACTATATCATTCTTTATTAAATATCTCTTTGGTTAATTACTTTTTCATTTTTTGATGTTTGCCATTAAGTACTCTAATAAGTATATTTTATTTCACTTCCGTGATTACCTAAAGCTTCTGTCATTAGTCAGTTTTGTAACCGATGGTTCAGTACTTTGTTTTTGTTTATTTTGAAGAACTTTAAACACTAATTTAGCCATGGTCAACTTCTATTTCTTCAGGAGAATACACCTGCATTAGAGTAAGTCTTACGTACGATAGTATTATAGTCATCTCGGTTACCTCTATTGCTGTATTTATGGCATACAAAATGCTTATTCTTGAACAAATGACACTTTGGCGCGATGCGATCGTTTCCCTGTTCTCATGGGAACGAAATGTACATGGTTGCCACTTTCAATTTGGTATCTGGACCAATTAGAATAGGATTTAAATGCGGTGCGTTTTAGTTTGAAAATAGTTATGGATATTCTTATAAAATGTAATTGTATTAAATATAATAATAGACAGGTTAAGTTGTCATGAATTTTATTGAGGAAATCAATCTATTCCATTATAAAATAAAAAAATTCACTGTTGCTGGTATTGTTCCGTTTCTTGGGTGCGACTCAATTCTGGATTGTCAAGAAGCCATTAAAAATTCTACTTGTTCTACTCCCATTACATCTCGACAAAAAGACGTCGCTTAATAAATTCCCTTCCTGGTTCATCTGCCAGCTCTTGTGCATCTTCTAGATCTACAAGGACTTGATCAAATAAGAACTGGTCAATAATTTCCATTTTCAAAATCTGAAAGAAAAAATAACGTAATTCTTACATAGTTATCATCATCACAAATTTGTAATTAAAAAAGACGTTCTATTATATTATATCGAGACATTACTTGATCATTTGATGATTTATTTTATTACATTATTTAAGTTTTAAAGATCTGTTATGGGAGTTTATGCTAATGTAAATTAAAATTGGTGTTCATCACTACTTATTATTACAAACCAGAATATAAATCAATTTGTTGAAAAGCCAGTCAATTTCTTAATTAAAAAAGGTACTTACTTTGACTAAATTCTTCAGTAATTTTGTCTATTATCACATAGAACTACATAACACTAATGTTTCCACTGCAACACATCCACCAAATAGCATAAATTAGAAACTAGTAATTATAACTGGCATCGAAATTAAATTTTAATTGTGACATTAACAAATGCCATAACAAAAATATTTTCACGCGATCATCCTCATCACACGAAAATAGCATGGGAAATAGTACTCCCATGCAAAATTGGTGATGCGATCATTCCCCTGATTCAAGAATAGCAAATTTGCTGTGCGTCAAATTTTCATGTGAACTCCCCCCACTTTCCCATGAGAACGTTGATCGCGCAACTCAAGAACAGCCCCCCAGGCGGCTTCGCAAATAAAAATCGCATGAATTTAGATCTGGTGATCGTGGACCTCAAGCAACTGTTTTTTCTATTGCCCCAAAGACATTTTATTTTCCAGTAAACATTTCTGTGATATTTACCGAGATATTTACATAATCTCGGATATAATATTAGAAGAATATATTAATATAAAGCAGTTATATCAGATTTTTATAATAAATATGTAATACAAAACTTTATTTAAATATTTATATTTTTATTGACATAATATTGAAAGAACATACCAAAATTCTCTGACAACGGTTTTATAATAATCCGAAACGTAATTAAATAAAATAACTTCATTTAATTTGGCTGAAATTTTAAGAAATCCTACACATTAATTAATTCGATATCAATGGTTAAGAAAATAAATTTCAGGCAATAATGATATAGGAATTTTTTCAGAATTTTTAAGTTTCAGTAACATTATACCGTCTGTCTAATTTACGAGGGCCACACCAAATATCGCGCTTAATATCTATTGTAGAAGAATTTAGAAACAGTTCAAATGTGCTTTTAGAGGGCGGAATATTAAACATAATATTTTTAGTCGCAAACTCCTCTATAAATCCTTATTTTACTATAAGGAAAGTAACCAGACTGCAACCAAAGTTACAAATCCGGCGCGTTAAGTGTAATAATTGCATATTACCATCAAAACGCTAATGCTTCGATTGCAACAAACACCAGCCGAAAGACTGATCCTACTTAAAGGAGCTCCCTTGCCAGTCGTCACACCACTTGCAGACTGCAGTTTCGGGCTGTTGGCTCTCGTCAGTGCAAGGTAGGTATGCGACGACCGACATGTACCGACATGTACCGGGATGTACTATAGTCAAAGGATTCTCATGTCGGTCGTCGCATACCTACCTTGCACTGACGAGAGCCAACAGCTCGAAACTGCAGTCTGCAAGTGGTGTGACGACTGGCAAGGGAGCTCCTTTAAGTAGGATCAGTCTTTCGGCTGGTGTTTGTTGCAATCGAAGCATTAGCGTTTTGATGGTAATATGAAATTATTACACTTAACGCGCCGGATTTGTAACTTTGGTTGCAGTCTGGTTACTTTCCTTATAGTAAAATAAGGATTTATAGAGGAGTTTGCGACTAAAAATATTATGTTTAATTTAGAAACAGTTATCCCATTTTTGGTGAGCTATATTTCAGTAAAAAGAAATTTGAAATCCATCGCCTATTTTGTGAGATATATTACAAAAACCTGAAAAATAGGAAAACCACCACAAACGGTTATAGCTTCCTTATTGGAGGATATACGAAAAAAGTTAAAAAGATGAAAGTTGACGGCAAGACAATAAGAATAATAATGTGTATCAAAAAATTCGAAAAACGCAGTTGGCTTTCATATACGCTCTTGTGCAAAAATGCAAAGAACAAATCCCAAAGTAGGCCATGACACCATTAATTCTGTTTATTTTTTCTCCTAACAATATAAAACTGATCACAAACATTTTAGCTGACAGTGTCAATATTTAATATTTTACGAAAACCACAATTCATATCATTGAATCGTAAAAATCAAAAATGTACAAGTTATTAACAAATTTGACAGATTGTCACTGTTGTATATTGCGTTGTCGAGTCCTAAGACAAGTTTTATATCAGTAATTATGGTGTACACCAATAATAACAAATTCGATATGATTAGCATTTATTGTCATTGCAATTTTGGCGCTAAGATGGCAATTTATTTTATGGAGATAGATTTCCAGATGCTCCGCAGCCAAATCGAGCTTTTTTTAGGAGCAGAGCTGTTCCTAAGCACTGTGCTTAGTACTCGTCTAAGCACTCTAAGCACTTTTATGTTCGGGAGCACTTTTTAAAAACGGTGCTTAGTGCTTCGACCACTTTACAAAATGGCTTAGTGATTACGAGCACTCCAAAAGGTTTCCGAGCACTTCAGAAGTCTAGTGAGAGAGGCATTATTTTTCCATGCTATATTGGAAATGGGTATATAAACGCCGTTAAAATTTAAACTCACATCCAATTTAGGAGAAAAAAATAATAGATAGAACCTATTTTGAAAAAAATTAATAATATGACAATAAATATCTATGGTTTTCTCTGGGGTTATCAACTTTATTTATATATCATCATATTATATTACAAGCACAAGCATATCAGTTTCTCGTAAAAATTATATTTTTATCATCATTTTGTCTAACAAAATAACTAAATAATTCCTCATCAGATGTATAATAGCTCACGTAGTGCCCTCTATCTCAAAAAAATGGTGTGGCAAATTGTTTCTTTCCTAATAAAATGAAACCACCAAATTTGGTGAAAATTAGAATCGAATATAGAATATTGAGTTCTACCTTGCACCTTGAATGTCTACCTTAGTACTGACGTTTTAGTCAACCCCTCATTTTGATCTTCAATGTTTCTTCTACTTACATCATTCGAGTAAGCGCACGATAAAATAAAGAAAACTTGTAACACCTAACGATATAACAATATTAGTTAATTATTTATTATTTATATTATTGTTTGCATTGTCTGGTCGACAGCCGCGTGGGTTAAGGCGCGAGGTGGCAATTGCAATTAATCACACGGGTGTCGCGCCACCGGGTTCGAATCCTGGCTCCGGCACTGTCGGTGGAAATGGTTGTATGTCCGCGTTTTTTCAATGTGTAACCCCCTTCCACACAAGCCTCTGGCTTCTGGAATTGGGGGTTGTCTAGTTTCTGTGGTGTTTATTTATTTATTTATAGTTGAACCCCGAAGAAAGTGAAAATATAGGATTGACTGAAATGTCGGTAAATGACTAACAGCTAGTTTCACAATCGTTGGTTAGCTAATAGCCAGGGGTTAAGTAATGATTTATTATAAAAATCTGTTTCAGTCAGGTTACTTTCAGGGTATTGGTTATCTTATGGTTAAGTAAACCAGAAGATGAGGTACTGGTTAACTAAAAGTATGACAACTATCAAGTCAATTGTTTGGGTGGGTCTTTCAGGGACTAAATTAATTGAACCTTATTTTTATGATGATAAATTAACGGCTCGTAGATGCCTTAATTTCCTGCAAAACGAATTTCAAGATTTTCTTTATGAATTAACAGTGACATTATTCTACCGCTGTAATATGTACAAATTATTTAAATCAAGTTATGCCAGATAGCTGGATAGGTATCTATGGATCCAGTCTGTGGCCAGCTCGATCACCAGATATTACTCCCTTGGATTTGTCTGGGGTTATTTTAAAGACAAGGTATTTCAAACTGCCCCTGAAAATATTGAGAACATCAAAACCAGAATTAGAACCGCATGATGCAATTACTCCTGAAATGCTCCAAAATGTAATGCGTGAGGTGACTAGCAGAGCACGTTTGTGTATTAGAATGCATGGTGCACCATTTGAGCATTTGTAGTTAGAATACTGTTTATACATAGTTTTTCGTTTTTTGGATGTTCATTTTGCATTTGTATTTTTATTTATGAGATATTTGTTCGTTTGTATTAAATTGTAATAAATAATTACTGAATTGTTATAAAGGGAATTTTTACTATTATGTCATAGTTGATTTTTACGATTCAATATTCAATATGAATTGTGGTTTTCGTAAAATATTAAATATTGACCCTACAAGTTAAAATTTTTGTGACATGTTTTATATCGTTGGAAAGAGAAAAAATAAACGGAATTAATGGTGTCAAGGCCTACTATGAGATTTGTTCTTTTCATTTTCGCACAAGAGCGTATGTCAAAGTCAACTGCGTTTTTAGAATTTTTTGATACACATTATTATTCTTATTGTCTTTGCCGTCAACTTTCATCCCTTTAACTTTCTTCGTATCTCCTCAAATAAGGAAGCTATAACCGTTTGTGGTTTTCCTATTTTTTAGGCTTTTGTAATATATCTAACAAAGTAGGCTATGGATTTCAAATTTCTTTTTATTGAAATATAGCTCACAAAAATGGGATAACTGTTTTTAAAACTTTATTCTTCTAGAATAGATATTAAGCGAGATATTTGGTGTGGCCCTTGTAAAATAGACAGACGGTAAGTATGAGATCTCATATTTGTATCTTATTATTGATGTTATTATCCATATTTTATTTAGTCTTCTGTAATTGGATGTTAAGCTGTTGAAAATGGACTTATTATTACTACTTATCTAAATTATACAGATATAATCTTTGCCGTATCTATATTGTATCTTCAATAGTTATATTTAAAGGATTTCCTTTTATGCATTAGTTGTAATTCCTGTATTCTACATTTAACCTATTAATATTATGGCCGGATCAGCGGCTCAACGTTTACGCGTTAGGCTTGAGACCAAGGAGTCTCGGGTTAAAATTCTGGCTAGAACATGGACATTGTGGCATTTTTCATGTGTTATCCAATTAGTAGAGATAGATTAGACTGGATTGCGTGAGAGACAATATGGCTTGTTGCTGTACCACTTCTGAGTTCCAATCTCAGCTGCAGCAGATTGCAATGTCGTAGGGAATGGTCGTTGCGTAATTGTCTGTGTGCAGGTGTCCCGGTTGAGTGGTGGAATAGCTAATGCTAAACTCCGCCAGAACTGTGATCTGAGGCGATAAAATTATTTCTAAAAAAAATATATGTATAGGTCATGATTGTATGCATAATATCTAGGTATATATAACAAAATAATTTCAAGGTATTTTTTGTATCTTTACTATAGGCTTCAGATTAAAACAAATCCGAGGCCGGCACTACGATGCAAAAATCAAAAATCTTATCTTAATCTTATTAAAATAATTGTCCAGCACAATATTACTGCTTTTGGCATCTCACAAATCAGAAATCACGGTGGCCCAGTGAGTAAATGATTAGAAGAGGTAACTTAGTAAGTGAAGAATCGAGGCATTCATAAGATAAGCTTAATAATATATTAACAATTGAATTATCATATAAACGTGCAGTGGAATGCGGTAATATTAGAATTATGACACGACACAACAGAAAAACTATTTCTTTTTATTTTTAACTATAAATGCAGTTTTATTGATGTAAAGATATTACACAGATTTCACATAAAATATTATGGAACTTTAAAAAAATATATTGTCTATATAAAAATGTCATGCACACGTTGAGAATATTATTTGATGTCACATACCTACACGAATAGAAGTTGCGTGTGGTATAACATGTTACTTAAGAAATAACAATAAAACGAAATAATTCCGTAAACATTATATAACAGTGTTCATTGGGTTATAAGAGCCTTATATGCCAGATGGAATGTAAGAGAACTCGAACCGCTCCTAGTTTCATGACTCTTAAATTAACACCATTTTCTAAAAAAAATCTGGTAAATCTGGTCCATTTGATCCTTCAAGTATAACAAAAAAATATCCTCAAAAGTTTCAATCCCAACGGTTATTACATGTTGATACTGTGTTACAGTTCAATTTAACATTTATACATTATTTGAATTTAATTTAAGCGATAAACAACAAGCAGACTTGGATAAAGTCGTGAATGATTATTTTTCTAAAATTGGCGACAAAAAAGGTTGTACCACCCTGGTAAAACATAAAATTATTACTTCTAGTCCACCAATTAAGCAAAGATATTACCCGGTTTCACCTTTCAAACAGAAAATTATCGACGAAGAACTAGATAAAATGTTAAAGCAAGGTATTGTTGAACATAGTAAGTCAGGTTGGTCTTCTCCTGTGTTATTAGTACCAAAGAAAGATGGCAGCCAACGTTTCTGCGTTGATTTTAGGAAATTAAATGCAGTAACAGAAAGAGACGCTAATCTATTACCGTATATAAATTCGATTTTATCAAAATTAAGCTCTGCAAAATATCTAACCAGTTTAGATATTGAAAGCGCTTTTTGGCAAATTTCTTTAAGTGAAGATAGTAAACAATATACGGCATTTACAGTACCTGGTAGAGGGTTGTATCAATTTACTCGCCTTCCTTTTGGATTGCATAATTCACCTGCTACATTCCAAAGACTAATTGACACTGTATTAGGTCCTGAACTCGAACCTTTCGTTTTTTGCTACTTAGATGACATTATCGTTATAGCCCCAGATTTTGATAAGCATATTGAAATTTTGTCAGAAGTTTTTAAACGTCTATATGAAGCTGGATTAACGCTTAATCGTGATAAATGCTTCTTCTGTAGGCCAGAATTAAAATATTTAGGTTACGTAGTCAATCGTGATGGTCTACATGTTGACCCCGAAAAAGTTAGCTGCATTTCAAATATGCCTGCTCCTACCTCAGTTACCGAAGTTCGTCGAATCATCGGTATGGTTTCATGGTATCGACGTTTCATACCAGCATTTTCTGACTTGATAGCTCCGCTAACTAATTTATTAAAGAAAGGCTCTAAATTTATTTGGGATAAAAGTTGTGAAAATTCTTTTAGAAATATTAAAAATGCTTTAGTATCAGCTCCTATATTAACGTGTCCAAATTTTGAGTATCCTTTTATATTGCAAACAGACGCATCTTCATTTGCATTAGGCTCGGTTCTCACACAAAAAATCGGAGATAGCGAGCATGTTATTTATCGCGTACTTTAACCAAACAAGAGCGTAAGTACTCAGCGGTCGAAAGAGAGTTATTGTCGGTGCTGTGGAGTATAGAAAAGCTGCGTTGCTTCTTAGAAGGAGCTAAGTTTTCAGTAGTAACAGACTGTTACAGTTTACAATGGTTGGATAATCTGCAAAATCCACAGGGTAGATTAGGTAGATGGGCACTTAGATTGCAACAGTTTGACTATACAGTAGTTCATCGTAAAGGCAAAGACAATGTAGTGCCAGACGCTTTGTCACGTTTAATAGTAGATAAAGATAATGTCGATATTGTGGTGAATAACATGACGGTCGAGGTAATACAGGATAAATGGTATCTTAAAATGTTAGAAAATGTCAAAAAGAATCCTTTAAAATTTCCTAAATGGCGAATATTAGACAATAAATTGTATAAATATACTGAACTTGACTTCCCTGAACTACGCAGTAACAATGATTTCTGGAAATTAGTTGTTCCTAAAGAAAAACGGCGCGAAATTATGCATAATAACCATGATTTAGAGACAGCAGGACATCTCGGAATATTCAAAAGTTTTAGTCGTATGGCTCGGTTATATTATTGGCCACGAATGAAAGCTGACGTTAGTAATTATGTAAGATCGTGTGAGATTTGCCAGAGAATAAAACCGGAACAAAAACGACCTGCTGGATTGATGGGTAAGAGGGTAATAGCTGACCGTTGTTGGCAAGTTATTAGTATGGATTTATTTGGCCCATTACCCAAAAGTAAGAAAGGTAATATGCATATTTTCGTAGTAACTGACAACTTCAGTAAATTTAATTTATTTTTCCCGATAAAACGAGCTTTAGCTAATAAACTCATTCCTTTACTAGAAGAACAAGTATTTCATATATTCGGTGTACCACAAATCATTCGTTGTGATAACGGAGTACAATTCACGAGCAAAGACTTTGCTAATCTTGCTGAAAAATACGATATAAAAATTCTTTTTAACCCAAATTATCATCCTGCTCCGAATACCACTGAAAGATATAATCGAGTAATGAAAACTATGATGTCCGCTTACATTAAAGAACATCAAAGAGATTGGGACGTAAATTTAAGTGCTGCACTAGGTTGCGCATTACGCACTGCACGTCATGAAGTTACGGGTCAAACACCATATTTCATAAATTTTGGCAAAGAAATGTGTATTCATGGTTCAGAATATAAACATAATAATATCGATAACGACAATGATAATTCACCCTCTGTGTCAGAAAGATTTGCTGCTCTTGTGAAAATGCGTACCTCAGTTGCGGAACGATTAGAGAAAGCTTACGATAAATCTCGAGAAAAATATAATTTACGGCGTAGAGAAGTTGAATTTAAGATTGGTGACTTAGTTTGGAAACGAAAGTATGCACAGTCAGATGCTGCAAATTATTTCACTGCCAAACTAGCAGGGAAATTCGAGGGACCTTATAAAGTTAAAAAGAAAATAGGCTATTGCGTGTATATTTTAGAAGATTTATCTGGTACAGAGTGTAATGGTAGCTGGCACGTTAAGGATTTAAAACCTTATATAGAACCAGACGAGCACTTAGATCCAGTATAATAGTTATAATATGTTACCTTGGTTGGTGTTTCATATACCGCCATTAGATAGATAATTTTTGGAAAATAAAAGCTTTCCAGATCTTGATCTCTTGTTTGTCTTGAGTATGAATGTTATTGCCATAGTAGTGGGTTAGTAAGGGATTTTCGCTTAGTCTCTACTAACAGTGAAATATTTTTTGTGTGTCGTAGGTCGTATATGGCCGTAAGTTATTTAATTTCACGTCCTTTTGGTCATTAATCTACTAGTCAGTAATTTCATCTAGTAATTAAATTTGTTATAACATTTTGTGTACCTGTTACTGGATTTTAATGTGCCTGTCTATCTGTAGAGTGTCACGAGCTACAGTATTTGATTAGTTAGGTTTTCTTCTTGATTTCAGGATTTATTATAACTTACTTAGCTGGCTGAAACCCACTAAGTAAGGTGTCATTTTTTTTAACCTCTGTGGTGAGGGGGTTGTAAAAAGAATTCTACCACCATGGGATTGTCCTATGTGGGGTAAAAGCCCCCTGAACGGCCACTTAGTTTTTTTGTTTTAAATAGTTAGAGGGACTCCAATCTTGCTGGGAGCGGTGACATTTCACTGGCTGTCTTAAATGGCAAACCGGATGCCAGGGGGTCAGTCATTGAGCTGGGGATCAGCTTGCCATGGGTCTTCGTTTTGGTTGGCTTGGTCGAGGTCGGTCAACACTATGGCAAGTCCCTCAGTGCGGTGCTCTGACGTGACTGTCATCTAGTTGCTGGTGGAAGGGTGGCCGCTGTGGCAGATAGGAGAACACTCCCGCAAGTTTTGATTGCAAGTGGGTTGACTGTGAGGTGAGGTAACCCCAAGCATTTTAAGCCTCATAGTGTTAAGATGGTTGTGCGTATGAATTTATTGTGTGCGTCTTTTATTTTCATTTAAAATGCTAGTTAAGAAACGAGAATGGTGCCCTTTTATTGTCGATGGTCAAGGAATCTTCAGTTCAAATTTTGTGAAAATCGGTTCACCGCCTCCCACGATATATATATAAATATACTGAAAAAACGTCAAAAATCGAATTACGGCTAACTTGGCCAAAATTAAACCGAATTTGATGAAAGTTTAAACAAAAGTAACCTATATAACCAAGAAATAGCATTTTAGCAAAAAAATATGCAACAGTTTGACCGCAATTCCATTTTTAGTCCAAATTCCACAAAAATTTTCAAAACTTTCCCCAATTTGCCCAAACGATCGAACGAAATTTTCATTTTACCAAAATGAAGGTATTCTTATGTAGGTACTTTCACGTGATGTACTAAAAAATATATATTTTTTAATTTAGCAGATTTTTTGTCATTTTTGGTATATACATGCGCGCGGCGATTTTCCGTCATTTTCGGTATTATACATACGTATGCGCGCACAAGTAAACATGTAATTATTCATTATAAAAATTTCAACATTAATAATAAAAAGTGTTCGGGAGCAGGTTTTAAATATTTAAATAAACAAAAAACTGTCGAAGGTAAGATATAATTTTTTTTTCCTAGAAAATTCACTTGATTTTTATTAAACTTTTTACATACATTGATTATTATTTTATTTTATTCATGTTTTCTTTTTCTAGTAGTTGTATTAGATGTGCTACTACAAGAAGTGTCTACTTCCGAATCGGTAACGGGAGTTTGGAATCTTCCTTCACCCCCGCGCCAATATCCATTGGCTGGATGTCGGTCTCGATAATTAGGGCCGAGTAGGGCTACTACTCTTTGCTTCTAGATTATCTCTGTAGACCTGGACCGGCCTCCGTGATAGGTGGGCCCGCTTACTTCTACCAGATCCAGCTCGCAAATGCGAGATGTGTCGTGGTATTTTCTGCGGACCTCCCCTGGTCCTGGCTGTTGAACCTCACTGGCTGAGGTCTCTTCTGGCGCTCTTCTTGTCTTGATATTTTCTTTCTTCGCCAGCTTGTCACCCCCGGGGGTAGTCATCGGTCGAGTTGGGTTTAGGAAGTTTTGGCTGGGACTGACTGCCGGTACGTAGGACATCAATTGATGTCCTACCCCGGATCATCGGAAAGGTAAGGATATGAGCTGTGTAGCTCGGGAGTGTGGAGACCCTAAGTGCTTATTTTAGCACTTTCGGACTCCACGGAGCAGGTGGGACAACGGGCGTTGGACGGTATGTTGTCCGACGCCCGCAAGGAGGTTGGGTTAGGCTAGAAAAACGTCATGTCTCTGATAGTGGTGGTCCGTCCTGGGGTATCTGAAACAGATCGGTTAGCGGGAAATATAAGTTATACTCACCCGTTGTCCAGTAGCTGTACCCTCGGCCGTTTATGCCACGGGGCGTCGGCAGGGTCATAATCAGTGGCCTGTCTGATCAGCGGGTTCCCATGCTCCTCGGCTTGGGCGTACAGCTTCTTCGCTCGTTCCCGGATGACTTCAGTGACCGTGGTGTGCTCCAGGTCTCTGACGATATCTGCGGTTCTCACGTACCATGGGGCGTCGACTGCCGTCCTGAGGGCGATGTTTTCCACTGCCTGGATTTTCTTCATGTAGGACTTTGCCTGGTAGCCCCACGCTACCGAGGCGTACGTCAGCTGCGGCCTGATGAGGGTCTTGATAAGCGTGAGCTTATTCCTCAAGTTGAGACGGCTCCCGTTTCCCATCATCGGGTAGATGAGGGCTCTCGTGCGCCGGGCCTTGGCTGTGATAGCGTCCGTGTTCTGTCTCCACGTTAGGCTTCTGTCCATGATCACGCCAAGGTACTTGACGGTGTCGTGCCATTGGATGTCCTCGCCGTTCATGGAGACGTGTCCTGTGGGAATTTCTTTCCGCACTCGTCTGAAGAGAATGGCTTGGCTTTTGTCGGCGTTGACGGCGACTTTCCACTTCGTGCACCATTCTTCCAGGAGTGTGGCCGTTTCCTGGAGTTTTATGGTTGCGTTCCTGGCTTTCCAGGATCTGGCAATTATTGCTGTGTCGTCTGCATACAGGGCCAGGGCTGTGTGGTCGGTCCTGGGGAGGTCTGAGGTGTAGATAGCGAACAGGTGCGGTGACAGCACCGTACCTTGCGGGACTCCCGCCTCCACGGTCCTGTAAGTGGAGAGTTGGTCCGAGATTTTCACCCTTAGCTGTCTGCGGTGCAGGTAGGACCTCACTAGTTTGACGAGTTCGATGGGGTAACCCATACTCATCATTTTAGCTAGGAGGCCGTCGTGCCAGACCCTGTCGAACGCTTTGGCAACGTCTAGGAACAGCGCCGCGGTGACTTGCCGCTGGTTGAACCCCTTAGTAATCTCCTCGGTGAGGCCGTCATCGCTAAAATCGTATACATCTGAGATATTCTCTCAAGTACAAACATCTTCTTCATAATTATAATCTTCTCCGAATTCTTCAATATCATAAATATCAGGACTAATTTCTAATTGCTCGTCAACAATATAATCTATCTGCATTTTGACACAAAGTATCCCTTCCATTGTGGCTTAAATTGCTGCATGTGACGCCAATGATTTTGCATAAGCAACGTTTAGTTTTGCAAACGATCTTACAATCACAAGCAATTATATTGAGTAATTCATCAGGAAGAGGAGCTTCATCAGTCCTTATCGGCATCAGTTCATTATCTGTTATTTGCTGCCATCCTGTCAGTTTTGGTACATGCCTCCTCGTGATTGGTTCGTCAAGCCGAGCGCGGACCAATCAAGGAGAACCACGGCATTCTGCGGCACCGATCGGACACGAGGATGCCCGACCACCGGCGAGAAATCACGTGGAGCGTGACGTTTCAGCGAGGCCACTTGTCGGGTTGGCTCAGGCGCCTGCCACGCCTACCACAGGTGGTGGGGGACCGGTAATACGTAGCCAAACGCGCAGGCGCGCTCTAGACTGGAGCATATATAAGGAGCCGCACAACGCGGGGAACGTCAGTTCAGTTCGAGCAACGAGGAGCAACAGTAGGCAGCTTTCAGCGAGAACCTGAAGATGGCAGATGAGATTTTGCCGAAACGTCGTTTAGACAACCGTGACTCCTGGAGGAGTCGACCATCGACGCGGGAGAGCACCCGGAAGTACAACAACACTTCATTTAATACCCGCGAAAACCTAAAAAACAACACACACACACATATATGTATCTTACCTACGAGTTTTTTTTATCTAAATATTTAAAACTTGCTCACAATTACTTTTTATTATTAATATTGTAATTTTTATAATGAATAATTACACGTATACTTGTGCGCGCATACGTATAATACCGAAAATTACGGGAAATCGCCGCGCGCATGTATATACCAAAAATGACAAAAAATCTGAAACAAAAGTTAGAATTTTGAGTTGCAAGTCAGAATTCTGAGATATAAAAGTCAGAATTCTGAGATATAAAAGTCAGAATTCTGATATAACAGTCAGAATTATATGATAAAAGTCAGAATTATATGATAAAAGTCAGAATTCTGAGATAAAAGTCAGAATTGAGATGTCAGAATTTTACCTTTGAAAAATATTTTTGTTCTACACCTTCGTAGTAATGTGGTAAGTAAGATTAAAAATGTAAATAATACATCCAAGTGATAGAAAGTGCCCAACAAGAATTTTTCAATTATTTTAATTTAAATTTCTAAATTTCAAGTATTTTCCGGTAAGATGTGCTATAAAAAAAATTCCCACCAGTAAATAATTCTCTTGTAGCAGGCGAAAAACCGAAAACTAAGATTAAAAAAGTTACAGCAATTAAAAAAAATACAACCCTTCAAAGTTAGACAATAAAATTAATATATCTCAAAACTACTGCAGATCTGACTTTTTGGAATAAGAACAATTTTGCTTAAAATTGAATTCTTAATCAAATGGCATATGTTTCAAATCTTCCTTGATCGAAAAATATTTTTAAACTGCAGCGCCATTTCTGGTGATAATGTTATAATAGTAAATTGTACTTCCTGAAAAAAGCATTAACCATAGAAATATATTACCGTTTACAGAATAAAAATATATTTTTTAGTTTCCGAGGTATATCGGCTTGGGAATGTCAACTGAAACACCTTGTATACCATTTTCTAAAAATTATTTGTTAAATAAACAAATTACTTTTAAAAATAATTCAAAAATATCAGTGATGGGATTTTCTCCTGAAGTAAACATTGCAGTTCACTAAGAGATCATCATGGTAAAACTTATCGAGTTCATATTAAAATCGACTTTTACATCCATTATCAGAATTATCACATTACAGAAAAATAAAGAAAATCATGATTCAGTAGTAGCACATTTAGATAGTTCACGATTTCTCATGTTAATAAGAAACTGTAATCCCAAAACGGAAAGAATTTGTACCTTGACCAAGGCATATCTTATAACAGTTTGCCTTGACATTAAATCGTAGTCCTTTGTCAAGAAACTATGCCGTAGCGGTAATTAATCTAAATATATTTTAGATTACTTTTATAGAATGATTTAATTAATAAGGCAACGTTTACAAACATTTTAAATTCTAACCGTCGTTTTCTTATTTAATAAGTTAAAGTCCATTAAATTAATTTATGTAAGTGGGGTTTCCGTGACTCAGTCTGTAATAGTCAATATATTAATGCGTAGCGAGAGAATATGCTTGCATGAGAGTTTACAAGCGGACTGTTAAGTGGGTAAAAGATTTTTTTGAATTGATAAAATATAAAGCCCAAAAGTTCTACAATACCTGTCACTAAATCTTTGAAAGAAAAAGAACTGGAAAAATTTTGGTTCAAATGCTTCAAACATATTTCTTTTATTTAAAGCCGGCGCCACACATGCGGTATTCGCCTTTTGGCGAACTATTCGCGGAATATTTACCTGATCACAAGTTTATTGATTCACACATGTGTCTTAATTGCCGAAAGTCAGTGTAACGAATTGAGATACCGGAATAGGCGAATCATTCGGCAAACAGTTTCATCTCTCTAGAGAGGGGCGATCAAAATGGACAATTCGCAAATTTGTGCAGCCGCATTTTTAATTAAGAGTAGTACATACTTATTAAACAAAATAAATTACAATGACTTGTTCTTTCCTCCATAATTTTCTAAGAAAGAGTAAAACATCCTGTTCCAGAGAGACACCTTTGATAAAGAAGAAGACGGGAATATTCCACCGCGGTCCTGGCGCCGAAATGAAAACTATATGTCTTCCTTTTTGCCATTACGTAAGATCCACAGAACGCCGAATGAAGAAGCATTCAAAATGAATTTGCAGAATATTTTACAAACCATGGTAGAGTAACGTAGTATGGCAAGACCAATATTGATTAATATTATCTATATATTGGGGTACTGAGCTGATCCTGGATCCTTCTCCAGGCCTCATATAACTCATTGCGGTTCTTGTGCAATGGATGGGCCGTGTTCCATATTATTCGCTGATTTTGGTATAAATCTAAAAATTCTAACACCAACTCATTGTTCCACTCCATTTTCTAATTCTAGTTATCCCACTAAAATAATGACAGTCGCTCGTTGAAAGATATACTATACCAAACTAAATTATAGTTTCAACACATGTTGATCGGTGGTAGGATTTGCGATAAGGCGAATATTCGGTCTCTTTGGTGTATGCGGATTTACCGACAACCAACGGGACTTTTTTATGTTTGGCGAATAGCAAATACTTGCCTACTTCGCATATGAGTGGATCTGAGATATTCGCCAAATAGCAAATATTCGTCATACGTATATACCCCGAACGTATGTTCAATAATTGCAACACGAATTGTCTCTAACCACTGATGTATTTATCATTAAATTTCTTACAATAATTTTAGTCTTTATAATTACTCACTAACTATAAGTTTTAAGTATAGTCTAGTATACTTTAACTTGGCGTGTGTATATATGAGTTAATATTTCTGTACGATTTCATTTTCTCCCATATTGTACACAAAGTTAAAGCAATAGTCCAGAAACATTGTCTACGTGGACAATATTTCTGGATCTTTGTGTACAAGAGAAAATGAAATCGTACGGAAATATTAACTCATACATACACGCGCCAAGTTAATGTATACTAAACTATACTTAAATTCACTATTGTACTAGTTTGTTCACTGTTCTTTATCTTATCTGATCACTTGGCTCATCTAAAATATAACTAACTCCCGTGCGTTGGTTCCGTTTCTTTTATACATCGTGACCTTTATTCCAGAATTCTCTCGCTCTCTTGTTCTGATCATTGATTCTGGAATAAAGGCATAACAGTCTCGAAATTTCTAGTTGTTGGCGCCATCTCTGGGACAACTGGTGAACTGCGGTTTTACTGGTAGCTAATTAGGCAGGTTTCCTTTTACACTGCTACTAGGGATTACACTTCACTTCGTAAGAGGGCAACAATAACCGAGACAGGAACCTCGAATGAGGAACTATTACATAACCGCCACTAAATCCACGACATTTGACAAATTTATAGTCGCTACCAAGGAGATGCCAAGTTTTCTACGTTACAGTTATATCGTTTCAAGGTAGTTTTTCTGGTATTGGGGACATCATAGTTACCGATGGAACAACCTTAAAGTTTTCTGAGTATTAAAATGGCAACCCGAGACTAACTTATTTTACTAAAAACCACTTCAAAGTCGTAACTACTTTTAACCAGCTTTGATAGTTGCCCCAGCGTTTTAAGGACTTTTGTATCACTGGACTTACTCCAACCAAATTCTGTTAAAAATAATAAACTTACCGTACAAGTATTGCAAAAATGTTTTCACAAATTTTACTCTGTGGTGGATAAATGGGATTTTTAAAGTAACTGGGCCTCAGTCGACTGTTATATAACCTATGTTTACAAATTTACCTTACTAGACAATATAATTTAGAGAACAAAATACCTACCACTACCTAAACTCTGTGACAATAATCGTTTTCTGTAATTTTCTATGTATCGTTAATACCCCTACGTCTTGCTTTAATTAAACAAACAAAAAAATGGCTTGTAAGAACATTGGTGCATTTGTGAAACACATGTCAAGTGACTTAATTGTTTATTGATGTATTTTTTTTCAACTGCTTACGACATTCGCGGTTTGTAATATTCGCAATCGAATGAATCATACACGCGATGTAACGGGCAATATTTTATTTAAAAGGGAAATCGTTAATGGATATAATTATTTTGTAATCTGCCTTTGTCTAGCCAATATCTTTTTGCTACGCAAAACAAAACGAAATACAGTTAACATTATTGTCATAAATCGATTCTAGGATCGTTTATCAATGATATTTTCCGGTACTAAATACATGACGGTCGAAACAAAGTAATACGCGCAAGTAAACAATAATTTTTAATTTTCGCGTGAACCCGATTCTACTCAATCAATCAATCAATCAATTAGACTTTATTTCTTATTTTGATATAAAAAGTACCTCCCCAGAACCCACACCGGGTCGGACCGTGTAACCACCGCGCTAATGTGGTGGCAGATTACATGGCCGGGCGGAGTGGTACTGGTTCGGCTAAAAAGAAAATTAAAACAACTAAACCTTGGCTCCTTCCGTCGCAGACGGATTATAAAAGGTGTTAAAATTAGAAACATGTTTAAAGAACAAACTTAACAAAACGCACCTCAATTTGAACGAGGCGGCGTCTTTCGCGAGATAAGTCAATGCTGGGCTGCGCATGGCTGGCCTAAACTTTGATTTTCAAAAATTTTGGTTGTATATGTTTTGATTTTCTAAAAAATTGTGAAGCGAAATGAATTTAGAGACAAAAACAAGAAACAAGAAAAAACAGACGCGACAAAAAGGTTACAAACAGAAAGGAAGAGGAGGACAGGAAAGATTTATAGGTACAAAATGTATGAAATGTCAGTAAAGGTGGATAGGGTAAGCGGAAGTTATAGTTGTTGAAGTTTGGCTACAGGGGTTGCCGGAAAATCGGTAACGTCTGGTACGGAAAAGAGTGTTTAATCCGAAATGGGGCATTATGCGGTCTAATGTGTGTTATGTGTCTTGTTAGCGGACTATTACCCAGCTTGAAGGAGTAGAAATTTTGGGAGATCTGCTGGACGTAATCCGCTATCGGGGTTATGTCGTTGCAACGTGCGTATAGGTCTCTGAGGGAGGTGTACCTTCCAGAATTAGAAATGAGGCGCATAAATTTGTGCTCGAGCACTTTTAGTTTTTTCATTGTCGTGGCCGGTATGCTGCACCACACCGGCGCCGCGTATGTGATGGACGGCCTGATCACCATTGTGTACAACAATTTTTTATTTTGTCTGTTGAGTCTGCTACCCTTGACCATGAGCGGATACAGACTCCTGGATAGGGAATAGACCGTCCGTACAGTCTCATTTATGTGGGTGTTAAACGTCAGTCGTTGGTCCAGTCTAACCCCCAAGTACTTCACGCATCTTTTAATTGGAATTTCGTTTTTGGTGTTATGATTTTATTCTCTATAAACCGACGCGTAAAGACTATCGCCTCAGATTTCTCAGCGTTCACCCGAATCTTCCACTGGTCGTAATAAGCCGTGGCACGGGCCATGTGCGCCTTCAGCAGCATATTCGCTGCTTGGGCGTTGTGTGAATGCGCATACATGGCTGTGTCATCGGCGTACTTGGCCAGCTTCGTATTCGGGAACTCTGGAAAATCGGAGACGTACAGGTTGTACAACTTTGGTGACAGGCACGATCCTTGCGGGACTCCCGCGCGAATGTCCCGCCGTGTTGAGAGTTTGTTATTCACTCGAACCTGCAGGAATCTGCCCGTCAGGAACGAGTGAACGAGCTTAATGAAATAGGTCGGAAAGTTGTAGTGGCGTAGTTTGTAGAGTAACCCCGGGATCCACACGGTGTCGAACGCCTTCTCAATATCGAGGAGCACCATGGCGGTGTTCTTCCCGAGGTTGTATTGCACTTTGACATCGTTAACTATCCTAACGACCTGTTGTACCGTGCTCCTGCCCTTCCTGAACCCGAACTGAGACTCATCGTCGATGTGAAGCTCCTCCTGAACAGTGTTCAATCTGATCAGGACGACCTTCTCCACCAACTTAGATATCGTCGACAGCAACGAGATGGGCCTATAGCTGCCGGCGAACTTCGCGTTCTTATTCGTCTTCAAGATGGGAATGACCATGGCGCCTTTCCACTGGCTGGGCCAATGCTGCAGTCCAGGATCGCGTTACCGATATACGTCAATTGCACAATACCTTTCCTCGGGAGATATTTGAGCAGCTTATATTCGACGCAGTCGAAAAACGAACGAAGACCTATACTATTACATTTTTAAAGTTAAAAAGAACGAGAAATCCTGTATCACAAATGGGGCTAGATCAACCATACCCCCTGAAAACTAGAAAACCTGAAAGGAAAAACAAACGTAGAAAAGAACAATCAATGAAGATCTACCATAGCTAGTCTTCCTAGAGGCCCTAATGCTTTGATACAGAAAAAAAAAATCATAGAACGAGATTTTAAAGAAGGCAGAACAAAAATAACACCACAAAATACAAAAAAAATATGTGGGTACCATAATACAGCAAATTTTTTTTATCAGTAAACAGTATTTAACGTGAATTTTTCGGAAAAAACAATAATGGCACATTGTTAGTTTTATAATGTAGTATTCAATTGCAAAATTTGAGCAAAATCGTAAGAGCCGTTCTTTAAAAAAACAAAGATCAGTAAACTACCCTTAGCTAAGGGTGGAAGGTTAAAATAAGACCTGAATTGGATATATGCTATCCAGTCACATGTATCAAGAGAACGTCTGAATTTTTCAATGAGGGTGTGAGAACCTCCCTCAAATTTTATGGTGTGTAGTCCTGTTTAATGAGACAACCATACGCTGGCTGGTTCCGGGTCCTCGCGGTGGTGACGTTTTCGTATGGGGTCTATTTTTCACAAATCTTTTGTTTCTAAAAACCAGTTTTACAAAAAGCCAAAATATCTGAACACTACATTCGAATACACTACTCGGCGCGCGTTTCGCTAACCATTTTATCGTGATCAGGACATGATTAAAACTGAACACCAGTCTTATTCATCTCTCGATGATGTTGATACGATAAGCGAAACGCGTACCCAGTAGTGTATTCAAAAATTAAAGCAAAACTGGAAAAAATTTAAAAAACCGCTGCTCAAGGAATCACTACTTCCACGTTCAGATTTTGTATCCAAGTCTTATACACACTAAATCCCAATGTAGTATTTTACTCCCTTTAATAATAGGGGGGGGGGGGGGGTTAATGCCAAAATAAATTTTAAATGTCCTTGGTTCTCGTACACACTAAATCATTGACTTTTCGTACTTACCCTAAATTGCAATTTTATGGACTCTTTTATCTACTTGCTTTGCTTATTTACCCCATTTACCCCCGAACCCTTCAACGGAGATCTAGTTCCAGATCTCGTTATAATATATGAGTGTACCAAATTTCAAGTCAATATCATAAATGGTTCCAGAATAAACGCGCCCAACAAAGTTACATACAGACAGAATTTTTTTTCGCTCAAATTTAAAATCTCGACATTTTAAATCTATTTCAAAAAAAAAAATTGCGTTACTATACTTCCACTGGACGTGAAAGTAAAATTTAAAAATTCATTTTTCCAACCCTGATACAGAGATGGAATACCGGTCACAACGCAAAAGATACTAGTCAAGATTTTTTTAACCGCCTACCTTTCTTATCGTCTCATTTTTATTATTAACGACCTCGTTTAGTTTAGCCACAACTATTCCACCACTCAATCAAGACATATGTACACACAAATAACTACACAACAACTATTCCCTCTCACATTGATATCTGCAGCACTTAACTTGAACTCAGGGAAAGAGAGCGATTATTGTCTCTTACACAACCGCGGTGTCTGACTAACCGCCTTGGTGGCTCGTGAAAACCGCCACGTAATATCTAGAGTCTAGTTACGATTCCAACCCAGGACTCTGCAATTTTACAGGTAAGCACCGAGCCATTCAGTCGGTCTGTTTTCATCAGGTTTTCTATTTGTTTATGAAAGAACACGAAGACCTTACGCTATAGCAGGATCGGACCACTTGGAACTACACCTTTTTCTGAAGGATTATACCAACAAGTCTCGTAAGTACCTACATCTACACCACGAACTACAGCATGGTTTTTGATTTTCTTTGTTTTCTATTTATTAAAGCGATCGAAATAATAAAACACGATCACGTATTGAAGGTAAGTAAAAATGTAATTGGCTTTGTTGTGAATGTTGCTTACAAGAGATTTAAAGTTGTTTTCTGAAATTATTGTTAAGTCGTGACAGCATTAAATAAGGATTGTCGGAACTTGGTTAACTGATAGTTAGTGAAAGTTTATTTGTATATCTTAGATTTTTTATATGAATTTTATATTGTTCAGATAATAAACAGCTAACAAGGGCGTCACTACACTTTATTTCTAATGGTGTCTGGCAATAGCAGCAATTAGCTTTTTCGTAAAAAGTTAGTTTTTTTACATTCTAAAAATAGTGGTTCTGATCATGAAGAGAGCTATAAAATTGCGGAATGATTCTTCTGACGTTTAGCAATTTTTTTTAAGGAATTCGACCGGTTCGAAAATAACCATCAGTTACTTATAGGGACTTTACACGATCAATAATATTGTCAATGCTTAAAAATACTGACAGTTTTATTGAACGTATAAGGCCAATATTGATGGTGACTTTGATGGAGTTAGTAATACTGATCGTGTAAGGTGTAGAAAAGGATGACCTGAATATTGGTAGAGTACTGACAATATTATTGAAGTGCCAGTATGGACAATATTATTGATCGTGTAAGGTACCTATTATTGTGATAACGTTCTAACGGCTTGCTGTCACCTACCGATCGCACTGATGAGAGGTTATAGTCAGATGGTGAAGACTGTGATGAGGGTCTATATCCATTGAGTTCTTTAAGATTTTCTGCGTAAATGATTATTTATCGTAATACTTGCATTTTTTTTATCAAATGCACAAATGCCTCATGGTTGTTCTGATAACCCAGTGTTCCAGAGGTTTTGACATCTCATTGGAACCGAACAGGCTACGCGTCTGTATTTTAAGTGTCGTAATTTTTGTTAAAAAAAGCTTACATGATTCACGGCCCCCAGAAATATGTAAATAAAAAACCGATGTCAGGGGCCAGTTGGAAAGGTAGATTTCATCCTATATTCTGAGAATATTTTAAAGACTTTGAACCATCGCCAGCCATATTTTTAATTTTTTTCTATTCGTTTTAGCTGATTTAACGAGGTACTGTCGCGAGCAGAAAAAATAGGACAACTTTTTTTTTCTAATTTAATCTGTCTCTATTTGAATGTAATGAGTAGCCGAAATAAAACAGATATCACTTTTAATTTATTTTTTATTTTAATGCTGTAGTTATTGCTATAGTAAATTTAACATTTTAAGAAAATGGAGAATAAACGGCACGATTAGTAGAAATCGTGGATCAAAGAACAAAGGATATCCTACTTAACAAGAAGCTAATTATTAATATTTCGTTATTGCACCATTTCATTTATAACTTCTATAAGTCTGTTTGGCATAGAATTAAATAACCTTATACAATAATCATTAGTAATAATATTTTCCCATGCATTATTTACTATTTCCAGTAATTCTTCGGCATTCCGTGGTCTCACATTTAGTTTTAGGATACTTCTTACGAGTAGTTCACATACTTCTTCCACAGGGTTAAGATCTGGACTATGACTGGACCAGTTAAGAACATTGATGTTGTTATCTTGAAACCAGTTAGTTACGGTATGAGCAGTATGAACGGAACAATTGTCTTGTTGAAATATGAACTCATTATTAGGAAATAATTGTGACAGAAGGCAGCATAATATTGTTTACAATCCTAATATACGTTTCACTATTAAATCGTTTCTCAATATGCCACAAAACACCAGGACCACGTACCGATATCCAAGCTCACATATTGACGGAAAATCTATCACTTTTATCATTGTTAGATATGTATTTCTCATCGAATCGAGTATTTGGAGAGCGGTAAACATGGATACGACCGCTGTGTGTTGACTGTAAAGTTTTTTCGTCGTCTGTAAAGATTACATTGTTCCAAAAATTTAAATCATGCGGTAAAAATTCAAGCGCAAATCCTACTCGAGCTTCTCTATGTTCAGCTTTAAGTAAGTATTTCTGTGCTGCTGCATGACAGCGTAGCTCCGACTCTCTTACTCACCGGCGACCAGTACTACTCGATCCAGGAAAATTCGTTTTTTCAGCAGCCTGAATAACTGAGTAAAATGGATTTTCTACTAAAGCATTTACCAATTGCAAATCTTGTTGAGTTGATATCCTTCATCGCCCTGATCCAGGATTTCTACTAATCGTACCGTTTATTCTCCACTTTCTTAAAATGTTACACTCCGAATTTTTGTCAATATTATAACGCAGTGCAATTTGCCTCATTGACCACCCATCTTCTGCTTTAGCAATAACTCCAGATTTAACTAAATCGCTTATATGAGGCATATTAGTCTTTTGCAGACTTGCAATAAATTATGACAACTAACTGACAATGTCACAAAAATTAAAGTTAGATATACACAACTAGATTTTAGCAAAATACCGTTAAAAGACTTCCTATTTTTTTTTGCTCACTACCGTATGAAAAAGGGCAAAACATCAAAAGTTTGGTGCGAAAAACGATGCTGATGGTTTCGAGTTCTGAAATCCTCTATCAAGGAAAAAACACCCCATTTCCGGCTTCTTGGTCTTGGACTTGCGATGGATCGCCGGATCAGGTTTTTTGGGGGTAATAATAATAAATTCAGTTAATTTACATTAGAGTACCGCGGACCGATCCCGGGGGTTGAACTTACCCCCGACCGTAATAGCAATATCCCAAAAACCAAGAAAATACGGACTCGACAAGGGATATTTTTATACATCTGGGGTAGTCGCGGTGGAGTAAGGTGAAACAAAAACCACCATCGTGATCACCGCCTTCGAAAACTGAAGCCTGTCTTCCCGTTTTTCGAGCGATTTCAGTTTTGTGAGCAGGATAGTTTCAGCCCCCAGGGGCTGCTTATTTCAACTGTGGTTTAGTAATGGTTAGTTTCACTGATATTCCCATGAAAATCCTCGACGAATCCCCGCATGCCTAGGACCGACAGCATGGGGGTAGTTGCGTGAGGATAGGGTGAAAAATAGCACCTTCATCATGATCCCTGTCCTCGAAAACCCGAAAAAACCTTGTAGAGTTCGTATTTTCTTATTTTTTGGAGATATTGCTATTACGGGCGGGGGTAGGTTCGGGGTACTCTAATGTAAATTAACTAAATTTATTATTATTCACCTAAAACAAACCCGACCCGACGATCCCTCGCAAGCCTAAGACCGAGAAGACGGAAATTGGGGTGGTTTTTCCTTGATAGGGATAGTACGCAAGGATTTCAGAACTCGAAACCATCAGCATCGTTTTTCTCACCCTCGAAAACAGAGGGGGAAATGTATTGCAAAAGATCCTACAAACTTTTGATGTTCGGACTTCGGAGCCTCGTTAAATGGACTATTTTAGCAAAAAATGTTTTAGACAAAAGTTGTAGGGCTAGATGAGCACTATGTACCACATATACATATTTGATTCGAAATAAAATTTTCAGAATTTTTTTTAAACTTTGAACTGCCGCCCCTTTGAAACAAAGAGGGCGATTTGGTACATTTTCGAACTTAACCGAGATATGGAACCAAAGTAAATGCCTACCAAATTTCCTTTTGATTCGTTGAGAAATGCGCCCTCTAAAGTAATGTCGTTATATAGAATATATATATAAACTTTCGAACGGGGCGCATTTTTGGAGTCTGGGGACCATAATCGAAAAAACTATAGTGGAATTTTCCTGAAGTCGTGACATGCTGCACTCTGCAATAGATAGATTAGAAATCTACCTAAAAAGATATAAAAATAATTGTGTAGTGACAATATACTATATACTACAAGAGACCAAAAAACCCACTTTTTCCTATGAAATGAAATAAATTCATTGCTACATTTATTTTTATAACGATTAACCTTTCTGGGTTGATTTTATACTTTATTTAAAAAAAGATAAATTTTATAAGTCATAGGATTAAAATTTTAGATTTTATTATTTTTTATCCACTTCATAAACTTTAAAAACCTAGCGATTATATGGTATTGCTATAGGCGACAAAACCGTGATATAAATATATGACAAGTGGAACTCTGATTGGTTACAGGGAAAATTACTTAATTATAGAATATTAAAAACATATTTATCTAAATAAACATCTCTTAATAACTACATAAATTAAAATATTAAAATCCTTTTACTTTCCCTGCCACTAGAAATCAATACAAAATAAATGACAGCTCATTAATTTGAACTGCTGGCCACTCGAAACTGCTCTTAATAAAATGAATACATACTCCAGTCGAACTGCGGGGTTGATTGTTTATCAGTTACCGGAACAAAATATATTTTAAACCAAGTCTTTTCGGTCCCTGATTACGATCCAAAAGTTTCGCTCGGTGGAAATTCCGGAAACACCCCTTTTGGGGCAAAAACACCCTTTTTTGGAGGTTTTTCGCAATATTCTGAGTGTAATTTTTAAATTATCTTATAAAATGCATTTTTTGGGTCGCTGATCACGAACTTCGGGGTCCCATGCCCATAAAATGGGTCAAACACAAAAAAAAATTTTTTTTGTACTTGTAATTGAAAACTTATTAGGTGTTGTTATAATTTAATTTTTTTTAATATTAAGGTTAATTAGAGGGGGTTGAAACTACCCCGAAATAAAAAAATAAAGATAATACGATAAAAAAAAATTAATTATGATTTTGTTTTCCAACTTTCTAACTCATGATACTTATTTACAATGAAAAAATCCATTCCAACCCCGAATAGGAGTCTAAGCTACCCTTGAACAAGAATTAACTGGAAAAATAATTTTAGAACGTTATGTATAGTATTATATTATGATTATAGAGGAGACGGTATAAATTGTAAACTTTTGTATCAAATTTTCACTCAAGGGGGAATCGAAACGATCCTTTTAAAGAAAAAAAATGTCTGCACAAAAATTACTTTTTTAAAACATTGTCCTGTAAAATAAATAATATATGGATTTTTTGGTAACTATTTTTATTCAGAATTATAAAGGAAGCTTGTTTATTTTATTTTTCAATATACAAAAATAATTTTCATATTACAAAAATAATACTTTTTTATTTATACTTTATGATAATTTGTACACTGAAGGTCATTAGTCTTCTTCTATATTTACAGAAATATAGAAGAAGACTAATGACTAATGGAAGGGGTGTGAAACAGATTTTTATTAGATAATAAACCAATATTTAACCCCTAACTATTAGTTAACCGAAACTGGCTGTTAGTCATTTACCGAAATTTCCGTCAATTCTATGTTTTCACTTGCTTCGCGGTTCAGCTATGCAAACAATAAATTAAATAAAAGCTGTAATAATTAATCAAAATTGTTATGTCGTTAGGTGTTACGAGTTTTCTTTATTTTATCGCGCGCTGGCTCGAACGATGTATGTAAAAAAACATCGAAGAAGACCAAAATGAGGGATTGACTAAAGCGTCGCTAACTGACTAAGGTAGATTTTTTTTTTTTGAGTAATTCAATATTTTATTCTAATTTTCAAAATATTTGGTGGTTTCGTTTTGTAAGGAAAGAAAGAGAAACACTATTTTTTGAGACAGGGGATTCTAGGTGAGCTATTGTACATCTGACGAGGAATTATTTAGTTATTGTGCATTTTGCCAATTCTGACCAGACATTATGATAAAAATATAATTTTTGCATGAAACTTATATGCTTGTGCTTGTAATGTCATATGATGATGATATATGAATAAATTTGATAACCCCAGAGTCATCGCTATGTATGTACAGCATTGTCATTAATATACATTTTTTTCAAATTTCTTTTTTTTTCTCCTAAATTGGATTTGAGTTTAAAGTTTAACGGCGTTTTTTACACATGTCCAGTACACAAATTTCATGTAAAAATGATGCCTTCTCAATAGACTTTTAAAATGCTTGAAAGATTTTTTGAGTGCTCGAGAGCACCAAAGAGCTCGTAAGCACTTTCCGCCCTTTCGTAAAGTGCTTAAGAAGCACTAAGCACCGTTTTTAAAAAGTGCTTCTAAGCACAGTGCTCCCGAGCACAAAAGTGCTTAGAGCACAGTGCTTAGGAACAGCTCTCTACAATACATACATAATTAATTTAATTACAACAAAAATAATGGATTTTTCTAAAAAATATAAATTGTGCGTCCAATTTATTATTCGCCAAATTTTCACTTGTGAATATACCATGTAAACAACCCTGGTAAGAGCCAAGTGACCAACATCAAATTAGAGCAATCCCAAAAAAGGTGTCCAGAAGAAAAACGTTTGTTTTTTATTTTTGTAAATAACTCCATAAATACGAAGAACATGCCAAATCAGACCAAATTTAAAAAAAACTCTACAAACGGAAGGTTTCAGTTAATTTTTGATAGATGCAACGATTTTCGTGTAAATTACAATTAGTTTTGTTTGTCAGTAGTGGACAGCGCACGAGCAGATGTACCCCAAAGTCACGCACCTTCAGACACAAAAAGTGTTAACTCGTATGAAAATTATCGTAAGGAAAAATGTTTTAAAAAGGAAAATCTCTTTTCAGTTACATGTTACATTAGTTTACAGTTTCTTTTCATTTGGCAATATTGAAAATGATAATTAAAAATATTTTTTGTGATTTTCAAAACACATCACGTATATACAGCTTGTAATTTTTTTTAAGCATCAAATACTAATAATTATTTGATTCATCCACCCGATAAACCAATGAAACCTCATTTTTGAAATCCTTGCACCAATCATATGTCATTATCAGTAGTAAAACCATTAGTTTGCCTTTTGGCAGTGTCTACATGCAGTTTTATCGCCTAAACCTAAAAAATTTTTAAACTGATGAATAATCCACCTGTGCATTCACATATTATGTATTGATTTTTTGATATATTTAATTATTTGCATTTCATGCTGGGAAAATCAGCTACGTTTACCAGCCTAAATTTACAGCTCGAATCTACCTCGTCCCAGCCATCCGATAGATATCAACAACGAATGAGTCTGAAGTATTTTTTTAATGGTCGATATCAAATATCACGGAGAATTTAATTTAGTATCACGTAAAACTAACACTATTGATTAGTGGAAGTTTCAAACTGCAGAATGTCTTACACGTGTGACAGTCAAAAACGTCTACCTGGTCTATTATTAGTTAATCTAACGTAAATGAAATTAAATGAGTACCACCGCTATTTCTGAAACGAAACCATTTAAACGGGCATTTCGCTGCAATAAAAATAACAGACATAATTCAGATCTTGAAGTTTACGAACTGAACACATGAAAGCGCTACGAAAACATTGTGTAGAAGATTTTTATGACCTCGGAATAACTGAAGGTTCATTGAGAGGCATAAAGGACGTCACCGTACCCGCCTCAATCAATACAGCGTCGCCTGGCGTCGTCAGATTTACGTCATTAGGTTGCCAGAACGAGAGATGAACATTGAAAATTTTCAATTTCGCTGCCAAGGAGACTGTCAGAAAACAGAATCAAATTTTCTATTTAGACAGTCCAATGACATGAAAGAAAAGTACGGGCTGCTTGCTATTCAATAAAACGAAAAATACAAATTAAACTTGACGAAGTGGAAAAATAAAAGGGCCAGCGCCGCACAGTTCCGTTTACTATACGTTAGAAGGAAAAAATTCAACATCAAACTTTTAAAAAGGGTATAGATATTAACATATAGTCAGTTATCCAGAAAACTCATTGATGCATAAAATAAGCAACCCTGCATTACAGTGAGAAGAGATCGTATTAGAAAAAAGGTAAATATACGAGAGTAATATGTCATTCAATTGAAAATTATATGCCTTGTTTGTATATTTGTGCTATTCAATAGTGCGTTTTTGTAATATAGATTATTTAGATAGAGGTAAATAGGTACTTGTTAGTACGATTCATTTTCAAATATTTGTTTTTTCTGAATGGTGGATAAATCTCGACTTTAGGCTAAAAACAGATTACTTACATAAATTTTTTGTTGAAATGATTGATACAGTGGCATTTAAATCACCCATCTTGCAATTTGTATTACATTTTATATAAAATTTGACAACATCGTACAGCCTATAGCATCTTTATTAGTTCGTGTAAGTACCCATGGGGTGTAGAACATATCATGGTCTCTAAAATAATTTTAAAATTCCAAGTCACAGACTTAATCTGTACCCAACTCCTATTGAGTTTAATTAAGTAAACCATATAGCTATAATAAAATAATTAAAATAAGTTTAAAAAAATATAAAGGGCAAAACAACAAGGGTAACGAATACGCCGAACATATTAAAATTCTAAAATTGCGTGCCAATAATAATTTTTTTAAAACAGAATAAAATCTAATATCTAATTCACAGATTTTTAAAAATACAGGTCCTTATTCTTGAAATACTCATATAGACTGTAGTAGGCCTTCTGCAGTAGATATATAGATAAATAATAATAATAAATATGTTTACTGAGAGAGAGAGAGAGAGTGAGAAGTAAGATAAGAATATAAAAATCTCGATAAAAAATATAAAAATAATGACAATATTATGTAACAATAAACATGATGGACTCACAGAAACATTTTCATGCTTGGTCGTGGGAATAGAAACTAACTAAATATAACTAACATATGCTATTAATTATAATACACATAGCATATAATCAGTTACATCTATATGTTAGTTATACACACATAATCTTAAGTTTATACAATAAAAGTTAAACAAATTAAACCATACACACAAAATGGATTTTGATCAGATAAAAGAAGTTTTTAGCAGTAAATATTTTAATATTTTCTAGAATTTGCTAGATTTAATAACTCTCGTTGCTTTTTTATTTTATTTTTACATACAATATCCAACAGGTCAAAGGTTTTACTGGTTAGGGAGCAAAGATTACAACAATAGAAAAATATAATAATCAAGCCATGTACGTTTTTTCTTAATGTACCCCTAAGATGCTCACGTAATTTCTTTTTAAGCAGATGTAATGATTTGACTAGTAAAGAATTATATAATTTTGGACCCAAATAGTCGTAGAGCTTTTCTGTCCTATAGTTTTTTTCATAAAAGGAAGTCAATATGTATGTTCACGTTGCCTTGTACTGTATATATGATTTGTTTGTACTAAATGATTTTTATTTGCGTGTTGTTTTAACATTATAGTGAAAATAAAATAACTGTCTAATATCTAATACACTGGATTCCTGGAATATTGCATCACTTGAGTAAGTTTGTTCTTTTTCAAAAATTATTGTAAGTAGGTATTGTTTTTATATAGCTGCAGTACCCCAAGTATCGCATAGATCATGTGAGATTGGTAGAATCTAAACGAATAATAACACTTTTAAATATGTACTTAAATTTTTAAATTTGTACAGAACATTTATTTTGTTTACTACATAATTGACTTGTATGTCCCATTTTAGGTGGCAATCTATTTTAACTCCTAGATATGTAATATCTTTTGTTGGTTCAATAAAAATATTTGTTGCGCCAAGATCTGAATTAGCTGAGTTTTTAGAGCAGAATGATATGTAGAAGATTTTATTAAAATTTATCGTCAGCATATTGTGATCGACCAGCCTTTGGTCACATTGTCATCATATCTCTTTCTACTATTGTTTTTAGGTTAGTCCAGTTATATGCACTATAGAATATGTCGAGAATATGGCAGTGTCATCCGCATAAGTAATAATTGTGCCCCTTGTTTGAGTTGAAAATAAGCCGGGGCCAAGTACCGTACCCTGTGGAACACCGTATTCTATTGTCTGAAGATCGCTTGTTGTGTTTCCGATTTTTTCCCCATTGGTATGTATCTATTTGAAATATAACTTGTGAATAAATCGAGAGCATTATTTCTTATAACGGCTTGTTCTAAAGGTTCCACAAGCATGGTGCGTATCAAATGCCTTCGCGAAGTCGATAAATACTCCAAGTGATGGTATAGTGTATACGACCAGAATTGAAACCGTATAAAAACTAAAAACCGGCAAAAACAGTCGGCATCTCTTGCGGAGGTAAACAGAAATGCTTGTCATAAGCAAAACAATAAAGAGATGCCGACTCTTTTTGTCGGCTTTTAGTTTTTATACGGTTTCAATTCTGGTCGTATACACTATACACTACCATCAAGGGCACCGTATACTTTTGATGTTAGTGTGAGTATAGTATCTTGAGTAGATTTTCCCTCAAGAAAACCGTATTGCATATGTGAAAGAATTTTATATTTCTCGAGGAATTCGTTTAACCTTACTTTTAAGATTTTCAATGACTTTGGTAAAATTTGTTATCAGAGAAATGGGTCTGTAGTTAGCTGCTTTCATTTTATCGCCATTTGTAAAAATAGGAATAACTATATATTTCTGAAAGGCAGTTGGGAAGTACTCTTTTTCCATGCACTTATTTATTATATATGTGAATGGTTCACTAATAATATGTGATATTTGTTTCAGTGTTTCTGCCTTTAGGCCATCTATACCTACACTTTTATTATTTTTAAGTGAAGATATAATTGTAAGTACCTCCTTCTCGTCCTTAGGTTTTAAAAATATGGAGTTCATAACAGCATTTTTGTTAGGCTTATATGTATTGTTTTTTTTTTCATGTCGCTTACTTAATTTTTTCCAGTGCTTACACAGTTATGAGTAAAAACTTGACTATTAATTTGGGGTCCTCCATTTTTTCAGTCGTTATTTTTTATGAGATCAATTTTATTTTGCTGGCGTTGCTGGCTACACAATTCATTTGCAGTTTCCCATAGATGTTTATTATATCTATTTTCATTTATCTTGTTTTTAAAATACTCCATTTTGCTTTTTTAATTAACTTTGTAACTACATTTCTGTAATTTTTATATTCTTCTTTCAATAGAGGTTCCTTTAATAATTTGTGGAACATTTCGTCTCTCGCGTTAATCGAATTTATGATTTCGTTGGTTATCCAATTTTATTACGTTTTATTTTTATCTTTTTGTGCAGATGTCTATATTACTTTCAATTATTTTCAAAAAAATATTTGTTGCAGATTCCAGATCTTTTTCATGGTGTAGATTGTCTCAGGTAATTTAATTTAAGCGGTATTCCAATTTTTTTAAATTGGTCTGCTTTATTATTTTTCATTGTTGTGTAAATAGATAACAATCATTTTGAATATAACGATATTATTTATAACTGGTACTAGAAGAAAATATTTGTTCGTATGCCGCCACACCGTAGAAAATAGATAAGTACGTACTGTGGGAACAGTTAGTCAGTCATTCCATGCTGAATAGCTGAAATTCCGCCGGTCTAAGGTATAGCCTGCGGATAACACGAAGTGTAGCGAACCTTTTCTAGTTAGAGATTCTGATGGATACAAAACGAAAACGTGCCACTACTCTACTACTAATGAAGTTTCCAAGCTACAGGATGGCCACTATAAAACTAGTATGTCCAAAACATTACTTTCGAGTCAATAAATAATTAATTGAAAATTTAATTATTTAAAACGTAAAGGGTGAACAAAATTTGTTACAGTAACACGTTTAGAGGCGCAAAATCTGAACTGGCAAAGAATATAATTGATTGGTACGACCTTCCCTCTGTTTATATGCCAAACTTCAACGTTCTACCTTCATCCAATTTGAAAATATTTAAGAAAAACATGTTTTAGAGAACTTTTAAGGGTTCTTAGGAAGCATTTTCGGACATACATGTGGAATACGGCAACTTTAAACAGTGGATGGTGTGACATCTTCATTAATGTAGTTACATGCTTCTCGAAAATGTCTTGATATTTCCACTTTTTAGTAAAACCAAGTCCTCTTAACCATACGTAGTAAAACGGCCCGGATAGGGGTAGGTTTTCAAATCATTTTCTTAATTTATTATCAAAATTCAATTACATTTATTTAATTTATTAACTATCATTTGTTCTTACGACATAATCACAAAGAATTAAAACTTAAAAAGCCATTATTCATTTTAAATATGCATTTGCATAATATTTCAGTTTTCAAGTCAAATAATTTTATTTTGTACAAAATGAATAAGTTTAAAAAGTCTTAAAAGCAACGTTGGGCTATGCTAGTTCATTGAATTTCTAAACAGATGTTATATAAGTTAAGTTAATATTGAACCTTTATTATTCATGTGAGCCCGTAACTAAAATTTAACAAATGCCATTCTCAAGTTGTCCCGACATTGCATATCCAAACGCCAGAGTCTTTCTCGTTCGCACCTACACAGTTATTATAGGGTAGCGTGCATATAAAAGCGAAGCTGAAATCGCGGAATAGGGTCATTTTCCTTGACCTGCCCGGAGAGCTATCCTATCACCTAGGAGAAGCCAAAGCCCAGTCACGAGAGATTCTACCAGGACATACAAGAAAATTAAATCCGATCTAATTATTACCGATACTTCCCGTATTGAGGCCTTGTAACTGGATACAAGAGAATTAGATCTGATTTAATTATTACCGACACTTTCCCTGTCGAGGCCTTGTATTGTGAAGAAGAGCAGCATATTGACAGCCATAAAGTGTATATTAATTTCTAGCGAGGTGCGAGACTGACGAATTTCCTCAAGACGACAACGTGGCTAACGAGAGAGATTGCAATTTGCCCAGGTGGTGCTGAAATGCCAGTCAGGTGGCCTTACCCACTTTTCAAATCAGTTAACTAAATTTCATTATTATTACTGGCCTTTCTAAATTTATCTGGCAATGATGTCAGTAATCCAGGGGAGAATCTGTAGACTTATACATACTGAGCCTAACGTTCACTGGCCGTTCGGCCGCGGTGGTATCTAAAGTTTTAATTAAGTTTCTCTATTTAGGGGACAAACAATCAGAGTTAGGGAAATTTAAGACATGATTTTACCTTTATTTACTCGTTGAGAACAACGTTTTTGTCTCAAGATTCATTTAAGTTGCATCATAATTATTTAATCTTAATTAGCTTACAAACAGTTTCAAAAGTTATGTTCTTTTCATTTTTGCTTTATTCAACAAACAGACAAATAGTTTCTTAAAATTAGAGTCAGGTTAGTGCAGATCAGTCTCATTGTTTTGTTACAGTTAACAGATCATATTGTTCCGCTTTCTCAGCGGGGGTGGAATTTTACCCTACCGTTGGTATGCAATGCTCTTTGAATTATGTTACTGGGTCAACGGGACACAACCTTAGTCATCCTACCTATTTAGTAATATTCTAAAAGTTTATGGCCATCACGTTCAACAAGGGCTTTATGCGGGGTGGTTTACTTTACTTATTTGCGGTCAAGGCAATGTAAGTACTGTTAAGGCACGCTGCAGGGGGCTTTTGTACGGAGATTGTTTATTTCTTCTGGCGTTAAGACTTTACAACTATGGGTCATTTTATTCCAATTATGTGGATTACGGCACGACTCTACGATATCTCTTCGACAGTGATTGTAGTGGCTGCTACCTTAAATTTGGTCCCCGCCATTGTGTTTCCCAAATCAGGGGAATTATCCTCGCAAATGTAAGGTTTTACGCTGGTTCGTAGCGGCACGTGGCATGTAATTACGAACGCCATGAAGCTATAAATAGATTTTTATGAACCACCTTTGAACGTACCTTGGGAGTACTATTTTATTCCCTCCGAGTTTGACGATTTGTCACCAACATCTGAATATATGTATAAAAACGATTTCTGTCTTTTCTTTCAACTTACCTTCCTGGTAATACAAGTAATAAACTAAATATCTGATAATGGGTTAATTTCAATCAACTAAACACCTTAGCAAAGCTCACATTTATGACTGGTGGTCGGGAAGTAAGCTCACTTGCCTCTCACCCGAAAGTCCCGGGTTCGATTCCCGGTCGTGGTAGTGGAAAATACTGTGAGATGGATTTTTCCACTATACACGGATGTTGGGTGTGTGTCCCTTGTCTCTAAATGTGTAGCCCCCTCCCACACAAGGCTATTCTAAAGCCTTCCGGGATAAAGGGGGTCGTAATTACCTGTGGTGTTATTTACTTATTAAATAAATCCACAGTTCAATCTTGAGTAATAAAATAACAACTAAATAACCTAAATGATTAACGAGGTTTCTCAATTCATAAACAGTATGTTCAAACTTACAAGGTACTTAAATTAAAAAGTGATTAATTTTCTACGGTAAATAGTATCAGATAGAAACAAATAATACCAAACTTTGCATCAAAGAACCTGGGGCGAATATAAAGGGTTACTACAAACACAACGTAATTTGGGTCCTAACTTTGTAAAACTAGACGATCACGTAAATGGCCAATTTGTTTATTTATCTTAACATAAAATTGAGATAAATAATTACTGAGTGGGATTAACTATGTTTTTAATTGCTTCACGATGGATCTTTATTCATAATTAATACACTGGGGTTGGGGGTGTTTCACTGGTGCTGTGGTAACTAGGATTTTATTTGTAATTAATAGGTGCCATTAGGGCCGTTTCAATGGGATTAGTCAAAATAAGTAGATTTTCAAACAGACCCACCTCGAGAAATCATGTCGGCTCCCCTATCCCTTTCCAAAAGAGCTCCATGAATCTACTTATATACAAGGTGGTCCAAAACTGTCTCCCGATATTTCTGCGGCACCACACCTATGTAACTAAGCTACTTAGTTAAATCCTAGACGGGTATAATCGAGTTCAGATTTACGGTGCACTCAGAAAAGGCAACAAAAACTTTACGACCTAATTATTATCGCCGTTGGACCATTCGGCCTGGTGTCATCAAACAAGCCGACGCACATTAAAAACCTATAAAGGTAAGCGAGTAAATTTGTGAATGAAATAGTACAGATCCGTATTTAAAATTCGTAGTATTAGAATGTACGTATTGTAGACCGTAACGCGCTGTTAAAATTGAACGACTGATCTAAATATTTCGTGTATTGAGTGCGTACCTAGGTGCAATTACTTTTATATTTCACTGGCTTATAATTTATTGTTTATTGCTTTGATACGAGATATATAAACAAGGCCATTATACCATCTGGCCAAAACGAGCGGGCGTAATGATTACGCCCGCTTATTATGCCCTCAAATACTCACTTTTGGAAAAACATTTAAAAAGCAATTTTAATAAAGGCGGTTCTTTAATGTTGTCTGAAAGTTATTTGTGGCATTCTACGAATATTCTTTCCTTTTATTTGGGAGCAGAATTCAAAAAACTGTATTTATAATATCCCGTGCGAATGTGATAAGTGTTATGTGGGTAAGTCATCTAGACCTTTCAGTGTGAGGTTGGATGGCAAGAATTACATTAGAAAAAATGAAATTCAGAAATCAAAGATTTGTGAATATGCTTGGGAAAACGGGCATAGAATAAACTGGGACTCGGCAAAAATTTTAACAACAGAGGCAGATAATGGAAATAACAGAATCTTAAAGCTGTGTATTTAATTATAATAATATAAAATCTTAATAATCGCATTAATTTTGTGTAAAATAAAATGTTTCAATTTACATTATGTATGAGGTTAATTTATAATAAACATATATTTATTATTTTCAGTGGAAGATATGGAACAATATTTGCTCTACATTGGTGGAGGCGCAGGAGCCCTGGCCCTCACAGGAGTTGCCGCAGCGTCTGCTTATTATCTAACCTCATAGTACAGTCATTCAACGTTAAAAAGAGGCCAAATCTCCGAAATCTGAAGTACTGCTCCGATCTTCTTGAAAATTTAGAATTAAGTTCATCTTACCCTCCTCTTCAAATCTGACTTGGACGCAAAGTGTGCTTTTTGTTTTTAAGGGGTGAAAACTACCCCTTACTCCAATAAATTGAAAACTAATAAATTAACGCAGTGATGGGCTATAATTATGTTCAAATATGTTAAATATCAATTGTTTTTAATCATGGATCTAATATTTCAATATTTTACTATTTAACTACCCTTAAAAACAACCCCTCACACGAAAATTAATAAAAAAATGTGTTAAAAAAGCATGAAACCTTTTTATTTTGGATCGTAATAGGAGAATTTTCCCTTTAAGTATAAGAAATCTGATAAATGCTCCAAAACGTTCAAAATTTAGGCGCTCCGTAATTTTCCTACGTTATCTCTAGAAAAATGTATTTAGTTTTTTAACGATAACTCGGCTTCCTTTTAAGCTTTTTGCATTCACCCACACATCATTTTGTAGGGAATTTCATAAGCTATAAAGTCATGATGATTGTAATATTTCTACACCCTTTCGTTCAGAGAATTTTAAGGTTAAAGGGCTAAAAAGAGGTTTCATTCGCATAGAAATCAAAGCTTTAAATGCCCATATCTCGCTTAATTTTTAAGCTACATGAATTTTAAAAAAAGTAAAAAGAAAGCTAAATTTTTGTTGAGAACACTTGTTTTCGTAAAACCATTATTTTTTGTTATTTTGAAAAAACAACGTATTTTTTGAAAAATTGAAAGAAAAAAAATTACTTAAAACAACTTTTTTTCAAAATGTACATTCTCTAAACCATTCAATCTTTTGGAACGTGTTATTGGGACATAAATAAAGTTAATTTTTCACGGGCTACGATTAATTATAATTTTGCCGCTCATGGCGCCAATTTTATTGTCAATTTTTTTTCAAAAACTCCAGAGACTTAACTTCCTTAATTTCCATGCTAGAGACTTTTTTATAGGCTTATTTTAAAGGTCTAATAAGGCAATTTAAAAAAGGTTATGAACATTTTCTCTGAAAAATTACTCATTTTTCCGTTATTTGAGTTTAAATCTTTAGATAAATTTACGACAAACAAAAATTCGTCTTCAATGACTCATAAGTCGCTTAATATGACCTAAAACATTAAAGGAAAACCGACGAATCGCTTTGTTTTTTTATAAGCTTCAATTTTGATAAGAATAGTTTTTTCCAGAAAACGTTTAATTTTCGAGTTATTACGAAAAACTGTTGAAAAACGTGTTTTTTATTGGAATTTTCAATCGCGAATAACTCAGAAATTTTAGGTTGTAGAAAAAAACCTTATACTACATTTTCTTCTTAAAATTTGATCCTCTATCTATTCCCGGTGTCATTTTGAATTTTTTAATTTCCACCCCCGAGAAGGGGTAGCATTCACCCCCGGAGCGGAAGCACATATCGGCACTAAGTCAGGTTTGTTATTTGCATCATTTTTGAGCTACTGTCAAAATTTCAAACAAATCGGTTGAGTTGATCAGATTTCGGAGGTGAATCGGTTCATTGATTGTACTATCACGATGAAAGGTCTGGATGACTCATCCACATAACATTTATCACATTCGCACGGAATATTGTAAACACAGTTTTTTGAATTCTGTTCCCGGTTTATCGGTTTTGTTTTTGTTAAAATAGATCTCAAAGTGTTCCCCGTTTGAAATACCATCCTAACAACAAATTTGTCACTTATACAGTGTAGCTTCTCCGATAGTCCGTATACATAAGGAATTGTTGCTGTATAATGACGTTCAGGTTTTTGTCATACCAGATTGTCCCTATTTTCAACGTTTATGAAAACTCTTTATCAACAAATGCTTCAGGTATTGATTTTGTACTAGAACCTCTTTGGTAAATTTTTTCTCGTTATTTAATATTTCATTATTAGATTAAATTATTTTGGCCCTGCGCGCAAAAAAAATTAGACAGACAGACGTAGAAGTAAAATTAGGCTCCGGGTAGTTTCAGTGGCTCACCGGATATACTGCATAATATCAGCAATTTAAATATTATTTATAATAATTATTGTTATTGCAAATAAATTGAACGTGTTTTAATTGTTAATTAAATAGTTTTCTCTATGGATTTAAGAGTTCGGAACACGTTTTGCAGGTGTGCTTTAAAGGATTGGATTAAATTACATAAATTATTTTTGTGGGATGGGCTCCTCCCTATCACCTGTCTTCTAATCTCGATTCCAATGCAATGGTATAAATGTATGTAAAGTCAAGAACAGTTATTGAAGTTATGAAGTAATAAATAATATAAATAAATAAACACCACAGAAATAAGACGACTCACGAATATCTAAATTATAAATTTAATGGTAATATTTGTTATAATTTTTGCTTTTAATGTTATACCGAATGTTTCATTATAATGGTAGGTTAAAGATTATTGAACATTAATAACTTAATTTTCTATAGTTTCTTAATTAATTATTTCTGAAGTACATGTAAAAAGCGTCTCTATTACAAGCTTTTATTCAGCTTCACTTGTTTGTCAGTTTGTGAGTAGTTGTAATCCAACTTTGACCCACTTCCACATGTTCGATGGATTTGAAATTTGGATTATATGCGACTCGCAGGAAACTCGCAAGACCCCTATACTTTTTAATATATTTCCGGTCTGAATTAAATTATACACAAATATAGAACACATTAGGATCTACTTATAGTTAAGGCGCCCGTCGAGAAAAATTTTGCTAATACATACTCTCTCCAAACTTCGTGTATGGCTTCATTGGACCTAGTCTGACAGCATTTTCCTCTATCATTTTTTTTGTTTTTGGGGCGTTTTCCCGCTAGATTTTCCGAAACATGGCATTTTGACGGTATATAAAAAATTTATAGACACTGTTATTTTTCCAAGTAGAATAGTAGAAAAACGTGAATTGATACGTGAAAAAATAATTGTCTGACAATAAATGTGGGTCCTTGGGCGTGTCCGCTATTTCGAACATGTCGGAAAAACGACTATAAGAAAATTTATTAAAACATACAAAAACAAGTTTTCGTATTGTCTGACGAAAATTATTTTCCGATTTCCCAGTCTGACGCGTCAAAGTTGTCGGTTTCATGACAGCAAAAAATTTATTCATAACCCTCAGACATTGGAAAATTATATGCAGAAAATAGTTATTTAATTTGTGGTATTAAGTAAGTGTCTGACAAATACAGTGAGGCATAACGAGAGACGAAAAAACATAATTTTCCAATAGCGGCCGTCGAAGTTAGGGCGATAAAAAAATGAAATTTCGTTTAGCCGAGAAGACTAGGTTAAAAAAGATACGGTAATTTCAACTTACTTATTTTATAGTCTTTATTTTGAATTTTTTGAACTCTTTTAGACTATCTGAATTCGACTTACCCAAGTTTTAAGTTCGATAATATTGAAAAATACGTAAAACTTTTTGTAGGAAAAAGTAGCGAAAAAGTGTCTTTTAGTACGTTTAAAATCGCTATATCTCCGGTACTACTAGTCCGAAAATTTTCATCCAGGGCCGAAATTAAAGGTCTTGAAACAAGCTATAAGATAACACTTTACAATATTAGTTATAACAAAGTACCTTTTATAAATGAAAAAACAATTAATCCATTTTCGGTAAATATATGAATTCAATTTAAGTGTGCAATTTTGCATCAAAAATATATGAAGTATACAGGGAATAAAAAAATATAAACATTATGCACCAAAAAAATTTTTACAGCGATGCTAAAAATTATCCTATTACATGAAAAACGAATTTCTGCAGCAGAAAAACGACATATTTCCAAAATTGAAAAACTAATTTTCCTGGCATCGCCCTAAAAATTTTGTTCAGTCCGCACTTTATTAAATTATACGATTTATTTTATTGTAAAAAACTTCATTTTTCAAAGTTATTTTATATACCACGTGCATCAGATAAACCGTTACAATTCTCTACTACTACTACACGTCTACTATACTACTACTATAGCACAGAAGACTCTAGAATACAATACGGAGTGTAGAAAGACGTTCCACACTCCTGCGTACTAAACAGACGTACACAGGTGAACTTGTATAAAACGATATATTTTCAAGCAATTTATTATGATTTTTGACATTGTAAAAATGATTTTTCAATGATTGGTATGAGATAATCATGACAATTTCAAGGAAATTACAACATTAAAAAATTGTATTTTCCAGGCGTCAGACTGAAAAACTGGAAAACACCTTTTGTCAGACAGTTAAAAAATTGGACTTGATTTATTTTTATTAAGCTATATTGCAAAAATCAGCTTGTTATTTATAAATATAGCCTCAATATATACATATAAATGTAACATCCAAGCGTAGCTTGACAACCACATAGAAAAACCTTTTATTTAACATTTTCAGCTAAAAGGCTTTATTTCACCGTCAGACAATTTTTTAATCGTATTATAAATTTTATCTAAAAACCAAAAAAAAAATTGTAAAAAAATGTTATGAATACATTTTTGCTGTCATAAAACCGACAACTTTGACGCGTCAGACTGGGAAATCGGAAAATAATTTTCGTCAGACAATACGAAAACTTGTTTTTGTATGTTTTAATAAATTAATACAGCGAAAATCAGCTGGTTATTAATAAATTTTCTTATAGTCGTTTTTCCGACACGTTCGAGATAGCGAACACGCCCAATGACCCACATTTATTGTCAGACAATTATTTTTTCACGTTTCAATTCATGTTTTTAAGCTATTCTACTTGGAAAAATAACAGTATCTATACATTTTTTATATGCCATCAAAATGACATGGTTTCGGAAAATCTAGCGGGAAAACGCCCCAAAAACAAAAAAAATGATAAAGGAAAATGCTGTCAGACTAGGTCCAATGAAGCCATACACGAAGTTTGGAGAGAGTATGTATCAGCAAAATTTTTCCCGACGGGCACCTTAACCATTATAGTCCCTGTAAAAATACAAAGCCATCTGCGATACTGCGATACTATCAATTGAAAAATAAAAAAAAAACAATAGGTATTTTTAAAATATAAGTAAATTTAAAAATATTGAATTTTTTTTCAATATGTCTAAATCCGAAAATATGGGTTTTGGGTTTAGAAAAGTGTGCTGTAACAACTTTATTTGAAATAAAATGCTAGCCGTCAGATAGTTGTCAAGAACCCATTAAAATGAAATTTAGCGTAATTATGGATATCCTTATCTGAACCTGTTTCAATAAGATTTTAATAATTATATTATAACCATGTTTTCAGGCTTTTGGCTCACTGTGCATGTCAAAGAACCCACCGAAACATATCTAAACTTATCACATTTAAAATCAGCAAAATCTCATCGAAGAAATTTTGCGTAGCTATAACGAAATCCGACGGAAATATTTTGCATGAACAACGTGCGACACGTAAAAACGTCGTCGGAAAATATTTTCGGAAGTACAAGAAAATTTTATTTTGTGTAACTGCACCGAAAACTCAATATTTTGCAAATTATCATAAAAATCAATTTCGAGAGAGGAATTACAGTAACTGCAATAAACGACGTCCCGTGTATGAAAGTTTTTCGATTTGTACAAAATTTTTATTTGTATAAATGCCGTTTCGAGAAAATATGTTTTTCGAATTTATAACAAAATTTACATTTTTAGCAACTGCAACAAAATTCCACTATCATAAGCGTCGCTGCACGGGGCGTTATTTACGCAACTGCAATGAATGTCGCTGCACAGGGCGTAAATTTACGTAAGTAATTGCAATGAATGTCGCTCCGACCACCAAAATTATCTTATCCGACTTAAAATCTTAACAACCGACTTTTACTTCCCAATTAAAATCTTTATTATGAACATTGTGTACCACTGCATCTTAGGCATAATATTGAATATGAGGATGAGTAAAATGCTACGTATTAAAGTATCTGAGGGGAGAACGAGCGACAAAATTTTTGAAGGTAAATTTTCACTTTTTGTAGTCGATTTTGGCAGTAAATTTATACGTTTTCCGTCGTGTTCGCCCTTAGGCGGTTGCTCAGTGATTCGGTGGCACAAAAGTAACCTTACTATGTACATACCGCATGGGACCGCCTTGCCTGAACGTATGAATATAAAATAATTTTTAGTTTTCTGAAGTGTTGCGATTCAAGGATTATCAAACTCTAGTGTGAGCACCCGAAATTATTTGTGATATTTTTAAATAAGTATAAAGACAGGCAAGCTAAAAGTCCACATAGTCGTAAATATTGAACTTTTACATTGAATCTTTTTGTGTCAATCGTTTTGCTAAAAACTTAACATTGGATGGTAGTTGGAGACTCCATTGTTCGAATCGTCCTAATCCTCACCATGTGTGGTATGGACCGACACATTTGTTGAACTTATACACTTGTTAACCTTATACTTATACTCATATATTTGGAATATGTAGCTGTAATAAATGTATCTGAAAATATCCAATATATACCTTAACCCAAATATCCTCTCTTCTCATTGTGTTTTACCGAGTCAAATTAATCGAATTTCCCTTTCAGGTTAATTAAGAAAGTGTTATTTAAAGGAGTGTTAGCTTTAAGACAGTGAACGACGTCCAATCAATACCATTTAGTGCCAGCAGTTAAGCATAGCTAAAGAATATGTATAAATTTTGTGTTTTACGTCTGAATCAGTCGCATCGTATATCGAATCCTTCAGGTGAACATCTTAGTAGGTATCCATTTTAGCAACAGTAACAAAACGTCTCTCAAACGTACATAGCATGGATGGTTCACATGCACACTGCACATTTATGATTCGCCTATACGCCAGAGTGAAATAATGGCACTTTTCAATATTTTTATTTTTTTCATCATTACTAGAAACACGCACAAAAAACATAGAAAAGGCAGTGTTTTTAACAGTTCAGATGTTTTTATTTTGCACAAAATTTTCGTCGTACTTTTTTTTACGTTTTGGCAAAATTCTTTGCAGTGTAGGATTGGCCAAGTCTTTATTACACTTCTGACAAGTTCCTTGTATCATAAATAATAATAATAATAAATAAGCAGGGGGGCTAACTTCCATCTATTAAGCCTTTGGTGAGTAGCGCCACCACTTACTCCAGCTAGGGGTGCAAAACCGAACCGGCAGCCCTAGTACACCCGGGAGGGGAAAGCATCTTCCCGTCTGGTGTCGGTCGTGGGCCTGCTGGGCTAACCACCCACAGGCCCTAATCTTTGGTTCCAATAGGCCGAAGACAGGGCCCCCACGATCGACCCCGTTCGGATAGGGGTCAAGGGCAAGGTGGTGGGGCCCAACCGGACGGGCCGCCCGTTGACGAAATTGGCAATGTCCAAGGACGCTTTGAGTGGACAGATGAGCTGAGGGATGAACTTCTGCATTGCTATGAAAGCAGTGAGCCCGCGCGGAGGGGATACATGGCGCGGATGCATGCTCTGTGGTGTGAGAGGCTACCAGAGCATAGCGCCTTCACGCCACAAAATCTGCGTGACTATGTATCCCACCTTCGTAGTAGGGGCTACGTGAGGACTGCTCCTGGACCGGTGAATGAGGTGGTCGAAGGGCCGCCACATTCACCGGTTGAGGACGTAGTTCTCCTCGTTCCGCCAATACCAGAGGGTCTCAGTACCAGAAGGGGGTTACACCGTCTGAAAACCCCCGGGCCACAAGACCTGGCCAGAGTGGACGCTGAACTTCGCACAGCGCTACCAGAAGAGGCTGACATCTGGCACATAAATTGTGCCGTGTATGCCGCTGCTCAACGCTCGTCTCAGGTGGAGAGGCGAAATACCTCTTCCCCACAGGAGAGAGAGCGCAGCGGCGCATACAAAAGATGGAAGCCAAGATCCGGTCGGCGAGGCAACACGCATCCCGTATCCAATGTGTGATGGACTATATGGCGGCCAACAGGCCGTTCACGCCTAAAGTGCGTCGATTAGCCGCCAATTTAAGACGCGCCCATCACACACTTAATGAGGCAGTGCTGCGAACCACCAAACAGCACTGTCTCGACAGGATACGGATGCTAGTGACTTGCAAAAAGTCATTAGTGAGGCGGGCGAGAGGGCTTGCGGAAAATAAACTGTTCCGCGAAAAGCCAACGCGCCTTTTCCAACCGCCTCCGCGTGTTGTAGAAAATCCGCCGACTGCAGATCAGGTGGAGAACTTCTGGAAAACGCTGTACGAGGAGAGGCTTCCACTCAACCGAGATTCTCCTGCCCTTGCACACTTTGAAGCCTTTTGTCAAAGGCTTCAGCGACCACAGGAAGTGTGCGAACCAATAGCCCCAGAAGAGGTTCGTAGGGCTCTTGAGGGCTCTAAGAACTTTGCTGCTCCAGGTCCCGATGGGATAAATAACTTTTGGTGGAAAAAGTTATCGAGTACCCACCACCATTTGGCCAGAATTTTTAATTCCTGGTTAAATGGGGAGCAGCAAATCCCTTCTTGGGTTGTTGAGGGGCGGACAGTGCTGATCCCCAAGAACGGAGATTTGTCCAACCCAAAGAATTACAGACCGATAACCTGTCTAAACGCATGTTACAAGGTGTTTACACGCATTTTGTACATGCGGGTGCTCCACGCAGTTGAACCGGTTTACGAACGGATATATGAGCAACGAGGGTCGAAGAGAGGTGTCGCTGGCTGCAAGGAGAACCTGTTGATTGACAGATGTGCCACACAGGACTCTATGCAGTATAAGCGGAACCTCTCTATAGCCTGGATCGACTACCGCAAGGCATTCGACATGACATCGCATGAGCTCATTGTTCACTTGCTCCGATGTCTTGTGGTACCCGGTCCCGTAGTGAGATGTATTGAAGAACTGATGCCGCTCTGGAGGACTCGCTTTACCATAACATCGGGTAACGATAGAGTCCAAACAGAGTCGGTAACATTCAGAAGAGGAGTATTTCAGGGAGATTCCCTCAGCCCCCTTCTGTTTTGCATCTCACTACTGCCATTATCCGTCTCGCTCCGGAAAATTCGTGGCTACAACTGCGGTACCCCCGGCGACAGGAGGCATAAGTTCACCCATCTATTTTATATGGATGACCTTAAACTTTATGCCTCTGGAGAGAGGGATCTCCAACAGTCCCTTAGGGTGGTACAGGAGTATACGCAGGCTGTCGGTATGCAGTTCGGGTTGGACAAATGCGCACTGATCCATCTCAAGAGAGGACGATGCGGTGACTATGGAGAGGACGCGCAGCTCGTGGACGGAAGCATCTTACACCATCTAGATGCCGGAGAGTCGTACACTTACTTGGGTGTCGAGCAACGCTCCACCCAAGAAGTGAATGTAGTGAAAAACGCTCTCCGCGGCAAGTATCAGCACCTACTCCGACAGATCTGGTCTTCAGAACTGTCGGGGAAGAACAAGGTGTCTGCTACAAATATGCTTGCCGTTCCGATCCTTCTCTACTCTTTCGGAGTAGTGAACTGGACTAGAGAAGAGCTGCGTCAACTCGATGTAGTAACCCGCAAGAAGAAGCATCTCAATAGGAGCTTGCATCCTAAATCGTCCGTTCCACGGTTATATCTCCCACGACATCGGGGAGGCCGTGGACTCTTGAGCTTGGAGAGTCTCCATAGCAGGATGGTTCTGGAGGGAGCATGTAAGGTCATCAGGAGTTCGGATCCCCTCCTCTGCATGGTCCGAGACCATGAAAATGCAGAGGTAGGAGCTTTTCTCTTTAAGGCAGCACGGAGAGCAGCCGATGAACTTGGTCTCATCTTCGACGTCGAGCGGGTAAACCCCGACTCTGTCACCGAGTTGGAACCCGTTCGACTAAAAGCCCACATTAGAGCTGCAGAACACAACATCCTTCTGCAGCTCCATAAGGATAAGCCATTGCACGGGATCTTCTATAAAAATATAGAAGACCTCGGCTTATCCGAAAGGCTGACCTTCGCCTTCTTAAGGTCAGCTGGGCTGAAGTCTGAGACCGAGGGATTCATAATGGCTTGCCAGGATGGTGTATTTAACACTCTCGTCTATCGACGTCGTGTCATGGGTATGGAGGTCCCTGATGTCAGCTGCAGGGCCTGCCGCAGGGCGCCGGAGACTGTAATGCACTTACTGTCGGCTTGCCCGACATACGCAGTCTCGGCCTATATTCATAGACACAACGCAGCATTACGAGTGCTTTACTATCATCTAAGGCACTCGTATGGGATAGACGAAACACCAGTGCTGCCTTACGTTCCGGGGGATATTGAGTCCGTTGTGGGGAATGAGAAGTGCCTAATTTATTGGAACTACTCGTTTCCCACCGTCAGGCAAATACAAGCCAACAAGCCTGACATAGTACTCCTCGACCACCAACTCAAGACAATGTATGTCGTGGAATTCTCGGCTCCCGCTGAGAGCAACATTGTCTTGAAAGAGGAGGAAAAACGGACAAAATATCGAGATTTGCTCTTCGAACTCCGCAGGCTTTATCCAGGCCATTCTGTTAAAATAGTGGTACTGATTATAGGAGCCCTCGGTGAAATGAGACAGACGCTGCTTTCAGAACTAAAGATCATACCGGCATGCCGAGATTCGGCAGAGATCTTAGCCGGCAGAATGCTGTCATCCTCGGTTCATTACGTCTACTCAGGGCACACGATTCGCGGACCCGGTAGTCACTCACCCCACGGGCGTGTGGAGTGGCTATTGGTATTACCAGCTCCCCTCTGTGAGGGTCGGAGCCACAGAGTAGGGTGACTGGTTTTTTGTAAAAAAAAAAAAAAAAAAAAAATATGTCTTTATTGTTTTCTAATAAATTACACATAAAAACAAAATTTGAAGAAGAAGGGTGGCGATATTCAAGTTAGTGCTCTTCCATATAACCACCAATAAAGTCACGAACAAATAAGCACTTATAAAATAAGGAATTTTAGGTTGTTTACGTTTCCATTTCTGTTTGTTGACCAGGCAGTAAAGGCCTCCCTCCTCAATTACAACACAATTAAGCTAATCTATTGACCATACATAATAGTTTAAAGTAGATATATTAAAATATTTTATACGTAATTACGAGTGAAAAAATAATAGAAGACAACAAATAAATATGGCTAATAAAAAAGTTAGGTGCTACAGCCCTTGGGTATGTGCGGACATCTTAAAATAATCATCACAAACGTATCCTATAAATACTCGAACACGAAGACTTTACATTATCAGACATCATGGCAGAGCGTGACTGATTATGAATAGCATTTTTCACATACTTTTAAGTTAATGTTAATTTAGTAAATTAGTTTTCTATTAAACATTTCAATGGCATAAACCAAGATAACTTCCCTTCTTGCTAATACAATATCTAGCCTACTGACGAGAACGAAAATAAAAGATTTTGAAAAAACTTGTACTTTTCTAGGCTCGAATTTTTTATAACAAAGTACGACGCAGAGTGAGTGATGTGCCCAGGATACGTATCAAGTTTGGTTAATAGAAAAGTGAAATTTTCGGGTACTGTCAGATAGCTAGTGATTTTCTTTCTTTATTCGATTCTCAATGTCAAAACGAATATTTAGTAAATCCTGAAAAAGTCTGTCCATGGCTTAATTTGGTATTGTTATATATTAACGACAATATATCGAATTAGTTGAACTGAGGGAAAAAATAGCCATTTTTAATAAAACGGCGATACTTAAAATTACTGTTGCAAAAAAATTATAAAGATTGAAAACAAAATTTTTCGTAAAAAAATTAGCAGAAATGTGCGCCTAATGGCCTAGCTACTCTTTCAAACCTAGTTTTAATTCATAAAAAACAATAACAAAAATAAAAATTGAATTGCGTATTGGCATAGCAAGTCGCAAAGGAAAAATGTCTATTTTTTTAATTGTGTAGAATTTTCAGTACTTGTAAATGGAAAAGAGTAATTTTAAAATTTGATATTAGGCATTTCTTTCTGATTTAAAAAATAATCATATAAATATTTTATTTAAATTGCTAACAAGTGTAAAAGTAAAAAAATAATAATTTTTATCGTACTCATATCGAATCATTCTCGAGTATTTCTGTAATTTATCGCGTTATGATTTGTAGCTGTACATAAAACAAGTTCCTTAATTCATAGTGATGCAAATATAATAAATAAATTGACATTTTTATATTATAAATGTGCGACACTTCGAAATAACAATTAGAACAATAATTGTAATAAATATGAAAACCGATATGAAAAATATTAAATCCTAAAAAACGGTTAATAAATTAACAAACTTTAAATTTAAAGTATCATCTAAAAGTATAAAAAAGCTGCAATTAACAAAAACATTGCTCTACAGCGTGTTGCACCATAAAAAGCAATTCAATTATTATGTTATTGTTCTTAGACCTGCTAAAGAACAAAATGAATTGAAATTTGGTGTGAAAGGGTAGGTCTACAAATACTTGTGTTAAATCCTGTCAAAATTCATAGTTTTCATTTTTAATTTAATTAAATTAAACTTTCTTCACGAATTTTTTTCCAATATTTATAATTTTTTGCAAGTTAATTAAATATTCAATTTAGGCTCCTGTGACTTTAATTCTGTTTGTCATTTTAGCAGGTATAGCCTTATATTTTTCGGCTATATTCCGACTAATAGAACGTCGTTAACATAAAAAAATGTATTCTCCAAAATAAAATGGTTGGTAAAAATTTAAGCTATGGAAGAACCTTTTCTATTTCATTTTGACATTTAGATTCGAATGAAAAAGAGAATTGTTACTATCTGATGCTTCCCAAATTCGACGTTTTCCATGTAATTGTACTACATTTTACATTCTAAAAAATGTATACAAAAGAAATTTCCAGGTCACGTTTATTACCTTTCTCAGGAATTGCCTCTTGCACTAATGAAATAGTACAAAAAAAAATATCTGATTAAAACAATATCATAAGAGTGTAAAAGACATAACATATTTTATATTCTTATCGTTCTGTCTGCTAAATAATTGTGTATAAATAGAAAATGTCAACCTATGACCTTAGTAAATATTAGAATGTTCACGAGCTAAAACATTTTGTTTACAGAAATTAAATTTATCAATTAGAGAAGAGAATGTATCACCAACTAAGTTAAAATTAATGCAATAGTTTACTTAAAAATTGTACACAGAATCAAAATAATATTGTAAAAAAATATGGAAAATTTCATGGGATCATTTTCTATCTATAATTTTTTTTTAAGTTGGCGTCGCCTTCCGATGGATGTCATACCTGTCTTGTCATTGCTGCGTTTAGATTTTACTTTAATTTTGAATTTAGGAGGACCCCGCAGAGTTCTTATGGAAATTGCATTTCGGTAAAATTGTCTAAATTTTTATATATATTTTTATATATTGTAGAATTATCAAAACTAGGCCATTTTCATCATATTAGACGTTTAAGATATTTTTTACTCTTAAACCATTTACTTTAAGGAAAATGCGCAATTCAAAAAATGTTTTACGCTGATTTTTCAGTCACGTGGTATTTAAAATTCCGCCGTCCCTGGTGTAAAAATCATTTTTGTGCATAATTCAAAAAAGCATTTTGATGCAGACGTGGGGGTATTATTTTTATCCCTTCAAGTTAGACGAACGATTAGTCTCATGTTGCATTTCTTTTGGCGCATTTGCCCAACATGTTTTATTTTGTTATTTTGGACTTGCCCCAACTATTGCAATTTGTATATTAAAACGATACCTGATTTTTCTCTCCATTTTTATTTTTCAACAATTTAATAAAACAGCACCAATCTAGGTAAAAAATAAAATAAAAACCTTAATACAATCTTCCAAAATAAAATAATTTTCAATTAATAATTGGTCGAACAAAGTACATAAAGTGATTTCAATTTCAATTGCCAATCAAATCAGAATGTAGAGTATAGTTTCAAACCTTTACATAGAAAAATCTGAGGAAACAATAACAAAATGGAGATACACTGAGTGCTCCAGATTTCAGTAAGCGTTCTCCCAATGATCGAGGGCTTTTCAGACAATGCTCTATTGCAATCTTCACAATACCTTGAAATCTCCGTTGTGAAAAATAGTGATAAAGTTCCTATCACTTTCACTGATATTCAAACATATAAACGAATCGTCGTTAAACCAAAATCATATAACAAAATAATTGGAGAGGATCACATTTTGGGCATCCTTATACACGTTCCTAAATGTAAATATGGATCAATTGGTGGTGACACCTGTTGGTGAACAACGTAACTTGTAATTGTTTATTATTGATCTCACTCGCGATTCTTGATGGATTAGAATTCTTTAAATTTTTAGAGTGCCACAATATATTTGTGAAGAAAAAATAGTACGTTCTGTAGAGTAAAACTGATATTTTTTGTGTATCGGTTTAACTTAAGAAAATGTCTTTTAATAAAAGTTAGCCCATGGATAAATTTTTTCAACTTAAATGTATGCTTATTTTCACATTTACAACCGAAAAGTACGCATTGTAGTTTGCGGCATATTTTAATTCTTATGTAAGCACGTGCACTGAGTTTATAAATATATGCAATAGCCCAGGCGGCATCTGCTTAAAATCACCTGTGTTTGGGTAAATCGAGTAATATGACAGATTTTCGACTTAATCGCTCCTAAAAATCACAAGATATGATAATTTCACTATGCGCTAGTTTCAAAACGTGGGCGTAATTTTTTATTAAACAAAATGTGAAAAAATTCCTAAAAATTCCGTTTTTTTTTATTTTCTATTTTTTTTTCATATATCTCAGTAACTATTGCTTTGAGAGAAAAGTTATACAAATGAAAAAGCTTTGTAATTAAATTTTAAATAAGATGCAGTTGGATGCGAATCAAAAAATTCATTTTTACTGTTGCAAAAGTAGTAAAATTCGCAAAAAAAATTTGAAATTGCAAGTTATTTGTGGAACTTTTTTCAAATACTTATATTATACGTAAACGGAAAGAGATTACTTTCCGAAACGTCAGCAAAATACATTATTTCTGTGTTTATTCCGACTTATATTATTTGCAAAACATAACCTCTGACTTTTCCTTTGGCGTAAACGTCACGGGCGCAGAGGCTTTTTTTCCAATAATTCTATTATTTTGTAGATTCGGTGATTTGTTTTGAAGAGGATAATAATACATGTGGTAGAAAACCCAAATAATAGGAAAGAATATTCGTAGAATGCCACAAATAACTTTCAGACAATATTATACGTAGGTCCTTGCCTAAAGAAAACTTTTTAATAAAATAAATCCTCCCACCAAATTTCATCAAGACCGGACTTTTAGTTTTTTGCATAATATTGCAAGCAAGGTAATTTTTATTTATAAAATGTAATAAATGGTTCAAAATACTCTGATTATTATTGTACCAGCTGTGAAGGTCAATTTTGTAAAAATACTGATAATTTAAAAGCGGACATAGGAGTACCAAAAGATTCTTTTGAAAACAATTTTCATGGAAAAAATTTAATTGTTCATGGTTCCGCAATTACCATAAATAAAGGTGAACTGCAGACAGTATTTATTAAGAGTCCAGATAAGTTTCAAAATATCGTATTAATAATATGTGAAGACATTAATATTGTTAAAAAATTACAGCTCAATGCCCGCACAGTAGGTGAAGAACGTTGCGAGGTTTAAGGTACTGCTTAGATTATTATCAGCATTAAGAAATAATGAATGGCTATTAAATTCTCGCAGTTTTTGATATTGCATATGCGATTTTAAACAAAAAATTGTCAAAAATACAAAAAATCTGTTTTCTGATAATGACCCGTATTGTATAGATACGTTCTTCGCCCACTCACCAATCATTTCTGTATTCTCGAGTAACACACATATTTCTCAACTACCAGCCCGTATTAACCGCATTCCCACGACTTATTTTTCCAACAATAAATGTCACACTAGCTATTACTTTTTTGAAAAGTTTTGTTTTATAAAGAACCTTATATAGTGTTAGAGTTTTAACGAAAAAAAATCTATACAATGAAGTGTTAGGCGTTATTTTATCAGCGGAAAACAAGAAGCACAGGGGGTATATAAAAATCTCTCACAAACCTACTTTTTCCAATATCCACCCTTTGTGCATTGTTACAAGGTCATGGTTCTAAAAGTATACGTTGGTCAATTTAACCTATCAGCTCTTTTTTTCTAAACTTCAATTTTCATATAGCTCCATAAAAAAATAAGTGGGATGAAATCGGAACTTTTAAGAGGCCATCTGTCAAAAGCTATATTATTGTCAGAAAATGGGGATTGCGACTCTTGAGATATATACAGGGTGTTCCAGTTAAAAACATCAAATAGAACCCACTGTAACTCATTAGATTTGGAGGTTTATTATTTTTTTAATATGACGTATGAAATCTTGCAAGAAAATAATTTTATTTGGGGAACGCTTATGGTGACTCGCCCTTTACAACAAACGGTTTGATAGCGCACCAATAGTTCGATTTTCCAAGAAATACGCCCCCCAAAATTATGTTTACCATTCTAACTGGGAAGTATTTAAATACGTTTACAGAAGGACTTAAATTCTTTTCAGACAGCATTTCAATAAGTTTTTATTCTTTTGACCTTTTTACACCTAATTTTGTATATTTTCATACCAAAGAGTGATGTTTTACTTTCTTATTGAGAAATACTATTTTACATATTTTTTTTTTTAAATTATTATTTTTTGTTCCTGGTCTAGCCTCGGGTCTCGCTCACGAAACAGAAAATTTTGAAATAATTCATGAAATTTTTGAAAGTTGTAATCGTACAATCTGTATTTAAATACTTTCAAAATATTTCAAGCTTTATCAAAATATTTAAATATTCTGAAAGTATTTGAATACTTAGCTTAAACTATCTAATTATTTTAGTTACCTAATAATTATTTAAATATTTTAAAAATCTTTTGGAAAATATTTAATATTCAAGTATTTTAAATTTTTTAAACGTATTTAAAAATTTCGACCCCAAGGATTGAAACCACTCCCCCAAAAAACGAAATACCTTCAAAAAGCTTCAAAGCGGAACAGAAATTGGTATATCTCCGTTTTCGAGAAAGTATTGTCACCATCGTGTTTCTCACCCTCAAAAACGAGGGTGTGCTGATTTATGTTCGATTTGAAGTTCTTGAAGGCATTTCGCTTTTTGGGGGTGTGGTTTGTGGTCGATAGTTGCTCAATTTATGGAAATTGAGTAAAAAATCCTGATCCGACAAGTCCTCGCAACCCTAGACACGGAAAATGGGTGGTTTTCTCGCATAAAGGAGTGGTTTGCGCTAAATTGGGGTGTAAACCATAGTCACCATCATATTCCTCACCCTTGCAAATGGGGGATATGTCTTTTGCTGCGTTCCCAGTACTTTAACGGTCTTTGTATTTTCACAGGGGCTATTTCTTCATAATTGAAAAATCTTTGTTATATATTTTCAATAAAAATGCAAAGATTGTTTCCATATTTTCTAATTTTTGGAATGTTCTGTATAAATTATCTTAAGTTTGACAACTGTTTATGACTTCCTAAGACATGTAAAACTTTTTATAAAAAATGGCTTTTTCTAGGCTAATCAAAAATAAGACAAATTTACAAGAAGAGAAATTTTACAGTATTCCATCCGGGGACACACTGATGTATATTATTATTGTAATTATTTGTAAACATTATTTTGATTAATAAAGTTAGTATTATAAGAAGTAGCTTGTCTTGCTCTGTTCTCAAAAAACGAGTCTCCAGGATTCTGTCATTTTTTAGCTTCATCAACAGGAGGAAGGACAATATAATAGTTGATGGTTAAGGCCACGAACGAAATGTCAATTGAGCAGGTATCCAACGTAAAACTGTAAATCGCTTAAAAAAATTTGTATGGTTTATAACTGAAAACAAAAACAATCAGCTTACTGTAAATGCAATCCATTCGTAGTCTAGTTACTTTTGATGTACGAAATAATGAAATACAATTTTTGTAAAAAACACTAAATAAAAATCACCAAAATTGTAATTCGTACATAAAAAAATTAAGTTTAAAAAACTAAAAAACACGCTTTAATGGTAAAACTAGAAATGGGCGTAGCCCATTTCTAGCTCCTGCGGAGGCACTCGCACTTCGCCTTCGGCGCCATTCTCCCTTCGGTCGCATCCCCTCGGTTTGGAGACGCGTGGAAGTCGGAGATATGTTCAAAATTCTAGGATCGGTCCGACGATTAGCCTCAAAATTCTAAGAAATTGTCTCTGAATGTGCCTCAAAGTTATTTTTTAATTTTCATTTTTAAAGTTTTTAATTTTTTCAGTATTTCATTTTTCAGTTCAGTTTTTCGTTTTTCTTTTTTCAGTTGTTCAGTTTATTTATTTTTCAGTTTTGTTCAGTTCAGTTTTTCATTTTTTTCAGTCCAGTTTTTTTTATTTTTCAGTTGTTTAGTTGTTCGGTTCAGTTTTTCGTTTTCTAGTTCCTCATTTTTCAGTATTTATTTTTTTCAGTATTTCATTTTCCATTATGTCTCCCTATAATAATAGCGTGGGGGTGGCAATGGGGATGGTAGAGGAGGTGGCAAATTGCCAAAAAATTTTAGTCCCTTGGTTCTCGTATACACACTAAATCTCAATTTAATTGGTTTTTCTCCCTTTAATGATAGAGTGGGGATGGCAATGGGGCTAGCCAAAGTCAAAAAAATTTTTCGAGACGTTTCGTTCTTGTATACACACTAAATCACATTTTATTTTTTTTTACTCCCTTTCACAATAGTGTGAGGGTGGTACTGGGAGTGATAGGGGTTGGGGGTGGCTGATGTAAAAAAAAAAAAATTTGAGACCTTAACTTTTAGTACATGCCCTAAATTGTAATTTTATGGACTCTTACCTGCTTGCTTTGCCTATTTACCCTTATTTATCCCATTTACCCCCGAACCCTTCAACGGAATTAGATCAAAATATATTCTAGTTCCAAATGTCGTTATAATACATAAGTGTACCAAATCTCAAATCAGTATCATAAACGGTTCCAGAGTAAACATGCGCACAATAAAGAAAAAGTTACAGACCGACAGACAGAAATTTCTGTCTATTTGAGAAAATTATGAGAAACTATCTGTAACCAAACGTATATATTTCAAGTTTAATAATAGCGTGGGGGTGTGGCAATGGGGATGGTAGAGAGGGTCGCAAATTCCTAAAAAAAATTTCCCCTTGGTTCTCGTGTACACTAAATCTCAATTGAATTTGTTTTCTCCCTTTAATAACAGGGTGGGGATAGCTAACGCCAAAAAAATTTTTCGAGACGTTTCGTTCTTGAATACACACTAAATCACATTTTATTCTTTTTTTTTATTCCTTTTCATAATAGTGTTGGGGTGGTAGTGGGGTGATAGGGGGCGCGGATGGTTGACGTCAAAGAAAAAAATCTGGCGAAAAACTCTTCGCCGACGGCCGTACGATATCGATACGGAAAGACCGAGATTGGCAATGAAATCAGAGCGTAAATTCAACGGTCGGAATCGAAATTTCGAGCCGCCAGGAGCGTTCAAAGTTTGACATTTTGTGAAATTCGCCGTTGACGGCGGCCATGATGCCCTCTGTGCTCGAATGAAAATTTCAAAAAGAGATATAGCTGACATTATTAAGCTAATTAAAAATATTTACTCGTAAATCCGCGCGTCGCCAATGCGAACTTGGAATGTAGTTCGGCCGCCCGCTTCCCCCCGTCCCCGGGCTCTGCCGCAAGAAAGAGAATATACAATACATAAGTTGGCAAAGAGGAAGTAGCTCGCATCCGACGGATTTTAATATATAGTGCAAGTAAAAAGTAACGAACTAAAAAGTAAAAGATAATGTCGAGAATAATGTTTACTACGTATTTTAAATATTTTATTGTAAAAAGCGTGGGGTGCTTTTTATTATAATTTTATTGCACCCCCCTGCTTATATTTCGTTCGTGCCCTTAAGTAAAACCGGCGGTGAAAAGAACGCTCTTAAAAATCTTAAGACTGATACCACCAAGAAAATGATGGGAAAGAATTTTATTTAGGCTTTACACCCAACAAGCAACCGGGCGATGCAGTCAGATGCCATCCAACAAAAAAAAAGTTAACTAAAATAAGGAAGGCCCGAGTCAAAAAGCACAAAGCCAGGTCAAGACGTTGTAGTTAAGAAGAAAATGCGTTTAATTAATTTTATTGCACTTTACGAAATGATTAAATGAAATGTGCTATCACATTAAGCATGTTTTCATTCAGCAAACAAAATGAGCTTCATAACTGTCACAGGTAATTTGTGAATGACCACCACTGGCATACACCTACTTCCTAATGATGCATTATTTTGAGGGTAGGGGTTAATGTAGACGGTGCATTCAACCTTCATTGATGTAATTTCTCTAATTGAATAACACAGTTAGCTTGGTAGATAATCTGCGGCAAAAGTATCCCCTTTTCGTTGCCCCACCTCAAAAAACACCATTAAAGCTGTCTGCAAACTATCAAAAATGGGGTTCACTTGAGAATCCAATAATTATAGTGATTTGAATGAAACTCGACTTTGTCTTTACTCAAATATTTGTTTAAACAATTAAATAACTAATAAAGTAACAATTGTTCAACTCAGAACCTGCAATAGGTAAAAAAAATGCTGATAAAAAAATCTTTAATTTAGGCTCTTAACTACATCTTAAAAACTGAACGAGTTATGATTTTTCAAAATTTATGCAAAATTCGACAATTTTAGAGGACCGCAAGTCGCGCTTATTTGTCCCTTATATCTTAGTAGAAACCCTGAAATTTAACGAATGCTTATAACCTTTTTAAAGCACATATAATTATTTTCTGTTTAAGAGGTCAATTGTTTCATTCTCTTTGAAAATAACGAAGTTATGACGAATTGTTTACAAAAAAGTCATGTATGTGAAAATCGGTAATCATTAAATATTTCAAGTACTCTGTTAATAAAATAATATGTTCACTTTTATACTTTGCATTAAAAAACATTGTTGAAAGTTAAAATTTAAAAAAAATCACCATTTTTTCAAACTGAAGCTGCCGTTCTTGACAATAATTTTGTTTAAATAATGAAATATCAATATTATATATATGGAATATGAAAATACACACTTTAACTATTAGCTTCGAAATGCCGCTGAAATGATTTATTTTTCTGTAATAGATTATAGTTACTTAAATAATAAAGGTTTGTGGAAGTCTGGAAATAGTATAAAAAGTATAATTAATTATTGTTAATTTCTGAAGTGTAAATTAATCTTTTTTAATTCACTTAAATACATGGCATCGTACGACAGAATTTCATAGAATATAAATTGAAACTTATGAAATTGCACAGCAGCAGTTGACATGAAAAACTATTGTTATGTGCTGCCCTCTAACAGAGAGGAGAGTTGCAATTACTCCCTGGCCAGTAGGGTGGCGCCATCTGTAGGCCAACTGGCGAACCGCCATTTAGTAGTGCCTAAGAAAACTGTAGAGGATTCCGGTATATTCTGGAAGGTTCTACAATGAGATTCTAGACATTCCAAGTGGGTATATAGAGAGGCGAATCCAGCTGCAGCAGATGGGAGTACAGTACAGTTCAGTTGAGTATACAGTACAGTTCTGATATACAGAGAGAGTTTTTTTTTTGGTTAGATGAGTTGACAAGTGATTTAAAAGTAAAGTACAGTTGTGATTTAAAAGTAGTGAATTTATATTAGATTAAAGTTATTATTAGTTGTGTGATTTTTAAGGTTTAACTATTGCAATTTAAGTGATTAATAAAATAGGGGTTTGTGAAGATTCTTGTTGCAAGTTATTTGAACCTACAGAGTGTTTACTGAAGATTGTAAACACGTAACACTATTTAATTATAAAAACACTATTATTTAAAAATCTAAAGAAAATGTGCAACTATCAGTCCAAAGAGCGATAATTTTTTTTTTACAGTGTAGATGATTTTAAAGAAAACTTTTTCAGTTTTCTGAAGGTTTAATTTACAATTATATTCAAATTTGCAAATAATTTTTCTGATTGATGTTGCGTTTTTCATAGTGATGTTAGTGGAGCAGATCTGGGGGAAAACTCGAATAAGGAAACGTCCGATTGTGATTTTTTTTTATCACTAAATAGAGTTGGGTCCTCCCAACATTCCGACACATTTGTGCCGCGGATGTCAAAGGGGGAAGGGGAAACGACATATTAAATGTATGGGAAATGGTTTTTCAAAGATAACTCGGCGGCTTTTGATCTGACGACAAAAATTTTCAGACCAAAAATGAAGAGTTCATGAAAATAAGCAAATTTTGTTGACACCCAACCTCATCGACGTCAGACCATTGATTCGCAAGATGATGAATCCAAGGTGCAAAAATTAAAAAAAATTGAATTCATTTTCTATCATGAAGGAGTGGAGTTGAGGACTCAATTTTTTTTTAATAGAAGAGTATTGGCGGATGTTTTGTTGGGCCAGAGGCTGGAGGCGGTGGGATAATTAGGAGGGGCGGGGGAGGGGGAAAACGAAAATATTTCACATGCTGATAACTCCCCGTGTAATTGACCTATTGCGATCGGACCGACGTACATTTTTTTAGTTGCCGCAAGATAGCACTCGCATAAAATGGTTTTTTTTCGCAAACAAACAGTTTCTTTGATATCTCCCTTCCTTATCATTCTATCTTTCCCTTCGTGACAAAAAAATTGTTTAAAAAAACGTGCAATTTTTAGTTCGCGCGTCAAGCGATTGCAAAAAAAAATCATTTTATGAGTGCTATCTTGTAACAAATATAAATTTTAAAAAAATGTACGTCGGTCTGATCGCGAAGGTCAATTACGCAGGGAGTTATCAGCATGTGAAATATTTTCGTTTTCCCCCTCTCCTCCTAATTATCCTACCGCCCCCAGTCTCCGGCCCAACAAAATTTGCCAATACCCTTCTATAAAAAAAAATTGAGTCCTCAAGTCCACTCCTTCATAATAAAAAATGAATTAAATTTTTTTAATTTTTGCACCTTTGATCCGCGATATCTCGCGAATCAATGGTCTGACGTCGATGAGGTTGGGAACAAAATTTGCTTATTTTCATGAGCTCTTCATTTTGGTCTGATTCTTTCGTCAGATCAAAAGCAGCCGAGTTATCTTCGAAAAACCATTTTGCCCAACATTTAATATGCAGTTTCCCACTCCCCTCCTTTGACATCCGCTGCACAAATGTGTCGGAATGTTGGGAGGACCCAACTCTATTTATTGGAAGAAAAAAAAAATCACAATCGGACGTTTCCTTCTTCCAAAGCCGGATCTGCTCCACTAATTATAAAAACACTATTTAGCAATTGTTGATATTAAGAATACTTAAAAGAATAATTTGAAGTATTACTTACATTTTACAATTTTTATAGGAAACCTCATAAACTTTAATTTATGTCCTATGAAATTCTGTTGTACGATGCACTGTTTTTAAGTAACGCTGAAAAAACTAATAAACGTGCGTTTTTTTTTTTAATTAAAGACATTTTCTTTTTATATATTAAAAAATATAGCCATTAAAAGAACATAACTTACACCTCAGAAGTAAATAGTAATTATATTTTTTATACTAATCCATAGAGTATAAATTGAAACTTATGAAATGAATTATTTTCATGAGCTCTTCATTTTGGTCTGAAGATTTTTTTCGTCAGATCAAAAGCAGCTGAGTTATCTTCGAAAAACTATTTTGCCCAACATTTAATATGCAGTTTCCCACTCCCCTCCTTTGACATCCGCTGCACAAATGTGTCGGAAAGTTGGGGGGACCCAACTCTATTTATTGGAAGAAAAAAAAATCACAATCGGACGTTTCGTTCTTCCAAAGCCAGATCTGCCCCACTAATTATAAAAGCACTATTTAGCAATTGTTGACATTAAGAATACTTAAAAGAATAATTTGAAGTATCTACTTACATTTTACAATTTTTATAGGAAATCTCATAAACTTTTATTTATGTCCTATGAAATTCTGTTGTACGATGCACTGTTTTTAAGTAACGCTGAAAAAACTAATAAACGTGAGTTTTTTTTAATTAAAGACATTTTCTTTTTATATATTAAAAAAACATAGCCATTAAAAGAACATAACTTACACCTCAGAAATAAATAGTAATTATATTTTTTATACTAATCCATCAAATTTTTATTGTTTCAATGGTTATAAAAAACGATGTATTAAAGGTAAATAATCCGTTGGTACTTTGAAGCTAATAGTGTAATTTCATGTTCAACTGAGAAATATATCTCATTATTTACATTAATATGAAAAAATAGTAATTAATATTGATAAAAAAATAGCAATTTTGAAATATGGCTTTATAGTTTTAATTGACTTTTAACAATATCTTTGAACGAAGAAAACAATACGTCATAATTTCATTATTTTGAAAGATAATATAAACAATTGACAGCAATTAAAGGCCCTTTAAAAAATTATATATGAATTCTTTTTGTCCAATATTATAGTTTTTAACGCGCTTTTATTAGCTTCACCTCTATGTTTGTTTGTTTGTAACGAAATCTTTGAACGTGATTCTCACCCACTTCAAAATATGAGATTAAATTAAAACTTTGCACACTTATCAAGGATCGTTGACAATACGATAATTTGACAACTTTGTCCTAATATCCTCACCAGGATCATCAGGATAAAAGAAAATTAAAAAATGGCTAATGTATTGTCGAGATTTTGCCGGAGCCACCGCTATTATTAATATACATTTATTTATTTTATTAGCTTCACCTGCATGTTTATCTGTAACGACATCTTTGAACGTGATTCTCACCCAAACTGTCTCAGCGGTTAGCACAAGAGCGACGCGCACATAGGTGTACACTTTTGCGCAACCTTCTCCGCAAATGCGTTGTGCGTCTAAGTGAGCAGCGGTAATTCATTGCAGACAGCTACGCAATTATCCGGCCCTCGCTTAAGAGCGCTCCGGATATAAGCCGGAAAGACGGTGCAAATTACTCTCATATAAATCATTATTTTAAAAAACGGCTTTCACTAAAAGACATTAAAAACATGTTGCAATGTGGGACGATGAGAGAAAAAAAAGTATATATAAAAAAATATATTTTTCTTCTTCTATTATCGATTTGCAAAAATAATTTTTATCGTCCCGCATAGGTATCATTAAAATAAACATTTTCCCTTTTGTAGAACTAAAATAAAATTAGCCCTAATGTCCTCAAATGCACAGAGAAATTTAAAGATTAGGTATAATAAATTTGTCCAATGTCATATTCTACTACATCTCTATCTCTCGCCTTCCAAGCACACCGTACATTCAGCTGCGTCATTTTATTGACGTGAGGTCATTTACAATTAAAATTGGAAGCATGGATGACTAATACACTCCGACCAACTCTTAAGCTAATATTGCAGAATGCAAAAACGGTACGAGTTTTGTACGTTTCTCGTATTATTATATAAGCATCAACACCCAGCGCTCGACGAGAGTTAAGCAACCTCGGTACAGTTTGTGATCATTGCATACCAGAGTACATATATGTAACTTCGCAATTGTCTGTAACGTATTTGCCGTTGTATAAGCCCTTGTTAAGCGCTAGTTCCAACTTTAATACAGATATTATGATGTAATATTAATTCTGTACTACTAGCGGATACTCAGCGGTTTCGAAAAGCAGGTGGGTGTCAGCTGGTTTCTACATGTATCGGTGTTCATGGTGCTAATTCTAATATTCACCCAATCCAATATATTGGTGAGAAACGCGCCGAGGGATGAATGGCAGGAGGGTGACTAAAAATGTCATGTCATTAGCGTCAACCTCAGGGAACCGGGCACACCCTGTTGTATAAGAGCCTTACCCTTCTTCTATTGGAACTCTGGGAGGGTTGACCGTTTAATTGTCCATTACTCGCGGGAACAACAATGAAAAATGAAACTACAACACAAAAAAGAGGAGATTGGCGAAAAAAATTATAGTTTTCAAAAATTTAAAAAACACGCCTTAATAGCAAACCGAACTAAAAAGTAAAAAATAATGTTTAAATATTAAGATTTTGTTCAACAGGGATAGAAAGTCCACTAACTCAATATAATTAAATTATTTTTAATAAGTTTAAATTAAGAATGAAGTGATTGACAAAAAAATTCATTTTATTGTAAAAAGCTTTTTACTATATTTTTATAATTCTACTTTTATCAATAGCTACCAATAAATTAACAATTGATATCAAGCACCCCACCCTTTTTAGAATAAAATGAATTTTTTTTGTCAATCATTTCATTCTTATTTTAAACTTATTAAAGGCAAAATTGATTGCTCTAAAGCTTCCCGATTCTTATTATTGTACATGTAGAGTTTTTTGTGTATGGGAGAAAGAACGACAATTTCGTAGCAAGCACAAGACTAGGTCGGAAATTCTAAATTACTTCTTTGTTCACATTTATTCCTTAATGAAAATTAGACCTTAGTCTACAGAATAAACAATGGCTACATAATAATAAAACACTGACGAATATACAGTATACCTATGTGAAACGCTCTTACAAATGAGTGTAATGAATTTGATGTTATCTTTAATCAAGTTTCAGCAGACATAAATCTTTAGAAAGAGTATCACTGCGACATGTTACCGTTATTTCAAAACAGGAAGTATCAATCAAGTTGTTCACATGAAAAGTAAAAGTTAAATTTCTATTTTTTAATAATTATCATTCGAGGTATTTAAATATATGAATATTTAAATAATTATATTTAAGTAAAGCAAAATAAAAGTAAATGTGACAGATACCAGGAGCAGTAAATATCGTGATATTTATAATGAATGCATATCAAATTATCCGATATATTATGTATATTGTATTAAAAAAAACTTTTTGTAATATTCTTATTTTTAAGGATAGGTACTTCGAAATATACAGTGCTACATAAAGGCTGGTGCCGAAGTGGATTTTGAAGGCTAAAAAAAATATATTAACAGACAAGTACCAGCCGGAAAATTTGGTTTAGGTTATGATTAAAAGAAACAACAAAAATTAAACACGAGATAAAGTGAAATTGTAAAATGGGGGTGCTGTTTAGGGGCTGAAAGTGTTTTTTGCGATTTTAGGCGAAGCGTAACCTCCTAGCGGAAAATCACATAAGTGGTAGGTAATAAAGAAATCAAAAACTTTCATATAAGGCATTTTTTAACATAACCTCGTATTCAATTTACATGAAATTATGTGAAAGTATACCTTTTTGCATTGAATAAGCACGATTTTTTTAGAACCTGGGAAACAAGTTGTTTCCGAGATATTTATATTTTCGAAAAAAAAAAAAAAACAAAATCTTCCACGGAAAACTTTATTGATGTTTTTTTAATTTAAATATTCTATCCGGGATCATTTTAACCGTCGAAATGTCGACCTTAAAATGATATATATTATGTTGATGGTTTATTTTTCATGAAACCGCTTAAAATTGAAAAAAATCAAAAAAATTATTTCGAATCACGAATTCAATATATTTTATTATTTTCAATTTTTTTAAAATTATTTATGTAAAAAATGGATTACATTTCAATGACAGAATTCAATTAAATGTAATATTACTAAAGTTGAATGAATTTGATTGAAGAACGTGGCGGAAACCATCAAACTTTGAAATAAATAAATTATTAAAAAAAAAATTTAGTTATGCATATAAATGTGGTAGAAAAATTTACAAAATTGTGGATTAGAAAGGTACTTGGAATAGGTGCTTAAAAAGGTTCATGCCTGCCTAAAGTGGACCGAGGGGGGTAAGAGGAGCCGGGCCAAGGGAGACGCCGAGCTCGATTTGGAGTAGTCATCATCTAGTTGAGTGGAAGCATTTGGGGTAGCATTTTTTAGAAGACCACGTAGTGATTGAGTATTTTAATAAAAAATATAACAATATTTACCTATTTATTATTTTATTTATTTATTTATTAGCCGTTACTCGAGTCCGAGTATAAAAATGTTACAGTCGATAAATTGTGTACAATAAAAAACAAGTAAAAGGTGTAGTCTATTGTAATTCCCATTCATCTACGGTGCACACGACTATGGCTATAGAGGCCAATTCGGGAGAGCACATGTCGGCCGCAGTCAGGACAAACATAGACCTGGTTAGGTCTTGGATTCGGCCTTCTTGCAGCAACATTTCCTTGATAGCTGGCCACAACCCCTCGCCATTCGGTTCTGTCCGCTGCAAGCTGCTCCCACCGCTCGTCTGCAATACCGCAGGATTTTAGATTTTCATGGAGAGCGTCCTTGAACCTCTTTCGTTGACCGCCACGCCTTCTTCTACCGCTTAGCAATTCACCATATAGTGTACATTTAGGAAGGCGGTTATCATGCATACGATGAACGTGACCTGCCCATCTTAGGCGTGCTCTTGAAATAAGCACCTCAATTGGAAGGCTGTTTGCTCTCCTGAGTACTTCCACGTTTGACATGTGATGGAACCAACGGATTTTCATCATACTTCTGAGGTGTCTTTGCTGAAAACGTTCTAATTCTTTCACATGACGACGGTAAGTGACCCAGCTTTCACATCCATATAGCAGTGTTGGAATGACAACTGCTCTGTAGACAGCCATTTTCGTTGATAAAGCAAGGTCGTGGTTGTCAAATACTCTCTCTCTAAGTCCCCAGAGTGCTCTAGATGCAGCGTTAATTCTATTGCGAATCTCGCTGTCCATGTTTGCTTTGTCATTAACAACGTTGCCTAAGTAATTGAACTGATAAACCACTTCAAGAGAATTTCCGTTAAGTGTAATGTCTATTTGGTTCACTTGATGAGGAGTTGACATAATCTTAGTCTTTCCAATGTTGATTTTAAGTCCCAAGGAATCATAGCTCAGGGCATATACATCTAAAAGTTCTTGAAGCTCTTCCGGCGTAGAGGCTAAAAGTGCACAATCATCCGCATACTGGAGATCACAAATGAATCGTGTGCGTGTCTTCGTGAAAGCTCTAAAGCGCCCTATGTTAAAGAGACCGCCATCAAAACGGTATCTGAGACCTATTCCTCTGACTGTCAGTTTGTTGTCAACAATAATTGTTAGAGCAGTGGTAAACAAATTAAAGAGTAAGGGTGCCAGGACACATCCCTGCCTAACTCCAGTGAGGGTTTGGAAAGGTTCGGTTGCCTCATTATTATACATAACCTGGGCGTTGTTGTTTGTATGTAGACTGCGACATACTTCCACAAATTTTCTAGGGATACCTAAGCGGAACATAATTTTCCAGAGCACTTCCCTGTCCACCGAGTCAAACGCCTTGGTTAAATCAATGAAGGCCATGTGAATTTCTCCTTGATGTTCGAGTGCTTTTTCTTGAAGCTGTTTAAGTGTGAAGATTAAATCCGATGTGCCTCGGTTTGGTCTAAAGCCACTCTGTGTTTCAGGAAGTAACTTTTCCATAACAGGTGTTAGCCTATTTGCCATCGCTTTAGTGAGTATCTTCCCTCCAACAGCCAGGAGAGCTATACCCCTGTAATTTCCACAGTCCGCAGCGCTCCCTTTGTTTTTGAAGAGGTTGATTAAAAGTGTATCACGAAACTCCTGCGGAGCTTGACCACTTTCCCACACGACATCAAACAGTTTTTTGAGGTAGGGTATGAGCTCTGACGACACAGCTTTAAAGATCTCAGCTGGGAGTGAGTCGGCGCCGGGAGATTTGTTATTTTTTAGCTGCCCAATGGCGGTTAAGATCTCTTCCGTTGTTAGTGGTTTATCTAAGTCTTCGAAGGTGTCATATTGAGGGATAAGATTTATAATATCGTGATCGGCTTGACTTTGTTGGTTAAGAATGTTAGAGTAGTGTTCCTTCCATCGGGCTCTTATTTCCTGGTCTTCTTTAAGGAGATTTCCATTTAAATCTTTAATAGGGCACATATTTTTCCGACTGGGGCCGTATACTGCTTTTACTCCTTGAAAGAAATTCCTGTAGTCGTGTGAATCGGCGTACCTTTGAATTTCTCTGGCCTTGCTTGCCCACCACTCGTTCTTTATTCTTCTGATTTCGCGTTGCGTTTCATACTTAGATTGGGTAAAAGCTTCTGCTTTTGATGAGTCGTTGGGGTGGTTGATAGCGTTTTGGAAGGCAGTATGTTTGCGGTCAAGAAGTTCTTGTATAAAAGCTTCATTATCATTGAACCAGTCCTCCTGTTTTTTACTTGCTGCAGTGCCAAGAATTTCCTCACTCGCACTTTTTAAACTGTCTTTAATTTGTGTCCAGGTGGCAGCGACATCTACAGAATTGGTTTCTTCTAGTGCACTCAAATTCTCTTGAACTTTTTGCTTTAGCTGTTCGACGGTTTGTTGGTCACGCAATTTACTAATACAGAGACGGAGTCTACGTTTTACTTGAGTTCTTCGGTGTTTGGGTCTCATAACAATTTTCATTTTAGAGATGATCGGTCCAACATTCGCTATCAATGCGCGCCTTTGTAATTTGGATGTCCTTGAGATGCTTCCTACGTACGATAACATAGTCCAGTAGATGCCAGTGACCTGATCTGGGGTGACGCCAGGTGCCTTTAAATTTATCCTTTTGTCGGAAAATGGTGTTTGTTATAACTAGATCATGCTCGGCGCATTTAGTTAGGAGTAGTTGACCGTTAGCGTTCATGTTGCCCAAACCGTTCTTGCCTATGATGCCTGGCCAGGTGTCTGCATCTCTCCCTACTCTAGCGTTAAAATCGCCAAGAATAACGAGTCGTTCCGTTTTAGGTATTCTACAGAGGGTTTCTTCCAGCTGTTGATAGAAGCTTTCCTTGGTTTCGTGACTTGCATCTAGAGTGGGAGCGTAGGCGCTTATTAGATTTACCGCGTTGCCATCTGATAGCTCATAGCGTAGCAGCATTAGACGCTCGGATAGGCCTTGTGGTACTTGTGTTAAGTTGGATACAAGTTGATTCCGAACGGCAAATCCTACTCCATGTTGTCTTCTTGAATTGGTGGGAAGACCTTTCCAATAGAAGGTGTAGTACTTTTCTGTGAGAGAGCCTTCCTCCAAAAATCGAGTTTCGCTGAGAGCTGCAACGTCAACATTGAGTCGGTGAAGTTCTCTATCTATTAGAGCAGTTCTTCTTTCAGGCCGATCGGTGCGAGTACTGTCGTTCAAAGTACGAACATTCCAAGCGCCGTAGATGAAAGAATTAGTTTTGTTGGATTTAACTTGTCGGTGTTTTTTTGACATTCGACGAGGTGTCCCTGTGGGCACCCTCCCCCGGAGATCCGATCGGGAGGGTATTTTACCTCCGGATGATTTTGTCCCACTTGAACGCTCCATCATTTTTTTAAAGCCTTAATCGACTGAAAACGAAGCTGCATTTGAAGTTTTAGCTGGAGCAGGTATGCAACTGACCAGCTCGGTTGCGGAAGGCGAGTGGTGTGGTCCCATGGCACAGAAGGAGACTGCGACGATGGGGTAACCAAACGATTCCAAAAGCAACCTTTGTGTGCGGTGGTTTATTCATATTTATAAATATTTACTACTGTATAAAAGGTAAAATATTTTAATTATTTACTAATTTACCATGGCTTTCTGGAGACCATTTGAAACAGAGGATAATATAATAACGCCCGAAAATCTTATCATTTTTTATGACAAGCATTTCTATTTACCTCCGCCCATGTATAATAAAGGGATGCCGACTGTTTTTGCCGGCTTTTAGTTTTTATACGGTTTCAATTCCAATCGTATATACTTTACCATTTATTTAGTGAAAAAAGTAGTAAAATATATATTAATGAAAATGCACACTGTGCCAATAAGTCTTAACTCTAGCTTACGACTTTCAGTACGGTAGGTGCATTGCCATGAAAAACTTAAGTTTCTGAATGATTTTCCCCAGTTTCATTTCAATTCATTTAACTTTAGTAATATTACATTGAAGTAAACTCTGTCAATGAAATTGAATCGATTATTTACACATATAATAAAACAAAGTTAAAAATAAAAAACATTGAAAAATTCGTGATTCAAAAAGTCATTTTTTGGTTTTCCCAATTTTAAAGTAGATGTTACAACGGTTAAGACGAGTCAGGATAGAATATTTAAATAATAAAAAAACACCAATAATGTTTTCCGTGGAAGATTTTGGTTTCTTTTTCGAAAAATGTAAATATCTCGGAAACTACTTGTTTCTCAGATTCCAAAAAAAATCATGCTTATTTAATGCAAAAAGGTATACTTTCACGTAATTTCATGCAAATTCCATTATTTTTATGAGAAAAAATAAAAAACCGAAAAATCGGTTTTCTGCCGTTTTCTCAGAAAATTTGATTTTATGTTTAAAAATGCCTGATTTGAAAATTTTTGATTTTTTTATTATCTACAACTATTGTAACGGACTTTTTCCGCTAGGAGGTCACGTTTTGCCGAAAATCGCAAAAAACCAACCCCTAAACAGCACCCGCATTTCTATTTCGTAATTTCACTTTATCTCGTGTTTAATTTTAGTATTATCTCTTAGTAATATTATAAGCTTAACTAAATGTTCCGGCTGATCCTTACCTGTTAATAATTTTTTTTCAAAAAGGTATTGGTACCAGCCTAATAAAGATTATTAAAGATGGCATCATATCTAATTACAAAATCAAATCAATTTTTTCTCATAAAAAATAAATATCACTTCCGGATTATTAACTATAATGTTAAGAAAAGTAAAAAACTGAATTTAATTCTGATCCTTAAAATAAAATACATGCTATAATATCGTATATATGTTTGGACCAATGATTTAAATAATAATGTAATCACAGCCGGTATTTCGAAAAAAAAAAAAATTCAAGCAAAGGTACTATATCTGCTAAAAATAATTTTGTTACAAACACCAATTTATTTCATAAATTTATATTTCCTTTTAAAACGTACGTAAATATTTATAAAACACACATTAAAAACCTATAAAAGTAAGCGAGTCAATTTGCGGTCGAGATAACACGAAGCGTAATTGTATTTTAATGAGGTCGTAAAATTTTGTTGCGTTTTTTGACTGACCAGCAAAACTGTACCCATACCTTAAAATTGCAAGATCTTTCCAATGGTGAATTATAAAATATATGCATTCGTTTTCATGACTTAAGAGGCAAACAAATAAAGAAACGCCACAATTATATTACAAACGCGTGCACATACACCTTCTTCGTAGGAATAGGGATAGAAAAAGAAAATACAAATTAATTAAGTTAAAAAGTTCTTGTGCGTATAAGGATCACAGCTGGGTAAATTACTCTGACAAAGTGCGTCTAGTACCAAGCACTTAGCTATACAGGGTTACTGGTAATTCGATACATTCCTTTGGATATGTGATGGGGCATAATCTAAGAAGTAAATTTAGCCCTAACATATATTATGCAAAACTCAATAGTTTTTGAGATATTTAATTTTTTTTGTTTTTCTCAAAAAGTAGATCTTAATGTCCTAAAAGTTAATTTTCGAAAAATCTATTTGACATTTTTAATTTTTTTTTTTACTGGATTACTTGTCCAATATTATAGATATCCGCTTGGAATGAAAAATATCTGGAAACATTTCGATCATGTGAACATCTGAAATAAAAACTTTAAAAAATTTTTTTTTTAAATCAGCTATGAAATTTACTCAAAAAAATATTAACGTAACACGCGTATAAATTATTGTAAAAACTGCCTTATTTCAATAGCTATCTAACAAGGTACAAATGTTCAATGTACCCTTAATAGTTCTAAGAAAATACTAGTAAAAATAACACAAGTAGTACGAATTTTATTTTTAGATAAACAGTAAAAAACATTTTAAAAGTAGAGTTTAATTCTTCATTAATTTCAACGTTGTACTTTATTTTTTATATGTCTTGCTCAAAATGGGAGCCCCTATTCCGTATACAGTCACGGCAGCGTCTTCTTATTTCCGTTCTTGTTACTCTGGTTGTCAGATAATGCCTTATGTGTTGGGCAGCATCGACTATCCTTTGTCTAAGGTTTTCTATAGTATTGACTAGTGTGGCATAGACCATCTCCTTCATATGACCCCATACGTAATAATAAAGGGGTGTTAAGTCAGGGCTTCGCGCTGGCCAAGGTATTGGGCCCGCTCTTCCAATCCAACGGTTAGGAAAACGTTGATCAAGTAACTGTCGTACTGTCAGCCGATTATGTGCTGGACAATCGTCGTTCTGAAACATCATTCGCTGTCTGACGGCGAGAGGAACATCTTCTAAAATCACCGCCAGATCATTTCTTAAAAAATTTTCATAGATTTCCCCATTTAAATTTTGAGGAAGAAAGTGTGGCCCTATTAAATAGTGGCCAATGACTCCCATCCACACATTAATAGAAAACTTCATTTGGAAACTAGTTTCACGTGTTAACTTGGGATTTTCCTCTGCCCAATAATGTAGGTTGTGGAAATTTGCTATACCCTCGCGATTAAATTTCGACTCGTCCGTCCATAAAATACTTGTTAAAAAATTTGCACTTTCTGCATCTGAATTTAACATAAAGCGGCAGAATTCCACTCTCCTTCCAGGATCACCTTCCTCCAAGCCTTGGACAGGGGTATAGTGGTAAGGATGACATCCAACTCTACGTATCGTAGACCAAACTTTCCATTGTGAGCTCCGGTTAGTCTTGCGACTTTATTAGTTGAAATAGTTGGGTCTTCCTCAAAGTACCTCAATATTTCTTCCTCATCATCTGGTTCATAAACGGGAGGAGCACCAGCGTCACTTCTTCTACATTTCACGGAGCCAGTTTCAGCGATATTTCGATATGCCGTACTGAATACACGTGCATTTATTTGGTAAGCGGCGGTTAGGGTACCAAGGACCATATTCTCGGCGAGCTTCAGCAGCGTTGCCGCCACAGTATCCATAGACAAACAAGATATCAGCGTATTCTGCGTTGGCATACCGGCAACAGAAAATACAATAACAACAACTACGAGCAAAATCAAAATCTTCGATATAATTATTTTAACAAGACCAACAAACTTAAGGGACACGGAGATAAGAATGTCAGTTAATGACATATATGCACAAACGTCAAAGTCAAGGACTGACTGACTTAAATGAAAATGAACGATTAGTCGTTTAATAAATTCCGCCACCAGCATTATCTTTACTAATTTTTTATTAGAACTATCAAAGGTACATTAAACATTTCTACCTAGTTAGATAGCTATTGAAATAAGGAAGTTTTTATAATAATTTGTCCGTGTGCTACATTAATATTTTTTTGAAAAAACCTAATAGGTAAATTTCATAACTGATTTAAAAAAAAAAAATTACAAGTTTTTATTTTAAATGTTCACATGATCGAAATGTTTCCCGATATTTTTCATTCCAAACGGATATCTATAATATTGGACAAGTAATCCAGTAAAAAAAATTTTAAAATGTCAAGTAGATTTTTCGGAAATTAACTTTTAAGACATTAAGATCTACTTTTTTGAGAAAAACAAAAAAATTTAAATATCTCAAAAACTATTAAGTTTTGCATAATGTATGTTAGGGCTAGATTTACTCCTTAGCTCATGCCCCATCACATCTCCAAAGGAATGTATCGAATTACCAGTAACCCTGTATAGAGTGCTTTAAAGCATGAAATATTAAGTACTTTTATTTATAAAAATGCTTTAATTAATAAGTACAGTACTTGAAAAAGTAAAGCACCAAGTACCAAGCCCTCAGAGACTTAAATGTCATGTACAAAGTACTATTGATACAGTACTTGAAGCCCTTAAAGTACTTCAAATGCTATCAAAGGTACAAATATACAAGTAACAACCCCAATCTGTTTATTATCCAATTTAAAAAGTTCGTTTATTGAAATGGGGAATATAATACCTATGAATCAGCGGTAATACGAGATTTAAAAACAAAGCCAATATTATTTTCACACCCACACCATTCACACCTTTATAATATAAGGATCATGAAAAATTCAGGGAAAATAAACGCTCTAAAAGGATAGTATATTATAATACAAGTGTATAAGTAAGCCTTTAAAGCACGCACGGGTTTTAAAGGAGTAAGTGCTTTAAAGGCTACTTATACACGTGTATTATAATATACTATCCTTTTATTATACCTGCACTGCAAAGTAAAAATTAGAAAAAATAATTAATGTAGATTCATTTTACAAGGTAATCTGTGAATTTCATTTTTAATCGGTAACAAAGAGACAGTTACAATTTTTTTGTTTGGTTGCTATGTACATTTTTATTATAAATTTGTTGGTTTGTGAAGTTTGTTTCGACTTTGTGTTCATGAATTATTGGGATTGTTTGACATTAGTAAACCAGAAATATTAACAAGGCCATCGTTGGTAAATTGTAACCTATCAGACTGTACGATTCATATTAATTTAAGTAAATAAAGATTAGTTCTGATTACCGATGTATTTATCATTGTTTAAAATTGGTTGTTACCTAAGCAACTTTAAAGCTCTAGTGCTTTAAAGGTCCGATTTTGCACGCTTTTTAATTTCAAAAACATAGATTATGATTCAGGTATAATAAAAAATTATTTATGTATTTATTACTTAGAATACTAAGTAGTGTAGGTACATACATAATAATATGTACATAGTACATATTAAAATTTAATAATTTAAATAAACATTTCATATAATAAAATATCTGGTCGATAGCCAAGCGGGATAAGGCGCGAGGTGGCAATGGCGACAATCACACGGACATCGCACCACCGGGTTCGAATTCTGGCTTCGGCACTGGCACTGTTGGAGGAGATGGTTTTATGTCCTCGTTTATTCAATGTGTAACCCCCTTCCGCACAAGCCCTTGCTTCTGGAATTGGGGGTTGTCTAATTTCTGTGGTGTTTATTTTATCTAAAAAAGTAAAACCTATACTATACTGATAGTAGTGTGGAGTAAAAATAAATTTCTTAAAAAGTGTTTGGGGAGGACACACATTACATGAAAAAAAAAAACGATTTCCGTCAAATTAACCGAGTTTGATATGTTGTAGTTCAAATCATTCTGAACAAAAAGTTCCTTTGGCAAAATTTCAAATTATGGATATTTTTGCTAGTAGACTAGATTTATCCCTCGATACTGTATCAATCAATGATTTTTCAAAACGTAATGATGATATTTAAATGGTAATGAATAACCCAGTTATATGCCTTTCGAATGACAGGAATAGTAATCACACACTTGCATCACCTCGACAACTATGACTATGAATAACTAAGCACTGAACACAAGCTGCTTTGTGTTTATATTAGTTCCTGTGTTCCTGATAATTCATGATGAGACTTGTCTAGAAGGGTTTTGAATGAATTGTAAAAAGAGCTTGCAAGTACTTTAGAAATACATCAAGCACTTCAAAAGGACTGCAATGACTTTTCAAAGGAATTAAAGCACTCTTGAAAGTAATTGAAGCCTCTGAAAGTGCTTTAAAGCACCAAGTACTTGCAAAGTAATTCAAATGTCAAGTAACAAGTACTCTCTCTTAAAAGTAATTCAAGTACATGCTTGAAGCCCTTAAAGTGCTTCAAGTACTACTCAAAGCACTTTACCCAGCTCTGATAAAGATATATTCGGTTTATTTTAAATTACGCTCTGTCAAAGTTTAACATAGCTGCAATACAAGCAACTATTTATACATCCGTATTTTAATTTTTTTAATTCTATGTACCTACTTGAACGAATAGTAGTAGGCGCACATGCAAATTTTACATTCTTAAGGTGACATTATTTATTCACCAATTAGTGTTCGTGTAATATTTTTTAACAACGTAAAATGTTAATAATGGAATATAATCAAGTTATATTTATATTACTTTAAATACTCAAGGAAGACATCATTACTTAACATATTAATAATAAATTTAACCTCGTGAAACAGAAAAATGGAACTAAATCAATAACGATTTAAATATTCAAGAGATTGGGAGGTGTTTTTACATAAAGCAGTTACTTGAAGTGGAGCTTTTCAAAATCCACGTTGTCATGGTGAGCTCTAAGTTCTAATGTATACTTTTTAGCAGAATATATTATTATAATATACCTTATATCTAATAATAAGTGATAAATGTGCTTTTTTATTTAACATACTCATTTGTAGTTTATGTAACAATGAGGAACACTCGCTGGTAACTCATTTTTAAATTGAAGTCTTTCCTATTGCCAAAAAGTCACATATAAATAATTCGTGTAATTTTGGCTCTCAAACCGAATAATATTTGTACATGCATATACTCATAGTTCAGGCGAGTTGCAACGCTACATTCCCCAATGGGTTGTCCTTTCGCTATCTCTTCAGGTCGTTATGTGGAAATAATTTTCTCTATCTGTATTGGGCATTACGCAAAGTTCAGACTAAGCTGGTATTCAAGTGAAAATTTGATGTCATTAGAATATTTCATCGAAACCTTTTGCATCGCGCTTTGTCGAGGCAGTTCGCTACAGGGACATCATACCGGATAGAAGAATATCACAGTTAAAAAACTTTTGGTAATACTAAAGGGGAACGGAAACCTCGAATTTTTGCGTGATTTTTTCAGGATACCCTATTTTGGGGTCGTAGAACACGAATCCGAAATTAGTTTTGCGTGCATACGAACCGTTTCTCCAAAAAAAATTTTTGAAAATTTTTCTTATGACACGCACTAATTTATACACCAACAGCACTTGTATATCGTCTCTTTCCTTATTAAGATCACACTATGGCCTTTATAGAACAATAAACCCTTCACTTATGGCAGAAAACTCACTTTCTTTTGCATAAAAATAAAGAGATAGTTTGTAAAACATCACAAAACAGCTACTCAAAACTATACAACTGTCAACCCGATGCGCATGCGTTTACAAAGTTGTGTCTAAAGTACCGACACCGACCAATGAGGAGATTTTTCACGTTTTCAATGTTACATTAATATTCCTTGTGAAAGCGGTATGGGTCGTTCTATAGAACACCCCGCTCTTCTGCCGAAAAACAGAAATACTAAACGACGCGGATTTCGAAACGTCGACCGGCCACGAACGTGTCTTGATTTATGCTTATAAATAATGCTTTAACGCCACCTGCCCCAGATTTAATAAGGTGCTAAGTACTATTATATATCCCTTGCCCTTCAAGACACGTTTGCGCCCGTCGACGCTTCGAAAGTGTCTTGAAGGGCAAGGGATATATAATAGTATTGTAGAGGAAAACGATAAATGAAAACAATCACAGACGTAGTGGGCATAGTGGTGGGCAGTGCCGATGCATCATCACGTCTTACAACTTTTATGTCGCGTGCATTAAAATGAGAGAGAAGGTCAACCGTGTGCGGCGTGTGGTCCGCCTTCTTAGCGTCTCACCTCGCACCCCCTTCTCAATTATATGTTTCTCGCACTATACTTAGCATCTTATTAAATCTGGGGCAGACGGCATTAAGTATTATTTATACACATACATATTCCTTGCCCTTCAAGGCGAGAATGTGTGTACTTAACGCCGTCTGCCCAGATTTAATAAGGGGCCAAGTACTATTATATATCCCTTGCCCTTCAAGACACTTTCGAAGCGTCGACGGGCGCGAACTGTCTTGAAGGGCAAGGGATATGTATGTTTATAAATAATACTTAGCGCCGTCTGCCCCAGATTTAATAAGGTGCTAAGTACTATTATATATCCCTTGCCCTTTAAGACACGTTCGCGCCCGTCGACGCTTCGAAAGTGTCTATTAACTTTTAACTTAACTTTATTAACTTTTTCATTAATTTATGGTTCATCCGCATTTTTTTTTCTTTAACGTGTTGTACTGTTCATATTCTTTCCAAATCTTATTAGAAAATTGTTAAAATCGGAGGTACTTGAACTTTACCAGACCCGTCGTGCCTTTAGACACCAAACCTTACACATGCGCAAACAACGCATGCAAATATATGTAATCAAATGACAGATGGAGGTTCATCTAATACAGTTTCTGTGAATAAAATTCTGATTTTTATACAAAAGAAAGTGAGTTTTCTGCCATAAGTGAAGGGTTTATTGTTCTATAAAGGACATAATGTGATCTTAATAAGGAAAAATACGATATACAAGTGCTGTTGGTGTATAAATTAGTGCATAAAAAAGTGCGTCATGAGAAAAATTTTATAGTATAGTAAAATGCGGTGGCGGTGAGACGGGAGGTCGAGAAACGTTCATTCATACGCTAATAATATAACAATCATCTGTCCCGCTTTCACGTAAGCGATGTAAAGGATGGATTAGGTCCTTCCTCGCGGTGGTGGGGGTATATCCATTTCTCGTTTTCTTTCTTGCACTCGTTTACTCAGAATAAGTACAAAAAGCCACTGAATGAACGTTTCAAACTAGAATATAGGTATGAGCGGTCCCGTTTTGACTTATTGCATGTGTTCTCAAGGGTCTATAGAGATCTTTAGATTTCAGAACGCTTTTCCAGAGCGGCTGAGGATTATGGCAAAATCCTAAATAGGTCGACCTTTACGCAAACTGCTTGTAATACGTGATGTAATAATACTTACTGGTTGAAATGGCTGTAATCTTCAATAAACCAATAGCATTGTGTGTCGTTTCACTTCATTTACAAATAGATGGCTTTTGGAAGTCCTGGTCGTATATATATATATTATGCTTTCATGGGCTTTACGGTTTCTTTATAAGTGGTATGAGAATCTACAGGGCATATACAGGAACTCTGGTAGCTTATGTATTTTACTTAAAAAATGCCCAAAGCTGAAAGTGAACTTCCTACTCCACAGTAATTTTTCAAATTTTGCGCGGTTACGTTGAAGGGTATACAGACACCACTGTTCGATCATATGAAAACCAGGCGGATTTACAATTAAATGAATATACAAGTAAGATTTCGCGTTTATTTTATTTTTAAGAATTAAGTATTACTAAGTTGAAAAGTAATAATAATAATGAAAATAAACATCACAGAAATTAGACAGTAGTTAAGTACTTCCTTAGTTTCCAAATTATAAAATTTTTCTATAATATACCTAACATATCAATGTTTTTAAAATTAATTCTTTACGCAATATATTTGATTTCGCAGCAGAGGAGCATAATAGTTCTCCACATCTATATAGCAGGATGAAAATATTGAAAAATAACTAACACTCCACGTGTCCGTTAGAATGAGGGGCAAGTGAAGTCATATCCATATGTAATTTGATATACGAAAAGCATGTTAGCACAATAATCTTGCATAATGGCCATAGTAGTGTTTAAAAATGATTTGAGTTTCTCTAATTTTTTTTATTGAAAAATATTACATTTTTAATATTACTAAGTAAACAAAAGAACGAAACAGTTTAAATCAAATGTTCATACTAGGCGCCTATAGCTTCTTAACAATAATGGAGACGTTGCTGAAAGTCTTCTAAAACATTTTGTATCGTGCGCGAGGTGATTTGATTAATTTCTTGCCCTATTCTGTTTTTTAAAGCATCATTTCAAATTTAATTTTCTTGCTGAAGAATATACAAAATTCAAAAAACCTTATATTGCTGGATATAGAATTAAAAACCCTTTCAGAGCTATCACACGCACCCTCATTCCATTTCATTTAAAAATTTTAAAGGGGTAGCTGTCATTCCAAGGGGGTTGAAAGAGGAGGTATAAAATTATGCTTAAAAAATGTCATTTTAGAATTAAAAATTGACGTGTTTTAGGATTTTATTCATAAATTGTTAATTACGTAGATAATGAATTTATCCGTTACTTAAGGATCTCACTACCCATAAAGAGAGACTGAGGAGGTTAATTATTATTGTCTAATAACTTCTATAATCTAGCATACGTCTCGGCTTACGCATGAAAATGAAAATTATATTTTATGAAGAAAATAACTTTCTTCTTTTAACAATATCTAGATAATTATGATACTAGGTATTTAAACATCTAAGTTGATTGTGTACCATCACGCATGAGAAGAATAAATAAAACATTACCTTAACAAATTTGTTTGAAGGAATATTTTCGAAGGAAACAACTACCTATAAAAATGAACTTGCATTTTATTTTATCTCATATTAACCATTGCATATTTATAAAAAAAAATCAACATACAGAGTGAATCTTAACCCACACGCATAAACTTAGGAAACGACAGCCTATGATCAATGACTAAAAATTTGAAAAAATTGTAGTAAGTTTTTGTTACCGAGATAATTCCGTGACAAAAAAAAATGTTGACATTTCTGAATTTGTTATAAAAACGAAGCTATAATATTTTCTATTATCAGTTATTTGTTAGTAGCTGTGGTTCGTATTCGAAGTTTTATTTTCACGAATAAAATAAAAATCATGGCAAACAATTTCTTCAATGAATATATGAATATGGTACTGACGTGTACGTGTACAGCGAAGTAAGACAAAATTCAGTAGCCTTTATGCAAGAAAATTTTCCCGAAGGTATCATCCGGGACGTAAAGCCTTTTTACGTGTGGTTCAGCCGTTCAGCGTGGTAGGGAGACGGGCGATTTGCGGTCGAGACCTGCAGTGACACCACAGAAAACCTATAACAGAATGGACTTTCAGCCTTCCCGCCAATATTGAATTTTTCTGAGACAGCCATCTTTTTGGTGGTATTATTGTCAACCTATAAATCTTTTACTGTATTTTGAGTTATTGTTATTGGTATTGTATTTTGAGTTATTGTTATCGTCACTGTGTTTGTGGTAGCGTGGAGTTGGAAGTTTGTTTACTTAATAATTATTCATTATTGTGTTGTGTGTTTTATGATGGGTGGAAAAGGGGGAACTGTGTGTGTTGTTCGCGGCTGCCTAAGCAGAACAACAAATAAAGACATTGCGCTGTTTAGATTCCCAAAGGATGCTGCACGGTTGGTTATAAAATATGATTTTTAAATATTTTATGTAATTTCTTGTTGTTTATAGATGTAATGTATGGATAATAGCTTGTAACCGTGAGGATCTAGTTGATAAGGACAATGCAATAACTTTAGACTGTGTGCACTCCATTTCGAAGACAACAGATTTTTGGACAGTCATTTCTTTAATTATTTGTATGTGCATATAACCTTCTAATAAGCCTTTAATTTTGGTGTAAATTTATAATTTATTGTAAGTTGCAGGTGTAAATTTTTGTTGTATCAATAAATATAATTATGGGACATTTAAATTTCCCGCTTGGTACCACCAAAAAGATGGCCGAAGGTCACCTCAATTTGCCAATGAAACATCAAACGTTCCGCCGAAAGTGTCTCTTCTGGTATAGATTTTCTGTGGTGACACTCTGTTTCATTGTTGAATTCTATAAGTCGACTCGAAACTATAGGTTTGGTACTCTGTTATGCAATTTCTGCTCTTGCCATTGGCGATATATATTCAAAAGCAATAGCTAGTTGTCGACATATCCGGAGGTGTCTATTAGACAAAGACAAACTCAATTTCAAATGTACTAAAGAAAGATAAAACATTTTACATATTATTTAACCTAACCTAATATGTTACGTGTTCTTGAAGGCACAGGCACTGGACCGTTAGATGGCGCCTACTGGCTATTTTACATGTCGCTATTGTAAAAATACCGGGATGTACTATAGTCAAAGGATTCTCATGTCGGTCGTCGCATACCTACCTTGCACTGACGAGAGCCAACAGCTCGAAACTGCAGTCTGCAAGTGGTGTGTGACGACTGGCAAGGGAGCTCCTTTAAGTAGGATCAGTCTTTCGGCTGGTGTTTGTTGCAATCGAAGCATTAGCGTTTTGATGGTAATATGCAATTATTACACTTAACGCGCCAGATTTGTAACTTTGGTTGCAGTCTGGGTTACTTTCCTTATAGTAAAAATAAGGATTTATAGAGGAGTTTGCGACTAAAAAATATTATGTTTAATATTCCGCCCTCTAAAAGCACATTTAAACTATGCTAAGCCAAGTCAGGCTATTTATTTTTCGATTGCAACAGGCACTGGACCGCTAGATGGCGCCTACTGGCTATTTTACATGTCGCTATTGTAAAAATACCGGGATGTACTATAGTCAAAGGATTCTCATGTCGGTCGTCGCATACCTACCTTGCACTGACGAGAGCCAACAGCTCGAAACTGCAGTTTGCAAGTGGTGTGTGACGACTGGCAAGGGAGCTCCTTTTAGGATCAGTCTTTCGGCTGGTGTTTGTTGCAATCGAAGCATTAGCGTTTTGATGGTAATATGCAATTATTACACTTAACGCGCCAGATTTGTAACTTTGGTTGCAGTCTGGTTACTTTCCTTATAGTAAAAATAAGGATTTATAGGGGAGTTTGCGACTAAAAAATATTGTGTTTAATATTCCGCCCTCTAAAAGCACATATAAACAGTAAATACAACACTATATAAATCATTAATACAACAAATACAACAGTTTATAAGTAATAGGTAATAATATACACTATATGAAATCTCGACTAGATTTTTTTTTTAAGGTTGAGCAGGATTATTTTTTACATCAATCATAAGGTGAACTGACAATCTTGGAATTTCTAATACCCATTTTTTAAGTTTTTTCTTAAAAAGTTTAAACGAGTTAACACTTTTTAGAGATACCGGTACTTCATTATATATTTTAGGAGCTAAGTAAACGTGACAGCGTTGTCCTACCGTCTTAACCATTTTAGGTACTACAATAGATTTTTGTCTATGTCATGTATCATAACTATGAGCAATGATGTCTTTTGTGTTTTTATACTGATATAGGATCAAACTTTGAAAAAAGCACTATCTTATGTCTAGTATTTTAGATTCTTTAATAGATCTTCACTTGGGTAAGTATAACTTTTGCTAAATATTATTTTTATAATCCACTTTTGCATTACTTCAAGGTTTTTTAAGTAACAATTTGTTACGCCCCCCAAGCAATGATGCCATAATATAAATGTGGTTGGACTAGTGCAAAATATATGGTTTTTAGGTGGTCTGTATCAAAGATTCTTTTAAGATATTTAAATTTAGAAAAAAGTGATCTTAATTTCTTAACTAAAAAATCATTATGTTTATTCCATTTAAGATGGCAATCAAGCATGACTCCGAGGTATTTTATCGATATGATAGATGTTAATTTAATGTTGGTATTATTATATGTAATGCTGATATCCGAGAAGTCTGGAAGTTTATGAACGTAGCTGGTGAATGGTAAATAATATGTTTTGGTCATATTTATTGTCAACAGTTTACTACTGAAGAAGTCTATTATTACTGGAAAGTCATTCTGGATGTTAGATTTTATAACATTCCAATTTTTTCCTTGAAATAATATTGGCCCCAGTACAGTGCCTTGCGGAACCCCATAAGATACTGGTTCCATATTGCTCATTGTATCTCCAACCTTGACATATTGCGTCCTATCACTCAGATAGCTCTTCATTAAGTCGTGGCAAATTCCCCTGAAACCCATTCTCTCCAAAGTTTCTAATAAATTTGAATGACTGACAGTATCTAATGCTTTAGCCAGATCAACAAAGATGCATATGACCGGTTGAGAAATATTGACCGAGCTATATATTTTTGCAGTTAGATTGGTTATTGCACCCTGTGTTGATCTGGCCTCCCTAAATCCATACCGTTTGTCAGAGATTAAATTGAACTTGGTCAAAAAACTTGTCATTCTATGTTTTAAGATTTTCTCGAAGACTTTTGATAAGGTTGACAAGAGAGATATCGGTCTATAATTTGCCACATCAAGTTTATCACCAGATTTATGTAACGGCTTAATGACGGCTATTTTAAACGCTCTCGGAAATGTACCAGAATCAATGGCTCTGTTTATGATTGTACAAGATAATCAAGACATTCTTTTACCGTTTCTGCCTGAATATTATCAATACCAGGTGCTTTTTTAAGCTTAAGCTCCCCTACTATTTTTCTAACTTCCTGCTCACACCTATGTGTCAAATATATTGAATTTTTTATACTGGTCTTTGGAAAATTAGTTTTGACTGTATGGTTATTTTTTTTGCTAAAGTGCTTTCAACAGTGCTAAAAAAATTGTTAAAAGAATTTGATATTTCCTGAAGATTTGAGCTAGCATTTTCATTAATTTTTAATTTTTTTATTGAATCAGTAGATTAACGGTTTTCAATGTTTTTTATGCAGTTCCACATATTTTTCGAATCATTTTTATTTTTGCTAATTTGTGTTTTAAAATAGTTAGTTTTAGCTGATTTTACAGTTTCCGAAAGAGTATTTCTATATCTTTTAAATTCGTTCTGTATATTTATGTTTTCTGGATATCTTTTTGCTTTTTTATAGAGTTCATCTGTTTTATTTATCGAATTCACCAGTCCTTTGCTACTACTACTACTTAGATTATCTCCGTAAGCAAAAAAAATGTATTGAATTTTTATGTGTATAGGTGAAGAATCCATCTGTAGCGTATATGGATTTTCTAACAAAAAGTGAATAAAGTGATACTCGGGTATTAAGTTTGTGATATTCAAAAACGAGATGTCCGATAATACGATATTTATATATTTATATGCTAATAATTTTCGTTCTTAAGGAGTGATAAACGACAACAAACCAACCATTTACAAGAAATAACAGAAACAAGCTGTCACCATCAAGATCTGTATTTAATTTTTACCAAAGACATTGTGTCATAAAAGATATATTGCAACAATATAGTATATAACTTAGCTAAATATACCTATAATTAGATATAGGTATAATTATGAATTTTAACCGACATCACAGCATTCAATACGGCTCGAATGTTTGGTCACCACAATTCATTACTCTAGATTAGCTTAAGCGATCTCTATTAAGTTTTGCTAATTGTAAGGTCTGATGGTATAATCCAGTCAGTAGGGGTCAAAAAAGATCCTCGCCTTACAAAAGGTGGGGTAGTAATAATTTTTAAATGTTGTTCAGGTCTGGCCCTTGACAAAAAATCCAAGTTTTCGACCATGGGAGGAGGGGGACCGCTCGAGCCGCCATCTTGAATAAAAGGTACAAAAAAATTAGTATTTTGACAATAACTCCGCAGCGGTTGATCCAACGATGAAAATGTCTGCAACAAAGTTAAAGAGAGCAAAATTCCTCACAATAGTAAAACCCCATTTTTGACGGTAAATTTAGTAAGAGCGAATTACAGTTATTTTTAATGTGTTTTCCACACTACAATAAGATTATACAATATCTACTTCAAATTACAGTGATTTTTCTTGTTACATATAAATTTCCCTACCGCCGCCGCAGTAGCGTAATATAAGTTAGTAGAGAATATTTATCCATTTGAAGTTTATTTCTATTTTGTGAAACAGAAGATTCCTAGAGCAGGTGTAGCAGGTATAGACCTTTCCTTGTACGTGTTTTTGTTTCTTTTGAAAAGGGTAGCCCTCTCACCACTCCAAAGAGTGATGGGTACAGCAGGATACCGCGCGCTTTTTTATAACGAATTTTGTTCGCGTGTCTAGAAAGCCGCAGGACTCTGTGTCACCATTAACATATTTAAAAATCAGGATGCAAGACTAGAGCACATCGCGGAGGCTGGAGCACGCTTTCTTGTTGCTTTGTATGGTGGCAGCAACATGAAAGAGGAAACCTTGGAAGGAGTCCGCTTTCGTTAAATCTACAACAAAAAGCAAATTCAATCTTGTTTCTTTGCCAGTAACGAAGGAGGATATGCGGTATCATGCATTCAGGACGTACCACCAAGTCCAAAAATGGTAATACGGGATCCAAAAAAATCCAGAAGACTGGGGCTAGAAACGTGGCAGCAATGGCCTCGCTCTATTCACAATCACAGAGCAACCAGCACCCGAGAACTTGTTAAAAATTCATTTCATGCACTTGTCTAAAAGAATGCGGAGCATGTGGTTGCAGAAAAGTGGGGTTATTGTGTGTGGTTTCTGCAGTGGTCAGTTATTCGAAAATATACCGGAGGCTCGTATCGACAGTGATGAAGAAGATGATGAAGATTTATCAATGGAAGAACAATGGATTCTCAAAAGTAGCGATGATGATGACATTGTGGGCATCAACCCACCAGGACCATCAACAAAGTTAAAACACTAATAATATAATTGCGTGGCTCAAGCGTCATTTACATCTAAGATCGCGAAGCTGTGGATTAGGCCTATCGGGGACACCATAATAAAAAAACGCGACATTTACTCTACCTCAAGGTGATGTGGACATAAGTATACTTTGAACTTACAAAATTAATATCACTATGTAATAAGTAGAAAGAAACAATTGAAAAACGTGAGGAAAAACTACAAAAATGGGGTTTTACAATTTTTTGGGGAAAATGATCTTCCCGCCGCTGTAACTCGTTACATATTAGACTTACAAAAAAAAACTTTATACAAAAAATGTGAGGAATTGTATCTTCTTTAACTTTGTTGAATACATTTTCGTCGTTGGATCAATAGCTGCGGAATTATTTGCAAAAAACGAATTTTTTGTACTTTTAATCAAGATGGCGCCGCGAGCGGTTTTCCCCCCAAGGTCGCAAGTTTGGATTTTTTTACCACGGTCCAGTCCTTAACAATATATTCAAAAATTATTACTACCCCACCCTTTGCAGGGCAAAACTCCCTACTGACTGCACTAGTAGTATAAGTTGAGCAAAAAATTAGAAACAGTTTTTTGTATTACCAGCAAATTGGTCTTGGCGAATGCGCTAGGAACTGAAGAAAAAAGCGATTCAATTAGGAGTTACAGTTTCAATATGTTCCTTCCCTACAGAGACTAAATAAGAAGCCACTAAGTGTGTCTTCCAGGGTTAGAAATTGAGCCTTATTAACAAATTAAGTAAATTAGTTACACAATTTACGTTTGAGATGCAAAATATTACAAACATTTTTGTCATTAGATGCAGAAAATTTAGTAAAAATGAATAGACATCGACATTTACTTTCACAACAAAGAATAGATATTTTACAAATACTTCAATTATCATCAATATATTCACCTAACTATCCATTCATTATCGGCAATTAGCTGTGTTATCGTGGAAATCTGCACTAGCGTTACTAAGTAAACATGTAAACAACTATGCGCTTAGATACGACTCGCATTTAATGCTGTTATCTCTATTTTCACAATGTTCATTAAACATCCATCATTAATGAGCACCCTAATTTACTTCAATTAATTGAAGCTATAATGTTGTAATTTGACACTATCGTCAATAAAAAGCATATGGATCTACGCCAATTAAGAAACCATAAGAAACCAAATAAACGGGTATTAATTATATCATTTTAGGTTGATAATATTGTGAAGTATCAGTTACACGTTTTTTTTCTGGTTTCTACTAACAATATGTGATATGATATACCTAACCTATACTTGGATATACAGGGTGAGGCAATAGTGCGTCGAACCTCGATATCTCGAGTTCTACGATAGCTAGAAATTTTTTTAAAAATTGCAACTAAACTAGATAAAAAAGTCTATAACTGGAAATCATTCTCGAACATATAGGGCGAGCCAAGACGAAATTACAGGACCAAGTGCCTTTTTTTTTAAAAATGGAATGCTATGTATATCAGTACATTTTTTGAAGACTCTTTCTGGGCTCTATTATACATTCCTATATTAGCGTTGAATATCTCCCAACCACTTGGATATAATTAATTTTTTTGTTGAAATAATGCAATCTGCAGATGGATATTAAAAAAATCACCTCAGTCACAATTATGGGTTTTAAGAAAAACTTATGTGAATACCAGTTACGAGACATCTAATTAATGTTTTTGAATCATTTTCGTTTCCTAAAAATGTACAGGGTGGCCAAAAATTATTTTTTAATTAAGAACATTTTACATTGAATTTTCTCAAATTTTTCAAATGGAACACCCTGTATATTTTTCGACGATGGGATGTAGAAATGAAAAACGAAAATTTTTTGCAAGTATGTCCTTAGGGCTAATTGCAACCAATTTCGTTTTATTGAGCAATAATTACAAAATTCAAAAATAAACTTTAAAAAAGAGGTTTCTTCAAATAACTCAGTAGATAAAATTATAATAAATATTCCACATGTTGCCCATTTTCATTGGCACACATCTCTATGCGCTTTTGAAATGAGGTTCCCAAACTGCCGGTGTGATAGATGTAAAGGTAGTTATTATTCTTTCCTTCATATTTTTTACTGTTGTTGGTGTGTCTCTATAAACAATTTCTTTCACGTATCCCCATAAGAAGAAATCCATTTTTGTAAGATCTGGGGATCTAGCAGGCCATTTAGTGAGGCCATTTCTTCCAATCCATTGATTAGGGTAGGTATTATTTAAGTGGTCTTTAACTGCATTTAAATAATGTGGTGGAGCACTATCTTGCTGAAACGACATCCTATTTCGAATTCTTTCAGGGAGATTTACCAATAATTGTGGCAGATAGTTTTCCAAAAAATGAAGATAAATAGCTCCAGTCAATGTACCATTAAAGAAATGTGGCCCTGTTACATGTTCTCCAATAATTCCTCCCCAAACGTTTATAGACCATCTGTGTTGGTTATCAACTTGTATAAAAAAGTGAGGATTTTCCGAAGCATAATAATGGAAATTGTGCCTATTAACAAATCCATTTTTATGAAAAGTTGCCTCATCACTGAATAAAACAGTATTGAAGAAGTTGATATCATGTTGCATTTCACCTCTGGCCCAATTACAAAATTGTAGGCGTTTTTGAAAATAGTCATCAGATAATTCCTGGTGCATTTGAATATGATATGCATGCAACTTATTTGTTTTTAAAATTCGACCCATAGACCTTCTACTTATTCCTACTAACGAGCTCACTTCTCTCTGGCTAACATGAGGATTCTCAACCATTGCCAGCACCACAGAAAACTCATTTTCTTCGCTCACAACACGTTTTATTCTTTCACTTTTTTTATATTCGACATTTCCAGTTTACAGAAATCTATCGAGAAGGTTCTGGAAGTTGCTAACATCAGGAATCCTTCTTTCAGGATAACGTTGGTGATAAATTTTATTGGCAAGTAACCAATTTCTGTCTGAGTCGCCCAAAACAAAAGTCATGTCTACAAGTTCCGCTTTATTAAAATTCCAAATATTTTAAATTCAATACAAATTGTAACGACCGCTAAATGTGATAAATGCTCCTTTGTACACAGTTTATACCAAACTGTTTTATTGCTTGTCGAATAACGAAAACAGCAAAATAATGTACAAAAAAACATTACAAAGTAAAGGATCGGTTAAATACTATTTACTCATTTCAATGGATTGGAAGAAATGGTCCCACTAAATGGCCTCATTTCAAAATTGCATAAAGGCGTGTCAATCAAAATGAGCAACACGTCGAACACCTATTATAAATTTTCTTAATGAATTATTTGAGGGAACCTCTTTTTTAAAGTTTATTCTTGAATTTGACACTTATTTCTAAAACGAAAATGGTTGCAATTAGCCATAGGGAAGTACTTACAAAACATGTTCGTTTTTCATTTCCACATCACATCGTAGAAAAATATACAGGGTGTTCCATTTGAAAAAATTGAGAAAATTCAATTTAAAATATTATTAATTGAAAAATAATTTTTGGTGAAGGAAGTGAAAATGATAAGAAAACATTAATTAGATGTCTCGTAACTGGTATTCACATAAGTTTTTCTTAAAATCCATAATTGTGACTGTGGTGATTTTTTTATATCGATCTGCAGATTGCATTATTTCAGCAAAAAATTCATTATATCCAAGTGGTTGGGAGATATTCTATGCTAATATAGGAATGAATAGAGCATAGAAAGAGGTTTCAAAAAATGTACTGATATACATAGCATTTCATTTTTAAAAAACGGCACTTGGTCCTGTAATTTCGTCTTAGCTCGCCCTGTACGTTCGACAATAATTTCCAGCTATAAACTTTTTATCTACTTCACTTGCAATTTTTTTAAAAATTTCTAGCTATCGTAGAACTCGAGATATCGAGGTCTGACGCATTATTGCCCCACTCTGTATATTTTATCTGTTGTGAGAATTAACGGACTATGTGTCCCTATAATAAATCGACTATATGGCTGTTTAGTATTCGAGGAGTAAACGTGTTCATATTTAATTTCCGGATCAGATCGAATGAGCTGTCACTTTCTGAAATTATATATATTTTATGAATGTCTATGTATCTTAATAATAAAAATAAAAATGTGTTCTATAACTTACAGCTCTTCTCGCTGGCGTTGGGATAAAACCATTTTCATGTTAATGTTCCGAAGCTCACGTTGATATACTTCTATTGCATCACCTGAAAATATAAAAAAAAATAAGCAAAAGAATATGTTATATTTTTGGAACACAAATTACGACAGTGTTAGATACGTAAAAACTATTTTACTGAGATAACGACAAATTTCAAGGGTGTTGGTAATACTAAAGTTCCGTTACTTTTCCAGACTTCCCTTGACCGGTTTTATATTTCATACATTTTATACCTCACTTACATTTAAACTTCATAATATATTGATGAAAATCGTTTCAATTCTGTTAAAGGATTGACGAGAAATATTAAACATTTATAAATATAGAGCTTTATTGAGCTAATGCGCAAGTGGCGCAAAAATCCTATACAGGATTTCGTAACTTATGACGTTGCATAAGTTGCGAATGAATACGCTTTAATAATTAATTATACTGTGCAGGAAATTCTCATTGGACCCAATTCCGTTTGGAGCTCATATTTTGACTATGTACCGTACCCATGAGACTGTCAAAGAACCTACCAAAACATATAGTAGAGGAAATGAATGCAGAAAAAGGGCATTATGTTCTTAATCGTTACTACTTCAATGTAAAGACTTGAAACCTTTTGCATAATGTTAAGTTTCGGCAACATATGAAATGTACACCTTTGAAAATTAGTGCACTCGCCCCGGGGGGTTGCAGCCCCCATTTTACACCCCTAATGCAATAACTCGAAAATGTTTCAACAAAATCATTGAAATTCATATCATGGAAGTTTTTGGCGTCGCTGATTACGAATCCGAGGTGAAAAAAACCTAAAATGGCGGTCTTTAAGAACTAATTCCTGGTTTAAGCCGTTTCTATTGATTTTACTGAAAATATGTAGAGTAAAAAAGTGTTTAGAATGCCATTTTGCATAAGAATACACCATTTTGGTAACCACATTATTTAACCCGTTCGCTTCTCCCCCGTGGAAACCCTCCTACGCCTGACCCTTTCTTTTGAAAAAATTGCGATAAAAACTTTTTAATTTTTTTTTATTATAGTTTGATAATATTGGACTAATAGTTGAAATAACAAAAAAAAATAACCCTAATCGTGCATGGGACCACATTGCCTGAACGTATGAATATAAAATAATTTTACCATTCCAATTTGTTGCGATTCAATCATTTTCAAGGAGCGCCCGAAATATTTATGATATATTTCCAAATACGTACAAAGACAGGCAAGCTAAAAGCCCACAAAGTTATGCTAATATTATTTTTTTATATTTTGGTGCATGGTGCGTGGTCCAACTCCCCTCTGCTAGGTGGTTCCCGGAATGTTAGACCGTAAGTACTCTGTTTTATTTTTATTTGTGCCATTAAATAAACTTGTATCTTGTTTTTACCACCGTGTTTTATTTACCAAGTACACACACTTAGTCACCAAAGCGACATATGTTGGAGGTTAAATTAGTCACTAATGTGACAGTAGCTCTAATTTATAAGAACATGTCAAAACAAAAAGAAAGAATTGGACAAACAGGTAACCAGAGCCATGTTTGCTACAAATTTTACTTTTAAATTCATTGAATATAGAGAAGTTTTTCCCTCGCAGGATCCTAATATTGAAACATCATTAGCGCGATCTTATAAATTGTTGAATAAGTATTTCATCAGATGTTGGCTTCAATGAAATTCCCTTCTTACCACCGACTCTGGTTGTCCCTTGATCCTTTTTTGTTAATACTAATATATTTTTTTTAATTAACGTATTTTTGTTTGCCTCATTAATGTAGATTTTTTTTTTAATTAAATTAAGGCAGGATATAGAAACAGTAAATTTTATTTGTAGTCGTTGTCTGTCTTCTAAAAATGGCGTAGGATCTGATGGTTCAATGAAATAATAAACTAGATATGACATGCAACTCTCCCTGAAGGTCTACCGAGATGAAACCTTGATAAAAGCCTTCTCGGCAAAATGCTCTTTCAAATAAAAAAAATTGCTTCCAAATCGCGTCACCTGTTGAAGCGACATGAAGGCAAATACATTCAAACCTCATTCATGAGATTAAAAATATTCAATGCCATTTAAATTTAATTTTTTTTTTAAACTAGCCTTTCTGTAAAAAGTCGTACTAAAAAGTAAAAAACAATAATGTACGACTACAAGAAAATCAAGGCGTGTGCACTTTGTATATTAGTATAGGTATGTATCATCTTTATGTACGCATGATTGAAGGTAATATGTGTACAACGATTCCACCCCGTTCATAGATTGCTTTTCTTGCAGTCGTACATTATTATTTTTTACTTTTTAGTACTTTTGACAGGAAAGCAAGTTTAAAAAATAATTTTTTTATTTCCTAGTTTTTAGTCACACTTTATAGTGCATTCTGTAAGTCGGACAGGAATATGAATATGTTCTAACTTAGACTATACTTCCCCCCCGTTTTCGAGGATGCTGAACACGATGGCGGTGGTTAAATCTCTCTCCGAGGTCACCCCACTCCCCAAACGGGCAAAAACCACACCCGAAAGGGATAAACTGCGTATACGCCGTCTCTTACCAGCCAAATTTGTGTTACCCCCATTTTCGAGGATGCTGAGCACAATGATGATGTCGAGACCCCTTCTTGACTCCCGCCAACCCCCAAACGGCCAAAAACCAACCCCGAAAAGGAGTAAACCGCGGATAGGCCGTCTTCTCTCGGCTAAACCCATATCATCCCCGTTTTCGAGGATGCTGAGCACGATGGTGATGTAGGGACCCCTCCTCGATCCCCGCCAACCCCCCAAACGGCCAAAAACCACTGCCGAAAGGGGTAACCGCGGATAGGCCGTCTTCTCTCGGCTGAACCCGTGTTACCCCCCGTTTTCGAAGATGCTGAGCACGAGGGTGATGTCGAGACCCCTCTTCGACCCCCGCCAACCCCCCAAACGCCCGAAAACCACCCCCGAAAGGGTAAACTCTCGGATAAACCCGTGTTACCCCCTGTTTTCGAGGATGCTGAGCATGAAAAAAATATCGCGACCTCTCCTCGCTCGGCGGGGTCTCGACATCACCATCATGCTCAGCATTCTCGAAAACGGGAGTAACATAGGTTTGGTTGGTAGGAGACGGCGGATACGCGGCTTATCCCTTTCGAGGGTGGCTTTTGGCTATCTGGGGGGTTGGCGGGGGTCGTGGAGGGATCTCGACATCTCTATCATGCTCAGCATCCTCGAAAACGGGGGCAAAACATATTTGGCTGGAAGAAGACGACGGATACGGTTTACCCCTTTCGGGGGTGGTTTTTGGCCATTTGGGGGGGGGGTGACCTCGGAGAGAGATTTAACCACCGCCATCGTGTTCAGCATACTCGAAAACGGGAGGGAGACATAGCCTCGTTAGGTTAGAAAATATTCATATTTTTCGAGGTTCTATCCGACTCACAGAATGCACTATTAATTAAATTATTATCATACATTGCCTAAGTTTAATTAATTAGTAGATTAATTTGGATTTTCAAAGATCCTTCGCTTTCTCGCCCCGCTCCGTCGTTTTGCAGATTTTTAAATTTTCACCCCGGTGCCCCCTACGTGCGGATATTTGCAAAAGAACGGTGGAATATTGTACTAGCATCTGATCTTAGTAACTGTGCAAAATTTCATCAATTGATTATGTCAGGAAGTATGTTAAATAAAGGATGCAAGATGACAAACGTTCAATTGTAATCCTCGCACCTTTTACCTGCGGATATTTGCAAAAGTAACGGTGGGATACTGTTATTTATCATCCGATCTTAGTGACTGTGCAAAATTTCATAAATTGATTATGTCAGGAATAAAAATACTGCACTGTGAGTTAAAAAGCAAAGTTGCAAAGTGCGTGAGAAAAGCAAGTAAAAATAGTGGTATTTCCGATTAAACAGGAAGTACACTTTTGGGTCTAGTTACAGCAAAAAATTTATTTTTATGCTAAATATCCTGTACCAAATTCCAAATGTTTATCTTTTCCTTAGTTGAGTTGGTAAAGGATCCACACTTCGTTGTGGACGAAACACAGAATCTTCGCCAACTCTTGGACCATGGCCAAACAACCCGAAAAACTGTGAATTCGTGTCATTGTTGGTTTTTAATAGTATTGTGAAAAACATATATAAAAGCCAGCTATGCTACTTTAACGTAAAAGAGTAATTAAGATTTTTATTCACCCTCAGTACCTGTTATGAAAATCTTAGCTTTGCAAAAATGACCTGGATCTGGAGGCTCGGGATCTTACTCTATGAAGAAATATTCGTATTAGGTACCTATTTTCGTGGGGTGAGCGTGGGTGCGTCTTTACTATGTACATACTTAGATATGCGATGTAAAGCAACGTTAGGCGTGGTTAGTAGTTGGATGGGTGACCGTTCCAACTGTAGTAGGGTATGTCCCCTACAAGTCTTAAACAAAAATCAAAAAATTTCAAAAATAACCAAAAAAAACCATATCACTCCATGCACCATGGCAAACTACATTAAAAAAGTCAACCAGACACTATTTATATCCAAAAACCACAAAGTCAAATAAATCTGAAAAAATTCGCAAGCACTCGATAATTCAAAAATAACATAAATTCACTAATATCAAACTTCAAACATTCATTCAGGTCCATTCATAACAGGTTCACTACCAAAAACGTCACTTAAAAATACAGCCCCCGTATATTCATCAACATGACCCAAGTCACTATCTAAACTCAAATTTGCAACGTCTTACTTCAATCCGTAAATTTTCTATAAACACTTTAATTTTCAAATTCTTCTTACTTTTTGGTCACCCCCTGTATACTTCAAACCACGTTCCGTGCCTCGAGTCTTATAGTTCAAATTTAACTTCATCAATTTCTTGCAACCCGATTGCTATTTTAATTTTCATCATTTTTGATCACTCCTCGTAATATAGCATACAATATCTCGGTTCAACTTGACTCGTACCCGTTAGGAACATTTTCATATCTTATTTCCAGACACTACGCACCTATCGGGAACATTCTCATTTCATTTCAACTTTTAAACATCGGACCTCCGTTAATAGTTTACGGGGTCGTGTCACATTTTGTTAATTAAACGCTAATAACTTCTAAACTAAAATAGTTCCAAATTTCATTCTTATTTCAATAAATTCCTCTTTTCACTACTGATTTTCCTATGTAATTTTCATTTTCGAAATCTTAAATTTCCAGTATTGCGCAATATGTTGCAATCACTGACTCATCCTCGTCCGCACGGAGCGATTTCCAGCCTTTCCAGAGAGTTTAAAACGGGATGCGAGACTCGATGGGGAGCGATAAACGAAACTTTCACAAACGTATATAAATGTTTAGTATTCGCTAAGTGACTTAGGAAAAAAGTTATTTAAAAGTGATTTTAAGTGTAATAAGCTAATTTGCTAGTGCTTTCGGTCCGGAAGTTGTAGCTACCGACCGTCTAGTTAGGCTTTCTTACTCCCTGTCCTAGCATACTTTTCGTGACTAGCTGTTCAGAACTAGCTTCCCAGGCCGAAACCTGGTTAAAAAGAGTAGTTTTAGAAATCGCTTTAAGTGGCCCCATTTAGTTTTAGTATCTCCTCGCCTTAAGTGGGGCCCTTTAAATTTTTATCTTCTCCTTAAGTGGCGCCTATTTATCTTTTAATAAAACACCTTTCGTCTTAAGTGACCCCATTTTATTTCATCTTAAGTGGCCCCATTTTGTTTCGCCTTTACGGCCCACACAGTCGCCAACCGAAGTGAATTTTTTCAGATAAATCAAGTCAAATATTTCAACAAACAATTTTGCTAAATTCCACAGTCCGAATTTATGCTGTCGAATAGTTACATCCACTAAAAAGAAAATTTTGTTAAATTATAATTACCCCTTATTTTTTAAACTCTGTTAAAAAAACCTTAAATGAATAATTGCTCGTTCCGCTTTAAAAACAAGTGTTGCTTTTTTCAAGAATACCATATACAGGGTGTAGCCGTTGACCCTGTCAGGACTTAAAAACTAACCAGTGAAAAAATAAAATTAAAAACCACCGTTCCAGACCACAATATACAGGGTGTAGCAATTGACCCAATCTATCACTGCCGAAATCAAATCCAAACGCTCTCTAGGGTCTCAGCTTTAAACCTCCGCCACTCCAGATTTTTTATTTCAGCAAACAGAGGGCTTTATCGTGTTCACAACGAAGATCGCATCCTCGCCTCACACATCTTCCAGCGGCTTGTATATCAGTGTATGCGCGGAAGCTGGAAGAGGTTCGGCAAAATTCGTGGTTGGGGGTAGCTCGTCTACAGGCGTCGGTGTTAGGCCTCAGTAACGGAAATAGGCCGACGTAAAAAAAAAAAAAGTATTTTCGTTGCTAATCAAGCCGAAATACGTCTCGTACAAAATGTAATAAAAAGAAAAACTGTAAAGAGTTGATTCGAACCTTCAACCACACGCGTGAGAATCGGGCAAAATGATCACTACACCACGGACGACTTTTAATGAACTTACATACTTTTTGCTATTTGAACGTAAGAGTAAGATTTTTATTTACCTTCAATCTGTAAAAGGGCCCCACTTTCAAGCTAGCGAGTACGCAATACGTTTTTACTTACATATTACACATTTATTGTGAACATTTTAGCTTTGCTAAAATGACATCGGTCTGACGGTTCTGGGATCTTGGACTATAATGCCCTGGACCTTTGCCGGTTTTCTAGGAAGCTGGGTACCCTATATCAAACACACCGGCTACGAATGTGCCCAGAAACGCCTCTTGTCGAAGGTCGATTTGATATTCAGAAAACACAGGAATAGATTGAACTGAGAGTCGGCCCAAGTTTCGCTGTGGGCGTACCTAATTCGACAATTTCTCGTATATCCCTGAACCAATTCAACAAACTTTTTGATAAGTTTTTAGAGAAATCTCGATAAAATAGCACTGCACCATTTTCTTTCTCTTAATTTTTTTTTTTTTGTGTTTTTAATAGTCCAGTACCATTAAATTAAAAGAATTGTACAATAAAATGATATTTACTGGGAACCACATTGATATAAACTTTTATAGAAAGTATAAACATATATACAGAATTGTACTCAAATAAGCAAAGAAAATGTATACCGATAACCTTTACTTAAAAGCAGAAAATAAATCTAAAGCAGCATGGAACATAATCAATAATACTACTACTCAACAGATCTACTCAAACTGCAATATATAATTTCTTAAACTATATGAAAATCTTGACAAAAATTTTTAAAATGTGGGACTGTTTATGGATTTGAGTAAAGCATTCGATTTGGTTGACCATAATATACTTCTAGCAAAACTAGATGTATACGGCATGAGAGGTAAAATCAACGAGTTACAAGGACATATTTGACAGGTCGATCACAGTTAGTAGAAATTGATAAAATAAGATCTGATCAACTAAATATCAAGTATGGAGTACCGCAAGGATCTGTCCTTGGTGCTTTGCTGTTCCTTTTGTTTGTAAATGATCTGTCAAATGTGTCTGATGGAAACTTTGTGATGTTTGCTGATAACAATAGTCTCTTATGTTCTAGCGGCAGCCTATCTGATGTTATAAAAACACACAAATGCTGCTCAATAAATTTACATTATGGTTTAACACGTATAAGCTGTCTCTAAATGTAGATAAAACACATTTTATAAGTTTTACTCCTCGATCCAAAACAATAAATAAATCATTTTTGATAAAGAATAATGGAAAATCAATAGCGCAAGTAAGCGAAGTGAAATTTTTGGATTTGTGTGAACTTAGCAAAACAACTTTGCAGAATAAAAAAACTATAGGCCTATTATTTGCCGCTAATTAATCGTGAAAGTAATAATTTTACCGTTGTTAATTTTGAAAACATTTTCAGGTATTCTGCTAATTTCACATGGAAGTTAGCAGAACATCTACCAAAAATTTATTTTCATTAAAAGTAGGTAGCTCAGAATTTGCCGTTTTTTAACCGTAAACGAATAGTGAAAATGAAATTTAAAAAAATACAAATTAAGGCGGAAAAACAAAAAAAATCGTTTTTTCAGAATCAGAAAAAACTTAGCAGAAATTAAAAACCCATAGGCCTATTATTTGCCGTTAATTAGCCGCTAATTAATCGTGAAAGAACAATTTTACCGTTGTTAATTTTTTAAAAATTTTCAAGTGATCTGCTAACTTCACGTGGAAGTTGGCAGAACATCTACAAAAAACTTTTTTCTAATTAAAAGCAGGTGGCTCAGAATTTGCCGTTTTTTAACCGTAAACGAATGGTGAAAATGAAATTTTAAAAAAATAAAAATTAAGGCGTTAAAACCAAAAAAATTATTTTTTAAAATCAGCAAAAACTTTCAGAATGAAAAACCCATAAGCCTATTATTTGCCCTAAATTTTCCGCTAATTAATCGTGAAAGTAACAATTTTACCGTTGTTAATTTTTTAAAAAATTTCGGATGTTCTGCAAACTTCACATGGAAGATAGCAGAACATCTACCAAATTTGTTTTTAACTAAAAGTAAGTAGCTTAGAATTTGCCATTTATTAACCGTAAACCAATGGTGCAAATGAATTTAAAAAGAATTAAAATTAAGGCGATGAAACCAGAAAAATATTTTTTTAGAATCAGCAAACTAATTCAAAATTAAAAGTTACGAAAGAGAATACATAAACACGAGGGAAAAATGATAATCAAAGTATCCGCAACAGACTCGAGGGTTAAATAAAAAAATTTTAAAGGAAGAACATTAATGAGACAGGCGAAATATCGTGAAATCAGAAACAAATGATTGAATGAGACAAAACTGAATAACATGCAGAGTAGAGAAATGTTTGAATCGATACTTGAAAAACGAGAAATAGTCTTAAAAATATTTAGTAAATACTTAGGAAAAAAATTAACTGCTTAATTAATAAAAAATTGGTAGATCATCTCGGCAAATTTTAAAACGTCAATTATAACTAGGGTGAAGGAAAACTGACTCCCAAAAGCCATTATCAGCCTTAATGGCTGTTCTGCTGAGTACCAGAGACAGCAAATCAACAAAAAATGTCAAAAGAAATTGTAAAGACATCACGACAAATTCGAGAATGACACGATTAATTATAGAAAGGGAACAGTAAATTCTTGAACGAAAACTGAGTCCCAAAAGCCATTTTCAAACGAGCTTAACGGCTGTTATGCTGAGTTTCGGGGAAAAAAATTTAAAATTCTTAATAAAAAAATTGCAAAATTCGCAAGACAAATTCGATTATAAAAGCGGAAATAGAAAATTCCTGAAGGAATAGTCAAACTTAATTCCCTTTCTTTGGTTTTATCGCCTTAATTTTTATTTTTTTTTTAATTTCATTTACACCATTCCTTTACGGTTAAAAAACGGCAAATTCTGAACTATCTACTTTTGGTAGATGTTCTGCTAACTTCCATGTGAAGTTAGCAGAACACTCGAAAAATTTTAAAAAATTAAGATGGGTAAAATTGTTACTTTTACGATTAATTAGCGGCAAATAATATACTCCCCTTCTGAATGTTACCGACTCTTTTTGGACTCTATCGTTAACCGATGTTATGGTAAAGCGAGTCCTCCAGAGCGGCATCAGTTCTCCAATACATCTCGCTACGGGGCCTGGTACCACAAGACATCGGAGCAAGTGAACAATGAGCTCATGCCACAGACTACCAGACTGGCAACTTCCCTGAGAAATTTATCCGGTCAAGGTCGAGGCAACAGAAGCCAAATTCAGATGTCGCTCTTAACGCAAATGTCGTTTGAAACGTCAAACGTCGTCCATTGTTATTATGTTATTTATATTGTGTACTGTGCTGGTGATATTATTTTTGTAGAAACTTGACTTTTTAACATAGAATACGTAGTTTTTAGTGCCCTTTAAAAATTTTTATTTCCAAAGAGGAGTTAGGTGAGTGTTATTGTGCAAATATACATTGGATTACAGTAATATATAATATTGCATTTTACAGATTATTTCTTAAAATGTCTTCTGCCTTCTGCATTGTTTGTGAAACTGAAGAAGTTGATGTGCAAAAATTGCACTATTTTCCCAGGAACCTTCATAAGTAAGTGTGCATTTGCTCCAGTCTTTGTTTTTAGTTTTTGCACAGTGCAATATATATTTCTAAATATCGTAAGACTACTTCAAATTATTGTTCTGCCTTACCACAGTATCTACTTCAAATAAATAAATATATATCGTTTTCAGATCGAAAATTTGGCAGGACTTAATGGGAATGAAAGTGTCAGAAAATAGTATACGCCATCTTAGAATTTGTAATAAGCACTTCACAGTAGAGTCATACTCAAATGATACCGATTACATCCTCAATAGAAATGCAGTTCCTACCCGGTATCCATGTGGAGACACAGTAGAAACACAAAGGGATTGTACACCTGTACCCATACAGGTCGAGGAACTCAAAGAAGATATATGTCTACCATCGACATCACGTGGTCTTCGTGTTTCTTCTGCACATAATGAGGAATTAGAAAACCCGCATCCAGACACATCTAGTAGTGTGCCAAGTACTCCAGTTGATCGTTCATCAACACCTCTACCATCGTATACCAAATCTGGGGGATTCAGAGGCCAAAGTTCAATTTTAAAAAAAATTGTGTCAAGAAGATACAACCCCAAGGAAGAAAGTTATGTTTAAGGTAATTTAAAAAAAGAAAGATCACATACGAAAATTAAAAAAGTTGTGTAAAGAGCGAGCAAATAAAATAAAAGAAATGTGTGACCTGAGTAACTCTGATGTTGTCAGAAATATTTTTAAAGACCTAAAGTCAAGTACTGTTGACTTTTTAATATCTCATCTACACTGTGTAAAACCATATATTTCATCAGGTCCAGCGGCGGGATTCTAAGTTGCTATCGTATTAAGTCGATACGATACTACTGATTCTAAGTACGTATCTTATAACAATTTTAACTCTTAATCGACAGAATACGCTCGATACCAAAGAAGTTATTGTTTCAGTCTTACGATACTATAACAGTTTACTCTATAACAACTTAGAATTTCAAACGACACGTGTTTGAAATTCGTTGCTATCATATCGATTCGATTCGATAGGAACTTAGAATCCGGCCACTGTAGTCATGTTTGCCTTGAGTTTTTTTTATTGAGGTACTAACCTCGTCATCACTGAAAATTCGAATTTGGAGAACATTGTTATCATGTAAGAGGTTGCAAGGCGAGTATTTACTACAATTAATAAATGCACACGAAAAGAAATTAGCAAGAGAGTTATTGTAAAATATAAATATGGTTCTTTTGATATTGATAATTTAATTGAATATAATAAAACAAAAGTGCCTTAAATATTAATAATAGTAATAAACTGTCTTTATTTGTGGCGGAGTTCAGCAAAGCTGCTCTTCCACTCAACCACATAAAATACAAGTTTTATGATGTAATTTTTAAAGTATCTATTTAGGTTAAGGATATCTGTGTTTTTAATTCTTATGCTTTCTTTTACTATGTATTTTTCTTTTGTCATACTTTTTATTACATGTTTATTTATGTCTGACAAAATAAAGTTCTATGATGTATTACAAATTTGACTTTTAATTTCCTATAGTATATATATAGGTAATATGGCGTATTTGACATTGAAATTTGTGATCAAAGATTAAGCATGAAACGGCATTGCACTTTGATCACAAATTTTAAATGTCAAATATGTACATAAACTGTAACTTAAAGTAAACAAATGGTCAAATCTCCCGCGTCTGCAACTGTGGCGCCCTCTGAATTTGGCTTCTGCAAATCGGAGAGAGAGAGAGATAGATTTCTGGACAAAAATTTAACATTGAGTTGCCAGTCTGGTAGTCTGTGCTCATGCGATGTCATGTCAAATGCCTTGCGGTAGTCGATCCAGGCCATAGAGAGGTTCCGCTTATATTGCATGGAGTGACACATCTGTCGATCAGCAGGTTCTCCTTGCAGCCAGCGACACCTCTCTTTGACCCTCGTTCGTAAACCGGTTCAACTGCGTGGAGCACCCGCATGTACAAAATGCGTGTAAACACCTTGTAACATGCGTTTAGACAGGTTATCGGTCTGTAGTTCTTTGGGTTGGACAAATCTCCGTTCTTGGGGATCAGCACTGTCCGCTCCGCAACAACCCAAGAAGGAATTTGCTGCTTCCCATTCAGCCGGGAATTAAAAATTCTGGCCATCACACATTGGATACGGGATGCGTGTTGCCTCGCCGACCGGATCTTGCCTTCTATCTTTTGTATGCGTCGCTCCGCCCTTTCCTGTGGGGAAGCAGTGTTTCACCCCTCCACCCGAGAAAAGCGTTGAGCAGCAGCATACACTGTACAATTTATGTGCCAGAGGTCAGCCCATTCAGGTACCACTGCACGAAGTTCTTCATCCACTCTGGCCAGGTCTTGTGGCCCGGGGGTTTTTATGTGGTGTAACTCCCGTCCGGTACTGAGGCCCTCTGGTGTTGGTGGAACGATTAGAGCTACGTCCTCAACCGGTGAATGCGGCAGCCCTTCGGCCACTTCATTCACCGGTCCAGGAGCAGCCCTCACGTAGACCCTACTACGAAGGTGGGATACATAGTCACGCAGATTTTTTGTGGCGTGAAGGCGCTATACTCTGGAAGCCTCTCACACCACAGAGCATGCATCCGCTTCATGTATTCCCTACGCGCAGGCTCACTGCTTTCATAACATTGCAGAAGTTTATCTCTCAGTTCATCTGTCCACCCAAGGCGTCCTTGGTCATTGCCCATGTCGTCAACGGGCGGTCTGTCCGGTTGGGCCCCACCACCTTGCCCTTGACCCCTATCCGCACGGGGTTGATCGTGGGGGCCCTGTCTTCGGCCTGCAGGAACCAAAATATAGGGCCTGTGGGTGGTTAGCCCAGCAGGCCCACGACCGGCATCAAAAGGAAAGAAGACGCTTTTCCCTCCCGGGTGCACTAGGGCTGTCGGTTCGGTTTTGCACCCCCAGCTGGAGTAAGTGATGGCGCTACTCACCAAAGGCTTGATAGATGGAAGTCAGCCCCTCCTGCTATTTTTATTATTACTCTATCGAAAGGTCTCTAAACGTCTAACATTTTTTTTTATCGATTCAGGGATTACGAGAAATTGTCGAATTACAATATCATCTTTCTAAAATCGGTTAAATTCATGAATTTCAAAGTGGTTTCTACTGATTTATATTATATATTCATAATTCAGGAATGAAATTTAAATAAGTTATCTTGTCTCAGCCAAATAAAGTATTCATCATATAATTCTTGTATGTCTATTAGTGTATTTTATTATCAATTTTTTTTCCGAATCACGACAAAAACACCTCAAGTCGACATGAAATCTCTGGCTTCGTATCGACTCACTGAGATTTTAACAAGTCACCCTGTAATTAAATCTAAAAAAAAAACTCATGCGACATGTTTTAATTGCCATTTCCATTTGCCATACACTTTTTGCGTATAAATATTCCTGCATAAATCTGAATTACAGATATTTCATAATGAGCGAGTCCTTGTTATAAAAATATCAAGACCAGTTTAACTTCCTTTAAAATATGTAGAGATAATTCAGATAATCTTATATGTAATAAATATAATAATACTCATACAAATAAAATTACAATCACACAAACATTTGGAAAAAATATACTACTACTAGGTACTACCGGCTAAGTGCGGGTTATCATTTAACTTCCTGACTGTTATGTAACAGTAATGCACTTGAGGTTTGTTACTTTCAGCAAGATTTATTTTGGTTTCACTTTATTTAATTTTAGTTAAGAAGGCAATGTGAAACCTTAAAGTAAAAGTGATTTAGGTTAGTAAAGACATGAAGGATTAAAAAACATTTTGCCTAGGAAATGAGTCATCTTAAGGCAAACGCGACTTTTTTAATTTTTTGATATAGGTATTGCTGTAATGTTATAAATAGGCCTCTGTTCGAGGTTCTATTCTCCTTTTACAAGTGTTGTCAACAAAACTAATAGGAAAATATAAACATTACCCAAGAAAAGAGATTAGCTTTTCATACAGTTGTATTGGTGATTCATTAATAGATTATTAACTTATTCCATAATTCGCATATGAATATACGTTTAATTATCTGCAGACAGAAAATTGCTGGCTGATATACAGATTAGGTTTAGAAGAGGGAATTTCTTTTATTTTCAATTTTATAAAAAATGTCAAAGCAATAAAAAGTTATGTTTGATTTAGAACCAACAAATCCTTAATTAAAACATTCATATTAATACAGTGAGTTCTTGAAAACAGTTAAAAGTGGTAGATGGTAGTCGAGTTCAGCGTCGCTTCAATAAAAACCGCTGCCCAAGGCATCACTACTTCCACATCCAGATTTTGTATCCAAGTCTTATACACACTAAATCCCAATGTAATTTTACTCCCTTTATTAATAGGCAAAAAATCTTTTGAGACGTTTCATTCTTGTATACACACTAAATCACATTTTAATTTTTTTTACTCCCTTTCATAATAGTGCGGGGGTGGTATTGGGGGTGATAGTGGGGGGGGTGGCTGATGCCAAAAAGAATTTTGAGACCTTGACTTTTCGTACATGCCCTAAATTGCAATTTTGTGGACTCTTACCTGCTTGCTTTGGCTATTTACCCTATTTACCCCCGAACCCTTCGAGGGAATTAGATCAAAATATAATCCAGTTCCAGATTTCGATAATTGTACCAAATTTCAAGTCAATACCATAAACGGTTCCAGAGTAAAAACGTGCGCACAAAAAAAAGTTACAGACGGACAGGAATTTTTATTTCGCTCAAATTTTAAATCTCGACGTTCCATGACATTTTAAGCCTATTAGCCCAGTTGCTAGGGGTTTTAAGTCGGAATTAATTGTTACCTCGCTAATTTTTTCATGAAAGGCTAATTCTTTGCTAGCAGAAAGTGAGCCAAAAAAGTTTACCAAAATTTACCCCCGCGAACCCTTATAAACTACCCTCTGAAACGGAAGAATTCAGTTTTTTGCTAATATCTCGAAAAATAATGAAAAAAAAAAACGGATAGCACCACGTGAAAGAGCGGGAAATTTTACAAAATAGTATAAAAGTTTTTTTAATAAATTTTTCCCTTAGCATGAGAAATTATTACAGTTCGCTAAAGACAATTTGTACCCATTAAAAACGAAAAAAAAGTAGCATTTTAAAGGGGAAGAATTCAAATTTCCAATGGTATACTTACTTTTAATTTTTATTTCTTATAAATTGCACGTGAAAGTTAAGTTTATTATGTAGCGGCAGTCGAGAAATGCTTCATTTCCCTGTGCGACGCGCTTGAAATATTGAGCCGAATTAGCGAACTGTAATGATTTCTCATGCTAAGGGAAAAATTTATTTAAAAAAACTTTTATACTATTGTTTTGTAAAATTTCCCGCTCTTTCAGGTGGTGCTATCCGTTTTTTTAAATATTTTTATATTTTTCGAGATATTAGCAAAAAACTGAATTTTTCCGTTTCAGAGGGTTGTTTATAAGGGTTCGCGGGGGTAAATTTTGAGTCACTTTCTGCTAGCGCAAAAAACTAGTTTTTCATGAAAAAATTAGCAAGGTAACAATTAATTCTAACTTTCCATCAAAATTAGTCTCTGACAACTGTAATCCAGTCAGTAGGGAATTTTGCCCTGCAAAAGGTGGAGTAGTAATAATTTTTAAATGTTGTTCAAGTTCGGGCCTTGATAAAAAAATTCAAGTTTCTGATTGGGGGAGGGCTCCAGCCGAGCCGCCATCTCAGGTATAAAAAATTAGTTTATCGAAAACAACTCCGCAGCGGTTGATCCAACGACGAAAATGTCCGCAACAAAGTTAAAGAAGGCAAAATTCCTCACATTTTTCGTAAGTCTAATACGAGTCTAATATATAGGGTGAGGCAATAGTGCGTCGGACCTCGATATCTCGAGTTCTACGATAGCTAGAAATTTTTTAAAAAATTGCAAGTAAACTAGATAAAAAAGTCTATAACTGGGAATTATTTTCTAACATACAGGGCGAGCCAAGACGAAATTACAGGACCAAGTACCTTTTTTTAAATGGAATACTATGTATATCAATACATTTTTTGAAGCCTCTTTCTAGGCTCTATTAATTCCTATATTAGCATTGAATATCTCCCAACCACTTGGATGTAATGAATTTTTTTTGTTGAAATAATGCAATATGCAGATGGATATTTAAAAAATCACCAGTCACAATTATGGGTTTTAAGAAAAACTTATGTGAGTATCAGTTACGAGACATCTAATTAATGTACTTGAATCATTTTCATTTTCTAAAAATGTATAGGATGGCCAAACATTATTTTTCAATTGAATTTTCTCAATTTTTTCAAATGGAACACCCTGTATAATTTTCGACGTGATGTAGAAATGAAAACGTACATTTTTTGTAAGTACTTCCCTAGGTCTAATTGCAATTAATTTCGTTTTATTGAGCAATAATTACAAAATTCAAAAATAAACTTAACAAAAGAGGTTTCTTCAAATAACTCAGTAGAAAAAATTATAATAATTGTTTCACATGTTGCCCATTTTGATTGACACACATCTCTATGCGCTTTTGAAATGAGGTTCCCACTGTTCTTTGAACTGCCGGTGTGATAGATGTAAAGGCCGTTATTATTCTTTCCTTCATATTTTGTACTTTTGTTGGTGTGTCTCTATAAACAATTTCCTTCACGTATCCCCATAAAAAGGAATCCATTTTTGTAAGATCTGGGATTTAGCAGGCCATTTAGTGGGTCCATTTCTTCCAATCCATTGATTAGGGTAGATATTACTTAAATGGTCTTAAACTGCATTTAAATAACGTGGTGGAGCACCATCTTGCTGAAACGACATCCTATTTCGAATTCTTTCAGGGAGATTTACCAATAATTGTGGCAGATAGTTTTCCAAAAAGCCCTATTACATGTTCTCCAATAATTCCTCCCTAAACGTTTATAGACCATCTGTGTTGGTTATCAACTGGCATAAAAAAGTGATGATTTTTCCGAAGCATAATAATCGAAATTGTGCCTATTAACAAATCCATTTTCATGAAAAATTGCCTCATCACTGAATAAAACAGTATTGAGAAAGTTGACATCACGTTGCATTTCACCTCTGGCCCAATTACAAAATTGTAGGAGCTTTTGAAAATCGTCATCAAATAATTCCTGGTGCATTTGAATATGATATGCATGCAACTTATTTGTTTTTAAGATTCAACCCACAGACCGTCTACTTATTCCTACTAATGAACTCACTTCTCTTTGACTAACATGGGGATTCTCAACCGTTGCCAGCACCACAGAAAACTCATTTTCGTCATTCACAACACGTTTTATTCTTTCACTTTTTTATATTCAACATTTCCAGTTTCCAGAAATCTATCGAGAAGGTTTAGGAAGCTGCCTAATATCAGGAATCCTTCTTTCAGGATAACGTTGGTGATAAATTCTATTGGTAAGTAAACAATTTCTCTCTGACTCGCCCAAAACAAAAGTCATGTCTACAAGTTCCGCTTTACTAAAATGCATATTGTAAAATTCCAAATATTTCAAATTCAATGCAAATTGTAACGACCGATAAGTGTGATAAATGGTCCTTTGTACACGACAATTTATACCAAACTGAGGTTTTATTGCTTGTCGAATAACGGAAACAGCAAAAAAATGTACAAAAAAACATTACAGTAAAGGACCGATTAAAAACTATTTACTCATTTCAATGGATTGGAAGAAATGGTCTCACTAAATGGCCTCATTTCAAAATTGCATAAAGAAGTGTGTCAATCAAAATGGGCAACACGTCGAACACCTATTATAAATTTTTCTAATGAATTATTTGAAGGAACCTCTTTTTTTTTAAGTTTATTCTTGACACTTTATTTATAAAACGAAAATGGTTGCAATTAGCCATAGGGAAGTACTTACAAAAAATTTTCGTTTTTCATTTCTACATCACATCGTCGAAAAATATACAGGGTGTTCCATTTGAAAAAATTGAGAAAATTCAATTTAAAATGTTTTAATTGAATAATAATTTTTGGCCACCCTGTACATTTTTAGGAAATGAAAATGATTCAAAAACATTAATTAGATGTCTCGTAACTGGTATTCGCATAAGTTTTTCTTAAAACCCATCATTGTGACTGTGGTGATTTTTTTCATATCCATCTGCGGATTGCATTATTTCAATAAAAAAATTCATTACATCCAAGTGGTTGGGAGATATTCAATGCTAATATAGGAATGGATAGAGCCTACAAAGAGGCTTCAAGAAATATATTGATATACATAGAATTCCATTTTAAAAAAAGGCACTTGGTCCTGTAATTTCGTCTTGGCTCGCCCTGTATGTTCGAAAATAATTTCGTTATAGACTTTTTTACCTAGTTTAATTGCAATTTTTTAAAAAATTTCTAGCTATCGTAGAACTCGAGATATCGAGGTCCGACGCACTATTGCCCCATCCTGTATAACGAGTTACAGTGGCGGGAAGATGGGAAAACGAAATTCTTGTGATTTTTTCAATAGTTTTTCGCTATTTATTACATAGTTATATTAATTTTGTTAATTAAAGTAAACTCATTTCCACACCACCTTTAGGTAAAGTAAATGGCCAACACCAAAGCGTTAATATTGAGTGTCAATCCGAGTTTTTAACCAAAAATAATTAATTACCATTATAGGGCATTTAAATTAAAAAAAAAACACTAAAACGATCAAAATCTACTATTATTTGCCTACCGAACATTCACATTGAGCAGTGAAAATATACTAAAAAAGTAGAAATTTACCAATTGTAACGCTGAGTGCACAGTATCCTGCCGTACCCCTCGCACTTTGGAGCGGACAGGGGGCTGCCCTTTTCAAAGGAAATAAAAACACGCACGAGGAAAGTTCTATACCTGCTCTAGGAATTTTTTGTTCCACAAACTAGAAAGAAACTTGAAAATGAATAAATATTTTTACAGTACGTCACTGTGGCGATAAGAAAATTTATGTTACAAGAAAAATCACTGTAATTTGAAATAGATATCACTGTATAATCTCATTGTAGGGTGGAAAACACATTAAAAATAAGTGTAATTTGTTCTTACTAAATTTACCTTCAAAAATGGGGTTTTACTATTTTTTTGGGAAACGTGTTCATCTTCCCGCCTATGTAATTCATTACATGTTAGAGTTACAAAAAAACGTTTATACAAAAAATGTGAAGAATTTTGTCTGCTTTAACTATGTTAAAGACCTTTTCGTCATTAGATCAACCGCTGCGGAGTTACTATCAAAAAACAAATTTTGTGTACCTTTTATTAAGACGGCGCCGGCGGCGCGAGCGGAATATAGTAAAAAAGTAAATATAATAAAATGGGACAATTTTCTTTTAAAGATTGTTAGCGTTTGAGTTGTTCCAGATCTCGTTATAACACATGAGTGTACCAAATTTCTTTATATAAGATTTTTATGGGGATAATAAATTTTATGTAGGGAAAATTTTAATTTATATGAGACTTTTATGGGGATAATAAATTTTATGTAAGTGTTTATATTAAGATTTTTATGGGGAAAGTCAATATCATAAACGGTTCCAGAGTAAACGTGCGCACAAAAAAAAATACAGACCGGCAGACAGACCGACAGATAGGAAGTGTTTTTCGCTCATATTTAAAATCTCGACGTTTCATGACATTTTAAGCCTATTTCAACATAAAATAATGTTTTTTTGTGTTACTATACTTCCACTGCACGTTGAAGTAAAATCTAGAAAACAACCGGTAAAAACATCAATATACAGCGAGGTCCATAAGTAACAGATAAATTCATTATCTGCGTAATTAATAATTTATGAGTAAAATCCTAAAACACATCAATTTTTAATTCTAAAATGACATTTTCTGAGAAAATTTTTATACCTCTCCTTCAACCCCCTTGGAGTGACCGCTACCCTTTAATTTTATTTTAATGAAACGAGGGTGCGTGTGATAGCTCATTTGAAAGAGTTTTTACTTCCTTCTCTATTCAGCAATATAAGGTTTTTTTGAATTTTGTAGGTGTATTCTTCATCAAGAGAATTCAATTTGAAAAGATGATTTAAAAGATAGAATAAGGCAAGAAATTAATCAAATTACCCCGGAAACGAGACAAAATGTTTTAGAAGAATTTCAGCAACACCTCCATTATTGTCAAGAAGCTACAGGCGCCCAGTTTGAACATTTGATTTAAACTGTTTCATGTTCTTTAGTTTACTTAGTAAATAACATTAAAAATGTATTTTTCAATAAAAAAATTAGAGAAATGCAAAAAATCTTATATTATTGCTGGATAGAGAATGAAACACCCTTTCAAATGAGCTATCAAATACGAGATATTCAAAATGTATACGTGTAATTATCGATTCGGTTTCAATAATACAGGGTGTTTTTGAAATATATGCTTATTTTTTTCTGCGACTCCTGATCACACGTGACCCGCATTGTGATAAATCTTTTCCTGATAATACAGCTAACACTGCTACTGACAGCTGTCTGTCAACTATCAAATGCCACCTTCGATGTCGGATTTAAAGTCAGCAACCCGAAAAACCCCCGTAGAACACTAGCGAAGCCGCATTGAAAGGACCATGGACTTAAGAGTTAGATAAATAATTCTTACAATTCCACAAAAAATATATCGTAATTCAAAATCTCACCAGTACTCCAATCGAATTTGGGGGGGGGGGGGTTGTATTATCAGTTACCGGAAGAAAATATATTTTAAACCAAGTCTTTTTAGTCCCTGATTACGATCCAAAAGTTTCGCTCGGTGGAAATTCCGGAAACACCCCTTTTGGGATAAAAAACACCCCTTTTGGGACAAAAAACACCCCTATCATTAGTCATTAGTCTTCTTCTATATTTCTGTGTACAAATTATCATAAACTATAAATAAAACAGTATTATTTTTAAACATAATATTTTTAGTCGCAAACTCCTCTATAAGTCCTTATTTTACTATAAGGAAAGTAACTAGACTGCAACCAAAGTTACAAATCTGGCGCGTTAAGTGTAATAATTGCATATTACCATCAAAACGCTAATGCTTCGATTGCAACAAACACCAGCCGAAAGATTGATCCTACTTATTACACTTAACGCGCCAGATTTGTAACTTTGGTTGCAGTCTGGTTACTTTCCTTATAGTAAAATAAGGACTTATAGAGGAGTTTGCGACTAAAAATATGATGTTTAATATTCCGCCCTCTAAAAGCACGTTTGAACTATGCTAAGCCAAGTCAGGCTATTTATTTTTCGATTGCAACAGACACTGGACCGCTAGATGGCGCCTGCTGGCTGTTTTACATGTCGCTATTGTGAAAATACCGGGATGTACTATAGTCAAAGGATTCTCATGTCGGTCGTCGCATACCTACCTTGCACTGACGAGAGCCAACAGCTCGAAACTGCAGTCTGCAAGTGGTGTGTGACGACTGGCAAGGGAGCTCCTTTAAGTAGGATCAATCTTTCGGCTGGTGTTTGTTGCAATCGAAGCATTAGCGTTTTGATGGTAATATGCAATTATTACACTTAACGTGCCAGATTTGTAACTTTGGTTGCAGTCTGGTTACTTTCCTTATAGTAAAATAAGGACTTATAGAGGAGTTTGCGACTAAAAATATTATGTTTAATATTCCGCCCTCTAAAAGCACGTTTGAACCAGTATTATTTTTGTAATATGAAAATTATTTTTGTATATTGAAAAATAAAATAAACAAGCTTCCATTATAATTCTGAATAAAAATAGTTACCATAAATCGTATTCAATTTATTTAATTTATATACATATATTTATCCATATATTATTTATTTTACAGAACAATGTTTTAAAAAAGTAAGTTTCTTCTTTAATATAAGGGTCGTTTCGGTACTTCCGTGAGTGAAAATTTGATATAAAAGTTTACAATTTATACTGTCTCCTCTATAATCATAATATAATACTATACATAACGTTCTAAAAGTATTTTTCCAGTTTATTCTTATTCAAGAGTGGTTTACACCTATTCGGGGTTGGAATGGATTTTTTCATTGTAAATATCATGAGTTACAAAGTTGGAAAACAGAATCATAATTACTTTTTTCTTATCGTATTATCTTTTTTTTTATTTTGGGGCAGTTTCAAACCCCTCTAATTAATCTTAATATCATTTTTTTTTTTTTCAATTATATCAATAAGTTTTTCAATTACAAATACAAAAAAAACTCCTTTTTTTTGATAATTTCATGTTTGTTCTGAGAATACTGCGAAACAACTCCCTTGTAGAGTGTTTTGCCCATTTAAGGATGTTTGGCCCATTTTATGGGTATGTGACCCCGAAATTCGTGATCAGCGACCCAAAAAACATATAGGGTACCAGAAAAAATGCATTTTATAAGATAATTTAGAATTACACTCAGAATATTGCGAAAAAAACCCAAACTTTTGTCCCAAAAGGGGTGTTTCCGGAATTTCCACCAAGCGAAACTTTTGGATCGTAATCAGGGACCAAAAAGACTTGGTTTAAAATATATTTTGTTCCGGTAACTGATAATACAATCAACCCCGCAATTCTACTGGAGTATAGGCCACAAAAAACTTGTACTAAAGATTGTCGGTGGTTGCCAACTTTATTTGAAAAAAAAATGACAAAAAATAGCTAAAAAGAAAAACATCCGACGTGGATGTGTTCTCTGATGCATCTTCGAAAAAAAAGCGCCCAGTAGCGACGGTTCGTGGACCTAAAGAAGCTAAAGACGACGCAATAAAAGATACAATTGAACTAGGTATATCGTTAAATAAAGATGAGGAAATGGGCTTAGAACTCGTATTAGAACAACTACTACGACCAATTTCAAAGTTGAAGGACAAATCTTCCGTCATATCTGACTCGGACTCAGATTCTCAAAAAAATGAAAGTGAAATTGTATCTTCGGAATTAATTAATTCAGAAGACGAAGATGTTAATGAAGATATCTGCCTTTATTCTCAAAATTCGACAATTTAAATATTCGCGACAGTATGAAGCAAAGTAAGAGTTTGAAACTGAACATTAAACAATCTACTGAAGAATCCAAGTCAGTATTTGAAACTAACTTTAAATAAAAAAAACTGTAGTGCGAAAATCATCGTTGTGGCGGTTTTTTTCGGAAAAAGTGGCAGATTGTCTGTCGATCGACTCTACAGAGTAAGGGGAATATCAAACAAAAAGGCGAAAATGAGAGTGTAAAAAAAACTAAAGTCATGAAAGTCAAAAAGAAGAAGGATAAAGTAATTGCAGGTAGAAGAAAAGCATTAAAGGGAAATAAAAATTTAGAATTAACCGTGGAACTAACCGGAAATGACTCTAGCTCGGACACAACAGAAATCAGTTGTGAATTTGAAGGTTAAAGTGAAACATTCAATGACGATGCTACTAATGATGAGTATGGTATGGACAATATTGGCTCCAAAGATTTAACAAACAACACACTAGAATTTGTTAAGGAACAATATTATGCGTTTACTTTGATGACACATGGACTTGGGGCGCATAACCGATATAATCAATTCCAATACCGTAAAAATGAAGTTTTTGCAATCCAATCTTAATGAGTTTGTATGGCCAAAAATAAAGACGCGCCGATATTGATAAAAAGTTTATATTTTATGGACCTGTACAGATGATTGGTGTCAGTCCACTTAAGATTAAAAGAGGTGAGATTGGAGATCTGCACAAAATATTAAGAAATGAAGCGGCTCTAATTTTTGCATATAATTTTTCTGGTAGGGAGTACTCTCGGTAGTACTTAACCATAAATTATTTTTATTTTTTATAACATAATACACCTACTGTTTTAAAATGTTAACGTTTTTGTCAACAATAAATACAAATATTTTAAACATAGTAATTGTTATTGCTTATTTCTATACCCAAAACATACTAAAGAATAAGGGGAATAGATATTGAATATTGGGAATAATTGGGGAATATGAGGAATAATTCTGCCGCCAGTAGCAAGAAAGTCTTAATTTCACTTGCTTTCTTACTACTTATTGAAGTATTCTTTCCTATTATTTGGGTTTTCTACCACATGTTTATTATCCTCTTCAAAAACAAATCACCGAATTTACAAAATAATATAATAAAAAGAAAATATCATCAGTTCTGTGTAAGTAGTAAGTATCTATGGAAATAACATAAACAGAATCTTAAAGCTGTGTATTTGACATACACAGCAAAATAAGAGTTCTTCCAAAAAAAGCTTTGAAAACGGAGACTACTTTCCGAAACGTCAGCAAAATACATTATTTCTGTGTTTATTCCGATTTATATTATTTACAAAACATAACCTCTGACTGTTCCTTTGATGTCACGGGCGCAGAGGCTTTTTTCCAATAATTCTATTATTTTGTAGATTCGGTGATCTGTTTTTGAAGAGGATAATATACATGTGGTAGAAAACCCAAATAATAAGGAAGAATATTCGTAGAATGCCACAAATAACTTTCAGACAATATTTATTGAAGAGTTGTGCCCTTTTTTCTTCAATAACTGGTGACCGACTAGTGACGTTGAAAACTTACGGCCTATTATTTTCTCAAATAAATAATATTTCCGACCAAATTAGGGCTTTTATACTTCGTAATAAGGTGTAGGCAGCTAATACCAACATCGGAATAAAATAAAACGAGAATCTCAAAAAAGACAGTTACGACTTTTTTGCTACTGACGGCAGAATTGAGGGATACTAACAAAATTGGGGAAAACTGTGGACATTCAGGAATAATTGGAGAATAGTAGAAATAATGAATGAGGAAGGCGTTTTTGGCAGTGGTTGACCCTTCGGTACTCGCCCTGTATAATATTTAAATGTTTTTAATTATTTTAAAATAACTGTTCTGATTACTTCCACAGTAAAAGATATTTAACTCGATATTTAATTTCTTCGGTGGGTTATTCACAGGAAGAATTTTATTAGGGGTCTGCAGCTGTCAATTTTTCGTTAAAAATGTTAATATCTCCAAAACTGTAAATTTTAGATATAAGGTTTGTTATACAAAGTGACCTTAAAATTTTGTAAACTATCAATTCCGTAAATAAAAATATGGGTGTTCCATTTAAATAACAAAGTTGACATCTACTTCTGGTATAAGCAGAAGTGACAGAACTGTCAAAATATTTTAGTTGGATAAATCATATACTGTTTACTCTACACATACGTAATTTCACAAAAATTCGTTCAGTAGTTTTTGAGATATGGATCGTGTAAACTCTCGGCTGGACACGCTGGTTATTTTCGAAGCTCTTGATTTTAAAAAGCATGTTTGATTCTTGATTTGTTTAATATTGCAATAGGTACCTAGCTGGTAAACAAGAAAATTTCACCCCAATGTTTTTATTCTAGCAATTCAGAGGGGGGAAGATACGGTAAATTTTTGACAATAGCATACTGACTGAGGACAGTAAACGTTAACCACCAATGTCCTGGTCCAGGTTCTATTTTTAGTTTATTTATAATTATAATATAATGCAGGACGTGATTTATGACATACTGTATTCTGATTAGCGGCTAACGTCGTATTTATTTCTTTACAAAACTAATCAAAATAAATAAAAGCTTTTAAAAAAAAAATGGATAGTGAAAACCGTCAAAAGATTTATTTATTACAAAGTACCTATTCTTACTAATACCTAACTCATTTCATATTTTATCATATCTTTTTTACATCGTCTGAGCGTAAGTACTCATATTATCAATTCCATAAATAATAGAAACAGCTGAGATTATGTGAAAGATAATTCAGACAAAAAATCCACTTTATTAATTGTCAATAAATTTTAGAAACCTATTGTATCTAATTTATATACCAATCCACCCTTATTAACACCCAGGTTTGACAAATTTTGCTTATGGTGTTTAAGCTATTAATTATTAAGTTTCCAACGAGATTTCTTCTTAAGTACTACCTACCTATATAAAATGCAAACGATCAATAATAACCTCGACAAAAGTAAACTGATTGAAGTGTCCATAAATTCGATATATGTTCTAAAACGGAAAATAGGTAAATAAAAAATTTAAATTAAACCTGTTTGGCTACAATCTTATGAAGGTATGTGACACAAGAGTACCATCATTATTTTGTTTTGACACTGTTAGTCATTATATGATTGAGGAACAACTTATTGAAAAGATTACCAGCCTATCGCATATTTAATTACGTACATTTAAATGTAACTTTTAATAAAAGACAAATTACTACTAATACGAAAATTAATCGTTAATGGATAATATAAAAAATTACCTACTGTCATATCAAGATCTATTCCATTGATACATGCCAAAATAATCAAAAACTACGGAGGTTAAGTCATCCAAATATATTAATTTTTAACATCGGTATTATTGTCCTAATATTACGCATTACAGGTTTGTAAAGGTATTCAATTTTAAGGCGATTTTTAAGCATTTATGATAAAATCAATATCGGCCATTTTGCTGAGGACGATGTCATCTGTAGCAGACGAAACAATTTTTACTGCATTTCTTAATCACTAATAAGTTATATGAATATTTGTACTTACAATAAATTAAACGAAGTTAAATAGAGCACAATATCCACTATAACTAGAATTTACCACGTATTTACTAAACGAGAAACGCTCCAACGTCCGCAACACATTCGATCACAAACTACAATGCGCAAAGAAATTCAACTGACTAATCGAGCAGTATAGCCAACAACAAATATATTTTTCACCAAATTTAAAATATTAGTTTCCTACCGCTGCACCACATTTGAAAGTTGGCTTTTTTAAGGGTTCTGCCGTTGGAAGAACTTCGGTAATCGGTTGATTAATAATTTTTTTATATTGCGATTTATATATTTGTAGAATCTGATAAAATATCTGAAATATTTGGTAAACTAAAATAAAATTTTACTATTAAGATTATTTGTTTTCAAACGTCAAATAAACATGACTTTTATTTTATGACAAGTTTTTTGAACACAAACTGTCATTTCTGTGACGCCTTGCCTGTTCTTCTTACTTATGGCCGCTAACGACTTTTGAATCTTTTAATGCCGCTCACGAGCGACACTAAAATTATTTAAAGAAAAATAACATTATTCATTTAAATCATATTCGACGTTTGAAGAAAAGATAGTATAAGTATGCAGAATAAAGCGATTTTTTATGTATCGGCTGTTCTTACCAGACTCGCTTCTCTCGTCCATCAAATACATATCCTCGACACAAGACTTTTACTCCATGTAGAACAATATACTATTATATTGGTTAGAATAATTTTCAAAAACGATACGGCGGATTCAATATATGGCAGACCAGAACCTTAAAAAATTGTTTTATTAGGAGTAAAAGTGATATTTTTGTGACGAGTCTGTAGGTTTGCCGAACGAACGAAGCGAGCCCAGCAGTCACAAAAGTGGATTTTACTCCGGATAAGACATGTTATTTTTTCCTTCAAACATCGATAAAGATGAAAATTTTAGTGTGCGTTCCGATTAGCAACGGAAGTAAAAGTCCACTCTACGGAAGAAAAAGTACCTACTTTTATTTTCGTTGCTAATGGCAACGCACATCCGTCTGAAATGTCAAACTTTAATGACATGACATGAGTAAAAGCGGCTTTACGTTAATGCAATATTGCAGGTGGCATGCAAATTTTTATTGCGCGCATGCGTACGTCGAGCCATTTCGATCAGCCGATGGCAATATTTTTCATTGCATTGAATTAGCGATTAGCGCGTGTTCTAATTTGATTGCATTGCATGACAGACGCAATATAGTTGGAAATATTTGGGTTGCCAACTGAGCATTAAAGGAACTAAGACAACAAATAATCTATATTTAGAGTGTTATTGTTTATAGAACTTAGAAGTGCTGAGTAAAGAAAGTATGGAGAAACGCTGCCAGTAAGACTGGTTTATTACAATTTTTTCTCTTGTAATCTTCTTATATTCTTTTTAGATCAACTTTTATAAACAATAAACTACGAAGGCTTAGAGGGGACGTAGTAAAAACATTTTTATAATTGCAACTTTAAACTTGCAATTATACATCATTGCTATTTTAAACTTGCAATTATACATAATTGCAAGTTTAAAGTTGCAATTACAAATTTAAAAAATTTTTTTTTAAGCTTCAACTTTAAACTTGCAATTATACATCATTGCAATTTTAAACTTCCAATTATACATAATTGCAAGTTTAAAGTTGCAATTATAATTTTTTTTTTAGTTGCTTACGAGACTCGTTATTTTTTCTTTAAATGTCGATTAGCTATTAAAAAATTAAGAAAAAAAATGTAGCTGTACGTTGCCATTAGCAACGGAAGTAAAAGTTTGCTCGAACGGAAGAAAAAGTACTTTTACTTCCGTTGCTAATGGCAACGTACAGCCAGCCGCCTGAAATGTCAAACTGAATGTCATGAAATGAGTAAGAAATGAGTTTATGACATTTGAAGAAAAAGCCTATTTTTTAAACTGTTACACCATCCTCAATAATGATGCCGTCATTTTACTTCTAAAAATTACAATTCCCGATTCGTAACTATAACTAATTCGTAATTAATTTTTTAAGGTTTTGGTCCGACATATTATATCCGCTCTATATTTTATTTTTGAGAATCCTAACTCCAGATTCATAATACAGCGAATTAGAAACTTAAATACCTTACGCTGTGCAATTCATGAACGTCGATATGAAAAGTAAAACAACGGAGTAATCGTAATTTTTATTTGGATGGAGGTACTTCCAGAGAAACAGCGATCTCGCGCCACCCTCTGGTGATGGCTATATCAGCATATACGCGAAAGCTAAACAATCTTAGGAAAGGATTGCAAAGTAGATATACATGCACCGTTTCTGGGATGGCGTGTAAAGCAATCGGTCCCTTGTCTGTTAAATGTGTTGAACATGTAAAAAGGACCCTACTCTTTAAATGGAGAAGAGATTCGGCAACATATGAAAATTTGGGGTAGCTATATCATTTACTAGCGTCAGCAGTTGGCCTTATGTCCATTTCAGTGGACATAAGTGACTTGCTTAGGAATTCCTTGACGTTAAGGAAAGAACATAAGTGGCGCTAGGTTACCATTTTGGTTTTCACCAAAGCTTATTCATTCTCTGGGATTTTCCAACATTAGGGGGATAAAATTATCTGTCTTAAATGTCGAGAAGGGGACGTATAATAAATACAAGGAATATATTTACTATAATATGTCGATTTTAGCAAAAGCAAAAAAGTTTCCCAAAAATATAAAGCCACTGCTATTTCGGTTACCAAGCGATTATATAGTTTCGTTTTATTCCAATTTAGTTATATTTTGCTACATAATAAGGCAATAAAAGAAGCTAGTTATACATTATTTGGTTAAACATCACTTACCATGTAATTTATAAATTTGTTATTATTTCATTACTAACTGTAGAAAAAATGAACCATGTAAATGCTGAGGCGGTAAGTGGTTGAAATGTTAGAATACAACTACCAAAAACCGGTTTGCAATCGCCTCGTCAAAAATGGGTTATTCCTTTAACCGAGTTTTACTCATCTAGGTTGGCAACATATTTCAAAAATTTTCTTCTGAGAAAAGATATATTTCTTATTATCTATCCTCAATTAACTAAAGTAGTAAAAACGCGTAATTTAAATAATTCTTGTTTCCGTATTTACTTATTGTTGAATTCAAAATAATACTTTGTGAAACAATTGCACAAATTGAGAAAATCGCGTGTCATCTTTCACAAACAAAAATTGAGTGAATTGTTGCAGAAAGTGATCCAAGTAAAACTAATAAAAGCATATATTTACATCATGACTGCGAAAGGTCCTACACCTAAAAATGTTGTAAAAGATGAAGAGGTAAAGACAATATTTGACAAACATACTCATACTTATGTTAATATAATATTTCAGTCTGAAGAAGACAAAGAACTACAACTGGAATTAAAGCTCTTGGTGGATAAAGTAACAGTGCGTATAAAAACTTTGTATTAGGTATTTTTAGTCCATTCATATATCCTTTTGTTTTTAGGGAATTGATCAAACATTAATCCCTCCTGCTTTAGAGATGTTGAAATATTTAATACGTACATCCACAACTTCAATGACTTCTGTACCAAAACCTTTAAAGTATTTGGCTCCATTTTATGACCTTTTAAAAGAAACACATAAAAAAATGGCCAACAATAATCCTACTAAAAGGACACTTGCTGATGTAATTTCCATATTAGGCATGGGAACTGCTGGCGGTGAAGAAGCAAAGAAAAACTGTGACTGTCTTAAATATTGCCTGCAAGGTAAAACCTATAAAGTACTCGTTTGACAAGTAAAGCAGCTTATTAAATATTTTTTGGATTTATATATTATATGCACAGATCTTATGACTTCCCTACCAAAGGATGCCTATTTTCTCTAAAAGTTTTGGGAGTTTATATGCTATATATTTTAAAATAAATTTAATGATTAAAAGAATAAAAATACAAAAATGCAATTAAAAAGGAATTGTATCCTATTTTTAATCAGCATTTTAGGTTACTATACGGGGGACTTCGATATGTCGAGTTCTATGACAGCTAAATATTTTTAAAAAAATTACTTGTAAACTAGATAGAAAAGTCTCTATAACCGAAATTATTTTCGAATATACAGGGCGAGCCAAGATAAAATTACAAGAATCAAGAGCCTGTTTTCCATTCCATTTTTAAAAAAAGGCACTTGATCCTCTAATTTCGGCTTCACTCGCCCTGTATATTTAAAAATAATTTCCGGTTTTAAACTGTTCTATCTAGTTTACTTGTATTTTTTTTATTTCTAACAATCGTAGAACTCGAGATATTGAAGTCTGACGTATTATTGCCCCACCGTGTATATATATCTCGAATTCAAGCAACATTTAGCTTATATTATATTCTTCGCAGAAGGAATATGTTACATTCAATGGCGGTCCTATGACCCCCTCCCCCCCACCACATGGACACATGAACTTTGTATAACTCTTTATTACCAATTATTAAGATTTTTATACCATACATTACTTTCAAGAGTTCACAATAAAATAAAATTGCCCAATAGTGCTGTATTATTCAACTTTATGTTAGGTAAATTTAGTGATATCATGTATTATTTAAATAGTCAGACAGGACAATGAAAAAGAAACACACTATTTTGCCGACATTTCGTGGATTTGGCGTACACTTCTTCAGGGATTAATAGTTATAATTAGGGTGGCCATATGTACTTATTTTAGTAGGACAGTACTTTCTTTTCGGGTAATGCTCTACTGTCCTTAAGAGGTTCTTTAAGTATACCTAAATGTATTTCTTTTTCTTGAGATACAAAAAATACGAAATTTAAATTTTCATTTATTTTTTGCAAAACTGGAGTTTAAAATTAAATGAACAATGCATTTGAACATACGTATTTGAGAAGATAAGTTTCATGAAATCAAGTTTCATGTGAGGCTTTTAAAGACCATATAGGTCTGGTATTGAACGAAGACGAAGTGTTCGGCGAAGTTGGTTTAATGCAAGCCATCGTTGCACAAGATAAAATTGCTGACTAAAATTCCGAAAATATTTGCTCTATTGCACTGAAGATCGCTGGCCTAATTTGGAGATTTTATGGGAGTTTATTTTTTGTCTTCATGGGACAAGTGCATAGATTAAGGGACTGTTCTCCAATATTAATAACTGTTGAAGTTCAAAAAATTCGTAAATGAAGATATCCACGCTAGAGGCTGTGATGCAAGTTCATCAATGAGACTTGCAGGGAAATGTTTCAGTTTTCAAAGGTCAGACCGCAAATTTTGAAAGCAATCCCAAAAGTGCGACTGGTACCAACGTGATGATTCAGGTACTGTGGTTGCAGGCACGTCGAGGGCAAATTGAATTTGTTATTTTGTTATATTTTGTATTATAATACAGCAAAATACTTGGCCTTTTCACATGATACAAATATATTTGATGTTTTATATATTTAAGCCTCGCGCCCACGAGAGCTATATTTCGAAGACAATATTACTTTGTTTGTGTTTTGTTGTTTGACTTTGAAAAATCTAAAATTTTCGCCTGCAGCGCATTTTTACGCCCCATGACCTCAACTTTGATAAGAAGCTTCATCATTGTACTTCTTTCTCTGGAAAAAGATATGATCCCTCTAGTTGTAATACAACATCTGTAGGCATAACAATTTTATCAACACCAACATTAATAATGATAAAATTGTTGTGCCTGCAGATGTTGCATTATAACCTTGAAGAAGTGTGTGCCAAATACACGAAACGCCGACAAAATAGTCTGTTTCTTTTTTAATTGTCCTGTCTTGAACAATTTAAGCGTTATTTATTAAATCCCCTTGCAGCTCACGCTACGTGTACACAGCTGTGCTGCCCATCTTTGATCCCCCCCTCATGTCGAAATTTTGGGACCACCACAGGTTACCTTTACCAGGTGCTTCTTTAAAAATGTAATCATTCATAAAAAAAAATCGTATTTTATTGTTCATCGAATTCTTAAAAATTTTTAAAATGACCATATCTTGTTTTTGTACACATAATAACTGAAGAAGCAAAAGTTCGATTGTACTGAAATTTGGATGCTAAGCTGATGTTAGAAGAAAAATCACTCTCGAAAAAAAATACTACCCCTATAAAGGAAAAATTACCCCAATTTCCGTTTTCTCGGTCTTGGGCTTGCGAGAGATCATCGGATCGGTTTTTTTTTTTGGGGACTAAACCACAGTTGACCTAAGCAACCCCAGGGGGTTGAAACTACTCTGCTCGCAACACCGAAATCCCTCCAAAAACGGGAAAACGGACTTCTCACGGATTTCGAGGGCAGTAATCACAATGGTTGTATTTTTTCACCCTACCCTCCCGCAACTACCCCCAACGTTTAAAAACCACCCCCTCTCCATGCTGTCGGTCCTAGGCATGCGTGGATTCGTTGGATCAGGGAAGCTAACCATTGCTCAACCAAAATTGACCTAAGCAACCCCCGGGCGTTGACACTATCCCGCTGGCAACACTCAAATCCTTCGAAAAACCGGATCGGAACGGGTTTTCATGGGCGGTAATCACGATAGTGGTTGTTTTCCACTATACCCTCTCGAAACTACCCCTACGTATAAAAGCCACCCCCTCTTCCACGCTGTCGGTTCTAGGCATGCGTGGATTCGTAAGGTCGGGGTTTCTATATCAGAGAAACTAACCATTACTAAACCATAGTTGACCTAAGCAGCCTTCGGGGGTTCCAACTACGTTTTTATACGTGAGGGGTAGTTTCGAGAGGGTGGAGTGAAAAAACAACCACCATCGCGATGACCGCCCTCGAAAACCCGTTGCGAGCCCGTTTTCTCATTTTTCTAGGGATTTCGGTGTTGCTGTGAACGATTCATCTTTTGGAGTCTGATGGACTTTTAAGATATTTCAAAAGTGAATGTTAACGTTCACAAAATTTAGGGTTCAAGATGACTGTTTCAAACGGAGAATAATATGAAAATTTATACTTACTGTTCGTTTATGCTTAACTGCTGCTCTAATGGTATCTATTGGACGTCGTAACACTATAAACCTAACACTGGATGTACCACACTTTCTTAAATTATACCTGAAAGGGAATTTTGTTAGAAAACAGAATTAAAAGGCAATATAAAGTTCAAAAATATATATACTGATTCTTCAAAAATTTATGGTTTTACAACAACTTTTAAGAAATATGTTTAACAAACACTAGTCTGGCCCGTGTGCAACACATGGTGAGGAACGGAACGATTCATAATTAACCAAACCATCCAAAATGCAGTTTTGTGAGCTAACGATTACACAAAAAGATTCAAGAAAAGTTCAATGTTTCTGAAATTTGGTGGGCTTTTGCTTGCCTGTCTTATTCACGTATTCGTATTTCAATATCAATTTTGGTCGCTCCTCAGAGCTTAAAAATGCTTGAAGCGCTACTAATTCGAATTGTATTCTGCAATTACAATTTTATATGTTCAGGCAAGGCGGTTCCCATGCACATATGAGTACATGGTAAAGATACTTTTCTGACACCGAATCACTTAGGAACCGGTTTAGGGCAAACCCCGTTAAAACTCATCATTTCCCCGTCAAAATCGACTGCTAGGAAAGATGGGGTTCCCATGTCGCTAAGGGCTATTTTCGCTAAAACTCACGATATACTTTGGATAGACGCTGGATTAACTTGTCCTCATATTCAAGACCTCGTATGAGTTGCAGTGCTTGACAACGTGGATTCGTAAAAGGGTTTTTAATTTTGAAAATTTCGAAGTTAAAGTCAAATTTTGTTATAGTTCGGGGCGACATTACGTCCCTATGCAGCGACATTTACTACACCTTCTAAAATGACGCTCCTTGAGGAGTTATGAAAATTTTGCATAAAAATCGCTCCGTAGAGCGAAAATATGATTACAAATATTAAAAACTTCCACGATATTTTTACGTGAAGCACGCTTTTCATACGAAATATTTCCTAAGTCGGATTTTGTTACAACGTCGAAAAGTATATCGAGGGTTTTACCGTGTTCTTTAACATTGCCAGCGGGGTAGTTTCAACCCCCGGGGGGTTGATTAGATCAATTGTGGTTTAACAAGCAACACATGATGGTTTAATAAACGTTTATTGTATGAAATTACGGTTTAAATTTCGTTATCGTATATTTAATCAACGTTTTTGAAAAGCGTTATTTCATAAACGATATATTATGTATTATGTATTTCTCCGAAAATTTTCGGAGAAACGCAGAATATTTGAAAAATAATTAATTGAAACTACATTTCTGTCAAATGTTTAAATTGTAAATTGGTAAAATTGACGCTTGCATTTTTTCAGCCATATTATAGTTTTTAATATACGATTTTTAAATGTATACGATATGTATTTGCACAACGTTTTTTATAGGCATATCATAAACAATTGCATCTAAATGTTCGAATATTATATCAATATCTGAAAATATGAGTAAAATATTTAAATTAATCAAAATCTGTAATAGATAGATGATAAATGAAAATATTCGTTCAGTGATATTGCAGTTTATAACATACGTTTTTAAACGTATATCAATCTGCATCGATTGCGCAGTCGCCAGTAACCAGGTTAGTATTATTGCCCTTTTTGCAGAATACATAAGCGTTTCTCATAAATATGTGCATCTCTCTCATGGTCTCAACGGTTCAGCTGGGCGTCAATTCTCGAATCTCTACTGAAATTGTTATGTATGACATTTGTCACACATATTTGTTGCACAATTTTGAAAATCCCTATTCTGGAGCAGTCGTAGACACTGCTGTCGTACTGCTATAAATTTGTCGAGTGGCAAAACATGGCAACAGTGGTACTGTATAATTTTATTGCTCAGTCAGTAATATTACTAATGTTATATTATTTGTTGTTTTAAATATTTGAACATATATTAAAAAATTTTAATTAATTGTTTTCGCGTTTGCTTCCTTTTGAACAGAAATGGACAAGAAGAAGTCATATTGCAGTCAGCAACAAAAGGAAAAACTGGTAGACTTTGTAATAGAGAATAAACAACTTTCTTCTGGAAGTTTACCAGTAGCATAAAAGTTTAGCAACTAAGACCTAAAAAATAATTACTATCAGTTATAATGTGATGTTGATACAGGTATACTCTGGTTTTCACAATCAACGCTGAAGTAGTATGAGATTGTCTTTCAATGAAAGGGAGTACTTAATAATTTCTATTAGGTGATTTGTCAATTATTTGTTTAATCTGTATGTTTTAACAAACATTTAACTGGAATGAACGGATCTGTCTTCTCTTTCTGTAGCCTAGTCCTTCTATTGTGAATTTCAATTTCCTGGCCTTACAAATTTTCTATTACAGCAATAAAATTTATTTCATCTTGATTCGCCATTTTTCTGTTTATGTTTCAATACATCTTTCAGTATTGTCGCATTCGACAATTGGGAGGCGACTAGCTGAGACCACTCGTTGCAAATTCTATTAAAATTTGTAGAATGCGACATTCGAGAATGCAATTTTATCATAATCGCGCGATTTTGATTTTAAGAAAGTAGCATACGACATTGACCATTAGAGACTAGAGAATTGACGCCCTAGTGAGCAACCGTGGATCGTCATGTTAATTTGCTGTTTCATGTAGTGGTAGTCAACTTTAGTAGTGTACCGTGCCATGTGCCCTTGTAATTGAAACAAAAAATATTTATTTGTTTAAGTTACAAAAATGAATCAACTTGAGATTGGTAAGAATTATTGTTTATCTGAGAGTTTTCATAGTAACTGCATTTTTTTATCACAGAAGGTGTAAAACTCTGCTAGCGTTGAAGGCGTGGGTGAGACTGTGAACGATCCATGCTTTTGATGGAAGTCTGAAGGACGTATTTTCTGTTCGAAAAACTTAGAAAAATTAAAAAAAAATAGGAAAAAGAAAAAATTAATTTTCTTTTTCCTCAACCTTTTCTAAATACTAAATAAAAATATTACGTTCACAAAATTTTTAGGGTTCAAAGTGACTGTTTCAGACGGAGATTAATGGATAAATCATACTTACTGTCGTTTATGCTTAACTGCGGCTCTGATGGTATCAATTGGAAGACGTCGTAACACTATAAATCTAACACTGTCTGTTTAACACTCTCTTAAAATTAAATCTGAAAGGGAAATTTTGTTAGAAAACACAAGTGAAAGACAATATAAAGTTCAAAAAATGTATATTAAATCTTTAAAAAAATTTATGTTTTTACAACAACTTCTTCAGAGAAAATGTTAACAAACAATGGTCTGACCCGTGTACAACACATGGTGAGGAACGGGACGATTCATACGGTACCAACTACCATCCAATATGCAGTTTGAAAAGCTAACGATGCACAAAAAGATTCAAGAAAAGTTTCATGTAACTGAAATTTTGGTGGGCTTATGCTTGCCTGTCTTATAAACGTATTTTATTAATTCACATAAATTTTGGTCGCTCCTCGGAGCTTAAAATTGCTTGAAGCGTATCTACTTCGTTTGTATTATGCAATAACAAATTTTACGTTCAGGCAAGGCAGATCCCATGCACGTGTGAGTACATGGTATAGATACTTTTTTGACTCCGAATCACTGAGGAACCGGTTTAGGGCAAACCCCGTCAAAAGTCATCATTTCCCCGTCAAATCCGACTGCTAGGAAATGATGGGGGTCCCATGTCGCTAAGGGCTATTTTCGCTATAACTTCCGATATACTTTGAATAGTCGTTGGACTAACTTGTCCTCATATTCAATACCTCGTAAGAGTCGCAGTGCTTGACAACGTGGATTCGTAAAAGGGTTTTTAATCTTGGAAATTTGGAAGTTCAAGTCCAATTTTATTATACTTTCTAAAATTGGGTGGTCGGGGCGACATTACGTCCCTGTGCAGCGACATTTACTACACTTACCAAATTAACGCTCCTCGAAGAGTTAGCGAAAATTTGGCATAAAAAACGCTCCGAAGAGCAAAAATATATTTCCAAGAATTAAAAACCTCCTCCACGGCGTTTTTACGTGAAGCACGCTTTTCTTACGAAGTATTTCCTAAGTCGGATTTTGTTACAACGTCGAAAAGTATATCGGGGTTATAGCGTTCTTTAACACTCCCCTCCTTTCCGTGAATCTTTTTGTGTAACGTTTGGTAAATTGTTTGTTTGAAAATAAAATGGATCATTGGATGTAGTCTCCCATGTGTTGTATTCGGTTATCGTTCAGACCGGCCTATCTGAACAAAACATAGATGCAAATCTAAAATGGTGATAAATTTTTGAACATATATCGATGCATAGCATTCGATTGAATAATTGAACATTGTATATGAAAAAGGCATAAAAAAAAAAAAAAATCGAGAATCCTCGGATTCTCGATGACACAACACAAACACTTTCGACGCACTTATCTTTCTTAGTGTTCTTCCACTAATGCGGGCTTGCGTCTGCTCCTCCTCGTGTCTATGCCTCGTCGATCACCTTCGGTGTCGAACTGCCTTCTGGAACAGCTTAGGTGGTCCTCGGACTGCTTGGCTCCAGCTATACATTGGTTCTGCTCGGTTTATATGAAACAATATAAAACAAAATTTTAGTAAAATGTTTGTTTACATCCCGTCTGGGGATCTGCGACCGATAATATATCGTCGTCTTTGAGAATAGGAACACTGAATTTTGTTGACTTATATTGGTTGAAATGGTTTTCGAGTAGTTAAAAAAAAAATCTCTTCTTGGGAGAAATCTGCGACCGATACCACATCGTCGTCTTTGAGAATAGGAACATTGAATTTTGTTGACTTATATTGATTGAAATAGTTTTTATTAAAATCTCTTCTTGGGAGAAATCTGCGACAGAATCTGCATCCGTCGGATCGTTGCATCTGCCCCTCCAGCAGACGTGGCGGCATCTCGCCCTTGAGTTGCTAGACTCGTCTGAATCGCGCTCTGCGTCAGAGTTGTCGTCTTTCCATGCCGTGCCAATGGAACATTTGTTTGGACCCTTTGGGTCGGACTCTGCTTACAGATGTATATGTTTTGAACATATGAGGACTTAGAAAAATTATAAAAAATACCAACTCTGCCGGACACGGTCAGAGTTGCTGCAGTGAATTTTGAAGATTTGTATGTGGATACAATATCCTCAATGAAAATAACTTGTAAAAAAAATGCATAAAAAATACCAACTCTTGCCTGACACGACAAGAAGTTGGTATGGAAATTTTGATATAAAATAAACCTAGCACTAAGTTAAAACTTAGCCTAGGTTGAAAAATATTATAAAAATATAATTGAATCTCCAGAACTTGATTCTGAATCAGAAGTGGAAGCATCTCGTGGCGGTGCATGAATTTGTACAACCGTTTGCTCCGGCGGTGGAGGTTCTGTGGAATCGTCTGAGAACGGGGAATCATTTCCATCGAGTGATGTTCCGCCTGGACTAGCATTTTCTTCATCGGAAGATTCGATTTCCAAGTTGTGCTCCTCTGGCGGGGCTGGTCTCAAATCATCGACATGTACTCTTGTCGTTACATTTCCCTTTTGCACGAGATACACCTCGTCTGAAAACTTCTTCAGAATTCTGGTCGGGCCTGACCAAGACGGCGTGAAGGTATGTACCTTCCTTTTTCTCTTACTCATGACTCTGTCTCCTACTTTGAAAACGATCGGAGTGACGGCCTCTTTCGGCGCATATTTTTGTTTGTAATTTTGTTGGGCCTGACGGGCTTCCTTGACTCGCTCGTATCGTGGAAGCGTTTGTTGCTTGGCTCTTTCTTGCCTCCAGGCATACAAATCCCATTCGCCTCTTTCGGCTGGATCATATCCTAACACGACCATGCTAGGTGTTTGATTTGTAGCGGCGTTCCTACGATTTCTTAATATATATGTCATTTGATGCACGTAGCGATCCCAAGTGTCGTTTGGCTTTTTGAATAAAAGAGTCTTTAAAATTTTCTTGCATTCCTGCACCCGTCGTTCCACGGGGTTGGACTGTTGGTGATATGCTGGAATTAAGTATCGTTCGATACCATTCCTTTCGCAAAATGTGATGTACCATTTGGAATTGAAATGACCACCGTTGTCTGATATTATGACTCGAGGGACTCCGAATCTTGCTACTATTTCTTCGTCGATATATTTGGCTATCGTTCTGCCGTCGACCTGAATGTATGCCTTTGCCTCTATCCATTTACTGAAAACGTCTTCGACGATAATCATGTATCTGTTTTCGGCGTCTTTAGTCCTCTGCAGCGGGCCAATTACGTCGACGCTCAAGGTTTCAAATGCATTTTGTGGTGCATGACTTCTAAGTGGAGCATTGGGTTGGGCTTGTCTTGTCTTTACAGACTGGCATATCAGACAGTCGTTTATGTATTTGCCTACGATCCTGGCCATATTATTGAAATAGTAGCGTTTCGCTATTTTCCTGAGAGTCTCGTCTCTTCCTGGATGACATGCTTCATCTCGGTCATGATAATGGTAAATCAATTCCTTTATTTTCCTCTTTGGAACTATTAATTTAAAATTTCTATCGCAATCTTTAAAAAGTACATCGTCTTGGACGTGAAAATTTTGCATAAAAATAAGATCCGCATCGGAACGTTGTTCCTGTTGAAATAGATCATTCCAACGGCGGATCTTGTCTTGAATATCTCTTGAACTCAATTGAGCCTGTACGATATCTTCGTATATTTCTGAATGCGTTAAAACAGAAATACGTTCTGGACACTTATAATTTGGTAGGAACATTCTTTCCTCTTCATCGTCTGTCTCGACATACTGATTTTGTGGGTTACGACTTAGAAAATCTGCTAATAAATTTTCCTTTCCTGGACAGTGTTCAATTTTGAATGCATATTCTTGCAATAGTAATGACCATCGAGTAAATTTTGTTTTGTCGTCCTTATGTTTGTTTAACCAAAGTAACGCCCTGTTGTCCGTCTTCACCAAGAACGGTTTGTCTGCTAAGTACATCTTGTACTTTTTAATATAGTTCACCACCGCCAAGCATTCTAGCTCATTTATGTGGTAACGTCTCTCCGCTGGAGATAACGTGTTGCTTGCATACGAGATTATGTATTTTTCGCCGTTGTCGCCTAATTGATATAATACGGCCGAAAGGCCTTGGAGGGATGCATCTGTTTGCAAAATGAATTGACGTGAAAAATCCGGCCGATGGAGTTCCAGCGGTCCGGATAATAATTCTTTTAATTTTCTAAATGCTTCATCGCATGTATGGTTCCAGTGAAAACGATTTTCCTTCGAGAGAAGTTTCGTTAGTGGCTTCGTGATCATCGCCACATTTGGTAGATATTCTCGTACCCAGTTGCAAAGCCCTAGGAAACTTTGTAGCTGCTTTTTTGTAGCTGGAACGGGATAATTTTGAATTTGTAAGACATGTTTTTCTAATGGTTGGGAAGTATCGGTTCTAATTGTATGGCCTAAATATTGAATTTCATTCGTCGCTATTACACACTTTTCCGGTGACACTTTCAGATTGTGCAGACGTAGTCTTTCAAAGACTAATCTCAAGTGGGACATATGCTCCTTCACGTTTACACTGTAAACGATTATATCATCTAAATACACTTTACAGAAATGGTGCAGGTAACCCGTTAAAACGTCCTTTGCCATGAATTTCTGAAAGGTACAGGGAGCTGTCTTGAGGCCGAAAGGCATGACATTAAATCTGTAAGCTGCCCCATCAGGAGTGGTAAAAGTCGAAAAATCTTTTGATGCTTCATCTAGCGGTATTTGCCAATATCCACTTTTTAAATCCAACACAGAAAAAATCTTCGAATTGCCTAAATCTTTAATACTCTCGTGTATTTTTGGTAAGACGGAAGCCTCGTCTTCAGTCATTTCATTCAAATGGCGATAGTCGATGCAAAATCGTGGTTTCTTGTCCGAGCGTTTTATTATCACTGGTGGTGAACTATATTGGGCAGTGCTAGGTTCGATGACGCCAGCTTTTAACATCTCTTCGATTTGGTCGTACATAATTTTCTTAGTACTCGGAGACATCGGATATGGTCTGATATTAAATGGTTTCGTGTCTTTTACTGTAATTTTGTGTTTCACAGTCACTGTGGTTGCTTGAGTCGGTTCCGCAGTGAACAGATCGACAAATTCTTCGAACAGCGGCCGTAGAAATTTGTCATTTATAACAAGCTCTTCAGGAAGCTTTGCCTGCTGTCTCTCCCTCTGAGAAGCTTGATTCCAGAAGACGGTAATACGCTCTTCTGTGCCGGCATATAGGCATTTTCTGCCATAATCATATGCGACATTGTTCATATATAAGAATGGTGATCCTAATATTATCGTTTCGTTCAAATTTTCGATTACTTGAAAATCAATTTCAAAAGAGGTGCCTGAAATTATTACTTGTAATTTTGTCGTGCCAAGAGAGTCCACCATTCGATCTCCGCACGCCATAGCAAATGATCGACGTGTCGTGAGATTTTTAAAATTATCCAACATCCTCGGATGGATAACGTTTCGCGTCGAGCCTGAATCGATCAGTGCGTCGACCGCATGTTCATTAATTTGAACTTTTATACGAGGCAAAGGGAACGCTTCGCTCATATAATTTATTGACTCTCTTGTCTTGTGCAGAGGAGCGTCGTAGTGGTCATGAGTATCGGAAAAAATTACTGGACATTGCTGCCGCCTTGGTTCGGCCGTTGTGCCGGGGATCTTGCAGATGGACCCTGGCCTGGGTCTCTGGCCCCTCGAAAGTTTCCCGGTCTCCTGTTGAGATGCGGGTTATTCGGGCATTGGCTATGGAAGTGCCACTGTACTGTGTCTGTACAGTATCGGCACGGGGTTGCCGGTCGGTCGGGTACTCGGAATTTCCCCGATCCGCCATTAAAATTGGTTTGCCTGCGGTCAGGATTCACTGATCCGCTTGATAAATTAGGCATAAAAAAAGGACGACCAGGCGCTCTGCCTGGACCGTCCTGTCGAGATACGTCCTCTCGGAAATGCACCCTCGGTGCTGTCGGAGTTGGGCTTCCATTGCTCCTGTTACTAGAATTTGGTTGACTGATGTGTCCCGGCTCTCGATAGTAAGACGCGCGGGACAGACGTTGATCAATAAGCTGGATTAGCGACGTCTGTTCGTCAGCTGAATCCCGCTCGACGTTAGTAGCCGCTGCTATTAACATCTCTGTGTTTGAAATTAGGTTGCTTCTCAAGCGTGACCTAATTTCTGGACGCAGTTGGTCCATGATGACCCGAGCTCTGATGGCTTCGGATTTAAAGGGATCAATACGATCGAAAAGACAGGTTTTCCTTGTGATAAACACTGCCGTGTCGTCTAAAGACGTTTGCTTGACGGCATACAGTTGAGCAATAGCTCGTGACTGTATGTCGGGAGAATTAAATCTCGTAAGGAATCTTTCCTTGAATAAGGCATACGAAGTAGTCAACGTCCTAAATTGTTCGGACCATCGTTGAGCTTCGCCCTTGAGTTGGCCAGTTACGTTATGGAGGCGATCATAGTCGTGGCTTATGCGAGCTCTGTCGAAATATTCCTCCATAATTTTCAGAAATGCTTCTGGATCTTCATGATCAAGCCCATGGAACGTCACGTTCGGACATCTTTGTCTCTCATGGGGCGTACAGGTCGACACGTTCTGTATCGCCTGCACGAAGCCCTCTGCCATAGGCCCTCAGAAACATACTTTCCATCGAAGCAGTTTGTGGCTGTGAAGCTGATAAATTAACATTATTTCCCTCTGGAAACAGTCGCTGTGGTTCTATCCCTCTAGAACCGTCGTCGACGAGCGGTGCGGTGACTCGCTCATAAAATTCTCTTGGGGTCGACCCCTCGGAGTCTTCCGCCATGAATGAGAAAGGATTTGTTGGGTTTGGGGACGGCATGGTCCCTGCTCGGGCGCCATGTGAACGATCCATGCTTTTGATGGAAGTCTGAAGGACGTATTTTCTGTTCGAAAAACTTAGAAAAATTAAAAAAAAATAGGAAAAAGAAAAAATTAATTTTCTTTTTCCTCAACCTTTTCTAAATACTAAATAAAAATATTACGTTCACAAAATTTTTAGGGTTCAAAGTGACTGTTTCAGACGGAGATTAATGGATAAATCATACTTACTGTCGTTTATGCTTAACTGCGGCTCTGATGGTATCAATTGGAAGACGTCGTAACACTATAAATCTAACACTGTCTGTTTAACACTCTCTTAAAATTAAATCTGAAAGGGAAATTTTGTTAGAAAACACAAGTGAAAGACAATATAAAGTTCAAAAAATGTATATTAAATCTTTAAAAAAATTGCTTGACAACGTGGATTCGTAAAAGGGTTTTTAATCTTGGAAATTTGGAAGTTCAAGTCCAATTTTATTATACTTTCTAAAATTGGGTGGTCGGGGCGACATTACGTCCCTGTGCAGCGACATTTACTACACTTACCAAATTAACGCTCCTCGAAGAGTTAGCGAAAATTTGGCATAAAAAACGCTCCGAAGAGCAAAAATATATTTCCAAGAATTAAAAACCTCCTCCACGGCGTTTTTACGTGAAGCACGCTTTTCTTACGAAGTATTTCCTAAGTCGGATTTTGTTACAACGTCGAAAAGTATATCGGGGTTATAGCGTTCTTTAACAAGACCAGCGGCAATAAAATTAGAGGGGCGATTCAAGATAGGCTGAAGTTTGCTAAAAGCTGCTATAATTACAATAATAATAATAAATAGTCTATATTTTTGAATTTTAGTAAAGAGTAATGAACAATGTTGTGTTTTGTTATCGTTGTCGAACATCCTAGGTCCCCAAGGGTGAAATAGTAAATGATAAAATGGTTTTACGTATTTAGCCAATCCCGCAGAATAAAGCAATAGGTACTTAATATAATATAAAAAAGCTAGTACTAAATAATAAATATTTTTAAAAAATTACTATCTGCATACATATATACAATTGAATTATTTTTCCCTGATATCAGTTACATATAGGTAGGAAGTTTACAATATGTAGGTACTTTTAAAAATATTGGAGATCATTTTAATATTAACTATCAAATTTAAAAACGGGTACCTTCAATCTTTTTTATAGTGTTGTAGACCGATCAATTTTGTAAAGGGAAATGTATTGCAAGTCAAAAAAAACTATTTCTAATTCTAATTTCCCTGTTATAATTAAAGAAAAATTAATATATTTTACAAAATAAGGCACTTAGTTATTAATTTGTTTCAATGTCATCCCATTATTATGCAGCAATATAAACTAACACTTGTTTATCCAAGTAGGAAATGATTTCTGATTTAAGACATGATTTGACTTGCAAAGTTATTTGAAATCGATTAGTCTATTAGAATACTGTATAACAGGATTTCCCATTTAAATTTCGAAAGTTAGGTAATTTTGGTAACAATAAAGTGATGGAAACTATTTAATCATTTACTAAATAAGCTCTTAGTTTATAAGGCAACACAAAAAAGGTCTAAAGAACTTATAGCGTATATTCATTAAAAAAGATACAAGAGTAGATTCCCTTTAAAAAATCTCTCGATATTTTCGATCTTTTTATTCTAAATTTTTTGAGAAAAACTAAATTCTTCAGAAAAAGTTCAGATTAAAAAAAAAATTGAAATAAAATTAACTTCCTGTTAACCATAGTTCACCAGCTTTATGAGGCTTTGAAACTTCTATATTTTTAATTTCAAATATTTTCACCTTACACGAAGTCAGATATTTATATTCCCTGAATATATTACCTAAATTTTGGCATTGCCAAAAAAAGTTTGACAAGCTGAAGCAACACAAAAAGGTTTGTAAGTATTAGATATTTCATACAGGGACACCCTGTGTAGGTATGAATTATAGTGGATAATAAAGGTTTATTACACGTATACCAGCAACTGGAATAAAGGTACTTAATAATCATGAAAAAAAATCTTTCACTTCATACGTATTATCGGCGTGTATGCAACACGTTTATTTGAGGTTCCACATAAACGTATATATCTCGTACATGATATGACAACAATATAACGTTTTCTTAAGATGTATATATTCAGAATATAACGTACCATATGTATACGTTTTTTTAAAACATCTATATTTAATATATGATAAGACAAATATATACATTTTTTGCGCGGACATTCGAACGTTGAATATTGGTCGCGACAAACGTTATATATACGAAACGAAATCAAAACGTTTATTAAACCATTTGGTATTGCTTGGGTAGTAATGGTTGGTTTCCCTGATATTCCCATAAAAACCCCGGTCCGACGAATCCACGCATGCCTAGGACCGACAGCATGGAAGAGGGGGTGGTTTTTATACGTAGGGGTAGTTTCGAGAGTGTAGAGTGAAAAAATACAACCATCGTGATTACCGCCCTCGAAACCCGTGAGAAGTCTGTTTTTCGAGGGATTTCAGTGTTGCGACTAGGGTAGCTTCAACCCCCGGGGGTTGATTAGGTCAACTGTGGTATAGTAATGGTTCGTTTCTCTGATATTCCCATAAAAATCCCGATTTGGCGAATCTTCGCATGCCTAGGACTGACAGCGTGGAAGAGGAGATGGTTTTTATATGTTGGGGGCAGTTGCGGGAGGTAGGGTGAAAAATAACACCACTAGCGTAATCGCTGCCCTCGAAGATCTATAAAAAACCTTGTCGGGTCCGATTTTTTATATTTTTTGCGGATATTGCTATTACGGGCGGGGGTAAGTTCAACCCCCAGGGGTGAGTCCGGGTACTCAAATGCAAATTAACTGATTTTATTATTATTCCCCCAAAAAAACCCGATCCGACAATCCCTCGCAAGCCCAAGACCGAGAAGTCGGAAATTGGGGTGGTTTCTCCTTTACTGGGGTAGTACGCAAGGGTTTCAGAACTCGAAACCATCACCATCGTTTTTCTCACCCTCGAAAACGGGGAAATAAATGTATTGCAAAAGATCCTACAAACTTTTGATGTTCGGGACCACATCGTTAAATGGACTATTTGGTAAGATTCTAAAAAAAAATTCTACATAATATGCCAATAACAGGCATTTCGCCAACCAAGCTGGCATCATTGGGAGGCGATTAAAATTACAGACATGGCAATTGGACCAAAAACATTAACTTATTTTAAACACAACTGCAAAAAGTATCTTATAGAAAGTTCAAAAATTATATGAAAACTTCAATAAACCGGTAGAAAATAAAATTACATCCAGTTTTTCTCCAAACATCATCGAATTAATATATTCAGCGAGACTGGTAAGCAGGATTGTGTTATTGATATTGATCAAAACTAATCAACAGATATAATTTTACCTAACACATTCTTAGCCACGAACAGAGAACATGCGTAGTTACATGTTTAATTTATTCATATATGTATACAGTATTGGCAGGTAAAAATATTGAATCGTTTCCTATAAGATAGAAGAGAAGAGAAATGGCCAAATAATATGCTCAAAAGAAACAGATATAGATGTAGCCTACGCTGTGGACATTTTCTCTTTAGCAAGCTAAACTCTAACGTACTTACTGAGATGCTGGTATCAATGTTAATATATCGCTTTCTTTCACTTACTTAGGGATCGATTCAAGTTTTGTGCATGCCAGTACTGTTAGGGCCAGTCTTAGACATTTGCCGCCCCTAGGCACTCATTTATTTGCTGCCCTATATTATATACCGACTTTAAAACACCGTGTCAGACTTTTATAAAAAATAAAAGTGAGTTGGACGGAATTAAGAAAATAACAAGTTATTATTATTAGCCGTTACTCGAGTCCGAGTATAAAAATGTTACAGTCGATAAATTGTGTACAATAAAAAACAAGTAAAAGGTGTAGTCTATTGTGATTCCCATTCATCTACGGTGCACACGACTATGGCTATAGAGGCCAATTCGGGAGAGCACATGTCGACCGCAGTCAGGACAAACATAGACCTGGTTAGGTCTTGGATTCGGCCTTCTTGCAGCAGCATTTCCTTGATATCTGGCCACAACCCCTCGCCATTCGGTTCTGTCCACTGCAAGTTGTTCCCATTGCTCGTCTGCAACACCGCAGGATTTTAGATTTTCATGGAGAGCGTCTTTGAACCTCTTTCGTTGACCGCCACGCCTTCTTCTACCGCTTAGCAATTCACCATAAAGTGTACATTTAGGAAGGCGGTTATCATGCATACGATGAACGTGACCTGCCCATCTTAGGCGTGCTCTTGAAATAAGCACCTCAATTGGAAGGCTGTTTGCTCTCCTGAGTACTTCCACGTTTGATATGTGATGGAACCAACGGATTTTCATCATACTTCTGAGGTGTCTTTGCTGAAAACGTTCTAATTCTTTCACATGACGACGGTAAGTGACCCAGCTTTCACATCCATATAGCAGTGTTGGAATGACAACTGCTCTGTAGACAGCCATTTTCGTTGACAAAGCAAGGTCGTGGTTGTCAAATACTCTCTCTCTAAGTCCCCAGACTGCTCTAGATGCAGCGTTAATTCTATTGCGAATCTCGCTGTCCATGTTTGCTTTGTCATTAACAACGTTGCCTAAGTAATTGAACTGATCCACCACTTCAAGAGAATTTCCGTTAAGTGTAATGCCTATTTGGTTCACTTGATGAGGAGTTGACATAATCTTAGTCTTTCCAATGTTGATTTTAAGTCCCAAGGAATCATAGCTCTGAGCATACACATCTAAAAGTTCTTGAAGCTCTTCCGGCGTAGAGGCTAAAAGTGCACAGTCATCCGCATACTGGAGATCACAAATGAATCGTGTGCGTGTCTTCGTGAAAGCTCTAAAGCGCCCTATGTTAAAGAGACCGCCATCAAAACGGTATCTGAGACCTATTCCTCTGACTGTCAGTTTGTTATCAACAATAATTGTTAGAGCAGTGGTAAACAAATTAAAAAGTAGGGGTGCCAGGACACATCCCTGCCTAACTCCAGTGAGGGTTTGGAAAGGTTCGGTTGCCTCATTATTATACATAACCTGGGCGTTGTTGTTTGTATGTAGACTGCGACATACTTCCACAAATTTTCTAGGGATACCTAAGCGGAACATAATTTTCCAGAGCACTTCCCTGTCCACCGAGTCAAACGCCTTGGTTAAATCAATGAAGGCCATGTGAATTTCTCCTTGATGTTCGAGTGCTTTTTCTTGAAGCTGTTTAAGTGTGAAGATTAAATCTGATGTGCCTCGGTTTGGTCTAAAGCCACTCTGTGTTTCAGGAAGTAACTTTTCCATAACAGGTGTTAGCCTATTTGCCATCGCTTTAGTGAGTATCTTCCCTCCAACAGCCAGGAGAGCTATACCCCTGTAATTTTCACAGTCCGCAGCGCTCCCTTTGTTTTTGAAGAGGTTAATTAAAAGTGTATCACGAAACTCCTGTGGAGCTTGACCACTTTCCCACACGACATCAAACAGTTTTTTGAGGTAGGGTATGAGCTCTGATGACACAGCTTTAAAGATCTCAGCTGGGAGTGAGTCGGCGCCGGGAGATTTGTTATTTTTTAGCTGCCCAATGGCGGTTAAGATCTCTTCCGTTGTTAGTGGTTTATCTAAGTCTTCGAAGGTGTCATATTGAGGGATAAGATTTGTAATATCGTGATCGGCTTGACTTTGCTGGTTAAGAATGTTAGAGTAGTGTTCTTTCCATCGGGCTCTTATTTCCTGGTCTTCTTTGAGGAGATTTCCATTTAAATCTTTAATAGGGCACATATTTTTCCGACTGGGGCCGTACACTGCTTTTACTCCTTGAAAGAAATTCCTGTAGTCGTGTGAATCGGCGTACCTTTGAATTTCTCTGGCCTTGCTTGCCCACTACTCGTTCTTTATTCTTCTGATTTCGCGTTGCGTTTCATACTTAGATTGGGTAAAAGCTTCTGCTTTTGATGAGTCGTTGGGGTGGTTGATAGCGTTTTGGAAAGCAATATGTTTGCGGTCAAGAAGTTCTTGTATAAAAGCTTAATTATCATTGAACCAGTCCTCCTGTTTTTTACTTGCTACAGTGCCAAGAATTTCCTCACTCGCACTTTTTAAACTGTCTTTAATTTGTGTCCAGGTAGCAGCGGCATCTACAGAATTGGTTCCTTCTAGTGCACTCAAATTCTCTTGAACTTTTTGCTTTAGCTGTTCGACGGTTTGTTGGTCACGCAATTTACTAATACAGAGACGGGAGTCTACGTTTTACTTGAGTTCTTCGGTGTTTGGGTCTCATAACAATTTTCATTTTAGAGACAACAGGACGATGATCGATCCAACACTCGCTATCAATGCGCGCCTTTGTAATTTGGACGTCCTTGAGATGCTTCCTACGTACGATAACATAGTCCAGTAGATGCCAGTGACCTGATCTGGGGTGACGCCAGGTGCCTTTAAATTTATCCTTTTGACGGAAAATGGTGTTTGTTATAACTAGATCATGTTCGGCGCATTTAGTTAGGAGTAGTTGACCGTTAGCGTTCATGTTGCCCAAACCGTTCTTGCCTATGATGCCTGGCCAGGTGTCTGCATCTCTCCCTACTCTAGCGTTAAAATCGCCAAGAATAACGAGTCGTTCCGTTTTAGGTATTCTACAGAGGGTTTCTTCCAGCTGTTGATAGAAGCTTTCCTTGGTTTCGTGACTTGCATCCAGAGTGGGAGCGTAGGCGCTTATTAGATTTACCGCGTTGCCATCTGATAGCTCATAGCGTAGCAGCATTAGACGCTCGGATAGGCCTTGTGGTACTTGTGTTAAGTTGGATACAAGTTGATTCCGAACGGCAAATTCTACTCCATGTTGTCTTCTTGAATTGGTGGGAAGACCTTTCCAATAGAAGGTGTAGTACTTTTCTGTGAGAGAGCCTTCCTCCAAAAATCGAGTTTCGCTGAGAGCTGCAACGTCAACATTGAGTCGGTGAAGTTCTCTATCTATTAGAGCAGTTCTTCTTTCAGGCCGATCGGTGCGAGTGCTGTCGTTCAAAGTACGAACATTCCAAGCGCCGTAGATGAAAGAATTAGTTTTCTTGGATTTAACTTGTCGGTGTTTTTTCGACATTCGATGAGGTGTCCCTGTGGGCACCCTCCCCCGGAGATCCGATCGGGAGGGTATTTTACCTCCGGATGATTTTGTCCCACTTGAACGCTCCATCATTTTTTAAAGCCTTAATCGACTGAAAACGAAGCTGCATATGAAGTTTTAGCTGGAGCAGGTATGCAACTGACCAGCTCGGTTGCGGAAGGCGAGTGGTGTGGTCCCATGGCACAGAAGGAGACTGCGACGATGGGGTAACCAAACGATTCCAAAAGCAACCTTTGTGTGCGGTGGGTTATTTTTACCGCACTCTTCGTGAGAAGGTGGATGTGCTCACGGCAAAAGGTAAGGGTTATTCCGCCCTTACTCGGTCGTTAGAGCCTCGTTAGTGAAAACAGGGTGCACCAAGTTCAAATTGAACTCATCGCGAAGGTGAGGTTAACAATTGAGTAGGAGAGGCTATAACTTGCGCTTCACTACCCCATTACACCCCAAACGTAAGTAAAACAAGTAAGCAAAAATGAGCAAACAGGCCTTCCATACATAAATTACCATGAAACGAAAAAGTTAAGTTAAAAATTTAATACAAAATAATTCGCCACCCCAAGCAATTGTCTAGTCTGCATAGTCGTAAGACCGGCCATGAGTACTGTATATTATAGCATTAAGAAAGAAAGAAAGATCTTTATTAAGAAGAAAGATCTTTATTTAGGCACGTAACGTATTACAAAAAGATAAATAGTTACAAAACTTTACACAATTTACATCGAATCTATACAATAGTAAACAAAACACAAATATAAGTTAAATTAATACGTTAAAATAAATTGCACAAATATAACTATTAATACAACTGGTTTATCTATTTAAAAATGTTGAGGCAACAACTATAAAAGGGAATGACTAGAGGAGAAAAAAAAAAACCTTTACAAGAAACACTTTATTTTTTTGCACATTTAAAAAATATAGATTGAACAGTGAATAATAACAAATAAAAAATTTTATTTTAACTTGGTGTTTTATTAATCAAATTTATTTTTGCTATTTATGTAGGTACCATGGAGAATATTGGAGATTGGGGCCATGAGTATATTCGGCAGCTGGAAAAAGAAATAGTTCAACAGTGGTCATTTAACTGTGAATCTAGCACAAAAATGCTAATGCCTCTAATTAGCGACATTATAGAATTCAACTGCAATCACCATGCCGAAATTCAAGCATGTGACCTTTTAATGGAAATTGATCTACTGCCTATGTTACCGGAATATATGGCAAAAAATACTTACCAGAGAATGTGCATGTATTTGAGTTCTTGCTCTAAATATGTAGATGAAATGGAAAGATCTAAAATCATGAAACTAACATGTGAGCAGTACTTAAGATTTCATGAATATTCGAGGTCCCTAATTACCGCTATTCAGATGAACGATCGTAAGATGGTGAACAAGATATTTGCCGCATGTGATGATAAGTAAGTAGTGAATCATTGTTGATAGTTTCTTTTTAACATTCTATATTGTTAAGTGCAAGTAAGTACATGTAAAAAAAAACAAGCACTCTCGTCCATTTCCTATGACATGATAGATAGATAGATTATTTATTTCATCAGATATGTATACATCAGATCGATTGTACAACATATTTGAAAAGATACGTCACAACAAATTTTAAAATACACTCCACAAACAGTAATAATAAAACTAACAGTTGAGTTCATCTGTTCTCAGCACTCAAAAAACGCAACAAAAACTTTACGACCTCATTAAAATATCGGAACTCTCTGTACTATTTCATTCACAAATTGACTCGTTTACCTTTATAAGTTTTTAATGCGCGTCGGGTTGTTTGATGACAGCATGCCGCTTGGACCAACGGCGATAATAATTATGTCATAAAGTTTTTGTTGCGTTTTATGAGTGCCGAGACCGAGACTATACATAAATAATTAAATGCATTATGAATATACAAAATACAATATAAAAAAATATTACGTGGAAAAAAATTCATTCAGTGTGTAACAGTTTCAGTCTATTAAGTATTTTTTGAGCAATCTTTTGAAAATATACTAATTTGCAGAGTCCTTAATTTCCAAAGGTAAAAAGTTAAATAATCTACAACCATTGTATATAATGTTACTTTGATATAAATACGTAGAGTAAGAGTCAGATTGAAGCTGAAATTTATGACGAGTATCACGGTCATGGGGAGTTTATTTTGAGTACATATCGCTCTGTTTTTGAAAACAAAGCAGCAGACTTCGTATATGTAGATACCAATAACTGTTAGTATGCCAAGTTGCCGAAAAGCCCCTCTACAAGATTCACGGTAACCTAGATTTCCTAAAATTCTTATTGGAACTTTCTGCAAAATAAAAACACGTTGATTTCGTCCACTATTTCTCCAGTTTACAATACCATTTCTCAGGTGGGAATGAAAAGACGATTAATAAGATCCAGTTGGCCATCGACTGAGGTCCTTCAGCCAGCCAATTCCATACATGCGTCTTTAAATAAGAAGTCGATTTCTTAAAAAAAAAATTAATAAAAGTCCAACAGAGAAATATACAAATTAGAAATCAATAGAAATGTTAAAATAACATACGATTTCTACAAATACTGTTCAAAGTTCTGTCCATTCAGTTTTGTTGCACTAATTGAAGTGTTCCCCCTTCCTATTGTTCCTGTAGACGCAGATTATGGACAGCTATTGTGACGCGTTCACGTTATACATCGATATTTTCTACTTCGGTTTAGTACACTTCATTTTTTAATATCCCCACAAAAAGAAGGCAAGTGGATTTAGATCCGGGGACCGTGGATGCCAAGTTACGGGTCCACCCTATCCGATCCAACGTATCCCATTTAATTGGGTCAAATAATCTTGTACTACTAAACGATAATGTGGGGGCGCATCATCATGTAAAAACCACATCCGACTTCGGACCTCCAAAGGCACATCTTCAAGAAGACCATGATCATTACAGAGAAACTGCAGATATTGCAAACCATCCGTCTGATTTGGCAATATGAACGGACCAATTAGGCGTTCATCTTTCACGTTTAAAGAGCATCGATGTTGACAATGTTTCCGAACTACTACATGAGGATTGTCAATGGTCCAAACATGCGTACTACATAGATTAGTTATCTCATTACGCATAAAAATAGTTTCATCTATGACCAAGACATCGGCTGTAAATCGGACATTTCGAGAATTTTTTGCAACAACCATTTACAAAATGTTGTCATTAAGGGGTGGTCTGTAGGGAATAATTCTTAAACCTTCTGGACGTGATAAAAGTATAATTGAATCTCAGGTAGTATACGCCACACTGTTTGATGCGACACAACAGAGACCTGCCGGACTAGCTACCTTGGGTTTATTCGCGGATTATCTTCCATAATATCTAAAATTTCTTGTTTGTCGTTTACAACACATTGCAGGCGAATCCATCGCCCCCTTGTAAACGGTTTGGGCGTCAATTTACACTTGCACGTCCACGCAAAACCACTATTAATGTTTTGTGATGAGGGCAGTGCCTATTGGAATCACTGCTAACGAATTTTCACCCTGCTTCTCCGTACCCTAACACAATGTCCATCCACTCCTCGTTACTGTACACATGTACCATTTTTATTATAAAAAATACAATCACTTAATTACTAACAATTAGCACACAAGATGACCGTTATCCACTCACGATAAAATCTACATTGGGACTCTGATGACAGTGACATGTTCAATAAGCACATTGAACTTGAATCTTTTTTGTAAGTTATTTTATCTAGTGTTTATATTAAACCAGTTTACCAGATAGTCCAGATACAACAGTCCTTCAATTAAGTAGAGGTCAATAAATTACCATTTTCAAAATTTTCATTAGTTTGTAACTTTAACAATTTGTATCTATTTATGTGTTGGGCTTTTATTGTTTTTTTTTCTAAGTAATCGACTTCTTCTTTAAAGGTGCATGTATGGTTAAAATTTTTCGGGTAAGTTGCGTTACACCCTGTGTATATATATATGTTGGAACAATATAAAAATTAAACATGGTTTGTTACAATTTGCAAAAAAATGTGATGTATTGTTTTTTAAAATAAGCAATTGATAAATAGAATACATTTTTTAATCTTGTGATTCTTCATTAAGGTGCTTGATGATCTCCCATATTATTTTCTCGGGGTTTGTGGGTTAAAGGATTTCTAAAATCTTAATACATAACAGGACTTACTTAGTTTTCTGCAGAGAATTTCATTGTGTGAGTTCCACTGTAAATGATTATCTAGGGCGATGCTCGGCATTTTGACATTGTCTGTAGTTTGTATTGAAAAGGTATTGTCCAGTGAATAAGTAGATCTATGCAATTTAAATAGTACACACTGTGTTTTACTTTGATTTAAATGTAAGTGATTTTGTTGAGCCCACTTCACAATCTTGTCGTAAACTATGCATGCAAGTGTCATAAGGGTGTCTATATTTTTCCTGTTATTAAGTTAGTATCATAGTGTATTGTATAACTGTCATAGATGTTATATTATGTAAGTAAACATTTAAATCGTTTGCAAAAATTAGAAAGAGAGTAGGGCCTAGAGTCGGTCTCTGAGGGACACCAGCTAATATATTCCAATATATACCAAGCAGTTAAAGACAGAAAATTATGTACACATTTTAACCTAAGTCGTAATGGTCTTGCGTCTGTAAATTTACAGTAGCATCTAATTCAAAAGTGAGCGTAAGGGGATGTAGAAAACAAGAGGAACCTCTACTGCACTCTATTCCTACAAATACCTGTTAAAATGAACTTTACACTTTGTGCTCTGGCTGATAATCAGTGCGGTAGTCCTTCTAGAAAAGGCAATGTGAAATTGGCTAGTGAGCCAATAAAATATTGCCTGCTGAAAAAAGAACTTACAAATGTATTATAAGAACTTTGGAATATTTTAGATTTACTATAGGAAGCGATAGAATAGTATCAACCAGAAAGAAGTATCTGAATTTCTAATATCAGTTCTACCCTGGAAGATATTTACTCATAAGTTGGTGGTAATAAACTTGGCATTGGAAAATGAAACGAAAGGAACGAAAGACTGATTCAGTTCTGTCTATTTATTCTGTCAACATACATGGTGCTTTTACATTTGGCCCTCACCTGATGATGGTAAAGTTCATTATACGATAGGAACTTTGTGGAGATAAAAATCTGTAAAACACTACCTGGAGCTGGATCTTTCTAGGTCATCTTGTACATAAAGTTTGTCGAATGCTTGACATTTCAACTATTTTATCATGGTCTTCTGAAGTAAAATGAGCCCTGTTGGAGTGAGCCTTGAGCCCCTTTATTTATATACGTTGTCAGGAGGCATGTATGAGTATTTTCTGATTTGTTGGTCATATGGAACATTGATTTCCTTATCATGGATAATAATCCTGTAACGGTTGAAGTTACATTATGATATAATTCAGTGGGCCCTCTGGATCTCCTTGGCCAATAGTTTTTGGTGTTTGCAACTTTATTGGTCTCGTTGAATGGTCCAGTTTTTACTGAATGTTCAGCAACCGGTGACTTTGCAGAATTTCCATTTTTGGTGCGGCTAATGTCTTCTTTGAGTCTGACTATTAAACAATGGTTGTCCAGGAATCAAAATAAATTTAGATGAGAATGAAAAAAAAAATACTAGTGGTTATGGCAGCAATTATCCTTGATTATAAAGGTTTACAGTAGCAGAAGTTGGAAGACAGATAACATTACAAATGTTTGAATACACAGAGAATTGTGAACAGCATAGAGATTTATAAAATACTGTCGAAACTTCTCAACTTATTCAATCACGTGCAGCATTTTAGTGAATTTACAGCGACTCTGATTCTGAAACGATTCGCAACAATAAAGACATACAGGAAAATAACAGGCAGATTAACTGATTTTATGTTGAAATCCTTTATTAGAACATGTATAAAGCAAGAAATAAATAGTGCTTTGCTTAAACTTTTATTTTATGAATTTTTAATGGACATCAATACTTTCAATTGAAATACTATTTTTTTATTTTATATAATGAAATTGTCTAATAATTATATATTATGACATTAACTGATTTAAAAGTACTTTTACACGGTTTGTTTATTGAAACACTTATCTTTCAGATTTACTGGATTTTAAATTCAAGAGTTCAAAGTGTACTCAATTGCCACTCATGGCACTACTTCTCTCTGTGCACATCAGTCTATATCATAAATGACCATTTTACGGGTAATCAAGTTGAAAATATAAATCGCTTATGCATATTAAGACAGGTTGTTCATTTTAATAATATTTAATAGGTACTGTATTTGCTTCAAACCAGACTTGGAAGTATCTACTACTGCACCTACCAACAACTGTTAGCTATTAGGGGTCGTCCACAACTTACATAACTCAATCTGGGGGAAGGGGGGGTCCAGCCTGACGTTACGGTCCTGTTATGTGGAGGGAGGTGGGGGGTCAAGGCTTGCGTTACGTAACGATTTTAGAACCGCCAGAAATATCAAACTTTATTAATATTTAAATTTTGAATTTAAAACTCGTCTGTAATTTACTGGAGAAAGTCTGATGGCTGCATGAAAAAATGGAACGAAAATCTGTTCATAGACGATAATATAGCATTGCCAGAACAATTCTGTCATCCTATAAATGGATTTCCGTTGTTTAGCAATGTGACGCCACATCTTAACACGTGGCATATTTTTGTTACAAATTTCCTTATATAAGGTCGAATAAATACACTTGGTGCCATTTTTATTGCAATCATTTTGATTTTTGGCCTTTTATTGACATTTGAAATTGAGGTGCACGTAAGTACCTCGCGAGCTGGGGCTGTGTGGACCGGCGAGGTACGCACGTGTACCTCACATGACATGTGACTTGTTTCTGCACGTTCATTCCTGTCTGGCATACAATGCATATGTGATGGTTTTTGTTAGTCGTATCTAGCATTTAGGTATGGGAGGTTGTCAAAAATGGGAGAATATGAGCGTGAACAAGATAATTTGGAAAGATTATGGCAGGAAATCTTATTTTTTTATGTCCCATAAATCTGTAAAACAATAGTTTTATTTATTACTTACAGTAAGTTCATATAAACTGTTTTTAGATTTTAAATTTAAAAAATCGGCAGCTACTGGAAGCGGCTGGAACCTCCCCACTCGGTGGATCTTTGAAGCCGAAAAGAGCATTAAATTGTGTAACAAAACGGTACTAAACGTAATCCGATCTCATCCAAAACCTTTTCAGATCTTCTGGGGCACTAAAAAATCCTCAACTTAATGAATTTATAATCATCTATGCGAGTTATTACCTACATTATCGCTCGTTGAATAATATACTATTAGGATATTAACAACTTTAACATCACTTGAACGACTAAGAAAGTCTAGTTATCCTAAATACTACAGATTTGTAAAGCAACAAACTGAAAATTGGTAAAATGATAATCTATAATAAATTCACCAACGAAGGTACAGAAAGCATATGATATTGATATTGTTACATCTACCTTGAAAGTTTGTGACAATCCACTAAAAGTTACAAATGTGCCGAAATCTTATTAACATGACATGACACCAACGTTATCGGATGACAAACGATGACAATGACAATCATCAAAATTTGCTCATTGCAATCCGATCGCTCGCGGCTGTCTTTGTTAAATCAAACATTAGCATTTCAGTAATTTTACTAGATTTTGGAGGAATATTTGTAGTTTAATTCTTCGATTTGTCTGTATATATATTTAAAAACGGCACTAAACGTAATCCGCTCTACTTCTAGAGCAGTGAAGAAACCCTCACACGTGAATTGACACGTGATGTGACGAGTTTCACGATGTAACCGCTACGCGCATCGATCATGTCATGCGAAATGCGATCTAGGCCATATTTGCTTTGTTTTTAATTTTTTTCACGGAAACCAAATCGAAAGGGTGGAAATGTGATATATCGTTGAAATCAGAATTTTAACTGCTTTTCAATGGTTCCATTGTAAATTGAAAGTAAATATAAAATAAACAACTTATTGCGTCAAAATGGCACTAAACGTAATCCGATCTCAACCAAAACCTTTTCAGATCTTCTGGGACACTAAAGAAACGCACACGCAAAGTTTCATTCAAATCCGTTCAGTAGTTTCGGCGCTATCGTGCTAACACACATACACACATACATACACGCATACACACACACAGACATTTTTCAAAAACCACTTTTTTGGGTTCCTCCTCAAAACGTAAAGATTTGATGTTTTCTCAATTTTCGTTTTTGAACCAATTTTAGTAACCTCTCACAATTTTATTGTGGAGGTTAATAAAAAAAATCTCTGAGAATTAGTCTATAATTTTTAAACTCAAAATGTGTTCTATATGTAAAGATTTTCATAGCCCGCTAATATTCGCCTATCCTCCGGGACCGGCTTTGCACAGTTCGCATGCATTTAGCTTCTAAACGTGGGTACTTAATTTTAAATCGAAGTCTGAATAAATAACGTTCGCGTGGGCAACGCATGTTCCTTGCGGTCCAGTCGAACTTTAGGAGTGTGGGTCAAAATTTACCCACCCGAGGCGCAACGTGTTAATGTTGACTAGAAATTGTAATTGTTTATTAAAGTGAATTATTATTGGAAATCCAAATTTATTTCTTTTCTGTATTAAAGTATAAAATTAAAATTTTACAATACACTGTTACGTAATGGAATGGAGAGGGGAGATCAGGCAAGGCGTTACAGTTACATAATTTGTGGGCGACCCCTTACAGATAACTTACATTTTCTTTCTTTATTTTAGGACTACACTGTATCAACTTGGCTTTATCTGTGCTCGTCATCTATACACAGTGGATATAAACCAGAACTCTGAATATTCTGATGAAATTAACAACATCTTAAGTAACAGCCATCTTAGTTCGCATTTTCTTACATTAGCGAGAGAGGTAATATATTTAAGGACCAGTTTATCAATGCAGAAAACGTTATTAACTAGAATATAATATCTATTGTTTCACTGGATATTTAATATCTAGTTACGTGTTTATCTTAGGGGCCATCCATAAATGACGTCACAATCAAAGAGGTGGGACTAGAATTATGCTCGAACATCTTCCATGACCACCAGCCAACTTTCAGAAAGAGAAGTTGATGAAATCTTTAGCAAAAACAAAGGGCATGAATTAAAGGACTGGCCCGGCCCAATTTTTACATTTTAACACCGGCCCATCGGGCATTTGCTCAAACTTCCAGTTCCCATGAGTGATGAAATGTGACAAAGGGAAGGAGGGGTGGGGTTTCCTGATCTATTATGATGTCACATTCGAATTAAAAACTATAGAGTAGATCTGTTACTTTTAAATTGTAATATAATATTTATTACATTTCTTCCTTTTCTTACACTTTCATAGACACTCATCTACATCTAAATATGTCTCTATTAAAAATGGATGAATCTTGATGTCTACAGTAAAAGTAGTATATAAAAAATTATACTTACACGAGAGGATCATTTAATAATTCAATTAAATTGGACGTCACACTGCTTATTTTTTTGTTATATGCCATGATTACGCCCTTTGCATACGGGACGTTCCACAACTTTAAAATTTTAACTAAATATACACTTTAAAATAGGAAGCCCATTTCATCAAAAAAATTATAACAAAAACAACAGAAAACGAGATAGAAATTGCTAAAGTTACAATGGAAGTTATTGAAAATGATAAAAGTTGTTGCACAGAAACACGTGATTTGGGATCCCGGTGAAAATGGTCGAAATTGAGATATTTTGTAGTTCAGACCTTCCTTATAAAAAGTTGAAATGGGACCACCTTCTATTTTGGAATTACAGCAAGGTAAAAAAATTCGTAAATTCATGACAAATATTCAAAAATCAAAAATATCTATTTACATATCCGTTACTAGATAATAGGCATGCGATATTAACATCAAATGCAACTTGAATTTAAATAAAAATGCTATTATCAAGTTCAGGAGCTAGTTATATTCAATGTTTGACATCAGAAATGAGAGAAAGGAGGCGAAAAAATTAAAAATAAAATATCTTCATGCCAAGAATAAAAATCAATAAACTCGGAGGAGTGTAAAAAATTGTCATTTGCAAAAAACTCCTACAATGTAGGGGTTTTCGAATTTTCCTATTAACATATTATTCCAATTTTTTGAGTGGCATAATTTTCGCACATAACAGTTTTGAGTAAATCATAAAATAAATACGTTATATATTCGGTTGATAAAAATGGGAGTAGGAATAGGCATTTGAATATTGAATATTTTGTTGAAAAAATATGATTTTAACATAGATAAATAGAATAAAATCGACCATTCATATAATGTTCTTTGTATAGATGTTATTTTATAGTACTCGTTATTTATAAAATGCACGGATTTGGAAGACTAGAAACTGAAACTAGACAATGTAAAATCAAAACGCTCTTCTAAGAGTTTCAAACGTAGCTTTTATACTTGATTGATTATAAAATCTGTGTATATTGTATGTATATATGCGTATACATATATACGTATATGTACACAAATATATAAATATGTATATTTTTGAACATTCATGTTTTTATGAATTTTCAACTTTTGCCCTTACTGTAACTCCAAAATAAATGGTTTTCGAGCCTTGGCCCCATTTGAACTTTTCATCAGGAAGGTCAGAACTACAACATATCTCAATTTCGACCGTTTTCAATGGGATCCCAAATCACGTGCGGGGTCCTTTATGTTATTGAAAATTATGAAAATGGATAAACTTATATTATTAAAAACTCCTTAATTGGACCACCGTAGTAATAGGCTCTGGTATCTGTTAGACTTATAACATATCATTTATTTCTACAAAGGCTGTTCAAAGTTTTGGTCATTGATTTTCAAGCATATTTAGGTCTGTTGTATTCAATTTCGTCGCACTAGCTCAAATGTTTCCCCTTCCTGCAATCATTGTGATGCATTCACATAATTGATCAATATTTTCTACTTCGGTATAGTACAATTCACTTCTTAAATATCTCCACAAAAAGAAGTCGAGAAGATTCAGATAAGGGACCGCTGAGGCCAAGCTACTGGTCAACCCCGTCCAATTCAAAGTATTACTTGGCTCAAGAAATCCTGGACTACTACACATATAATGAGGGGGCAGACCATCATGAAAAAACTGCATCTACAATCGGTCATTATAAATCTAACTGTTTTTATCATTTTCAGTAATATTTAACTTTAACAATTTTTATTCCATTTTCTGTTTGACTTTCATTATATTTTGTTTTTTTACGTAATTGACTTATCATTTCAAAGTGTATACCACGTGTAGCAGGATCATGGTACAGTCCTCTTTTTCCTTTAGTTTTAAAGATAAGTGATTGAAATATGAAACATCCTATATAATAATAATAATAATAATAAAATTTAAAAAAAACAATTAAGAAATTACAGGCTACCTCCACATTTAAGTGAAACACTTTGTATATATGTTATGTAACTCAATATATTTTTCATTTTCACAGGTAAATTATGCAAGCAAAAGTTGCAAAAGTTTTGCAACAATAAATAATCAAGTATTATAAATCAAGGGGCATTACTATAAGTGTGATATAATTTTTCTGAGGAAAGGTCTAGTTCAGCACGCCGAAACCTGACAAACTGGGAGGGAGGGATCTAAAATCGCGAAATTTTGCATGACTTCATTTGTCAATGGCCCCTTACATTAATAAACTGACCCTAGTAATTAATAAAAAGTCAACATGTTAGCCATCTGACATTATACATTGTGAAGGAGAAAAAAACATTTTGAAGAAGATTTACACAGAAGTTTATTCATTTCACAACTTTGTAGTCATGTGGTAAATCTATATATAGAAGATCTGAAATTTACCAATGATGATTGAGGTTTTGAATTGAAAGTTATACATTCATGAAACAGAACGTTTTAACTTAAAACTTGTAGTAAAAAATCTGGTTTAACGACACAGAGAGAAATCATATACCGTCTGTCTATTTTACAAGGGCTACACCAAATATCTCGCTTAATATCTATATTGTAGAGGAATAAAGTTTTAGAAACATTTATCCCATTTTTCGTGAGCTATATTTCAGTAAAAAAAAATTTGAAATCCATGGCCTACTTTGTGAGATATATTACAAAAACCTGAAAAATAGGAAAACCACAAATGGTTATAGCTTTCTTATTTGTGGAGATACAAAAAAAGTTAAAGGGATGAAAGTTGATGGCACGGATAATAAAAATGATAATGTGTATCAAAAAATTCGAAAAACGCAGTTGGATCTGACATACGCTCTTGTGCAAAAATGACAAGAACAAATCTCAAAGTAGGCCATGACACCATTAATTCCGTTTATTTTTTCTCTTTCCAACGATATAAAACATTTTAACTAATAATGTCAATATTTAATATTTTACGAAAACCACAATTCATATCATTGAATAGTAAAAATCAGCAATAGCAAAAATTCACTTTATAATAATTATAATTCAGTAATTATTTATTACAATTTAATACAAATAAATATCTCATAAATAAAAATACAAGTACAAAATGAACATAAAAAAAAACGAAAAACTATGTATAACACAGTACTACCTACTACCATACTGAAAAGATAATGTGTGTATTTATTTTTCTATCTACAAATGCTCAAATTGTGCACCATGCATTCTAATACATAAACATGCTCTACGAGACACCTCATGCATTACATTTTGGAGCATTTCAGGAGTAATTCTAACATACGTTTCTAATTCTGATGTCCTCAATATTTCAGGGGCAATTTGAAATACCTTATCTCTAATGTAACCCCAGACGAAAAAATCCAAGGGAGCAATATCTGGTGATCGAGCTGGTTATAATATGGGTCCATAGGTGCCTATCCAGCTATCTGGCATAGCTTAATTTAAATAATTTGTACATATTACAGCAATGTGAGGTGGAGCACCATCTTGTTGAAAATATGAATAATTTAATCTTGCTGCCACTGTTAATTCATGAAGAAAATCTTGAAATTCGTTTTGCAGGAAATTAAGGTATCTACCAATGGTTAATTTGACATCATAAAAATAAGGTCCAATTACTTTAGTCCCTAATAGACCCACCCAAACATTCGTAGAAAATCTTTCTCGGAAAGCAATGTCTCTGCACCAATGTGTATTTTCTCGTGTCCACTTATAATGCATATTTCTATTGAAAAATCTATTGTCAGAAAAATTTGATTCATCTGATCAAAGAATTTTACTACATATCAGCGAGTCATTATTTTTTTTTATTTAACAACCATCTTCAAAATCTTACTCTCCTCGGCTTATCTCTCTCATTTAAATGTTGAACTTACCTCATTTATAGCATCGAAATCCGTTTTTTTTAAATATTTTTCTTGCAGCGTCATTTTTTATGCGACAGTTTCTTTGAAATTGTCTCAAAGAGGTTTCTTACTCTTTTCACTTTTCTTACATTATCCACAACATGCTCTCGTCTTACTACTATTTTTGAAAATGAACCGTGCATTTTTAGATTTTGAACAAACTTCCTAAACAGTGTTCAATTAGGCTGCGGAGCTTCTGGAAATCTATCTCCGTAAACCATGACTGCCATCTCAGCGTCAAAATTGCACCGACAATAAATGCTAATCATATCGAATTTGTTATTATTGGTGTACACCATAATTATTGATATAAAACTTGTCTTAGAACTCAACAACGCAACATACAGCATACAACAGTGACAATCTGTCAAATTTATTAACAACCGTATACATTGTTTTTCACTAATCATGGCATAGCTGATTTTTACGATTCAATGATATGAATTGTGGTTTTCATAAAGTATTAAATATTGACACTATCAGTTAAAATTTTTGTGACATAGTTTGTATAGTTGGAAAGAGAAAAAATAAACGGAATTAATTGTGTTATGGCCTACTTTGAGATTTGTTCTTTTCATTTTTACACAGGGGCGTATGTCAAAGCCAATTGCGTTTTTCGAATTTTTTGATACACATTACTATTCTTATTGTCTTTGTTGTCAACTTTCATCCCTTCAACTTTCTTCGTATCTCCACAAATAAGGAAGCTATAACAGTTTGTGGTTTTCCTATTTTTCGGGTTTTTGTGATATATCTCACAAAGTTGGTTATGGATTTCAAATTTATTTTTACCGAAATATAGCTCACAAAAAATGGGATAAATGTTTCTAAAACTTTATTCTTCTACAATAGATATTAAGCGAGATATTTGATGTGGCCCTCGTAAAATAGACAGATGGTATCTCTTCCCTGTTTTCTTCTCAATATAAAATGTTTTTTACAAAATTTAGGAGCTAAAATTAAGCTGATCGAATTGCTTGATGAATGCAGTATGCACTTATCACAATTAACATAACATGTATTGATAAAGTTCTTAAATTCTAGCTTGATATTATGGAACCAAAATCTCCAGAGGAAGTATATAAGGCCTGGCTAGAGCCATTGCCACCTCGTATTACAATATTAGGAGAAAACATGGACAGTGCGAGGCAAAACTTAGCTTCATCCTTTGTAAATGGTTTTGTAAATGCTGGGTTTGGCTGTGATAAACTTCTGACCACTGAAGGTGGGAACAAGTGGATTTATCGTAACAAGGAACATGGCATGTTATGCGCAACTGCAGCGTTAGGATTGTTACATCTTTGGGATGTGGATGGTGGACTAACTCCAATCGATAAATACTTGTACACGTCAGATGACTATATTAAATCAGGTGCTCTGCTAGCACTTGGTATAGTTAATTGCAGGGTTAGAAATGAATGTGATCCAGCTCTAGCTCTTCTAGGCGATTATGTAAACATGGACAATGAAACACTGCAGATTGGAGCCATTCTAGGCATTGGTCTAGCTTATGCAGGTAAGGCAAATTAAAAACATATATTTAACTAAGTTTTGCATTGATGGAGGTCAGTTTAGTAGTAGTAATAGTACAAGCACTTTATTAGTTACGTTAGCAAACAAATGACCATTGAACGAACTCCTTCGGTCAATATAATTCATACATAATAAACAATTAGTTAAAATATTTTGTATACACTTTAGAAATACATATATTTTTGTTTAAAAATAAATGTATATTATAATGTTTGTAGATACTATTGCATTTAATTTAACTTTCATGAACAAGAGATTAAAAGAGATTCAAGTTTTGCCACAGTATATTTTCATTTGACTATCTCGAAGGGAAGTATTATTGGCAACCATTGAATAATTGGCAGAATTTTAGTTCTGTTGTAAAGGATGATGGATTCACAGGGTGACGAATTTTCTCTAAGAGAAGATGTTTCTGCAACTATAAACAAATATAATAGCCTTCCTCTGCTATATATTTGGCGTTTCTCTGTTTTCAAAAACAAGACAATAATAATAATAAATGGACTTTATTGAACCAAACTGATTCAATACGTTAATGACCAAGGTCATTCGGCCTCAAAAACAAAAAACATTTTTGTAAAAATGATTTACTGCAAATTATATTAAATCGAAAATTTCATGACGATAATTAGTTACATTCTGTTGCGTTCTGTTTCTAAAATGATGGTTGAAATTTTTGTCATCAGAGGAAAATCTTCTTTCTGGGACTTCTTGAGGAACTACTAATCCGTCCTAATAGTCCATAGTTTGCATGAGGGGCAGTGCTACACAACATTAGATTGTAGAAGATTTTTTATTTGGAACTCAGTAAACATTTTCTATAAAATTAGCTATAACTCGACTTGGTAAAAGTTGAATTCACTTATTAAGGTACTTATTATTATGTAATATTGACTAGAAAAAGACACCTCCGATTTAAATTCTTTAAACGGTTCTAATTTATATTAAATTTACTTACTACTTTTAACTTTAACCAGATCAGAAAGGGAAAACTACCAAAAATATACCAAAATTACCCCAAGGGTAAATTTATTTTGAAGTAAAATTAGGTACCATAATTGGGTAACATCTACCTAAATCCTACATAATTTTATATCTCCCTAGTAACCTATTTGGTCGCTTTATTTATTCTCCTTTAAAGTAATATTAGGTCCATATCGTAGAAAAATTCTATCTTGTTTATCTCCTTAATTTCAACCAAATAGTCGATTACTCATTCAGTTGACCTAAAAGTCTTAACTTTTTTGTAGCACTTACCTGGAAAACCTACCACAAAGTAAATTTGACTATAAACCACCAATTTAAAAACTAGCCATACATAACCCATTTGTAAAATTTATATTATTCAGGTTATTTTAACAATTAGGTTGTTTAGTTATTGTCTTCGTCATTATTCTTGAGAATTTCGGCCATTTTAAAACACCATTACATTCGTAAACTTGATTCACTTATCGTTTAAATATATTTACCTCTTACAAAGAGGTACCACTTTCGACTCACTATTCGAGTGAATTAGAGTTAATTCACTTGTCAACACACGTCAAATAAAAATTTACACTTAATAGGTGAAATTTACCAATAGGTAGCATTTTGAAAAATAGGGTGACCTAAATATGTTATATTTACCTATAAGTAAATTCTTGATCAAACTTACAAGTTAATAATTCTTTAAATAAGTAAAGTTAACTACCATATCATAAACTTTAAGGTAATTCAACTTAATAAAAAGTTACCTGTAAAATACCTAGAACTCCATAGTCATATTAACTTTCGAATTAGCACAACATGACGTGTTGTGCTAATTAGAGTACGATTCCAAAATTCAAATTTTCAAAATAAACTTATCTAAAACAAATGGATGAAAATGCCGTTTTTTTTTAGAGTCATACATAACAAATATAACATAGTTTTAGCGCAGTATAAATTTTTTACCTGATAATAGGAATTTTCTTATTAAAGAGTATTTTGGAGAGTCATTGTTATTTTTCAAAGTAGAAGTGTTAACATGCACAACAAAATTTCCTTTGCATTAATTTCAACAAGCGTGAACTGTAGATATGTCGCAATTACATTACATATATTTTTTGTCATTTATATTAATTTTTAATCTTTGCTGTGAATTAGGTATATGTTTTAGTTGTGTTGGTGACTTCCAACAATGTTTCTACTGATGGTTATAGATTAAATACCAAATAAGTATAGAATTATTCTTTTTGTGCACTTGGAGTCACACGTCATCTGCAAATATGTTCGTAGTTTCTACCTAAAGCTAGTTAAATCAACGTCGAATTGAATTCTCCTTTTATGAATCCACGTCGCGACGACGTATATATTTTTTAAATATGGTTAAATCTGATTTTGCGACTACATTTTTTTGTACATAATCTATGTAGTCTCGACATTAAATTAAACCAAAATGTTTGCTGGGAAGTCCGTTTTCGAGACAGTGTCTAAAATTACACCATCGTGATACAATTTCATTGCAGTTACGAAAATTATGCCCCCCGCGGGGTGAATCTGAATTTATTGCTGTTATAAAAATGTCACTTTGCAGTCACTTCTCGAGAACTTACATGATACTAACAAAATATCTTCCCAACAGCATTTCTACATGTCACATGTGGTTCATACAAGATATTTTCGACGAATTTTAAGGTGCAGGATGATATTTAGTGCATTTAGATGGGTTCTTTGACATTTACAAGAATAGATTATTGCTTTTAGTTTCCCAGTAATAGGCCTGGAGGGAGAGTTTAACTGTATATATAAAAATATGAAATTATTTCATAAACAGCCTTTATTTGTCTGATATTAGTACAATATAATTTTTTTATTTTTCTAGGTACTAATCGAGAAGATGTACTTGACCTACTTCTACCTATAATAACCACTTCAAGTAACACTGAGATAATAGGAATAGCTAGCTTAGCATGTGGCCTAATATCACTAGGTAGACATGACAATGAGGTGTCTAATACAATTCTGAATAAAATAATCGAGCTGAACAATACAGATTCCTTAAAATCGCCCTATATGAGATTAACTAGTTTAGGCATGTCACTTTGCTATTTTGGTGCTCGTGATGCTATAGAAGTCCCAACGGAAGCAATGAACGTCCTTGAAGAACCCTTTAAAACTACGATACAAACGGTCTTGTTGATGTGTGCTTATGCAGGTACTGGTGATGTTTTGATCATTCAAGAACTGCTACATATTGTTGGCGAGAAAGTAGAAGTACCCAAAAAAGATAATAAAAAGGAAAAACAGGAGAAAAAAGAGAAGAAAGACAGTTTCACTAGAATTAAGTTGCCAAAGAAACCAGAATGGGACTATTCTATGGGCCAAGCCATGGCCACTTTGGCAGTAGCTGTAGTGTCGATAGGAGAAGATATTGGTATGTAGTATTCTGTTTATTATAATCTAGTTAATTTTAAATGAAAACAATACCTGCAACCTTGAATATCAGTTATCAAGAAGCAGATATATTCAATAGACATCAGGTATATTATATTTTTTGTTGACTGGGATTCATAATTACATTTGGAAAACGTTTGCAAAAAATTAATTGGTCCTGCAAGAGAAACGGTAGCTATCTTTTGAAAAAATTAAACAAATAACTTCCACAAAATTTTTCTTATTAAAAAACTTACCTTCTTATGAATTTCCTCAATTTAGATCATCAAAAGAAATTTTGTAAAACAACATTCCTTCCTCAGATTTTCTTACTTACAGCCAAACTACTGTAGATATCAAAAATGTATCTTTGTCTGTATCATTTTTTCTAAGCGGGGTTCCTTGTAACATAAAAGGTCTTTTTTGATCACCACAGGTACTTACAAATTGAACCCAATCCCTTGAGACAGCAATTTCTAAAGTTTTCAACATTTTCTTTTTTCTCTATAGTTGCATGCACACTATCCACTTCTATGTGCGTGTGTCCCTTTAACAAATATTTATGTTGATTTTTTGTAACGAAGGAATAATTTAACAGTCGCTGTGTGGTGACCATTCTATTCCTATTCTGTCTGCCACAATTATCAGATCAAATTGTTACTTTTTTAACATTTTCAGGTAAATTTTCAAAAATTCACTTTATAAAACACGAGGCCATTTCAATTCCTGTTCTGAGACTCACAGTTTCATACCAAACCATACAGTTGTGTCACAGTGAACTGCAAAATTTAAGGTCCAGTTTTCTGAGATAAAATGAGAGTGAATTTGTCAAGCATGGCGTTGGTAAATATTTTTGTAAATCTATCGTTGTCACTACTTTTTTTGAGCTGTCTTCTTTGGCATTCTTTTTGTCCTCTCTTTTGAGTTTGTTTTATGCTCCTTCGTGATTGCTGATCCTTGATTATTGCAGTTCCCTTTTAGATTTATTTTCATCAATAGCTTTCACGCCTCAAATCCGTTGGCATACAACCAAATGTAGGCTGTGGGGAAGCCAGAAGTTGCCTGTGGAATGAGGCTGTCAGAAAGACGCCTCTTCTGCAGGGATGCACCGATGGCATTTATCCCCGGTTTGTCCTTGACAGACCCTACATGATACAGACGAATAGTGAGAACGAGGCTGCTGGCGAAGGTGTGATCAACATCTTCACAGACGGATCAAAAAAGAAGAATGGGGCAGGATGTGGAATATACTCTAGAAGTTTGCAAATCTAATATAAATGGGCTATGGATGTGCGAGCCAGCGTAGTACAAACGGAACTGGCGGCCATAACCTTAGCTGCAAAACAGATTGTCTGTAAACAAATTACGGGCAAAACAATCAGGATCTACACAGATTGTAGACAATCATTACTAGCCCTGAGAAGTTACAAAATTACCACAGGAGCAGTATGGGAATGTCACCAAGTACTTGTGGGTGCCTCCAGCATGAATAACATACTGGTATGCTGGGTGAAAGGACACGCACAGTGTAGTGGCAACAAAGTAGCCGACAGACTGGCTAAGAAGGCAGCAGGCGTAAGTATCTTTGGACCAGGCCCGGCCAGTCTGTTACCAATCACGGCGATAATACAAAAAATTAAAGAGAGCACCTACAATGAATTCAAGAAACTCTGGGATGAAACAAATAGCTGTTAGCTTGCTAGGGAACTACTAAAATATCCCAACAAGAGTACAGCAATGGACTACCTGGCAATGTCTAGAAGGAACCTACATTTTATAACGGGAATGCAGACTGGACACTGTCCGCTAAAAAAAACATCTCCATAATATGAGATTAAGCAAAACACCTCTCTGTAGAGGTTGTGAACAAGAAGATGAGACGGTTCAATATGTACTCTGTGACTGTTCTGCTGTCTCATCAATCAGAAAATCCATTTTGGGAGAATGTTGGCCTACTTTGGCCGATGTAAGGGAGAGATGCCTCCAGGCAGCATCACCACTTATTTCAAAAGATTAGGTTGGTTGGAGGCCTAGGCGAGGGCTTGCCTACAGGAGGATGTACAAGGGGCCCAATGGGGCGTAAGTGCTGTGATTCAATAATTTTATTGACCACCCTCCTAACCAATTCCAGATTCCAGCTTTCAGAAAATACACGCAATTATCCCATGTGTTAATAAAATGGATATAGAAGCTCAAGATAAATTCTTTGTTAAAAATTTTCCTATAAAACCATTCCCTATTAGGTTTGTTTCTGCAGATGGTAAGTAGACGATTGAAACCGTATACAATGATTTTTGGAGACCCAAAATCATTGTGCGCAAACTCTGGACAGTTTCAATCGTTTACTTATCTTTGCAGAAACAAACCAAATATGTCCATACAGGAATCAACGTGTCTGTCTGTTAAACTTATATAAGAGCAGAAAGGCGGTAGTGCATCTTGAGCCTTTATGCTTGTACGAATAAAAATGTTTAGTATAGCAGAATATAAGTGAAACAGGAACTGCAGCCATTATACCACTAAAACAACATTTGACTTGCACCATTTATTTTATTATTATTTCTTTATGACAATATGATATGGAGTTGAGCCTTTATGCCATGGATAAAGAACACATTTATGAATTCAAATCTGAAAAAAACTGCGACTTCTGCCTAACTGCTTCTGAGGTACAGATTTATGTCTTCCTAAATACATTCCTGTGGCTTTGTATTTCCCGCAGAGATCGTTCACTTCAGAAACATTCAGAATGTGTTTTTCTTAGCTCCTGGTATGGGTGATCCTGTTCTGGATAGTTTTTATAAACCTCTGAGAGCTCCTGATGTAGCCTTCCTTCCCTCAATCATAACAGTGAGGTCTCCTTGTTAAGCTCTGGATTATATAAACTCACTATACTTTCCGTAAAACACCTTGTCTTGCCACAATAAAACATAAACACACCAAATATTTCGGTTAGTTGAATTTAAGAGAACTGTATAAAAATTCAATAGATGAATTGAGAAAAATATGAATTGTAAAGAATTTATGTGTGGCTCCAATGCAGTCTGGAGCAACTTGTTTGCAACCAACCACTATTAGCATAGCACCTTATTTCATCCAAAGTTGTTCTTGCGGATCACTGGATTACCACAGCGTGCTCTTGATCTTTAAGGTTTCATGGTGAGCACTTGTTATCCATTTCACAATTTTTCTAATGAGACAACTACCAAGATTATTGGAAATGGATTGCTTGTTCTTTTCTCGAATTCTGCACGTCTGAATATTATTAGTCATCTGCCTCCCTACGCACGGAAACTATATAGATGGATATAACGTAACCACAATCTTAAAGCTATGTATTTAATGTACACAGCATATAAGAAATTGTATTCATAACTTTGAAAAAGGAAACAGATTTAGTTTCCGAAACGTCAGATAAATATTTTATGCTTATTTTTGTTATAATTTGTATCAATTGGCAAAAAATGGCCTCCGACTGATCCTTTGAAATAAACGTCACAGACGTGGAGGTTATTTTTCCAATATACTGATTAATTTTGTTATGTTTGTAGAATTTGTGATAAGAACATATATGTGAAAAAAAACATAAAAAGAAGAAATTAATATGAACAGAACACCACAATCAACATTTAGACAATATTTACTTCATTAAACTTACTGAAATCGGTCTTGCAAGTGCTCGGCTGTTCAATGCAAATAGGAGAAGTACTTTTCGTCTTGAATTCTACAACTTCTATTGCCTTCGAACTTTTTATTAACTGAATAATTGATAGTTTTTCTAGACCTGGAATTTTTCTGTCATTTTGACTACTGCTGCCTATTCGGAGTTATAAGTAGTTATTATTTTTGTTGCTACCTACAGACAATTTTAAAACATTTCATAATCTAGAAGTGTCAAATGAATTTATTTTCTTAACCAAATTAGTTATGTTTATTACATCTCAAATATGGTTTAATGAAGTACCTTTTACTGATAAAAGACTATAAAATGTATTTTATTGTAGTAATTCTGTAAGGGATACAACTTGAATTGCTACAGAAGAGTTTTCTTTTAGGTTCAGAAATGACTCATCGGATTTTTGGTCACATTGGCCGTTACGGAGATCCTTCAGTAAGAAAAGTTGTGCCCTTAACCACCGCTCTCTCTTCAGTATCCAATCCACAACTGAGTGTCATTGATGTCCTCACCAAATATTCCCACGATTCAGATGATGACGTCGCCTGCAATGCTATTTATGGTCTAGGTTTAATTGGAGCTGGTACCAATAATGCACGTTTGGCAGCTAGTTTGAGACAGTTAGCAGTTTATCATAGCAAAAATCCATCTCAGTTATTTATGGTGCGCATAGCTCAAGGTTTGGTGCATATGGGGAAAGGAACGTTAACGTTAAATCCACTGCATACTGATCGTATGTTAGTAGATCCTATAGCGATGGCAGGTTAGTTGTTAATTGATTGCTTAAATAGGAGAAAAAGTATGGAACATAAAAATTCTGACTATAGAAAAACCATAATAAACTGAAAACTATTTGAAAAGTCATAGTTTCAAAAATATCTCGAAAACCATGAGAAATATAGGGACTTTCAACATCCGGCAATTTATTTTTCTGTTATACCTGGTGACACAAGAGACATGTAACACTCAAACTTTGCTACTTGAGAAGTTAAAATATTGAATTTTGGAAGAGCTGTATATTACACAGTTGCCCTTGTTTCGAGCCTATCAAACATTCTCTTCAACTTCCGGTTTAAGCGGAAGTAACCCTAATCTTGTTATTTTAAACGGTACCCTGTATATATTTTTTACCTATCTGATTCGTCTTTACATTCTCTTTTCAACCATGTATCACACATGACATTAGTTTTTAAAATGACAGTTAATAGCCATTTTATTGTATTAAGTCTAGGTGGCCATGATATGAACCTTGGCAGATATTGATGGTTAGTGTACCATAATATTGAAAGATCTCTGGTACGCAACTTTCTGTTTCATATTTTTTTGGGCATATCAGTAGCTGAATAGACTAACTAGGTTTCTTATTTAAAAAAAAATCTCTAAACAACCCACGATATCATAAGAACCAAGATAGGAAACCCGTTTTTTATTTGCCCTACTTAAAAGATACTCTTTATCTTTTCTTTTTGTCCAATACAATTGCTGTACTTATCCTATTTTGCTTTCTCCAATAAAATTAGTATTGAAAATTATTGCATATATAATTTTAATGAAGAAAGCAAAATAGGAAAACTGTTTTTACTGATTTTGGATGAGCCTTTGAAACTGTGGATATTGATCTATTGATAAAAAAACTTAAATACTATAGCATTACAGAAACAACATACTCATAGTATCAAAGCTATCTTCTAAACAGACATCAGTGAACAAAAAAGTGAGTTCTACAGGGTAGAGCATTAGGATCATTTTTGTTTACACTACCTCAACGACATTAATTATATTGAAGATGAAACGTATTGTTAAAAAGTTATTTAACAATAAACAGTTTGAGGGTTCAAGTACATTTTTTTGCCTCTTTGGCCATAACTTTGCGAATTTTGGTCGTACGGGAATTTAAAAAAAAACAACATTATAAACAATTAAATTTTCTATTGAAAAGATAGAGTTCCGTTTTTCCAAAAGATACATCGTTGTTAATTAAATCGCAAAAAACGTACTCAAAAGTATTCGTAATATTTGGATTGGCTTATTTTTCGACCAAATTCGAGGTATCACACAGCTTCAAAAGTACTAAAAATCATTGTGCACTTTTATGTAATAAAATTGGGAACACCAAATATTGTATAGTTTAAGTAGGACAAATATTATTTCCATAGTAACAAAGGTGGATTTGTCAGAATAAATATTTGTTAATTTACTTATGTCAAAATGCCGCGTCATTTAGATGATCACGTAAAAATTCGAATAATTTGCAAAATAGAAGATAGCTGGTCTATAAAATTTGCAGGGCATATGAATATTAATAAAAATACGGTTTTGAGAGTGAAGAAATGCTGGGAACATGAAAGATGTATTAGCAGAAAGGTAAGATCTTCTCGCCCTAGAGCTTTAAGTAATAAAGAGGATGTAGCTCTTGTGGAACATTTAAGACCAAACCCTTTTGATTGTGCAAGACTTGCTAAAGTTTCCTAGCTCTTGATCAACAGAGTGCCGAAGAATTAAATAATCAGGTTTGCTAAAATTAAGTAGTGGCTAAAAACTATTAACTGCAGAAAAGAAGCAATCACATCTCTTATTTGCATTAAATTATATTTACAGAGATATAGCATTTTGGGAGAGTAGTATTTACAGATGAAAAGGTATTTCAGTCCACCTATGATGGGCATGCACATTTGTGATTATAGACCTCGAAATTCAAGGTTTGAAGAAACGTATATGAGAGGAACTCAAACATCTGGAAGATTCAGTGTGAATGTATGGGCATGAATTAGTTATAACGGAATGGGAATTTGTTGGAAAATTGACGGAAGGTTTGTTGTGGAAAATTATATTACGAATACTGGAAAATATAATGATGTCATCGGTTGAACAATTATATACAAATAACAATTTTATTATCCAACAAGACAATTGCCCTGTCCATACTGCTAATATTGTAAGAAACTGGTTTCAGAACAATAATATTGAAACATTACCATGGATTACAAATAGTCTAGACGTTAATCACATAGAAAATGTATGGAGTATTTTCACAAAAACTATTTATAAAAGAAATTTTCAACCTTAAAATTTAGAGGAATTATGGGATGCAATTGCAAATGCTTGGGAGGAATTGGCTACTGATGAACAGTTTGTAAGAAAATTAATTCATTCTGTTCCTCAGCACTTACATGCGGTAATTGTCCGCGATGGTAGCATTACTAAGTATTAAAAAAGTATATTGTAGTGTATAAAATAAATTTCAATATTCCATGTTTAATTTTTTGTTGTTTTTATGCTTCACCTGTCTCCGTTGTGTTGTAAATTTTAAGTCATTTATATAATTAGTATATTTTCTTTATCATATTTTTATGATGAATCATTGTATTATTAATAATACATATAGGTTCGATAGGTTCTGAAAATGTCAACATGATTTGTCATTGTATATTAAAACCGTTAGTCAATGTAATTATGCCCGATTTACACAATTAAAATATTGCAAAAATGATCATACGACGTCCTCGATTTTATTTGTCCAGAAGTGTACTTGATAGTTTTCACAGAAATGGATGAATGCCTAGAAAAACACATGTTTTTAACTGGGGTGAATATATTTTCTCGAACTATTTTTCTCTTTATAAATACCTAAAGTACTACCATATAAACAAAAACATCCAAGATCTCCAGAAACTGTTTAAAAATGTGTTACTTCACTGGGCTATAAATGGACGAATGAGATGTCAGTGGGTAGGGCCACATCACCAAATGTGATTAAAAAATTAAGTTATATTTACGAAATGGCATAATAATAATATTACCATGTCACTTTTTTTATAGCTTGTATCATTCGAGAATTATTGTGTACTAATAAGTTATACCACAAATGTACTGCAAAGTATAATAATTTTTATGAACAAGAAAAATATCAATGTAGTCATCTTCAAAATGATTCTAAATAAACTGATGCCACTTTGTTTTTTTTAGGTCTTCTAGTGCCTTTAGTCTCTTTATTAGAACCACATACGCTTATATTAAATCGTTCGCATTATCTGCTCTACATGTTAGTTGCCGCAATGCAACCAAGATGGCTATTAACTCTGGATGAAAATTTAGATACGCTCTCAGTTACTGTTCGTGTTGGCCAAGCAGTTGATATTGTAGGGAAAGCAGGTACTCCTAAAACCATAGCTGGCATACACACCCATACGACACCAGTGTTATTGGCATCTGCTGAAAGAGCCGAATTAGCGACAGACCAGTATGAAGTTCTAGCACCTACTTTAGATGGAATTTGTGTTTTGAAAAAATTGCCAGAGGTAAAAGCTTAGAGATCTTTGTTATTGTTAATTCAGCATGTTATAATTGTAATTAGTACGTTTTAATTTTTTGTTAATGTTGTTTTTTATGTACGTTTTTCTAATAAATATTTAAAAATTTCTAATAATTGAATAAATAGACACTGACAATTTTACATACCTTGATCATGACATGTTAAAAATGTAGAAGGGGATATTTTACATATCAGACACTTAATATTTTCAGATTGTTATTAAACGTAATGATTTTACTTCACAGTAGTTATGGATACAAACAATTAATTCAATTTTATAATTGGGAATATGATGTTCATTGCTTTTTCGAAGAGCGGCCTCATAATAATGTTGCGTGTTTACACTCTCCAGCAAACAGCCTGTAGTAGGTTGAATAAATTGCAACAAGAATATTCACAAACCACTGATTTTTTAACCACTTAAACTACAACAATTAATCCTTAAAAATAGCATAACTAATAATAACTTTAATCTAACATAAAATCACTACTTTAAATCACAACTTGTTACTGTTCTTTATTTCATCTGATCACTAATAATATAAAACTTTGTATATTAGAACTGTACTGTATACTGAACTGAACTGTACTCATGTGCCGGATTCACCTCTTTATATACACACTTGGAATGTACTCGAATCCCTTTCCAGAGCCTCATCGAATATGCTGGAAATTTCTGTAGCTTCCTAAGTGCTACATGGCGGTTCGTCAGTTGGCCCAGAGATGGCGCCACCCTACCGGCCGTCAACTAAATAACAGGTCTCCCTTCACTTTGACCAGGGACTAATTACATCTCTCTCCACTAGAGGGCAGCACATAACAATAATTTTGAATACATTTTTGAAATATGTAATTATTGCAATAAAAAATTTTTAGAATTTTCGTTGGCCTGGATTCTAATCCGCTAATGGTCTGGCATTATATTAGCAAAAACTATTCTTATATTATAAGAGATAGAAAACCCCAACTATCTCTTTTCATGTGGAAATAGTATGCCATAAATTTTGATCGAGTCCTAATCAAGTTGCTGAATTTACGCACGCTCCTCAACTGATGATGGACATTCATATTTTAATGAAATTTGGATACATAATCTACCGCTTCAGCGGTATTCATTTACAGATTACAGATGAAAAGGGACGGAGTTTCGACAATCATTTTGATAATATCCAAATGACATGTTTTAAAATGTCCCTAAAAGAAATGAAATGTTATGGTTCTTGACAACAATGTCAGTCTGCTACAAATGAAGTCGTCGCAACTTTGTTCCATTGTTGAAGCTGTATTGCCAAATAAATTATTTTATCATGGACACAACATATTTATTTTTTAAAACCCAGGCAATTATTTATATCTTGGAAAGTTAAAAGAGAAAATTATCTAGAAACACTTATTTCATTGCTTAATATAAGTTTTAAAACATAAATTTTATTTTGGTCAATAATAGATTCAATTCTATAAAATTTGGAGTTACCAAAAGTAGATTTTAATACTGGATATTTAAGACACTGAAATTAGTAACAGACAAAGGAAACTTTCCATTTCTCGAATACTTTCATTTTGGAAACATTAGCTAAGGAAATTAATAAGGTTTTGGAATGTTTCCTAGAGAATTTCTGGGACCATTTCCAGAAATATTTCCATAAAAACTTCAAATATTTCTTAAATTTACGTTAATAATTCAAATTACTGATGGTTCTGTTGACATCAGAAGGTCTATTCATGAATGTCAAGTAGTAAATGCTGCATACTACTTATGAAAAGAATGTTTCCAACTTCAAAACATTTAAAAAATGGAAAGTTTCTTCTATCCGTCACTATAGTTCAAATCATGAATGTTGTCATTCACGTAATCATTTTTAAATTTTCAAATCAAGTCATCTCAAGGTCACACAGAATAGCACGTATGGGCGTATCAACGTATGCAAAAGACAAGTCCACTGTCTACACTTTGAGGATAGTTTCTTTACAAACAGTAAAACTAAAGTACTAACAAACTCTTTACCTAATTACAGGACTTACTTAAAATATCACAGTAAGAAACATTAAAAACTTGTAAAAAAGAAATAGGAAATCAATACGTTTGATGTGTCCACTATACGCTACTTGATTGACAGAGAACTGGCAGAATGCTGAACGTTGGCTGCGGCTACAACTAGAGGTTATATTATTCATTTGTAAAACATATCGATACGATTTCAACTGTCGTAGTCTCAGTAGACATGACTCTGTTATTTACATCCTATGTCATTGATAAGTGCATAAATTGATGATGTGAATGATAACCTTCACGATTTCAACTATACGTGGGATCCTATATTTTTTAGATCTGCAGAGAGTTGGAACATTTTAATGTGACACTATCTATGATGTAGTATCCACAAACACCAAGCACTAGAGCACCACTTAACGCATTTTTCACTAACCATTGTAACACCATCGGGTGTTTTATCTCTTTTTTTAATCCATGACATATTACTTTTTTTCTTTTTTATTGTGTATATACTTGTTTCTATTTTAGTATTTTATGGTATTATCTTACAAAGAAATTTTTTATTGCGTAATATACTAAGTATTTTTACGACTCTCCAAGGTCAGATAACGTCACCAACTCAAGTTCCGATGCTCTTGTTAAAGAACGCTATAACCCCGATATACTTTTCGACGTTGTAACAAAATCCGACTTAGGAAATACTTCGTAAGAAAAGCGTGCTTCACGTAAAAACGCCGTGGAGGAGGTTTTTAATTCTTGGAAATATATTTTTGCTCTTCGGAGCGTTTTTTATGCCAAATTTTCGCTAACTCTTCGAGGAGCGTTAATTTGGTAAGTGTAGTAAATGTCACTGCACAGGGACGTAATGTCGCCCCGACCACCCAATTTTAGAAAGTATAATAAAATTGGACTTGAACTTCCAAATTTCCAAGATTAAAAATCCTTTTACGAATCCACGTTGTCAAGCACTGCAACTCTTACGAGGTATTGAATATGAGGACAAGTTAGTCCAACAACTATTCAAAGTATATCGGAAGTTATAGCGAAAATAGCCCTTAGCGACATGGGACCCCCATCATTTCCTAGCAGTCGGATTTGACGGGGAAATGATGTGTTTTGATGGGGTTTGCCCTAAACCGGTTCCTCAGTGATTCGGAGTCAAAAAGGTATCTATACCATGTACTCACACGTGCATGGGATCTGCCTTGCCTGAACGTAAAATTTGTTATTGCATAATACAAACGAAGTAGATACGCTTCAAGCAATTTTAAGCTCCGAGGAGCGACCAAAATTTATGTGAATTAATAAATACGTTTATAAGACAGGCAAGCATAAGCCCACCAAAATTTCAGTTACATGAAACTTTCCTTGAATCTTTTTGTGCATCGTTAGCTTTTCAAACTGCATATTGGATGGTAGTTGGTACCGTATGAATCGTCCCGTTCCTCACCATGTGTTGTACACGGGTCAGACCATTGTTTGTTAACATTTTCTCTGAAGAAGTTGTTGTAAAAACATAATTTTTTAAAAGATTTAATATACATATTTTGAACTTTATATTGTCTTTTACTTGTGTTTTCTAACAAAATTCCCTTTCAGATTTAATTTTAAGAGAGTGTAAAACAGGCAGTGTTAGATTTATAGTGTTACGACGTCTTCCAATTGATACCATCAGAGCCGCAGTTAAGCATAAACGACAGTAAGTATGATTTATCCATTAATCTCCGTCTGAAACAGTCACTTTGAACCCTAAAAATTTTGTGAACGTAATATTTTTATTTAGAATTAAGAAAAGGTTGAGGAAAAAGAAAATTAATTTTTTCTTTTTCCTATTTTTTTTTAAATTTTTCTAAGTTTTTCGAGCAGAAAATACGTCCTTCAGACTTCCATCAAAGCATGGATCGTTCACACTCTCAGTGATGTTAAGCATTGCTGGTTATGTCTGGAATTTTAATGAATAACAAACGTATCTGATCTAATAGTCGGTAGACTATCGACCAAGACAGTTAACCTGCTAGTGAGGTTGGGGACTCCCCTATTGGCTGTTTGTCATTGACACAGGATTTTGAGGCTGTGAGTGAATTTGTAGGGCCATCTGACACACAGACCTTTATGCAAGAACCCTCCACGTTAAATTGTGGATAACTAGGTACAATGAGCCCATCTGCATACTAGTAAAACAGTAGCACAATCTACATCTACATGACTCATCCAATGTTAAATTATTTGATAAAAATGGAAAAACAAAGTTTTATTATCATTATTAGCTAAGCACATGTTGCATAATATGTTAGAATTAGTGTTGCCAATCCCGGGATCCCGAGATCTCGGTAAAAACCATCATTAAAATCCTGGGATTAAAAGCCCAAATCCCGGGAATTTATGAATAAGTTGCAAAAAATAAAACATGTAGTCTTAAATAGCATTAATTATGTTATATGGAGAATTGCTACTGCATGATGTATGTAACTTTAAATGCTAGGTTAGGTTACCGTAATCTGAGTGTTTTATATTTTTATTGGCTTCATTACGCACAAAAATAAACACTACTGGACTATTTGGGTTGTTTAGATATATGGCTATGTTTTGCAATTTTTTTAACTGCAATCTCTGAATCGTAAACTGCTGGTCTCTACGGCCCACATAAGAAAACAGCAAAAACACCAACTCCGCCTGGTTTCATTTTCTTATTGAAAAAAGTGGAGGGGAAACTGCAAAATCTAAATATGGTCAAGCAATTTTGAATACCAAAAAAGTGGCTCCACCAAAGGTCTACTTACGCATCTCAAAATTCACGAAATTGACTTTTCTAATAAGTTGTCAAGGATTCCTTAAACGGAACAAGATGCTAGAACGAGTAAGTCAGATTCAATAATTTATGATATACTGTGCAAAAAAAAATTGACAAGACTGCTTTTTGTCGAAAAATGATAAATGCTTTGACGCTATATTAGCAAGAATGACTGCTTCAGATGGTTTACAGTTTTCCATTTTTGTCAAGTCAATGAATTTTAAGAGAATCATTAGTAACCTTGCAGACGATACACTATACTTCAGGATCACTGTGATTAAGTAAGTGCTCACTAGCCGAGTCATACACATCAGCTCAATTTTTGGTAATTTTCGATTTTTAGCAACGTATTGCAGTTGCAATTAGCAAATAATATGATGGCATGAATAGAAAATATGAATTAAATGATTTTATCCAATAATAACAAAATATATTGTTATAATAAAATTTATTAGAAAAAATATCAACAAAATATAAAATTTTTAAAACTATTCGAGAAAATTAAGAAATTGTTCCCCATTAATACTTACTGTTTCTTTTTTAGACACTACACATAGAATTAAAATCACAACTCTCAATGCTCTGAGTATAATAGCTATTAATTTTTTTCATTTCACACAAATCAGTGTCAGGACAGCTCGGCAATCTAACAATATTTTCTTGGTGCATGGTTAGAATTTTGTTTTCTCCACCACATCTAAAATATATATTAAATTATTTTTAAAATATTGGAATTTACTATATAGAAATCAATATGTTTAAGAATATTGGCTATGGAAAGGACCTGGCACATTCTACACAGTGACCCATTTAAAAGCGGGGCACCTTTCTAAAATTTTTATTTGTAGACCGATGTAAATGATTTTTTTTTAATTATAGAGCTTCAATAACTCTACTGTGGTGCAAAATTTCAGATCGAAATTAAAAATTTCAAGGCCTATTTCAATTTTTTTGGAGGCCAAAACTCCAAAAAAAAAGTTAGCAAATTTTTTATCTCAAATCTGACTATGCCACTGGATTTAGAATACCTTCAAATGGGTATGACCGAAATTTAACAACAAAATATAGAAATATAGCACAATTAAAATTTATATTGTGTTACCGAAATAATTCGAATATTCATCACGTAATTCACAATTGTTTAAATAATATTGGTTACAATGCTCGTTTAGATCGTTATCAGTTGAATTTAAAAAATTATAACCATCAATTATTCAATATTGGTAATATTTGTTTTCCTTAAACATGCTCCTTATTAAGGATGATTATTTTTATTAGCAAGTCTTGCAATTATTTTTATTATCAAAGCTGGCGTTGGAGGATTATGTAAATAATAATAAAGCCCATAAACTAAAAATCATCAGACCTTAGAAAGAGGAGATATTGGGAAGACAATAATAAATTGGTAAATTTTTAATTGTAATCTACATGTTAACTGATCTTAATAAAAGATGTGCAGTTTATTTATTAAATACCAATTTGTATCCTCTCTCTCGCCTCTCTCTAAGATCTGACAATTCGTGGTTTATGGGCTTTATTATTATTTACATAATCTACCAACGCCAGCTTTGATAATAAAAATATTTACAAGACTTACTAATAAAAATAATTATCCTTAATATGGATTTCTGTTAGAAACCAATATATTTTTGTTAAATTTCTGTCATACCCATTTGAAGATATTCTAAATCCAGTGGCGTAGTCAGATTTGAGATAAAAAAATTGCTAACACTTTTTTTGGATTTTTGACCTTGGAAAAAAAAAATCGAAAAAGGCCTTGAAATTTTTATTTCGATCTGAAATTTTGCATCACAGTAGAGTTATTGAAGCTCTATAATTAAAAAAAAAAAATCATTTAAATTGGTCTACAAATAAAAATTTTAGAAATGTGCCCCGCTTTTAAATGGGTCACTGTGTATATGGGAAATTACTTTTGGTCAAATTGTGTGAAACCAATTTTATATTAAAGCTAAGTTCTTCCCAGACAAAAGTCTCCATGGACAAAAGACAAAAAAAAATGCAATTCTGATCGTCCATAGGCCGCCGAAACACAGTTATATTACAATTACAGCAGATATATGTATAATGTATTATGTTGCATGGCTTACATATACATATTTAAACAGCGTGTTCCATTTTGCTTGGAACCACCCCTACACAAAGTTTATTTAATATCCAATTTAGATGATTTTTTTTTTAAATATGGATCTTTGAAAAGCGCATCTTTGAGTTTTATCAAATTTTACAAAACAATCGTATCCTACTATGATTTCTTTTCGGATCAGAAAATGGTGAAATCTTATTAGTGATTTTTTATTTCAAATCTAAGTGTGCCAGTGGATTCAGAAACCCACCAAATATGTATTTGTACCAAATTTCATTGAAAAAGTCGTATTTTTGGATTTTTCCTGAGAGAAATAAAAATTCAGAGATCGCCGATGAAATTTAACTGTTGCATGGGATTGTTTATTTATGAAAAGAGTGCCTTGAGTGAAATAACTGTCAAATGAATGATTCATTGTTGATGAGTAAATATTGCTTATTTATATTCCTGCTTATTATCACAATTATGCCTGCGCAAAGGTTAACTTTTAAAAAAAAAAAATAGGGATTATTAAAATTGTTGGTGATAATGTGAGATCGTCAAGAGAAGCTGTCCGAGAATTTAATAGAAGAAATCCAAATCGACGGCCGCCACTTAATGACAGCACCGTTCGAAAAATAATAAAATGTTTTACCGGTAGTGTTTCAGAAACAAATTTTAGAGGATCTGGCCATCCGAGGCAGCTTAATTATCTCGCTATTTTGGCATATTTCGACGAAAACCCTCATTCAAGCTTGAGGAATGCTGCTATAAATTTAAACAAGTCTCGAAATACAATTTGGAGGTGTCTTAAAAATCATAAACGAAAACCATACAAACCTAAATTTTTGCATACTTTGCAAGTAGGTGACGAAGAAAGAAGCTTTGAGTATTGCTTGTGGGCTCAAGGAGAGTATTTGAATGAATGATGAGGCTACATTCACCACAAATGGTGTAGTTTCCTCACAGAATTGTAGATTTTAGGCAGAGGAAAATCCCAATTGAGTAATCAATTGCAGAAGTCAATATTCACAAAAAATAAATTCTGGTGTGGTATTTTGAATGAGTGCTTAATTGGTCCCTTTTTTTTTATTAAAAATTAAAAAGTTCAAATTTTCTGGAGTTCTTGAGAAATTAGTTTTGGATCGAGATTCAAAACCTGCAGGGAAGACAACAGTTATATTTCCAACTAGATGAATCTACCCCACACCATGCAGTAATTGTCACGACGTGGCTCAACCAAAATATCCCCAGTAGGTGGATTGGATGTGGTAGTCCATTGATAGCCTGGAAGCCAAGATCGCCGGATTTAACACCCCTTGATTTTTATCTGTGGGGTACTCGTAAAAGCAACGTTTATAAATCATGACCACAAAATAGGCAGGAACTATGTGATAGAATTACACTAGCTTGTCAAGAAATCTCGAGGGAAGAGCTTAGAAATGTTGATTGTAGTAATTGTGAGGAGATAGATAAATGTATAAAAGTTGAAGGTGGCTTAGTAGAGATAACTTATATTTAATTGTACTATTTATTTATTAATTTATTTTGTAATATTTTTAGGTAAGCTTTTTTGTGTCACTTTTTTAAAATTATTTGTTTGTTAGTCGTTATAGTGAGAAAGGATAAAAATTGTTTGATAATTAAAAATTTCAAAATTTAGCATTACTACTTTTTAAACAATGAATCATTCAATTGATAGTTATTTCAGACAAGGCACTCTTTTCATAAATACACAATCCCATGAAACAGTTAAATTTCTTCGGCAATTTCTGAATTTTTATTTCTCTTAGGAAAAATTCAAAAATACGAGTTTTTCAATGAAATTTGATAGACACATTTGGGGGGTTGCTGAATCCAGTGGCGCACTCAGATTTGAAATTTTGAAAAATCACCAATTTCTGGCCCAAAAAAAATCATAGTAGGCCACACTATTATGTTTTGTAAAATTTAATATAATACAAAGATGCGATTTTCAAAGATCTATATTAAAAAAAATTATCTAAATCAGACATTAAATAAACTTTTTAAGGGGTCGTTCCAAGCAAAATGGAACACCGCTGTATATACATCACATTTTCAAGAGATCAATTTTTCTGCCAAATCTGCATTTTTCAAGACCATTTCATTTTCTAAATTATAATTATTTGTTTTTATTTTATTTCATTAATTAGTTCCGTTTTAATAATTTTTTTATCCCTGTTTTTTGAATATTTATATCTATGTCTAATTGAACAAGGATGTATGTCATTTGGGGACAGGGGGGCTACAAAAAAGTGCGTAAGTAAAAAAAATCATAAAACACGAAGAGTTAATAGTACACATAGAGGAGCATTTGAAAGTTAACAAAACACTGAAAATACAAATTTGGAGTTTTTCCAATATAAACAATTGAAGTATGGTTCAAAAAGCTTCAAATTCAAATTTCCATCAGAACACTGTCTATACAATTTAGATGCATTTTGAAATTTCAAATTTTTTCGAAGTAATTAATATTTTATTTTTCAATCTGTTATATGGGATATTTCTATTTTAACGACCAGTGCATACAAAAGGTTGAAAACCTCTTCAGGTTCGAGATAGAGGACACTGAAGTTAACAGAGATACAATTTCAGTCATCAAAGGCTCACACTATACTAAAACTGCAATAACAAAAAAAAGGTCATTCTTAATAACCTATTAACCAGAAATTAAAATTTCACTGGTGAAATTCTGTTGGAGATTAAATAATTAAATTTTGATTTGTTATATCCAATATAACTTCAGTTTTATTTGAAAACCATGCAACCTAAGAAAAAGTTTCAAGTTTTTTTCTCAAAATTTCAAATCATTTCTTGAAATGATGGTGTAATGTTTCTATTAAGACAGCGGCGTGTCATTATTATTTTGAGAAATAGCATGAAGCACTCGGTGATTTTGCTACTGGTAAACCTATCAATGTGAAAATTCGCATGTTTATAGAAAGCAATTCAACAAATATTTTTCCATGTAAAGATAATCTGAAAATATATTTTAGTCTTGCACATTAAAATGGAAACACCCAGTATAAAGTAATGTGCTTGGTGCTCGTATTCATCGCGCAAAATCAAACATTTTTTGGTATTCTTTCAGATCTCTGTTTCGTCCAAATTATTGATATTGGATAATATTCTTGCACTTCCTTTGTTGCAAAATTTGTGCATAACAAAAATAGTTCACTGCATTTTATCTCTATCTTGCTTTGATTTCAATACGGGAGTGATAATAACTCAAAAAACGCGTTTTGCAAAAGTTCAACAATGTTTATAAATCATTTAAACAATTTGTCCCTCCTGGCACGTATAGACAAAGCAAATAGTCAACTTCATAATCTTAATTGATTCTACCAATCTGAATATATTTTTTTACCTTTGGAATTGTCAATGCAAACAAGAGGTGAACAACTGTATGTCTGCGTTGGTTCAAAATTTCAAGCAATTGATGGAGGAATATGGTATTTGACAAGTAGTCAACACCAATACACTAAGAGCTACTGCATTTTTCAATGCATCTGATAACCTCCTACAACTTGTATGGTGCGTAGTCCTATTTAAAGAGACAATACTACGTTGGGTTTGGGATTTGGTGCTGGGGGAATTTTTACCGATTTTACACAATTCATATTGTTTGGAGTCTGAGAATCACTTAAAATAATGATCGGTCAGTCAAAAGAGACTTGCGGTCAATCACTTGAAGGAAAATTCGAGGGGGCAGGCACAGTGGAGGGTATTAAATTAAATGTAACAAAAAGTATGGCTGAGGATTGCTTAAAATTGACTTCATTATCTTTACTTAGAACAAGGTCAAGAAATCATGTTTGAAAAATTTTTTAGGGGCTGAAATTACTTACAAACAACGTTTGTTACAAGCAGTGGCCTTTTTTCAAGAAATTTTTTTTTACCAGAAAAAAACTTATTTTGCAGCATCAAAATTCCATTAAATAGGTTCACAATATAATGTGGATAATCTCGTTTGAAGGAATTTTGATAATATTTAAACCACGCTACACGAGCTTAAATAGGTTAAGAAATACAACACATTTAGAGTTCTTAACAACGATCATTAACAAATTGATATAATTAAATTTTCTTGTATCTTTAATTAATAATAATAATGATAAATAAACATTTATTGTTACAAAACAATAGGCCAGTCAATATCGACACAAAGGAAGGTAAACATCGCAAACACGCATGTATCTATGATTTTTTTATACATTGTTAGTACCCCTAAGGGTAGTTTATATCCAAGTTTGTAACCCTGAAAACCCTGTGCTACTCCCTTGGTGCTCGATAAGCTATAATAAATCAATTTATTCAGTGATATATCACATCAAAATCTATAATAGAAAGTTGCTAATATTTATCATTATTATTATATTCTGTCTAAACATATCTTCTGTTGCAAACAGAGCCTACAAAGTGACAAAAAAACAAGACAAGTTTTATGAAAACATGTTTACACATGTTTAAGTTTTAAATGTAACAAGTATCAAAATATACATTTCTATGGTAAGAATGTTTCATAATAAATAGAAAATACGTACGTAAATAAGACAAATGCCAAGTTAGTCGCAAAACTATCAATCAAACTTGTCCTCCAATTTCTATTTATCATTTTGTCATAGTTTCTGGCTGTTAAATGTTCCTTTTCTTTATATAATCCAATATGGCTTAACATTTTCAGTAGTGTCCCGGAATGTGTGAAGTATACAGTAGTTTTGGGAAATCTGTCTTTTCTAAAAAAAAAGTACATAACTAAAAAAATTGATTATCTACTTTGGATATTAGCATTTTTCAAAAACTTAATCCACTTTACTGATAATTGATTGTTTGCAAGAAATCTAAATTTTCCATCAACAATTTCCCACTACCAGTTGTCACAGACTAATTTTGATGAAAAGTTAGAATTAATTGTTACCTCGCTAATTTTCTCATGAAAGTCTAGTTTTTGCTAGTAGAAACTGGCTCAAAAAACTTTATCAAAATTTACCCCCGCGAACCCTTAAGAGCAACCCTTTGAAACGGAAAAATTCAGTTTTTTGCTAATATCTCGAAAAATAATTAAAAAAAACGAATAGCACCACGTGAAAGAGCGGGAAATTTTACATAAAATTGGTATTAAAGTTTTAATAAATTTTTCCCTGCATGAAAAATTATTACAGTTCGCTCAATATTTCAAGCGCATCACACAGGCAAATGAAGCATTTCTCGACCGCCGCTACACAATAAAGACAATTTGTATCCACTTTTCCGTTTCAGAGGATTGTTTTTAAGGGTTCATGGGGGTAGATTTTGGTAAACTTTTTTGAGCCACTTTCTACTAGCAAAAAGATAGCCTTCCCATTAAAAAATTACCGAGGTAACAATTAATTACGACTTAAAACCCCTGGCAACTGGGCTGGTCATTTCATTTGATTACTATTTAATAAAAATATAAATGGCATGACATCTCAGTGAAAAATTCAGAACAGAATAAATATGAAACATGCTAATAAATATATAAAATAAAAAAGTGTTTTTGCTAAAAAGTAATAAAAATAGCAACCTCTTCTCTAGAGCTGTATCCACCTGAGGCAAACTCAGTGCCATCTTTTAACTTTAGTTAAATAAAGTATGTAATTAAAAAAAGCTGCCATTAAAAAAACCGACATGTTTAGTGTTAGAAATTAACTGTATGCAGACAGACTTAACAAAAAAGTGAAATCGCTGCAGGATATAAGATCAACTGAACATGAATTGCAGGTAATTTGAAGTATGTAGAAAAGATGCATACAATTTTTAAAAAATGATTTTTTTTGCAAATATTGTTTTATATCGAACAAATGGAAAATAATTGATGAAAAATAATCCCAAATCGGCCGGCTGAGGTAGCTGCCTCGTTACCTCACCCTCGGAGCTGGAGCTGAAAATAGGCATACAAAACCGAGTTTGTCAGTAATACTTATCTCTAATGAACACATATTTACTTATAATTAAAGTGAAGTGAGGTATCGTCATTGATTCAAGCGCTGAGACCTCGATTGGCGAAGCTAAGCAGCGTTGGTCGAGTCCGTCACTTGGATGGGTGAACAGCATCTCATTTCGCCGTCCTGGTTGAGTGGAAGAGTAGCTGTAGCTAAACTCCGCCAGAACGTAAATTATAAATAGGGCATTAAAAATAAAATTTAATTCAAAAGCAATATCAGCAATATAAAATATCTGCCGCAGCTAAGATTTCAACTTGGGCGTGGTACAGTGGCTAAAGTTGAGGCAAGAATTCAAGCGACGCACGTCACGAGTGATCTTATTAAAGAAATTTTAATACTAACATAATTTTTAATCATTAATTACGTTAAAAAGAGTAATTATTAACAGCCAGTTATTAAGCTTTTTTCAGAAATAGGTACAGTTTAATGGGGCTTCATGATTCTTAGCAGTATTGTCTTATTTATAGAATAGATCTGTGACATGCATCGCTTGAATTTTTGCCGCGACTATAGCTGTGTTATCTCTCACATAACCTCGTCTAGTCTGCTACCAACTCGGTAACATATGAAAAATGCCACTGAATATCCATACCCCAGCCAGAATTCGCGCCCACAGTTTTGTCAAGCAAGCTTTGATTAAGACGTAGGGCAGCAGAACCTGGTGAGAGCAAATCAGATTTGCAAGGAATATTTAAGGTAAATAAGATAATTCCCTACAAATCAAAATTTTGTCACACTTTGGAACCAAATAACAAAGGAAAACGATTGTACTTTCTTTTATGGATGGACAGAAGTGTCCCACGGAAAGAAGTTTTGAAATTATTATTTTTTTCGACAAAGCGTCATTTACCAATTACGGATTTGTTTCTTCACAAGATTGTAGATACTGGTCAGACGAAAATTCAAATTTTAGAATAAATTGCAGAAGGCAGTATTCACAAAAATTAATATTTGGTACGCATATTTAAATCAATATGCATATTTGGGGATGTTGCAAAATTATTTACAAAATTACCTTGATGAAATGAATTTGGCTGAGACATAAAATTTATTATCAGCAAGACGGTTGCGGCCCACACTAAACTCTTTTGATAAGGAATTATTTGAACAATACATTTGGGGAAAAATGGATTGGTAGATTTGGGCCACAGCCATACCCACCAAGAAGTCCGGATTTAACAATTATGGATTTTTACTTTTGGGGCGAACTAAAACAACAAGATTATACCAACAACTGTGACAATGATTTGGAAAAATTAAAAAACAAAATTACTGACGTGATCAGAGCTAAACCTCTTGGAGAAATTAAAAGTTACAAAGAATTTAGAAGAAGGGTGGAATTATATAGTAATTTAGGTGGGGTATCTACTATCTGAATAGGTTTTTAGTTGAATTCTTTCAAACTGTTAATTGTGTTAAAAAATAAAAAGCTTGTTGTTCAAATGCAATGAATCTTGGCATATGGCTCTCTTTCGTTGCAAAATATTTTATCCAAATAGAATTTTTCCGTAAAATTACCAGAAAAACCAATTTACCTACAATGATTTATTTTGTTCTTAGGTTAACTCCACGAGTTAGATTCCATTTGAACCGCAATTTCGTAAAAATCCATTTTGGGTCAAGCAGACTGAGACTGCAAAAAATGAAAGCTGTACTACTTTTTTTTTGTATATTACACCTATTGCAAACTCAATCCTTGTTAGAATGTTGTACATTTGTTTTTAATATCCATAATTAAAATACTAGGAGTCATCAAAACTTTACATACAAAATCAAACATGTTATACGGAGAAAATTAGTTGTTTTAATAAGGGTTTAAAAATGTACAACGAACTTTCATGTAACATAAAAAATAGTTTACTTTTATATATACTCTGTGCTGGGTTTTTAAAAAAGTTATATTATTCTTTACATTACAAAAGGGCTCATTGATTAAAATATATGAATGTACTCCAAAAACTCCCTGTATATGCAAAAATATTTCAAAACAAAAAAATATTTAATTTCAGCATAGTTAAAATAAATTTACATAGTTTAAGTTTACTGTTAAACAATCAGCAAAATAAAATGCAATATGTGGGAGCTGTTACCGATCTTCCTAATTTCGGTAAATCATTAACATTCAATTCATAATTTTAATTATTTTTAGTATCCGTTTTAAGAAAAAATTAACTACTATTTATAGTTCGACTAAACACGACAAAACGCTACTCTGACACGACACACATTCGATATTCCGAGAGGCCCGGTCACAACGCTCCAAACGCCGGTCGCCTATCCGCGCCCGGTTTTAATAGAAAACTAGCACGCAGACTCGACTCTCTCTCAGTTCGCATCGACCGATCGACCAGTACAGACGTCAAGCTCCATCTATAGTCTCAAGCGCCCCTGGCCTAGACTTGGATACCGGCGGCAAGGGCAGTCTCGCTCAATCGCTTCGACGATCAACACGTACCTGCTTAACACATACAGTGCCCCACACTTAAGACTACACAGGAAAATCGAACTTTACAAGTGTAGATCGAATACTATAAATAGTAGTGCTTAAATATTCGTGTGATTTAGTGCAACGAACGACTGTAAGAGCTGCTTTTAGTTATCGTTAAAATCAACTGTGACTTTCATTAGTACCTACTCCAAAATCGCAAGTATTGCTGGTTAGTAATTAGGTGAAGCCACCTCCCAGTGATATCTTTCGTCGCAAAAGTGTTCTGGTTAGCAAAAAGGCACAGCTGCCTTTCCAGTTACACCTCTTTGTGCCTTAACACGTGATCCACGTGTTTTTCTAAGAAAAATTCGTCATCGTTGATCCGACCACGTGGCCCCCGTGCGACCACGTGTTCACATGAGAGAGCGTTGCTGGTTAGTAATTAGGTAAAGCCACCTCCCAGCAATATCTTTCGCCACAAACGTGGACTGGCTAGTAAAAAGGCACAGCTGCCTTTCCAGTTACACCAAACGTGTCTTATCACGTTTTTTTTATAAGAAAATTTCGTCATCGTTGACCCGACCACGTGGCCCCCGTGTGACCACGTGTTCATAGCCCAGCTTCCTGAACGTCAACGAGGCACAGCGTCAATACGGCTATTAAATCGATCCTGAGAAAACCACCGTCAATTATACGAAGTTTACTAGACCCCTGAAATACTACTGGCGCCCAACATTCCAAACAACAACCAGAAAATTTGTAGTCAACCCAGGGATAACAGTAACAGAGCGAAATAGTGATGTCATATTTACTTAAATTATGGCCTAAGTCGATGTGTATTTATTAAACTATATACCCCAGAAAGTACTAAAATAGGGCACAAGTACAAGTAAATTATAAATAAATACTGGTTATCACAAAGTAACATTCATATTCACTCAAGAACAAATATCAACATAGAAGTTAGGTTAGATTGGCAGATTGGAATCTCTCATCATGGCAATCATGGCATTATCCACTTGGCTTCCATTGCCGACATGTGTTTTAGTATGACTTAGTCTGATGGCATCATAACATCCAAATTTCAAATATTATTATGTT